>OZ010674.1:944697-2311598 GCA_963932185.1 Troglohyphantes excavatus
CTCCGGATAGAAGAGACTGATAAATATAGGCGCATAGATTGGAAAGTTTATTCTATTTCTTGTGTAAGAATCGTTCGACCTTTCAAATGTATCGATTTCTTTCAAACCTATGAAAATCAATGACTACACGAAGATTTACGAATTCAAGTACAGGACGTAACAGAAATAAACGTTTCACTTTTTATTTTACAATTCTTTCATCACCCTCACAGACTTGGAAACGGCTCTACAAGATTATTAGGACGATTATTTGACTGCGGTGGTTGATCACTCCATGGAAAGCATGGCCACACTCTGTCAACTTTGTATTCAGATGAGCGGTGCTCACATACCCTATTGATATCGTGTTTTTGTTGTTGTTTATTTTGGCTTTAAGCGACGTTTTTTTAATGACACCGATATGACGTCATCTTATAACTTATGAAAATTTAATATTGTTTTCATCTTTGGATGTAATTTTTTTTTGTTTTCATGATTGCCGGCAGCGAAAAGAATCCACATAAAAATATGCTTGGTAATAAAAGAGTTAGCCACACCCCATTGCTCTGTGGGTCGATATTATAATAATAAGTCACGATTGTTAAGGTTTAAAAGAATTAGTTTTAGTTCTATTTTGTTTCTGCTGCTTCTTTATGGAGCCGATTCTAAAGTTTGCCGTGTGTCAACGGAGTGAGGGAGGGGACTGTTTGAGATCGGTCATCTTTCTGGAATAGCAAAGAATCGGAACAAGTATCCGTAACGAATGCAGCAGTTCGCAAATCTCTCGAATTTCATTTCACAATTAAGTATTCAAAGTTAGGACAATTGGATAGGCTTCTTTTCTAAATCCATGTCCGACTATAATGAAGTTACAAAATTTTAATTACTCCTATTTTTAATTGTGTATATTGAGCATTCAGAAACGGATTGAACTTATACATTTAATATGTGAATCTCTGAACGTGGTTTGTCAAAACATGTGTCGTTATTCGTAAAAAAATCCCTGATGCATGATTGGGGAGACTAGGGCTGGTTGTCAAACGTCTCAGTTCTCAGTCGCTGCTGCCACAGAATGACCTAGACTCAAACTACTCAATATTGACACCCTTCCAGGTGCGTATGCGTGATTTCAAGTGCATTGCGACAATTCCCTGGATTTTATTGTAGCTGTAAGTATTCATTGAACAATGATATAATTAACACTTATTATTCAATCTCTAGTCAATGAAATCATCTCTCAACTTTTTTCTGTTATTCTATAACGTTCCATTATGTTGTTCTGTATCAACATTGGTGGTTTGGTTCTATGGTGTTTCCGCAAATCTTGATTTGTCTGAAATGTAGGTTCGAACCTGCGTTTCAATTGGTGGCCACAAAAAACACGAGGATGGTTGTCACGTGTGGCAAGGAAATAAGTTTTATATGCTTGTCGAAATTGAGAAAGTACGGTTGAAAGTGACTAATGTATTATAAACTTTTAAATATTTCCTGAAATTTTTGCTTTAGTATAATTCTTAACACAATTTTTTGAACAATTGAAAATTTTATTTTTCCTGATCTACAACAAACCCGTGACAATCAACCCGGTGTCGAGCAGGTTGTCACAAAAATTTGCTCAAACAGAAGTATATTTTTCTGAATAACCACTTATTGCTCTACAGGATATTCCATTGACAGTAAGGTGAACTGTACACTTCCCCATTTCAAAAATTAAAAAGCAAAAATGATGGCAATCTGCCCCAGCATCCCCTGTTCGTTTCTTTAAAACGAAAATTCTCTCGAAGACTCACCGCCCGCGTAGTCCGCTGTCCTTGGGGCGTACACCTTGAGTACGCTCCTGGAAGAGTGCGGCGGAGGCTTCTGCTTGCAGTGCAGACAGCCCTCGATGGCCATGGTGACCGTCCACACGGCAAGGCACGTCAGGTACGTCTTCTGAGTGACGTCACACAGGGTGACCATCACGTCACTGGACGCATCACGCACCCTTTTACCTGCAATACAGAGAGAGGAATTTACAGAAATTGCACTTAGAGAAAAAATAGTTCAAGCATTATCAGCAACAACATACAAACATTTCATTCATTCATCATATTTTTTTTAAAGAAATCTGTGTTAAAGTTCGAGGCTGCTTTGATGTTTTTTGTAAAACAAAAATCGCTTCGAATTCCCTTGTATTTCAATTTTATAAATTAATCATACAAGCGTACAAAATGCCTAAAATTCGTACTTACAGACAAATCCCACACGTTGTCAGGTGGATGTGTATAACACAAGGAAAATATAGATATTCGATTCAGATTAAAAACAACGGTTAATCAGAATCAACAACAAACAACAACAATAACGCCAATAAGGGATATATCCTTTAATGATGTATGGTTTGAAAAAAAAAATACATATAAATAGAATTAAAAAATGTTTATGGAATGAATTTGCAAGTTGAAAAAGAAAGTATATTTTTCCCCAACCCCCCACCCCCATTTTGCCCTCCCTGAATACATTTGTTTGGCTACAGGCCTGGGGAGGGGGAGCGGGGATTCTAAAAAGTCCGCGTTGGATGACCGGGGCGTTTTTAGTGACTGACCGTTTACATCTCCCAACGACAAGGAGTTCCAAAATCCGTTTTCTGCAATTATTATAGCCATAAGGGATAGTGTACACGTTTCGGCTATTTCCCGTCTTTTTCCAAACCCAATACCTTAGGGTGATTTTCAAGAGAAAAACCCCAACGGTCCTGTTCTAAGAAAATTCTCCCCTTCTTGCACCCGGTAAACACTTGTCGAAAGAATGTTGTGGGGGGCAGGGCCAGGTGTCAGGCGGCCTCCTTTACTTTTTCATATTTCGGCGCCTTTGGAACTGACTTCTCCAATGGCCGCAGCCTCATAACAGAGTTTCAAATAAGGCAACTATTTCTGTTCTTAGAGATATCATGACCCCTATGTCTTCAAATTTGAAACGTTATTCAAAAAACTGCGTTAGCCTTGCATAATTTTTTTTAAATGCAAGAAATCACCAGAACAATTTTTAAAAATATTAACCGGTCATCCGTCAAAATTCCAGACGAATCCAATGGTTAGTCCGCTACTGAGTCCATGTAGTCGCTGCATGATGGTATGTATTTTAGCGGTATGTTTAAAAATTATTAATGCTCTACTGAAAACCTTTTCCTACCATAAATAACGCTTGCTTCTCCACTTTAGTAGGTTACGACTCCTTGCTGATATGTAACCGTACCCGCAAGAAAAGACGTATTTAAGACGTCCAAATAGAGTTTTCTCTACTAAGTTCGAAAATTCGGGCCCTTCGCCGAACAAAATGGTTCTTCTGGAATGACATAGAAGTCGTCGCGATTTGTTTTATTCATCATCCGAATGCTCTTTCCGAGCGACGGGGAGAATGTCATCTCTTCCGGGGGAAAGTTGTTTCTTCTTTCGAATTCATTCTCTTTCCGTCTTTCAATTAGTAATGTCTCCCGAGATTAAATACGGATTTCTTCTTCTACTGGAAGAAGCGTAAAAAGCGGCTGAGGTCGAGGGGAAATGCAATTAGGTGAATCAATTCAGGAGTAACTAATGCTAAGAATGATGGGGTTCTTTGGAGGGAACAGTTACTATCTTCTCATGTTTTCTAAAAGAACAACTCTTTAGCCTGTTCTTTTTAGAACTGAAGTTTAGAAAATACATGTTGACAAAAGAACAGATGTTTATTAGGAAATAATTGAAGACATTTTTTCTCCATTCTGCAAGTTAAATAACAGGTGAAAAAAGAAAAGTTTTTTTTGTAACATCATTAAGTCACTGCACTTTCACGCCGACGCTACGTTTCTTGCCGAGTTTTGTTTCTTATCCAACTATTTCCCTTCTAACTGAATAGACTGCTTTAATTTCGAATACGTCATCGATGAATAATTCTCATGATTTGTCAGAAATATTCCCATGTGTCGGCTTCGGGGGCAACTGTCGTCATGTCCATGTAAAACGGGATAATTCAGATGGGAAAGTAATATCTATTGTTGTATGGCAATTTTAAAATTTACTAAAAATAACATTAAACAAATATTTAATTAAACAAAACAGCAATGAATTCTGTATCGACCTCAATTTAAAAACTGCGTTCGAGTGCATTTTGTCGGACCGTAACAGAAAGGGTTGTGAAATATGCTTGACGGTTTTTTTTAATCATTAAAAACTCCAAAGAAGTGGAAAGATCAGGAAATATAATTCCATCCTCTTTTATAATGTATAAAAAGGACACATTCTTGCTCTAAAATTAAAAAATTAAATCTTATATAAATAAGTACATTTTCTATCTTGGCAACCGTTTCATCCCTAATTGAATATGATTACCACGTTTTGTACGAAGTCATCTACAGCTCTATTTATTTTTCTGAATATGATTTTTTTGGGGAGAGGGGGGGGGGGGGGGGGGAGGCTTAAGTAATTATAAAACAATCATTACATTTTAAGCGGTATTTTTATTGTCCGCTCTGGGGAGGGTCCACCTCCACTTGCAAATAGTCCGTGGGTCCTAATCAAAAGGAGGGATGGTGTGTGTGGGGGGTACCGTTGAGGTACCGTTTCCTTTATTGCAAGTGAACAGATTATTTAATCACATATTAAATTAAAATCGACAGTGCTTAACCCTCTAGTGCATGATTTTTTTCTTTTTTAATGACATAACTTTTTTGGCCTTTTTTTTGTCTTGTTGATCAGAGTGTGTTGGACGTCTCCTTTTTGGTGTTTCCTCTTTACAAATTTGACATAGGGTGATTGCAATTTCTTTTCTTGATTTTGGTTTTGGCTCATTCCCTTTTGTTTTTTGTTCTGGACTTCTCTGTTGTATATAATCCAACTATTTATTACTGCGAGATATACCAAATGAGAGAACAGCCTTAGATACCAACGCCTACTTATATTGATAGCTTTACTATATCTTCCAACGTGACTATCTAGTAAATCTACTTCACCCATGTGTTTGTTCTAGGCTCTAATTATGTTAGGGCATTCAACTTCGTCACGTTGTTTTAGTTTTGCGGTTGTATCGCTTTATTGTGGTAGTTGGCTCAACTCCATATAATGTAGAGATCAAATGAACCAGCTCGTTGTCTTTCCACGTTATCGAGGATAGTGTGCAGCGAGCTACGGGAAGCACATCTGCTCATCAACACTTAGAAATTCCTCCATTGAGATGGTAAAAAAAAACATTATTCCAGTTTTTTATTTTTAAGTTTGAAAAATGATCGTAATCAGGATGGTCATGAGGTAACGTATTTTCGTTATTGTTGAAATGCAAAAGGCCATGGATTTTCTCAAAGGTGTTCATCACCATTGTACTTTTTACAAGTTCATTTCCCAGCACTGGTTCCATAAATCCCTTAGCATGCTCTTCATAAGTGAAGAAAATAAATACAAATTCCAAGATATTTTTGCAGCATACTATTTGAAAATTTAAACACCTTGTTAGGATCTTTTTCGGTGCTGTAAATGACAGTCTGTTGAACCACATAATGATAAAAGCTATCAACTAAAATGTAGAAATAGAACTAAAATGAAGTCTATAAACTGAGTAATTCATAGGAAGGTCAAAATTTCCTAAGAATTTTTTTTCACCTTTATCAAAGTTGCAATTTGTTTTTTTCCCCACAAATAATGATCTTTTTTTTTCCTTCCCACCTTTGATTCTTCCTCCCCTCTTACGAAGAACCCCCAGTAAGTGGAGCTTGAGATGTAGACGGCTACTCGTCAAACCCATCTACTTTAATTTGCTCATAATTTTACACATTCTCTTCTTTCGAGACCAATAGCTGGTCATCGTTTAGAACAGTTTCTAATCGCTCCAGGAGAACATCGTCGGGCAAAGGACACAATCCTTCAAACTCATCATCGGAAGAGGAACAGTCTGCTTCACTTCCAAGAGGCATACAAAGAAGTTCTGAGATTTCGTATGCAGTTTTTATGCTCCTTTTCCCATCTTTTTCTACAAATGTAAATGTTTCAGACATCTAAAACCAAAAAATACCCCCCAAAAATAAATAAATAACGAAAAAATTGCTAAAAACTCACATAACTAAAAAATAGCATTTCTTAAAACGTTCGGCTAAACTGTACATTTAGCCCGTGATGCAGCTTGATAATGTGACACATGTAAATGTTGACACATGTAAAATACGTGACAGCAAAGAGTATGAACAAATACGCAATATTATGATTCCATTATTTGTTTTATTATGTGACATATGAATGCTTAATACTGTCATGTAATTGTATTTTGAGTGTCTTAGTTTGTAAGTTTTCACTATACGAATGTGAGGGGCACACACACGCCCCCCGTGCAGAGAACAAACTCTATCCCTGCAATGCGATCCGAGAGAACTGCACCTAGAGCGTGTTGCTCGAAAACCATTTTGGAGTTAGAGTACATTTTGCAAATCTTGTATAGAGAAATTATTGTTCAAGCCTATGTAAATCTTTGCAACCTGTATATCCTTCGGGAGAGGCCCGGATTTTACACATTTTATATAAGATACCAGACTAAAGGTGTAGTCCTTAACCTTTTTTTCCCATTTATCCCTTGATAAAACTTTTCATTTATGAGTACCCTCTTCTTTTGTCACACATCCCTCTATCCAAACAAAATGTTGTTTTTGTTACTCAATCATGTTGTTAGGTTAGCTGGCAAATGAATCAAGCGACTCAAATGGATGACACTTACAGGCTTTTTTTTATATTTTACTTATTCCATTTCTATATTTTTATTAGTTTTTAGGTGTTTTCCGCCATTACTATTATTATTTTCGCGAACCGCCAACCGGATCGCCACGTACCTCCAAGGAACGCGTACCACAGGTTGAGAATCGCTGCCCTAAAGTAACAGGCGACTCTACGGTAACCCTTTGGGGCGCTGAAGAAGAGGGATTCCGAACGCATTCCCTCCTCCTCCTTCGAGCACGAATGGCGTCCAACGGGATCGCCAAAAGACGCCCTTTTAGATATATTGATCCGAAGAGAGTTTACTTTTTGTTGGGGGGGGGGGGGGAGGCAGGGGGAAAGTCATTCCCCCCCCCCCCTTTGACTGAAGTATGTTTATTTTTTTTATTCTGCCACCAGTCAGTGGTAAATCTCTTGTATATTTTTATTTATGTGGGGTCTTCCAACACCAAATGCGTTATTTTATTTCGTCATGAGATGGGATCGATTCCGAAGAGGGATGTGTTTGGCGAGAGAAGGGAAGTGATTTCAATTTCTCTTAAAAGATGTTTCGACAAGTGGAAAATGAGAAATGGGCCTGCCGCTGTGTGCCGAGCAATCGATGTGATTTGAAGTTACAATGGGGACGTCTCTTGCACGTAGATCCTCTCTGTCATGGGCAACTGCTGAGCGAGGGATGCCATCGTTAAGCATTCGAAACATGACACCTAATGGGTGGGTGCATTTGGACTGTTCAGTTGGACACTCGGAGAAGCAGATATCAAAACTTTGCTTTGTCCAAAATGTATATAAAAAAGTCTTAAATTCAGTTGGTGCATAATTGGTTTGCGTGAGAGTGTGTGCAACTTAAAAACGAAAGATGCGGTGATAGCTAAATTCCATACGTAAAATACGACTGATAGAAAATAATAGCAAGGGTGAAGTCAAAATATAATATTCGAAAAGGAAACCAGCCACTCTTGGACTCTTATGGTATTGTTAGGTACTCTAGCAGCTAACCATTTTTCGTCTCTCAGTTTCTTAAAGTATGCCAGATAAATGTGCTCACGGTTGTAGTAGATAACCTACCATCGAAATTGCGCTTCCTCTCCTCTGATGTTGCACACAAGATTTCTTTTTTAATGAAGCGGCTTTCATTAGGGGGAAATGCGAAGCAAGGCCCAAAACTACTTCGTATTATTTTTTGTCCCAGGTATAGAACTTGTTAGGGGGAGATATATTTAAAGAGCGGTTCTTTCATTGCGGCGTCGTTTTAAAATGTACCGGAATGACACGCAAGAGGCGAGCCTTCAGAATAAAGGGAATTCGGATCTGGTTCACTCTTAGTCTTCAGGGAGCCCAAGTTTCTCTTTGCTCCTCCCGGCGGCCATGTGTTCGTGACGACAATTATCTAATTACAAATTATTTAATTCCAAAGAAAAAATATATTTCAACTGTGTAATAATAATTTTATAGATAAAATTTCACTCTAAATGAATAAGTAGTTTTTACGTTTTATTGGGGGAAAAAACGAAGCCGGCATATTCATGTAATATCAAACACCTGTCTATTTATTCCCATAAAAAATTAAAAATATCTTAGTATTATTTTTTATTTATTTTTGGATTTTTAATGAGTGAAATTTTGCCTTGTTTGTATTGACTCTTCAAATTTCAGGAATCATTGCCGAGCACTTGTTGAAAAAAAATATGTTTTGGGAAAAGGTCCCATATTTTAGTACTGAAAAGCGATTTTATCAAAGGAAAATTTTACCAAATATTTCTGATTCTGAATGTGGGGAAATCATATCTATTCCCACCTGAAACTTAAGAGTAAGCCGGCCGAATTTCTACTCGTGTTAACCGAAAAGTTTAAAAAAAATAAAGTGTTAGTTGTAGGAACCTGTTGAAGATGGAAATATCACTTTAAATGGAGATGTCGTAGAGAAACCGTTGTTACTATTCGCCGTGCGGGTCGAAGCTTAAGAGACTACCTGGCTGTAACAATAAACAACTTTCAATGAAAAGAAATTGCAATTTTTCTCCTAAATCAAATTTATAACAAGAAATAAATGTGTAAAAATAAACTAAATTTGTAAAAATAAATTAAATGTATAAAAATAAACTAAATATGTAAAAATTAATTAAATTTGTTAAAATAAACTTTTTTTGTTAAAATAAACTTTTTTTGTTAAAATAAACTTTTTTTGTTAAAATAAACTTTTTTTGTTAAAATAAACTTTTTTTGTTAAAATAAACTTTTTTTGTTAAAATAAACTTTTTTTGTTAAAATAAACTTTTTTTGTAAAAATAAACTACATTTGTAAAATCTACTTGCGAAAATTAAATTGTTAGCAGAAAAAACACGCACAAAATCCCCCATCGTAATGAGTATTGCAATGCTATGTAATTGTAAGTACAGTTATATAATTATAACTACATGCTGTAGTAAGTTTTATTTCAACGTGGAACTGTATTATTTGAATAATTAAATATTTTCTGTTGTAGTAAATATTGTAACTTTCTTTTAAAATACTGCTCTTGGATTTCTGCTGTTTTCAGCCTAAACGTTTTGTTAACAGATTTTACTCGTAGATCGAAGGATTTGCTTGTAAAAAGTAAAAGTAAATCATTATACATATCAAACGAAGGATTTACTTTACTAAAAGTAAATGCGTTTACCTTTTAAGGAAATCCCTTCTTTTTCGACCCGATGTTGTGTTAGGAAAAAGAACGCAAAGGTCGATAATTTTTCTGTCAACTAAAGAACACTTGACCGGTACTCCTAATTAGATTCACGTCTAAAGTACCGGCTACTATGATAAAAGAAGAACTAATTTAGGTTGAAGAACTCTGTTGATTAAATCAAATTGACGTTCACTTTTAATATTAATCGAATTAATAAAAATCGTACCTAGAACATTGCTTCGTTGAATTTCTAAAGCAAAGTACTCTATTTATGTGAATACACCATCCGAAATCCACACGGACGAAAACTGTTCTTTTCAATTTTTCTTTTTCTTTTCTTTTCTTTTCTTTTTGTGTGCGTGTGCGTGTGTCAGTCAGTGCGTGAGGAAAAGGAACAACCTCTCTTCACCTTTATGTGTAATCTATAAACCTCCGTTCTCAGGTTTATTTGAGGTTTTTTTTCAAGAGTTCATAGTGTCAAACTATTCGTGCGACTTTATGTCGCCTGCTAATGGTGTTGCTGGGTTAAAAATGTGAGCAATTTTCTAGATGAGCATAAATATTTTCGACTTACATTTAAAACTTAATAAAAAAAAAGTCTGTATAGAGTTTCTTACAACTTTTTATGACGAAAATTATATTAATACGTATTAGAAAAAGAAATTACGTAACTTTCGTTACAAAAATTGTATTAATACATATATAAAAAATCATACAAGCTTTCTTACAAAACTAACAGGAGGAAAGTTGAAATGAGTAGCTCAAATGCAATAGCAGTTATCTCCAAAACAGGAGGAAAGTTGAAATGAATAGCTCAAATGCAATAGCAGTTATCTCCTAAACAGGAGGAAAGTTGAAATGAGTAGCTCAAATGCAATAGCAGTTATCTCCAAAAATTCCGAAAAAGGATATTTTGATTTGGGTAGGTGTAACTTTAGCTTCCATTTCGAAATAGAATAAAGGTGAAAAATCCGTATTTCACTAATAAAATCTCGAAAGTCAGCAGAAACAAAAGTATAGTTTTATATCTAGCGAATTTGAACGTGGGAACAAGCGAAAGTTTGATTTCTGATTGGCTTTCAGCTAGGCTGAAAATCAAAAAATCTTTTCAGGATTGGTTAGTTAATTCATTTTGCACTAAACAGCACAGTGGGCTATTGGCAACAGATTGTGGGGTCTTTCTTGAAGAAAAGACTCACGAACACTGCGCGGCTTTTTTTTTAATCATGGTCAGATGGTGAGGACAAAACCCGAGCTAGCATACCACGCAACCTCAATAGTCACTGGCATCCTTTTTCCCGGTGTGTCAAAAAGCGGACTAAATATCCTCAATTACAACCGGCGGGTGTATGGGATTGGTACACGTTAAATCTGATCGTGGTCCAATGTCCTGACGCCTATTGAGGTTGCGTAGGTCAAGTGTTGTCCTGGCCATCCTCGAGATGTCCGCACCCCCCCCCCCCCCCCCAACCCGGCTTCTCGAAGCACGCGATTGAACACGCCCCGCCCCGTTCGTGTGTGGTGAGTGTTTCAAATAAGTTCATGATCGACCCATGCAATAAATAACCAGAATTACTTGTAACTAACTAGACTGACTAACAATATAATTTTTAAATAAAGTTGTATATTTGTTAACATGTGTAAGTTATTAAAATTCCCAATCAATCATATATTTAGGGTTTTACGTTTATTTGAAAGATTAGGAAACATGTGTATACAAATTGTATATTTCAATGCCATTTTTTTTAATCAAAATTACCTATTTTTAACTGAATATTTATGGTTTGGTTTGGTTTTGGTTAATTAACGTCGCACTGGAACTGAACAGTGGGCTATTGGCGACGGTTCGGGGTCTATCTCAAAAGAATGACCCGGAAACGATGCCTCGTATTTTTGAACCATGGTCAGATGGCGAGGACAACACCTGAGCTGGCACCCAAAACCTTCAATAGACGTCGGGACTTTGGACTCCGATCAGATTTGTCGTGCACCAGTCCCGTATACCCGTTATTTTTTGTGGATGTTCTGGAAGACATTCTAGTATTTTGGTAGCGAAGTTGGCAACCCTCCGATCGCAATATCACTACTTTTTACTATTCTTTAGTCTAGTCCATCGCAAGATTTTGAACGGGGGACCCTTGGATTCCCAGCTGACGCCTAATCCACTCGGCCACGGAGGCCTCTGAATATTTATGCAATTGAAAAATAAATATGAATATATATTTTATTCGGCATTAAATTCAAATTCTAAAAACACTTTTATTATGTAAGAAAAATGTACATTCTTGTATAGAAATCAACAAAAATATTTTTGTTGCTGCTTTTATTTACTGTAAGCGTGATTGATTTGCTATGTGTGTGATATTAAATACATATATTAAAATATTAGGCAATAAAATTGTAATTAATAACTTCTTTTACAAATATAAATGAAAGCATAATGATACTCCACTCTTTTACAAGAAAAAAAAATATTTGAACAGTGTAGAGACCATTTTTTAATACATTTTATATTTCTCATTTATAGATTTTAAATGACTAGAAATCTATTAGATACATTACTTTTTATTTATCAATTTAACACTATTACAATATATTCCCAAAACGTCCTGTTAAGATTTTTAAATATATAAAATCGTTTTGTAAAAGGTATGTGTAATTTTATTTGTGCTTAAAGTTTTCAAACATGTATATATTGGATTAGTAAAAAAGCGATTCAATTTTAGTAATTTGACTAATATATTTATGATATTAAATAATGATTCAGAACTTCAGGCTCCCAACAAAGTCACCGATGATTTTCGAAAAATCATTTAAACCTTAATGAGTGGCATACATTATTGTTAGGTTCCATATATTCGTGTATGGAGAACCTAACGATGGTTCTTAAACAAAACTTGGCACAAAAAAGAAGAAGAAAGAAGACACACCGAAGTTCAGAGCCATATCCGTTGTGCTACCAGAGCTACGTGAAGAAGTTATAAACAGAAGTAATGTTAAAAAGACGTGGCAAAAGAATGGGAAGTAAGATAATTGATTCGTAATAACTCCATTTTCCATTTAAGCATCAACATCAAATAATGTGGAAAACCATCTTATGAACAAATATTTTAAGTTTGCCAGGTCGCTTTGTTAAGATGACTTGAACAGAAGCTGATATTAGCAATATTAAACAATACTGCTCATGTTTGCGAAAGTATGATTACTTAAATTTGAGTAAGTCATCGCTCATTTACGATGCAATTGTTCTCAAAGATAAACGAGTACATCCATGTACTCATTTTTAAGCACATTTTTTTTACATTGTATTTTTCAGTAATTTTCTAGTTTTGTATTCGAATACGGAAAATTTAAATTATTTAGAAACTAATGTTTTAACAATCCTTACATAACTACAATTATAATTGAACTATTCGTGCCTAATCGTACTGTGCCTTTATTTTGAGTTTTAAATAAAATACCGCCTTTGATACGCAATGCATTCTTTGCCTTAAAATGTTCCTTTGTTTCTGCGCGACAGCCTGGGACGTGGTACTGCGAATCACCTGTAGCCCACTGTGCAGCTCTAAGGCGAATGAATAACCAACTGAAATATTCAAAATGGCCTGTCGATTCTTCCAGCACCAAAATGTATTATTTTACAAAATATTCCACCCTCAAAATTAAAGTCCCCAGTCAATGCGACCTCTTTTTACAGCGGACGGCTTCTTCTTCACCCGACATCGTTTCCTCCTTCTGGAGGGGGGGGGGGGGGGGTTGAGCAGAAGGGGAAGGGAACAGGAAAGACAACAAGGGG
Organism: Troglohyphantes excavatus; assembly: GCA_963932185.1. NCBI lineage: Eukaryota > Metazoa > Arthropoda > Arachnida > Araneae > Linyphiidae > Troglohyphantes > Troglohyphantes excavatus. Next base: position 957,846 of record OZ010674.1, read on the forward strand.
GGGGGGGGGAGGAATAATAAAAGTTTTCCATCTACTTTTATCTCGTCTTTAAGTTGATGTCAATATTTTGAACGATCCATGTGACGGAACATTTGTCTGTTGTCGTTTGGCAACTCTCGTCATATGCGGTTGCCAGGCAACCTACGCGTTGGAAATAGACAACAGGCTGCTGCTTGTGTAGGAGGGGAGATTATTCTTTGGCGTGGAAGAATTATGCTTGTTTGTTCCTTTTAAAAGAGTGAGGGAAAGAATCGCGCGTTTCCCAGCTAAAGAAGACCGCGGGCAATTTTAGTGCATGCTTTTTTTTCCTAAGTCTGTGCCACGGAAACTCATATGACTTTTAAAGTTTAATTATGGAGACTGAGTAAAAAAGAATAAAATCTTTTCATATCGAACAATGTAATCTCATAATATTAAGTTTCTTCATGAAAAAAAAATATTGACAAAAGAAGCTTCATTTTTGTCCAATATGAAATCCTTTCGTTTTGAATCCCTTTAAAATACGCGCATATGCAAATATCGCCTTTTGACACACCCGACAGCCGTTAATCGATATATGCAATTAATGCCACAAAAAATATTTTATGGTGTGACATTTTCAATCTAAATACCACCATTTTTTAAAAAAAATTAGGGGAGAGGAGATTTTTTTTTGGGGGGGGGGGGGTGTTGATTTTGGAGGAGGATTATCCCCTGCCCCTATCTCTGGTTAAGGCACTGAAGTTACTGAAAGCAATTCGTTGCTCAGCCACTGAACCCCCTCCCATGCAAAATCTATACCTACGTGCCTGAAACGTTATCCAAAAGTTATTCCAGTAAAAAAAAAATAAGTTACTCCTTAAAGCTAATCTCTCTCTTAGTTTAAAAAATGACATTACTGTTCTCGAAAATATAAAGATCGATCCATTCTGGCTCAGTTGTTTCTATTCAAGGAGAATCGAAGGCACGAAAGAGAATGTTCTCATTTTTTCCCCCGATGTCCATTTGAAACTTCGAGCAGTCAGTCGTTCGTTCTTGCTGCAGCTGCTTTTCACCAACGTTCAAAAGAGCCATCAGAACTTTCCCAGTGCTTTTTTGTACTAACACACTCAAGACCACAAGACGCTTTCTTAAATATACATTGAATTAAAATAAACTTTAAAGAAAAACGATTGCAAGAAAAAAGTTTTAGAAAGTTTTACAAAAAATTAAAATTTCTGAACAAGTGGTAAGTAGTTAATATTAATTTTATACATTATGGAACTCTATGAAATCGACACTATGACATTAATTTCAAAAAGTTACAATGTGTATAAAATGTATTTGAAATATTTGCCTTTTTACCACTTGTTCTCAAAATTAAAAAAAATAGTTTTGCTCTTTAGGGCTTTTTTTTCTTGAAGTCGGTTTTTCTGTTTACCTTAATTTTATTTTTCCTTTTTTAGTACTTTTTTTTTCTTGAAATCGTTTTTTATTTTTAATTTAATTTTTCCCATTTTAGTTTTCAATTTAGCAGGAAACGTGTCAGAAGAAATGAAATCTGGTTCAATCAAATGAAATGTTCCTCTACAGACGCAGACGTCGAACAACGACAGCCTCTTTCCTTCGCGAAGGGCAACTCAGTCCTAAGTGATGTCGGAAAGACATACCGAAAATTGCAAGTCCGTCAATCGATTCTTTCGCACTCAACTGTGCTTTTGAACAATAACGGTCAGCACGCGTCAAATCCTTTATATCAGCGCTATCACGGGACGAACAAGTTCGGCAATCCAAAATTCGCACACGCACAACACTTCTTACTGCATCCCGCACTTATGCGAATTTCCGCATTTTCCTGCCTTCCATTTTGAGATTGCAGTTGTCATCCGTCCTTAGAAATTGTCCCACCAGTGCATAAGGACTATTCCAAATTTCATCTTGCTGGGAAGTGCATTATTTCAGTTACATTTTTCTGCAGACAGGCCACCTCTTGCTGGGATCCTATTTAACGTTACACGTCAAAAAATGTGATTATTTTAAATTCATCTTCCTGATTTTTACCACAATTTTTGGATGGAATTGAAGCTACCTAATGCAAAAAAGCGCTCATTACGGTTTGGTAAGGAGAAAAGAAATGGAAATATTTTAACGGTTACGTCACTAAATCTACAACAAAAGTTGTTTGTTTAATTAACGTCGCACTACAGCTGCACAGTGGTCTATTGGCACAGTGGGCTAATTATATATATATATATATATATATATATATTGGGAGCCTTTTGTAAAAAATATACAGTTATCCGGCATATAACTAACAGGAAATATCAAATGCCGGACACTTAAAAAATAGTGTCCTATTTTGAATCTTTTTTGTTTGACTTTGATTCACTTTGGCGGGGAAAAAAAGCAAACATGTGGTTATGCGGCTATTATTTATCCGGAAATATCGATTATCTGGAATATTTTAATAAAAACCTTTTTTCGATTTCAAAATTATTTCATTGTTGGATATAACTACAATATAATTTCGTTTACCCGGCAAAATAGGGACGAAGAAATAGTTAGAAACAACTTGAGTTTCCCACGTTAGCAGGGGGCGAAGCCACAGATTAAATTAAAAACTAAAAATTGGAAAATATGATAATTTTTTAAAAAAAAAAATAGGACTTAGAAATGTTTTAATAATGTAAAAAGTTTAAAATTAATATTAAATATTTAAATTTTTTCAACTTAATCATAAATTAAAAATTATATTTTTACTTTTAGCACTTTTTCTTTATTTTTTTAAATAATAGAATATCACTCATTAAAATTGAATATTCGAAAAGTTTCTTGCCAAAATATCAATAACTTAAAAAAAAAAATCAAAACAGTAAATTGATCACCTATTCTTTCTTCTAAAATTTCAAATTTATATTTCAATTGGTCAAAATTTTACTCTTCCTTTTCTTATGCAGAAAAAAATAATTCTCTTATATAAAGTTTAATTAAAGTAACAACTATTTTCCGCTAGGAATCTTGCTTTTCCGGTGTTAAACCTCACGCAGTCAAGTAACAAGCTTTACAGAATTTAAGGATATTAAAATATATATATATATATATATATATATATATATATATATATATATATATATATATATATATATATATATATATATATATATATATATATATATATATATATATATATATATTATTTTAGAAGAAAGAATAGGTGATCAATTTACTGTTTTGATTTTTTTTTTAAGTTATTGATATTTTGGCAAGAAACTTTTCGAATATTCAATTTTAATGAGTGATATTCTATTATTTAAAAAAATAAAGAAAAAAGTGCTAAAAGTAAAAATATAATTTTTAATTTATGATTAAGTTGAAAAAATTTAAATATTTAATATTAATTTTAAACTTATTACATTATTAAAACATTTCTAAGTCCTATTTTTTTTTAAAAAAAAATATCATATTTTCCAATTTTTAGTTTTTAATTTAATCTGTGGCTTCGCCCCCTGCTAACGTGGGAAACTCAAGTTGTTTCTAACTATTTCTTCGTCCCTATTTTGCCGGGTAAACGAAATTATATTGTAGTTATATCCAACAATGAAATAATTTTGAAATCGAAAAAAGGTTTTTATTAAAATATTCCAGATAATCGATATTTCCGGATAAATAATAGCCGCATAACCACATGTTTGCTTTTTTCCCCGCCAAAGTGAATCAAAGTCAAACAAAAAAGATTCAAAATAGGACACTATTTTTTAAGTGTCCGGCATTTGATATTTCCTGTTAGTTATATGCCGGATAACTGTATATTTTTTTACAAAAGGCTCCCAATATATATATATATATATATATACATACATTCCTTATCCAAAAATCGAAATATCTCAATTAGAACAGAAAATCTGGGTGTCGCACTTGTGGATAAATACGAATTTTACCATCCGCAATGTATTAAAGCATACATATATTTAGTTCTGTAAAACTTGTTACAGGACCCTGTGAGAATGAATGCAGAAAAAGCAACATTCTGAACAAGAATAATTCAATCGGAGAGCACCAATGAACAAGGGGAAATAATTTTTTTTATTACACTTTCTATAATTACAAAAAATTACACAAAAACAGGATGAGTAGAAAAATGTTGACTAATTAAATATAAATTTGGAGAGGCAGGGTACGCGTTCAATAATATTTTGGCTTGAAATTTCACAAATCCCAAAAATGTGTGTGGACGTCTGTCTGTACAAGAAAGGCTCCGTAACTACAAAAAGTAAAGCTTTAAAATTTACAGAATAGTTAAAATGATAACTAAGAATTTTAACTTGACTATTTTCAAGTCCCTACGATGCTCCATTCAAATGTTATAACATTTTAAGTGTATCCCAGCCAAGTTTCATGAAATGACAACAGTAATGTCATTAAAAATTAACAAAGAAAAATAAATATCTATAAAAAAAAATCTTTCAAAACGGAAGGAAACGACTTAAAAAATAATTTTTAATTTTACGAACAAGTTGAAAAAATTTCAATATTTAATATCAATTTTATAATTATTAAAACTTTTTGAAATCAGCGCCAAAATCTAGGTATGATTTTTGTAAATTGGCACCAACTTCAAAAAGTTGCAATAAGTATAACATTTATATTAAATAATTCAATTTTTTCAACTCTTTCGTAAAATTAAAAATAATTTTTTACTTTTTGTGCATTTTCTTGAAGTCGGCTTTCTTTTTTTTTAAAAGATTTTTTTTATTTTTAGTTTCTAATTTAGCAGGGGGCTTCGCCCCCTGCTATTATTTACCAAGAAATTCTAGTAACAACTTATGCTCACATTTTGTCTGCACAATGTATATGGTAAAATAATCCTTATCTATACCAATAAATGCTGAGTGAATGAAATGTCATTGTACTACAATCTTTATTCAACAATGAAAATATTTAGAAATCGGATAAATTGTTTAAAAAAACTCCGGTTAATCAATATTTCCGGATATATAACAGCCGGATAACCGATTATTTTTTGCAGTTTTTTGCTGAAGTGGATTTTTTTCTATCCCCCCCCAAAAAAAAAATTCGAAATAGGAAAATATTTTTTTTTAAATCGTCCGATTACTTAATAATTTCGGAAAGTTAAATGCCGAAAAAATTAAAAATAGATTCGAATGCCGGTCATTACACGAAATACTCCGCAACTTTAAATAAGGGAAGTTGTTTGGAATTGTTTTAATATTATAATTATTTTGTGTCTTTTTTTTTGTTTGCATGTAGGTCAATTTTAACTCTATTTGATTACGGTAGATCGAACTTTTAGATCGATACTTTCACAATGGCAGTAAATTGCGTATAAAAGCCCTTTTTATTTATTTTTAAAAGGTGTTTTATGCCAGAAATTAAAAAAACGTATGAAGCTTTATTTTGCTGTAATTTTGTACTCTATATTACTTTTAGAGTAGAGGAATAGAATTCCATAGATATCAACTGATAATTGCTCATTTTATTTAATGTACCAATGAATATTTCCTTTTAAAACATTAAATATGGAACATTTAGAATAAAATTTAGAATTATTTTAAGGTACACGTTGAGATTGTAATATGCACGGTTGTTAAAATTAAATGGTTATATTGCCAAGTTTATTCAGTTTATTTATAGCCATTATTAAGTGCGTTTTGGCTATAATTTAATATGAAAACTTATAAAATATTTATATGACATGTAATTTTTTTGCGAATGCATAAGTAATCGTAACGAAATCTAAATTCAGGAAAAAAAAATTATGAAAAGAGTAAATACTGATTTCTTAATACATTAACAGAGAAATAAAAAAAGAAGCTACTAAAAATTAAAATAGGCGGTAATTCTTCTGTACTAATAGTGTTCTTTATCATTGGTATTTGTCTAACAAATGGTAATTTGGAAATAGTAAAAGAAGTTGTGCGATATTTTAAAATAGACTATTTTTAGTTTAGTATTTATGTCGGGTTGTTAATTTTTTTAAAAACTTTTATTAAGAATTTCAGGTAGTTTATTTTCAAAAAGCGTTTAGATTTATTTTTGCTATAAATTTACATTTTAATGTTCTGTATTCCAAAAGCCAAAAATACAAACTACTAATTAAGTACACAAGTTGCTTGCTGGTTGATGATATTGCAAAGATATAACCAAAATTGTACATTTGGAAATAGTCAAATAAAAATTGGGGTATCGGGAAATTCGGATAGTTTTTAAAGTTAAATGAACGATCAAGTTTCCTATTTTTTGCCTTTTTCAAATATATTTCGTATTCTCGAAATCCATACGGTTTATCTAATATAATATATCTATCTAATACTATTAAACGAGCAATGTCACTATATTTGTTCGTTTGTTTGTTTGCACAATCTCCAAATCCGCTCTAACGATTTTCACAAAATTTGATGTACTAGCAAGTTTCGGGGGTAAAAATTCGATTGGGATAGGTTTCATCTTTGAAAAATTTCATTTAGAGGGTGAAATAAGTAGATTATAAGTTCCATTTAACTCTTTCCATTGCAAATTATTCATCGCGTATAAGTTATAGGTTATATAGCAATAACCGCTAAACGTTATTTAATTCGTTATATGTTATTTTAATTTAAAACGTGTAAAATATTTTGATGAGATATTTTTATTTGAGTTTTTATTCTAAAATATTGTTATTTTTTTCTCATAAATAAACGAAGTAAACGTTATTTAATTCGTCATATGTAATTTTAATTTAAAACGTAAAATATTTTTTATGAAATATTTTCATTTGAGTTTTTATTCTAAAATAATGTTATTTTTTCTCATAAATAAACGAAGTAAACGTTATTTAATTCATCATATGTTATTTTAATTTAAAACGTGTAAAATATTTTGATGAGAAATTTTCATTTTACTAATTATTCTAAAATAAAGTATTTTTTTCTCATAAATAAACAAATGAAACATCAGTAAATTAAAATTAGAATTGGAAAATCGTTTGCATTTTCAAATAAAGAAAAAACATATTCTAATAACGTGACTTTTTCTCCTACTAAATGACTTTTTCGTCTACTAAATGACTTTTTCGTCTACTAAATACTATAAGTTTTCTAATAAAATCGAAGTTTGAACGTATTTAATCCTGTGATTTATTTTACTCTGTTTATGCGCGTGACGTCATAAGTGGAATACACAAGAGCAAGTTTTTAAAATACATATCGTTAGGGAAACCATGTAGGTTTTGTTTATATTCCATGTAAAATGTATTATGTATATCCACAAATAGAACATGGAATTTTCAATTTAAAATATGTTTGATTAGATGTAATTTCGTTTGTTTTGCTAAGTATTTATATTCTAATAGAATCAATTGAATTATGTTTTATTAAATTAATGTGTTACGTGTTATTTATAAAATACATATTTATTTACTTTTAAAATTAAACTTTGTTCTACATTGTTAGTTGATAAATTTTATTTTACCAACTGTTTAAAAATACTTTTTTAAGCTTTTATATTCAAATGGAATTTACTAAAAGAAGTTTTATTTAATTAATTTTGCGCACTATTTATAAAGATAAAAAAATAATTTTATACATTTAAAAAAACGGTTTTATTTTATACATTATCGGTATGATATTTTTTATTTTCCCAAGTGTTTATAAATACACTATTATTACTCATTAAACGAGAAACTGATTTTTTTTTGTCAGTTTAACAGTTTTAAAGATATATTTTAGAAATTTTGAAAAATGAAACGTTTCCAAAAATTTGCGTTTGTTTACTGTGGACACTTTGCACTGCTTTCTGCTGTAATTAACATGACGTCTTTAAGGATATAAGAAACTTCATGCGCATTTGTTATTGGTTGATGGATCCCACGTTGTTTGTTATTCACCAATCACAGAGGCTAATCGACCATGCGTTTTTGTTAATTCATCAAAATTTTAATATTGAGACCATGTCATGCATAGTGTCTATAAAAATGGTTTGTTATTTATTCTACATTCTAATGAGTAAATAATTACTAAAAAAGTTAAATAGTTTGAAATGCTAACTTTTTTCTGGAAAAGTGATACCAGTAAATTTGTCACATTCTGAATGTAAAAGCAACATTCCTATTACCTATGACCATTGCGTAGAAAAATTGGGCGAGTTCAATCTTTACCCTATCTAATTTAATATGAAATAGTTATCGATATTAAATTGTATTAGTTAGTAATAATTTAATAATGAACTGTTTCACGAATTACGTAAGTAAGTTTAGTTTCAAGAAGAGAGGGATTGAAAATGAGTAATGAGATTTCACAATAGAACAACGGAAAAAGAGTTTAAATTTTTCATTAACAAAAATTAAAATCACTTTTAAATATAAATTTGACATTTACTATAAATGTGTTTTTAAATTGATTTACTTTGTTATTTCAAATAATTCTTCTTCTTTATTGAAATATTTTTTCGAAAGCACCTGCCTAATTAAATATGAAATTGTTTTCGGCATTTTCTCGCATTCCGTAAGTATGTTTAGTTTCAAGCAGATATTTAGATGAGTAACGAGACTCTGCAATATAACAAAGTAAAAACAGTTTAAGAGTTTTCAATTGAAACGTACATAGTAATCTAAACCATTGAAAGAAAAAATTTTCATATACACACAGGGAAATTAATTTAATTTAAAACCATTTGTAAAAATAAAGTGTAAATGTTTTTTTAATTATTTTAATCGTGTTACTTCAAATAAGTATTTTGTTAATAAAACTGTGTTCGAAGTAACTATTTTTTTCAGGACCCATACTACTAGCCACCTACACAAATTTTATATTATAGAACCTTTTCTTCTGTAACCTCTTCAAAATTATGAAATATTCATAACAACAGCCACAAATTTAATTTAACAAATTCAACAAATTTAATTTTTTTAATTGGTAAAATTAAATTATTTTTCACTAAATTAAAGATAAAACTGCTTTTGTCAATACGATGAATTCCAAATAACACATAAAATTACTCAAAATAAGTAAAAATCTTTATTATTGATTAAACGTTTAATAAGAATATAAAATGCTGTTTAAAGGTTGAATGAATACAGGTTGAAGATAAAAAAAAAATGCCGAAATAATTTTGCAGTAGCAAAAAATAATTTTATATCCGTTATCATAATCTTCTTATTAACAAAGAGTACTTTACATCATTTAAAAATCCAGTCAGTTATTCCAGAGTTAGACAAAAGCAAACATCGTTACAAATTGTTACTCAAAATACTGAACAACAATAATATTGTCAGGGTTTAGCATGCAAACGAAAACATCTTTGTGCTACAATTGTGCGAATGGTCGTATTAGACGTTCAGGATCCTTAAAAATATTAATTTAAATTACCTTTGCAGAATTGTTACGGTATCTTTGCAATCTTGACACTTCTAACCAATCGTATGAGCATTTCAAAGAACTTAACTTATTTCGATAATTAAGACATTATTAGACGATAAAATATATTATGAAACGTCTAACCATTGATATGGACATTTCAAAACATTTGCATTTGATTCGATTCATTAGAAATATTACTAAGTAATAAAATATGAAAGCGAGCTGGGCTCGGTCTTCCTGGTACTAAACATTTAAATACCGAGATTAGTTCAGAAGTTTCCTATTGTTATGTGAATATATTGCTCTAAAACTGTAATTTAGTGAAACGTTTCTTGACGATATTTTTTAACCGACTGAACAGCGCACCAACCAAAACTTTAAAATAAAACTGCCAGAAACTTTAAATTAAAACCGTCAAGGAGATATAGGCTGTCAATGCGACTGTTCTGCATTTGTTTTAATTATTTTTTTATGTATGTTGGCGCAAAATTTCTGTTCTAATTCAGATATTTGGAAAAAAAATTTGGTTTGGTAGGGGATGTTTCACTTGGGCACCTTTTCAAAAAAAAATATTGTTCGATTTCGAAAATTCTTTTTTGTTGGATAGAGAAAACTTAACTTACGCAGAAAATTTCAAAACAATAATCTGTTATCCAGTTGTTATAGATCCGGAAATATCGATTAACCGGAGTTTTTTTAAAACAATTTATCCTATTTCAAAATATTTTCATTGTTGAATATTGATTGTACAACAATGATATTTCATTCACCCAGCATTTATTGGCATGGATAAGGATTGATTTACAATATACATTGTGCAGACAAAATGTTGGTCTTTTATTTTAATTGTATGCAAGTTCAATGTAATTATATTTGATTATCTTATATCAAACTTTAGAATCTGATCTGAGGATAAGAGGGCAAAACAACCATAGCATTAAAGCTCTTTTACATTATGCTAACATATTTAATGCTTTGGTTGTTTTTCCATATTATCCGCAGATAAGCCATAAATTTTCTCAAATTCTCAGTGAATTCGATATACATTCCATTTGTTTCACCTATCAATAAGATCACCTTCACACTACTTAAAGACCCTATATACGACCTTAATAACTGGGTCATATATAGTATCTCATGTCATGCATCGGTCCAACGAAAGGAACATTAAGATTTCGCATTAAAGAGCACCAAGCACATACTGTCAAACAAGATATAAAGAAGTCCTCCATTGCCAAGCACTCTCGTGAACATAATCATATATTTAATTTTTCTAACCCCCATTTCATTTGCAAACCCAAATCTCCAGCCGAGCTTAACTTCCTGGAGGCGTTTCGTATTTTTAGCAATATTGATTCGATTGCCAATGAAACATTTGCATTCCCCGCTTGTTGGCACACAATAGTCAACTCCAATCAATTGAGATAGTTTTTGTTCTTTAGCAGCACTTTCAATTGTGAGTTTATTTTATTGTGCACGCATACTTTTGATTTCTGCTGATAAAATGGAGAGATGTTTCTCCCAAAACATGTCTAGATTTTATGTATTTTTATTGTATAGTCTTAACGTCGCATTTGTATTTTAATATTATTAACTCAATGTTCTATCAGACGAGTTTTCGAATTTGTCTCACGCAAAATGTATGGAAGCAAACATTGCATAATTCTAATTTTTGTAAAATAGTATAGTATATATCTGGTCTAATTGCTATAGCTTTTTTTTTTTAAGAAAAGTTATTAGTTTTCTAGTTATGGAAAGAAGAAAACCTTTACGTTCCATCTACGAAACAATTATTGCTCTTTCTGATCTTTTCCCCGGAATATTTTATACCCATAAAGGAAAAAATCATTATCTGTTTTGGATCTGCAAGATAACAATTTGGAAAAAAATCGATATTTTTCAAACACAAGATCATGCTGTTGTCGTTTATTTTAAAGAACAGAGAATTAAAAGAACTGATCGTGATGTTGTCGCCTGAAACATGATGTGCAGTTCAAAGGATTGAAACTAAGTCTCATGTGTACCGAATGGATGGGGAACGTTACCTCCTTTTAAGAGCCCATCTTTGTTGAGGGAATTTTGTGGTCGAGAGACGGCACTCAGTCACCAAAATAGCAACCTGTTCATTTCTCCCCTGTTCTTCAAACTCAACAAGAACTACATGTTCTTGAACATGAAAAAACGATTTTCAATCGTTAACTTGTTCTTTTTTTAGTTCCTTTTAAAAGTATGACATCACTTGGGTATCCACAGATTTTATGAATCCTCTTTTTTCTCCCATTCTTGGAAATGAAAGAGAACAACATATTCTTCGAACTTTAATAGAATTTATTCTTGTCATCATATTGATTTATAACTTTCTTCAGATTGATATTCCTCCCAACTACTGTTTGTTGTTAAACATTTGACAAATATTAAAAACCACTAAGTATATATGCTTGGTATACCGAGACTCGTATCCAAATTTACGCATCACTTTTTTTTATAACTAATCACGCTGAACGTAAAAAGAACACTCTAAAGAATACCTCTATCAAAAGAACGGGTATTAGATGTTTACTGTTCTATAAAAATAAAACCGTAAATATTAAACATGTTTCTCGAGCGCAAAGGGTTAATAAAACTATTCCAATTCGATTTAATAGTTTTTTCCCACCCATTTTACGACTGCCTCTACAAATAACAAAAGTGGCGAAATCCAGAAAGCCCTGCTGATTTCCAAGGCGATGGCATTTAAGCGAAAAGTAGAATACAATTGGAAATGTATTATAAGCAGAAGAAAATGAAGTATAATCAGAAGAGAAAGGGAAGGACGGGATGTTTGTCTTCTTTCCAATTGCATGTTACTACGCATCAACCACGTCAAATATTATTTTTATATCGAAGGTGTTTACTAACATATCAAACAGTGCCTAGCGGAAGAAAATCTATTTTATTCATTCCAATGGTACCGTTTTCATAAAACCCATAAAACTGTCGGCTGCTTCGCTTTTGTGAATATAGTTAAATAACGTGGATGTTGTAAAATAACAGAAAATATCACTTATTTTGCCACTTTTATAACAATACCGTCAGCCTTCACTCAGGGACGCACTTCGGGGTGGGATTTCCACACAGGCTCATCTGAGGAAATGCGTAAAATGATAGTGTTCAATGGATGAAGTAACATTTTTGATTTCTTGTAGACATTCACTTGTGCTTATTATAAAATTCTTGTTTCCATTTTTTTCGGTTCGTTCATTTTCTCTAAGTGTGTGATTCACGAATAGCCAATTTCTGGCTTTCCATTTTTGTGTCGAAAAGGTTTCCGCCAAATGGTTGCCGTAAATAAAAAAAAGTGAGATACAATTAGGTTTTCGTCACAAAATAATTTTTTATCGAATTGTGAATTATAATGTGACAGCATTGTTTTCCAGTTAAAACACGCCTTTTTGGAAAAACTGAAGATTTTGAGGGGGCGTGTGGGTTTTGGCGTGAGAGACCCCTTGTGGGGGATAATCCTGGTCGTGCCTTCACCCTAGGGGTGTGCGACCACCGCACCCCGATGCTCCGCGCATTTCGAGGGTCCCAGCATAAGAAAAGAGAAATACGTGTTTTGAATGGAAGTAAATGAACCTTTTAAAAATTTCAGTTGCATTATATTTTTATTTGCGTTTACTCAAATCTATAGGGTATATTCATTCGTCGTTTACAATCTATATGGCGTTCAGAGAATCAACGATTATTTTTTTATTATAAAAAAAAAGTAATAAACAGAAGTATTTATTATGATTTTCTTTTGTAAATTTCTTAGCCATAGATTTGGAAGTGTGCGCCATTTTTACAGGGGAGAGGGGATTGAAATTGAGAGGCTTCAGAAATTGAGGTATTCCAATGGAGGGTAGAAAGGAGGTTAAATATTCCGGAATAAAGGGGCCCCGCTAATATCTTAACAGTTGTCCCCGCATCCAACAAGAGCGACCCTGCCTTCACCCCATTCAGCAGACTCTACTCTCTGTTGATTGAACATGGATGAACACAAATAATGCTCTTGTATTTAACCTAAGCAATGTATGGTATATTCTGTAGCATGCGATTTGTTCACTTTATAACTAAAGAATTTTATACAAATAATTTTCAACCGTTCAAAAAATAAAACGACTGTTGATAAAGTTGCTTTGACTTATCTTCTACAAATATTTCGACTCAGCGGCGAAAGTTTACATGGGTAATCAATCGCGGGGCGGCGCATCTATAGTAATAAAATAAAAGAGTCTGCGGATCGCAAAACACCCACTTTCTCTGTAGTTTGACTTCAAATTATACTTCATTCTATACCATAATGGTTACATTTTCATATTAAAATACTTAAGGAAAACCTAAATTAACATAAGGGTTTGTTAAATAATTTTCTTTTGTTTATTCCTACAGCACATCGTTTTGTTTAACCCCTGTGCGAAGGACGAGGGGGGTTCATGTCTTCGGTACCTTTGGGCATGCCAGAGGAGAGTCTCTCACCTGGGCAGTCGATGCAGCAGAGGCCACCTGCGAGTATCCCCCTCCCCGAGAGCTTCCGCACTTCGTCAGGCCGTCGTCCTCTTGACGACGGCAGCAGAGAGAGAGAGTCGCTGCCACTCACTTCCCAGACGATCCACCCTCCAAGGAGAGCATTCGAACGGGGGATGGTGGGGATGAAGCAAAAGGTTCGGTCGACAATTCCCGTTCAGGAGTAACTCTGAAGACTCTATTCCCCCCTTGGTCGTTCGGACAACATTCGCCGTCTCTTCTTCCACAGAAAAGCAGTCCGTCTCTTCCTCCTGGACGGAGGGAGAGCGGAACAGCCGACGCGAGGGTTGCCGCAGGAGAGAGAACGTCGCCAATTCGGCGTCATTTACTTTTTCGACGCCAAATCGAGAACGACACTGATTGACCTTTCTTCCACGTTTGACGACGACAACACGCACACTGTCAGTGGCGTGGACAGGATTAAGTTTCAGGAGGCCAAAGCAAACTTTTATCCAAAGAAAAATAAAATGTAATAAAAATTTATAAATATAATTATATCATGTTAACACATTTAAATGTGAGTTAACTATATATTATTCATTAGCAAAAATACCCATTCTACGCACGAGAAAATAACTTACAAAATAAATACAATATATATAAGCGAAAGAAAAATATTTTTAATCTCTCGCATGTCAGAGGGACTCATTTAAGTATAAGTTTCAATTTATAACGAAATTTTATCATCAAGTTCCCAAAAGAATGGAAAGATAGATCATAATACAGAGAAGATGGCGATAAAATAATATGGACATCGATACGGTACTCCCGTTGGTTAACATTTGAATTTTAGTAACATCCCAAAGATATAAAAATGAACAAATCTAATAATTATTATTTTAAGCAACTTGTATTAGACACCTATATCAAGAAAAGCCGTTAAACTCCCTAAATTAGCAAAGGTATAAAAATTAAAAGTGGGGGAAATTAAAAGGTTCCATGTTAAGAATTCCAGATTTTCAGATATTTTCATGTTTATATAATAAATCCCTATCTGCATACGAAATTTTACGTCGCTAAGACATTCGGAAATGTCAAAAACTAAGGTTCCGTAAAGAAAAAGTATTCAAAACTAATATCGAACCTTAAAAACGTTTGATACGAACAAAAGAAGCTGCAGTGGTAATATATATATAATTCAAATAACAGAATAATAATCATTATTTCTCGGTTAATTTTATCCTGCATGACTGAGGCATGACATGGGGGAGAAGGTTTCATTGGTTGAGTGACGCAGCAAAACGGCACATTGCGGCAAAATCATAACGGAAATTGTCGTTGCTCGTAAAAAAATCAAATAACTGAATAAAAAATATATTATAAAAAACATTTGTAGAATCTGTGAAGCTAGACAATGGAAAAATGCTTGCCTAATCATCAGCACGAGATGCAGCGCCGCAGAAAAAAAAATCCAGATAAAGGTATGAACACAGATTTCATCGAGAATCTGTTAACCCCACCCTTCGTAAATAGAGCCAACTTTTCCATTATGTGCCCTTCGTATTCATAATAGTTGAATATAACTTTTTAAAAATCCCTGATAAAAAATTTCAAACGAATGTGCATCAATCTTGGGAATGATCAAAACCCAAATTTAAAAAAAAACAACGGAAAACCGCGTTTTCGCGTGAAAAGTAACACGTCTGAGTGACAGAAAACTAATTTGTAAACGTAATTGAATAAAAAATTAGTTACTTTGTTTTGGGTATTTTCAACGATAATCTCATTAAACAAAAAATATTTGAATAAGAAAAGGAGTACATACTTTAAACATATCAGAAAAAATTTTGCACGATGTTCCTTTCTTTTGTCTTGAATCTTCCAATAGTTTATGTTTTTATGACCATACTATGAAAATGGTAATTCAGATAAGCTTAGCAAGCACATGCGGCACTGGAGTGATTTTCAAATTCAAACGGCAAATGCAACCTCTCAGAAAACTGATTTTTGAGAAGGGGGAAAAATTCCACTTCCATTGTGAGGGAGCGAAGAGGATCACAATTAGGGGGGTTATTTTTTTTAAAGAAGTCATTTACAATCCTTTCTTAAAGCACGTAGGGGATTAATTGGTCTTTTCAGGGAAAATACCTTACTGCAAAGCAAGCAATTTCTGGATTGATGCATTGTGAATTCCGGCCCAATTGCCACCCCATTTCAAGTGTTAAGAAAAGTAACCCATTACATGTACAAACAACCAAGACAATCATATCATACAGACGTACTACCCCATCATTCACCATAAAAAGTCGAATCTTCTGTCTTCAAGGTTGTTTGACCACTGTTCTCCTTAAAATCATCCCTTCAGGGGACAGAAGGGAAGGGAACAGGAGATACATGTGGGGTAGACCAGGAAATGCGACGTGTGTTTTCTCTATAGTAATTGTGAGATAATTGGGGAAGAAATCAGTCGAGTCATGCTTGAGGTGAATAGCGCGGATCTCATAAAACCGAGACTCCGCTTCTTACTTTTATTAAGAAATCATAACTGATTACGTCACATCACAATTTGCATATTGTGCGTAGCGCTTGTTGCCAACATTCCCCCCTTTGATGTGACATAAAAAATAAATACTTTCACAAAATTCTGAAAGTTTGCTACAGGCAAGAGGTTTGGTGAATACATCAGCCAAGTTCATATTTCCTTGAATATATTGCAAAGAAATTTTTTTATATTTTACACAGTCTCTTATATAATGAAATTTTATGTCAATGTGACGTGTTCGCTTGTTACAAATTAAGTTTTTTGAAAAATGAATTGCACTTAAAGAGTCAGAATACAATATAGGTACATTTATAGAAACACTTATACCATTATCATTGCAATCATTAACAATATTTTGAAACCAACTTAATGTCGTTGAGCTATTTGCTATTGCGATATTTTCAGCCTCCATACTTGACAAACTTACCACTTTCTGTTTACAACATGACCAATAAATAGAAACATTTCCAATTAACAAAATATCACCGCTGAAACTTTTGCGATCATCTTGATCACTGGCCCAACTCGAATCCACATACATCGTTATACAATCTTCAGAAGCATTCGATAAATTTATTGAATAACCTTTCGTACCTTTAATATAACCAAAAATCTGTTGCACCAACTTTAAATGATGAATACCAGGTTTAGAACAATATTAAGATAATAAAATAACAGCATATAATATATCAGGACGAGTTCTTATCGCCAAAAATAATAAACTACCTATCATGCTACGATACAAAGTTGTGTCAACCATTTCGTCTTCTTCCGTTATGGATTTAATTGATATACCTACAGGAATTGGAACCTTTGCCTTGAAAACTTTTATATCAAACTTATCAATGATTTTACTTATGTATTGTTCTTGGTTTAAATAAATACAATCATTTTCATAGATATACAATACACCCAAAATATTTTTAACAATTCCAAGATCTTTAATATCAAACTGAGAATTCAATAAATCCAATACTTCATGTAAAGTGTCATCATTATCAGAAAATACAATAATATCATCAACATAGAATAGAATAAATGCTCTATTAAAATAAAAATAAATACAATCGTAATGTTTAGCTTTCGAAAAACCCAACATTTGTAAAGTCCCTTGTAAAGTTTCGAACCA
Organism: Troglohyphantes excavatus; assembly: GCA_963932185.1. Taxonomy (NCBI): domain Eukaryota; kingdom Metazoa; phylum Arthropoda; class Arachnida; order Araneae; family Linyphiidae; genus Troglohyphantes; species Troglohyphantes excavatus. Next base: position 975,313 of record OZ010674.1, read on the forward strand.
AACTCTATCACTTTGCTTTAACCCATATAATGATTTCAACAATAACCAAACAGTATTTTTACTTTCAATCACTGATCAAAATCAATCACTGGTGAATAAACATTTTCGTAATCTATTCCAAACTTTTGATTGAATCCTTGTGCTACAAACCTTGATTGAAACCTAACAATTTTCCTTTCACTATTTTCTTTTACATTGTACACCCACCGCGATCCTAAAACTTTCTTATTTTTCGGCCTTTCGACTTCCCGAAAAATTTGACGCGATTTTAAAGTTTCAATTTCGTCAATCATAGAATTTAACCATTCTTTCTTTTGGGGTACATTTTGACTTTCTAAAAAATTATTTGGAATTATGCAAAAATTTGCCTCAATATTTGGGAAATCTTGTTTTTCCGTTTCATTTAGATATAAAATATTTCCATTAAATGAAAAATCTCGTTCATTAAAGCTTAGATGATTTGCATCACAATATCGAGAAATATCTTTGAAACTCCTACATCCGATTGATTCTTTTAAATGACCTGGAGGGTAATAATAAACATCCGCTTTACCTGCAGTTTTACCAGTTTTACGAAATTTTATTTCACGCAACCAATCTTTACTAGATCTTTTAGTTTGAATCTCCCTAATAGTTTCCTTCTCCTCATATTGAACATCGGGTTGCTTCGGTATTTCGATTGTCGAAGTGGTCGGAACTTGAGGTAGAAATGAAAAGCACGGGATATTTTTTTTAACCTCATCGATAGTTGGGGCAGAAGTTAACCTTAATTCAAGTTGATCAGTTTCACTCATTTCAGTTCTTACTACGGGTCAATTTTTATTTCTTTTGAGTCGAAAACACTTTCATTGTCGCTATCAATTTCAGATTCGTTCGAAAAGATATTTACTTTTACACTTCCCGTCTGAAACTTTTGATAGTTTCTAAGCGATTCATCGAAACGTACATGTTTAGTCTCTTCTACCTTCCCGTTACTAGGATTCCATATACGATATCCCTGAGTAGACGGTGCATAACCCACTAAAATCCCTTTCCACGCTTTACCTTCTAGTTTATGCCTATACCTTTTGTTAATGTACACGTATGTTACATCCTATGGCACGAAGATAAGATACGTTGCATACTCTTTCGAACCACAAATTATAGGGAATTTGCCCATTTAACCTTTTATGAGGGAACCTATTTTTCGCGTGAATGAAAGCTCTTGCTAATTCAGCCCATAATGAGTAAGGTAAATTAGTTTCACACAATATTGTACGAACACCTTCAATACATGTCCTGATTTGTCTTTCCGATACGCCATCCATTTCTGGACTATAACTACAAGTTCGTCTGTGCCTTATCCCCAATTCTTGAAGTTTTTGACTAAATTCATTGGAACAAAATTCTAATCCCCTGTCACTTAAAATTGACTTTATTTTACAATTAGTTGATCGTTCTACAGTCGCCTGAAATTCAAGAAAAGTTTGAAATACATCACTCTTATATTTTAATGTATACACGAAAGAATATCGAGTATAATCGTCAACGATAATTAATAGATAATGAGAACCACCTAACGAATCCACGGGTGAAGTCCATAAATCCATGTGCACGATTTCTAACTTACTATTTGAGATTCTACGGTCTAGTTTTGGAAATGACGCGCGAGTTGCTTTTGCTTCACAACACGGTGAACACACGTAGGGATATTTTTCAAGTTTATCTAGGCCTCTTATTAAATTACTACAGCTTAAACGCTTTAGAGTAGGGATATTTTGATGACAAAATCTTGTATGCCATAAGCTTAATTTATCCGGAACACACGTTTTATTAACCATTTCTTTCTCGATTTCTAAGTTACTTTTAATATTTTTCGGAACAATAGCCTCTTCAAGTTTTAATGTAGGGTCAAGTTCGTGAATTATTACCTCTTTATCTTTATTTAATCTTTCAGCTTCAATTTTACGACTCATCGACCTTGTTATAAAATTACTAGAACTTTTATTGTACTTTAAATCCTTAGTACAAGAGTTACGTTTAACAACCTTAGCTTTTAATATATACAACTTATTTACAAATTTTGCTTCTACTAAAATTAACCCATCCGATTCAAATATTTTACACGTTCGATCTTTAATAATCAAGCTACAGTTTGCTATATCTATTCGAGATGCTGAAATTAAATTCTTAGTTAAATTAGGTGCATGAAATACATTTTTTAATTCGATATTTTTATATTCATTCCTAAATTTAGCAATTAGATTTACTGTCCCTCTGCCTTTGACTATAGACGTACCTTCAGCAAGTCCCATTTCGATTTGTTCAATATCTTCATACTCCGTGAAGAAATCTCGCTGAGGACAGACGTGCTCCGTTGCTCCCGAATCTATAATCCAGTCCGACAAGTCCTGGGTTTGCGTGTATTTCACATCCGCAAATAAGGAAGAGTTCCCCTGTCTTGGAGGAGTAAGACGCCGGTCTGTTTGACAAGCAGTCCCGAGAAAAATGTCCCTTTCGTTGACATCTGTGGCATATAATACCTCTTCTTGGTTTCCAGCCTGGTCTCCCATGTTGAGGAACTGAACTTCTATATTCTCCTTGAGACGTTTGGTTAGATACTTTTCGATTCGAGTAGTTAGCTGCTTCACTTGCTCGATAATCGAGTCCAGCATTTGTATTTCGATAAACAAAAGCTTTAGAGTTTATTTGACTGGCGAACCTTTCGTTCTTCAATATTCTGCGGTCGTACTCGGCTAGTAAATTTGATCTTACCAGCTCCGAGGTAAAGTTTTCTTTAGGCTCCTGGTATATTTGAGATACCAAACCTTCAAATTCCTCAGGAAGTTTAGCCAGCATTTGATAAGCCAAATCACAGTCGTCCACCTTTCCACCAGCTTCGCATACTTCTTTAGCCGCTCTGTCAATTTTGCTGATGAACGCAGCCATTGATTCTCCACTGTACTTGAGTTCCAGAAACTTCCTCCGCAAAGAAGCCAGCCGTGCTATTGATGACGGTTCAAGAACTTCTTTTAACTTCTTCCACGCTCCAACTGCATCTTTCGATCCTATGAGGTGCTCCTTCAGTCGGTCGTCCACAGCCAAACCAATCAATCCAAAGGCTTTGTTATTCCTCGAGCGGTACCTCTGCATCTCTTTAGCGTCGTCATCTTCAGTTGGCTGTTTTTCAGATTCGTCGATAATAGTCCTCAGGTCCTCTTTACACAACAGTAGTCGCATGTTGAACTCCTATGTACGATAATTTTGTTCATTCAGTTTCTCGAAGTCGAAACCTTTATATTCAGACATGCTTGACAATTCTCGAAACACCGTTTAGTAATAGTTTAAAACGCTCGAATCATTGAAAGAACTACGAAAGCAACCATGGACGTAACCACGCTGCTCTGCTACCATTTGTGAGATAATTGGGGAAGAAATCAGTCGAGTCATGCTTGAGGTGAATAGCGCGGATCTCATAAAACCGAGACTCCGCTTCTTACTTTTATTAAGAAATCATAACTGATTACGTCACATCACAATTTGCATATTGTGCGTAGCGCTTGTTGCCAACAAGCAATGCCAAGTACCTTACTGCAAAGCAAGCAATTTCTGGATTGATGCATTGTGAATTCCGGCTCAATTGCCGCCCCATTTCAAGTGTTAAGAAAAGTAACCCATGTAATAAAGTAATACATGTACATACATGTACAAGAGAATCATATCATACAGACCTACTACCCCATCATTCCCCCATAAAAAGTCGAATCTTCTGTCTTCAAGGTTGTTTGACCACTGTTCTCCTTAAAATCATCCCTTCAGGGGACAGAAGGGAAGGGAACAGGAGATACATGTGGGGTAGACCAGGAAATGCGACGTGTGTTTTCTCTATAGTAATCAGAGAAAAATCTTCGTTTTTTTTTTGTTTGTTTTTTGCACTTGTTATTTTTTTTGCACTTATACCATGAAAAATCTGTACCTACGTGCCTGGGTCCACAATTAGCTTTTGTTTTGGTGAAAAGTGAAATCTTACGTCTATGTTAAACTCCCATAGGCAAAATGAAACTTTTTTTTAAAAGTCACATAGACTGATTTGTGACATTATAACCAGGGCCCGATTAAGGGGGTCCGATACCCAAAATTCGCAAAAAAAGTCATTTTTATTTTATATTTAAAAAATAATATTCAAACTTATCTTAATAACTCACAAAAAACTGCTTCAAAAAATTCCTATTACTTTTTTAGTTATGAATGTTTTAATGATGTGTTCCTATAACATAGTTGTATCATATGTAAACTTTAAAAGCAAATATCTCTGTTCGTGGTTTTGAAATTTAATGAACACTAAAAATGCTAAGGCTTTTTTACTATTATACTTAAAATCATAATTTTTGTGTGTATAGCAAGATAAATATATTTTAAATAGATGTATGCATTCAGATTTCCTATTTTTACCATTATTTTGTTTTTTAAAACCACTTAAAATGGAATTTTATTTTTTTTCGTCAATTTTTTTTCTAAAATTTCTAATATATTTTATTTTTTTAAAGTGATGTATCTGAATCAAAATTTGAATGCATACATCTATTTACATATTATTCAAGATCTTAAATAAAAAAAATTCCTTCAAAATATTGAAAAACAAAAAAGGAGTAGGAATTTTAAAATTGTTAAAAAATTTACTAAAATTTTAATTTAAAAATAAATGTGCTATTTAAAAAAAAAATTGAGCGTCTTAAAATGGTTTTTTAGAGAAAAAAAATTGGATTGTACAAGTATAAAAATAAAGAAAAAAATGTCGAAGGTATCGGACCGCCTTAAGACATTGAAGAAAGGGAAGCCCGCCTTTAAATGGCAGTTCCATTGCTCTCAAATGGACCCTGGAACATCCAATCGAACTTTGACATACACTCCAATCCTTGCCCCAGAATGGCATTAAAATTAAACATATTACAATTAATATAACAAAATATATTAATAACATTCCTAATGTTTTGTTTATTAATTTTTTACTAAAGTTTGTAATACAACTTTTTAAGATAAATTTATATAATAATAATAAAAAAAATATTGTAAATGATTATTGAATTCTTTTTTATTGTTTATTACAATAAAAAAATCACAAAATATGTGCGAAAGTTTAGTTGCCGAAATATTCAGCTTAGACTTTAATAATTCAGATTGCTTAAGCAGAGCTGCCAACCGATATTGTTGTAATCGTTAAAGCTCCTTTTGCATAAAATGAGGAGCATGTTTCTATGTGTACTCTACAGTCCTGACAAAATGACTGAAAAGTATGACGGCGCAAACTCAATGTGCATCAGGACACTGGGCTCCGATCAGATTTAACATGCACCAGTCTCGTATAAATGCCGTAGAAATTGGAGGAAAAGTTCGGACGACGTATTGTTACTTCGCAGGGAATCTGCCCCCCCCCCCCCCCCTCACAAGTTGAAAATTTATTTTAAATTTTTTTGTCAAGTCTCTCTCAGCCCTATTCGAACTTTGGTTGCTTGCCGACGATGGATCCTCGGGGCCACGGAACCCTCGAGATCTATCTCGAAAGAAGGACCCACAAACGCTGCTTCTTGCAGGACATTGGACATGAATCAGATTTAACGTGCCCCACTCCCATATACCCGACGGTATATAAGAATTTAACATTTTATATCAACGCGATCACAGCGCTGTTAATTATTAAAATTGCAGAAAATTTCTTTTAGGTACTGCTGATTTGAATTTTTGTATGACCCCTAAAATGATCAAGTTCATGCACATTTTAATATAGCAAAAAAACTACAAAGAGGAAAATCACGAAATTTTAATATATATTATATTTTATTTGGGTCGTTTAGAAGTAACACAGATAAAAAATATCAGCTCAATAAAATTGTTATTTCGGGAGATATGATTAAAAGTTTAAAATATTCATTTAACATTACGAGTTCTAAATTTCCAATAATCATAAATAAAAAATACTTGACCAAATGACTTTCAAATTGATATCTAACGATAAATTGTGTTGTAGATTCTAAATATTGATTCAAAATTGGGTGTTGCTATTGGAAATTTTAAAGTTGGTGCGGATTTTAATATGAAGAGGCAAATTTTTTGTATATCAATTACACATTGAATTAATTACACTTTATTCCTTATAAAAGGGTATATTAACTTTAACCCTACAATAAATAGTGGCCGAAAACCGAGGGGTAGTTCGTTTTTTCCCTCCTACTGTACAAGACATCGTGTACATAACTGACACTCCTATCAACGAAAACCTTGATAAAATTACCTTTTCTGATGAAAATGTTAAAATTGCTAATGAACTTCGAAATTTGTAAATTTTAAGCCTTCCGATTTTACTGTTTTGAATATTACTCTGTACCTCTTTTTACAATAAAGAGTTAATACTAATGTATAAGATTTTTTGCATAGTTTTAGATTTTTTTGGGGGGATTTCCATTGATTTTAAAACAGCTTAGTTGTCCCGTTTCCAACATAACTTTGACAACACTGCTTTTTTTAAGACCAGAAAAATGCCAAATGAAGGTGTTTTAAAGGGCTGAAGGAGACATAAAATTTTATTTCATCTAATTAAATAACTTGATATAAATGTCACCAAAAGGTTGTAACAACGGATAATCAAAATTGAAACGTTTGGCGGGGGGGGGGGGGGGGGGGGGGAATAACGTTTATAAGAAAATTATGCGTTTATCTTGATCTAATTCTTGTTGATGTGGCTTGCAACAGCTAATTTCTTAAATATTTTAAAGTAAATATAAAGGTGATTCAAAATCTCCACTTCACTAAATATCACACGTAGAAAATCAATCTTCACTGCTCTCCAGTTCTGATGAATCTTGTCGCGATCCAATGCTTCAACACCAAATAACATTTATTATTAACGTTAATAATTACTAGTTATTATAACTGCATCATCGTCAGATTTATCTATGCCAAACTTCAGGTCGATATGACATTCGAAAGAGTTTCAATCGAGTTGCACGATTTGAGAACATCAAACAGAGTGAGTTAAATAGAAAAGCGCATAATAACAATACAAATGAAGCTATTAAGACTTTGCACTCAATGAAATCTCATGAACTATTTATGCAATGAACACAATGAATCGATTTAGGAGAGATGTGGACGTGAGTGATTATTGTTGGTGAATGATACACTTTGTGCTTTTACTTTTAGCAAGCACAAGAACCATCGAATACGCAGATGTGTCATTAGGCGTATGTCATCAACCATGCCCCGCCTTCCAATGACGAAATGAGACTTCCCCCACCCCCTCCACTCCTCCTCCCTCCCTTGTCACGAGCAGACTTCTGATTTTCGCCTCGTGAGGAATAATTCATTTAATCTCGACAAATTGGATTGTCGGAGAAAAATTCCGTGTTGGAATGCTCGTGGAGTTCGAATGCAGTGGAATTCGCTCGAAAATGAATTTGTGGAGATGAACATTTGTACCACTAAAAGAGTTTTACGTGAAACATTATTTCAGCAGATGAAAAATGGGTATTTAATTTAAAAATGCACACTCACTTATAGTCCATTGCAATTAGATCGAAAAATGGCAAATAGGAGAAAAAATTACAATAGTTTTTAAACTTTGGTCAAATACTCGTTTGACCTCCAGGAATAGAAAACCGAAGAGTTCCCCTCGTTGAGGGGGGAGCTTTTCCCCCTAGGCCCCCTAACCCCCCACCCCTTGAAATTTCGAAAAAAATCGTATCTCGCTTATAAAACAAGCTATTATTACAATTTTTTTTTTAAATATAAGTAATATTTTTTCTATTAATTATTACTTTATATTTAAGCTTGTATCTGGCATAGTTTTCATATAAAAAATATATATATCTGTAAAATGTTTCATTTCTTTCTATGGCTATTTTTCTATTATAGCAAACCAAAAAAGTGTTTTATTAAACTACTAAACTTGAATTGAAAAGTTCAATTTATTTATTTAGTTATTTACTTCATGCAACAGGACATTTCCCTTACACCAATGCTTTCCAATTGTCCGGCCTCCAGGATATGAATGTACTTGAAAAGAACATGACAACTGAGGAATTTACTCTGGGCAGCTTATTTACAATTCATCGTTCAAATAACAATTGGTCTGGAGTTTGGTCAGACATGGTAATTGAACAAACGATAATGAAAATTTAAAAAAGTTTTGGAGGCGTTACACATGGAAGAGGTTTTTTTGGGGTAACATTCTTAATAAGATGCCTTAAAATTGCCAAGTCAAATATGGGTTTTTATGGTTTTTACCAACTTTTTTGAATCTGTCAATGTACCTGTTTTTTCCGATTGGATGGGTTTGGTTTAGTTAATTAACATCGCTCTAGAGATGCACATTGGGCTATTGGCGAAGGTTCGGGGTGTATCTCGAAGGAAAGGCCCGGGAATAATGCCTCGCATTTTTGAACCATCCCAATTCGTTGGGAAAAATTAGTTTTAGATGGGAAATTGCCAACCCGACCAGAAGTAAAATTTATTAAAATATTTCATTTTTTTACAAATATTTCTCCAATATTTTTATGCATACGTGGGCCATAAGAATGTTGGTAATTTTTTATTGACTTGTCAAAATCACAATCGTAATTTGTATACTTGCGAAATATATGACTTTTATTTTTAAGTGAAACTCCTTAATTTCAATTTTTAGAAAAAAGTTTCACAAGTTTGCCAACTAGGTTTGTGATTTTGCCAAGTCCTCAGGAATTTACCAACATTGGGGGGTGGACCTTAGGAGGGACCTGACTGGCATTATATAATTTGGCTCTCGCAAGCTGAAACAAGCTGACGTGCTAAAAGCAACGTTTTCGTCAACCAGCTCAGTAATACTCGGAAAAAGACGTTATTGAAGTAGATACAGCGTATCTTTTCCAGAGGATACTGTACATTCACCTGACGAACTACAAGATTTCGTATTCGAGCTTTCAACTGTACTCATGGCTTTATTTGATAGCAGCGCCATTATGAGAAAGACAAAGAAATTAGCGTTTTATAATGCTTTAATACAGTACCAGAGCGACTAGTTGGTAGCTCTGACAACCTGTACTTTGTCCTTGATGAGGGCTCCCTTATTCATCTCGTGACATGGTCAAAGCAAGAGACTCTTAGTGATGTTTATACTACCTACACACCTTACATCAAGAAATATTACGCGATCAAGTAACTGTAGTGTTTGACGGATACACCGATAGTAATATCAGAACTAAGGTTATAGAAAGCCAAAGGCGCTTGATGAAGCGTATGTAAAATTAAATAAATTTTAATTAGTTCGGTTCTCGTTGACTCACACAGACAATTTCTAAGCAATCTTGTCAATAAGGAGTGTTTCATTTTGTAACTCACTGGCCACCTGGTGAACTTAGGCATTGTATAGTAACAAATGATGCTGATGTATATATTGTGAGTATCGCAATAGAGACACACGATGAAAATAAAAAGCAAGTTATTGTAGTTGGCCAAGATGTTGACTCCTATACATACACCGTGAACGTCTTCATGCTGAAAGAGAGTAAAGGTAACGCAAAGGTAGGTTCTTCAACTCTAAAAATCTGAAGAACTCAAATTTTGTCACCTATTGCAAAAAATCCATTCTTTCCTTCATGTGATTAGTGGTACTGACATAACCTCATGATTTTATGGAAATTTGAAAACTGAAGGAAGTATAGTTGTTCAACCACAGTAAATACCTGCAATATATTCCTGAGATCTTCAATAACCTTAATTCTACTTGTGATGACATTGAACGAGTAGGGGAGAGGTTCGTCATCGCATCGTATAACACGAACAAAGAAGAAAGCGGCTTGAATACGATTATGTATGACTATTTTTAATAAACAAGTAGGTCAAGCGAGTGTGATGTTGTCCTCTCCAAATTACCTCCAAACACAGAAGCTGCACATCAACAATCCCTTAGCACATTTCACAAAGTGCAAACATGGCAAGGAGATTTTTGAACTCATCGGGCTGGGGATGGAAGTTAGTAAACAAATTATTGACATCCATACTAATAAAGGACCAGCTTCAGCTAAAATAGTATGTCTAATTACTTGTGCCTGTAATGCAGGTTGTGGAAAGAAATGCAAGTATGTAAAAGTTAACCAGCGTTGCATTGATATGGGCAAAAACTGCCGAGGACAAAGTTGAAATAATACCGAAGCAATAGACATCGTCGATGAAATAGATAATGATAGTAAAGCAAGAACTCTCACATTATTCTGCTTTATCTAGAAAGAAATAGTTTTAATGCAATTATTGTAAAATAAAATAATTTGTATTGAAATGTAACCTAATATGTATCCACAATTCTGATACTTTTTCATTCTTTATTAATGACTATGTCCTAATCTATTTTCAGTTTAAAGAAGGTTATGTGTTGTTTTATGTTTAATAAACCTTGGATTTTAAACTGCGTTGCACACAAGCTTTCTCTTCCAAAATTAAATGCACAAACACAGACTTTGCCTTATAGGTTATTAAGAGCAGCTCTGATAAAACAATATATAAAACTATATGGTATATCAAATGTTTAACAAAATATTTTTTTTTTACATTTCATGTTTGGTAGTTTAATAAAACATTTATTTGGTTCACTTTAATAAAAAAAATGATAATAATTTTTTTTGATAATATACAGGTATATTATTGTAATATATTTTTTTACAGGAAAACTATGCCAGGTACAAGCTCAAATCTAAATAAATAATTTATAAAGAACTTAAATACTTATATTAAAAAAAAATTGTAATTATATCTTGTTTTATAAGCGAGATATAATTATTTTCGAAATATCAAGGGGGGGGGGATTAAGGGGGCTAGGGGGGAAAGCTCCCCCCTCAACGAGGGGAACTCTTCGGTTCTCAATTCCAGGAGGTCAAACGAGTATTTGACCAAAGTTTAAAAACTATTGTAATTTTTTCTCCTATTTTACCTAATTGCAATGGACTATTAATAGATGTAAAGATGCACACACACTTAATAGACGTAATAACATGGTTATGCATCGTATGTCTTTCTATCTTTTTAAGACGCCTTCATGTGGTATTTCTGGTCGTATATGTTTCTTTATGAAATTTAATAACTTTACCCATTGAACTTTTGCGAAATAAAATATAAATCGAGTTTCAATTATATTATTCCTTTTTTTTTTCGATAATATTTTTCCATAATATCAATTTTCATAAATGATAGTTTTTTATTGCTTAATAAAGAGTTCCAATTTAAAGTGAAAAACAATCCAACAGCAGCAAGTTTTGAATTAAATCCGCGATACCTTTGGAAAGTTATACTATATATGGTACAATTAATGTAACATGCAAAGGATTCGCAGCCATAGGTATTCCTTTACTTAAATAATAACACATGATTAAATAGACTTGAACTTAAATTAAAATAAATTAATAATAACTTATTAATTTAAACATAATTAAACTTTAAAAGAACATATTTGAACATTTCAAATACATTTTAAGTAAAAGAATACTAGTAAAAATAACTTTGCAATAGAGCTACACAATGGGATATGGACAACCTTTCGGGATCTATCCCAAAGGAAAGCCCACGGTGGCCGAATGGTGAGGGCGTCTGATTAGCACGGATTCAATCCCTAACGTGTGTAGCGATCGTGGGGTGCCACCTCACGTGTTGACCTCGTCATCTGTCCTTTGTTCAAAACTACGAGGCAGTATTCTCGTGTCCTTCCTACCAGAAATCCTAGATCCAGAAATATTGTCAATAGCCCATTGAGAATTTTTTTTTTTTAGCCTTTGCACTCCAAGAACACTTTGCGATTTGTGTTCTTTCTATAGAACAGTTATTCCTCTTTACGTTCTTTTAAACAGATTTTTTTTATACTCATAAAGGGAAAAAAATCCTAATCTTTTTTGTATTTGCAAGAGAACAAGTTGAAAAACGATTGATGTTCTAAACACAAGATCATGCTGTTCGTTTATTTTAAAGAACAGGGAAACAAAAGAACTGGTCGTTATGTTGTCGCCTGACAGGCGACATCGGAGTGCAAAGGGTTAAATGGCGCGTAGTGTAAACGGAAAAGAAATCTACTCGAATCTCTGCATGTGTTATTTCCCTTCATTTCCTCCCTTCCATTTGGATAGATCCCGAAATGTCGCCAATAATTATTTGTGCAACTATAATGAGACGTTAATACGATAAACCAAAAATGGCTATCAAGAGCAAAAAATCCGCGGCTTCGGTATTTTGAACCATGGTCAAATGAAGAGGACCTCCTTATCTAACACCTAACGCCTTTGAACCAATTCCCATTTCAGATTTAATCTGCACCAGTCCCCTTTGCAAAGCGAATCTTTGGTTGACTGACGATTGTCAAACACTCAACAATCCGCATACAAGCTTGTTACTTTTCCAATCTGGCCATCGGGAGCACTCTAAAACTTGGCACTCTTACGTTTCAACTTCATTGCAAAAGCCAAAAGCGATTGAAATAAAATAACAACCTACAAAATGAGCGATTTGAACAGACAATTTCGAACTGAGAAGAAAAAAAAAGTTGCACAAATAGAGATTCTAGAAGTCAGTTTTTCCTTTAAGACTTCGTACGCTAAACGAAAGAAAAACTCTTTCCTATGGCCCAAAGGAGCTTCAATTCGGATCTACAAGAAAAATCCCGAACAGATCTAATCGAGATGCGTGGCATAATAGGTGACGACCTACGACAAGAATACGTCATTCCAGTCCTTATCTTTCGAGTTCGCCCACCTCCTATTAAATCACCTTGACCACAACCAACGTGATGGCATTTAGACTACGGCAGATTTAATGTGCTCCCCCCCCCCCCCCCCCTCCCTTTTTTTTAGACGTAGTCTTTTGTCGAACGACGAAAAATAATACATTCTCTGCCCTACGTGTTGTATTTAACTCACGTCTTGTGTGTCCAAGAGGTAAATATAACTCATTTTATCACAGACTACGACATTCGTGCTGTGAATTGTACATTTCTTATAAACTATACAATATTAATGTAGGCACATTCTGCATGGCGTCCCAAACAAAAACTTAACTTGGCCAGGATTTTTCCTTGAAAGGTAATTTTTTGTATGAGAATCGGATATTTTACCACTCGGCTCAAGCCTGTAGCTAGATAGGTTCCAGGGCGGGTATTTCCCGTCATACAAGAGGTTTTGCCCGTAGAGTAATTAAAGAATTCAAATTTCTATAAATTCATACGGAAAACCCTAACTAATCATTTTTCAGACTCCTTCGTAGGCACACAAATGGAGATTTTTTTGGGGGAGGGGGTTAATTAACGTCGCGATAGAGCTGCACAGTGGGCTATTAGCGCCGGTTCGGGGCCTATCTCGAATGAAAGGCCCGGGAACGATGCCTCGTATTTTTGAACCATGGTCAGATGACGAGGACAACACCTGACTGGCACCCAACGCCTTTCATAGACGTCGGGACTCACAAATGGAGACACACTAGAGCTGCAAAAATAGCCCACTGTGCAGCTCTAGTGCTACGTTAATTAACCAAACCAAACAATCTTCTGACCATTCTTCCAAAGTACGAGGCAATTTCCTCGGGTTTTTCCTTCGAGATAGTCAATTGCCGTCGCCAATAGCAAACTGACCCAGCTGTGCAGCTTAGTACAATGTTCATTCAACCAACTAACCAAAAACAACACTTCGAAACAATACCACCAATCACGACCCGCGTAAGATCTTAATTCTTGGGATGGATATCGCAAAACGTCACTTCCTGTGAGAACGATCCCAACGCGGAAAGATTCTTACGAAATGGTGCTAGAGCCTTAGATTTACCAAAGCGTCCTAGCAAAAAAAATCTGCATTTTTTTTTTTTTAAACCTGTAAAAATTTGCGTTCATTTTAAAATTTTAGTCAAAAATCTGCATAAAATTTACAATAAAAACCTTTACATTCCCGTCTAATTTTTTTTAAAGTACAGAATTCTACAAACTTTCTACAAATTTCGGGGGAATTTTTTTTAATTTCCTTACATAAAAATAAAAATAATTGCGATGATGAATTGATTAAATTATTAATACCGACACCACCAACCCTGTTGTTATTTTAATCGGTTTAAATTTTTGACTAAGTATTTTCCAAGTGAATCCCTTGATTTTCCATTTCTGTAAATTTCTGGTCTGAATTTGTTTTTGTTAAGTTTACAAATAATGTTTACGTTTTGTCTCACGTTTTGTCTCACGTTTTAGACAGTATTAAATGTTATTGCAGAAAAAGTTGTGTAGTTCGGAAGATTTATCTTTTTTTATTCTGGTCCTTTTGACACTTTCGTGAGATGTAATGCTCAACAATTATATCTCCGCATCAAAGTACGACAAGATAGTGGGTGGACATGGTTCCTTTTGTGGAGGTAAGTTAACCCACCCCCATTATTTTATACAGACTGAATAAATAATGTAAACAAATTTTAAAAACACTTATAGCATCAACTAACTAAACATGATCCTATGTATGAAAAGAAGTTAAGAAATCTGTTGTGTTTGAATGTCCAATGTGTCCTAATGTACAATCTATGAAGTTTATCAAAATTATTTTCAATAATATTAAGATTATTAAATAGAAGAGGTAATTTCCGTAATTCCATTAAATCCTTATTTCCAGTACAAAAGCAAAAGCTGTAGTATAAAAATACATTGACTGGGACTTTTTTCCTTTCAAACAGTGTTTATTCTTGTCTTTTGAAATTGGCGAATGCCGTCCATGAACGTATATACAGAAACAACACTGGAATGAGGGTCATCTTCTTTGTGTGCTAATCACCTGCTGGCCATAGGCGTGAAACCTGGTCGCGTCCTGTGCGAAAAGGATCAAACAACTCGGAAACCACAAAGTGGGGGATGGAAATTTTCTTTGCAATCTACCCTGACGCTTACAAATACCCCATATTTTTAATATGTAAATTATAAGACTATTTTTTAAATAAATAATACACTTAATTGGTTCTCTTTAATTTTTTATGTTAATTTATACCAGCATAAAATTGAACACGGAATTTTTATATAGACGTTTTAAAATATAATTCCGTATGATATTCGTGTAAATTTCCAAAATATTGTTTACTGAATTGAAATGTTCTTTTCTTATTTGATTTCAACTAAAATTTAAATTCAACTAAAAAGTTATATTTGTCATGGAGGTACATTTTAAGCCAAAATTGCTCACTAGGAATTTTCTGGTAGTAGAATTCATAAATTCGAACTCTAACCGCCAAAAGTAAAGACCCTCGCCACTTATCCACACTCATCACTAATTCTCTAACTTTCTGTATACCCAAGAAGATGAAATTTGACAGAGTTGTTACTTATAGCTTGCATAGAAAAAGTAAGCTATCGGGTACAAGCCACATTGTACCGTAATAATATCCGGCCCGTCGCACCGGGGGAGAGTGTTTGAAACCCTACCAGGCCCGTCGCACCGGGGGGGGGGGGAGTGTAGGATCCCCGACCAGGCCCGTCGCACCGGGGGGAGGGAGTCTGAAGAACGACCAGGACCGTCGCACCGGGGAGGGGGAGTCTGAAGAACGACCAGGACCGTCGCACCGGGGGGGAGAGAGTCTGAAGAACGACCAGGACCGTCGCACCGGGGGGGAGGGAGTCTGAAGAACGACCAGGACCGTCGCACCGGAGAGGGGGAGTCTGAAGAACGACCAGGACCGTCGCACCGGAGAGGGGGAGTCTGAAGAACGACAAGGACCGTCGCACCGGAGTGGGGGAATCTGAAGAACGACCAGGACTGTCGCACCGGGGGGGAGGGAGTCTGAAGAACGACCAGGACCGTCGCACCGGAGAGGGGGAGTCTGAAGATATTGATAGGGATTACCGTACAAAAAAAATATGAAAATCTTAAATTCGGCAAGTGAACCTTTTGAAATAGTTTTCTTTTTTCTTTTTATATTCTCGCCAATTTGTGAAACTTAACGACTAATGTTGACGTAGTTGTCTAATAAAAGTTTTTTGGTGATAATTATTATTAACAATTATAAGAGTTGCTCCTCTTTAAATCTTTGGGATGTTACTAAAGGTTAAAAAATAAGGATGTCAATCAACTGGAGTAACGTATGTATATCCAATTCATTGTATAGCCAACTTCTCCATATTATCAATTTTTCCAGTTCTTGCAGGACCTTGCTAATAAAATTTCGTTACAAATTGGAACTTTTAATAGTTTGGTTCCCCCTCAATGGCTGAGAAATTAAGAAAATATTTATTTTGCTATAATATTGTATTTGTATCAATATTTTGTTACTTATTGCCTTCCCGTGCGTATAACGGGTATTTCAGCTAGTATACACATATAACTGAGAGCAAAAACATTATCAACATTGGTACAAATATTATTGGTACAAATTTTGAAAAACTTAAGAATAAAAAAATAGGTTACATGGGTACCGTTTTTTCCCCTGTCTTTTCAATTGTGGTAGCTCCTCAACTTTCACTTCTTTTTGTTCAAAACGTATTAAAGCCCGATGGCCGAAAATAAAGCATTCGGCTAACAATTAGATAATTGCAAATTCGAATCAGCATAAAGACTTCAAAAAAGTTATGATGTAGCTATCTCGTGATCGGAGGAATGCCAGATTAGCTACTAAATTACAAAATTCCCACCGGCGTGTATGCGAGACGAATGCACGTTAAATCCGATCGGGGTGCTACGTCCGTCGCTTATTGAAGTTTCTTCGGGGGCAGGGCGGCTTTTTGCATAAGCGTTATTCATTTACTTAATTATTTTTTTCTATATATTATTTTATAGAAGATGTATAACTTGATTTTATTTTTTTACCTGAAAAAATAAATTCTACACTTTAACCTTTTACTTAGTGGTACATATGTGTACCAAGAATCGAGAAAGCGTTGAACCAGTCAATCCGCACAAATTTTGGAATTTGGTATATTAGGAAAACCATTCAAGATTTTTAGTTCAGAAATTTAATTTCAATTTTAAAAAATTACAGATATGACCAAATTGTCAATAAAAAATTATTTGCGTGAACAAGAGAGCCAAAATCTTTTTTGCTTGTCACAAAAAGTCATTGAACCGTCCCGGGTCGGGTGCCAGCTCAAGTGTTTTCCTCGTCATCTGACCATGGTTCAGAAATACAAGGCAGGGTTCCCGGGTATTTCCTTCGAGTTAGACCCCGAACCGTCGCCAACAGCCCACTGAATAGCTCTAGTGGCACGTTTATTAACCAACATTAATCCGGTTAAATTTGCCGCAGTTGAAGGCCTTTACAAGAAAGAGGTGCAACATCTACTGGTTCATTCCATTTGTACATCACGATTCGCCATTGACGAGCGCGCAATCTTTCCATTTGTCTCGAACTATCTGATATTTTTGCCGAGCAACAGAATGGGTTTTCCCTCAGTGGTTTTTCCCACTCACGGTGAACCGGAGCGATCGCAAGATGGACGGAGCAGTAGATGATATCCAACGGTTGGATATCCGTAGCGCCGCTTCACTCCACATTGAACCTAGGCAAGTTTTCACACTCGTACGTTTTTGGAGTGACCGCATCCCCCCCCCCCCCCCCCCCCCCCCCCCGTTTGACCCGATGGAACCACCGCGAGTGGCAGGCTTCAGCTAATGTATTGAAGTTACCCTAATTCACGTTCGATTTTTTGATTATTTCAGTCGCTTGTCGTGTTTGAGCAGTTCCTTCGTCGAATGTTGAAGGGCGAATTGAGGCAAATGTCACCTAGGAGGAGGAGGAGGCTCGTGTATCGCCTCCTGCGCAGCACGCGATTCGGAATCTCTGCGCTTCCCTCTCTCTCTCCTGGCAGACCAGGGTGGCGGATCTCATTGGGCGCACTATCCAGCGCTTGGCGAGTTTCTGCATTTTATTGGGATAATTCGAGAGAACTGATGAGAACTTTTTTTTTACATGAATGTCTATAAACTGTTAGATGTAAGATTTTAATAACAAAGACAAGTCAAACCAACCCGACTAAGCAGTGAAAAGCTCTTTATTAAACATATTACAGCAGAAATATATACATTTATACAAGACACCAATTAATTAGCATAAAGAAAGTAAATGTTAAAAATCAGAAATGGTCACAGTTCATATTTCTTGAACTATAATAAATCGTCAAATCAAACTAACATATGGCCCCATCGTTCAATGAATAATTAATACAACTTACAGAAATATATTATTTAACATAAATTGAAACTTGGTTTTCAATAACGGCTTAGTAAGGAAATCAGCTAAGCTGCTGTTAGTATTAACATATTTCAAAATGAAAATATTGTCTTTCAAAACTTTTCGTACAAACTGGTACTTAACATCTATATGCTTGGTCTTAGCACTTTCTTGACCATTTTTAGCAAAATATATGGAAACCTGGTTGTCACAAAATTGAATTGGAATAAAATTCGCAATTAAATTCTTTTGTTCAAGAATACGTTTAAATCATATTAGTTCTTTAACACTTTCAATTAAAACGATGAACCCCGATTCCGTAGGCTCGACTCGAAGGACAACAAGACTTCCAAGTTATTGGAATGCCACTAAAATATATAATCTAACCACTAATTGAATGACCATTAGGTTACATCCCTAATTCGCATCAGAATATGCATTGAGTAAAGAATCATCAACACAAGAGAAATTAATTAATATCTTTAATTACAAAGCATAATTTATAATATCGACAACAATCAACCAATGCTTATAATTATAACCATTGCAAAACTGTGCCATGTTGTTAACTGAATATGCAATATCTGGTCTAGAACGGTTATCTTATAACGATAAACATCCAATGAGAGAACAATAAGGAAACCTTTTCATAATAAAATTTTCCTCAAAATCATTTACCTTATCAGGCAAACGACAACCAATTTTAAATGGTAAATTTTGATTACTTTTTGGCAAATCTTCATATCTAGACACTAGTTTATCTCTACAAGTTCCTTGCTGCAAGAAGGTTAACCTGCTCATTTCTTAGAAATTTATTCCCGATAAATACTTAACTTTAAGGCAGATTTACACTATGTAGCAAAACAGCTATGTAGCTCTGCTACAAGTTTTATAAAATGCCACTTAAAAGCAGCTATATAACTCTGCTATATAGTCCAAATCAGCAGATATTTAGCTGGAAATAAACTATCCATCGTTTGTTGGTAAGACAAAGTCGGGTTTAGACTCTGTAGCAAAACAGCTATATAGCAGAGCTATATACTGCGTTACAAGTTTTTTAAACCGAGACCTAAAACCAGCTATATAGCTCAGCTACATCGTCCAATTCAAGAGCTATATAGCTCGAAATGAGCTATCCATCGGTTGTCGGTTAAGATCAAAGAAAATAATGTATCTGAGCTATATAGCAGGGCAAGAAGCGCATTTTTTGGTAGCACAGCTGTTTAGCTGTCGCCAGAAGGACGTGCCCATGCGTTCTCAAGAAGCGAAGTAGGTAAAGTAGGCTGTTGTTTCTTTCGAGTATGGTTTGGTCAATAAACGTCACACTAGAGCTGCACATTGAGCTATTAGCGACGGTTCTGAGCCTATCTGGAAGGAAAGACCCGGGAGCGATGCCTCGTATTTTTGAACCATGGTCAGATGATGAGGACAACACATGAGCGGGCATCCGCCGCAACCTCCATAGGCGTCTGGACATTGGACCCCGATCAGATATATCGTTCACCAGTCCCGTATACACTCCACTATGATTTGTTGGATGTTCTGGACAACTTTCTAGTATATTTGTAGCGAAGCTGGCAACCCTCAAATCGCAAGATCACTACTTTTTTACTTTGTCAAGTTCATCACACGGATTCGAATTAGCAATCCTCTGATTACTAGCTGAACGCCTTTATCCACTGGGCCCCCCTTCGAGTATGGACCCTTTGAACTAGAAGAGTTATGACGTCACGTCCACTAAAATCGAGATGAAGCGACGGTTCAGAGCCTATCTCGAAGGAAAGACCCGGGAACGATGCCTCATATTTTAGAACCATGGTCAGATGACGAGGACAACACATGAGCTGGCACCCAACGCCTTCAATAGACGTCGGGACTTTGGACCCCGATCAATTTATCGTGCACCAGTCCCGTATACACGCCGTTAATTTTTTGTGGATGTTCTGGACGACATTCTAGTATTTTGGTAGCGAAGTTGGCAACCCTCCGATCGCAAGATCACTACTTTTTTACTTTTCTATGTCAAGTCCATTTCACGGATTCGAACCACCAATCCTCTGATTAATAGCTGAACCCCTTACCAACTGAGCAACTGGGGCTCCCTGAAAACCTTGCGATGGACTAGACTAAAGAATAGTAAAAAGTAGTGATATTGCAATCGGAGGGTTGCCAACTTCGCTACCAAAATACTAGAATGTCGTCCAGAACATCCACAAAAAATTAACGGCGTGTATACGGGACTGGTGCACGATAAATCTGATCGGGGTCCAAAGTCCCGACGTCTATTGAAGGCGTTGTGTGCCAGCTCAGGTGTTGTCCTCGTCATCTGACCATGGTTCAAAAAGACGAGGCATCGTTCCCGGGCCATTCCTTTGAGATAGGCCCCGAACCGTCGCCAATAGCCCACTGTGCAGCTCTAGTGCGACGTTATTTAACCAAAACCAAACCAACCCATCGCAGCGAATTTCATAACACAATGACACGTCTTCGTCTAGGTCAGGGGCCGCATTCAGCCTTTTCAAAATTTGAAGTTTTGTGTAATATTTCACCTAATAAAGGAAATTAAATATTTGCATTTCTTTAACAATTTTATTACATTAGAAAAAATTAAATTAAAAGTTGGATGGAGTGGGGTAAATGCGACGTTCATTAACCAAACCAAACTCTTAATTTCCGCTGGTTGCTCTTGCCTTTGAGAAAAAGAGCAAGTACCATCACGACTCTCAAACTCACATAGACTACATGCAAATAATACTTATTTTATTCCTTGAATGTACTTATTCTGCTAGTTTTTTGTATGTTTATCTTACACCGTTTGGGAGATACAAACTTTGTGAATAAAATCGGGGCGATGGAAAAATGAGCAAAATTTAGCTTGTAGTTTTTGTAAAAAGATTTTTGTTTTAATTTACATTATTAATGTACTTAAACATATTTGCATACGTCTACCACATGTTTCACATAGTTTTTCTAAGTTTGTAGAGACAATTTTGTTATATCCCGGTCTTGAAAACACTTCACATGACATTTGAATATTATAATTTTTCTTAAACTTTTTTTTTTTCTCTTAATTTTTACTTAAATCTCTTAAGTGTGTATAGTTAATTGCCGCGATTTAACTATACACACTTCGAAATCAAAACGTAACAAACTTATTCCTTGACTGAAAAACACTATTTACAGGAGCCAGACGACTTATTGAAGGTTGTACAAGGAGAAAATGACTGGAAATGTCAAAAATTGAATAAATAAAACGGCAATTAGAAGAAACTGTTGCTAATTTTATTTATAAACTCACAAGAGATCAAATTAAAGATCTTTATTTAAAAAAGTTATATTAAATATATTATTAAAATATTAAATTTTTATTATTAAAAATACCATACAAAAGGAAGGACTCTGAACAGTGCAATTCTAGAACATTTGCGGTGAAACATATAGATTGCACACCAATCTTTATTAATATACTAGGATTTAAAAAGTAAAAAACATTTTTTAATTCTATATAAACGTCTTTGAAACAGCCAAATACATCATTTATTTTTTCGGAAATTTAGATACAATACAGTTTTTAAACGATAAATATTTGAGCAATAAATTTACAGAAGTTGTCTACATAATTAGTAATTTTAAAAGAGAAGCGACAAAATCAAAATATATTTTCTAAAATCAAATTATAAAGTTTAAAAATTATATTAAAAAAAAGTTTACATTGAACAAAGTAAAAGTAATGAGAAAGCGCAATTACGAATGAGAAAGAGCAATTTTCCTTCAGTTTTTCCCTAATTTTCGATTTTTAAATACGTATGGCCAGTTCCTGAAATAATGTGTATTTTTGATACGATTATTATATTTGTCTATAAAAAAAATATTATTCTTTAATTTAAATTACTGATCCGCAGAATGGTTTGTAAATAGAAGTTGTCTTTCTAAAAATGTCGAAAAATATTTAAAGTAATTTTACTACTGCCAATACATATAGAATGCTAGATGTAGATGGAATTGAACAAACATTATTCTTAAATAAGCTTAACAAATTAATAAAAAAATTCAAATAAATTCTTTTTTTTTTCCGAATAAATAAAATTTGAATTTTGTAATGCGGTCCAAGATTCTGACCAAAGTTTTTAAATTATATCATATGGTTATTTGGTGGAAAAAGATTGTCGATACCTAGTATAGATTCAACTTGTTGAACATATCCCTACCACCGTACTTATTTCTTGCATGAAAATATGGTCGTACCCAAAACTTTCTTGAACTTAAAATTTACGAGTACTACTGTTTCTGAGGCGGTAACAGCAGCTAAACATTCCTTGCTTGCCATTTCGAAGTCAACTGGTTGACTTTATCGAGTTCATTACATGCCAACTACAAGAACTACAAAACTTTTACTAGAGCTATATAGCTCTGCTATACAGCAGTGGTTAAAAATATACGAGGCAGTGTTCCCGGACCGTCACCTTTAGCCCACTGTGCAGCTCTAGGTGCACATTGGGCCAATAAAACAAATAATAAAAATTCGTCACGTAAAACATTGCCTTAATTTGGTTGGAAGAATTATCACCGCAATATGGAGCGGCCTAAAGGCGGGGAACATGTGAAAGCTCATTTCTGCCAGGCACCTGCGTCTTTCTGCTTAGTCGTCGGCCCGTCGAATCAGGAAAAAAGGCACCCCATTCACTTTCTATGGAAAATAGCTGGGAGTCAGATTTATCTAATCAATTCCATCATATATTTTCATTTTACCAACACAACATGTTTAATTTACCAAGTAAGATTTAATGGATTTAACAACTGTTTATTTTTTTACGACGGCCGTTACTATAAAACCTGATAACTTGTGAACATACTTTTTAGAACAATTTTTCCTCAATAATTATTTTTAACGATCCCATAAAAAGTCTATCACAATAATATTGTATTATTCAATTCCAAATAGTTTGATATTGCACAAACTGTACTGCAACAAAAGTTGAATTAAGGTTAATGAAACAATATATTATTAGAAAAAAAGCTATTATATTAAAAAAGTAATGGCAATATAAAAATTACCGAAAGTTCTTCGAGATGTAGAAAACATGAAAATCAACAAACGGTAGGAATTCGCATTGCTTAATAAAATAAATAAAATATTATTAAGTTGTCAGGTACAAATAAAAAAAAAATTCAAAAGAATTTTTAAAACATCTCACCATTTCCGAACTGTCAATTGTTGTTTCGAAAGTTTGACGGTACTAACTCCTAAAATCCCAATTTTATAGTGGATACTTCAGGATTGAACTTTCACTAGTCTCAATGCTGACTTCAAGCGACCTGCCCATTTATTTGACCTTCTACATCTTATGGCTTTGTAGATACACAACCCTCTTCGAAATCAACCTTTTTAAAAAGCCAGCTCAAAGAAGAAGAAAAAGGTGTTCTTGAAATAAACAGTTGTTAGCCGCTTTCTTCGGAAATAACAAGTGACATATGACAGTTTTACAACCTAAATTTCCAATACCTCGGAGGCCTCCGTGGCCGAGTGGATTAGGCGTCAGCTGAAAATCCAAGGGTCCCCGGTTCAAAACCTTGCGATGGACTAGACCAAAGAAAAGTAAACAAGTAGTGATATTGCGATCGGAGGGTTGCCAACTTCGCTACCGAAATACTAGAATGTCGTTCAGAACAACCACAAAAAATAACGGCGTGTATACGGGACTGGTGCACGATAAATCTGATCGGGGTCCGAAGTCACGACGTCTATTGAAGGCGTTGGGTGCCAGCTCAGGCGTTATCCTCGTCATCTGACCATGGTTCAAAAATACGAGGCATCGTTCCCGGGTCTTTTCTTCGAGATAGACCCCGAACCGTCGCCAATAGCCCACTATGTAGCTCTAGTGCGACGTTAATTAACCAAACCA
The DNA here is from genome assembly GCA_963932185.1 of Troglohyphantes excavatus. Classification (NCBI taxonomy): domain Eukaryota; kingdom Metazoa; phylum Arthropoda; class Arachnida; order Araneae; family Linyphiidae; genus Troglohyphantes; species Troglohyphantes excavatus. The sequence goes on from OZ010674.1 coordinate 999,378, forward strand.
AATCCAGTCCCTCGGACAATTGGGTATGCCTTTTATAGCCTATACTTCGTTCTCCCGAACGTTCGGGCCCAGTTTAAGCAAAGGCATGCTCTTAAAAAGTAGGCTATAAAAGGCATACCCAATTGTCCGACGGATTGGAAATTTATGTTGTAAAATTTAGTTTGCTCTTGTGTCCCTTTGGTAAGAAGTGCAGGGGCTTAAATATGGGATGGAGGTACATTTTAAGCCAAAATTGCTCCCTAGGAACGGATTTTCTGGTAGTAGAATTCAAACATTTGAACTCTTACTGCCAAAAGTAAAGACCCTCGCCACTTATCCACACTCACCACTAATTATCTAACTTTCTGTATACCTAGGAAGATGACATTGGACAGAGTTGTTACTTATATCTTACATGGAAAATTAATATATCATACAGAACACTTTTTGGAAGCGATTAAAATTATCTAGGCTTTTAAACTTGTAAGTCGGTCCCTGCATTTCTCTCGTAAGCCAGTTTCAGCCATGTTTAACATACGTAAACTTCCTCAAATAGTTATTTACTTTAAACTTCAGATATATTATGTGTATATACTTGAAATATCATAATTAATTTCATAGATCATAGTGATATGCGATTGGTTATGTTAATAGAAAAAAAGCGCATTCGCAAATTAACTACACGATCAACGCCGGGCCATATTGCTAGTTGTATATAAAAGTAAAATATATTTTCCACATGTATGCTTCTAATTTAGGGTAATTTTTCATAAATGGCAATTTCTTTGTACTTTTTAATACTTTTGGGAGTTTGAATGAAAATTTTATTTTGTTGAATATTTTCCAATCTTCTCTTCTATTAATAATATTAATTTATAAAGTTATATTATTTTACATTTTCAATAATAAATAACTTTAGTAATTTTAAATATATAAGTTTTTCACAGAATTTACTCATTTACATTAAAACTGATTGCATGCGTTATTTTGTTTTGTGTGCATATACATAAATTCAGCAATTTTTTTAAGGTACGTTGGGGGGGGGGGGGGTAAGTTTTTTTTCTCTAGGGCCATGTTTAACAGTCGTTGTATAGTTATAGTTATTTACTTTTACAAATAGTTGTTTACTTTAAACTTCAGAAATATTATGTGTATATATTTGAAATATCATAATTAATTTAATAGATTATTTGTGTTTCTTAAAGTAAGGTTCTCCGAAGATTTAACAATTTAATTCTAACAATTTAAAAAACAAACAAACAAAAAACTGTCATTTTTTCTGGAACCTTGTGTGATTTACTGAACTAAAAAATCACTGACATATAAAGCGTGGCATATATAGCAAAAAATAGTCCTTTCGCGTGGACTTGGTATTCCCACTGAGCTATATAAAAACTGGAGATTAGATTACGCGTAAGACCACATAACGTGCAGTACAAGCTTCGGAATTGTATTCATCCGCGCTCCACGGTAGAATCCATTTCTCCAATGGGAGTCTTTACTCTAGTTATTATATTTGAGCTCAGAGGTGTGATCAGGGTACGTATTGTGTAATCAAGGAATATAATATCCCTGACGCCTATCGAGTCCTTTCCTTCGAGATAAGGTTCTGAACTGTCACCAATAGAGCCCACTGTGCATCTCTAATGCGATGTTAATGGGGGAGTTTCACGCCGAGAAGAAGAAGACCGCTGTTCCAACTGTACATAGAGAAAAATCCGCAAAGCCGAAGAAGTTCGTTACCATAGAGCTTAGTTAATGTACTATAATTTATAGTTTTAGTCTGTTTATGAAGCATTTTTTGTGTTGAAGTATTTTTTCGTATTTCATTGTAATTCTAATTATAAGCAACTTATACAGATAAAAAAAATGTATTTCTGTATTTAAATTTATTCTTATATAGAAGAAAGTCGTCCAGAATATCCAACAAATTATACTGGCGTGTATACGGGACTGGTGCACGATAAATCTGATCGGGGTCCACCGACGTCTATTGAAGGCGTTGGGTGCCAGTTCAAGTGTTTCCTCGTCATCTGACCATGGTTCTAAAATAACGAGGTGCATGTATGAATGTGTATGTGTTTCCGGGTCTTTCCTTCGAGATTGACCCCGAACCATCGCCAATAGCCCACTTTGCAGCTCTAGTGCGACGTTAATTAACAAACCAACCAACCAACCAACCAACCATCTTATATAGAATAAAAATATAACTTATTTGGAAAAAAAAAACAAATATTATAAGCAAACTTTCCCATAATTACGAGCGTTGCGACTAAACAAACTAAAGCAGAGTTGTCTGCTGTATAGAAGAAATCGAAACTGCTAGTAACTTTTCACGTTGATACGTCACGTGAAACTCCCGCATTAACCAACCAACACAATGGGGGAGTTTCACGCCGAAAAGAAAAAGACCGCTGTCCAACGGAACATGGAGAAAGTTGCACGACGCTGAAGAAGTTCCGTAGGGTTAGTAATAACGAGATGCATGTATGAATGTGTGTGTAAATGTGTTCCCGGGTCTTTCCTTCGAGAATGACCCCGAACCGTCGCCAATAGACCATTGCGCAGCTCTAGTGCGACGTTAATTAACAAAAAAAACGTAGGTTTAGTATGGAGTTTTAGCTCCTGTACTATAATTTTAAGTTTTAGTCTTTAAATAATACCTCAACATAGAAATATTTACTACATACACTGAGATAGATTGTACTAATCGTTTATTAAGTATTTTCGTGTTGAAATAAAAGTATTTTTCCGTATTTTGTTGTAATTCTAATTATATACAAATATAATATAAGTATTTCTGTACTTAAATTTATTCATATATGGAATAAAAATATTACTTATTTGGAAAAAACAAATATTATAAACAAAATTTCCCATAATTGCAAGCGTAGCGACTAAACAAACAAAAGCAAAGTTGTCTGCTATAATAGGGAAGAAATCGAAACTACTAGTAAGTTACCATGTTGATACGTCACGTGAAACTCTCTCATTACTGAAAACTTCTTATTACTTCTTATATTATTAATTTTTTTACAAATATCTGGCAATTACTTACCTACATTGGTTTTGTTTGTTTTGAATTCAGAAAATTTTATTGGTATTTTATCGACTTTAACCCATTTATAAAACATTTTTTTTTTAAAAATAGTATCCCTTTGGTAAGTCAATTTTCAAATTAAAAGTAGAATTAGTGCGGAATTATCTGCGAATAATATATTGAGACAAAAATGGAGCTGTCATTGGTCAAATAAATGTCCATTTGCTGTCAGATAGTTTCTACATTCCTTATTACCAGCATATATTGCTCCTTAAGACCATTTATAAATTAACATTCGGAGTAAAATAGTTTGGTAAAGAATGTCGAATATGGGGTGAATTGGCGCATTTTTTATAATCGGCTAACGATCCCCACAACGATGGTGGTGGCATCTCGTCTCTCGCTAGCCGACTTCTACTATACTCGGGGACAACCTAAGTTGAACCTGAAGGGGAAGGTATGATATGTATAAATATTCAATTGCTTTATTCTCAACTTAGGTTGTCCCCGATTATAGTAAAGCAACCGCATGTCTTGTTTACTTCAGGATTGAAAGAGTTTTTTCGATTAAAGCCTTTAAACAACTTTTTGTTCGTGATTAGATTGTGTTGGAAGGGAGAAATCTGATTATTCTGTTCGTGAATGTTAAAATGCGCAAAAACTGTGATAACAACTTTTCGAACTTTTATTCAGTGGTTTGGCTCCTTTGATGAGTGGTGCTTAAGTCTTTCGGCCAAAATGTCTTAGGAAAAAGAGGGATGTTAACCTACACAACAAAATTAGAATTGATTTGAAATCATGTGGGTTATATAAGTAGTGTTCACTCTAGGCGTTTTTTGAATGCTGGCCGCCCATTTTCAAAATGCCTCCCTCTTTCGAAAAAATTCTGCCCCTCTTGCCCTTTTCAATCAAGCACAAGCGTCCTTGATTCCGTAGCTGTCTTTAAAAAATTATATTCGTTAATACTTTCATCTCATACGCAAGTGCTTTTTGTTCAATAAAGATATATGCCTAAAAATATAGAAATTCTTTAATTTATATAAACGTCTATAATACCTGCAATACACATGATTAACGAAATAAAAGCAAAATATATAAGGATTACTTACCGATAGGGATGAACCAAATAATGATTTTGCCGGATATCCGATGCACATTCCAAACTGGATACCGGATATCCGGCAGTTTCTTTTTTATGAAAATATCTTCTTATACACACTAGTAAGAATGGAAATCGGTCAAAAATTACAATTTTTTTGTTCTATAATATTTCCCAATTCTTTTTTTTAAGATGATATCAAGATTGAATAAACATTCAAAAAAACTTTTATTTACAAAGGGTTATTCTAGGGTGCCGCTTGCGATGGGCGTATGTTTTGTACACTTTACACTCAATAACTGAAGAATTGTATTTTTACCATATGCCCTTTCATGAACAACAACCTTTCAGGAAACATAAAAACTCAAGTTTGCTTAAACTTTGAGAAATTTATTTTTAATTCAATTTTGTCTTAATTGTGAGATCTAAAGACCCTCCATCGTAACGATTCGTTTAAAAAAAAAATTTAATAGAATTTTAAAGTTAATTTTTTTTTTTTAAAGAATTTTGAGGAGAAAAATTGTATATAAAAATTGTCTATTTAACTGAAGGTGAATTCCGGGAAAATGTTGCCATGGCACTTAAAATTTTAAACTTTATGTTGAGTCATTTGTCATATACCATTTTTTTCAGAAAGATATGAACTTTTTGAATCTTAACATATTTTTTTTAAATTAACACAATGACTTTTATAAAATCAATGTCAAAGTCACTTCTTTATTATATGTTTTTGCAGTGCGGAATATCTACATTTTGTTTCATACTATAACTTGATTAAAATCCCTTACCAAAATAAAATAAATAGGTTAACTTTTATACTTTATTCATGTAGTTAATCTTTCTATTAATTTTTTTTGCAAAAAAATATTTTTTAACCTTGAAATCAATAACTTATTAAGTCAAACCATAAGTGTCCTTCCGTTACCAAAATACTATATTTCAACCACCTCACTAAGAAACCATTGGGTCTACAACTTAATGAATTTTTGTACAAAGCAGACTTATGACACTTATTAATTAGAAACAGCAACAATTTTATTTTGTTTTTAATTTAGATGTTTTTTAATGGTAACGGAAGGACAAAAAACATGGTAACGGAAGGACATAAATGTGGTAACGGAAGGACATTTTTGTATGAGCTGATTTTGACTGAACTTTCCACTATTAAACAAACTAATTTTCAGTTATTATTGAAATTCAAACATGTATAAATATTATATATATTTATTAACTGTATTTTCTATCTTAATACCCTCCCCCGCTAATTTAATAAGTATGTCACAAATACATTGAGTTTCAATTAAAACTGGTACTACTTTTCTATTTATTCACTATATGGGTTCTTTCTACAATAAAGCCATAAAAAGGGAAAAGAAGAAAGTTTAAAAGTGATTTCTTGTGATGACGTTAAGTGACGCATACAGAATTTCGGCAAGAAAATATTGATATTAATGTATCACTATAAAAAGTTCGCAAGCTTAGACCCTGGTTTGTTTTGTTACAAATATACCTTCTACTTAAAGTTTGTCTAAATTGTTTTGTTACCAAATATATAAATACTAATGAACAAAATTTAGCACATTTAAAATGAGAGTAATGGAATGAAGACAGAAAGCCATAAAAAAAATATACAAGAGTTCATTTAAAAGTGCCTTTATGCTCTTGAAAACAAATCTGCATATTTTTAAAGCATATTTTTATTAAAAGACATGGGAATCTTGTCTTTTAATAAAAGAATTCAAAGAAGAGGTGAAAATTGTAGTTGTACAAGTTGATTTAACATTCAAAAATGAACTTAACATTCATGTTTGATCAGTATAACATCATGGCTACATTGAAGCATTTTTGCCATTAATCAAGGCAAAGGTACTGTAAATGTCCAAAGTGGTTAATGGAAAATTTACCACTATTGCCCCAACAGATAAAATAATTGATTTCTCCATCAGATAAAGTAATTCTCTCAAGAAAGATGGAACAATATCCTCCTCTTCCTGACACACGCAATACTTATTATTTAAAACCAATTTCAAAATATATTATTGAGTATTGTGAGTACTCTAGTTCTACAGAAAGAAAGGTATTCAAAGAAAATATACAATCAAATATAAAAGATGCAGACAAGGCATATGGATCAAGCAATGCATTAGCAGTTAGTGACTTTTAGTTAGTCGAATAGCAAGGACTAAAAAGTATTATGTTAGGCAAGTGCTTCATTCAATGATGTCGTTGTAGAAATATTATGTTTAAGAAAATAAAATAATGAATAACTAAATTTATATTTCCTGAGAAAGAAGGTAACTGCTGGAATTGACTCAAATAAATAACCAAAAATTGGATAAGCCAAAAATTTTAACAAATGGCTATGGAAAAATAATTTGTTGCATAATTAGATTTAAAAACAGCTGAATAAGCAGAATTTAACACCTATTATTCTTTTTCAAAATATTAATGAGTAAATTGTTGTAAAACAATCCAATTTTACACACTTGGAATTTTTGTCCTTCCGTTACCGTCCTTCCGTTACCTTAAAAAAACATCATATTTTTGGGCATAATATAATAATTTCTAAAAACTGCACTGCAATTTATAATAATTGAACTCTCCTTTAAGTGTTCTAATTTTTCTAGATTTTTCCTTTTTACGGTTTAGCTGAACTTTTAATAAAAAGGTGTAAGTGTGGTATACCACTTCCAAAAAACGTCCTTCCGTTACCATTACTAAAATTTAAATTTAAAAAAAAGTTATTAAGTGCTAAATTCTAGATTTTGCATTTTTAATAAAATGCAGTAATGTGTATAAAAGTCTACCTATCAGTTATTTGAAATAAAATATATTTTTTAAATTATGACCATAAGTTGTTGTACAAACTGGCCTTCCGTTACCGCCGGAATTCACCTGAAGATTTTTTTTTTTCATTTTGTAATTGTTTTTACAAATGGGAACATCCACCAAAAATGAAACTTTTTACTGAAATTAAAATTTTAACCAAACTGTAAGTGTGGTATATCAATTTAATCCTAGAAAGTTGCTGGATATGAATTTGTAAGGTAATTTTTCATAAGAATAATAGTCTGCAGTGAAATTGTTCTGAAAGTTGACTATTTCTTCACTTTTATTGGGGCCAAAAATGTCACTTCGATTATAGTATATTATTTTCTTAATTTTGTTCATTAATTGAAATTATTATATATACAAATTCATAATCCATTTACATATTTATCGTATGTATATAGTTGAAATATTTTTTATTAGCTTTTGAATAAAATTTTAACTCTATTTAATAGTGATGTTTAATTGTCACAAGAGTAACAAAAAACATATAAAAGTTTCAAATTTGTAAAAACTACTTAACATTTTTAATTGAAACCTTTTAATCTCTGATTTGGTGGAATAAGACATATTTTACACCATTTATTTTTTGTGTGTCATGCATAGAACAGCCTCTGTTGTGTTGTCACAAGAGTAACAAATGACTGTGTCACAAGAGTAACGCATAACATTTCTGGCAAGTAAATCAAATAGGTTGTCTTCAGACCAAATCAAAAACAATATTTTAAGTTTATTTGGCTTTGCCCTTTTTAAGAATAAGTTCTTGAGTAGTTTTTCCATAATTAATTATATTAATAATTAATTACATAATTAATTTAAAACAAATTAAATTGAATTAAGTCATGTTTTTAAAATGAATGAACTTAATTTTTTATTTACTTTAAAATTACAGAACAATTATGACAGCAGGTCCTCAGAATGTATGTATTTGTGGTTTTCATAAAAACTTTCAAAGTAATTCATAGGACAGTTGCAGATATTGATTTTGCAAGGTGTGCAGGCCCGTCGCACCGGGAGGATCACGACCAAACTATAATCTGGAAACCCTGAAAGTTGGGAATTCCTACTTCTAAAAATCCCCAATTTGAGAAAATTTATGCCTGAAGAAAATTAATATTATTAGCAAATGAAAGCTAGGGCAGATTAGAAATGACCTAACTTGTATCATTACATTTAAATTAGACCTCAGAACGGACATTACATTGGAATATGGGTGCAATAAATCAATGCTTGTGAGAGAACTGTTTAATGTTACCTAAAATGTATATATAAAAAGATGAAAAATGCTGATAAGTTGGAACTGGGAATTTTCAGCACTGTTGAGTTGGGAATTTCGAATTGTTAAGTTGAGAAATTTGTTGTTTCAAGCCTGTTGTTTCAATTTTGTTATGTCGCTGGTGCTTTGATACTTTACTTGAATGTTGGTAGACATTCAAAATGTGCATTTTGAAAAGATATCATAGAACGACTATTATATAATACAATACAGATTTTCTGTAAATGTGTTTGCACAATATTTTAATGCAGCATCTCCAAGAAAATACGTCGGTCAAAAGTGTATCCAGTTTTTTCTGATGGTTGCACAGGCCAATTTAAACAAAAATATAATTTTGTAAACATGTCAGCACTTAAATATTAACAGTTTTCATGGAAATTTTTTTCAACAGCTTATGATACGAGTGCTGTAGTGCGGTGCTGTTTTTCTTTTTTTAAGTGATGTCTATGAAATGAAGTGCATGGTAAAAAGCAATTATACAAAAAGCTGCTGATTTTGCAGAACTTGTTCATGGTGCAACAAAGGAAAACATACTTTATGTACCAAATGAAGAAATCATAGCCAAAGAATTCATTTGCGTATTACTCTTGGAGAAATTGTATAGTGAAAGGCACACAAAAACACACTTTGTCGAAGCTACCAAAAATGCCACTATCTACCACTGACCATAACACACGATAATTCCTACAAAGAGTTCATATTTTATAAAGGAAACAGCAATAAAACTGCAAGTGAAACCGATGATGAAGACGAACAGCAATTCTGCTCAGTAGCAGAACGCAAAGGAGCCGAGAAATTGCAATATAACCAGTAGGTGAATGTAAACTATGTTGTGGTCCGTTAATTCTAACAGTATATGATGAATATCAAATAAGGTGCTTTAATACACACAAAAGTAAAAAGAATTCAAAAGTTTGAACCTTATGATCTTGCTATTTGATACAAAAGAAACCAAATTGTGGCTAATTTTGTTGCTCTTATATTTGTAAAATATTTTTTAGTAAACTATCTTTTAATATAATAATTCTATACCCTTTTAAGCTATTTTAGACTCCTATCACTGTTTAAAACTGTTGTACATAAAAAAATCGAGAATTAGCTCATATATTAATGATTTTTTGAGGTTTTTAAGCAGAAATTCAATTGTGGACAAAATGTCACAAGAGTAACGCTTAGCCTTTTACTTAAAACAATGCCATTAATTCAGATTTTGTCAAAGAGATTCAAAAGTTTTTCTCTTTTGAAGAGATATAATTGCTCTATTATATTTGTAAATTTGAGTTTTTTATTCTCATATAATTCACAGGAATTCTACCTTAAAAACACTTTTTGTATTTTGCCTTTTCCAGTGGTCACAAGAGTAACAAAATTTTGATTTATTTCCTAGACAACAAAAATATACTAAACTACATATTAGATATGTTTTATGAAGCGGAATGACATGAACTTTTAAATAGTAATTTTGAATTTTATCCTAAATATGTTTAGTATTGTAAAAAATGTACGTTTTTATGAAAATTTTCTCTGACCGTCACAAGAGTAACAATGGACGTTCCCAAATATCAACATTCATGTTCGTATTTGTGTTGAATCTGCTAATGGGGTGTTGCAACTCTCGAAATATCACTAAACCAGGAGCATGCTTACAGTTTTATCCTTTCCAAAGTAATTAATCACATTATTGGGGAATGTGGGCCTGTGTGTAAACAATTTCTGTCCTTCTAGGATCTCTGTATCTCGTTTATGCACTGTATCAAAAACAAATGTAAATGAAGAGCTTGTTCAAGAGAAGATTGACAAATAACAGGTGCAATTGTAATTATATAAATTACCAGTATCTAGTATTGTAATTAAAAAAATATTGTTTGATACCTATACAATGTATTTGAAAAATATACATCTTCTGTAGTAAGTAGCATCCCTGCAAAATTTAAAGTAATTAGGACCATAATTAAAAAAAAAACTTGAGATTATTACTAAAATATTTTCGAACAAGTTTACTAATTTTTTTATTTAATGCTCCGATTTTCTTCAAATTTGGTTGTAATAATGCTTGAAATAGTAGAATGCTATAGTTAAAAAAAATGTATATAAACATTTTTACTGAATATAATGGAAATGAACAAGGAGGAAATGAATGTTACCATGATAGTGCAAAAATGAGTGTATCTGCAGACTCACTAGTGACTCTGCAGATACACTGGGCCGATACGGGAAAGTGGGGAAAATTATTTGATTTTGCACATGCAGATTTACTAGGGAATCCGCAGATACTCTGATAGGCACTCGTGAAAATGCATATAAGATCGTTGCCAGAACGTACTTCTCATTATGTTTATAACTTTTTTTAAAAATTATGCGCGTTGAAGAATAGAGTAATCGGTTGACCGATCCCTGATTAAAAAATATATTTAAAAATGAATTTTTTTTATAAGTGGTTTTTAGTTGTGTCAATTGTCACCAAAGCAATACTAAAATCTGATTGGTTAATAGTAATAGAACGTTGTTTGGATTGCATGTTTACGTTTTTGCAACGAACTATTTCCATGTTTAATTTTAATTTAAAATCCTAATTGTTTTTGCATATTCAAGAATAATGATTTACAGGAATTGTTCAACTTCTGTTCCAAAGTAGTCAAGTAGACCTCTGCATGGTACCTGTTTAACAGACAATACCCTGGAATTGCAAAATTTTCCGTACTGATTTAAATTTACAATGCAGAAAAATTGTATGGAACTAGAATATTGATGTGAAAATATAAAACGCTTGTTTTTGTTTACTCTATTCACTGTGCAGTACTGAAAGAAAACTTTAAAGAAAAAATTATTATTTCAGCCAATTTTCCTATTTGCTGTAAGAACTATTTGTTAACAGATTCTGTACAACAACAACAACAAAATTAACAGACTAAATTATGTGTACACTTATTTTGTTTTTGGCCTTCGACTGGATTGCTAGAGTAGGTATTTCCAGAAGCAAACTGTTTTTCCTCATAATTGTCCTATTTTCTTTCTAAATTTAAATAAGAAAACAGGAAAAAAGATTTGGTGTTGTCATGAAAATTGTTTGCAATGTATAGTGTTACATGGTATGTATTGAATGTTCATCGTATTACACTATACATGGAAATGTCTGAACAAACATTGCTGAAGATATATTTGCATTGTAAAACACAGAATACCAATGAATTGTTCCATGGTCGGCTGTAGTAAATCATACCAAAGATATCTTCTTAGAGCTGCAGATTCTTTGACTATGAGCCCTCTTAGCTGTTTTACTATTGAATGATAATTTCATAAGTGTTACAATCTTATAATCATTTGAGCATTCATACTGCTTATCACATGCAAATATGTTACACACAATTAGTAAATGAGCGAATAGTTGATTCGCAAAGGCTTTTCCTATTGTGCAATAATACAGTTACCTTTTTTTGCTTCTCATGAATTCAACAACAAACCCCATTCAGGGGCCAATGAGAGATTGACAACACATAGAAGTTCATTACGCAGAAATGGCTCCAAGAGTAAATGTAATACGGAAAAAAGTACATTCTTGGACAAATACTTGGTAGAACAACATGTGTTCCTTTGGCCCTCCCCTTTACATTTTTGTAGCCAATAACAATATAACTTACATCGGTAAAACCGAATGTGAATATGCCAACATAGGCATTGCAACTGTGACCGCCATTTACGACTAGTTAACCAGAAGTTTACACTCTGCACATTTCTCTCTTAGACATATGCAAGCCTTTTCAACTGATAATCAGGATTGAAACATACATCACATTCCTGCTGCGGTCAACGATGCAATCATCCCTGGAATTCAACATGCTGCAGCGCTATGCACTTTTTTAGTTGTCACTCTCAATCGAACCGAGGACCTTCTGCTTGATACGTCGATACTCTACCAGTCAGTCTAAGGTGATCACTTGAGCCCAAGTTGAAGTGACTCCTTCAGGCACCATTCTCTATTGATCTGGATCTCTGCACAGATAGCACATTTCTATAACGTGGTCTAGTAAAATTACATACCTTTCACTCAATGATACTCCAAGATAGCTAGTGGCTGGTTCCGAATGTCTGCAGCATATTTTTCTTATATTCTCTGTAACCCCCCCCCAAGAGTAAACACTGTTCTAGAGTAAACACTGTATAAGGATTTGTTTTTATTGAAAGATTTAACTAAATAACAAGTAGATTATCAGTGTTTTCTACCATTTATGATGAATACTTCGGGATACGAACACGCAATGTATGCAGGCACGTAAGTATAGATTTTTCATGTGGGGGGGTTTAGTGACTGAGCAACGGATCCTTCCCGAGTGGGGGGGGGGGGGGGGGCATAAGGTACCTAAATAAATCCGTTTCTTTTTTGGGGGTTCCCCTTACAGGGGAAATCCTTAAGCCCCCACCCCCCCAAAAAAAAAATTCAACAAACTTCCCCCCCCCCCACACACAATTTTGTTTTCTTAAAAAAATTTAGTAATTTTTATTAGTAAAAAAGAATACATTGGCATTTGAATAGAATATCGAGGCAGCAATAATTATCACTGTCATTAACTACTTTTAACAGTTGTCAATAACTGTACTTTTAAAATTAGTAGGATCCTTAATTATGAAATAAATTTAGAGAACAAATTTAAAGTTTGAGAATCCTTATAATATATATGTGGTAACTATTAGTTAGATAATTTATAGTTATGATAGTTTAAAGATCTAATAAGTGTTTTAGTTGACCAAAACTGGTAAAGAATAATATAAAGGCTACATGATCTAAACTATAGTGGGAGTAAAAACACTCAAATTGCATGGTATTGTGCAATCCAATCGCCACTGCTAATTTTAAATTAAACATTAAATATACATAATTTAATTCAGAGAAAAATATTTACTTATTACCAATAAATATTAACTTCCATTAATTAAATTTAAATTGTAAAGGTCATTTTAATTCAAAGATCTAAAAGAAACAAAAAATATACCAACTTAACGGCGCCAGGTTATCTGATCCTCGTTATCTGATCATGGTTCAAACATACGATGCATTGTTCCCGAGTATTTCCTTTGAGATGGGCCCCGAACCGTCGCCAATATGCAGTGTCCGTTCGGAGGTCTAATTTAAGTTTAATCCAGTGATTCTCAACCTGTGGGGCACCCCCCCCCCCGCCCTTCCTGGGCGCACACTAGAGGGGAGGCGCGAGAATATCTAAGAGAAAATATTATTTAAAAAAATTGATTAACTGACTGAAAGGAAAGAAGACATACACATAGAAAACAAATTACATTTCGACATATTTAACAAATAAAGTAAAACAACTTACTTAATCAAAACATACTAAATTAAAAACAAATTTAATAATTATTAGTGACTTCCTTAGGCCTGTATTGCAGAGCAAAGTTTTTCAAAGGAAGGTTTAATATTAAAAATAGCCACTCTCAGTTATGTTTCTATATTTAGCCGAGATCTATATATTTTGTCTTCAAAGAAGCCACAGCAGAGAAAATCCAGTTTCACAAAGGTAGGATGTTGAAAATGGTAATAGAATGCGAAATGCGCTTGTTTTTAGTTCAGAAAAATCATTCTCTACTCCTGCCCAAAATTCAAATACTGATTTATTACTAAATTGTCTTTTGGTTTCGCCACTTGTCGTGAAGTCTATGAATTTTTCTTCCTCGTCAATTGAGAGTCCTTCGGGAGTCTTATGAAATGGATCCCTAACCCACTCGGGACTTGCTATCAGTTTGTCGTCAGCAAGAAAATACTTTTTAAAATTCTTTGCCAGCATGGCTAAATGATTTTCAATGGTTACAAAAACAACTTTTACATGTTCTTCTTCAGCCTTGTAAGTTTTAGTACAATCATCCACATTTGCAAACATTCTTAGTTTTTTTGCTTTAAATTTCTGCTCCACAATTCTAATTTTCTACAAAAAGCATTAACTTTATCACTCGTATCCAATATATGTGTATTTGCTCCTTGGAGTTCCTCCTCTTAATTCATAAACACGTTGCAAAAATTTCCCACGTGATAACCATCTTGCCTCACAATAAAATAGTAACGCTGAATGTACTGAACCCATGTCTTTACAAAGTGCGGAAAAGATTCTCAATTTCAGGGGTCTCATTTTTATATAATTTACTACGGTTACAACAGTAGTTAACACAATATTCAGACCAGGACTCATTTCTTTCGAAGCCAAAGCTCCTCTGTGGATCATGCAATGTGTCCAGACGCACTGAGGCGATTTTTGTTTTACAAGTACTTGTACACTTTGGAATCTTCCGGACATTGAACGAGCACCATCGGTGTATATTCCGATGCAATTTTTCCATTCTATGTTTGCCTCTTCATAAAATCATTTAAAATAGCAAATAAGGCGAGCGCTGTTGTTTTGAGTTCTATTGGTTTGCAGAAAAGTAGTTCTTCTACTACTGACATTATCACAAAATCGAACGTAGGCAATGAAATGAGCATTTTTATTACTATCTGTTGCTTCATCGAACTGTATTGAAAACAATTTGTCACGCAGCTTCGAGAAAAGCTGACACTGTACATCTTCAGCTATATCACCAATTTGACGAGCAACAGTATCATTTAAAAGAGGTATGGACTGGAATTGTTTTGAAAAATTATCTCCAAACATAGTTTCTACAATCTCAATTGCTGCTGGTAAAATAAGCTCTTCAACAATGGTGTGAGGTTTTTTACATCTGGCTATTTTATATGAAACTTTGTAAGATGCAATTAAAGCTTTGTTATTTTCAGAAAAAGTTTCTTTAAAAAATGATTTTTGCTTTTTATATGATTTTAATTTGAATTCGAAGAATTCTCTGGGTTTGTTGACGTACTCACTATGAAGCGTTTCCGAAAGTCGTTTAAGTTTATTAGGTTTCATGCTGTCTGCGGCCAATATTTTTGAGAAAATGATACACTGGTGCCTTTCTTCTTCATTTACTTCAGTACTGGTAAACCCAAAATTTAAGTATTCTTGATTTTATTTTCGGAACCACGCTCGTCTGTGTACTTGTTGATGATTGACTATCGTCTAATGCTCGCTTACTTCCGCTTAAAAATTTATCCATGAGTCTGCATAAATCTGCTGCCGTGAATATTTAATATGGTGAATTGCAATTAACACGAAAACATATATTACATACACATTCACCATAGATTCGATAGCGATAGAAGGATCGACTGGAATGAGACTGGCTGGAATTGAAACTTGTGTTATCGAACATTTTCCTTCTTCCTATGAGAAAACATTTGCTCTCCGCATGCTCGAGACGGCATCGGTCGTGTGGTTTCCCTTCCACAAACATTACTTATTTTTTTCTCTTTTGTTTAATCATGCTTCTGTTTTATTTCTTTTATTATTCGAAAAAATGTATTCCCAGTTTCTAAATTTAGCTCACCTCATCTAGGTTAACTTTCATTAACGAATTTTTCTACTTTCATATTCTTTTAACGGTATCTCCCTGTTTGGCTTTCATTTCAAATATAATATTTAAATTTTCCCCGCTTTCATTCGTTCATCTGTTCACCGCCCGCTTGGAAAAATGCCAGATGTGGTTTCTCGCCAGCGTTGGCTCGCTTTTACTCTTGTTTTGACAGTTAGTTAAAAATAATTTAAAAACGGAATCCAAAATACTCAATATACATTATTGTTGTATATGTTTTATTGTAAGCGGAGGGCGCGATGAAAATTATGATTGAAAACTGGGCCGCGAATACTGAAAGGTTGAAAAATGCTGGTTTAATCTTACATGTTGGGCAATCTAATCTTCCCTCGCTTTCATTTGCTATTTCTTTGGGCTTCTTTCCATGTTCCCAAATGGGGGATTTTTAAAATTCGTAATTCCAAACTTACCCAGGGGGTGGGGGCGACCGGAACAAAACCGAAGTAACGCTAGAATGCTCAGACGTTCGGTGCCTACTGATTACGCAATACTACATTTTAATGTCAAAAAGCTTCATATACATATTTGACGAAAGAAAGGGTGTCTGATATATTTTTAGAATTAAATAAAAAATAAAAAGGGTGATGTGAGCCGACTGGTCTGTGTCATGGGTCTGGGTTGATTCGTACAAATTTTTTTAAAAAAAAAAAACGCTCGCCTGTTTTTTGAGAAATTTAGATAATTCTCAAAGAGCAGGTGTTTTCGCTGGCCAACAAAAACAATAAATTAAAAACCGTTATAGAAAACATAGGAGATGGTTTTGTTTTAGAATAAACTGGCAATTTATATTGAAGTATTTTAAGATTTACAAAATTATGTGGTCTTGGCTCGAAGATTTATACCGCAATATGGTTTCCATTCATGTTTTGGAGCATCTTGTTTTTACGACCCCGTTTGACGATCTTTTCCGTTTGTTATCTTTATTTCAAATTAAACCTAACATGACGTCATCGTGTTTCGGTTTCAATACCCCATGCTCACAGTGGTATTCTTTCACCCCCCCCCCCTATTATTATGATTTTTACAGTAATTCGTTTTTTAATTTTTTTTTTATTTGACTTACAATGGGAAGGGTTTGAACCCCCCAAACCTACGTGCCTGAATGTATGTCATCTGTCTGTTGGGCGGTCACTTAAATCTCTCGGCCATGATCACCCCCCCCCCCCCCTATTATTATGATTTTTACAGTAATTCGTTTTTTAATTTTTTTTTTATTTGACTTACAATGGGAGGGGTTTGAACCCCCCAAACCTACGTGCCTGAATGTATGTCATCTGTCTGTTGGGCGGTCACTTAAATCTCTCGGCCATGATCACCCCCCCCCCCCCTATTATTATGATTTTTACAGTAATTCGTTTTTTAATTTTTTTTTTATTTGACTTACAATGGGAGGGGTTTGAACCCCCCAAACCTACGTGCCTGAATGTATGTCATCTGTCTGTTGGGCGGTCACTTAAATCTCTCGGCCATGATCACCCCCCCCCCCCCCCCCCCCTATTATTATGATTTTTACAGTAATTCGTTTTTTAATTTTTTTTTTATTTGACTTACAATGGGAGGGGTTTGAACCCCCCAAACCTACGTGCCTGAATGTATGTCATCTGTCTGTTGGGCGGTCACTTAAATCTCTCGGCCATGATCACCCCCCCCCCCTATTATTATGATTTTTACAGTAATTCGTTTTTTAATTTTTTTTTTATTTGACTTACAATGGGAGGGGTTTGAACCCCCCCAAACCTACGTGCCTGAATGTATGTCATCTGTCTGTTGGGCGGTCACTTAAATCTCTCGGCCATGATCACCCCCCCCCCCCCCTATTATTATGATTTTTACAGTAATTCGTTTTTTAATTTTTTTTTTATTTGACTTACAATGGGAGGGGTTTGAACCCCCCAAACCTACGTGCCTGAATGTATGTCATCTGTCTGTTGGGCGGTCACTTAAATCTCTCGGCCATGATCACCCCCCCCCCCCTATTATTATGATTTTTACAGTAATTCGTTTTTTAATTTTTTTTTTATTTGACTTACAATGGGAGGGGTTTGAACCCCCCAAACCTACGTGCCTGAATGTATGTCATCTGTCTGTTGGGCGGTCACTTAAATCTCTCGGCCATGATCACCCCCCCCCCCCCCCCTATTATTATGATTTTTACAGTAATTCGTTTTTTAATTTTTTTTTTTATTTGACTTACAATGGGAGGGGTTTGAACCCCCCAAACCTACGTGCCTGAATGTATGTCATCTGTCTGTTGGGCGGTCACTTAAATCTCTCGGCCATGATCACCCCCCCCCCCCCCCCCCTATTATTATGATTTTTACAGTAATTCGTTTTTTAATTTTTTTTTTTATTTGACTTACAATGGGAGGGGTTTGAACCCCCCAAACCTACGTGCCTGAATGTATGTCATCTGTCTGTTGGGCGGTCACTTAAATCTCTCGGCCATGATCACCCCCCCCCCCCCCTATTATTATGATTTTTACAGTAATTCGTTTTTTAATTTTTTTTTTATTTGACTTACAATGGGAGGGGTTTGAACCCCCCAAACCTACGTGCCTGAATGTATGTCATCTGTCTGTTGGGCGGTCACTTAAATCTCTCGGCCATGATCACCCCCCCCCCCCCCCCCCTATTATTATGATTTTTACAGTAATTCGTTTTTTAATTTTTTTTTATTTGACTTACAATGGGAGGGGTTTGAACCCCCCAAACCTACGTGCCTGAATGTATGTCATCTGTCTGTTGGGCGGTCACTTAAATCTCTCGGCCATGATCACCCCCCCCCCCCCCCCCCCCCCTATTATTATGATTTTTACAGTAATTCGTTTTTTAATTTTTTTTTTATTTGACTTACAATGGGAGGGGTTTGAACCCCCCAAACCTACGTGCCTGAATGTATGTCATCTGTCTGTTGGGCGGTCACTTAAATCTCTCGGCCATGATCACCCCCCCCCCCCCCCCTATTATTATGATTTTTACAGTAATTCGTTTTTTAATTTTTTTTTTATTTGACTTACAATGGGAGGGGTTTGAACCCCCCAAACCTACGTGCCTGAATGTATGTCATCTGTCTGTTGGGCGGTCACTTAAATCTCTCGGCCATGATCTCTGGAGAAAATTCATTTTAATACCTATATAAAATGATTGGAATTTATTTAAATGAAATCCATGCAAGTAAAATATTTTTGTTACATTTCTACTGTGACTGCAGTATATTTGTTATAAATATTCTAAATTATTAATATTTTATATTGGAGTGAGAAATTTTTAAATTTATGTAGGTGTGCTATAGTTATATTAAATGTAAATTCCCTTTAGGATATAATTCCCCTTTAAATTCCCTTTTAGGATTGCAAAAGAGGCATGGAGATGCCCCCTCGTCCCCACACAGTGGGGGGTCCCATGCCCAGGGCCCACATCCAGTCCGAGTGCATTGTGCAACTCCTCCAGGAGATAGAGAATGAAGCCAGGGGCCCCGTCGCAAAACCCAGTGAGTTCGCACAATTCTTTATACTTTGACTTGCAAGTTACTTTATTCCAGTTGCATTCATATCATATGAATTTTTAAGAAGAATTTTATTAAATTTTGTGTTAAATATTATATGCTTCATTAGTAGATATAATAGCTTGTTTTCTTGTTCCAATTGTTGTGGTTCATTGATTAGATCCCAAGCATGAGAAAAAACAAGATGTTTGATTGTCTGGGCACACAGGGGAAGGATATCGTATGAAAAATATGTTTTCAAAATACAACTCTTAAACATAAATATAAATAAATATAAATATATATAAATCTTAAACATATAAGTAATTTGTTAATTTAGTAAGTAATTTTCATGGCCCATTTTAACAGACAATCATAGAATATTTAGTAAAATGTTATTAGTTACTTACAGTTATTTTGTACATCCTCTTAAAAGTGTTAAAGTTTCTTTAAAAGGGGGTAAATTAAAAAAGAAAAGAGAGAGAGAGATGAACGATAATATTAATCATTGTTTAATTTAAGAATTTATCTGGCGTGATCGTATAGTTTTAACAACAACAAATCCAAAAAGAAATAAAAACTAAAATTGAGTGACCAAATGAGAACAAAAATTTATTTAAAAGCACGAAAAAAAAGGGAACTGAACACTTAAAAAATCTTACGATGCCAAACTAGTTAAAAACTAAAAGAAATTAAAGGGGGAGGGTAAACTAAAAATAAAATAAACTAACTTCAGCAATTTTGTCGAGAGAGATGCGACAGGAGGTCAAGGCGACACAAAATGAGCACAAAAAGAACATGACCACGTCGTTACTGCCATGAAAGAAATGAAAATGTCCAAATGGGAGGTGGATGAAGACAGGATAAAAATAATTACTAGCAAAAATGCAAAATACCTACAATTTAGTCACACTCATAAATTTGAGAATGTCCTTTTGATTTGTGTATTAAAATGTATTTTAAAATTATAAACAAAACATTGCCAAAAATTTACATTCTCAGTTAAACCACGCA
Source organism: Troglohyphantes excavatus (assembly GCA_963932185.1). NCBI lineage: Eukaryota > Metazoa > Arthropoda > Arachnida > Araneae > Linyphiidae > Troglohyphantes > Troglohyphantes excavatus. The sequence continues at coordinate 1,019,563 of OZ010674.1, forward strand.
CGAATGAAATTTTTACATCGCCGAAAATATTTCATTTTATTTCCGTGTTTATGTCTTAACTTATCGATCGTCCAATTGAATTAATAAGTCAAATAAATTAAGTTTAAGAATCAAGGCACCATTAAAAACAACCCAATTAGTAACTACTGCCAGATGTTGTGGCAGATACCAGGAATGCAATAGAAAAAAGGGCCAATATAAAATGGTTAAAAAAATAATGAATTGATTGGCTAGCCAAAAATAATCCGAAATCAAATTATGAAAATGACATATTTATTGAAATTAGCACTATATAGTTGCAATGAATAATTAAATGGTTCTAGGGGAAAAAACATAATACAAAAGTAGTTTGAAAGTAATGCTCTGTTAAGTGAAATGAGAAGAGCTCAACTTAATTAAAAACTAAAAGGAAAAATTATTATTTAGCATGTGTGATAATGAAGATAAACTAATATGGGGAAGCCACTTATCTGCCTGATTGAGATGTCATTAAATGAATGCAGGAAAAAACCAGGAGGAGTGTAAATCAGAGTGTCTGGCAGATGACCGGATACCAGAAAATGCTAAGCAGCGAGTCCGGTTCCAGGAATTGACCCTACTCAAAAGAAAACGGCAGGAGTGCCTATAGAGCGTGCGGACAGTTTTTTTGTTTTTTTTTGCTGTCAGCTCCATTCCTGGCAATGGGCGTCATTACGACCGCTCATCCCTCAATCATCGGCTCCGAGGTCCTCTTCCGAACTAGGGCAACTTTCGAATCCCCGGTTTTCATGCTCTCCCTTGTGAATTCAGCTAACGCTGCCACCCTCTTATTTGGTCATTTTGAAATTTCAATTCCTCCCTATCTCCAATGGCATCCAGATTGAAGACACCCACAATTTTTGAGAGCCCAACACTAGGGGTGCATGACACGCCCCTCCGGAAACAAATCACTTTGTCCCCAATCTGAAAATGTTCCATTACCTATAAAAAGCTGACATACAAATTCTTTTCGTTTTCCAAACAGTTTTAGGGAGTCCACAACAACTTTAAAATTTTAGATTTTCCGAGTAAATTCCTGATATCTATTACATCTTTTGGATTTTCCGAGTAGGATTTTTTATACTTAATTACTTTCATATTTTATTAACAATTATTTTATGATATTTTAAGAAACTTTATTAAAAGGATGTAAAATATGAATCATATAAATATTTAATGTAAATAAATTATATTAACATTAAATTCAGGTGACTTCATTGATTTCAGGTGACTAGTGAGTGACAACTTTAGCTTTGTTTACAACTACAGTACATTTCTTGTTTATTTCAACTTGTGGTTTTTATTTTTAACGGATTTTCTACTTTTGTTTTTTATATTTCTACTTTTATTTCTACTTGATTTTAAAATTTTATTTTATTACTACTTTTGATTCTGAAGAATAAAAATAAAAGTAAAGTTACTAAAAAAATTAGTTCCAACTTAATATTAAATGATATTATCAGATCTACTGAGGATTCTGCTGAACAAGGTGACACAAATTATGTAAAAAACTTCGATTTTGAAGGTCTTAAAAAGAAAGCGAAGTCATCATCGATATAAAAGAACTGGAACGAGTTTATTCATCCCATACAACATTATGCAGAAATCTAATATTGTTTCACTAGCAACACGCTTAAATATGAGTTCGGGACAACAGGCAGCATATGTAAAAGCGTCAATTACAGAACTAGGAGGAGATACATCTACAATTGCAGCATCTTATGCAACAGCAGACAGAACAAGAAGGCAAGTTGCAATAAAGATTTCAGCTGCTTGCGGGGAAGAGTGGTGCTTTCTTAAATATACAACTCTCTCTGCATTGGGATAAAAAACCTTTCAAAAGCATTGTCCAATAAGTACAAAACAAAAGAACGTCTCACCATTGTCGTTGGAAATGATCACCAGCAAAAGATTTTTGGTGTGCCTGCATATCCCCAAGGAACTGATCGTAAATGTGGCTCAATCATTGCTGACTTAATATATGAGCAGCTGATTTCTTGGCAATGCACACAAACAATTATGAACAACGTCCTCAAAACTACCCTTTTTAATTGTAAAAACATTTTTTCTCAAAATAGTTGGCAAGTCCTTAACCAAAATATTCCACATTACAAGTTTTAAATTATTTTCTACCTTTCCTTGTTTCTACCCATTCTTCCAGGGAAAAAAAGCTTGTACTTTGAGTGTCGTTACAATCTTGAGAAAAGTGGGACTAGTGGGAGGGATGGAAAGTGTGTGTGTGTGGGGGGGGGGGGGGGGAATAAGAAAAGCAACACATATCGTGCAACGGCATTGGAAACCGTTTGAAGTAGGCGAAGATATTCGATGATCGCATTGGGGTGGGAAACTTTCTTGTGGGATTTTGCAAAGCAAATCATTATCTTCCACCCACTGGCTTACTGAATTTTCTATTATTGTCTTAAAGAAATAGGTAATAATTAGCGCACCTGTGCAATAATTATTGCCTGCACAGATAAAATTTAACAGTGCCATCTATTGATCTGTGACTGGAAAGGGTCCAGCTAAGTGCGGCACGCATTATAACAGGGTTGAGAAACAGCTGCCCTAATGAGATAGTTTTATACGAGGCGAATTTGCAGCCCCTAAGCTTTAGAGGTGGAGCCAGTTTGGTGAAATATTTTAACAAATTAATTAGTTATGGCCCTCACAATCGTACTGCGGACTTTCTAAATGGGTGGCAGAGTAACCAAAGGCTAAAGAGAAACAGTCCAATGAGCCAAGCCACAGTTTTGAATTTAATCAATTGGGAAGTTGAGAGACACTCACTTAAAAATAGTATCGACCCAACGAAGGGGTTGGGAGGAGTTTTCTTTCATACTGAACTGATGCAGCCCGTAACGAAAGGTAACACTGACCCGGCTCTTTTGAAACAGATGGCCCTTGAGATCATTAACGAAATCTCTGTGGATGATATTCAAATTTATACTGACGGCAGCAAAAACGAAGACAACCAATCCGGGAGTGGAGTCTATATTAAAACTCCTAGAGAAAGTAAAAGAATTAAAACAAGAAACCCGAATAATTGTTCGGTATTTAGAAGTGAGCTGCTGGCTATTGAGGCTGGACTTGAGGACAATTTCAGAGCTATCTGGATTTTATCGGATAGTAGAAGTTCTATACAACACTTGCCAGACTGGAACAACGTCGGTGATCGTACTGGCATCTCCATTTTGAACATGTTGGGACTCCTCAGTCCGGCCCATGAGGTGCACCTCCAATGGATTCCATCCCATGTCGATATCTTTGGAAATGAGAGTGCCGACGTCTTGGCGAAGAGAGGCTCGGCGGAACCATTTCGCTCTGACTCCTCCCTCACATTTGATGAACTTTTCTCCATCAGGAAAATCAAAAGGGGTGGAGGATGGTATAGGCGGGACAGCCCTGGTGGTTCTATTGGCCTCTCTTGTGATAGAGCCGATCAGTCGGCATTGTCTAGATTTGCTAGTGGCCACTTGCGAGATTGTTTCTATGAAAATGGCGTTAGGCAGTTTCCGGTATGCTCCAAGTGTGGCGTGGAGAGTGCGACCCCGGAACACATTCTGTCTTGTCTTCAGCTCACCAGGGACTTTTTCGAGACGAATCCTTTGCAGGCCCTGGATTTTTTGAGGGTGTGGGGACTCATGGAAGCTGTCTAGCTGCCGCTAGCCAGCAAAGGACTAGTAACAACAACAACATTGATCTTCTAAAAAAAACTTGTTCAATTAAAAAAAAATTTGAGGGTTTTAAAAGAACTGTTATTACACAAAAATAATATTTTTAATTATTGGAAATTAAAATAATTATATCTTTAAACAGTTATTTAATTATTGTTCATCTCTAGACAGACCCTTGCTAACATAACAAATGATTGCAGAGCCCCCTCCGAAGAACCATATGAAAGAGAACCTCAAACGGCTGAAGGACATTGAGGCCCAGGCGAAGTGCAAGATGGCCGAGAAGCAGCCCCTCAGGGTTCCAAACAAGTACAGCGAAGCACAGTCCAAAATCTCCATCCCTGTGAGTAGTTATGCATTTTAAAATTATTGGTGTTACAAATGAACATTTATTTTAAATATTACACCAAAACTGAAAATAAATTTTGTGTCCTTCAATGTATTAAATACATTTGAATGATAAATTATAAATAATGATTTAGAAAAACTACCTTTTTAGTTGACGTTTCTTTAAAGTATATTTTAAAAACAAATCTTTTGATAAAATTTATTTTTCTATTACATATATAATAAAACTTTAATTATCCGGATAAATTGGGACCAAACCCTATCCGGATAATCGAATATCTGGACAATTCACAAAAAATAGTTTATTCCTCTGTAAAAAAATTAATTGGGCTTTAGTATATAATGTAATTAAATGACAACAAAAACAATTTTGTTTACATTTTGTACTGTATACTGTGTTAAAATTTATCCATTCATGAACATTTTGTGGCCAGTACCCATTTTGATGCAGCTAAGTCTCGCATCCATGGGCTCCGAAATTTTTACATGAGATACATAAGAATTTTAGATTTTTCTTAAAAATTATTTATTTCATTGTTATATTCTTGTACATCTATATCTATAGCTCACTATCTTCTCCTGATGCATAAAACAAAAACACATATTAAATAACTTCTGTCATACTTCAATCCTTGAGTAGTAAATAGCAATTAAATTTTGCTCACCTATTTTTTATTCTTAGTATGCATTATGTATCTGAAACAAAATTAAGTTTATTACAGTTTTAAAGCAATAAAGATAATAAATAGTTTGTTTTAACTTATTATTATTTAAATGATTTAATAAAATACAGTGATATATAAAGATAGGTAAATTATTTAATGATTTTGAGTAGCTCGTTTATAGGATTCCGTGTGGCGTTCTTTTTCGTTGGTCGGCAAAAACAACATTCTAATAATGAAACATGATGATGTCGCATTAGGCTTAATGATAGCAACAGTGTGTTTTAACAAGACATTAATTCTAAATGTATTTGCTGTTACGGAATTTCATAATACGTAAATAAAAAATAATTTATGAATAAACTAAAATATGGATTGTAGAAATGTACAGTTTTTCACTGAGTAGCATGTAAAAGCTGTTACAGATGGCAGATATAACATATTAAAACTAAATATATATATATATATATATAAATTCATTTCAACTAAATATCAAAGTTTAGAGTTGCCAGTTCATTTATAACACAATTTGTTAATCGTTAGGTAAAATTGCAAATTAAAAATATACATTTTTTAATTTAAATAAAATAATCTTTCTTGAAAAAAGGAAAACCAACTTTAAGAAAAATGTTCTAAAATGTAAAAAATAATGTTTAATATTATGAATGAGTTGAAAAAATTGAATGACTCAATATCAACTTTATACTTAGTGAAAAAAATTTAAATCAGCGCCAAAATTTAAATTGGATTTTTGTAAATTGGCACCAACTTCAAAAAGTTGTACTAAGTATAAAATTGATATTCAATAATTCAATTTTTTCAACTCATTCGTAAAATTAAAAATTACTTTTTACTTTTTAGCGCATTTTCCTTAAAGTCAGTTTTCCTTTTTTCTAGAAAGATTATTTTATTTTTCCCTTTTTAGTTTTTAATTTAGCAGGGGGCTTTGCCCTCTATTATTATTCACCAAGAAATTCAAGTAGCAACTTGTGCTCAACAATGTATATTGTAAATCAATCCCTATCAATGCCAATAAATGCTGGTTACACGAAATGTCATTGTTGTATAACTTCTGTTAAACAATGATAGTATTATGAAATCGGATAAATTGTTTAAAAAAACTCTGGTTAATCGACATTTCCGGATATATAAAAGCCGGATAACCATTTATTTGTTTGCAGATTTTGCCTAAGTGGATTTTTTTCTTTCCAACAAAAAAAGAATTTTCGAAATCAGACAATATTTGTTTTCAAACGGTCCAGTTAATTGATAATTCTGGGTAGTTAAATAACTGGATATTTTTTCCAAATTGCTCTCAACTGAAACATACCCTATCCAACAAAAAAAAAAATTGTGCAAATATCTGAAGTAAAACTGATATAACGCGCGAACATACATAAATATATATATATATAATGATCAAATTAATAACCTCTCGACTTGGCGCGCGTTGGCGGTTTTAATTTAAAATTTCTGGCGGTTTAATTTTGGAGTTTTGGTGGGCGTGCACTGTGCAGTGGGTTAAAAAAAAAAGAAAGCAAACGATCATCCCAATAACCAACGTTAAGAGAGCTGAGTGCCAAATGATATGTTATCATTATTATATCACAGTAATTAATACCTATAGAGCATTGAATTAGGAGTTTTCCTCTGTGATTAATTATACTGTGATATAATTCAAATATAACTTTATTACTCAAATATAACTTAACTGGGGTGTCTTTGTTGAGACAGGGAGATAATCAGGACAACTTGTGAGTTGACACCCCACTCTCTAAACTTCATGAACGATTTTAAAAATACATTGTGTATACATGCACTCCTTGTTGAATTATGGCAGATTGTCTTCTGCTGTTGTTGGGGCTCGAAGCAAGTTGAACTAATTAGTTAATTTTGGAGTTTTGGTGGGCGTGCACTGTGCAGTGGGTTAAAAAAAAAAGAAAGCAAACGATCATCCCAATAACCAACGTTAAGAGAGCTGAGTGCCAAATGATATGTTATCATTATTATATCACAGTAATTAATACCTATAGAGCATTGAATTAGGAGTTTTCCTCTGTGATTAATTATACTGTGATATAATTCAAATATAACTTTATTACTCAAATATAACTTAACTGGGGTGTCTTTGTTGAGACAGGGAGATAATCAGGACAACTTGTGAGTTGACACCCCACTCTCTAAACTTCATGAACGATTTTAAAAATACATTGTGTATACATGCACTCCTTGTTGAATTATGGCAGATTGTCTTCTGCTGTTGTTGGGGCTCGAAGCAAGTTGAACTATGACCACCCTGTTCATAGTAGCTTGTATTGTCGTTGAAGGCACCAAGAATACTGATTTTTGCCATTGGGTAAAGCAGGATTGGAATTTCTAGTGTATCCTGGTATACCCAAGTTTGTGCGGAAGCTTCACGCTTGTGTGGAAAATTTCCATCCACGCAAAATAACTTTATATGAAGATTTTCTTTACAAACCTTCAGTTTTCTAATTTTCCTCAAAATTAGAAAATACTTCAGCAATTGTATCAACATACAAACTCACTAAAATCATGTTACATGCATGGTAACCATGGCACGCCACGTCTGTAATGTTTGCCCAAAAGTGTGGAAGCCAGATAGGATACCAGTGATCTGGAAAGAAATTCCATCAGTGTTGTAATGGAATATTTTTAAGTGAACTCAATAAATATATCTGCAAATATTGTTACAACAATTATTGTAAAACAAGTTAATTTTGTTACTTAAAGGTGATGCCCAAGTGCAAACAGAAAATAAAGTATGTTGACATCCAAGTGATATCATATTTTTAAATAAAGTTAGATAAAGAACATGCTAAGGAAAGAAAAGCATTTTTTTGTGTTCAAGATCAGGCAGTTCTCGTTCAAAGTGAATAAAAGAACTGGTAATTTTTTCACTCGAGTCCGAAGGTAATATTTGATCTTCCTCCTAGGACAAAGCCCTTCCCAACCTACATCCCCCCAGGACCGCTGGCCCGACCAGGAGCCAGCCGAGTCTGACGCCCGACAGACGACCCTCCATCCAGGCGTGCAAGTCCCTACCTCAGCTAAACCAAGTTGAAAATGAACAGGTGAGAGGTTTTTGTGCATTTCCAACAGGCCATTTTATGAGGATTTTGAAGCATGTGTGTTTTTATAAAGTATGAAGAAGAAACTTAGGAGTGTGGCGAAACCATCTCAGCCGACCTCAAAGGGATCGCATACACTGTTTTCGCTTCCCGTGGAGCAGGAGTTCTAAAACCCCTTTTTACTTCCCTCGAGATGTCGGGATGCTTTTTTTGGAAGAGCAGAGGTGGAATGGAATCCTGCTTAAGTGAAGTTGTTTGTTGTCCGGCCATCTGATATCATAATTGTAAATGTAACTGTAAATCTAAATATGCCTCATTTAAATTTAAATGTCTCAATCTACTTTAGTTAGTCATTCCCCCACAACATTGTAATTAAAGAAAAAGAAAGATCATCGCAATTTTCTCTTTCGATATCTTTATCAACCACATAAGGGAAAATTTAAAAGAATCTGAATTTGCAGTGACCCTCAACTTTTCAGAAAACTATAGTATGGCAGATCAAGATGAATCTCAGTGTCACCACTGGGATAGTGGACTAGCCACTATTCACCCTTTTGTGATGTGTTATAAAGGAAAAGCAAAAATCGAACATTTAAGTTACGTTGCAATTTCTGATTGCCTAGAACAACACGGTTGTAATTTACACCTTTCAAAGAAAAGTTATTTCCTTTTTGACTGCAAAGTTTGAAAAAATTCTCCATGAGATCTTTTACTTTTCTGATGAGTGTGCTGCACAATATAAAAATAAGAAAAATTTCACCAACTTGTGTTTTCACAACCAAGACTTCAATATTGAAGCTAAATGGCATTTTTCAGCAACATCACATGAAAAAAGGGCCTTGTGATGGAGTTGGTGGTTAAGAAATTAGCAGCTAGAAGTAGCTTGCAGCGACCCAACGAAAACCAAATTTTAACAGGGTTCCCACGGGTGCTTAAAAGTCCTTAAGAACTCCTTATTTTTGGTTTTCATTTTTAAGAGCCCTTTAAAGTCCTTATTTTTGATCAAGAGTCCTTAAAAACTCCTTAATTTTCCTTCGAGACGAAGTTGGAATTTTTGAATTGTCAATTCTTACATTATCTCCAAACAAGTGCTTAATGTCGCTTTTCGGCACTACGGAATTTTATTGAACGATAAATATCGGACAAATCGGTTATATTTTTGCCAAGTGTGGGGTTTTGAGAGCGATCGAGTCTCAAGGTCTTGCCTTGAGCAAGTGCGATTTCCTGTTCGTAGCGCAAATGTGCAAAAAGGGATGGGAATTCTGCTCCAAAAGTGGTATCCTTGCCAACTTGTTACAAAACCACATTTATGTGTAATTCTCCACCAATTTTGTTTTTAAATCCTCGTTAAAAATGTGCGTCATATGAACCTTAATACTCCGTCTTGGTGCATGTTTGAGTTTGTCTGGCACTTAACGAAGTTACGGCTACCTCATGAAGAGGAAATGAGAGAACATTTAAGCACATTTTCTAAAGTTTAAATAGTGTTTGTAAGAATGTAAGGTACGAATGGCACGCTTTTATCTGTTGTACGGGGAGTATAATTATGCAATACGGAAAGCACAGAAACGCGTGAATGTATAAGGATTGTGCGTCAGAATAAAAGGACTTGATTCCTGATGTCCATTTTTTTAGACAAAGGCATTTCGTTACCATAAAACATTTCCTCATTGGAATATCGGTTCATTTGCTTTATGACAAAAGTATGTAGAATCGATGCTCAATCTTGAAAAAAGGATATTTCAAAAGAATATATCATCTTTAACATGTAGGAATATTTGCAATCTTCGTCAAATGGAGGTAATCACTAAACGCCTTCTGTTGCGATCGTCTTTGAAATGCTTACAATTCTTTAGCACCTGATAAATATAAATACTTATTTTTCAGTATTTTCAATTTTATCGTGATTTGCTTTGCACTACCAAGGGGTTGTACTTTTTCGGTCCTAACCCGGAACTCCGAGTTTTTTTAATTTTCGGAACCCGGAATTAAGGGGATATTAAAAACTTAGGAATGCAGAATTCTAGATTTTATTTTGATTAAAAATTTTGTCAACATTTCAATTTTAAGCACATTTTTTAAAGTAACATTTGTAAAATATTTAAGGTAATAACTTTTTGAAATTTGTCCGATTTTTTATTTCATTATTAAAAGACACTTTGTCATTGGAAAATCTCAGTTCGTTTGTTTTATTAAGAATCGATGCTCAATCAAAAAAAGAGATAATTTAAAAAAAAATTAGAAATTTTAACATGTAGAAATATTTGCGATTTTCGTCAAACAGGGATGATATCACTCTATAGAAGAGATTATTATAACTATAATTTCGTCGTGTATCTGCCAAATGTAAACTTCAATTGGTGCTCTTTTGTATTTTTTTTTTAATTCATGAAGACCTTGAAATTGTACAAATTCACTAAACGCGATCTGCTGCGATCTTCGTTGGAAGGTTTTCAATCCTTTTGCATCTGATATACAAATTCATGTATTCCGTTACTTCCTGTTTTATCATGATTTGTTTTGCATTACTTAACAAAATTGCATTACATTTTTCGAAAATATCATTTAATTCACGAAATTAAAGTTTAGAACTTGTCATTTTCAGTAATATAAAAGGATTTATTTTTAAAGAAGCTTGTTTCTTTTTTTTTCATTAATGGAGACCTTGAAATTGTAGAAATTCACTAAACGCGATCTTCGTTGGAAGGCTTTCAATCCTTTTGCATCTGATATACAAATTCATGTATTTCATTACTTCCTGTTTTATCATGATTTGTTTTGCACTACTTAACAAAATTGCATTACCTTTTTCGAAAATATCATTTAATTCACGAAATTAAAGTTTAGAACTTGTCATTTTCAGTTATAAAAGGATTTATTTTTAAAGAAGCTTGTTTCTTTTTTTTTCATTAATGGAGACCTTGAAATTGTAGAAATTCACTAAACGCGATCTTCGTTGGAAGGCTTTCAATCCTTTTGCATCTGATATACAAATTCATGTATTTCATTACTTCCTGTTTTATCATGATTTGTTTTGCACTACTTAACAAAATTGCATTACCTTTTTCGAAAATATCATTTAATTCACGAAATTAAAGTTTAGAACTTGTCATTTTCAGTTATAAAAGGATTTATTTTTAAAGAAGCTTGTTTCTTTTTGTTGGGCTGGTATTATATTTCCAATTTAATTCTATTTTGTTTAACCGTTTATATATATTATTAAATGAAATATTTTTATTTGAAACTTTCCTTTCTCACAAACCCACTTAAAAAAAATGGCTTTTATTTAGCTTTTTGAAAGTTTCTCAAATTTCTAAATAAACTAATTTTTAAGGAAGTAACTTAGTGTAATTTTTAATGATTTAGATTAACATGCTAAGAATAAGTACCAAGGTATGCTTTCTATAAATTTATTACTATCTAATAAATCTAGTTTTAGGGGAAATGTAAGGAATTTTATATCCGTTAGTCTTTGGCAACCTTCTTAACTGACTTCATTTCACAAGGTATGCAAATTTGTAATACGTTGTTAGTGTTTTGGTTTATTGTATAAACCACATTTTACTAAAAAATGCAACATATGAAAGTTAAGTATATATTTTAAAATATTATATAAATTGATTAATTCTTACTTATTTTTTTGGTTGCATATTTTTAACTGCTTTTAAATAATTTCATTTAAAGCCTAACAGTTTCTATTTATTTGATAAAACAAATATAAACAGCAAAAGATACTTTGAAGGTTTTTACTCCTAGGAAGTACCAACCTTAAGTCTACCAACTTAACAAAATTGCATTAAATTTTTCGAAAATGATTGTTTACGACATCTTATTTCTATTCGGACTATTTACAAGACACTGTGAAACTACTTCGTTATTTCGGAATTTTGATCCTAAAACTATTTGATTGGATTATTTTTTGAAAGACTTTGTTTCTGTTAATGAATCCAAAAATAAATTATTGAGCTATGTAAAAATCATGGTAATTTTATCTCATGGTCAGGCTACTGAGTATCAATAAATCATTAGAAGTGGAGAATCTTAAAGGAGAATCCTACATAGCATAAAGACTCATTTTTCAGAACACAAACAGTTCAAATGAAATACACAAAACTGTAATTTCAAAAGACATGAGATAATTTGTTAATAACTCTAGACATAAAAAGTTATGCATATGGAAGAACTTCGTAATAACTTAAAAATGTCATATGTGCAAAAGAAACAAAAACTCCAAATGGAAGAAGTGAATAACTTGAATTCAAAGAAAATACCCCTGGAAAGAGAAATTTTAACGTTAGAAAACACAGCAGAAAAATTAGCTAATGAGGCAGAAACTGTCAATGACATTTCTTTATTTATAAAAGCTAATATAGTTTGTGTGAGGAAATAAAAGAAAAAATATCTGTGATAAAGGATAGGATATAGGATAAAACTATTTCTGACAAAAAGAAAGATATCAACTGATTTTTCTGCCAATAACAAATGTAAAACTTGTTAAATTAAAATTTATGTCTTTTACATAGATGCAGCTTTAAACCCTCTGATAGAAAAGTCCTAATTTTAATTTTAATTCTAATTTAAGCTTTTATATGATGATGTATGTTGACATACCTTCAAACATTGCATTGAACGTCTTTTGTAAGTTAATACCAACATTGACTGCTTCAATTTGTCTTTAAAAAATTTCTACCTACAGAAGAATCGCGATAACAAAGGGTCCTTAAAAACTTTTTTTTGGTCCTTAGAAAGTGCTTAAAAAGTATTTATTTTTTATTTTGAAAAAAGAGTGGGAACCCTGTTTAAGCACTCTCCAGCTTTATGAATGAGCAGTAGAAAATATTTTTGCTATTAACTTCACTTTTACAACACAGGAGGATTAAGTACAGTCAGGAACATTCTTAAACGATCGTTTCAACCAGGCAATTACCATCCAAGGGACTTAACAATATACCTATTGACTTAAACACATCGAAATTAACTGTGAAAACATTTTTTGAAGCTACACAATCATCACAAGTAATTGTAAGATCACCATAGAAACTTAAATTAACAAACGTTAATAACTATATCACTCTTGTACATGACAAGAACTGGTGGCTAGCTTATGTTCTTGAGAGAAATGAAGAACTTGATGAACTAAAAGTAATCCAGTTGGACCATCTGAACCATTTTCTTATCCAAGGAAACCAGCTTTGTTACGGATTCCTCTCGCAGATTTATTATGCATAGTAAATCCTATAACATGGACTTGAAGAATTTATGTGTTATCCTTAAATGATACTTTGAAAACAAATGAAGCATTAATCGACTACAAATGAGCAATACAATATCAAGTATGTCTGAGTTATTTTCCTTATTTCAATTTTTTTTTTAAATAATGTATTATGCTTTCTGTTGCTATTTTTATTGTATGGTAACAATTTTGATAAAAAACTGCTTTGATTTTCAATTATTTTACCTATGAACCCTTTATCTGCCCACTCTGAAACTTTGCATATCATTTAACATTAGTATAAACTATTTTCTAAAAATTTTTAAAAGTACGTTTTTTTTTCAAAATTTTTATTAAATTTTTTTCTTTTTTTTCAAACCACTATTGTGTTGCATATCATAAGAATGGCCATAACAAATGCTGAAAAATGTCTCATCACCCACCGTTCTAGCATAATTAGGAGGTCTGCTATGGCAAATTAAACATATGCAAGTCTTGCGATTTTTGGTGTGTTTTTTTAACTTTGCACAGCCGTATTTTCCAAATGGGTTGATATATTTGAATAAAATTTTGTATTTTTCTTAGTCTACACGGAGGCTACCCATGTGCCAAATTTGTTCAAAATCTGAGATGGTGAGGTCAAATTTTTATTAAAAGTGTGTTGATTTGACACGGAATGACTCGCATGTATAATTATATGTGCTGTCATGGTTCCGAGTTCTATTAAACTCTGGTTTCATTTATGCAAAATATGATTGAATTGTGATTTATGTAATTTGCAATAAAAGTGAGTCAAAACAACTTAGCTTAAAGTATTTAAAGTAACCAATTTTGTGGTTTGTTTTCTGAATGTATTTAGAATTCAACAATGTACAAGACTGCAATAATACTTTTTGGTAGCAATGAAAAAGATCAAAATAATGCTGAATCTATTACATTTCTATTTTTAACTGCATATGATTAATTCTAAAAAAAAAAATTAAATAAAACTTCAAACACTACAAGGAAATCTTTGGCCTTTGCCTACTCACATGCTTTTTTTTATAGTATTACAGACATTATATATAATGAATTTATTATAAACTCTAAAGTGTGTCAAATATTAATTACAAATGTTATCAGTTAACCATATTTTCAAAAGGAATGTTTTAAAAAACACATTTAATTTTTATACTTGTTGCTTACATTTGTGCTAGTTTATAATTGTTTAAGTAGTATTGCGTTTCAATGTGTTTATAATTGTTTAAGTAGTATTGCGTTTCAATGTGTTTATAATTGTTTAAGTAGTATTGCGTTTCAATGTTTTAGGTTTTTGATGTTCCTCCCCCACCAAGAGACTTGGAAAGTTCCAGAAGTGATTCAAGATCTGATGTAAGTGCTCCCAGCATGGCTTGCTCAAAGAAAAAGTCAAAATTTGAAATAAGACATCGACCAGGTCAAATTCCAAACTAGTAAGTATACATTATCAATGCCTTGTAAAGAGGCAATAAGTAATACTAAAAATATGAATTAAAAAATTGCACACTAATTTTTATACCCTTCAGATGCATTTACTTTGCATCATCTGTTCACCTATGCAGGGTTTGCACAATCTTTAAATACTACTAAATTTTAGAAAATCTTTCATTTTTACACAAAATAAGGTTTTTTCAACGTTGTGGACACAAAATGAACTTTTCAAATGATAATGTCATTAACCCTTTATCTACCGATGGTACTTATAAGTACCGCTCACTTTATTTAATCATTCATTCCATAAAGAATTTTTTCTAATATTCTAATGGTATTTTACGGTAGTAGTTGTAGGTTGAATATTTTAGCCAAAAAAAGAGGATATTATTGAAACAGACTGTTTTTTGTGTAACTATTTTGTAGGGATTGTTACACTCGTCTTTTTTGTTCTGCAAAAATAGTAAAGAATAGAAGAATTGTGTTGGTTATGATCTTAGAATATGATTTGACTAGCTATTTTAAGTGAACGATGGATGTAATTGAAATAATAGATGAATTACTCTGTGGTACTGATAAGTGCCGCCAGCTCATTGCAGCCCGAAACTCATAGAGGATAAGAAGTATTAAAGAAAGGACTTGGATGATCAAATAATATTGTTTCGTTTTTCAAGTGGAAATTTAACTGATCAGTTAATTTCTTTTCAATTGTCATGGTAATGACACTTGCAGAAGGCTCAAAAATAGTACTCAAATGTTGTGACATCACCCATTGTTGTGAAAGATTACAATGGACACGTGAGTGGCATTGATAAAGATGACATGTTATGTGCAATATACGATAGGGAAAAGAAATTCAAAAAATGGTGGCACAGTTTTTTTTTGCTGTGCTAGAATTGCCAAATGTAAATTCATGCATTGCATATGTGGAGATGTGAGAGAAAATGTCATCTCTCGATTATAAGCTTAGCATAACCAAAGGACTGCTAACAAAATTGAAACCACAGCTGAAACAAAAAAGGAGACCCAAATCTAATGAGATTAAAATAAAAAACGGTGCGATTGTCTGTTTCAGATGACATTCAATTGGAAAGTAGGATATGCCATTCTCCAACTTTTGTATCAACTTGGGGTTGTGGGGAATATTGTACAATCAAAAACATTCAATTGAAATCACATTCAAAATGCTGTTAGTTGTATTATATTTTTAGGTTTGAACGAGAGAAAAATTTCTGAATACCATCAAATGTGAAAAACTTTAGATTTAGATTGGAACTATTTGATTTTGCAATTGAAATTTCTTAAAATGTGCGCTATTTTTTTTTTAATTAGGTCAATTTATATTTTGAAAGTTAGTTTAGAAACATGCTTCAACTTAGTATATTATATAGATTGTGTAAACATACTTAGTATTTAGCTCATTTTTATATGTAAAATAAAATGACGTCAGTTTGATATTTTTTTGTTAACCTACAAGTGTTTTCTGATTATTTAGCATTTTTAAAAGTAAAAGTAAACTTTATTTAAGATAGTTTTGATATCTCTTTCTGTTGTGACAATGTGTCCATCAACAGGGAAAACCAACAAATCAGGGAAGTCAACCATTCTGAAAAAATCAGGGAATCTGACAAAAATAAATATTTTTAAGTTGATTTCTGGCTTGCGAAACGTTGTTGATTGGTTGCAAATATTCAAATACTTTCTAAATGCAATATTGGGGGAATTGCGTGTTGGACTTTAAAAGTGTGTAAAAGTGAAAATTTTCCCTTTCAAGATCGTAGAAATCGCACCGAAATGTCGATGTCTCCAAAATTTGGCAAATCAATTGCCTATCTATAACTAGATATTTGCCAACCTACTCAATCAATTTTAAAAGTATATCTTTAAAATGTTTGAAAATTGCTAAATTACTAGTGAAATTCGAATTTCTCTTGAACATCCCTCAAATGATTTTTTTTTATATAATAAACTTGATGAAACTGTTGTCAGCTATTGATTACACTAGCCTCTTTTATTTTTGGGGTACATTACATGTTAAATCTTAGAACAGCGTTCCCACGCACTTTGAACACAGGGAAAACCTGGAACTGTCAGGGAAAATAAAAATGACCTAAAAAGTCAGGGAAATTTTCTAAAACTGTTAGCTATAAATGCCGGTTATATTCTTTTTTATTATTATTGATGTAAAATTCTAAAAAATAAAAATGCTAAATTTTCGATTTTTTTATACTTTGCTAGGCTATTATTTATATAATGTATGAGCGAAGCGTACGGAGTACCTGGGGGCGTAGCCCCCCTAACCTCCTGTATGGCTGTTAATAGTGAAGCATGACTTTTTGGATAAGTCTGAATGTCTTGTATTAAAATACAAATGAGGACAAAACATGAACAACATGGGACGTAAAGACAGCACAACATATTATATACAGTAAAAGAAAAGGTGGCTAAAGAGCCTATTTCTTGGCATATTGTTCAAAAGTACATGTTGTTGAAAAACATTTGAAAGAGTCAAAATACATTTAATACAATGAAAATGAGTGGCATGAAAGCCTACAATGAAAATAGATTTTTCATAGTTCTGTATGACGAATACAACACAGTGAGATACACTAAAAGTTGGCATAAAGCCTTCAATGAAAAATCAATGATCTGGGGACAATTACATTGCTAGCTTAGCCTAGCTTATGGACGAACACAACACGGTAAAAAACACTAGAAAGTTGGCATGAAGCCTTCATGAAAAATCAATGATCTGGGGACAACTACATTGCTAGCTTATTCTAGCTTATGAACGAGACAATAGACAAAGCAAGTAAAACATGTCTGAGTGAAAACTGCGCTGCTCATGGGTGCTAATCCGGTGGGGTATAAAGGTTCATTGCCGCTCTGGGCCGTCGCCTATTCATCCTTAATGTGTGGTCGTACACAACTAATTTTTGCAATTCATCGTTGCTGATGTGTGGAATCTTGGCGTAAAAGTCGTGGGCAAGTTTGCCCATGAATTCCGTTAGTGGGGGTATATCATATGCCTCTCTGATTTCCCTGATCCTGATAAACCAGGGGGCTCTGGCAATGTTGTGTTTCACAATGCGGGAATGAATTCTCTCAAGTTCAGCCAATCTGGTCTTGCACGCAGATGCCCAGACGGGTGCTGCGTAAGTAATTATGGGTCGTATCATGGTTTTAAGAATTAAGATCTTGTTATTTATATTTAGCGGGGACCTTTTGTTGATGAGGGCAGCAAGTGAGGCTAGGGCATTATTGACTTTGTCCTTGATATAGTTTACATGGTATTTCCAGGTCATGTGATTATCGAGGATGACACCAAGATATTTGGCTTGATCAAGCCATTCCATTTGAGTATTAAACATATTAAGATATAGGTCGTCAGGTATTTCCCGCTTTCTGGTGAATAAGACTGCTTGACTTTTGCTAACGTTGATTTGTACTTTCCAATTTGAAAGCCAAACCTCAAGGATGTTGATGTGGGATTGAAGTTTATTTACAACAGTTGTGAGATCCTTGTCACTTGCGAGGATTGCCGTGTCATCGGCGAATAGGGCCAGCATAGTTACAGGGGATTGGGGTATGCAGTGGCGGATTTAACAGGCGGCAAATGAACATTTGCCACCTGGGCCCCCTTGCCTTGAGTTCATTTGGGGCCCCCTTGACCCTAGAATCTAAAAACGGACAGGAAAAGAAATAATTATTCGTATTTTTAAAAATATATTTCAGTGCAGTTTTCTCACTGGATTCTCTTACTTTTTTTTCATATGTGTAGATAGGTGCCCTTTTTTGACTGGCCCGAGGCCCACTCCCTTGTTACAGTACAGGGCCCAATTACCCGAAAGGACCATGTAGCTAGTACTTCCCATTTCTGAAAAGCCCCCAAATTCTTTACAATCAGACGTCGGTCCTGTGCCTTCGATGCTTCAGGACTCTTAGTAAATGTAGCAGACATACATCATGAACTATAATACAGATGTGAGATTTATAATATGTTTAACAGATTTTGAGATAATTATTACTTTGGTGAGGGGCTAGACAATGACTCTCGAAAATGAGTCGATTAGAAAGATAGCGATTTTTACAAAAGCGACTTGTATTAAAATTTCTAAAAGAAGTGTGAAAAAAAAGTCTCAGTTTTTCTACGACACACAAACCCTGTGACCCCCTTCATTCCTAAGGGTGCGTGATGTAATAATTTAAAATTGGGTCCCTTCGAAAGTTTTGCCACCTGTGCCCTTTCTCTTAAATCCGCCACTGGGGGTATGTCATTTATATACAAGTTAAAAAGTAGGGGTCCAAGGACAGAACCTTGGGGCGTTCCTGCTTTGACAGGTCTGGTTGTTGAAATAGATTTCCTGACATCCACTACAAACGTTCTGCTGGTGAGATAGGAGTAGATTAGATGGATAAAGTTGGAAGGAATAGATAGAGCTATGAATTTATAGATAAGGCCTTTGATCCATACGCGATCAAAGGCTTTGGCGACATCAAGGAAGAGTGCAGCCGCACTTTCCTTTAGAATAAAACTAGTTGATATGAAGTCAGTGACTCTTAGGAGTTGATGAGTTGTGGACAATTCTCGCATGAAGCCGAATTGTTGGGGTATGAGTTTATTGTTAGCTTCGAGAAAGTTATTAATCCTGTCTCTGATGGTCGTCTCAGCTATTTTTCCCAGAACCGGTAGTAATGAGATTGGTCTATATGAAGAGGGGTCTTTAAGGTTCTTGCCTGGCTTCGGAATTGGAATGATTTTAGCGGTTTTCCATGCTGCTGGGAAATGATTTAGGTGGAGCATTGTATTTAGTAGGAGGGTGAAATATGTGATGAGGTTAAGAGGGAAATTCTTAACCATCTTGTTGGTGATACCCTCTTTGCCTGGGGCTTTTTTAATCTTAAGTTTATGAATAAGGGCATTGACTTCATTTACTAGAACAGGTTCATAGATTTGAATGGGTTGGATACGGAGGAAGTCGTCAACCGTTTGAGAAATGTCAGTGTTGAACTGATCATTGATAGTAGGGTTTTCATTAAACTGGATTTCGTAGGTATTGGCAAGTGCGTTAGCTTTTTCAATGTCAGTGAGGGCTACAGAGGCTCCGTCGTTGAGTGGGGGAATAGGTTTGTGTTGATTTTTCAGATATTTTGTGGCTCTCCAAATAGAGCCATTGTCAGTTTCAAGCGAGGTGAGGTGGTTATTCCAGTCACTTTGGATTATTTCATTAGTTGCATTTTTAATTTCATTTTGAAGTTTTTTCATAGTTGCTCGATCAGCAGGGTCTCTGAAGTTTTGCCAATTCCGTCTGGCACAATTCTTCTTTTTGATGAGATTTTTAATATGGTTTGGAATGTGGATGTGGTTAATGCGGATTTCTTCCTTAGAATTGGCCATGTGCGTTTGGGTAATATCGTTCGTGAGCTTGGCGACCGCCTCATCCAGGGCAGAACTGGTTGGGGGTGCATTTACAGGAAAGTTAAGGTTTAAAATATCATTGTGGAAGGATTCCCAGTTAGTTTTGAGATAAGTTCCAGTCTTGTGTTTTGGGACATCAATAGAGAAGACAAGAGAAACCGGGTTGTGGTCTGAACTGAGTTCAGCCAGGGACTTGATGTTAAAATGAAATGGAAAGTCTCTAATAAGGGCAAAGTCAATGGTGGAATATGAGTTGCAATCAAATCTCGTGGGAGAGTCAGGGGCAGCAATATCAAATCCATTTAGGTCGGCCCACTTAGCCAGTATGAGTCCAGAGCTGTTCTGGCAGTGATTCCACCGATAGGTCTTGGCATTATAATCACCGAATAAGACAATGGAATTAGCAATATTTTGCAAAATTCCGAGATCATAGGTTAGGTTAATTGGACGATTTCGGACATAGATAGAAGCGATGGTAAATTTGGTATGGCCTTTAGGGTTAATGGTGATAATGGTAGATTCAATATTATCGAGTAAGGGTGAAGGTACTCTGTACATGGGGATATTACTTTTTATGAAAATAGCAGTGCCCCTTTTATGATTAGGCGCGGCAGGTGTAGCGTCTACTTTATCATCCCGAATGCACGTGTAATTGGGAATTTTGACTTTATTCCTTGGATACAGTTTGGTTTCCTGGACAAGAATTATGTCTGGATTTAGTCTATTGGCTAGCTCTCTCAGCTCACCAATTCTAGATGAGAGGCCATTGCAGTTCCATGAAATAATGGAAAGTTTAGGTTGGTGTACAGACATAATTAAAGTTTAATTTGCTGTGTTAAATCAGCTACAGTCTTAGAAAGAGATGTAACCGTTTCTGCGAGGGAATTTATTTTGTTCATTAGCATAGTGAACATATCATTTGATGCAACAGGTGGTGGAGCAGTTGGATTATTTACGGAGGCATTAATTGGATTATTTACATGAGCAGATTCGGGATTTTCGTCAATTTCAATCTCGTTTTGATTATGGTTACTGATTTGGCCGCTAGATGCCGCCACTGCGTAGGAAATACCGGGTCGGACAGAGTTAGAGTTTGAATTTCGAGTAGGAATGGAGGTTGGATGTGATTGGACGGGAGCTCGAGTGGCTCTTTGACGCTGATTGGCTCTTGGCATGGGGGCGCCATGAAAGGGTTTACGCTTTAACTTCGGGAACTCGGAGCAACCCCTGTAAGACGCAGGGTGGTCCTCACCACAGTTGCAGCATAGTGCTGGTAAATCGCGGGATTTCGTGCACTGGTTAGATGAATGCTCATTTGAAGCACATTTAACGCATCGATGCCTAATGTTGCATCCTTCACTGCCATGATTAAAGCCCTGGCATTTATAGCATTGGTTTACTCGCCAAGGGCAAATAAACCTAGCCACTTCAACTTGCAAATACATGAATTCAGTTATATTGTATACATTATTTTGCATCCCGTTATTACGGAGTTGTATTTGGAAAATGGGTAGGGGTCTTTTGTTTTTGTTACTCGTTAGTCGAGCAACTTTCTCTACTGAAAAGCCCATGTCAGTCAGTTCATTTATAATTTTCGTGGGACTGGTATAATGTGGGAGCCCTTTCATCACCACTTTTAGAGGGTGCTTAGCACGGGGGGTCAAAACAAAAAAGTCAATATTGGCTGCTCGAAGAGCATTTGTTAGATTTCGGTGGTCGTCCTCTGAGTGAACGAACACCTTCACATACTCCCCTCCTAATTTAAAGTTCGTTCTATCCGAGCCTGGTAGGAAATCAATAATGCAAGCACAGGTGGCTGCGAAATCCACCGTCAATTTAACATGGATCGGCGGGATTTTCACCGTCACCTGTGTTGCGGGTACGTCTTGGGCATCATCCAAAGGGAGTGCCGCGAATTGATTTATATCATTGAAATTTGGCGTAGGGCCAGTGTTAAGTATTAGCCTGGGACTGGCTAATATTTGTCTCTTTGATGGTTGCTGCCACCCATCCACCTTATTTTGATTGCACGGGCTAGCGTCGGAATCGCTATCACGATTCCTTTTGCTACCCTTTGTTGCATTTAAATTTACTGCAACATAATCTTGGCAGCCCTCTTTTGGGCATGGCCCCATGTTTTCCAAATCAACTTGTTTGGTTCGCATGGTATTGTTCAATAGCTTAATTCTAGATTCAGCTAAGTGCGGGTTTATTTCACCCGAGTCAACACCCAATTTTAATTCAGCAATAGTGCTGTTCATAGTGATTCTAAATTCTAGAATATCAATGTGCATGACACGAATGTCCATGCACAGAGTATGTTCCCTCTCAGTATAAATTGGCATATAGGTAGCCGTAGCTAGCTCAATTTCCTTCGCTTGTGCGGGGATGTTACTTACTGCCGATAAAGCGGCTTTCATCTCCGAAACGGAGGTAATATTTTCGTTTGTTTCGGACATGCCCAACAAAGTTTGAACAAATCAGATTAGGTTCGGAAGTTTAAGGTCGGTAGTTTCCGCTCTCAAGGAGTTTGGCCACTAAACAATAAACTGACAACAGTTCGTCCTAGGTAGTGCAGAACACACCTTAGAGACTCGCTGTTGCCGGAAAATCTGATAAAAAATTACAGAATAGTAGCGAAAAAAAGTTGGATTTCAGTATCCACGTGCAACCGAAGTTAACATGTGAGACAAAGAAAAGTACGTCAAAAATTGGAATTTATCGAAAATAATCCTATTTAGCAAAGAACCATTATCATTTAAGTCATTTCGGTAAAGTTGAAATAAAAATATATTTATTTTTAAATAAAATCGAAAATCATCTAAGAGCTCATCAGCAGGTCACCTTACATGACGGTGTCCAAGCTCCGAATGAAATTGTCAAATAAACTCTAAAACTTAAGTGATTGTAGGGTCATTCCATGTCAAATCAACACAGTCATTTTCCTCACCATCTCCGATTTTCATGAAATTTGGTGAACTTGTTATACTTACTAAGAATGTAAAAAATGCAAAATTTTAACCTCCTCGGCCTATTAGTTTTTTAGTTATTTGCATTTCAAAATGGCTAAAAACGTAAATCTGCCCTCCGATGGCTGCATTTAAATTACCATAACTCCTGTTCTAATTAACATATAGAAATAAAATTGGTAGAGTTTTAAAGCTCTTTAAACAACTTTTAAAATTATATGAAACATATGCAGGTTTGGTGAAAAACATTTCAAGGTCATATTATTTGACCTTTGACCTTGAATTTCCAAAAAACGAATTTCTTAATTTTTACTATATTTTTTCCCTGAATACTACAACATTTGAACTAAATGTATACCAATTTTCAGAGTGGGACGACAATGGGATCATACACTAAAAGAAAATTTCAAAAATTAACCATTTTGAAATGCAAATAACTAAAAGAGTAATAGGTCAAGGAGGTTAAAATTTTGCATTTTTTATATTATTAGTAGGTATAACAAGTTCACCAAATTTCATAAAAATCGGAGATGGCGCGGAAAAAAAATGCATTTTCTTGTGCATTTTTTTCCTACACTTTTTTTGATTTGACATGGAATGACCCTAATATAGTGCATATTTTTGTTTCTAATTTTTTTTTATATGATCCCATTGTTGTCCCACTCTGAAAATTGGTATACATGTAGCTCAAATGTTGTAGTATTCAGAGGAAAAATATAGTGAAAATTAAGAAATTCGTTTTTGGGGAATTCAAGGTCAAAGGTCAAATAATATAACCTTGAAATGTTTTTCACCAAACCTTCATGTGTTACATATCATTTTTAAAGTCATTTAAAGAGCTTTAAAACTATACCAATTTTATTTATATATGTTAATTAGAACAGGAGTTATGGTATTTTAAATGCAGCCATCGGAGGGCAGATTTACGTTTTTAGCCATTTTGAAATGCAAATAACTAAAAAACTAATAGGCCAAGGAGGTTAAAATTTTGCATTTTTTACATTCTTAGTAGGTATAACAAGTTCACCAAATTTCATAAAAATCAAAGATGGTGATGAAAAAAAATGCCATTTCTTGTGTTGATTTGACATGGAATGACCCTGTACTAAAAACTCAATTTTTACAAACGAAAAGAAATTACAATTAAAGGAATTATTAATATAATCTGGGATTAAAAATTACAAATGCAACATCTATAAGCATCATTTATGGGATGCTATTATTTATAAGCACTTTATTTTCCCCAGCTTCAAGATTAATATGTAAAAAAAAAAAAATCTTGGTCTGGAATTTTTTGAAATTCTTCTGGAAAAGTTAGGGAATTTTGATCTAAATATTGAGTGGGAACCCTGTTAAGAAATATATTTAGTGTACTTAGCTGTATATCTTAAGATACTGTTTTTTTTATGTAAAAAATTGCTTCTATTATTAGGGATGTATTGTGTTCCTACTTTTTGAGCATATTGGATTTTTTTTAATTTTAATATTGAGGTTACTCTAGTCTGTGATATTGAAGTACAATCACTAATAATCTAAGAGATATATTACACATACTTGGACTTTTATAATCTTTAAGTGTTACTTACACTTAAAGATCATAAAAATTATATAAGTTATAGTTATAAAAGTTATATCATATGATTATTGAAATTTGGTAAGTACTCTGGAATTTTAAATTTGAGGTACATTACATTTTTATGCATTGATTATTGTTTTTTGAAAGTTAAACTTTGGTTGCACTTTTTGGGAGTTAGAAAATAGTTAGTAAACTTATATATTAAAAATAAATATCTTTTTCGGAGGAAGGGCTTTGCTTATTTTATTTCGAGGCCTTTAATTTTAAAGTAGTAGATCATAGTGTTATTCAAGATACAAATATTGAAGACCAACAACAGGCTCAAGGCACAACAAGGTTAGTCCAGCTATCTCCTAACTATCCCCCAATGAATATCTAACTTCTTTTTAAAATCTTTTACTCCTGAACTGGCAAGTTGTTCCATTTGTCTATTACCCTATTATAGAATTAGTGTTTTTTCCCTTCCTGAATAAAATAGGATTTGTTTCATTTAAACCCATTACCTCTTATTCTATCACTCATAAAATCTAAACCCTCCACATCCCCTTGTTTAATAAATTTGAACAGTTGAACCAAATCTCCCCTAACCCTTCACTCTTCCAGAGGACAATTGTCCATAAAAGTCACTCTTCACCACTGGTTGCAGTGGTGAGGAGTGACTTTTTGCCATGGTCATTGCACCAAGCGGCAACTCTCCCAATCTTCAAGTCCCAAAACATTTTGTTAATAAAATTTTAATTTTTAATTAATTCAATACATAACACTTCAACAGAAGATAAAATAAATTACGAATCGACAGTGAAGGTAGAAGCACAAAAGGACAAAAAATAACATGACTTAATAAATAAATGAACACTCCCTTCCCCCCTCAACATTCTTTCAAATCAATGACATGTTAGATTCATGGGCAGCGGGACATTTGTTCTTGTCAACTGATTTCATAAGCCAAACAACCTTTTTCATAGTTTATAATTGTCCATTTACATACTTCGATTTATTTTAATATTGGGTGATACAGTTTAAATAAAGATCTTTTCAATTAAATACATTGTAGTGTTTAATTGTAAACAGTGTTATATATATATATATATATATAACACTGTTTGCAATTAAGCACTACAATGTAAATGAAATTTGCAAAATTCATTCAGATATGCAATTTTTTTTTTAATTTAAATTATTTTAATTTTTTTGTTTTATTTTAATTGTTTAATTATTTTTATTTTTGTCTGAATGTCTCGATGATTCTATTCCAATGTAAGGTACCTTTTAAGAATAACGCTTTGCAAAACACATCTCGATACTGAATTTGTGTAAAATCTGTTAAGTTGTTTCGGGGAAGATCACACTCAGTTGAAGTGAAATGTTGTTGCTGTGTTATCAAAATCTAGTAAAATGCTTCTTGGATTTTTAGTGGTGCGTAAAACGTACCTGCCAACTTATGGATTTGAACCATTTTGTACTATGTGTTCCTAAAATTGTACAAATTATTTATCATTATTTGAAAATTCATGCTTTTATCACCGAAAAAGCCTCAAGAACCACAACAATGAGAAAATGTTTTTAAAAATGTATTATCCTTAATTTATGAGTAATTTTTCATATTTGTGCAAGTTAAAATACCAAAATTTTTCATATTTTACACAATAATTGAAGTAAATTTCTCCTGAAAAAAGTGTGTATGAGTGATTTTTTGAAGTTGTGAGGTGTAGTAGGCCTTCTGCTTTCCCCTTTCAGCCTGTTGGAGCGAAAGAGGCAGTGGGAGGTGGAGAGGGAGCAGGAGCAGAGGACGCGGGAGGAGGCAGCCGTTCCTCGAGGATACACACTGCTGCCAGATGAAGAAAGGGCAGAGACGCTCCAGCTCCTCAAGAAAAGTAACCACTTCCGGAAAACTTCTTTTTCTTCTCTTTGCACACAATTTCTTAATCTCTAACATATCATTAACCCTGTGAGTCTGAAAATGGATACCGATTTTTACACCATTTCGTTCTGATAACAAAGGCAGGTGTCGTGAGTGCATTACGGCGAAACACGCCGTAAAGAAATGTATCTGCAACATGCAGTTCTACCACAGCCCACCACCAGTGAACACCGGCATTGTGCTGCTGCAAAGCGCATAGATGACCGGAAAAGCAGATCTGAGCATCTTTGTTATCCGTTTAATCGACTAAGTAAAGCTTCCGGCACGGCTTTTCTGTATGTTTCTGCGAGTTGGCCTATCGAAGACATAATATACATTTGTTTAGCGACGGTCAATGTTAACCTCATATAAAAAAGAAACGGTCACTTAATTAAAAAAAAGGCAACCAAATGATCCAAAATTGGCTTTATATATCCTAATAGACAAAACCTAAATGGAACTGAAAGTTTTAGGCTTTTCTAAAGATTTTATATAAAATATTGTGCCAATCAATGTGTCTGCATTTAGAATTCAAGTTATTGACTACTAATAAATACAGTAGAATATCCTTTTGTTTTGGAGCTTTGAAAGAGCTATTTGTTTATGAGTGTTTTCGCATAATTAAATTGAGACTACTTTAGTTTTTAAGCAATTATCGAGTTTTCATAACTGCTCTTACCGTGTCTGAACTAGGATAGTTTTTAGAAGGTATTTGGACTTTAAAAAAAAAACTTGAAATTCAAACCTTCCATACAATTTGTGTTCACTAATGTTTTACTTTCTAATAATAACTTGCATTTTCATTTTTAAACTAGCAAGAATTTTTGAATACCTTTATAAGTTTATATTCTTTCATTTCACTTCTTCGCTTTCATCTAACTTGGATGGGTTTTAATCATTTTTCTTGATAAACTTATGAAATTCTACAGATTTCAAGGTTATTTTCCAAACAAAATGTACGGCTGTAGGACATTAGGGACAATTGTCGTCGCAGAGATTTTGCAACTTAGACTACTTGTAATAAAAAAAATTAATTATTAAACCCACAATCTCTATTAGAACGAACTTGCATTTTGAATAAGTTTTTTAAAAACCGTCTCTTAATAAAAGTTATGGACAAAAAATGGAAACCATACTTGAGCTGCGCCTCTTTCTACAAACTTCTCCATAAAAAAAACAATGCGGAGACAAGTAACTGTGGCAGATTAAAGTGTTAAAAGCCTGCTACACAGTAATACCTAATCATTGAAAAATCATTCCTATATTTTGTTTTCAGAATAACTGGCTTCTGTGTTAATATCTTTGAACCACAAAATTAAATATAATGAGTGACTTGAAATATGTGTGTCATAATTATATGACTAAACTATGAGTAATTTAGTAGGCTTGTGTCCAGTCAGCAAAGGGTTCAATTTGGAAAAAAATAGGGGAAAGCTGGAAACAATTTTAATCGCTTCCAAAAAGTGTTCTGTAGGATTTATTAATTTTGCACCATGCCGGCGTTGGCCGCCATATTAGAAAAATGGCAGAACTTTATAAACTAGAAATACACAGAACTGCAATTTACATTTTGTTTTTGTGACCTATTGTTTAGATGCTAGAGGTGAATAGAATGAAAACTAAATCTCTAGTTGGCATGAAAACTCAAAAAACTGCTTTGACAGGACATCTTTTGTTCCTTACTTTGTTTAAAAACCTCTATACCTTATGAATGCATACTTTTAAAATTATATTTTAAGTAAGTTATATATTTCTTATTCATAAAACAAACAAAAAATCAGTTTCAACATACGTCATATTTTCTATTCTATCGTATGCAGATAGTTCTAAATTTCTTTATCTGAACTGCCAAGATTATTTACTTCAAGTACTACTATTTTTTTATATTTCTTCACCTGTGTATTATAGTTCGGTACAACAAAGTACGCCTCATGTATTTGACTCCAGCACAGCTATAGTGCTTTTTCTACATAGTGAGTGATTATGTGTTGTATAAGTCATCTTGCGATTTCACCAGCTTTCAAAAGCCATGTGTTAGTCTAAAATTGTCTCTAAAACCCTGTACCTCATTAACAGGTTACAATAATAATAAGAGACATATGTATACAATGTGTGTAGCACTAAAGTCTCATTATCAACTTAAATGTAACAAATAAGGTCTATTAGGGAAACAAACCTTGCTTCCAATGCAAAGCAAACTATTCTGTGACTGAGCATTTACGCTATATTTTTCAAGGCATCAAATAGTTATTTGCGTTACAACATTAGAAAGCCGTTTAAAAATTTAATTGTTAAAATTAATTTTTTTTAGTAGAATTTATTTTTAATTTAAAGAATTTATTTTTAGTGGGCAAATATTCTTTATTGTCCTTCCACACTATGGGTTTAGTTTGATTAATTAACGTCGCACTAGTTCTACTATATGGGAGTAAACGCTGGGCGCAGGAGCAAACATTTTAAAATTATGTCATCATTTAAAAGCCAGTTGAAAGAAAATACTCTAGTATTTCTGTAAATTTCGAAGACATTGATGCTAAATTTAAATGTTTCCACAGAGTTTAGAATATGTTTTTTTATTTGTAATATATATCCTTTGGTTAAGTAGGACAATTTAAAGTCAAAAGACAATTTAAATTTTTTTTTTAGCGCAAGCAAGCAATTTTGGCGCTTTTCTTCTTTTTGAAGTAATTCTTTTCAGGCAATCAGACAACTAAAAATAATATAGTACATTTGCTAAATTCCTTAAATGCAAAATTTGGAAACTCTCATGCTATGCAGACATTTTTTTAGTAAAAAAAAATATTAAACTATACATCCTCAATGAAATGAAATTGTACAAATAATATAATCGAAATTAGGGTACAAAAATTCTATAGTAATTTAATTTAAAAAACATTACACTAAATTTGGTGCCCTCCTTAGTCCAACGCCGCAAGACGCTTGTGTCTTAAGCCACACCTATCAGTTTTGTCTTCATAACACAAATGTTTTATTCACGAGAAACTATTATAATGTTATAATAACCGGAAGAAAAAGAAAAGGGACTAAAATGTTAATTGAATATAGTTTGAATAATGGGAAACATACAGAAATATGAAGATTAGAAAATGTTATGTTCATGATTATGATTATTGATTCATATTATTATACATATATATGATATATTACATATATATGATATATTACATATATATGATATATTACATATATATATGATATACATATGATTATTATGTTCATAATTAGCTTTGTGGAAATATATTAAGTTTCGAATAACAATTCAGTATCAATGCGGGAATTTAAACTGTTATTTGGATTGTAAAAGGGTGTTCCAAGTCGGAATAGCTACTTGGAAACAAATAGGGTAGATTTATTCTTCACTTCTATCGGAGCACCATTGTGAAATCTCTTTCAGAAATGGGAAATATAACTTATTTGCAAAATCCCCTCAGTAAAATTAACTTTATCTTAACGTCAAGTAACCATTTATTTTTTGTTAAAATATATGTTAATTAGATATAGAGAGATTTTTTAAACAATATAAAGAAGAAAAACTGTCATATCAAAGAGATTTCTTCAGTTTTCATGCCACTTAGTGATTTAGTATCCACCATATTCGCTTCTAGTGTCTAAACTGTGAGTGGCAAATAAAAAGTGTAAATTGCATTTTTGTGTAAAATTACTTGAGGAATAATTTTGTAATTGAAATAAATTCTCTATAATTAATACCTGAAGAGATAATTGCAGAAAACTGGTTTTGGCCTCCATTTTTGCAAGATGGCGGTCAACGCCGGCGTGGTGCAGGTGTACAAATTTAATATACCATACAGAAAACTTTTTGGAAGCGATTCCAAGCTGTTTCCAGCTTTCCCTTATTTTTTTCCGAAGTGACTCTTTTTTTTTATGCTTTGCTGACTGTACTAAAAGGTAAATACTACCAATTAATTATTGTTATTATTATAACAAAGGTGTATAAAATTTGTAAAAAAGTTTTAGGGTCTTCTCCCTCCCAGGGACCAATCCTGGATCACCCTGACTCAATCAAACTGTGATTTTTGTCTCGACTATTAGAATACCCGATATTAGCATGTGGTAAATAAAACGATGTACTATAGAAATACTTCGTTTAGAGAATAATTAATAATAAAATGATTCTTTTCTAAACCAAAGTCTAGCAATGCATATCGATATATTAATGTCACCTCCACAGTTTCTTAAGTATTTTAATATTAAAATATAACCATTTTTTATATGTAATAAACTTAAAAATAAGTTTAAACATGTTCTTTCAATTTTGGTTGATAAAACACTTATTATTATTATAATGATCATGAGGAGTTAAGGAAATAATTGTTTCAATAATTTAGAACAATAAGCATTTATTATTTATTTTTAAATATTTTTTTGTTGGCAGCATCTTACAATTTTATAGCTATGTTGATATTTATTTTTAAATTAATTTTAAAAAATAGCTATAAACTTATTTAAAAAACTTAACATAATTTTAATATTAATTCTGGGAGTCTTTTAAAGATGAACATTACTTGTATATAACAAATATGCAGCAGAAGCATGTGTTTTGTGGTCCACAAGACAACTTTCTTTTATTCTTGTGTATTTCGCCAAAAGAAGCCCTTCGCCTATTGGTTCTAAACGTGTCTCTCCTTGTTCCAGATCGTGAGGAGCTGATCCAGAGCCTCTCCTCCCTCCCTGTGAGGAATGACACGATGCGCCTCCGGAGCTGCAAGGAGGAGCTGGAAAGGCAGCTCGCAAAGGTCGAGGAGGGGATCAAGATATTCTCGCGACCCAAGGTGCTCATCAAGCACGACACCTGAAGGAAACCATGGCAACGGGCATTTAGGCGCATCTCTTGTTGTCAACTTAGAGGATTTCCACTCCCCCACACTGGTTCTAGTGTTTAAGCTGGCTTTTATAAACATTTTAGCAGTGGGTCCGGTCATCGGTTGATTCGGCGATGACCACGAAAAGAAAAAAAATTATACATTTAAAATATTTTTAATTGTTTAAAAAAAAAAGGCTCAAAGCGATGATCATCGCCAAAAGTCACGCTTCGCCCCACTAGCTCCTAGATAAAATGCAAAACAAATTTTAGCTCTTCAAACACATGAAACTTAATTTTCTTAAGTTATTTCTACTACGTTACGATAGCTTCATTTTGCATGTGTTTTTAACTTGTTCCATGTTTCGCTTGAAGACCTTACTTAAAAAAATTCCAATTAGTGTACCTCCAATTTACTGATAAAATAAATTTATTTGCAATAGGGACTAAGAAGTGCTGATCGCAGTACTTTAAGCAGTTCTTTATATGAAGTAAAAAATTTTAAGATTTTGCTCAAATAAATTTTAATAATTTAACGAAATGAAATTTTCTTTTAGCATTTTTCTAAAAATAAAAGCTACCACAGCTAAACATGGAGTGGTTCTATACACAGGGTTGCCATGCACCGGAATTGTTAAAGAAAATGAATACATTTTCGGATAAAGTCAGGGATTTAATTTTTTATTTAGGTCAATGTGCCTATCCCTATTTCTTTCATCACTAAGGACATAATTTTCTTTTCATACAATTTGCGAAAATTTCAATTACCCGATTATCCATGCTTTTCTAGGTTAATATTTAGAGGCCTATCATTTTTAATGGCTACAATATTATTATTAAAACAATTAACAATATTAAACCACTGTTAATGTTAAGAAATTAGTTACTGTTTTTAAATCCATTATCAGTCTGGATTTTTTTAAACCTTCCAGAAAGATAAGTGAATTTTGATCTTAATCCTTTTCAAACAAGGAACATATTTAATATTTATGCGCTTTTTATGGAACAGTTGCATCTCATTCTTTTTAAAGTGGTATTTTTTAAATTGATGGTTAATAAAATATGTTTATGCCCAAGTGATGTCATACTTTTTTTTAATTGAGTTAGATAAAGAAAGAAAAAACTACCGAAAGAAAAGCGTTTTTTATGTTCAAGAACATGCAGATATCGTTCCATTTGAAGAACAAGTCGTTATTTTGGTGACCGAGAGTCACCTCTCGACCCCAAATGTTTAATATGGAGTGGCAACCCTGCATATAAGACAGCAATGACAAGAAAAATGCACATTTCTTAATGATGGCACAGACTTTCCATCAAATAGTGACAATTTTAATATCTATATATTTTTTTTTTCTCTCTTCCTCCTCGATTTTCTTAGAAGGAATGAGATTGTGCACAAATTTATATAATCCCCAAATTAAACTCTTTTTTTTTTTTGACACATAGTATCAGCAATATCTGAAGACAAACTGTAATCTGGTTTATTAGGATTTTGCAGTTGCAACACAAGTTCAAATAATATAGGTAACATTTAATATGAATTATTGTATTTTTATTATGGCAAATGAAGCAGAAGAAATAGTTAGCTTTTATAACAGTGACTAAAGTTTGTTTTGTAGTGCTGAAATGTAACACCTACTAATTCTTAATGGCACAAAATCAAATAATCAATGGTGAGAGTATTTTTACATTAATCTATATTTTTTGGAATGTCATGGTTTTCGTATAATTATTCTATTTGTGGAGGGACAGCAAAAGCAAGACGTTGGCCGAAAAAATGAGTAGGTGCAAGAAAAGAAGTGTGTGCCCCCCAAGAGATGACGCGAGAAGCAACATTTAAGAAGAAGACGCGGACTGTTGTCATGTGTGGAATAAGGAAGTTCCAATAGAATCGTAATAAACGATTATTGCTCGAAGATTAATGTGTGTAAATAAAAGTCTACAGGCATAGACCACAATACCTCAAAATAGAATTCCGTCCAGATTATTTAGAAATCATTGGCGAATGATCTTATGTCGATAGAATAGCAGGGTGCGAAATTAGTATTCGAGTCGTATTTTACACCTTAACATCCCCCCCCCTTTCCCCTCAAATCTGGAAACCTTAAAATATGGGACTTTCAATTTTTAATAATATCCGATATGGGAAAATTTAAGCCTAAAAAATTATTATTATTAGCAAATGAAAGACGTCGCGTTCGGAGCCCATCTCGAAGGAAAGACAAGGACCCAATGCCTCGTATTTTTTTTAACCATGTTCAGATAACCGAGGATAACACCTGAGCTGGCACCTAGAGCCGTTAAGTTGGGAAATTACTTGTTTTTTTTAGATCTTTGAATTAAAATGACCTTTACAATTTAAATTGAATTTATAGAAGTTTATATTTATTGGTCTTAAGTAAATAAATTTCTTTGAATTAAATTATGTATATTTAATATTCGCAATATCGAGGGTTGCACTATACCATGCAATGCCGAGTCTTTTGACTCCCACTATACTTTAAATCACGTATATTTTATATTAATTATTCTTTACCAGTTTTGGACAACTAAAATGATTATTATATCTTTAAATTACCATAACTATAAATTATTTAACTAATCGTTACCACACGTATATTAAAAGGATTCTCAAGCTTTAAATTTCTTCCCTAAATTTATTTCACAATAATAGTTAATAACTGTTGCTTATTCCCCCTCCCCATGAAAAATCTATACCTACGTGTTTGATTAAGACGGTGATATTTTTAGAGTACAAATTGAAACATGCTTCAAATTATTTGGAAAAGAAGCTTTAACAATGCTTTTCTCTCCTAATTTCGAACCCTGTAGAATAGACCATTGTTTTCTAGTCATTTTATGTGCAAGTTACCTCTCTATTCAGTTGTAATGCATTTTTTAATAACGAGTGCAAAAATAAAACACTGGAGTCTTCTTCAATTAAAGACGTGGGTGCAAGAACCAAACAGCACCAATTTTTTACTCATTCATATGAAGAAAAAAACGTATCGATTGGTGCAATCAAGAACCAGATGAGCTCTCTGCAATGGCTTTTCCTTATACAGATAAGGAAATTGAGTATTTACAGTCAGTCCAGAAAATTGGAGCAGTCTAGTTCTTGCACGTCTTCAATTTCTCTGCTCTAAAAAAAACAACTTAATATCACTAAACCACCACGAATAAGTTATTTCAACAAGCTCACGTAATGTCCCACTGTTTTCAGTAATTGAAACCATTTTGTATGATTATAATAAGTTTAAAATAAAGGATTATTTTTTATTGGTTTCTTATTTATTTCTCTTCCAAAACCCTGTGCGTTGTATTTTTAAAAATGTTAACTTTTTTCTAACAAAAACAAGTCTTTCTAGATAGCGAGACTGTTTCAGCAATGCCTGTGATTTGTAGGGTAAACAAAACAATAAAACCAACACACATACAATGAAAACAGTATATAAACCCATTTTATTAATTCACAGTTGAATCTGAGAAAAAGATTAAATGAATGAGATGATTTCAAAATATACAAAAAGCATTTCGAATGAAAATGTTCACAAAATGTCTCTTGAATGAGCACATCAGAACACAGAGGGGGAGGAGGAGACAAATAATTTAGGGGGGGGGGGAGGGGAGAAGGGCGGCTCACACAAAAAAAATGAGACCAGATCTATGATCACTTGTGTGCATTTACATTTGTAGCAAGTAACGCATGTCCAACATAATTTGAGGTGCTGATTCTAACTTGGTGCTTGTGTTTTCATGTTAGATACTTTTTACAAAGATGACAGTCGATAACAATGAGCGAGTGACAAAGAAAAACAAATGACAATAATGGTTACAGATGAGTAAAAAATAATTGTCACAAATTTGCTATGAAATGTGCCTCACGATAAAATAATTTACAAAAATATTACCTTTTTTACAGCTGGGGAAAGAAAACTAACAGATTTATACTAAAAAACCCATTTGCACACTGCCAGATGACGACAAATTTCATGTGAATCAAAAAGCATTGACTTTCCAGTTACAATCAAGTTTTTAGTCAGTCTACACAAACAATGTATTTGAAACTATCCCAATAATAAGCAAAATGAAAACATTTTAAGTAGATTTTATAAAATACTCGCATACAAGATAATTATGGTCCTAATGGGACAGTTCCACTAGAAGAGAAGGCACCATTCTCTAGAGGCTAATTGGAAATCTCTTGCTACGAAAGAAAGTTCGCATGGAATTCCGCCTACTATTCTTAGTTCCGGAGGCATTCAGAAATTCAATGAATCAAAATGGAGTGTGGACTATTACAAAAATATCTTTTAGAAATAGGCTGCAACATGTGACACTAGTCAAAGTGCACATCTAAGCTAGACAGTGTTTTGGCCTTAATGGTAGTTTGGACCATAAGTCATATCACTTGATGGACAAAATGCCTTTTTTTTTTGTTTAAAAATCATTTTCTTAATTTGTTCGCTGAAAGCAGTGTCATACACTTTCAAGTATTATGCAGCAATACCAAGTACATTGATCACATAATTATTTTAGGTAACTCAATGCTATTGTCCAATACTCGAATATGCATGATGCTGTCGTTGCAGCAAGCCATTTTTTTTTTAAACTAACTCTCCAAGCAATTTAATCTGACCGACCACAGCTACTGTCCAGTATGAAAGATCAACATTAAGCAATAACATAATTTGAAAAGTGGTCTCCAACTTCGTTGCTAATTTTATTAAGCTAAAGATAAGAAAATTATTGAATAAAGCTTTGAATTAATGAATGAATTGGGCTATGCTTCAATAACCTACAATATATATATTTTAATTCTAAACGATTTTTATAATTTGTTAATAGAATATTAAAGATTATTTTTATTGATGCAAGAAAAGCCATTGTAGTAAGACAAAGGATGAGGTGTGATAAATCAAGGAGAACAGATGCATTGGTTTTGGCAATTCAAAGATAATTACAAAAATTAGTAACATGAATGTATTTTCTGCATAACGATAAAATGTATAAGTGGGAACACAACTACAAACAAGTTTCACATTTGTCATTAGGGCTGAAACAAATGATCTATTTAGCAGTATTCGAAAAGTGGTTACTTGCTTCAGAGGCCGGCGGGACCCCTTTTCAAATAGCAGGAAGAACATATATATATTTAACATTATGCAGGGCAATGCATTCATTACCACGTGCATGATGAATACTTGGGAAGGAATTAAAAGCTTTTAAAAAATTACCAAACCAATTAAACAAAACTCTTTACAGCAATAGGTAGCGACTAATAATGAATTTCAGATAAGAAGTTATCCGCATTAACAATTATTCGGTATTTGGCCGAAAATAAGATCCCTAAAAATAACGGGGGTTCCCGGAACTGCTTATCCCAACGTATAGATCATGTAACCACTTTTATTTATTTTTACATATTGTAGATTTAACAACAAGCAAAAGAAACAATTTTTTAACATCTAACATACTTTTATGCCAGGTAAGGTATACTTAAATAAACATTTAAGAATTGGCTTAAATATAATTGTAGGAACACAAAGCCAATACAGAACAAATTTATTTAAAACCATGCAAAACCAAAACTTGCATTATTCTTGGGAGTTGATCCGATTTGTACTCTAGACGTCATAAAAGATGAAATATTTAAAAACCAGTTCAGAAGGTGTTAGGAACATTGGGAAGTTTGCAACAAGGGCTTCCAAGAACCAGCAACAGTATAAAAAATACAAAACGAATAGGGGCCACGATCGAAACTTATCAACAACAATGTGTGTGTACCTTGTAGTAAGGAAACAATCCCATTTCAATGAATTTTTGCATTCATTTCCCTCAAAAGCAAATACTTTTTTACAAAACATTTTAACAGAGATTACTGTTCTAATAGTAACTTCTCGTAAAACATACAAGTATCAATCATTTATGGAGTACATTGATATATAGATATTTGTATCAACATGTTTAGTTGTCTTAACTGAAACTAAACATATTTGAATACTTTGGACTTAAAACAAATGTCTTTATTAAGAAATTTCATGTAATTAAATAAACTCTGAAGTTTAATTTTATGAAGGTATGGTATGTGAATTATTTTATACAAGTGGAAACACAAAATTAAACATTGTTAGAGATCAGTTATTATTCTTTATAAACATTAATGACAAGCAAGAATATATTTTACAATTGAAATATTTCTCACTATTTTGTTAAGCTTCAATTCAAGTCGCTATTTTCCTAATTCTCTCACTCTAATTTGTACATTGTTATAAACATTAGATAGTGAAATGGACTTAGCAAATTACTCTTTCTCTACTTTGAAATTTATCAAAAGCACTAATAAACTAAACAGTAAAAAACTTTAGGCACTTGCTAAAAATAAACTATACAACAGTAGCTTTACAATTATTCTTTGTGTGGCCTTGAATCAGTAAAATCTTTAACATACATACGTCTTCATATTACAAATCAATCTTAACCAGAAGAACCAACAAGTATTTATGCCAAATAATACTCTGAAAAATTAATATAGTAGTTTTCATAAAATACTCGCATTTGCAATTCAGCTTCCAAAGATGGAGTACATAAAATAATTTTTGTTAAATTTAAATACATAAAATAAATTCTCAGACTAGTTTCACATACACACACGAGTCCTCCGCATTGAATATCACGATTGTAAAACAAATTTGGTTTCGTCTTTGTTTCCTCAGGATAATAATAAAGCAATCATTTCAAAAATAACAGCTCATTCATGTATTAAATATATGCGACTTTACTCATTATGTGTATCTAAATCTTTAAATATATTTTATTCTCTCACAATCAGGGAATGGACAAAGACCTTCTTAAAAGTGAGTATGCGGAACAATAACAACAAAAACAAACCGATGGGTCTAATAACAGTGCATCTTTTAATTTTTTGTTTTTTTAATTTCTGCAGATTGTGGAAATAGTTTGTTTCTTTCACATAATTTTTTTTAGTATGTAGTAACTTTTGTAAACGCTGAACTTAAAAATACATATATTAAAATTGCATGTCTTAATTATCCATTCCCTCAAAACATGCACAGGAAATCTGTAAAATACTAATTGTATCACAATATTTATAATTTCTAAAAATTAAATTATTTTTTTGGTTAAATTGAATAATGTGTCCTGTGCAATAATCTCTCAGTAAGCTATACACTCATCAGTTGTTGGAATAAAAGTATCTTTCAAAGCTATGAAAACAATAAATAACACTCAGCAAAGAAGAGCCTTACTTTTGTGAAGGCACAAAATTTATATCTAATTAAAAAAAATTACCACTTCAACACCTTCATCGATGACATTTTGGAATTTTATAAAATAGAATTTCAACAATTTATCTTCATATATTTGTTTTCTCCGAAAAGTAAAAATTACTTACTAATAGAAAATTTAAGCCTAATACGGGTCAATAAAGCAAAAAGAAGAAACAGCATTTTGGTAAAATTTGGGATTCAATGTATAAAATGCCATTAGGTTTATTATATAAAAAGCTTTTAAAAAAGGCATTGTAAGCATCATAAAATATGACATTACTTTTCTAAAGTACATTTAAGTAAAGAAGAAAAATAAATTGGCACTTTAAAATGCTTCAAAAAAAATAAATGGTTGTTTTTCACAATATCCACTATAAATAATCTACTAGTATAAAAATTTATATTCAATTTAAAACAATGTGTAATGCAGGGTTGCCACACACCTAAGAAACAGAGAATTGTCAGAGAAAACAAAAATAAGAGTATTGTGAAAGAAAATAATTTTGTCGTTTAAAAATTTTATGGAAAAAGTCAGGGAATTTTTTTTTAAATATTAGATGAATGTATGCCCTGTTGTATCATGGGGGTATTATTATTATAATCTTAGCCTTAATATGTGAAAACAAATTACTTTTTTTCATTTTAAGTCCGGAATTTTTTTTTAATAAGATCACAATTTCCAGAAGGTTGTCATTTTCTGGGAATTTTGCTCTTAATATTGAATAGCAACCCTTGCACCAATGAGCGAGTTATTCCAAAAGATCACGAGAAGATGTTGAGTGCTTCAAACCCCTTCACATATCACATGCATTTCTTTCAGATGAGTCTTTCTCAGTCAGGATTTCAAACAATAGCTTAGATGGAATGTTTCGCTCTCTACCTCAGCATCTGAAAGCAGTTGTTCACATTTCTTAAACTAAATCCTCTCCAAGAAAAATCTCCTTTCAAAGATAATTTCCATAAATAATCAGAGCCGAGGAAAAAAATTCTACCCCATATAAAAATATGTTAATAGTTTTTGTAACAATCTATACAAGCAAAATTTAATACAACTCTATATTTTTATGTATAATGTAAAATATGGTTACATCCTACGCAATACACTACACTTGTTTTAAAATAATTTGTTTTAGGCTAAAACACTCGGTACAAAACGACAAATACAAACTAGATCACATATTCCCCTAGTCTTCCAGCTCGCTCTCGTCGAAAAGGGTTGCACGAAAACAAAAGGTTCATTTCGAACATGCAACTCTCGTTATGAACTAATACAATATCTCTATATTAATGTGTATATATATTTTGTATTTATTTCTTTATATGTACATAACACACATGCATTCGAACACACTGTACAAATTCAGGCAAGCTTGAAAGCAACCACTCCTCCGCAGCACAAGAGTTATCCGCGGTCGAGTGCAATGCACCACCCGTGCACGCCGCTGCGTCAGTCCCACTTCTTGAAAGAGCGTCTCTGGACAACTGCCTGACAACAGAAGAGCTTCCTGAGAATGGGTTGATCCGGAGAAAGAATCTTCGCACCGCTTGACGTAGGAGACAGTACTAGGGACTCCGGACAAGCAGTGGTGAGCAGTTGTTTGCTTCGAAGTTTACGAAGGGGTGGACAAAACAAACAAAAAATGTACAATTTTCTCACTCAGGGGGGAAGGGGGAAGAGGGGGCGTTGTTTCATGGGGGCTCGGACAGCAGCTGCTGGAGGAGGGACTTTTTCTGCTCGGCCGGACGCTCTTCCAGCTGAAACTGAGATCAAAACAAGAACGTCAAGAACACTCTGGCATGCCACAACAGATTTCACTTTCAAAAAAAGGTAAAAATGCCTTGGGTTTATAATTTTAGAAAGTATCTTTTTCATGAACTTTCATGGATCACAAAATTTTATTGTTTTCGTCACAATAAAATCCTTATCAGCTAATTTGCAATTAAGCAACCAGAAGATGGCCAAATATATCAGAGGCCATAAAAAGTGATACCTGTGACAATTTATAAGGGTTACTTAAGATAGCCAATTGAACAAAAAAAAAAGATTTTAAACCTAAAACTGCACAGTCTCTACGGAACATTTTGGCATGCCCCAAAAGATTTCAATTCCAAAAAGGCTAAAATGACTTGTGAATACAACTTATTAATTTTAAAAAGCATACTTTGTTTTAAAGCAAGGTTTAACAAAATGTTATTGTTTTCGTCGCAATGAAATGCTGATTCGTAACCTATCTGAAGATGGCCAAATATATCAGAAACCATAATGGCATTCTAAAAGGAGTGGTGATTATTTTAGATAGGCTATGGAACAAAAATCCGAGATTTTAAACCTAAAAGTGCACAGTCACTACAAATTGGTGCCCGGGATGTGAACACACAATCCTCTGAAGAGATTTGTGGCACCATCTCCATTTGACAACCCAACTTTACTTGCAACCGGTATTCCAACTCAGGATTAGAAATGAGCGAAAGTATCCTCAGTCCTATACACTTAACTCCCTGTTAAAAGTTGATTCGATGAAATATAAAAATTATACAATTAGTAAGGGACATGAAAGTATGTTTAGTATAAATCCCAATTGTAGATTGCATACTTTTCACAAATAGTATGGCAAATAGTATGGCAAACAGTTCCATACAAACTGGAATAATTAGCATTATGTATTGAAATAGTAGAATTTGTTTCAGCTTTCAAATTGCTATTTAATAGAATTAAATGTTGTATATTTTTGCTTATAATGTATTTTTTTGCGTGTGATCCCATTCAGTGACCATTTTGAAAATTGGTATATGTGTAGTTAAGAAGTTGTAGTATTCAGAGAAAAAATATAGTGAAAATTGAGAAATTCATTTTTTGGGGAATTTAAGGTCAAAGGTAAAATAATAGGACATTGAAAAGTTTAACCCCCAAATCTTCATGTGTTTCTTATAATTTAAAACTCTTCAAAAGATACCAAAATTATTTATGTGTGTTAATAGAACAGGAGTTATGGTAACTTAAATGCAATCATCAAAGGTCAGATTTTACATTTTCTGGCCATTTT
The DNA here is from genome assembly GCA_963932185.1 of Troglohyphantes excavatus. Classification (NCBI taxonomy): domain Eukaryota; kingdom Metazoa; phylum Arthropoda; class Arachnida; order Araneae; family Linyphiidae; genus Troglohyphantes; species Troglohyphantes excavatus. The sequence goes on from OZ010674.1 coordinate 1,061,052, forward strand.
TAAATGCAAATAACTAAAAAACCAATAGGCCTATTAAGCAGAGACGCAGCCGTATTTGGAGAAAAAATAGCAGTAAAAATAGGAATACTAAACACAAAAAATAGGATTTTTTTTTAATTATTGCTAAACAGGAAAACATCGGTATCCAGTCTATAAGTCTGTCATTCAATCAGCACATGACCAACGACAAGATCCTACATTTGAAAGACAATTTAAAGAATTTTACTATACTTAACTATTATATAACTATTATATAACTTTCATACCTTGATTTTTTTAAATTAAAATGCATTTTTTTTTAAATTAACTAAAACACCAACACAGTGTTGCAATTTTGCATACGTTGTATGTACATGAAGAAGTCAATTAATTAGGTTGCTACTGTCTAAATGAAATTAAATTCTGAAATTTTTTCAAGAAAAATTTAGATTTATTAAAGAGTAAAAAACATTAATATAATACATAATTAAGCATGGTAATCTAAATCATTAATATTTAGAGTTGTATAAAAAAATATTTAAACTTTCAAAAAGTCATTTTTTTAGGTGGAGGTGTGAGAAAAGGGAGTTTCAAATTAAAATTATTTTAATATCTAAACTTTTAAATTAGACGTCAGAACGGACACTGTATTTTCACGGAGACGAATTGCAAGCCACATAAAAAGGAACAAGCTTATTTCAAAAATGTTCATTGTTATTATATAAAATGATAAGTCCCCAAACTTCAATTTTGTGAATAAATTATATTTTCTAAATTAAAATTTAATGCTATTTTGTTAGATAGTGTAAAGCAAATCATGATGAAATAGGAAGTTGTGAAAAATAAGCATTTATTTATCAGTTGCAATTGGATTGAAAACATTTCCACCGACATCGAAGCAGATTGCGTTTAGTGATTATCTACAATTTCAAATTAAATTCAGAGAGAAAAGAATTCTTAAAACAGCGCCATTTTGAGATTGCATTCACAAGATGTAACGAAAGAGTTTTAGCTATCAACTTTCGAGATAATCATCCCCACGTTTGGCGAAGATCGCAAATATTTCTACTCGTTGAAAATGCTATATTTTTGTAAAATTCTTCGTTTTTAAAGGTTGAGTATCGATTCCGCGTGAAATAACAAACAAAATTATATTTTCAAATGATGAAATCCCCTTGACTAAAAATATCGGGTAACATGAATCGTTTTTTTTTTCTGACGTGAAATCCTTCCATTAATGCCTGTTTTTATCCTTCCATTTATCCTTGACATATTGCATATTTCAGACATGGTACAGACAAAACAAAGCACAAAAGGCTTAACGTCCAAACTCCAAAAAATCTAACGCTTTCCCAAACTGAAAATTTAAAAGTTCTCAAATTTTCTAGAGTCCTGAACACTAGAACGACGGCAGTTTCGGTATACCTAGAACGACGGGATGGGTCAAATTGACCCAGAGTACAAAATTCCATGTTTTAGTTTAAAAAAGAATTTATTTTTCCAGTAATGACAATTATTTCATTGACTGTAATATTAAGAGTACATAATAGAATATTTCAATATAAACATTAAAAATAAACAAAAAATTATGTTTAAAAACAGTTTACAGTATATTCAATTTGAACTTTTTTTGTGCCATTAGTGTGTAAATTTTTTATCCATTATTTAAAAATTATTACCAGTAAGGTGTCGTACATATACTACACACATTTGCGGCAACTTTTTTTTTACGTAATTTGTGAACTTCCCGCACATTGGTGTTTTGCAATCGGAACAAATGTCAACTGTTTTGTTTACGCACTTAGAAACTTGACATCGAACTCTTTTGCGCGTTACTGATGATACTCCGGTAGTTTCACTTGTTTTCTGTAAGTCTGAATTATTCATTTTACGAGTAGACTCAATATAAGGGTGGCGAAGCTCTTCAATAAGTTGTTGAAGGAATTTCCTTCTCGAAAGCTTTTTACCGGTAACTGCTTTATACAAAATCCAGGAACTAATTCCAGCAAGGTCTAGAACGTTGTAGAAGACATGCACTGGCCACTTTCTCGATGCTGCCTTCACCGAGTATTTTCATGCCATTTGATCAGCAACATCTACACCGAATTTTGTAGAATTGTAAAACGATATTGTGTCTGGGAGCCTTTTTGGCCCGTTATTGTCAACATCAACTGAGGGGTAAAGTGAGCTGAGTAACATGACATTCTTATTCCCTTGGTAAACTGTCATAGTAGTTGTACTATAATTGTGTTTCAGCAAAAAATTAAAAAATAAAATTTAAAATTAAAACCTAAGCAGAACATTTTGGCAACTAAAAAGAAATGTCTAGGTGCCAATGACACCTAACTTTTATGTCCTAATTTTTTCAAACCCTGTTTCGCCTACTGCCCACACTGTTGTAACACTTAACAGGCATCAATAAATTATTTGTCCCCAGACCTACTTACTGCAAATACATATGGTAGCCAGTGTAAATAGCAAATACAATGACATAACTGAGAGATCGCTTTGCTTTAATGGTAGATTATGTGGCTATAGAACGAAACATCCAGAGTTCAAAAGTAACCTAGTGTACATCACTACACAGCCATTTACAAATGCACAAACTAGAATGCTTAGCAATGTGCAAATTATCTTTACAACTTTCACACACACAATAAAAACCGAAAGAAATAAGATAGCCAAGTTATGTTGCTTGTTAATATAAGTTAATGTAACAGAAATACATTAAGTTTTATTTAAACAAATTTTTTTCCAAAATCATCTGAGCTTTTTCCGGATGAGTGTATGAAATGTACCTTTACAATGTTGATACACAATAACACATAGGCAAGTTATGTCACTTGTACAGCAATACTTTAATTTAAAAGCATTTTTTTAGTTTTTTAAATACACTACAAATAAAATGTCATGTATTGATTGCTATTACATGTACAAGCAGCATAACTTATCTACTTTATTTTCTTTAGGTTTTATTGTATCAAAGTTGTAAAGACAATTCTGAAACATCCTGTATATTGAAATTCACCACTGAAGTTGTAGGTAGCAAAAGGCACTTACCCTGGGACTACCCGTCCGCGGTTGGGGGTCGTTGCTGTTTGCGCCCCCAACGTTATTCAGGAGGGACTGGGAGTAGAGGGCGGGAGATGTGGGCGGCACATCTGGAAGATAATTCAAAAACATGCATAGAATACACTTCTTCTTAATAATAATTTTCTTCTTAAAATATGTTTATTCGTTTTGAAAAATTACAAAAAATTTCAAACAATAAATTGCAAAAAATCATATTTACAAAATTAAATGATTTTAAGTGATAAAAATTAAGTTTTTGTTTGTTTCTCTGGAATGCAGCTACTATCCGCAAACTCAGAATAGTTTTTGTGAAATAGCATTGTATTTTAGTTTTCAAAACTGCTAGAATAATAAATATTATTTTATTAATTAAAAAGTTCATGTCTCAGAGATGAAAATCCTTACCATTGCCCAGGTCGAGGGAGAAGCCGAGTGCATCAAAGTCAGACTGACTAATGGACTGACTCGCTGACTGAGATCCAGATGCGCTGGGGGACTGCATCTGCTGCTGAACCAGCTGCTGGTGCATCTAAACGGGGAAACAGACTTTAAATGGAGCAATCAGGGATACAAAAAGCCAGAATTTTGAGAGACCCCACTTATTTACATTATTTAAACTTAGTAAGAATAAAAAATTTATATTTTTCTTACTTTTTGTAATGAAAAAAATACATACAAATACAGATACTGACAACCAACAACAAGGTTGGTCCATTCTAACATCTCTCCAGTTTCCTAACGACTTCTGTAGAATTAACAATATTCACTGGCAAGTTGTTTCATTTGTCTATTACCCTATTATAAAAAATGCTTCCATATTCTTAACTAAGATGCAATTTTTTTTTTAAGCCATGACCTCTTGTTCTATCACTCATATTAAAATATAAACCCTCAATTTCCCCTGTTTAATAAATTTAAAGAGTTGAATCAAATCCCTCCTAATCTTGCTCTCTTCCAAAGTATACAAAGGGGTGTTGCCCGGCTTCATGCGCTTTGCAGCAGGTAAAATGGAATTTTGGAGCAGATAAAATTAAAATTTAGTGGAAAATAAAGTTTTTGGGTGTAGCTATATTTCCAAAACTCTCAATTAATCCATGAAAGTATAAATTAAATATGTCTTCTGAAAGGATCAATTAGAGTGTATGCAAAAAATGAAACTTTGTAATGAAATCAATGTACTTCTTCAAAGTCTGCTGCACTATTACTATCAGAATATTTGAAGTATGCAATACTCCCCCCCCCCCCCCCCCCAACCCTTCAGTTAAGTCTAAAGAACTCATTAAAGGGCCAAATTATGAATATATTATAGATAAAAAAAATTAAGTAGAGGGCCGTATTTAAAGAAGTGTAATAATTGTATTCTATACCCCAGGGAACAATTAAAAGCTTAATGTATCCTAAACCCTTATGTATTCTATACCCCACACATCATAAAATTCAAATTAGTGAAAAAATTAATTAATTTTTGCAATTTGGCAATAAATCAGAGTTTTGGTGCAGAAATCGCAAATTGACGCAATTTGCGCCGGCGCAACACCCAGGGCCGTCACACACAATTTGAGGAAAGGTGGCTGCAACAAGAAATTTCCCAACTTTACTGTTCTCTGAAATTGCAGAGTGAAGTTATACATAAAAATAATCCTTAATTTACTCTTCTTCAGAAATTATGTTCAAAGACTCCAGTCGCCAATTGGCACCAAAAAAAAAACTTTGCCAAATATGATAATGTGGTAGTTACTTTTACGGGTTAAATAAAACCTACTATTAAAAGAAAGAAAAGAAGAACGATAATATTAATCGTTGTTTAATTTAAGAATTTACCTGGCGTGATCGTATAGTTTAGAACAGACAAAAAAAAAACAACACAAGACTAAAAAAAGTGACCAAAAGAAAACAAATTTATTAAAACACTAAAATTAAAAAGGGAACGGAACACTTAAGAACCTTACAAAAAGCCAAACAAGTTAAAACTAAATAAATTAAAAGGGGGAGGGTAAACTAAAATTAAAAACTACTACCTTCAGCGATTTCGTCGAGAGAGATGTGGCAGGAGATCAAGGCGAATACAATACGAGTGCCCCCCAAAAAAAGAAAACATGGCCAAGCCGCTACGGCCATACTAAGTGTCCAAGATTGGGAGGTGGACAAAAAGGGGGGTGGTACTTGGCACATCCTTCGACGGAGTGTCAACTCCGATGTCAGCTTCAGAGGTGGTCGGTCAAAGGGCGTCAGCCAGTGGTGGTCGTCTAGCAGAGAAATCCAGTTCAGAGGTGGTTGGTGGATGGGACCTTCTCTGGGCGAGGATCACGGGCCTGACGGGTGATGGGGGAGGCGTCCAGGGCTGACATCAGAGGCAACGGCAGAGGACGGGAACATCCCTCTGGGTGCTACGTCGATGTGTGGCTTTGGTTATTGCAGTTAACCCGGCAACATCTACTGGAATGGGTGACTCTCGAGCATCGCTGAGGTTGGTGGCGGCGGTTAAATAATTCTTCTAACCCCGCATCAGCATCGGCGGCTATTGCACGAGATTAACCCATCGGGTTTTGAAAAAGGACACACGGTCCGCGTTTATAAGACGGGACTACACTCCTGTACGTCTTGAGGCTTCGAAAGATGCGTTAAAAAGTCCCGTCAAAAGGTGCGCTTACCAATAAATCGCCAAAACCTCCTTGCCAGATCCCTCAAAACTAGCACATCAATTTTCCTCTCAGCCAATCAGAGAATTTACAATTACAACTTCGGTTACAGTTAAACATAATTCCAGACCAGTACGTAAAACGGTCTCAAAAACACGAACTCAACTCACATACCAGACCTCAGATGTGTAACATGATACAGGAGGAGAGGCCGATGTGGGGACCCAAAAGGGTGGAAAAGACTCCAGACAGGGGTTATCACCCCATTTACAACTAAAAAGCTCTTAGGGGGGTTATGAAAAAGGGGGAAATCTACGTTTGGGCTTAAATGGAATCAAAAGTGCAGGTTCCCAAGTACAAGTTTGACAATTAAATAGGATACATCAATATTACATAAATTAATTAATACAATTAGGGGAGTCTGAAATTAAATTAAATAAAAGAGGAATTAAAAATTAACCAATTATGGTTTTAACCATAACATTCCCTACGCGTACCTCTTAAAAAAAGTTAAGAATTAACTTTTTTTCACAAGAATAAAAACACAGATCTAGTCAAAAAGTAAACAGCAGCAGACTCTCCCACCAAAAATTATCGTCCCCTACATGGGGTGTTCACAAATATGGCAAAACTTTAAAAACTAACACAATAAGGTCACACAATGCATAACAAAGACAAATGGGATTTAACCGGACGAGAAAATCTAAAAGTTAAACTCAAACATCTTAAAATTAGAGGCCCTACAGTAACTAAAATAAATTAACAATTAATTAAATCAGAAATACAACATTAAATTCAACCTATTGCTTAGTTAGAGTCCTTGAAACAATTTAGGTTTTAAGCAAAATAATTACAAGCAAATCAATCTTATCAAACAATGCTATTACAGATAGTCAACAATGATCTTAAAACTAAAAAATGATTAAATAGTTACAAGCTAAAATCAACCGAGAATTAACAATTTAAGTCTGAGGATGGCAACCCTAAATTTTTTTTTAAAACAACAATTAAAAATCAGAACTTACTCCAAGAAGAAAAGTATAAAAAAAATTAAAACTCCCAAAAGAAAACAATTAACCATCTCCCAGGTAACCAAATCAAACCAAGGTAGGATCACACCCACGGAAAAAATCCCAGAGAACCAGTGACAGTGCATGAAACAGTTGCTCGAAAGAAGAAAAAAAAATTGCAAAAGCAATCAACCTAAAAATAAAAACACGAAAATACAGATTGTAAATATTACTGGGAAAAATAGCTTACAACATACCCAATAAACCCGAAAATAAGGAATACGATTAAAAACATCAATACACAGGCAGGAAGTTAAGGAGTACAAAAAAGAGGGATAACCTTTAAGAAAACACTTAATTTTAAATGGATCCAAGATGGAAAAAAAAATAAGCACTAAAGACCAGCTAAAATGCAAGAAAGAAACAAAAAAAAAAATCACAAACTAAAAGGGAGACTCGCAAAACCACCAACCTGAAATTGAAAAAATAATAAAGATACCTCCAAAGAAAAACTTTGTACAATTCGATCCTTAAGAAAGAGCATAAATACAAGCAGCGCGCGTATACACTTAAAGATAAACAAGTAAAAGTTCATTTCAATTGTGAGATGAAATGATAGACACAAAAATAAACAAATAAAATTTTGTCCACAACTGTGATATGTAGACAAATGACAAAAAAAAAAATTAAAAAAACAGTAAAAATATAAATGTTCACAAAGCAACATTTTCCTAAAAATTTTCCTCCAAAAAAAAATACCTCTAAGGTGATACTACAAAGCCCGACCTTCTTGGTCGCAAATCATAGGGTGCCACGTGTGTGTCCCTGAAAACTTCCTTCACACTAGTTTCCTCAGAAACTTCATTCTGCTCGATACTTACTTCAAGAGAGGGGAGTAAAATACGCTCAGGTATGTGAGTGAGTCTGTCGACATGGACCCACTTCACATCCGAAGGCTTATTTAGCAAAACCAACTGGTAATTTACCTTGTTTTTAGCCTGTCCAATAACCCTGTAGGGTCCTTTATTGAACTTGGCAAACTTCTTCACTTGCCCACTCTGTAGAACTGGTGTGTGCAGAAATACAGAATCCCCAATCTGAATCTGTTTATCGACTGCAGATCTAGACCTAAACTCTTCTTGCTTCTCGGCTGCCAGGGTTAAGTTTCTACGAACTTCCCGAAAGGCAGTTTTCAACCTTGTTCCCAAATCCGTTAAATAAGAAGGCGTGTCAGCGTATGTTCTGAAATCCTTCTTCAAAAGTAAATCACAAGGCAATGTTATATCACGACCATAAAGTAAGTAAGCAGGCGTCTCGCCTGTTGCAGCATGACGAGCTGAACGATGAGCCAGTAAGGCAAAAGGAATTAGCCTGTCCCAATCATCATGTGAATCTGAGACCAAATAACTCAGAGAGTTAATTAAAGTGGCATTCAATCGCTCCAGAACTCCATCAGATTGTGGATGATAACTCGTCGTGTTCAGTTTCTGTATTCCCAACGCCTTATAAACCTCCATTAGAGATTCCGAAAGAAAATTAGTGCCACGGTCGGTGATCAGCTGTTCAGGTATACCATGGGAAGCAATGAACTTCTCTAACGCTTCTGCTACAGAATGACTCTTGGTGTCAGGTAAGGGATATGCCTCAGGATAACGAGTGAAATAATCGGTCATGACCAGAATGTACTTATTTTGAGACATGGTTATTGGCAGGGGACCTACAATGTCCATGGCTATTCGTTCAAGAGGTCTTGAAGTCACAGGTATTCTACCCAAAGGTGCTTTCTTCGATGGTTGGAAACCTCTTCTTTTCAGGCAGTCATGACAGGAAGAAACATAGTTCCGAATTTGACTGTACATGGCTGGCCAATAAAAAGATCTTTGAATTTTAGATAAAGTCCTACCAAAACCACAGTGAGCAGCCACAGGAGAGTCGTGATGAAGAGCCATAACTTCAGTTCTCATATTAAGAGGAACTACTAATCTTTTATTTCCCTGCCATCTGTGCTTTGGCTTGACATGTTTACAAAACAGAATGTCATTTTCACAAAAAAAATTTAAAGTTTTGGGATTTGGTGCTAAGCCTGACTCCACCATGCCTTTCAGTTTAATGCATTTTTCATCACTTGGTTGCTGATCTGAAATATTTGTAAATAAAATGGGTTCAACCGAATGTTGTACCAAGGAAATATTATTTACGGCTCGAGAAAGAAAATCAGCTGTTACATTTAGTTTACCTGGCTTATGAATAATTTTATAGTCAAATTGACTTAAAGCTGTGATCCACCTGGCTATTCTTGAGGTAGAGTCCTTAAGTTTTAAAACTTGGGATAAGGAGGCTTGGTCACAGTAAATAGTAAAATGTTTACCTAATAAATATTGTCTAAAATAAGCTGTGGCCCACACAATACCAAGGGCTTCCTTTTCAAAAGTACTATATCTGACTTCAGCATCTTTCAATTTTCTACTAGCAAATGCCACAGGATGCAAAAATCCATCATATTCCTGACACAGGCAACTGCCCAAAGCATAGTTAGAGGCATCGGTACACAAAACAAACTCCTGACTCATTACAGGTAACTTCAAAATTGGTTCCTTTACCAATTCACTCTTCAAAATTTCAAAAGATTTCTGAGCCTCCGGGCTCCAAATAAAAGGTGTATTTTCTTTAGTTAAATTAGTTAACGGTAAAGCTTGTTGAGCATAATTCTCAATGAAACGGCGATAGAAACCAGCGAGTCCCAAAAATTGTCTGACATTCTTTCTATTCTTAGGAACAGTAAAATTAGCAATTAAATTTAAATTAGAGGGGTCTGGTGAAACAATTCCTTTCGAAACCCTAAATCCCAAGTACTTAATAGTATCTTGCATGAAATTGCACTTGCTAGGTTTAAGTTTAAGACTATGCTGGGCCAATCTATCAAACACTAATTTAATCTTGTCCAAATGTTCTTCATAAGTCGTGGAGGCCAGAACTATGTCATCTATATAGATGCCGATTTGGAGTGGCTGTAAGTTGGATAAAACTATTGACATTAAACGTTGAAAACTGCTAGGGGCATTCCTAAGCCCAAAAGGCATTCTGTTCCACTGATAGTGACCAGACTGGGTGGAAAACCCACATTTCTGTCTGTCTTCCTCTCTGAGTTTCATCTGATAAAACCCAGAGGTCAAATCCAAAGTAGAAAAAATGTTGGCTCCAGCTAAATTATCCACTAACTCTAACATGTTAGGGAGTGGGAAGTTATCTTCCAAAGTTTTTAAATTTAATTTCCTAAAATCAGTGACTAGCCGATAACTATTGTCAGACTTCTTTACTAGCATCACAGGTGCTGAAAAAGGAGAACTACTTTCCTGAATTATGCCTGCATCGAGGAGTTCAGCAATTTGCTTATTCATTTCCTCACGCAAATGATAGGGGGTCCTGTATGGCTTGACACGAACTGGGACAGAATCTGTCAAATGTATTTCGTGTTCGATAGTATCACATCCTTCTAAATCCTTAACTGTCTTGGCAAAAAGAAAACCATACTCATTGAGTAAATTCTTCAATGGTTCTTTACGTTGGTCAGGAATGTGACTTAAGTTAAATTCTCCTCCCCAAACATCAAAGCTGTCTTCTACTTGGGTATCCAAATTCAAATTGTTCACTGTCTCCATATGGGTTTCTCTCAAAGGTTCAGCCTCCACTATTTTCACACCCTTATTCAAGTGAATTATCTCGCCAGAAGAATTTAAAACTTTAATGAAGTAACAGTTATCTTTGTTTAAGGAATGAATACAACGTCCAATGAAAAGATTGTCATTTTTAAAATTACTAGAATGTTCAAATAATACTAATTTAGAATTTAAATTCCTCCCTTTTAATTTAATCTTAACAAAACTCTCTGAAAGAGGGGGTAGAGTTTGTTTATTTATCAAAACCCCAGAGCAAGTCTCCACCATCTCCAAGGTGTTCACTTCCTCTGAGTTGCAAGTTTTACTATTTTCCCAGGGCAAAAAGAAATCATGGGCATACAAAGTATTTATTGAAAAATCTACGGTCACATTGTACTTAGACAAGAATTCGGTACCCAAAATAGCACCATAACCCTCACCAATCTTACCTGGGCAAATGAAAAATTTAACATTAAAAACTTTCTTGTCCAAAACTACATCCAAATGAATAAATTCGTGAATAAAAATAGCAGTATTGGCAATGCCAGATACTTGTAACAAACAGGGCTGAAAAATAGGATCCTTAATTAAATCGACATATTTCTTTTCAATTAAATTTATTGAAGCTCCAGAGTCGCAGAGAAATTTTAACTTATTACCTCTTAGGGTGCCTTTTACCACAGGCAAACCATTATTTGTGCTACCCAGAAATACCTCTGTCACCGAAAGGGCTTGAGCGATGGTAGTTGGTGCAACTACATCACCCACTAATTGTTTAACGAATCCGTGGCAGGTCGGCTGGAGCTTGATGACTGGCTTTGAGCAGGAGGAGCAGGTGCCTGAAGGGCGTATTGGGGCTGCATGCCCACAAATTGTGGTGCAAAAGCCATGCCAACAGGGTACTGATAGTTGGGACCTGGACCATACTGGAGAGGGACGTAGTCTTGACCCTGTCTCCCACGGCCACCTCTACGACCTCGGTTCTGTACGAACCTACACTCGCGAGCCATATGTCCAAAACCATGACATGCATAGCATTCAATGGTGCTGCTCCTTTCGGGTCTAGGGCCTTCATGCCTCCTAGACAAGTCGCTAACGATTTTGGTCAAGGAGTCGACCTTACCAAGTAGTTCGGCAATAACATGAGAACTATCGACTCCCTGACCTTGACTGGGAGGGAGAGGGGCAGCCTGCACAGTGTTAGCCACTGCTCCCTCCACCTCCAAAAAACTGTCGTACATCTCCTCCTCTAAAATTGCGTGCCTTTTGGCATCGCTAAAGGTCCTATGATTCTGAATCATAACTAGACGCTTAATATTAGGTTTTAAACCTTGAGTGAAGGAGTGCAGAAGGGTCTTTACCCTTGTTTGTTCAGCGGAGGGGTCTCCAAGAAGGTCTTCGGCGACCGTTCTATGAGACAAAGCCTCCAGCCTCGCAGCAAACTGTTTAACATTCTCACTGGGCCTCTGGAAACCCAACATCAACTGTCTAAGGGACAGGTAAATGTTGGATTTCTCCGCAAAGTGTTCCTCCAGCCTCTCTTTGAAGGTGTCGTAGGTAGTCTCTCTTTTCAGACTAACATTAGCCCTCATAAATCGAGCTGCCTTGCCTTTAAGCCTCAGCTTAGCGACAATCAGCTTGTCCTGCATGGTCCACTTGGCATGGGAAGAAATCATCTCGATATTTTCGAAATAGTCAGTTATTGAAAGGTCAGATGACTCTCCAGAAAATTCCTCCACTGAATCCATCAGATGTAATCTAGGGACACCAAAATTAGGGGGGCAATACTCCACTTCCTCATCAACAACCCTATCTGTGCCCTCAGTTAAATCATTTAAAGATCCAAAGGATCTGGTGGCAGAGGCACTCTTGCCTCTACGCGCCATCTCTAACCCGAAAAAAAAAATTTAAAATAACAAAATTCCAACAAAAAAAAAAATCAACTAAATTTATCAAATTTTAAATTAAACTAAGTTATTAATACACACAGTAATCAAAGTTAAAATCAAATCAAATAAAAATAGAAATCTCGACCGGAAATCCCATTACGAACACACATCAACAATGTAAACAAACTTCCATCAAAATATCAATAAAAAATTTAAATTATATAACTCAATTAAACACAAGATAATAACAATTAATAATGCTTAACACAAATCAAATGTAATTAAAGTAAGTTCAATTAAATCCGTAAACACAAAAAGAAAGAACACTACCAAAAGGTAAACAAACATCGCAACACGTCTCCATCGGCGAAAGTCGCTTGAAGTTAGGCCTAGCTATGCCGCAAAATTGCAGATAAACGGGGAAAAAAAATCCTAAGGTCAAAGGCACCACTGTGGTAGTTACTTTTACGGGTTAAATAAAACCTACTATTAAAAGAAAGAAAAGAAGAACGATAATATTAATCGTTGTTTAATTTAAGAATTTACCTGGCGTGATCGTATAGTTTAGAACAGACAAAAAAAAACAACACAAGACTAAAAAAAGTGACCAAAAGAAAACAAATTTATTAAAACACTAAAATTAAAAAGGGAACGGAACACTTAAGAACCTTACAAAAAGCCAAACAAGTTAAAACTAAATAAATTAAAAGGGGGAGGGTAAACTAAAATTAAAAACTACTACCTTCAGCGATTTCGTCGAGAGAGATGTGGCAGGAGATCAAGGCGAATACAATACGAGTGCCCCCCAAAAAAAGAAAACATGGCCAAGCCGCTACGGCCATACTAAGTGTCCAAGATTGGGAGGTGGACAAAAAGGGGGGTGGTACTTGGCACATCCTTCGACGGAGTGTCAACTCCGATGTCAGCTTCAGAGGTGGTCGGTCAAAGGGCGTCAGCCAGTGGTGGTCGTCTAGCAGAGAAATCCAGTTCAGAGGTGGTTGGTGGATGGGACCTTCTCTGGGCGAGGATCACGGGCCTGACGGGTGATGGGGGAGGCGTCCAGGGCTGACATCAGAGGCAACGGCAGAGGACGGGAACATCCCTCTGGGTGCTACGTCGATGTGTGGCTTTGGTTATTGCAGTTAACCCGGCAACATCTACTGGAATGGGTGACTCTCGAGCATCGCTGAGGTTGGTGGCGGCGGTTAAATAATTCTTCTAACCCCGCATCAGCATCGGCGGCTATTGCACGAGATTAACCCATCGGGTTTTGAAAAAGGACACACGGTCCGCGTTTATAAGACGGGAGCTACACTCCTGTACGTCTTGAGGCTTCGAAAGATGCGTTAAAAAGTCCCGTCAAAAGGTGCGCTTACCAATAAATCGCCAAAACCTCCTTGCCAGATCCCTCAAAACTAGCACATCAATTTTCCTCTCAGCCAATCAGAGAATTTACAATTACAACTTCGGTTACAGTTAAACATAATTCCAGACCAGTACGTAAAACGGTCTCAAAAACACGAACTCAACTCACATACCAGACCTCAGATGTGTAACATGATACAGGAGGAGAGGCCGATGTGGGGACCCAAAAGGGTGGAAAAGACTCCAGACAGGGGTTATCACCCCATTTACAACTAAAAAGCTCTTAGGGGGGTTATGAAAAAGGGGGAAATCTACGTTTGGGCTTAAATGGAATCAAAAGTGCAGGTTCCCAAGTACAAGTTTGACAATTAAATAGGATACATCAATATTACATAAATTAATTAATACAATTAGGGGAGTCTGAAATTAAATTAAATAAAAGAGGAATTAAAAATTAACCAATTATGGTTTTAACCATAACAATAAAATATTTTAATTTGGAAGAATGCAATATTTTTTTTATATTATTGTATAACAAGTATTAAAACTAATGAATGTGAAGTTCACTACATGAATTTACTGTTACTAAAGGGTTAATTTTTATACAAAAAATATATTCAAGTTATAAAATAATATAAGTTTTCAAAACCAATTGGCATTGAAGCAACATTGCCAAGTGTTTTACTTTTGCAGAATACATTATTCTCATCGAAATTATATTACAAGGCTAATATTCGCAAAGGCCTTTTTGTTAATCATTAACTTTTAGAAATTTTTATGCAAAAAAAACCCAACATTTTTTAAAAACATAAATTTAAATAGTAGTCGCAATAACATGTAAAGTCGTACACATAAAAATTACTATGTTTAAGTATCTCAAAAACAACTCAAAGTAATTGAATAAATCTAGATTTTGATGAAGTTAATTTTTCACAGTGCACAGAGAGAGAGTGATATGCAACTGGCTATATTAACCAAAAAAAAAAAATCGTGCAATTCTCAAATTGACCACCAGCAATGCCGGACCATATTGCTATAATACATGGTCCGGCATTGCATTATAAATAAAAAATTATGAGCAATACTTATATTCAGTTAAAATAATTTAAGGATACAACACAAAATAATACAAGTGAGACAGGCATAATAGTAATTAAACGTGGAAGAGCAGAATTCTTTTTTTCATCTAAAATTGGTAATTTTAAGTAAGTTGTTTTAAATTATTTCTTTTGTAAATAATTTTAATGTTTTGTATGTTTCCTTTTCCAATCTCCAGCAGTGATACATGTTCCTATTAACAACAAAACTGTGCCTGACAAGATGTTTTTTTTAAAAATTATTATTATTATTTTTCAGAATCTAAAACTACACAGAATAAAAGATAGCAATTGTGGTATTAGTGAGCCAAATTTGAAAATTTACATGTTTTTTGGTAAATTTTCCCTGACATTTTACTCATATTTCCTAAATTAAAAAATGCCATGATCCTTCCCTGATTTCCCGATTATGTCGCTACTCTGTATTATCTAATCTATAAAGCTGAAAAATGGCGATAAGTTGTAACTGGGAATTTTTAGCACTGTGGAGTTGGGAATTTTGAATCGTAAGTTGGGTAATTTCTTGTTTCCAATGGTTTTGATGGCTGTGAACTTGGTACTAAATTTACAGAAAAGTCCCTTCTCTATACGTAAGTCCTTAATGCCACGAACTGTTGAATTAGCTAATCAGACAACCGGGAAACTGCACTCACCTGATGCTGCTGCGTCCGAGCTCCTACTTTCGCACGCAACTCTTGACGGACGTACTCCGATCTGATAGCACCACCACCATTCCCACGACTCCTAGCAGGGAAGAAAAATTTTAGAACTAAAAAGCCTACAGACTCAAAAATGACAAAAGATTCAACAATACACAAGCATACAACTTGAAAATAATAAGCATTTAATGAGAAATTTTATCTACGTTATAAATTTTTCTATACTTATAATAATTAACTGTTCTTCTTAGTCCTAGCACGTTTCTATACATTTCATTGCACAAGTAGAACATTGTGTCAATATCAGGAAAATGGATGGAAAAACGAGTTACTTCTAACGATTGTCAAAGAGAATATAAAAATTTATTCTGGCACCAAAATCTGTCCAACAGGTCATTTTTACAAACCTGTTCCTGGTATATCAGGTATATACAAAATTTATTAGAAGTTGCAAGTCCATTTAGCAATCTTACTAAGAAAAATGGCAATTGGAAATGGAGAACAGAAGAAGAAACATCTTTCGCTACGACGAAAGAATGTGCGGCAACTTTGATAGAGGAAGTTTTTAGGCAGTACGGACTCCCCCAGGCAAATTATAATATTATTGATAATGGACCACAATTCATAAGTGCTGTATTACAACAAGACTTGCACTTCATAAGTGCTGCATTTCATCATGAATATAGAACAATGTTGGACACCAGTTTATCATTCACAGGCCAATCCTGTAAAAAGAAGAGAGACATTAATCCTCGACTTGCAAACTTAGGGGGCGACGGTCATACCACTTGGAATGGGAAGCTACCAACTATAAGATTTGCTTTAAATTCTGATAAATGTGATTCAACAGGTCAAATGGCTGTTTTTTTTAAAGTTTGGATGAGAGTTACACACTGTCAATGATATTTCCCACGATTTTCGAAGTGTCAGGATTAATTGCTTTCATCCTGAAATCATTACTTAAGAAGAAGAATGATATGCTAATCCTAGTATAAGAGAACTCTTCTTATAGATTCATCTAAAAAATGAGTAAACTAAAAATAAAAGGAGGAAAACTTACTGCCGATGGATATACGGCCGATATTCCTGCTGGATATCCATTGTCCAGCCAGTCTGTTGCATCACTATTAATAATGTCTTTGACCTGAGCACTTTATGTGGGTATGGGCAATTTAATTGCAACACAAAGTCTACTCAGTAATTCGCAAACTCAGAACAGTTAAATTTAAATTAATTACAACATTTACATAACGAGCGCCTATTGGAAAGGCTCCCCCCTTCACACACGAAGAGTGCTTCCGACGAATGCGGGTGCAGCAGGAGAAGGGGATCTTCGATAACAACGGTGCCACGTCTTCCTGCCTCTCACACCATCCAATAGGTTTCAGTTCTGATGATCCAAAACGAATGACATAATAAAGAATGCAATAAGGGAATGGACTCACCTGTCCCCCATGGTGGCTGGGTAGACTTGCTGGTCGTAGGGGAAGTCCATTCCATAGCTGGTGTTGGGCGCACCATAGCTCGAGACAGGGGGGCTGCTGTAGCTCCCGGGGGAAGGCTGTGGTGAGAGGAGGGGATCCCCTGCAAAACCTGTCGCCAGGCTCCTAGGAGAATTCACGCGATCTGCAGCGCCAAGAAAGAAGAGTGTCACTTAATTTAAATTTTCCATTTTACAAGATTTAGTACAACTTACAAAATATATCTTCATAATAAATTAAAAAAAATAAAATGATATAATAAAACATGCACAGGAAAAAAAAAATTAAACTTCCAAGAAGACAAATGCAAAAATTGCTTGAACGAAAATGGGGTTAACCAGTCAAATGCATAGATTCAAGCAGGATATCGATCAAGAATTGGTTAACTTAACATATACAGAATATATTATCCAGCTAAAATACATATTTGATAGTGGACAAAAATTCAACTTGGTTTATAGGTTCATAACAAAAAACGTTTTGGAGAATTTTTTTTACTCAGTTTTGAAATACTATAACATTCAGATTTTAAAAACTATTACAAATTAGTTGTTTATAATTAACTTCTGCAAATTGATAGTATAAATGGGATGTTTCAATTCATTTTAAAATAAATTTTATCACCAAAACTGTTCAAAAATATCACTGGGAAAAGAATCAAATATTGCAGATTATTTATTTTTCAATTCAAAATCCAAATTGCAAACAAAATAATTTTTAAATATCGAAATACTTTTAAATATTTTACTTGAATTTGAAATGTTGTATCCAAACACTTTTAAATGTTTGAAATACTTTAAGAATACTTTTTCGATGGATGGAAAACCCAGTATCAGTTACAGAGATGTTAATGTAGATTTACACTCTTAAAATAGTAGACAAGAAATGGAGATTCGACTATTGACTATTGCGTTGACGTATTAAAAAACCAAGTTATTAAAACATATTTATCTTAATTCCCATTCTTTAGCACACCCTTTTTTATGTTAAAATGAACATAATGTTCTTAATTATTTAATTCTATAGTGGGTAATTAAAATTAATTTTGTGCCAAGAACAGACATTTTTGCTGATCATCAAACGCGAGTTCACATACTTGGAATGGAGACGGCCCTCTGCAACCTCTGCTGCTGCTGTTGAAAGAGCCCTGGGGAGGAAGGAGGGTGGAAGTCCGGAGGGTAGGGGGAGTTCCTGGGAGAGTGCAACATCTGGCGCTGGGGGACTGGTTGCTGCTGGCCTCCACCGGAGGAGAACCTTGCCTGACCCCCGCTGTTGGCAAACTGCTGCTGCAAAGAAAAAACAATGAAACACGACATGTATTTTAAGTTGCTCACATACTCAATAGTCATTCTTTCCTTTCGGTACATTAATTTAAAAGGGCCATCATTTTAAAACTAAGATCAATACTTGAAGTAATGACTTGTGGCGTCGTTACAATGGTTGAATATGCAGCAGGGCCTCAAATAAGCCAAGGCATAGTCGCGAGTTACCTTAAAATTGTGATGAAAATTATTGCTTTTCACGGCAAATATTGTTGTGAGTATTTGCTACTTGAATTTTTTTTTACTAACCAACATGTGCAAGTTTCAAAATGCAGTGTAGCCGAATTTTCGACTGCCCTTTTCTGATTTTAAGGCTGATCAAGCAGTTAAGGAATACTTCTCTATATGTAATCTGCAATATACTTGGTATGTATTTAGGTTGTGGCATCACTGTAAATCATTTACCTTTCTTTCTCCCTCAAGCAATTCACAGAAAGAATTTTCACTTCTCCAGACCACTTCAGAACCTCTAGTGGGACAACATTGGAGGCCCTCTGAAAGGCCGAATCCGATTGACACTCGACTCTTCAGTCAGAACTCTTTCCTCGACTCGCGACAGCCAAAACAACACATTTGCTTCTCGTGTGCTGTTTATCAACCTACTGTGACCGCACCTTGCTTCAACGCACACCCAACAACGTATCCTGGATTACTCCTCACACGACATCCTGGGAACAACTCAACAAACACTGAGCTCAATAGCTTTTGCCGAGAGCTTATAAAAGCTCCCAGCAGTGTTTGCTGCCAGCTTCAAAATATTATTTCGGGCCTTAATGTGCAGGCTAACCAAGACACAATATTTAGATTGAAACAATGTGGTGTGTCTCTTGATCTATGGTATGTCTAATGTGCTCATGCCAGCTCTCATCAGATCATCTTGTGTTTGTTCCAACTAAAGCCTTAAAGCTGGATGCACACGAAAGATATTTCATTTATTTAGTTACATTTCTCACTTTATATAGATTAATGTTAAAAATACAATGTTTTATGTTCTTTTACTTGTGTGTGCTCAGTGTGGAGTCAGAATGATTAGCTAATATTGATAACAGCAATTCCCTACAAACTTGTGGGAATGCTTCTCCTTGCTCATCTTTATAATATTGTCAAAATAATTAGATGAAATACAATATATTAAACCTTAACCAGATAACTGCAGCAATAAATTGATTGGTGTGGGCAATCATTTCAAAGCCAATCCAGGAAATGACATTGGTTACAAGAAGATGAGAGCAGGAGGACACATTATTGCAAATTAATCTTTTTAGAAAGAAATTTTCACTGCCTCTCCATGGGCCTTCAAAATACGTTCCAAAAACTTTTTACAAAGTAATTTCATAACCAAGCAAAAACAATTTCAAACTTATATGTCATGCATTGACTTCTATGTGTAGATCAACTCCTATGAATAATCTGCAAACAGGAATGACACGTTTAAGTAACTTGGATAATGCACTTATATTTTTCTTGCCCTCAATTTTCCTGAAATAATACCTACATAACAGTTAAAAGTAACTTATTTTTCAATAATATTGTAATAACTGCTGTTATTTCAGAATAACTGTTCAACTCATCCCTATAATGTATAAAAGAGATCCGGTGGTCATAGAAGGACAGAAATTCTTTACATATAGGACTACATTCTACAAGAATGTGATTAATTACATTTGTAAGATACTTTTAAGTACTTCAAATAACAAAATGGACTTTTATGAAAAAAAGGACATGTTGCAAAACCTGCATGTTCACACACACACAAGTGGTGAAATTCAACTCAAAACCATCTTTCATCCTGCCAATTTGTTGATTTTTACGTAAAAATGGAAAAACAAGTGTTTTTTTAAAGTTAGATCTTTCCGGTTGTTAAATTTCTGGATATCAGACTTTCTATTTAGTTTATCATGAATAAATCCTCAAAATATGAAGGAGGTACCTGCGAGAGCTGTGCATTCAGCATGGGATTCTGCTGCTGGAGGTTCACCTGCTGCTGCTGCGGTACCCTTTGCTGCTGTGCCCACGTCCGCGCTGGCTGCTGCACATGGGGGGAAAGCCGCGCCTGCTGGGGGTAGGGGCCCCCCGGAGGATAAGCTCCTCCCTGCTGCATGGGGGAGAAGGGGCCGCGCTGCCCAGGGCTCAACTGGGAAGGGCTGGCAGGTGGCTGTTGCTGGACTCCGGCATACCTGGGGGACAGCTGTGGCTCTGGCATACTGGCAGATCGCTGAAAGCAGAAAATTAAATAGTTGGAGAGTGAATTGTGACTAGAGATTGGCAATAACCGACCACACATGAAAAGAAAAATGTGCATCATGCAAAACATAATATGTTAAAAAATACTTTAATGATGAAGAACAAAAACTAATTAGTATTATTTTAGAAGTTTTAAACTAAAAAAATTAATTTGTGAAGGAATATGTAAAAAATATTTTTTAAGTTTCAGGTTTAACTAGATGTATGTGGGTTTTTTTAATCACTTTAATAATTTATTCAGCTTGTATCAAAAACTTGGTGTTAAACAGCAGCTAAAAGCCACAATATACAATAACAATTTTAACTATCTTTAGAAAAAAATATGGGGTTTAATGGCAAGCATTTTTTCCAAACACCTTTTCCAATTACTATGTATACTCTTGTGTTGCATATTTGGAGATAAACAGAGATTAGCATAAATCATTTAACTCATTGATAATCATAGAATTTCACTGACATCAAATAAAAAAAAAATACCTGAAATTTTATTTTGATGATGATTGATATTACACAACTAAAATCAGTCGTTTAATATAAGGAAATTTGTGAATGTCAGCTTATTCATGGAAAAATTACATAATATTTTTTTATATAAAAAAATGGTTTGAAAGTGATAGTTGCTTTTTGAGGATTAGTACGTTAGGATATATAAAAAGAATTTTTTTAAAAGTTAACAGTTTCTATATGTGCTGTTCTTGTTTCTCATTATTCACTAAATTTTATTTTTAAATAATGTTCTCCGGCCATTTCCCAGCAACATACGAAAGACCACTCCAGTCACATTTCATAGAGAACTAAACAATAAGACTGATTGGAGGTACGGAATAACGGCTCAAATATAAGTGTCTTGCTGGTCACCATTGACCACTACAGTAATAAAAAATGCATCATTATTAAGTAGAAATACATCAGCCAAATGCAAGTATTCCAAGTGAAAAAAATCTATCACCTGCAGAGTGACGTTTGGCGCCACCGAGTTGTTGATGAGGTCATTCATGTTGTCGTCGAAGGGGCCGGGGGATTGGAGGTTGGGTAGCTGGTTGTCCCTGTTCAGCTGCTGTTGTTTCTGTTGCAGGAGCAGCTTCTTCTGGTTGAACTGCTGCTGAAGGAACACTTTGTGCTTGTGCTGTTCCAGGAGCTGACGCCGCATCTAGAAATGAATGCTCATTATTAAGTTGAAATGGCATACCAGATTACTTCACTTTTATGATGTACTAAATTTGTGCTTCCGATTTAAATAAATTTATATTAGGAATATTTTGTTTGAAAAGTATTTTTGAAAGCAACCAGATTATAAATAAAGTAAAATAAGCTTTTTGGCATAAATATATTATTCCTCACTAATTTGTATTATTCCACTATTCTTCAAAGTACGAAAATGAAGTATCATAGTTATGGGAAAATAGTGCACAAATAACTTACTAAAATTTAAAGTATCATTAAAATATTTTAATCTGAAATCATGAATTACCAAAATCACATGAGAAGTCAGACTTAAAAACATATTCTCAATCTTGGATACTTTAATAAAGTTCATAAAAACAGTAAACAGAGCAAAAAACAGAATTTTGTACAAATATCACCAACTAAAACTGACCGGTGGTGTGAGGTCATTGAAGTTGTTCCCACCGCCCACATACTGGGGCAGCCCCTGTGGCCGCTGGTTACTCATCTGCTGGGCCATCTGCTGCTGCTGCGTTGCAGGGGCCCTGGTGTAGGCTGGGGGCTGCTGGAACTGCCCACCGCCCTGTGGGTAAGTGGGACGGGGATTGCGGCTGGGGGGCGGAGGTTCGCAGCTCATCAGCTGCTTCTGTATGGACTGGATGGCCAGCTTCTCCTGTGCATCTTGCTGGGGGGTAGAGGGGGGCCGTTGAGGGTCGGGGAGCTCCTCCAGCAGCTTGAAGAAGGCGAAGTCGTCGGTGGCCATGTGCATATCCTGCTCCATGCTCCACACCTGCAAAAGGATTCGAGCATAACGGATCGAAATGGTTAGAAATATGGCACTTTCTTCTTAATAAGTTTAAGGTTTTTTTATCGATGTGTAGTTAGAACATATTTATCTATTCTTGATTTATTTTTTTCGCCTTCTCATGCAAATGACTTGTTTTCCCGATCGTTTCCAGGTGACGTGATCGATGACGACTTGCGAGTGCGCTGCGTTCGGTAGCCATTGTTACTATTGAAGTGAATGCTTACATGTATTGTGTACCCCTCTGTACTCAGTTTTTGATGTTGTCTTTTGAAGAAACTCTTAAGATGGGCGTTTCAAGTTGGCAAAAAGGGGGCATTTGCCAAATGCCATTTTTATTTTTCTATAAAAAAAGTTTTTTTTTAAGTATTCTTCTATAGTTACTTTTGTTGTGTGATGATACTGATACTATGTAAATAGTAAACTGGCCAGCTTTTAATTAATAGTTACTTAGAATGAAAACCAAATCTTTATTTCAGACACTTCATATGCCGATTATTAACAAAAACCAGTTGTGGCTCCTAGATATAATAATAACTTTTAATTAAACCTAAATGCAGAAAATTTTCAAAAAGGATTAAACTTTTTTTAAGTTAAAAATTTACAGATAATTTTTATTTCGATACTTTTTTAAATTAAAAAAGTTGATTGATGTGATTTTAAATATTTCGTTTTGTTTTATTTGTTTGATTTATATAATATAAGATTTTGGTTTAAAGGGACATTTGATAAAGCTTAAAGGAAAATTTAAAAAAATGTATAAGTGCCAATAAAATTTTAAAAAAAGCAGAAGATTTCAAAAAGTTCCCAAATGACAAGAAAATAAAAAGGGAACTATTTTTTAAAAAAATAATTTTGAGTCAGATGCTTGAAAAAAAATCCAACAGAGGTTTAATTGCTTGAACAGGGTTCATACCGATTTGAGAGCAGTTTTCAAGGATGTTTTTAAATTTTTACAAATAGAAAACTTTACATTTATAAAAAATCATATTGTAATAAAATGAAGTTCATTTAAAACAAAATTTCACAAACCAATTGGTAAAAATATAATACAGCTAAGAACATGGTAAGGGGCATGCATTTGACAAAAAGTCAAGACACGAGTTGAAACTTTAAGGGCCTTTAATAAATGACCAAACAAAATTTTGTAGTTCCTGAAAGCTTTTAAGGACCATGTGAACCCTGATCAAGTTTTGAAAAATCAGTCTCCCGAGGAATGTTGCTGAATGCCCCACCTGGTCGAGGATGTCGGAGAGCAGAGGGTCGCTGGCGCTGACAACGTTGTTTGGGTCCCTGCTAGCCTCCGCCAGACCGTCGATCAGCAGGCTGGCTGTGTTCTGGAGGGAGGCCTGGCTACTACTTCCATACACGCCACCTCCGCCCAGCTGGTTGGATTCGCCTGGAGATAGCATCCTGTTCATGAAGCTGGTCACCTGGACAAGGAAGAGAATTTTACAGACCTCCAGGAAATTGACACAATTTTGTTTTTTAATGTGATGTTTGTAGGCCGAGAAAATTATTTAATATTAATAATAACTCTTTTTTTTCAGCTTTGATCATGTCCTTCCTATTAGATTTTATTTTATTCTTGTTATGGTTATAACCATAATTGGTTAATTTTTAATTCCTCTTTTATTTAATTTAATTTCAGACTCCCCTAATTGTATTAATTAATTTATGTAATATTGATGTATCCTATTTAATTGTCAAACTTGTACTTGGGAACCTGCACTTTTGATTCCATTTAAGCTCAAACGTAGATTTCCCCCTTTTTCATAACCTCCTAGAGCTTTTTAGTTGTAAATGGGGTGATAACCCCTGTCTGGAGTCTTTTCCACCCTTTTGGGTCCCCACATCGGCCTCTGCTCCTGTATCATGTTACACATCTGGGGTCTGGTATGCGAGTTGAGTTCGTGTTTTTGAGACCGTTTTACGTACTGGTCTGGAATTGTGTTTAACTGTAACCGAAGTTGTAATTGTAAATTCTCTGATTGGCTGAGAGGAAAATTGATGTGCTAGTTTTGAGGGATCTGGCAAGGAGGTTTTGGCGATTTATTGGAAAGCGCACCTTTTGACGTGACTTTTTAACGCATCTTTCGAAGCCTCAAGATGTACAGGAGTGTAGCTCCCGTCTTATAAACGCGGACCGTGTGTCCTTTTTTTCAAAACCCGATGGGTTAATCTCGTGCAATAGCCGCCGATGCTGATGCGGGGTTAGAAGAATTACGTAACCGCCGCCACCAACCTCAACGATGCTCGAGAGTCGCCCATTCCAGTAGATGTTGTCGGGTTAACTGCAATAACCCCAGCCACCCATCGACGTAGCACCCAGAGGGATGTTCCCGTCCTCTGCCGTTGCCTCTGATGTCAGCCCTGGACGCCTCCCCCATCACGCCCGTGATCCTCTCCCAGAGAAGGTCCCATCCACCAACCACCTCTGAACTGGATTTCTCTGCTGGACGACCACCACTGGCTGACGCCTTTTGACCGACCACCTCTGAAGCTGACATCGGAGTTGACACTCCGTCGAAGGATGTGCCAAGTACCACCCCCCTTTTCGTCCACCTCCCAATCTGGGACACTTTTAGTATGGCCGTAGCGGCTTGGCCATGTTTTCTTTTTTTTGGGGCACTCGTATTGTATTCGCCTTGATCTCCTGCCACATCTCTCTCGACGAAATCAGCTAAAGGTAGTAATTTTTAATTTTAGTTTACCCTCCCCCTTTTAAATTATTTAGTTTTAACTTGTTTGGCTTTTTGTAAGGTTTTTTTAGTGTTCCGTTCCCTTTTTAATTTTAGTGTTTTAATAAATTTGTTTTCTTTTGGTCACAATTTTTAGTCTTGTGTTTATTTTTGTTCAAAACTATACGATCACGCCAGGTAAATTCTTAAATTAAACAACGATTAATATTATCATTCTTCTTTTCTTTCTTTTGTTAGTAGGTTTTAATTAACCCGTAATAGTAACTACCACAGTGGTGCCTTTGACCTTAGGATTTTTTTCCCCGTTTATCTGCAATTTTGCGGCATAGCTAGGCCTAACTTCAAGCGATTTTCGGCGACCGGAGATGTGTCGCGATGTTTGTTTACATTTGTGTTTGTGTTCTTTTTTTGTGTTTAGGGATTTAATTGTGAACTTTAATTGTTTTTAATTTGTGTTTGAGGATTATTAATTGATTATCTTAAGTTTAATTGAGTTATGAAATTATTATTTTTGAGTTGATAATTTGATAATTGGTTTGTTTACATACAGATTGTAATGTTTTAAGAGTTGTTTAAAGTTTTGCCTTGATCAAGTGTTTTGACCCTTTTGAGTAATGTTTGTGGAACTGCCTAATTTTGAATTTAGAGTATTATTTTTAAGAGTGAAGTTAAATTTTTTTTTATTGGAGGGTTATTTTTGAGTAATGAAATTTTTAGAGTTAGGAATTGAGAGAGAGATTGCTTGGTGCAATTATGTGAGTTATGAGTTAAATTACCTTCAATAAATTTTAGTTTGTTAATTTTGTGATTGAATATTGTGTATTTTCTGGATATTGGTATTTTTGGTCATGTTATAGAAGTGTCTTGACCTAATCGTGTGATTTAACGTCTAATGACTTTCATACAACCTGGGACATTCATTTTCTATGGTTCTTTTGAGCTTTGACCACTTGCTGGTTTTGTTTTTGGGACACTTTGATATTAATTTTGGGTAAAATAGTTGTTGGTACATTAAAATTGTATTTCTGTGTAGTAGAGAAAATAGTGTAGTGTACGCCCCAGAGAGGTCTCTTAGAAAGAAGAGAAGTACTACCTATTAAGTGTTTTTATCGTGTCATTGTATTTCTGTGTATTTTGTACTACCATCGTTCCCCACCTTTTAAACTTGTGGTCACTTCACAAATGATCTTGAGTTGTCTTCGTGCCTGAAACTTTCTCCGGCTTGCCCAATTTACTTGTATTTTGATTTTTGCTGTGTTCTTTTCACTTATTGTATTCAATAGCAGCTAGGTCTGTTTCTGCGAGTAACTTTCCCCCTTCCAACTTGCGTTTACTTTGTGATTTTAAGCTGGTCTTGGGTCACATATTTTTTTTTGGTTGGTTGGTTGTTTGTTTTAGCGCACATTTAAATTTCCCCTTCTTCCTTGCTCGCTTGAACTTTCCTGTTTGTGTTTGAATGCCTTTATTTAGGTTTTTAATTTTAACAAGGTTTTCTTACCTATACAACCCCTTGAGCTGGTTGTTTTGCTGCGACTTTTTATTGATATGGGTTTTTCTAAACTGTTTGTTTACATTTGAAGTGTGGTCAATTACTTTCTTCTTGGAGTGAGTTCTGATTTTAATTGTTTTAAAATTTTGTTTAGGGTTGCCATCCTCAGACTTAAACTGTTAATTCTCGGTTGATTTTAGCTTGTAACTATTTAATCATTTTTTAGTTTTAAGATAATTGTTGACTATTTGTAATTTGTTTGTTTGATAAGATTGATTTGCTTGTAATTAATTTGCTTAAAACCTAAATTGCTTCAAGGACTCTAACTAAGCAATAGGTTGAATTTAATGTTGTATTTCTGATTTAATTAATTGTTAATTTATTTTAGTTACTGTAGGGCTTCTAATTTTAAGATGTTTGAGTTTAACTTTTAGATTTTCTCGTCCGGTTAAATCCCATTTGTCTTTGTTATGCATTGTGTGACCTTATTGTGTTAGTTTTTAAAGTTTTGCCATATTTGTGAACACCCCATGTAGGGGACGATGATTTTTGGTGGGAGAGTCTGCTGCTGTTTACTTTTTGACTAGATCTGTGTTTTTATTCTTGTGAAAAAAAGTTAATTCTTAACTTTTTTTAAGAGGTACGCGTAGGGAATGTTATGGTTATAACCATAATTGGTTAATTTTTAATTCCTCTTTTATTTAATTTAATTTCAGACTCCCCTAATTGTATTAATTAATTTATGTAATATTGATGTATCCTATTTAATTGTCAAACTTGTACTTGGGAACCTGCACTTTTGATTCCATTTAAGCCCAAACGTAGATTTCCCCCTTTTTCATAACCCCCTAGAGCTTTTTAGTTGTAAATGGGGTGATAACCCTTGTCTGGAGTCTTTTCCACCCTTTTGGGTCCCCACATCGGCCTCTCCTCCTGTATCATGTTACACATCTGGGGTCTGGTATGCGAGTTGAGTTCGTGTTTTTGAGACCGTTTTACGTACTGGTCTGGAATTGTGTTTAACTGTAACCGAAGTTGTAATTGTAAATTCTCTGATTGGCTGAGAGGAAAATTGATGTGCTAGTTTTGAGGGATCTGGCAAGGAGGTTTTGGCGATTTATTGGAAAGCGCACCTTTTGACGTGACTTTTTAACGCATCTTTCGAAGCCTCAAGACGTACAGGAGTGTAGCTCCCGTCTTATAAACGCGGACCGTGTGTCCTTTTTTTCAAAACCCGATGGGTTAATCTCGTGCAATAGCCGCCGATGCTGATGCGGGGTTAGAAGAATTACGTAACCGCCGCCACCAACCTCAACGATGCTCGAGAGTCGCCCATTCCAGTAGATGTTGCCGGGTTAACTGCAATAACCCCAGCCACCCGTCGACGTAGCACCCAGAGGGATGTTCCCGTCCTCTGCCGTTGCCTCTGATGTCAGCCCTGGACGCCTCCCCCATCACCCGTCAGGCCCGTGATCCTCTCCCAGAGAAGGTCCCATCCACCAACCACCTCTGAACTGGATTTCTCTGCTGGACGACCACCACTGGCTGACGCCTTTTGACCGACCACCTCTGAAGCTGACATCGGAGTTGACACTCCGTCGAAGGATGTGCCAAGTACCACCCCCCTTTTCGTCCACCTCCCAATCTTGGACACTTTTAGTATGGCCGTAGCGGCTTGGCCATGTTTTCTTTTTTTTGGGGCACTCGTATTGTATTCGCCTTGATCTCCTGCCACATCTCTCTCGACGAAATCAGCTAAAGGTAGTAATTTTTAATTTTAGTTTACCCTCCCCCTTTTAAATTATTTAGTTTTAACTTGTTTGGCTTTTTGTAAGGTTTTTTTAGTGTTCCGTTCCCTTTTTAATTTTAGTGTTTTAATAAATTTGTTTTCTTTTGGTCACAATTTTTAGTCGTGTTTATTTTTGTTCAAAACTATACGATCACGCCAGGTAAATTCTTAAATTAAACAACGATTAATATTATCGTTCTTCTTTTCTTTCTTTTGTTAGTAGGTTTTAATTAACCCGTAATAGTAACTACCACATTCTCAATTTACACACATCTTTTCATGTAATGTGATGTGGCAACTTTTAAGATATAACTTATGAAACTCACTACAATTCCTTTTCTGATAAGAGATTTCATGCAGAGACTATCCTCTGATTTGTATGCACTGTGGCCAGAAAAGTCTACTGTAACCTTACTCTGAAAGCCATAGGATCTTTATCGCAGCTTCCCTGCCTTATCTTTACCTACCATCGCACCTTTACTCAATCAAAGGTTGCCTCTAGCATTTGGCGGTTTTGGAAAGCTTATTCAAGTTACCAATTTTCCTATCAGTAAATCCGAACCCCCCAATAAACTCAGATGGGCATATTCTTGGTATTACTATTAATAGGGCTCATCTATTCTACAGGAATAGTTTCATCTCATTCCTGTTCTTTTAAAAGAGGTATTCTTCAATTTAGGGTTAATAAAATATGTTGATACCCAAGAGATTTAAATGGAGTTACAATATAAAGAACAAGCTAATGGAAGAAAAGCATATTTTTTATGTTCAACAAAATGAAGAAACAGGTCATTATTTTGATGACCGAGATTCGTCTTTTGACTGCAAAAGGTTAATAATGAGGTAGATTGTTTATAAATGGTTCCATTGCAGATTCTGACCTGATTGAAGGTGTTGTTCTGCTGGGGCGCCAGGGTTACGTGTCCTCGCGCGTCAGCTGTCACCACCTCCTGTTGGAGCATGCCCCTCACACCCCCACCCATGGGGGCAAAGCTGTACTGGCCTCCGGGTATGCCTGTGCCCCCTGGTGGTGGTGCCCCTGTGTAGGGCGTGTGCACCAGCTTCTTCTCCAGGTTCTTGGGCAGCCGTTCCTGGGGCAATTGGGATACGATGGCATTGGCAATGCTGGTCGGGACCGTGGGGGCCGTCCTGGGCGTCTGGGCCAGCATGGAGGCTAGCATTGGGTTTTGTCCGGCCAGGTGTGCCTGCATGGGAGAAGTGCATCACAAAGATTAAGCGTTCATAAATATTCAGAAGTTTTAAAATGTTTAATACACAAGATGAAAACTATGTGACGGGTCCATTTATTTATCACATCAGGCATCTTTAGGGAAGGAGGCCACATCATGCACAACTGTTGTGCGAGTAGAGTAACATAATAAATCAACACTTCCTAATAAAATTAATTAAGGCTGTGTGATACTTTATATCAATAACACAACAAATACAGGATGTACATAAATTATAATCGGGTTTCCTCATCTCATACCTTTTTTTTTTTTTAAATACAAATATAAATATTGATGACCAACAACAGGCTGAAGGCCCAACAAGTACCATCTAGTACCTCTTAACTATCCCCCAATGCATATCTAACTTCTTCTTAAAATCCGTTACTCCTTTACAATTAACAATATTCACTGGCAAGTTGTTCCATTTGTCTATTACCCTATTATAGAAATAGTGTTTTCTCCCTTCCCGATTAAAATGGGATTTGTTTAACTTAAACCCATGACCTCTCGTTCTATCACTCATATTAAAATCTAAACATCTCCTTATTTGATAAATTTAAATAGTTGAATCAAATCTCCCCTAACCCTTCTCTCTTCCAGAATATACATATTAAAATTTCTTAATCTATCTTCATAATTCATGCCTGAACACCCTTGCACCATTTTAGTAGCCCTGTGCTGAATTTTCTCTAATAATTCAATGTCTTTTTTAAGATATGGTGACCAGAACTGTACAGCATACTCAAGATGTGGCCTTACTAAACCTCTGTACAATGGCAAGATAATATCCTTAGATTTTGATGAAACACTTTTTCTGATGTACCCTAACATTCTATTAACTTTTTTGCTAACCACTGTACATTGATGACTCATTTTAAAATCCTCATTTACCAACACACCCAGATCACTTAAGATCTCACTATTTTTGATTTCTGCACCCTGTAAAACATATGCAGCCTTACTATTTTTGATACCCATGTGCAACATTTGACATTTACTGATATTAAAAGACATACCCCATTTAACAGCCCATTCAGATATTTTTGTTAAATCACCTTGTAATTGCTCTATTTGTTCCCCAGAATTCACAGTCCCCATAATTTTTAAATCATCTGCAAAGATGCTGACCTTGCTCCCAACTAATATCATCAATAAAAATAAATAAAAGTGGACCTAACACAGAACCCTGTGGCACTCCACTTTTAACTTCTGCCCACTGAGAGTAATTACCTTTAATTTGCACCTACTGACTCCTACCAATTAACCAGTTCCTTATCCATTGTAAAATTTCACCCTCAATCCCTAACATTTCTAACTTGAACAGCAATGCCTCTTGGGGAACTTTATCAAATGCCTTCTGGAAATCAATGTATACTACATCTACACTGTTCCTTTTATCAAATTCTTCAGTAACCCTATCGTAGAATTTTAAAAGATTTGTTGTACAAGATCTTCCTTTCCTAAATCCATACTGATTATCTGACAGCAAGCTCTCTGATTCCAAAAATGATATGATGCTGTTTTTTATTAATGTTTCAAAAATCTTACATAACACTGATGTTAAACTAACCGGTCTGTAATTACCAGGTTAACATTTTGCCCCTTTTTTAAAAAGCGGAGTGACATTTGCTAATTTCCTGTCTATTGGTACATTCCCCGAATTATACGTCGATTTGAAAATAGTTAGTATAACATCTCCCAGTTCTTCCGCACACTCCACTAGTACTTTTGGATAAATTTCATCTGGCCCTGGTGCTTTAAAAGGTTTAATACTTCTTAAGTGATAAACTACTTCTTCTCTAGAAAAATTGCTTTCTTTAATAACCGGACGCATATTATCCTCTATTTGCATGAAATCAGATTTGAAGTCCTTATTAAAAACTCCCATGAAAAATTCATTTAAAATATTAGCCATTCCTACATCATCTTGAATTAAATTGCCTTGATAATCTTTGAGTGGACCCAAATGATTATTTCCTTTATTGTTTCCACTGGCGTAAGCAAAAAATCCCTTTGAATTAATGTTGATATCCCTAGCAAGTTTTTCCTCCAATGCTAATTTCTGTTTTCTATTGATATACTTAAACTCCCTTCTAACTTTTTTATACTCCTTACCATCAGTGTCCCTACCTGTTTCTTTAATTATTATATACGTCTTTTGTTTTAACTTAAGAGCTTGTTTTATTTCCTTTGAAAACCACATAGGAGAAAGCTTTCGAACTACATCTTTCTGCCTAAACGAAATATGCTTATTAACAGCTACATTTAAATTATCTTTAAATTCCTTCCATTGATCTACTATATGAGAATTCTCCAACCCTTCCTTAAAAACATTAGTTACCTCAGCTCATAGCTTATGGAAATTAACATCTCTAAAATTTGGAATTAACCTGTTATTTTTATCTACAGTTGTCTGAAACGTAATGTTAAATCTAATGCTATTGTGGTCACTTTCCCCTAAATGTGACGAAGCAAATTATTAAATATTTGTAAAGTATAACTTCATTTTTTTTTAATAATTATGTAAATAAGGTTCAGTAGTTTTTATATGGCAGCAAAAGTCCAGCAGTGTGATATCATTTGAAAAATATGCCAAATTGTTCCTACTCGTTCACATAATCCATCAGGGAATTTCTCGTTTAGTAACTTGTGTAAAATTTTGTCCCAATTTGGGAATGCATATTCTTGATGGAATATCATCCCTACCCGATATTGTAGCATGGATCTGGGTGACAACTGTCTGGACGGTCAAAAAAATATGTACACCCTGTATAAGTTGATTATAATAACTGCAATAAACATGACATTTCATTTCATCATGGTTCATACAAATTTTCAAAAGTAAAAATTAAGTAGTTCTTAAGAACTTTTTAAGGACCTTTTGATTATTTTTAAGGACCACCTTTCTTAATGAGAGTGGATATAGATTTATCATCAAAGTAATATTAAACAATACAAAAAACTATAAAATTAGAACAGTTACAATTGAAATTTGGAGTAGTAAAATAGTTATCAATTTTTTTTTAATTTGTCAATTTAACCTGAGAGAGACATATTTGGATCTCCAAGGATCACAAGCTTTTGTTGTCCATCATCCTACTCACACCCATTGTTGCTAAAGCTCAACTGCCTTCAAATTAATAGTCGTGAACACAACATCCTTGTGTTGTTACATACACCCGCATATATTTAATTTTATGAATAAAGTATTTTCAATTTTTTTTAAACAACATGGTTACGGTAAGATTTAAGATAAACCTTAAGTAATTAGGCAATTTAAGAATGATTAATAGGATTAGTATTTATTTCGAGAGTTAATGTGTTTCTTTGTGAAAGCTGAAATACAACAAACATGACCCAACATCAAATTTCTAATGTTATGCTCTAAAAATAACAATAAGATTGAATTACTCCAACCTATATTTAAGATCAAAATTACAATGCATTTCCGAAAGTCTAATGTCCTTCAAAGGTAAGTAATCTATTTTAAGTGTCCTGAGATTTCAGAGCAGCCAAAAATGATCAGTTTAATTTACAATGTACCCATCAGTTGATTGCCAACATACCCTAATAATGAATCTTAAGATCAAAGATTCAAGGTATAACGGTCAAAAGTGCGGAAACAGTCAAAGTAAAAACCAGGAATTCTCCATTCCAATATTTTAATACAGCCAGAATTCCGGGTTCCGAATCACGGAATTTTGGGTTAGACTCAGAAAAGTACTGCCTCTGCGAATTATTAAAGAAAATTACGAATGACAAAAATTAAGGACTTTAAGGGCCTTTAATTAAGGACCTGCTTAAGTTAAGTAGTTCTTAAGGACTTTTAAAGACCTTGCAAACCATGTTCATTATTCAGGTCATAGATGAAAAAAAAAATCACTTGTAGATTAAAAAAAAGGTCATGCTATAAGAGAAAAAGGAAAGAAAAGATTGTCAAAATATTTGAGGAAAATACGATTTTTCATTCAAAACTATTACAAAAGAGACTTAAAAAAATAAAAGATTCCTTTCTACAGTCATTTGGAAGCAAATTTAATTACAGAACATTAAAGCAACTAAAAACTATGAACCGAAAAATTATAAATTTAAAAAGAAAGTGGCTGGAGAAACCGCCTTCAACGAAGTTCGCAACGATTCATCGTGCGTATATCTTGTCTCTTGCGATGTTCTTGTGTCTTTCATGCCTCTATCGGACTTCTTAAATTAAATCTTCCTTAATATCATAATAAAATACTTTAAAACACATACTTAAATACCAAAATGTGCAATTTATAATTCTTAACATCGTTTTGTAAAGATTTAAAAACTTAGAAAACGTCAACTATTTACCGTCAACATCGTTGTCTAATGTTGCTATTAAATACGGATGATAATTTTTTTTTATTCATTTCGGAAGGAAATACTAGTATATTATAGATGAATGTATACTTCTTATTAAAATATTTAATTTTTAATTACGAAATAAATAATTTGAAGGTAGCGTTTGAAGTCGCGGATTAGCAAAGTCCTGATTTTACCGCTTTACAGTCAATTCCATCCAAAATTCTTAATAAGACAACTATTAATATATTTACATAATATTATCAAATAATAAAATCTGTATTAGGGAAATAAATTTCGTCTAATTATTGCAATCGAGTAAGAAAGAAGTTTTAAAGTGGTGTCATTCGCTACGCACAATGTCAATAACTTCTTCGTCTTAAATCCAAAATCCTATTAAAGTATCGTATAATAGCTTCATAGATTCCACAAACTAATTCAATATTTATCAAAATATGTACTTTTATTTAGTTAAACTGACTATTTATGTGAGTAATGCAATTATGCGTTACGATTACGCCGCGATGCGTAGGTCTGCAGTCGGCACATGTGACGCACATTTTCGATCTCAGTGAGACATGATGTGACAACGCAGTTCTAAAAGAATGCACTTAATTTTAACTTTTCCCATTTTAGGCAAATTATATTATAAATTTTACTGAATCGCCTATAAGCCAACCCCCTACTTTTTGATGAAAATTTTGACTTCAATTTCTTGGCTTATTCGCGAGTATATACGGTACTAAAAAAAAAATATGACATGAAACACACAAACTTTAATTACTTCTAAAATTTCTAGTATAATCAAAATCAATTTCAAGGAATTCATTTGATTATTAATTTAAAATAAAAAAAAAGTCCTGGTCAAGAAATACAGAAAGGTCTAAATATGGGCCAAGCCAATGGAATTTCTTGTCACAGCTTTCTGAATCACAGCATACTTCTGATTTTTTGTTAATTTAATATTCGATGAACATAAGTCCGTAATCGTATACAATTACACCTTAATAGCTGGAAGTTAAATTAGAAACATACATGAGGTTGGTTTTGTTGAGGGGCAGGCCTCTTGGCTAGGGACTCATCCATAGGCGTGTCAGGTGTTTTCCGCTTTGCCACATTGTTCATGGCGACATTGTCCATAACCGAACTGGCCAGTCTGGAGGGACCTCCAGGTTTGGGGACTGGCAAGTTATTCATGTCGACCGAAACCTGAAAAGCAAGCAAATTTCGTTTTAGAAATGGCCATCATACTTAAAAAAATATATAGGGGGGAAATGACAATTTATCAAAAGAAAAAGTAGGTTTGATTTATACCTTCTTTAACAAAAGATATTACATTATTATTTGAGGTAAAAAATTAATAGTAATCATATAAAACCTTAAAATTTTCTAAATGCTCCATATAAATATTAAATTGCTTATTATGGACTGAGCTGTATGCACTTTATACAGCGTACCTGTCTAATGTGCATGTATCTCTGAATAATGAAACACTTTTTTGCAGTGTGTAAGCAAATAGATACATTGAATGTAAATATACCAACACTCACTTTAAAACTGATAGATTTAACCATTCTCATTAGTCAAGCCATTAATAACCAAGTTAAGCATTCTTTTTTACATTAAATAGAAATTTTGCTAATTAGTCAACAACACTTACTTTGTATTGCAAATATCGGAAAATAAGGAGAGGATTGTTTTATGTTATGCAACAATATGTTTGAAATTCACATTTCTTGAGATTTGATAATTTATTTTTATTGTATTTATATAAACTGCTTTATTAAAATAACCTCTAGTATTACTTTTGA
This sequence comes from Troglohyphantes excavatus, assembly GCA_963932185.1. Taxonomy (NCBI): domain Eukaryota; kingdom Metazoa; phylum Arthropoda; class Arachnida; order Araneae; family Linyphiidae; genus Troglohyphantes; species Troglohyphantes excavatus. The sequence continues at coordinate 1,096,780 of OZ010674.1, forward strand.
GCTAAACCCAATCCCAGTTATGAATCTATTGTACAAAATCCCTTCTGTGGTGGAGTTGCAGGAATTCATACAAATAGGAAATACATTTTATAGTAATGTAGCAGATGCAATTTGTTAATATACTGCAAGAGCTGCAACTTTTAACTCAACTAAAGCAATTTGTGTCAAGAATGAGAGACAGGCATGCAATAAGGAAGAGATGGGGTTAAACATAATGAAATATTTATAAAACGTTTAATAGTTCTCCTCAATTGACATTAACATTACTATTTAAAATATCTACCACTCTCCAAGGAGAAATATAAGATTCATTTGAGCATTAGTTTTTATTGAGCATTCTTTAACTATTAGAAATTTCTATTAGTACTTAACTATACATAAATTAGAATATACTACATTACAGTTTTGGTCTTTTCTTTTAATTCTGTCCAAGTTATGTAAAGAAATCATATAAAATTTTAAAGATGGAATATAAAATTTTCACACCAAATCTCTTGTATCAAAATCTAGCAAACATTTAGTTACTTGTTTTCATATTAGAAATAAATTTAAGTCTGAATCTAAGTTTTTGTTATTCTAAACAATTACAAAAGATCTCATTCTTAACAGGTACTCATTTAGAAAAATATAAACATATAGTAATCACTTCTTAAGAGTATGTTGATTTTTTTTTTTTTAAATTGGCAGCTACAAATAGTTCTAGGCTGTATTACTCAATAGTTGCTGCAAACATGACCATAACTCATAAATAAATTTCTGTTCTACTAATGTTTACAAGATTGCCACTTGAATATTTAAAAAAAACTGCATTGGCATATAAACTCAGAACCTTCAATCAGAGCACTCATTTTGCCCAAGTTTTAAGAGATTTAAAAAAAAAATCTGTTCTTTTTTTTTAATTAAAAACTGTTTTAAAAAAAGACCTAAAATCTGGGACCCAGACTACAAAATTTTAATTTATCCCCTCCCTCCGCTTTTCTGAAACTGTGCGTGTTAAGAAAGTAATAAATGTCACCCACTTTTCCTTCTGTCTTCAGAAGTTGTTGAATTAGTTGGTCTTGATTTCTCTTAAAGCTTTTATCCTCATCATTGTTAAGAAGCTAACAAAATGAAATTGATTTGTAGACAAACGTAATATTGGAATATGACTTATTATGAAATCTTTGCGAGATTTAGTATAGAGAAAACTTAAGGTGCAAAACATGCAAAAAATATATGAAAACAAGTATTTCAATTACTCTAAAATCGGTCACAAAGTTTATTTTATTTAATGTGCATACAATATCCAGAGTGCCCGTTTTAAAGTTTCCACAAATGAACAGACCCACAAAAGCATATGAACGATTGGAAAAACTTTTAAAAAATGCAAGATTCTGAAAGTATACATAATATTATTACTATACCAATTAAACTTTAAATAGTTTGTATTATTGGCTGCAATAGAGAATTTATTAAATTTATAAACTCCAACTTTATTCAAGCACTTTTTATAAGTAACTAGATATCCAGCTATATCAGATTTTTTGTATATGCACCAATAAATGCCACTTTACTCAGGAAGGCAATTAATCCCACCCCAATGAACACATTCCATAAGATGGGCTGAGACACTGAATAACAATATTTTCCTTGTCTGAATATTTTTATTTATGCACGAATAGGAAAGAAGTTTCTGTATGATGAAACTAAATAAAAGATACACATTCCATTACAAAATGCATACAATTTTAAAATTAGTATTAATTGCAAAACAAGTACACATAATCGTTTGGATTCAGTTACCAAACTTTATAAGAAACAATTTTATGCATAATATAATTAGAAGATTTCAAAAATGCTGGAATTTACTTCTTCACATTGAAAACTTTTATATGCATTTTTTTTATTTGGGAAATCTTGTTTAATTGTCAATTAAAAGTAGTAAGTACTTGTACCCAACCACCATAGCTCAAAAAAAAAGTACCCCAAACCTCCAGAAGTTCTTACATTTTGTTCTAGCACTATTCTTTTTTTGATCTGTTCAAATGCAGAAGTTTTAAACAGACCTTGGTAGAAAAATGAAAATGTATAAATGAAGATTTGTAATTATGTCCTCAATATTCAAAAATTAGGAAAATAAAAAAAAAAATCTTATGATTACACACATATTTCTTGAAACTTACTGAATTCTTAAATTTGTTTTTAATTAACTGTGTGGCACACAAGTCAATTTTAGAAATCCTGTCCCAAGATAGTTTCTAATGACTCTTTTAATAAGCACTAAAGTATTAAAGGTCTCTTGTAACATGTCTTTTACTTTAAGAGATCTACATTTTAAATAAATATAAACAATTAAAGGGACATTAAAAAAATAACTTGCAGGATAAATTTATTCACTTACAAAATATAATTTGGTTAAGGAGTGTGTTAGTAAGTAAATATGAGCTTTTAAGAATACTTAGACTATATAACAGTAGTACTCAATAAAGCTTTCTAATATTATTTTTTTAAAAAATTAAAAAGAAGTATTGATTTGTTTTTTATTTTTCTACCAAGGACACTTCAATTAATAAGATATAACTATCAAGCAATTTTCTTACAAAAATAAAGAAATTAACTGTAAGCCATGCCTGGTAAAGTAACAATTAAATATAATTTTAAAAGTGGACCAACTCATAATAATTTTAAAAGTTCATAAAATAAAAATAAGGTTTAATATTTACGGATTTCTTCCCCATCTTTATTTAATGCGAGAGCTGTGCCCGAGTACATGTGCACAAACCCTAGATGTTTCGCCTTAATATTTTGTATAGTTTTATTTTAATTTTACTATATCTATCAAACCGGGTTCCCCAGCTCTTACAAGCTGACAAGGCTTCTGAAAACTAATTTTTCATGTGGGGTATGATTGCAATTAGAGTAGCAGATATGCTGCACAAACAGGTTACAGACAACAGTTTCGGATCAATAACAAAATTGATCAAAGAATTAACTTGTGGCAGCTTAATATAAATAGCCAAACTTAGGTAGGGTTCTGACTTATTAACATCCAATCACAAATCCATTATTTTACACAAATTGTAAAAATTTTCGATTTTCATTTGTAATAAAAATAATTCTTTCCCTCATTTAGGCCTTAGAAAAATTCATTTCGAATTTATTTTTCAATAAAGGGATAGGTGCAGATGACCCATGCCAATTGATAAGCATGACACACCTACCTTTCTCAGCATGTTATTGTTATTGTTCATAGTCCTCTTTTGCACAGAGTCGCTGCACATGTCGGAGCCCAGCGATAGGTTGCAGTTTGTGTCCAGACTCTTGGCCACGCCCTCCGATCCCATCTCTTCGTCCTCCTGATTCAGGAGTTCCCGGAGGATGAGGTTTTCGTTGCTGTGCTCCCCCCCACCTCCGTTACTCGTGAAACCGTTCTCCACCACCTCCATCTTCTCTTTGGAGGGGTCTACCTCCTCCGCCCCATGCGTCAGGAGGTTGCGCAACTTCTGGGTCGCCCCATCCGTGGCGATCTGCTGCTGCTGATCGGTGCCGCCATTGCTCGGGGGAGGCGGCAACTGCTCCTCACGCTTAACAATGAGACCAGGAGCCGGGGAGGAAGTGCCGGAAGCCGGGCTGAACGGAAAGCTGTTGGAGAAGGGGGTGGCACGGCCCGGACTGCCTCCAGCCCCGCTGACCTGGGATCGAGTGGAGGGCGAGGCCACGTGGCCTCCGGAAATCAGTTCTGGGCTGAAGGAGTTGCGTCCTGGCTGAGACTGTGTCCTTTGTGGCTGGGCGGAGGCAATCTCGAGAGGCTCCGTACCACCGCCGCCCAGGTCCCAGCTGGAGGAGGGCAAAAAGTCCAGCCCTATGTCATTGAGATTGAAGTCCTGGGGGGAGAGGGAGGAAGGGAAGGAGTAGGCGCTCCCCCCATTCATGGCACCTCCGAGGGAGGGGGCGAGCGAGGTGCCGGAGGGGGAGGGGTTGCTCCGCTGGGCAATGCTGCTCTCCAAGCAGTGATCGCTGTCCCTGCAGACATAAAACAAGAACATGAGCTCAGGGAAAGTCAAAGCATGCTCAAAATGGAGCTGCTGCAAAAGCCAAAGATTAGTTGGCATATATTTTTAAATAATTAACCATTTGTGGTTGAGAGGCTCCTCTCAGTCACCTAAATACTTGTTTTCCATTGTTCAAATTGTACGAGAACTGCGTGTTCTTGGTATTGGCAAGGGTTATTTTTACCATTAAACATTTTTTTTCTTGAGGTTAATATTTTATAATGTCATTAATGTCGATTTTAATTGAAAGATGTCAGTTACTGAACATTACGTTTTATAAACATAATTTATTACGTATACTATTTTTATGAGCAAGAGTCGATAACAAACATGGTACAGGCTAAAGCAAAAAAAGCTGAAATTTTTTTACTGATTTTTTAATTTACTGGTGTTTCCTTCGGTTATTTATGACACAAAGTACTTTATTTTAGAATAAAAATATATCATAAAAATGTATTATACATTTTGAATTAAAATTACTTATGATGAATTAAATAAAAAATAATTGTTATTGCCGTATAACCTATTAACTCATATGCGATGAAAAATTTGCAATGGAAAGAATGACAATGAACTTTTAATCTGCTTATTACACCATCTAAATAACATTTTTCGCAGATAAAACCTATCAAAATCGAATTTTTACCCCAAAAATTGGTAATACATCAATTTTTGGTAGAGGGGATTCCGAGATCGCTTAAACAAATAAATAAATATACATAGAAACATTGCTCGTTTAACAGTATCAGATATTTTTAATTTAATAGTAAACCACAAGAGAATATAATATTTGTAAAAAATTTGTTTGCAGAATAAAGTGAGTATATAATCAAAATAAATTTAACACTATATCTTAAATAAAGATAATGTGTTAAACCACGCAGACCGCAACTTGCCTTATGATAGTATGGCTAGCTACTATTACTTCGTGTTCACTAGCCATAGGGTTATAGTTGGAGCGCTTGCTTCTGGTTTGAACAAAAATAATTTTCTCGTTGGAAAATCTTAGTCTGTAGATGCCACTGGTGTTGCTACCTTGCTGGAGTGCTGAAATGAGAAAGATACTTTTGAGGCAAACAAAAGGATTTTCAAAATTTTTCATTCTCTACATAATTAATACATGCCCGAATCAAAATTTTGCATTTGTAATCAAACTTTAGTATTTTATCATAAAAGTAATTTATATAGAGAAATAATAGCTGTGCCAGATTTAAATGTGAAATGAGCAGTGCTTATCACTGAAATAAATGGCAACAGCTGCAAAGAGAATACGAGATACATACTGTCTTTTAAATGCTGTGTCAGCTTTTGAAAATCTTCTGGATGACAGATTTCTTGAATGATGCACCCTACAAGATCCTTGTTCAGGTACTTGATATTTGCTACCGAGATATTTCTGAAAAACAAAAGCATTATTGCAATTCCCATTAGCATCCTAATAAATTTAATGATAAGGGTGGGCCATTGGGCTCCCACAACGGATTTTAATGAAACAAAAAGTTACCAAGGACTTTAAATAAAAGTTTTTTTTTAAAAAAATAGAGTTTTCCAAGGACTTACCTTAAAAGTAATTTATTGGAAACTTATTTTTTATAAAGTAGAAAAAAACAATTACATACAAAAAAATTGTTACATTTATAGTGAGGAGTTAACTTTTAAAGTCGCAAATAGATTTTTTTAGTGAAAAATATATTAAAACAAATTAAACAACTAAATGAATATAAAAGAAGAAAGTAGGTGCAAGCAGTTAAAAACCATCTGGTGCAAAGAAGCCCAAATTTTCAACTCTTCATAGAAAAATTTATTTAATTCACACTAAGAAAAAACATTTTTAAATAGAGGTTTAGTAAAATGATTTAAATGATAGTTGTTTTAAGGACTTTATAAGAACTTTTAGTAATTTGTAGGCATGAATCGGATAGTGATTTTTGACTGATTAGTATTTGTTAAATAAAACTTAAAAAATCGTTAATATTTAATCAAGTTAATTAATTATGAGCATCTTCCTTTGCATTTTTAATGCACCATAAAACACAAGAAACTCACGTTGTGTCAACTGATGTAATTTTCCCCCTTGCGTCAAGACGGGTCAGGAATTGTTCGGGGGGGCCCGGAGGAGCGCTGCCCTTCTCCCCCGGAGGCATGCGTCTAGCTACGCACACCAGACGGCTTTGAACTTCTGGAAAAATAAAAGCATACACACTGTTTTACTTCATTCAAAATGAAATGCATCAATTAAGAACAAAACTACATACATACAGATTAGCTCCAACACTCTCATTTAATGATTCATTTCTTATCATAACAATTACAAGGTTTTTATTCGTTGGTAACTGCAACAAAAAGTGTGCACTTACCGGCTTGGTTCTCCTCCGTGGGCTCCTGGCGATCCGAGGTGGGCAGAAGGACGGCGGAGATGTTCATCTGCTCGTAGTGAGAGACGCGCGTTTGCTTCTCCTCCATCGTCTCCTCCTGGTCCTCCGGGGGTTTGATCAAGAAGCGGCAGCTGAAGGTGCTGCCTTGGCTGCCAGACTTGCTCGGCTCAGACCACCCGAACCCATTGCCTGGGGGGAGAGTAAGGTGACAACTCTCAGACATTTGGCTCAAACTTCTCAGGATATCAGATACAGAGCAAACTCATCTTTGAGCTATCATTCATGCTACATGTATTTCCCTACATAAACCCACCACAAATATTCGGTAATTGCTGTGAGTTGCCCCAAGAGTTTGAAAGTAACATAATATGCACTTGTTTGAATAGGGTGATGGGTATCAGTGATTTGCACATAAAAAAAAATTCATGTTTTGTAAAAAAAATGCCTCGAAATGAAAAAAAAAAATTATATATCCTAGCAAACTAAACTTAAAAAGCAACTATCGTTTTCGAACTATCTCTATATAAAGATGAATCTTTGTAGTTTTTTTTTTTTTAAACAAATCGACAGTTTGATTCCGAGCTTGATGAAACAGTGCAGACTTGGATCTTTACAAAAGGAAAGTGAATGCACACGAGATTTTGAAAAACCACCCCCCATCCCCTTCCAACCCTTTAAAGCAGAAATAAATTCTTACTAAAACCGTCAGATGGCGCCAAAATGAAGGAATTAGCCGACACTCGGCGTAAAGCCTGGGCAACGGGTACTTCAGCTAGTTTCACATAACATTTTATGTATGCGAGTGTGTTAAGGGTATAACAGTGTTTTAGCTTGATAACTAATTTAAACCACCCCATTTTTACAGATTTCCCAGAAGGAACTGAAAAAAAAAACAGACGTACAAAAATAACGGTGTGGTAAATTTTGAGACTAAAAACAAATTGCTTATAAATAACATCCTTAAAAAGTATTAACAAGCAAGGAATTAGAAATTTTTCAAAATTATACATTCCATGCAAAATAAATTTAAATTAAAGATGAGGAACGAACATTATACATCTAATTTTAAATGTCGGAAAAAATTTTAACATTTGTAAATTTGTTCATTTATGTCATTTTCTGGGTGTGTGGAAATACTGGATAAGACCCTATATTCCTGTTCCATTAAGTCTGCTAAAATTTACAGTTTAATTAATATATAGTATAAAACAACTTTTTTTTAATATAACAAAACTTTCAGCAAATATCTTACCAATAGACATAGGTAATAAGTTACTGCTAAACCTAGCGTGATCGCCGACGTGAATTATATTGTAGATACTGTTGTCAATTAAACTTTCCTGCAAAAAAAAGAACAATTTATCAGGATTTAAAAAGATAATGAGAGTTTATCCATAAATCATTGTAGGCTATTGACCACTGCAAATCTTTTAATCCACAATCAGATACCAAATTTAGAATTTTAAATTGACTACTAATTAAATAAAAGTTAATTAATCATTAAAAATCTTTTGGTATAGCTTACGTTCAAGTTGTTAAGATAAATTTAGACAATAAATATTGGAAATTAATTGTCAAATAGAATTTACAATTTATATCTAGCCTTAACATTTAACTATTTCAACCAAATTTTGAAGTAATCGCCTATCAAAAACATTTATTTTATTTTATTTCTAGCAAATTTAAAATGTGGAAATTATTAATAATATTTGTCTTAATAAAAGCAGATATTAATTGACCAAAATTATAATTATTAGCAATATCAAAATCAACAGATGCATTTCTTAAAAATGTTCAGAGCTTAAAATGCACACTTTTGTAAAAACAAATTAAAGATGTATAAAGATAAAAATAACATAGTATAATATAAATTTATAATATAAAATAAATTTATAATATAAATTTATAATATAAAATAAATTTATAATATAAAATAAATTTATAATATAAAATAAATTTATAATATAAAATAAATTTATAATATAAAATAAATTTATAAAATAAATTTATAATATAAAATAAATTTATAATATAAAATAAATTTATAATATAAAATAAATTTATAATATAAAATAAATTTATAATATAAAATAAATTTATAATATAAAATAAATTTATAATATAAAATAAATTTATAATATAAAATAAATTTATAATATAAAATAAATTTATAATATAAAATAAATTTATAATATAAAATAAATTTATAATATAAAATAAATTTATAATATAAAATAAATTTATAATATAAAATAAATTTATAATATAAAATAAATTTATAATATAAAATAAATTTATAATATAAAATAAATTTATAATATAAAATAAATTTATAATATAAAATAAATTTATAATATAAAATAAATTTATAATATAAAATAAACATAGTAATCTAATAATGGCACCAATTGGGTAAAAATGTCAAATGATGATCAATTGCATACACAACACGAGATTATTACACTGAGTTAGTGGTAAACTTGAACAATGATCGTTGTACTTACGTGATGATACTTTAAAAAAGACTCAACATTTTGAGATATAAATTCAATTTTGCCGTCTGTATTGACCACAAACAAGAAACCATCTAATGCCTAAAAGATGCACACAAAAACAAAGGGAAAAAATCAATTAGTTTTATTTTATAGCAAATAAAAAGTCAACTTTTTTATTAAAATAGAGTAATATAAAAAGTCAGTCCGAATAAGTTTCATAAATATATTAATGTATTGAAATTTTTCTAAGGGCTTTGAGCAATTTTAAAATACTTTAAAAATGAATACAAGGTAAAATATATTGATAAAAAAAATGATATTTTAAGTCACAAAAACTTTTTTTATTAAAATAGAGTAATATAAACAATTTAGCAACTATAATACCTACTATTTTACTATAATAAAACAATAAATTAAGTTTACAATTTGCAATACTACTTGCTTTATAAAAAATATGTTATAATATATTGCAAAAATATCTTGTTACTAAGGTTTTACAATGATAAAAACATTTCTAGAGAGTTGTCAGGTTAACATTCAAACTTTGTGCAGCACTGATTGATGCATGCAGCATTTTGTTTCAGATTAAAAAAGGGGAAGTGATACGCACATGCAGTAGGAATGGAGCAATGAGATCACTGCCGAGATAAGTAGGGTTGCTGGACGACACCTCGCTCTTTTGGAGGTCATCACTCGAGGGGCAATCTTCAGCTGAAAACACGAAACAGAGTTTAGACACACAATAATCGGACAGTGAATACAATTTCATTGGTTGTATTAATGTATTAATGATGCACAAGAGTTGGGCTATTGACGACAATTCAAGATTTCTACTGAAGGAAAGACCCAGTAACACTGCCTTGCAACTTTAAACCATGGACAAATGACTAGGTCGACACCTGAAAACTGGCACCACATGGAACCTGAACAAGCACACAGACATTAGACCACAGTAGATTTAATGTGCACCAGTCTCCTCTACACAGCAGACTATTTTCAGTGGATGACAGGTTAGGATCCGGCAACTCTCCGGATTACCAGATTGCTACACAAATTCATAATTTAGAAATCACCCTCCAGTGCTGTGTTTGAGGCCAAACCATATGGTCTCTATGAATATAATTTCCAATTAAGAATGATAAAAATGTATTTACTACAAAAGTATGTATTTCCCCACTTCCCTTCAGTACATTTTTAAAAAGAAACCCTCCTACTAAAAAGGACTCTTGGACCATGCTTTTACAGAAGAAAAAAAAACTATGAACCTTTGAAAGGTTAAAAAACAAAGTAAGAGGTGGGCTACATCATTGAGCTTTTGCAATTTCGAAAAGCAAAATACAATAAGTATAAAATGCATAATGCTGACACCGAACAATGGCTGCTTTCACATAAAGGGTTTAGATTCCAGAGTATGTGATTTCAATGCCAGGATTCAATGTCGTATACCTCTGAAGTACAGAAGATAAGGCAAGTGGACGATATATTCATTTTTCAGGACAACAGCATGAAAGTTTCTTGAGCAATTTTATTTCAGATAAATATAAACTACTACTTCTACTTTTTTTTCGTTTAGAAACATCTTTCCAATTTTGTTAGCGAGTTAATGCAATAGTATTGATTGCACAAAATCCCTCTCAAATGTGGGTTACCTGAAAATTGCCTTGTTGCGTTTGGTGCATCTACTCACCTAACTTGATTTGACGTATCTGGTTAACAGTTTCCTGCAGTATGGCACATTTGTCAGGGTTCGCAGAGAGGGAACACATGTCACTCGCAGAGATATAACCTGCCAGCTCCTCTAAGTAGCCCTGCGTCCTACGCCATCGCTCGTTAAGGCACTTGTTGCTGAAAACAGAACAAGGCTTAAATACACAGCTTAAAATTAATACACTTATACAGCTTAAAATTAATACACTTATACAGCTCAAAATTAAAGCTAGATTATTCGTTTAACATGAAATCGTAAAACACGAAATCCTGCTTAAGGCTGAAAAAAAATTGCTGTTAAAACCAAAAAAATAATTTTTTAACTATAAGTTTTCTTTATTGAGGCTGAATTTAAAAATTCAGCAGTGTGATTAATAAAACTTTCCTCACAGTGGGGAAGCAGGGGTGTGTAGTCCAAGAACCATGATTCCCTTCTTCTCCCCCAACCCCTTTTGTTGGACAGAACTGACCAGATGAGAAATAGATATTTACAATGAACGAGCATGAAAAGGGATAAGTTCTCTGTACCCAACTCTTTTCAAATTGAGTATGACAATGGGAATTTACATTGCATGAGCCAAAACACGTTTGTTCACCTATTAAAATCACCTGAATCGCCGTGGTTGCTTTTTCAATGCTTTCAAAATGAGTCGCAAGCAGCAATCTTTAGTGTTAGAAACGAAGCAAACATTTTTAAGTGAAAATGGTAACAAATTATAGAAAAAACAGAAATTGCGGCAAAATATGGAATCGCCAGCAGCACTGTATCTACGATTTTAAAAAAAATCGGGAAAAGATTGAAGAGCACCATAGAATTGTATGCAAACAAATTTATGGGGAAGCAGCGAGTGTGAATGCGGAAGTGTGGATTTGTTATTTACTGAAAAATGACCAGCCTTGATTCTTCAAAGCACATTCTTTTTTTAAAAATGATTGAAAGTTAAATAAGTAATTTTATTGTAGTTATACTTAATATAAATCTTACTATGTATATTTTTGATAAAATCACCAGTATTTCGTGTTTATTTTCATTTTAAATCTGTGTTAATAGGTTGAATATTTTTTTTTTGACGGTTAACAAGAATAATTATTGGCCTAGTCGACTTCGTGTTAACAAGGTTTGACTATACGGCCTCGTCGACTTCGCGTTAACGAGGTTTGACTATACCTAGAGTCCGACGTATTTAAAAAAATTATCTTTGTGTAGGTGAACACAACATCAACACAGAATGAAAGGTGTTAAACACCAAACTGTTGTATCCTCATCAAATTCAAACATTCCAAAGGAGCACACGTTGTTCAATTTTGATTGTTTTGGGAACTACTCAAATTGGCTACAGCGATGTTATTAAAAAGGCTATGGTAGTGTGTTTTAGGGCCTTTTGCAATTGGAATATCTAAAATCTGTATTACAGTGAAGTTCAAGAGATTTTATTAACTCGTAAAGTACTAACTGCAATTTTGTAAATTTTATTAAAACTTTAAAAGAAATGTAGAAAAAAAAATTAATACAAAATTCAATTGAAATTTTTATACTGTAGTTCTGATTAATAGATATTGATGGACACAGTGTAACGATGCAGAATGTCTTTGAAACGGGCTGCATGGGGTATCAAGAAAGAAAATATTTGTTTTGCTTTGAGATTCCTTTGTTCTGACATTATAACTCTGGGGCAAATGGATTGATTGGAATAAATATCATTTTGATTGATAGGAAATCAGTGCTGAAATAAAGTGAAGTATGTACATCACACGAGGCCCGAAAAGTCAGGCAAAGACATTTGTGTATCATCGTGGGGTTGGATAGGTTTACATTACTGGCCAATCCTTATTCTGTTGAAATATCATTTCACATACAGCTCTTCTGGTCGCAGTCCAACACAATCACACACATGGAACGGAACAAGTTCTGCTTTCATTACAAGGCAGTTTAATGCTTTTTGCATATCGTAATAGAGAAGGGACTATACTATGAGGAAGTATGGTGGGAAAACTCACAGTTGAAATTGCAGCTTGAGGTCAGCCTCTTCAATCCTTTCCAAGTTGACATTAGGGGAAACATTCATCTCAGGCAACACCACACAAAAGAGACTTCATTGGCCGGGCCTGAATAAGAAAATTGCTTCAAGCACGAGAAAACTTTTCGCTAGACTTGAACCGTACAACTATAATTTTTACTGGATTGATATTAGTCAGTGTTCACTCTAGAAATAAAAAGGGGCAGGGCGCTGTTGGCATTAAAAGGACACCCCGTTTTCGAAAAGTCACTTCTTGTTTTTAAAAGGGCGCTTTTAAAAGAAAATTTGGGGTGGGTGTGGCCAAACAAACTAGTGACCGAATAAAAAAAGTTCCGATTGTTGGTTAACATTGCGCTAAAGCTGCAAATTGGGCTATTGGTAACGGTTCAGGGCTTATCTCGAAGGAAAGACCCGTACAAAATTGATGTATCTTACTTTTAAATTAGTGCAAATAGTACAAAACAATATTAAAAATTATTTTCTTCAATTAACTAAATCGGTAAGTAGTCCTAATCAGACCCTTTACAAAACTGATGAAAAGGCTACTTAAATCCAAAATTTGGTAATAAAATGTCTAATCTTGTAAAATCGTCCCAAACCATCTTCTCTTAAAAAAAACACAGGAAAAACGCTTAGCATTTCATATGCGGGCACAGGCAACCCCATGCTCAAATTAAAAATGGAGTTTGTTTTTCTAGTGTCAAAATTTACTTTAATTCTTATTTACACACAAAAAAAAGTAATCAATGCCTTCTTTAAAGACCGCTTAAGGAAGCAAGGACGCTTGTGCTTGATTGAAAAGGGCAAGAAGGGCGGAATTTTTTATAAAGTGGGCGGCATTTTTTAAAAAGGGGCATGAGGGCGCTATCGAGATAAAAAATGGACAGGCAGGGCGGACACGCCCTTCAAAAAACGGCTAAAGTGAACACTCCATAAGTATATAATGCAACTTATGCAAATATCACAGTTCATGAGCAGCAGGTTTGTAGCTGAAAATTGAATTGGCTTGAATTTTCTGCTAGAAAATGAATATTTTCTTGCAGAAAATTACAGATGACTTATCAGTCATGTTGAAACTTTATTATTACCTCTATATACCATTTCTAAACTCCACCCATCTCAAAATCATTTGACACTACGAAACACATGTTACAACATTTGAGAAATATTTGAACAACCATTTTGTTCCCAAATTTAAGTTCAGTTAAGTACTTGGAAAATTTACTATTACGTGACAATCTGATAAATTATGTTTAATACCAAAAAATTAATCTCCCTATTACTTTTGTAAATTGATGATATAGATAAAATAACGAATTATGAAAAAATATAAAAGCTTAAATTAAAAAACAAAAAGATATTTTAATTAAATAGTATTATTTCTAAAGTTTTTGTTAAAAAAAAAAACTAGATGACTGCCCCCCTTTTTTTAAGCATTGTTTTTATATAATATTTTGATTAAACTAGTGAACTCTTTTTACAAAGATCTTGTAATTTGTGAATTCCAACTTGAACTGAACATTTGGCGAAAGCTAATGCACCTCTGGACAGTGAATGCAAGAGGGAGCATTCCACTTTCTTAGAAATTGAGTCAAGTTTCATAGAAATTGGACATTCACCTCATTAATTTCAACCTTTGCTCTCACCACAATTGTCTCATAAAATCTTGTATACTTTCCTGCGAGCCGGTACGGCAAACCGGTACTTATTTGCGAGCCTTTTCAGTATACTAGAACTTTATTGCCAGACTCAATTTTTTTCTATATATAAATCGATTTCTATTAAGAAAAAAAAATCCATATCTGATACTGCTGCTATATACCCCTTTATATTTCTATTTTAAACAGCGATTATCAGAAGTTCATTTTGATGGCAGTTGGCCAAGTTAAATTTTTTCTTTCCTACACAACAGTCCTTACTAAACTATATTATATATTTGCATCTGTTTGTCATGTGATCGATAGATATGCAACAGGGATGGAGTGAGGCAGTGGGGAAGGGGAGGTTTGTGTCGCACACACCAAAATACAGTACAAGTCAAATGAATTTGCATTCGATTAAAAGATCTTAGACAGGTACAAGTTAACTGCAACTATCGGTAAGCTTGAATATTTAGAAAATAATTTTTAATACTACAACTCTAATTGTTGAGACTAATTTATCCTTTACCACAACGAATTACAATAATGTAAATAATTATTTATCTATCAAAGTACAACAAATAATCAACATTTCAGTAAATATCAAAAGTATATACAAATCAGTTGGTTCTAGGGGATATCTGGCAAAGTACGTAGAATATTTAGCTAATAATAAAACATTTTAAAATTCTACATGATGATGTTTTCATGTTACAAGTGTAATTCTCTTCTTTTTTTTTTATTTAGATAAATTTACATTTAGTTTCTTTTTGAAAAGTTATCTTCATACACAACCAATGCAATAAAAAGCAGGCATTGTTGAAGACTAATAAAAAAATTCCTAAGGATGCGACAAACATTTTATTTTTTTTCCGTTTTCTTTAAGTGAGTAATAAATGTGTAAAATTTATGGAATAATTTTATTTTTGGTACAATATTCATTCATACCATAACTTAAAAGAAAGGATTTAGTAAATTTTATTTTTTAAAAAAATTTATCAAAAATATTTTTAAAAATGCAAATCATAATCGTACCTCGACTGCAGTTGCCATCTTTAAGATAATTCTATAGGGGTTTCTTTCTTACAAACAAGTGACAACATCAAACGCATCATTTACAAAAAAAAAAAAAAACATTCAAACTTTCCTGCCATCGATGAACAGTGCCGATCCAGAGGAGAAAAGGAGCGCAGAGATTGACCCGAGAACTTGCCTACGTCACAGTTGGGGACGTGCCATTGGCGCGAGATCTACATGTACGCAGACGATCTCGATAGCGAAACTACCCCTACACGGCATTCTGCGAAGGATGGCTCTTTCTCATACACTACAGTGTCAGCTGCACCGGACAGCCTTACCTGAAACGAGAGGCCCAGCACATCGCGAGGACAGCATTTCGCAGGAATTTATTCCATGTCTCATCTGCGAATAACAACACAACTCGGCTGTACGAAAACAAAACATCCGGGCATTCCTGTCTTCTGCTCTTCCGATTCACAAAAACAAGGAGGGTTTTCACATTCTCGTGTCTTCACGTTGTTGAGTTCTAGAAGGAGAAGTTGTTGGAGATGACACCAAAATCACCAAATGAATAAAATCTTTAAGAAAAAAAACAAACAAACGAGGAGAGAGACGGGGCGAGATGTGGAATGGTGTATGTAGAGGGCCCACAGCGGCGACTGCGCAGTGGCGGTAGCGGGATGGGTCACGTGGTTCCTTACAGGTGCTGCGAGTGCGGCGGGGTGAGTGGCCCCTGACAGTTTTTCGCGTTGCGCACTTTTCGGCAGGAATTCCCGAGTCCACCGGCGCCCGGCATGCGACATTTTTTTGTTGTTGTTGTCATTTATAGTTTTTGGGAATTTATAGTCTCACGGGCGACGGAACTTAGTTTCAAGAGGCGTGCGAGGAGAAAATATGATATTGATAATAGTAAAATCAGTATCATCTGAAATATTAAAATAAATATTGCATTTGTATTACATTTTAATTTTTTTATTTAATATGTACTGTCATTAATATAAGATCAGAGGGAGATCACTTTAAGCATAGGTTGGTATGGTTGAAAAAATAACGTCGCACTAGAGCTGCACAGTGGGCTATTGACGACGGTTCGAGGTCTATCTCGAAGGAAAGACCCGGGAACGATACCTCGTATATTTGAACCATGGTCAGATGACAAGGAAAGACCTGAACTGGCACCCAACGCCTTCAATAGACGTCGGGACTTACACGTGTGTTGTTGTTTCGTTAATTAAAATTAAAAATTGACCGATTCGCAAGTTTAAAAAAAGGAGGATTGATTTAATTTTCAAAAAATAAGTGGTTTTTTATTTTGCATAATATCATTTTGTAAAAACTGGAAACTTTGTTTGGAGTTTGAGTAATAAATATTAAAGAATGTCCGTTCATGTATGGTTGTGGAAAGTAAAGGGGAGAGTCACATACGAGTTCGACTGTACTAACATTTTCGCCAACGGGCCGCCACTGTTCATTGTTCAAACTCTCTCAAATTGTCTGCAGCATATACTTACTATCTATTCTCTGTGACCCACCGTTTCTGAAGCGCACCTTGTCAGGTTTAATGAAATAGTTATGACTTCACTCCGTACCAACCTGAATAGCCCGAGAAAAATTCAAGAGAGAATGCAGCCCGAAGAATACATTGGAATTATTTTTAGAAAAATACTTAAAGCGAGAACAAAAGATAATTGACAGCCACAAAATATATCTGCGGTATTTTATTCATCCGCATATCCAGCATGGTAATCGGATATCCGGCACTTTGTTTCGGGATATCGGATAATTACCGTGTAGTTAAAAACCAGCCGGATACCTGATATCCGTTTCATCCCTAGTCTAAACTAATTTTTAAATCATACTTCATTAATATTAAAATACTTGAGGAAATTGCAGAGGTGAAAATCTAAATTAATAACCTTTGCTAGAGCATTGAATTTAGAGAATAATTTTGTTTTATTAATTCATATAGTATATCGTTTGGTTCAATTTCCATGCGAAGAACGAGTATTTATGCAAGTTATTAATATTTGGCAAATGAAATTTCTATTGCATACGATAAAATTTTTATTAAGGTGAAATGTTTAAGGGCCTAATCACTAACTTTTTTTTTAATGAAGAATAAAAACTGCGGAAACTTATGGAGCTGAATAAAATTGAAATATCTTTTTGAAAAGGTTAACGGAACGGGTTGCCGGTAAAATTGGGTATTAAGACTGGACATCTGCATTAAATTATGAAATTGACAAAAATACTTTACAATATTTATGCTACTACTTTGTTAGTTCAAATTTTACGAATAAATTTATTCACATTTAAATTGAATTAATTTAAACAATAACCTAAACTAGTCTCAAAAATGTGGAAAACCTCAGTGATCTTTTGGTTTCGACTAGCATGCCTCCGGAGAGTGAGTTCTCTCCCCCCCCCCCCCCCCCCCCCCCCCACACACACACATAAAAACGCAGCAGTGCTATCATTGAAAAAGCTCCAACTACTGAATCTCGACGACCATAAACTCATGGCGCCATCTTCATTCGACCACCCCAACCTGAAACCTTGGCTGTCCTTTGGTTTGGAGTTTCGGATTGCCATTCGCAGTGGAGGCGATTGGGGACGGAGAGGAAGCACTGTTTTTCAATTTTGTCCCTTAACATTTTTAAATTTGCACTTAAAAAAATCAAGTAAAGTATGTTACTGAATTGTCGTACCCAAACCCCCTCCTAATTCTTTCTGTTACTTGTATTACATTTACAATCGACTTTATTTTCTCGTATTAATTATCTTTTGACAGCTAGCAGGCATTTAGGCGCCACTACGCCTTAGCTCCTGTTTCCGTTATTACAAAATATTCATCGTTTGACTGAAAATAAAGAGAAAATAAAATAAGCAAAAGGAAATTGGTCTCGATTTTAGAGAGCCGAAAAATATTTGCGCCGATATATATCTACGTTGAATACTTATAAACCAATCTGAAATATTTTGTTTTTTAATAGTAAATAAAATATCGCATTTTTTTTTATTTCAAAAAATGTCTCGCTGGTATCAATTAGAATATAGACGTCTTTAAGTCTTACAGTATAGAAGCAGAAGACGAATTGGTGTCCACAGGGAAAGTATTTTGAATTTTCCTGATATTTCTCTGCAAGCCGTACTTTTTTTAAGGCAATATTTAAAAAATTTATTATTATTCCTTAATTTTATGCAAGATATGCTTTGACATTATCTTGTTATTTCGCAAAAATATATTTATTTTTAATATATAAGTTTAGTAACTATTTCGCTTGATTTTCGAACTCCCAAAAAAAGTGCAACCAAAGTTTAACATTCAAAAATCAATAATCAATGCAAAAAATTTAATGTACCCCAAATTAAAAATTCTAGAGCAATTAACAAATATCAATAATTCAAAATGCTACTTAAAAATCATAAAAGTCCAAGTAAGTGCAATATATCTCTTAGATTATTAGTGATAGTACTTTAAGATCAGACTAAAGTAACCTCAACATAAAAAAAAATCCAATACACTCAAATAGTAGAAACCCAATGAATCCCTATCCCTAATAATAAAACTAATTTATTAAATCTAATCCAGTATCTTAAGATATACAGATTAGTACACAAAATATATTTCATAAGATCTAAAATGTACCCAAAAAATAATAGAGGCAACAACAGTTTCGTTAAGTTTAACAGAAAAAAAAAATCATTTTAGGGATTTTCAAAAGAAATTTGAATTTCACTAGGAACTTAGCAGGTTTTAAACATTTGAAAGATCTATTTTTAAAATAAATTGAGTGGGCGGGCAAGTACCTAGTTATAGATAGCCAATTGGTTTGTCAAATTTTAGAAACATCAGCATTTTAGTGCAGTTTCTACGACCTTGAAAGAGAAAATTTTCACTTTTACACACTTTTAAAAGTTCCATATGCAATTTCCCTCTTTTTGATTGTATTTAAAAAAGTATTTGAATATTTGCAACCAATCAACGATGTTTCTTAATCAGAAATCAAGTTAAAAATATTTTTTTTGACCAATTCCCTGATTTTTTCAAAAAATCCCAAAATTACTGACATTTCCAGAATGGTCAAATTCCCTGATTTCCCGGTTTTCCCTGCTTGTGGACACCCTGTTAGCCAGGTGATATAAAGGTCAAATGAAAAGGTATTTTGAATAGTTCCTACTTTTTATACACCTGAAAAATTGACTTTTGTTTTGAGACCTTTTTGTTTAGTATTTCTGAAAGTTTGTGTTGCCTTTTAAAGTCAAAATGAAACGTGTAGCAGGGGATTGTATTGAAGTATTTTCTGGAAGAAAGCCATTTGCTATTTTAACGAAAAAAGAAAGCTTGTAACTTTGTATCAAATCAGCTTTATTGTATGTAACCTTATAATTTCTGAAAATTATATTATTTAAACATTTTTTACTGTGTATTTTAAATTGGTATACTTCAAATAACACAAAATAGTGAGTAAATACAAATGTGCAATACCATAACTTTCTTTCCAACAGTAGGAAGGGTGGTCTTATTTTTAGTAGGTTCCCCCTTCCTCCCAAAGTGCGAAGAGCCATCACTTTACCTCATTATTTGGTGTTGCAAACCGGCCCACTTGGGGCATGATTCATTGTGCTGAGAGGCCCCATTTGGGTTTGGAATGTGGCATCTTCCACTTGAAAAGTTTCGGTTCGGATTTCGAACAGAGAGAACACTAGGCCGCCATTGAGAATGGTCGGAAAAAAGACAGCTCCTCCACATAAGCAATGTTTGGGAAGAAAATAAAAACAAGTTAAGTTTTTAAAAGATGTCCCTTCTCCTTGAGTCTTCCGAACTACAGGAAATGCATCGAACCTGGTAGGTTTGCATTTGCATTTACAAAATTATGGCGCCCGAACAGGGACTCGAGGAAAAAGAGACAATGCAATCTCTCAAACAAAGACGCACAGCCGTGCGAGGTTCATTCACAAAGGCCGTTAAGCTCTTACGTGAGCTTATAACGGAAATGGCTGAAGCCGTGAATGTCCAAATAGCTTTGAAACAGCTTCCAAATAGCTTAATCGAGGAAAAAGCCAAAAAACTCTTTGCCCTAGACGTTGTGTTCCAGGAACTCCTGCAGGGTCAGGAAGAGGGATGCAGCCAAGAAGACTTCAATAAAGAATGCTATGCTGCCGAAGTATATGAAGAGGAGCTTATAGCTTGCCGTGTCCGAGCTACAATACATCTAAAAGAATTGACAATCTCGTCGAGGATGGAGATCGCGTTCGAATCCGAGGAGATTCATTCCCGGCCGCGGTTGTGACCCACTCAGCCGATTTCATCCCCCCCGTCCCAGTATTGAAGGTCTCGACGACAGATGAAGATGCTATTCGAATCCGAGACGATTCCTTCCCGGTCGAAGTAGCGACCCCCTCAGCCGACTTCATCCCCCCCCGACCCAGTGCGGCGAATGCCGGAAAGGCTTGTGTATGATGCAAGTTGTAAACAGAAGGGATTATCGTCTCCGAATCAATGTTTGGAAAAAGTGCCAAACCTTCTACTTAGTGCATCTGATAGTGTAAACTCGGGTACGTCAATAACTTATCGTCATACAAATGTTTGTTTTGGTGTAAAATGCTCACCATTTCAATTAAGTGCCACCATAAATCATCATTTGAATATAGTGCCCCGTGATCTTTCTCCAACTGCCAATCATCTAAGTGTTGATGATTGTATCCCAAGTTTATGTGACTTGGGGATCACTGGAATTCGTCCATTCTATTCGATGGACACTCCTACAGCTGTTAGAAACAGTTTCAACAGTTTTCGGTGCACATTAGTGTTAAATAGAATTAAGTACATTCTTTCTGTGACTGATCCTCCTAAGTTGTGACATAAAATATACCAGGTGTATAAAAAGCTGCCGACCTCATGTCTCGTGATTGTTTTACTGAAAAGTTGAAACAATTAAAATGGTGGGAGGGTCCATCTTGGCTCTGAAAGTCAGAATCCAAGTGGCCTTCTAGTGTAAATATTCTAAATGAAGAGATAATTAGTTCTGAGTAACTAAAAAGTGTTAACTGTACATAATGATGTAGTGAAACTAAACAAATTGTATTTTGAATATGTCTCTTCTTATTTAGAAATTTAAGACTCTTTGTATCTCACAACAAACTCTATCGCTGATAACGTACCAAAGTGGTCGAACTATGAATACACCAGATCGTATGAGATATTAAGCAAAAAACTTTAGAGAATTTAATATTTAGAATATTTTTTTCAATTTATACTTTTCTTGCATTTAAATTTATATGTATATATATTTTGGCATTAGTTAGTAAGCATTCTTTTAGTTAGCAAATAATTCATTGTTTTGTTTTCAATGAACAATATGTGTGTATTTGTATATATTTTTGTATCCTTTTTGTATATTTGACTTTGCTTTTGTGGGGAGAGCTGTAGTTAGTAAAATTTGAGTTTATAAGTTTAAACTCAAAGGTGGGAGAATGTTGCAAACCGGCCCACTTGGGGCATGATTCACTGTGCTGAGAGGCCCCATTTGGGTTTGGAATGTGGCATCTTCCACTTGAAAAGTTTCGGTTCGGATTTCGAACAGAGAGAACACTAGGCCGCCATTGAGAATGGTCGGAAAAAAGACAGCTCCTCCACATAAGCATTGTTTGGGAAGAAAATAAAAACAAGTTAAGTTTTTAAAAGATGTCCCTTCTCCTTGAGTCTTCCGAACTACAGGAAATGCATCGAACCTGGTAGGTTTGCATTTGCATTTACAAAATTATGGCGCCCGAACAGGGACTCGAGGAAAAAGAGACAATGCAATCTCTCAAACAAAGACGCACAGCCGTGCGAGGTTCATTCACAAAGGCCGTTAAGCTCTTACGTGAGCTTATAACGGAAATGGCTGAAGCCGTGAATGTCCAAATAGCTTTGAAACAGCTAGAAGAAAAAGCCAAAAAACTCTTTGCCCTAGACGTTGTGTTCCAGGAACTCCTGCAGGGTCAGGAAGAGGGATGCAGCCAAGAAGACTTCAATAAAGAATGCTATGCTGCCGAAGTATATGAAGAGGAGCTTATAGCTTGCCGTGTCCGAGCTACAATACATCTAAAAGAATTGACGATCTCGTCGAGGGATGGAGATCGCGTTCGAATCCGAGGAGATTCATTCCCGGCCGCGGTTGTGACCCACTCAGCCGATTTCATCCCCCCCGTCCCAGTATTGAAGGTCTCGACGACAGATGAAGATGCTATTCGAATCCGAGACGATTCCTTCCCGGTCGAAGTAGCGACCCCCTCAGCCGACTTCATCCCCCCCCCGACCCAGTGCGGCGAATGCCGGAAAGGCTTGTGTATGATGCAAGTTGTAAACAGAAGGGATTATCGTCTCCGAATCAATGTTTGGAAAAAGTGCCAAACCTTCTACTTAGTGCATCTGATAGTGTAAACTCGGGTACGTCAATAACTTATCGTCATACAAATGTTTGTTTTGGTGTAAAATGCTCACCATTTCAATTAAGTGCCACCATAAATCATCATTTGAATATAGTGCCCCGTGATCTTTCTCCAACTGCCAATCATCTAAGTGTTGATGATTGTATCCCAAGTTTATGTGACTTGGGGATCACTGGAATTCGTCCATTCTATTCGATGGACACTCCTACAGCTGTTAGAAACAGTTTCAACAGTTTTCGGTGCACATTAGTGTTAAATAGAATTAAGTACATTCTTTCTGTGACTGATCCTCCTAAGTTGTGACATAAATATACCAGGTGTATAAAAAGCTGCCGACCTCATGTCTCGTGATTGTTTTACTGAAAAGTTGAAACAATTAAAATGGTGGGAGGGTCTCTGAAAGTCAGAATCCAAGTGGCCTTCTAGTGTAAATATTCTAAATGAAGAGATAATTAGTTCTGAGTAACTAAAAAGTGTTAACTGTACATAATGATGTAGTGAAACTAAACAAAT
This sequence comes from Troglohyphantes excavatus, assembly GCA_963932185.1. NCBI lineage: Eukaryota > Metazoa > Arthropoda > Arachnida > Araneae > Linyphiidae > Troglohyphantes > Troglohyphantes excavatus. The sequence goes on from OZ010674.1 coordinate 1,120,016, forward strand.
TGTATTTTGAATATGTCTCTTCTTATTTAGAAATTTAAGACTCTTTGTATCTCACAACAAACTCTATCGCTGATAACGTGCCAAAGTGGTCGAACTATGAATACACCAGATCGTATGAGATATTAAGCAAAAAACTTTAGAGAATTTAATATTTAGAATATTTTTTTCAATTTATACTTTTCTTGCATTTAAATTTATATGTATATATATTTTGGCATTAGTTAGTAAGCATTCTTTTAGTTAGCAAATAATTCATTGTTTTGTTTTCAATGAACAATATGTGTGTATTTGTATATATTTTTGTATCCTTTTTGTATATTTGACTTTGCTTTTGTGGGGAGAGCTGTAGTTAGTAAAATTTGAGTTTATAAGTTTAAACTCAAAGGTGGGAGAATGTTGCAAACCGGCCCACTTGGGGCATGATTCACTGTGCTGAGAGGCCCCATTTGGGTTTGGAATGTGGCATCTTCCACTTGAAAAGTTTCGGTTCGGATTTCGAACAGAGAGAACACTAGGCCGCCATTGAGAATGGTCGGAAAAAAGACAGCTCCTCCACATAAGCATTGTTTGGGAAGAAAATAAAAACAAGTTAAGTTTTTAAAAGATGTCCCTTCTCCTTGAGTCTTCCGAACTACAGGAAATGCATCGAACCTGGTAGGTTTGCATTTGCATTTACAAAAATTTGGTCTGAGATAAACTCATTTCTTTAACCGAACAGCGTAGACAAGCTAAATTGAAGACTTGCTTTAACATTTTCATGAAATAAGAACAATTAAGATACCTCGATTACACAATATTTTAAACAGACACATATTTTGTTAAATGTGTAAAAATAAATAATAGAGTATAATTTTTTTTGTAATTATGAAAGAATAAAAAAATTTGTATCGGAGAAGAATACAAGCTAACCAAGCACTGCACAATATAGTAGGTTTTATTACTTTTTCTTATATTTTTCCTTTCCTTAACAATGTTTAAAAGTTGCATATACAAATTCATAGCTATTTCATTGTTTTAAGGGTGGATGAGTAGAGATAAAATATGCAAAAGTTTTCGAGTGTGACTTACTTATATAGATAGCTTTATTACCTAATTATTTTTTCGAGTTTTGACTTACAGGTATATAGTTATATTTTTCTCTTTTATAAATGAACCATTTATTAGTTGTATGAAAAGATATTACGTTTGTATAAAATTGAACTCAAACATTTATTTTTAATGTAGATAGTGTGATAGCGTGTGGCTCACGTTATTTGGCCGCTAAAACAGTTCTGGAATGTGCTACGTAGTATTATTTTACGTATACGAATATTAACGTTATGCGTATGCGAATATTATACGTATATTAACGTTACGTATGCGAGTTAAACTTTTGAGTAAAAAATTAACTTTCATCCTTTTAGCGCTCTAGTTTAAAATCGATCTAAAATCATGGTTTAGTGAATCATTCGATTCCTGAAAACAAATACTTCGACACATACACTATTTAAACCCAATTTAATCAAATTTATAGTTTAGACTTTTATTACTTTTTAGAGTAACCTTAAATGTGTTTTTAATTATATTATTATTTTATGCCAATTATGGAAACACAAAATAAAAAGATAATGCAACTTCGTAATTATTACAATGGATAAATCTGAGGCAATTGCTTGAACCAGTTTTATATTTGTGATATATTTGATATCAATGATAAATATATAAATAACTTATTGCGCAATATTAAAATATTATCTATAAATGGAAACATTTATGTATCATGGGTTGATTAGACTTAATTTCATAGCGATTTATAATAACTAAAAAAAAAAATTATGAAAAATTAGCCAATAGTCCACTGAGCAGCATTTTTTGTTAGAGTGCGGGGGGGGGGGGGGGGGGGGGGGGAGAGAGAGGTGATCGCAAAATAAAATGTTGCCCAGGTTGAAAATTATGCTTGAGCCGCCCCCGTGTATAGTAGTGGGAGGAAGATGATGTTCCAAATCTTTCCTTTACTCGGCAATGTAGTAAAACAGTTCAGACTTACAGTTTCAGAAACTGCAATATTAAGAATGTGCGAGGGCAACATCCGAGAAAAGCCGTCATTGTTTGTATGGGGATTTGTATAGAGACAAGACAGCTGATGTGTAGGTATCGAGTTGTAAGACCTGACCCGATGATATGCAAATTATTTCTTTGTTTTTAAATTGAAATTCGAATAAGATTTCCATTGATCGGTATGTTAATTAAAAACAAAATAAACTGCAAATATATCAGTAGTTAAGTTTTTTGGGAATATATATGATTTATGTAAAATCGAAATATATTCAGTTTATAAATGAAAGAAACGATGGATTTTTTTATAAAAAATTAAGCAAACTTAATTTTAATTAAAAATAAGTTATTTTTTTGTAAAAGAAAATACTTTCAAAAGAAAGAAGTCGTACCTAGGCATCACAGAACAAAACGAGTTGAAAGGTAAATAGATTTTTGATTTTCCTTCGATATTACTTGAAACAGATTTAGTAGTTATCATTGAACGTTTAAATTAAATCGCAATATTTAAAAAAAATAGTTTTTCAAGTTTTGTACGACTTTCTAGGTTGCAACGTGCAAAATCGATACCGACTCTAAGACAAGATCGTGCCTCACGTGACCTTTCGAGAGCTGACGTCATCACAAGCGGGCCAGAGCAATACTACCTTAACCCACATTTTAGGTGGTGTTGGCCAGAGAGGCCAGGACGATATTTCCTTGCTCGAGACTATGGGTTTTTCAGCGCGGGCTCCTTTGTTTCTTGCTTTATATCTCGAAGTAAGTGATAATTTCGTGTTTTAATCTTTGATTTTAATACCTCATGATCTAAGATATAGTTTACAAGTGCGGCGTTCCCAATCCTAAGTGAAATTACCCAAATACTTCGAAAATTCAGTTTCTCTAAAGATCGGACATATATATATATATATATATATATATATATATATATATATATATATATATATATATATATATATATATATATATATATATATATATATATATATATATATATACATATATACATATATTATATATATATATATATATATATATATAGTGTTCACATAGTTTTAAAAAAAGGGCAGGGGGGGATTTGTCAAAAAGGGCACTTTTTGTTGACTGAAAGGGCACTTTCCTTACTTTTAACTGGAATTTTTTCAGGAGGGCCAGAATTTTCTCTTTTCTAAAAACTTTTTTAAAGTTTGTATAATTTAGTGTTTTTTTTAAATGTTTAAAATTTTACAAAAAATAAAATTTTAAAAAATGCACCATAAACTCATTACATAAAAAAATCTTTAATAGTAGTGTTTTTTTTTCCAAAAAGAAAATTTTTAAATCCTCAAATTTTTCTAAAGTTCCTTGTTAAAAAGTTTTTACTATCTCAAATTTCATAAAGGTGGGAGAGAGATAAGTTTCAAATAAAAAAAAAATTAACAAAATATATTAGCAGTAAAACAAATTAGAACATTAATACCAACCAAACAAAAAGAAACAAGCTTCTTCCAAAAATCAATTTTTATAACTCCAAATGACAAATCCTAAACTTCAATTTCTTAATTAAATTATATTTTCGAAAAATTTAACGCAATTTTGTTCTGTAGTGCAAATTAAATCATGATTAAATAGAAAGTGGTGAAGTATAAACATTAATTCATCAGATGCAAAAGGATTGAAAGTCTTTCAAAAGAGACCGCAGCAGATCGCATCAAATGAATTTCTACATTTTTAAGGTTTTGATGAATGAAAAAATTTATAAAAGAGAGCCATCTGGAAGTTGCATTCGTCAGAGGCAAACGAAATTAAGAGTTATAACAAATCTTAAATTTCGTGTGATTCCTTGTTTGACGACGTCGATCGCAAATATTCGGAAAAAAGGGATAAAAAGTTCACTATTTTTCTGACGTGAAGATTGATTATAGGAATGGACAATTTCAAAAAAGGGGGAAGAGAAAAATCCACAGGCATTGTGCGGGAGCAAAGAGCATCATAATTAAAGGTTTTTAATTTTTTGACAGGAGTCATTCACAATGCTTTCTTGGGAAATACCTTCTTTCAAAGTAAGCAGTTTTTGGATTGATGCATTGTGAATTCCGGTTCAACTGCCGCCCCATTTCAAGTATTAAGAAAAGTAATTCTTTACACATGTACAAACAGCCTACAATTATCTTTTATGTCACCAACTGAATATCTATAGATCTCAGAAACGCCTCTTTACTTTAACTCAGCAAATATCACGTGGGTTGAGGGTACGATTGGGATACCAAACTATTCCTACACACATACGTTTTTGCGGAAAAATATTTTTTTTAATTGCAAGGCGCCAAAAAGGTACTGGAAAAAAAGCAGGGCACGATTTTTCACTTCTAAAAAGGGCAGGGCGCATCGGTACTTACAAAAAAGGGCAGGGCGCATCGGCACTTACAAAAAAAAGGCAGGGCGCGACGCCCTTTGAAAAACGCATAACAGGAACACTATATATATATATATATATACATATACATATATATATAAAAATTCTTAAAAATATTTATTAAATGGTTAGGTGCGTGACAAAAAAAAAAAAAAACCTGGCATGTTAGCTTCCAAAACACACAAACCACAGCCATGGTAGTTTGGAATTCAAAAACTACTGCCTAATTGAGTTAGGATGTTTTTCCCCAAGGAAAGTGCAAACAGTGGGAGGAGGCGTTCGGCAAATACATATCGATGCCTGGCTCCCAATATATAATGTCAGTTCGGCAAGTATTCGAATGTGAAGTTAAATTACGCATTGGTTGCAATATTTTTGCGCTCATTAATTTTTTTCAATCATCTATTGTGCTATAAATATTGAAAATGTTGATGACATTTTCAACTATGCTTAAAAATACAATGACAATGACGCGACTATAAAAATGAAGTTACAATCATCATATTGTGTCATAAGTTGGGAAATTTCCTGTACGAAAACCATTTCCGTTTGGAGATATTCTCGTAAGTTTCACCCATTAGCCAATCAACATATCGAACCTCAAGTGCAGCTAAAGCAAGAAAACTAATTTCGGCTGTACCTTCTCACAAATGCAGTGTATTAGCATGGGGGGAATCTCCATAGCGCTGAACCACTTCTAGCCTCAGCTGAAGGTCTTTACGCCACTTCCGAGCCAGATGAACATTTTCTTGATTAATACCTAAATAAGCATCTCGTCTTAAATTTCCATACGGTGTAAAATATTTTGAAAAACGTGTGTTTTTCACATAAACAAACGAGAAGATGAAGCTAGGTGTAAACTGACTGACCAAAAAGTGTCGCTGCCTCCCGGACTATTAGGGGACTGTGGGTTTAGTGAGTGTTGGGGACAATGGGGACCGCAGGAGACAAGAACTAGGGTCTCCGGTTATCACAGCGGATGTTAAGTTAACTGCGTGCAAGGAATAAACGAAAGATTTGGGAAGCTCCATTATAAACAAAAAGCGCGCTTTGCAAAACGCTAACAAAATTTTATTTCGTTTGCCGAAATGACGTCACTGATCACGTGATAGCATAAACCAATTATGGTTCTCGATTAATGACAATACTACCAATTAGATAAAGGAAGGTAATATGCAACAGGGATGCTTCGAAGAGCAGAGTGATTCACATCATGTCATGTGACCTGACATCATTCGCATGACTGCCGCGCGTTTTGGCGCGCCATCCAGTTTCTCTCTTCAATTCAAATATCGTTAATGGGCGTGACAGCGCGGATTTCGACGGACTTCTTCGAGAAGTACTACGAGTGGAAACACTTTTTTCCTTTCATAAGTTCTTAAGCTGAATGCGGGTGCGGGGGGGGGGGGGGGGGGGGGGGGGGAAGTGAAGGCTGAGTATTTTACATTCATGAAATTGACAAAAGCAATATTTTTTGGTGATCGTCTCCGCTACAGGAATACGACTGGGAAAGGGAATGACAACAATTTTAAATTCGGATGAAGTTTTCAGTCATTTTTCAAAGCCGACATTCAACGTATTATTTCGCAAGTTAAAGTTCATTCACTAAAATTTAATTCGTCTTAGATTCTCAAGCCACCAGCTTCCATTTCATTTGCTTTTGAATATCGAAATCTATCTAAAACGAACCGTAATTGACGAATATTTTTTTTTAAGATATAGAACCAGTTTCCTATCTAAGTTTTAAACAAAATTGCCGTGTTATGTAAAGAATTCGAATATGATTGGGGTGTCAAAATAAATTGATGAGACCACCCCTGGTAACAATTAAATTGTATTTCAAGTCTTCAAATCTGTTGGAATTGGACACAAAACTCAAGTCAAATGGAGAGGGTGCACGAATCACACAGAAGTCATAAAATCTTTAGAATAAATTTACGGCTCTTCAGGTGAGGTGTTGGGTCAGGCGATCCAAACACAGATTCTACTTTCTTTAGAGCCACATTTTGTTTTACTTATGTTAACAGACATGATACAGGCAAAAAGCAAAGAAACCTGAACTCTTCCCCAAAGCCGAAAAATGTTTGTTAGCCAAAAAATACAGGAGTTTAGAACGTGACCATTTATATCTTCAACTTATTATTTTTATTTTATATATTTATTTCTTTTGTATAAGTTCATTATGGTATTTTTTATTCTTACGCCTTTTGTCTTAATTCTTTTGCCAGTATTGGATAACTTTAAAAACCGAAACTTGCCATTGAAAAAAAAAAAATGCAAATCCTAACATAAATAGAATTGTAATAAACAAAGAAATTTATTTGAATTCTGAATTTTTGAAATCTACTTGTCAGACATGGGCTAGTGTAAAACAAAAGATAAATTGTTGGAGTCATAATTCGAAGAAAATAGTTCGATCAGGCAATTCTAATATGTATTTAAAACAAACGTTTAAAGAGCTGTTCAGATAATCCCTATAGAACAAAGTGGGAAACAAAATAAATTTAGAAACGCAAATACAACTTCAATAAAAAAAAAGAGACAGGAATTTGAAATTCGAAAAACAAGCAGATCGACGACACCCACACGAAACAGTCGATGATGGAGAAGGAAAAAATGAAAACGGGGTGAAAATACTCGCAATAGTGAGTGGTGAATTCACAGCGAAATAGGCGCGTTTTTTAAGTATTTCTAAAGCACGCAACAACAACAACAACAACGTGCCGTGGAAGGAGAAAACGACATTTTCAAACCAGTTGGATTCCTTTCTCCAAGGCAGAATTTGGAAGTCAGCAATGAAACCTGTCCCCAACAGACGATCTTAAGTTTATATAAAAAAATATAGGAATATTAGAGACAAAAAATAACATAAGTAAAAGGAGGGAAAGAAGTAAGAATGGATAAATGATTGCGGGAGGAAGGGTGAAAGGGGGAGGAGTGGATATGTGGGAAAACTGAAGAAGTTTGGTGGTCAAGGTCTCGATTCTTCTTTCGGGACAGGGAGAGGGGGTGAGGAGAGGTAATTTGGGTTAGCAGGTAAAGCAAGTCTTTCTAACGGATGTACTGTGAGGTCGCAGTTAGACAAGTGGGAAGTACGCTGCTACGCCTATCGTTACTGTCGATCAGTGGTGGCCCGTGGTCGAAAATGTTAGTGCAGCCGAAATCATGTGACCCCCCCCCCCCCCCCTCCCCTCTATTTTCCACAACCTACATGAACGGAAATTATTTATTGTCTACTCAAATCAAAGTTTCCTTTCAATTTTTACGAAATAATAACATGCGAAAAAAATAGAAAACACTGATATTTTGAAAATTAAAGCAATCCTTTTTTTTAAACTTGCGAATCGGTTAATTTTAATATTAACTTAAATAACAAAATAACAGCAGGACCATGTCCTGAAACAACAGCACACATTAAATTTATAATGAAAACTATTTCCGTTTGGAAAGATTCTCGTCAGTTCTCTTCCTAACCATAACCCGTGATTTAGGCACGAGCCAATCAGCTTATCGAATTCCCAACTGCAGCTAAGCACATTTCTTCTTTTGTCTGTTGTGATAATCTTTATGATCATTTGCCAAATTGCCGGTTGATTCCAAAACATCTCAATAAATAGTAACAAATTCTTTTCATCAAGTCGCCTTGATTAAACAGAATACACTTTCTAAACGTACACAAAGATTAATAAAACAAACAAAATGCCAAACAAAAAGGGAAATTATTATAGGGTATAAGTAAAATTGGTATGCAAAAATTGAGATATCAATAAAAAAAAAGTTTCAACGTTATGTTATATTTATGCAATAAAAGTGCAGTTAAATACTAGTTGGTGGACTACTAAACTGAGGTGGTGTTGCATATGCCTTGTGGAAAATCAGGGGCCCAACTCGGATCAAGATGGGCCAACATCCATTTCATCGCCCATGTGCAACAGACAGTCACGTGATGTTGCCACTTCGGAGTCTCGAAGTGCTGTTTTCCCAGGGTGAGGCTCTCAGTGGTTCAGCTGTTGCCATTTCCGTCGTCTTATAGCCCGACGCTGTCTCAGCCGACAGCTGTTCTCTTTCTGTTGGGAAGGGGTGGCGCAGCTTTCCCATGCCGCACACAGCAGACTATTTTCATTCAATTCGACCGACCCCCTCTCCACCTTTATTCATAAAAAAAAATTAGGCGGGAGACCGGAAACCACCGGAGGGGGATTCTTTTATTTACCTGAAACGTGCACTTCGACAGAGTGGGGGGGGGGGGATAGAGAGGAAAAAAGACGAAATGTGTTTCACCAGTGCAAGTTGGATGAATTCGCATAAAAACGGTATCAACAATTCGGAACACCCTTTACTTTATTTACATAACGACGTGCCAGTGCTATAACAAGCTAACTCCATAGGAAGATTATAAGTTCCTATAGTTGTAGTACTCGCCCGTAGATATCATGGTGCGAGTTCTTCAACTCGTAAGTCCTTCGTCTTCCAATGGTTGCAATCCAGTTGCAGCACTGACCCGTGGATTGTAATGTATCTACATTTCTTTTGACCCTTATTTCCTGACCTATTCCTAAATCTTTCTAATTCTTCTCGTTGCCAGTCATGATCGTATAAATTATTTTTTAGTTTTCAACTGAGCATCAATTCCATGCAGATGAACATTCCATTTTAAGTAATGTCTTCGAAGCCCCAGTTTCACATCCTTACATGGATGCAAGAATCCGTGGGAACCGAAACTTTCCTTCGACGACGGCAGTCCTTGTATTCATTTCATTCTTCGTCTAACCAGCAGCCCTGTAAGAAATACAACTGCGTCCTCGCCTTTTTGCCTGACATTTCCCAACTTTCCTCCAAAAAAATAAACTAATATGAAAACATACTTTGGATCCTACTATGAAACCTAGAATACTTATTTAAATCGCCCCACGACACTTTCCCTAAAACTCAACCACACACACAGTTATAACATATATGCAGAGTTTCGCACAACGGCAATATCGACTTTTAAAAATTGGTTCACAGTCAGCAAAAATAACATCAATCTTTGGTAAAATGACGAAGAAACGGTACTATTTAGAAGGCAAGGAAGTCACCCACATTTAGTCGTTTAAACACCAGTGGGAGACGTTTTGACAACTGCCCCCTAATTGAAATCAATCTCAATCGACAGTTCCTACCATGCACAAAAAACATCAATTGAATTTGATAAATACTTGGCTCCATAACTATACCAAAGAAAAGACCCGAATCGAGCAGTCTTGAAAAAACGCGAAGTATAAAAGCAACTCGCATGCTGGATAAAAACATGTTCCCCTGTATTTTAGCGTAATCAGGTAAAAACTAACTTAAATTTGCTTCGATAAAAATACATCGGAAGTTGTTTTTGCAACTAGAAAACGAGGCAAGCCCCACTAGAAATTATACATACAATGAACTGAAGATACATCTCTGCAAGGCATGCACATATATGCTAAAAATAAAATCCTCTTTTCATTTAAACTATTCAATTAATTAAGTAAAACAGTTCTACAATAACAAATAACTATTTGCAACTTAAATGATAACTTAATTGACAATATATTTTCACAATTTAAAATCCAGTTGCACTAGTTATTTGTTTAAGAATTATAAAAACTAATATTTGGAGGCACTAGGTAACGAAAAATATAAAAATCATTATACTATAAAGCAGTACATCAACCTCCCTTTAAATACTGTACAAAATTAGGTATACGATAAAAACTTACAAATGAAGTGAGGAAATCCAGTTTGGATGTTGAATGAGTTTCAATCTATAAAAGAAAAGATCGTTAGTTTTCTATTTCACGCAAGAAACAGCATAGATAACAATATGTTTAACAATCAACGTGTACGCGAAGGTATGCGCTCGAACAACATACAAGTCCGAGTCTCAAAGAACACCCGATTCAAACAGTTCTTTCCCAAACTATATTTCAAAACAATCAGCATTGAGATGCATGTTTGGTTTGGACACGTTTTCAAAAGTGAATTGAATGTTTATTATGTAAAATTGAACCGATCGAATAAACAATTAAATATGTCCTTATATATATTCTTGATTGATTCAGGACAGATGACAGGATTTCCGACATGGCCCCCACGAGTCGAAAATGACACGTTTCAAGAGGAGTCTTCGACAGTCCCTCTTTACAACGACCACCCCTCCCTCGACGTGTAGCGGGGGACAAGGCTTGAAATCATTCCGGAGACTTGAATGACGTGGTCACATCCCAATTTGGTTGTTTTCACCGTTAGTGGGCACAACATCGTTGTTGAGAACACAAAAGGCAAATGCCATTTTAAAATTAAGTGAGATGTGAGACAAACAGAGGGGACTGATTTTTTTTCCCTTCTACGCTTCACTTTAAAATCTGCAATTATTTTTTTATGGAGTACGATAAACACATTCTTATTTTGAATTCAGAGTGGATGAACTCGGGGCCCAAACTAGCGGGATGCCGAAAGCGATTCTATCTGTGGGGCCCCCTTTAAACGGGATAGTAGAAAGCAAGGGAGAGGAAAGGTTTTATATCCCACTCACACATTTTGTAAAAGTGTACATCCCCCTCCCCTAAAAATATCTAAATTTTTCTAGGTAGCACCAACTTTTTATCTGTAGTAGAGCTGATTTTAAATGTAGAATCTTTTACGGTCTATTATAAATATAATTCATTAACTAATACTATTTAACTTATAATCACTGAACGAATATATGTAGATATACAAGTACATAATCGCAAATTAAACATCGCAGGTAGTAAAATGACCTTGACGGGGCAACGAATGACTTTGTAGATCATTGGGGGAGGGGGAAGGGGCGATAAACACTTGGATGATGACGTCACGTCACTTGGAGGGTCGCGGAACGGATTGTAATCGCTGATAAGGTCACAGGGTTATTTATATTTTAATATTATTAATTTAAATGTTAAAGTAAAATTTATTATATTATTATTAGGGGGATTTAGTATTAAGGACGATAACGGAATGTTGGTGGAAATTTGCGTCGCACAGAATCTACGCTGTTTTAATGATAAGCTGTGGGTTGTGACGTCATAGGTGTCGTGTTATAAATAGTTGGTTGTTGGAAATATTGGGACACTAGAGCTGTACAAGGTGCTACAGACAGAATTATATGAATATTAATTTTTAATATTCATTTAAATTTTAATATTATTAATTTAAATGTTAAAGTAACATTTTATATACGTACGAATTTTTCAAAATAGGTTAGGAGGTGAAATTATTTCACATTAGAGCGACACAAAAGCCTATGGGATAATCTATGTTAAATAATTCGTTACATATATATATATATATATATATAAAGGTCGCACTCGAGTTTTGTAAGATTATTGTGTAGAGGAAGATGTACCGAGTTAACCAACTTGATTAGTAACGCATTTTGCATTTTTACATTACACAATATGTATGCTTAATTTGTGGTTTTAAAAAAATAAAGTATAAAAAAATATAAAATATACATTTAAATTACAATTTATTTGGCAGATTGTATTAAGCCCACGTGGGTGAAAAAAATAAGTCATTGATACGCGAGGTTTTCGATACTTTGAAAAAGAACCATGTCGTCCGTGGGTTAAGGGTTAATTAAACATTTTATAAAAATAATCTGTTCTTTAAATATTGGGCGAATCATTCATTGGGCGAATCACAATCTCCGAGTGTTTGGTCTGTGTGAACCAAGGCTGAACTAGATGAGCGCGCGTTGACGCTACGCTGAGCGTCAACGCGCGTGCATCTATAGTTTAGCCTTGGTGTGAACACGCTCTCGGTGATGCCACCGAAATCGTGTTATTACGAATCCCAAAAGTGGAAGCAGCGAAGGAAAGAACCGGACACTCTTCCGAAGACTCGTTTACCGTCGGGAAGAAGAAGAAGACCGCTGTCGGCTTTGGGTCAATACCGCAAGCGGTCCACCCCACTTGAGGACGCGGGAACGTGTGGCTTTTTTTCTCCTATGCCCGCATAATAAGACACACGAAAGGACGCAGAGCCGGAACAGAACGGCGGCCATTTCTTCAAACTCTTCGCCCTGAACCAGCGGTGCCGAGAGGAGCAGCACTGCATTCCACCAGACACCTAAAGAACGAGTGGGCACTCCGCCAAAGTAATTTTCATCGACCACTTTGGCGCCCAGGGTGTCCATTTGCAACACCGATGTCACGTAAACAAGTGGGTGGAGCTACTTGCAATAGAATAAACCAATGAGAGACGCTGAATCTTTACCTGACTTAATTAATAAAATTATCAATTATTATTTGAAATTTAGTGTTTAAATATCATTGTAACAAGCAGAATGTAAAAACAAACCCTGTAGAATAGATAATTAAATTGAATGTGAGTGCAACAACAAAACAACGTATCTGACGTCATTTTGGCGATGTATTAATAATAGTTAAGTTTTGACCATACTAGAAACTATTGCTAAATATACAAACTTGCAGGGTTGCTAATTCGAACTGAAATTTGGCGACTGCAAATAGGGGTCTGCAGATGGAAAGCAATAGCGTCATTAAGAAGGAACGCTATACAGTGGCGGGCCGTGGTCGAAAATGTTAGTGCAGCCGAAATCATGTGATGTCACGTGATGAAAATGGTGAAAGTCTGACTTAGACTCTTACTTTCACCGCCACAATCGAAAAATACATCTGGGCATGAAAGGGTTAAGTGCATATGAATTCTTTATAAAAAATAGAATATAATTGCTACTAGAATGGGATGCAATTTTTTAACTCAAAAGACATGCTATTTTTTTTCAAGTTTTCGGAGTATTATTTAAAAACACGGTCATTATTGGAAACCACCTGCATTCACCGTGTATAAACCGTGCAGTTCAAACCCTTTCGTTCATAAGAACACAGTTTGTCTTTTTAAAGAACCAATAACATCCCCCTCCACCCCCGCCGAACGCCGCGCGACACCCGAAAGAAACGTGCCAATGACAATCGAGATAAGTCGGTAATTGGCCGCTGATCCGCCGATTAGAAAGAGAGAGAGACAATGGAAGAGTGGATTTCAACAGCTTCCACAATGAACGAGTCATAATTGCGTCGTCCACCAGGAAAACTTCTTGTCTTTCGGATGGCGGCCGTCCACAATGGCGGAACATCCGAAGAGGGAAACCAGACGAGGGCTGTTGTCCGGTTCCGAACACGTCGACACACACATTCATCGCAGCACCATTTGGATGGGGGAAGAACATTTTATTTTCATCTGAAGTTTTAGTCTCTTAGGGCAGTGGTCGGCAAACCGCGGCTCGAGAGCCACATGCGGCTCTTTGGCCTTTTGAATGTGGCTTTTTTACAAATTACCACGTGCGGGCGGGCGCGTACAGTGCGATTGAAACTTCGTGGCCCAAATGATAACAATATAACCGCGTCAAATTTGGTGTTCATGATAACAATATACTGCATTCCCCCCCCCCCCCCCCCTCCTAACAATAATCTCTGGATCCGCCCTTGTTTGTCAGTCATTGTTGTGATTGAGAAAGAAGATATGTTGAGAGGGTTTGGACATATAGAGAGGAGAATGAACGAAAGGACGAGATACAAGACGAGTGTGGATGGGAGAGTTGATCTCAGCGAACGCACCTCAATAAGATTGAGAACGATTTTAGCAAAGGCCAGCTTAGGATTTACTTAAGGCCTAATTAAGTTAATAACAATGTAATCCTACATAGTTTAAAAAATTTGGCTCTCAAAAGAAATTTCATTCGGTGTTCTGTTGATATTTGGCTCTGACTAATGAGTTTGCCGACCAATGTCTTAGGGTATGCGAAGACAATTGGTGTTTGTTTTTAATATTGGGGTGAATTTTTTACATAATGTAACTGTTTAAGGGGGACAGGTAGAACACATTTTGAGAGTTTTTATATTTATCAAAAATTATTAAACTGTACTTAAAAATATAATACAAGTTAATACGTGTATAAAAAGTACTTTACATATTTATTTTAACATAGCAAAAAAAATTTTATTATACTTTTATAGGCGTTTTTCTCAAACAGTATTTTTTGTTTTTTTAATTCTAATGTACCTTTTTCTCGCCATCTACGGGGCCATTCCACGGTATTTGTCCACTCCTCAACTTTATTTTCTAATTTTAACGTAAAACAAACCCAATTTTATTTTTTAGTGGGATTAGTTCAGTTTAGTTAGTTTTTTTGTTTTTAAATTGGTCTTATTTTATAGTTAATTTACAAAATAATAACAAAAAGCTGCGGAGGAGGCAAATCCCGTGAATGGCAATACCTCCTCTACAAGAAAGCCTGCACACGCGTCTGTGACGTCATCCGAAAAGTCTACTCAGTCGAGTTTACTCGGAAAACATTAACAATGCTATTTCTTTTTGTAGCCATCATTTTTATACGTTTTATAGTAAAATATATAATTTCGATACCACATTAATTAAAATTTGTTGATAAGCTTTTGATAAATAAACTTCATACAATTAAAAAAAATACTTTTTATATAAAACAAATCAAACTTCCCATCGTTTTATATTTTATTGAAACATATATATCATTATCAGAATATCAATTTTCAGTTAACAATTCAGTTATTTTAATTTAAAAGTCTAGCGTAATTTCTTCTTTCAATATCGATAAATAACTGACAAAACTCTCTTCAACATATTTTAAAGTTAAAAAAAAATATCCAAAAAACGTTTTTAGAACAATCAAAACTTATAAAAAGTATAGATATCCTGCATATAAAGAAGCAGGTTCCAATTCAAAATAACACGAATTATGTTTCATTCGTTACATTTTGTAATTTTATTTGGCTGAAATAAATACGTCTGAATATTTCTGTCGCTTAATTTATTACATTTTGATTTGAGAGGACTTGACATTGTTAGCGAAAGATTAGCGTGATAAACATTGCGTCGACGGTTTATTTATATTCCATTCATTATATAACTAATTCTACTTTAAACATACAAAAATTAACTTAGAATTTTGGCTTTAAATTATATCCATTTAATAATGTCGAACATAATTTTTAAAAAAACGTTCACAACGGTTTAACAAAAACATCATTTTCGTTAAACACAAGACTAGACTCAAACGATAATTTAAATATCGAAGCGTTTGTTTAGCTATAAGATAAATACATCTAAATCTGAAACCTTTTATTTCAATGGATTGAAATGAGGATATGAAATAATAGATGCCTTTGAGGTGGGTACCTATAATTGTAATAGGTTATACTGAGTTCTCTTTTAGCTTCCCCCCCCCCCCCTCCCCCCAATAATTTTGAAAACTTCACGCCTTCGTTAGGTACATGTTGCTTGGAAATAGGCCCTCCTCAAAATCTCACACATGACAAACAAATGTTTATTTATATAATAAAAAACAAGCCTCCTTCTACGGGGAGATTTACGGGTGTTTTAGGGGCGTACGTCAGCCGAGAGAGAGAGAGAAGAAGAAGCAGAAATGGGGTCATAAGCTGCCGCTACATTGTTAATCAGCAGGGCATCAGCCATTTTCTGACTCGTTAGCGGCGCTTTTTCTCTCTCTCCTATCGCTGCTACCAACACAGTGACTGCTGTTGTTGCTGGTTGCTAGGAACACTTTTTTCTTCTCCTTCCCTCAGCTTTGGGTCTTTTGTGCTTAGTCTCCGTGCAGAGATAGGATCGCCAGATTGAAGAACAAACCGAAAACATAATTTTTGAACATGCCAAAAAAAATTATCCGGCAGATATTTTGAATGAAAAAAAAACGCTTAAAAATGAACGGGTTAAACAATCTTAAGTCGCCCACCCCACGAGTTATAGGTGTGTGTGGGGGGGTGATCGGTTAGTATCCGTGTCGGAAACTAACCAGACATATTTTACATGGAACGTCATTTTCAGCAGATGATAGAAATAGGGATGAGTCGCCACTACAAACATCGACAACAGTAGAAAGATAACCGTCAGGCTGTTTCGTCTGAGTGACTCCTGAGGGGGAGGGACCCTTATCCACTCTAGGCGGGGCTTTGATTTGTACGCATTGGCGTCTAATTTCTTATCGGATTAGTTGAAAATCACGCTGATCGTACTATTTGTCAATGAGTTATAGTGTCAGAATGGATTCCGACTTATAACGTTGGAAAAGTGTAACTATGTTTCTAACCTGATAAACCCGTGTTGATGATCGTAAAGACGTTTCACGTAAAAAAAAAATTTTAAAAAACGGAAAGCAAAATTCTGACAGTTGTCATCAACACGACATAGCCGGACAAACAGCTGGCCAAATGAAATAAGTTTACAATTTGTTTTTATGGGACTTCCTAAAGGTTAGACTTTTAAGTTGGCACGGGCATAACTATATTTTGCACAGCCGTGTACATCAATGGGTTCTGACAACAATGTGCCATAGATCTTCCTCAAAGGACGAAGTAATTTTTTAATCAGACGCAGAAGCGTGTCTGATTCATATAACTAAGATTCATAAAATTCTGCTCGGTACATATGTTACCATGTAAATGCGAAAGCCGTATATCTACAGATTCATGGATTTGTTCAGTGCAAGTGCGGAATTATTTACGAACAACAAAACAAAACTTGCAGCAAAAAACTTGTCTGCCTTCTTGCATTAGTATCTTGCCTCACAATCCTTTGTTGCAGTTATTTTGCAGTCATAAGATTTTAGTTGTAGAAGTTCTTCGGAAAATGCGGGAAGCGTTGAAGGTACCGAGTTCAATCTACCTTCCTACTTCCCCATTTATTAGGATTCAGGTAGTTCCCCAGCCACTGTTGAACTTGAAGATAAATACGAATGCTGTGAAGCTGCTGCACTTGTTGGTGAAAGATTGCCAGGTTAAAGTTTGAAGGTTAAAGTTTGAGTTTTTTACTTCCGTATTTTAGCGGATGTATCTTCAGGAATAATTCTCCAATTTCACTGACCTTTTGGGAATCCAGTTAAGGGCTGTTAAATCAAAAAAGTTCACGATTTTTCTTTATATCAACTTAAAATTTGTATATTTCTCTTTTCTGAAGATGAGGTGTGACATCATGTGGCTGCATGCAGAAACAGAAGAGCGCTCAACAGCTTCTTTTTTTTTGGTTACGTTGTAACATTGTTTTTCGTACTCAGTTGATTGTTGTCGTTAAAAGTGTAATAATGCTTCTGGGATACGTCGTGCAATTAGAATGGTAAACAGATCTGTATCGGTACACATTACTGCGATTGATTCGGCATGCATGCATTGTAATTGTGCAGATAAGTGCATCTGCGTCCCCATCCGTCCTGTATAACAGTTATTCTTTCAGATTGGAAGTAGACCATGAAGCTAGCTTAAGTAGCTAGTGAAGTGATAGCAGTGATGATACATTTTAGTACACCTTTTGTTTCTTTATTAACTTTTCTTTAATTAACAAATTATCTGGATGGGCAAATTATCCTTGTCCCAATTAATAATTGGAGTTCTACTATAATACCATTTATTTTATTCGTATTTCGATGTTGTGAATTGAGTTTCTGCTAGTGCCTTCATCTTTCATCATTCGGTATTCCATGGCGCCACTTTGACGAAGAAGCAGAAAAAGAGATTCCATCGTCGCCAGAGCATATTTTAAGGAATTTTCACTGGAGGGTACAAATACTTTTCTATGGTCAAGATAGGATGCTGATAAAATAGCTGAACCTCTATGTTAACCTTTTCGCGGAGGTTCCGTAACAGAAAACTTGCATTGGCGGAGGGCTAATTCCTAAACAAGGGGGGGAGGGGGGATATTTTTTTTGGTAGGCAGGAAAAGTGTTCTCAAAGCTTTGCGGAAGGATGACTTGCCTTACAGCGTAAGGGATCGTTAACAATCCTCCCTCAAATCACGCAGATTTGGGAAAGGGCTATTTAGATTTTGAAATACTGAAAAGCACAACCTAAGACGATCTGTATAAACCATTAGCAAAACGTCACCTGTCCAAACAGGTGTAATTGCCTGTTATGCCGCAAACAACATACTTCAGACCACATAAGTTTTAAAAATTCTTCTCCTATGCAATGGATCAAAAATTGTCCCGAGCCCACCGCTAGACCTCTGTACTCTGCTATGGGACACATGTTGTCCCAGCCCACACCGTAAAGGTTAACAAAAACTTTGTGCCAAAAATTATGTGTCGAACTAAATTTACTTGATTTAACAAAAAGTAACGATGTGTTCCCCTCCAGAAAATATTGAGGACACGAATAGAAAAATGAGCATCCAATCCACGTGAGTAGTGGGACTTTTCTTAGCACTGGTGGTCCCACCAACTCTCTGTTTATAATATGCCCTGCATCATCCCCGGGGAGAGGTGCATGTCGCCATGGAATCTATTACAAAAAGAAGGTCCCAACAATGGAGATTGTTGTTCGTTCTCGCCGACTCACGCAGGGCTGCCCCGACATCGAACACTGCCAAATTGAAAAAGAAACTCGCCAAATTTAGATTAAAGGCACAATGGACTATCAAAACTTACATTTTTGTTTTTGAAGTCATTCTTTAACAAAATTTACGACAGAAAAGGATTCTATTTATTATGAGAAAAAGCAAAACTTGGAAGAAAAAAATATTAATATTTTTTTACCCAATTTACCCAAGGTGTAAAAACCTTGAAAGTATCTTTTGCTATTTACACCACCGGTATAGGTTTTAAATGAGACAATTTAAAGACAGTTGGAAGTATGAAACGAAAATGAGTTTTAAATTATGAATTATGGAATTTACTATTTTTTTTACAATATATACTTAATTTTCAGTTGATACTTGTGAATGTCCCAGCGGAATGTGGTTTATAAAATAACCAAAACAGTGTTGCAAAACTTGCATATGTTGCGCATGAAATCAATTAAGCTGGTTGCTATTGTTAAGGGAAATGAAATTACTTATTTTTTTTCCACACTGACTTTAGATTTATTAAAGAGTAATAATTTAATGGAAACCTACGTTACTACTTATTTTAAGCACACACAAAAATTATAAAATAATATGAACATTCAAATCAAATATTAATGCCAAAACGAATTGCAAATCACAAATAAAAACCTTTACTTAAATTGTCCATTGTTATTTTATTAAGAGACAAGTCCGAAACTTCAATTTCGTAAGTAAAAAATATTTTCGAAAAATCGGGAAGCGTAATGCTCATTTTATTAGTTCGGTAGACTCAGGGGAGTAAAAACCCTAAAAATGTCTTTTACTGTTTACATCTTTTTTTTATAGAATAAATCAAAACTGTTAGGTTTTAAATGAGACCATTTAAACGGAATTAAAAGCATTTAACCAAAAAGTTTTTAATTAAGAATTAATCAATTTATACAATATTTTACAATTATATACTTAACTTTCATATGTTGCATTTTTTAGTAAAATGTGGTTTATACAATAAACCAAAATACCAACAAAGTAGTATAATTTTGCATACTTTGTGCATTTTTCATGCACAAGGTATGCAAAATTATAATTAGTCAATTAAGAAAGTTGCCACTGTCCAAGGAATATAAAATTCCCTTAACTTTTCCACACAAACTAGATTTATTAAATAGTAATAAATTTATAGAAAACATACCTTGCTACTTATTTTAAGCACATTAATCTAAATCATTAAAAATTACACCCAAGTTATTCACTTAAATATTAGTTTAATAAGAAATTTGAAAAACTTTCAAAAAGCTAAATAAATTACATGTCTTTTTTTTTTAAGTTGGAGGGTTGTCAGAAAGGAAAGTTTCAAATAAAAATAATTTAATAAAATATATGACCATTTAAACAAAATAGGATTAAATTGGAATTTTAATACCATCCAAACAAAAAAAATCAATATTAATTAAAGAAATTGACAAGTCCTAAACTTCAATTCATGAATTAAATTATATTTTCGAAACGAACTGAGATTTTAAAAGAAAGGAAGTGTGTTTTATAATTAAATACCATTGACAAAGAAATCGGACAAATCTCAAAAATTTATTACCTTAAATTTCTTCAAATATTTAAATTTTAGAAAGAAAATGTGCTTAAACTTGAAATATTGACGAATTTTTTAATTAAAATAAAAGCTTGAATTCTGCATTCTTAAGTTTTTAATACCTTCTTAATTCCGGGTTCCGAAAATTTAAAAAACCCGGAATTCCGGGAACAAAGCAAATCGATGAAATAGAAATTAATGAAAAATAAGTACGTATTTATCAGATGCAAAAGGATTGTAAGCTCTTCAACGAAGATCGCAGCAGACCATGTTTAGAGAATATCTACAATTTCGGAGATTTCATGAACGAAAAAATTCTTAGAACAGCGCCATTTTGCAACGAAAGACATTTAACCATCAATTTTCTAGTGAATTATCTCCGTTTGACGAAGATCACAAATATTCCTACATGTTACAAATGTTATATTCTTTTGAAATTCTCCGCTTTTCAAGATTGGGCATCGACTGTGCAGAAAACAACAAACGAACTGATATTCCAACGATGAAATGCGTTATTAAAGTGACTAAAAAATTGAACATCAGGAATAAAGTCCTTTTTTTCTGATGCGAAATTCTTCCATTCACGCCTTTCTTTGCTTGCCATATTGCATGCTTATACTCTAATCGTACCTTACATTTTTACAAATATTATTTAAATTTCAGAAATGTGCTTAAATTTTTACCGATTTTCTCTTCCTGAGGTTACTGTAACTTCGTTTAGCGCCAGATAAACATGCACCAAGACTTGGCGTGTGAGGGCGCATTTGGCGCAAGTGTTTAACAAGGATTTTAAACAAAATTGGCGCAGAATCGCGCAAAATGTGGTTCTGTAGCAAGTTTGCACAAGATACCACTTTTGGCGCTCTCTGACGCAATTGGTGCATAATTCCCATCCCTGTAATTTATAATACAATTACAAATACATTTTTACATCCCTGTAAGACAAGCTGATAATCGAACCCAGAACAAGACATATTATCTTTGACTTACACCAATCTCTAAATGGGCGATTTGTCGCCAAGCACATCAGCACCACTTGGAAATGTTTTTAAGAAAATATTTAAAAAAAAAATTAAAAAAATACTTAAACATGAAAGAGATTGAAGAAATAAAAAAAAGCTGGTACACATTCAGGCCGTAATCTCCGTCCCGAATGGATGTGAGAAAACCTCCCCTCCAGCTGTGCATCAAAATGGACAAGAATTAAAGGCTTAAGGAGTGAAGAATATTTCCCAACGTCGCTCGGCGGTCCGTAGATGGAGCGCGTTGCTTTTAATGGCAGAGGGAGATGGCGGCCAATAACAGTCAAAATGCACTTACAGGTGGGTGGGAGGGAAATTCCTTTGCGAGGGATGGAAAAGAAGAAAACAAAAAAAAGAGGGGCTCCAAATGAGTGGTTTGTTTCGTCGCAGCAGTATGCACCACGGATTCGGTTGGTTGGTTGTGCAAACAACGAACGTCTCGTGAGCACACAATAACTTAACACTGCACTAGAAATGAGAGAATGTGACCACAGTATACTCGGAGGGCCATTAAAAAACAGTCCACATAAAGGTTTCTTCTAAGAGCATTAGAGTGGGGGGGGGGGGGGGGGGGGGCAACGCTCGTGAACGATCCGGCATTAATCGCGCAAGGCCACCTTGTCCAGAGAACATGACGAGAAGATAGAGTCCTCACTTACTAAGCGGTTAGCTAGTGCAAAATTAACTTTCAACACTTCAAATTGTTATTTCTAGAATTGTACCAAAGAAAATAGTTGTCCAACACAAAAATTGCTGTTTTATGTGCGTGCGTCTCTTGGCGTGTTCAAGGTGCACCGATCATCCCCCCCCCCGTCTCACACAGGAAAAGAAATCCATATTTTTACCGGTGTCGCCCGACATTTGCAAGGGTGGAAACGACGACGATTTCCTTGTCGTCGTTCGGCCACAGTCCGCTTTCAAATGCGATCTTTCGTTTCGTTTTCAAAAACCTTTATGGAAAACAATTTAAAACTATTTCTCCAAAAATCATTGCGAGTACTGGGGACTTGAGAAAAGTTAAGATATAGCGATCTCGTGATCGGCGGATTGACAGATTCGATACTAGGGAATCGGAGTTAGTCAATTTGAGGGGTTCCTGAAAACCAAAATGGAACAACTTATAACGTTCGACTTTGAAGCTGATTGAATCACAGAGCCATCTACAGAAGTTAATAACAAAGCGCGTTAATAATGTCCCTCATTCTACACGGACGAAATCGACGCGCGTGAGCTTTTGCAGATGGCTCCAAGGTGGATATCCACCAATGACACGGGAATCTAATGAAGATGACGAGGGATAATAGCGTCCGTGTAGTAGAGGCTTTTTGACAGAGACATGGGTTTAGAATGCTCTGTGTGGTTTGGTTTGTTATTATTGAGTGGAAATGTGCCATTTCATTTCTTACTATTTCAACGCAGCAATTCGGTGTCTCACTTCGGAGGTGTTTTTTGTTGTTGTTTTAAAGGTCTAGTTGTAAAAGCCAGGATGCAATACTAACACTTATAGAGATGGTTGGGATGCACGCAATTAGCGCTTTACATTATTAGCTTCTAATACCATAAAAACGGAATTCTAAACCGTGAAATTAAAATTAAAATAATGCTTTTTCGCAGAATAGATGGACGAAATGAGTACCTAAGAATTAGTACCACAAAGGCGTAGTCCATGAAGCATGACATGAGGAAGTAGGGTCTCAGTGGCTGTGTGACATAGCAAAACTTGGTAGATATTTCTTTTGCAAACTTTAGACTTCAGTTACTTTTCATATTAATCACTATTTTGATTTTGGGATGTTTGGTAAAATACTCAAAATGGAAGTTGCACTGACTATTTCTTTTTTTCAAACTGTAAAATTTGATCGGGAGCGAGAAAAAACAGCGGGGCCGTAATAAATGAACTCTCGAGAGCCGCGTGGATCCGACCTTCCGCTTATCTCGACAGCAGACACACCGACCAGAAACAAAAGAGCACGGCCGTCTCTGCTCACGGGGGATACGAGCAGCTATTGTTTGTTTGTGTAGTTAGTGAATCCGCACCAGATTCGCACAGTGGGCTATTGGTGACGGTTCGAGACTATCTCGAAGGAAGGACAAGGGAACACTTTTTTTTTTTTAAGCATGATCAAATGACGAGGACAACACAACATCAGGACATGGAACCACGATCCTATTTAACGTGCACCAGTCCCTTACGACAGTGGTTCTTAACCTTTTTAAGCGGCGACCCAAATTTGAGAAATATGTTCATGTCGCGACCCAAAAAAAAGTCAAAATTTTTTCATTGTTATTTTAGATCGTATTTTTAAAAAATCTTCAATCCTACGATGATGATTTTTTTTAACTTACAAATTTTTTATTTATTTTTTTAATAATAAAGATAAACAAAAGTACTTTTCGATCCAAGGAAAATTTAATTAATAATCAAGTGTTTTTAATAATTTTTATTGACCAAATTAAAATATATTTATAACTTTTTGAAAATAATTGACATTTTAACTTATTCCTAAAAAAAAAAAGAAATATCAATACATATGTTAAGTCTTTTAAATTTTAAATGCAAGTCATACAGTTTTAATGAGAACCTTGTGCTTGAATACATTTTGAAAGATCTTCAAACCTCGGTTGAATGCTTGTCAAGGAGCACCTTATATCTATTTCAGGATTTAACTTGTTCCGGTAATTGTTTTTGATTACACACAGAGCCGAAAAACCAGCCTCACACATATATGTTGTTGAAAAGGGCAATAATACTTTTAGGGCTTCTTACACAATTATTGGCTTTTCGGTTTTTAATTTTAACCAGAAAGCACATAAAGATTCAGTGTTTTTGTAGAAATTGTATCGAAGTGCTTGGTCACTTTGTATTTCTATTAATTGTTCTTGAAATTGATTAATATTAACAAATTCCTCATGCAAATCACTTACATCAAAATTAAATGGCATTCGAACCCATTCGATATTTGAAAACATCGTCTGCAGGGAAATATCGATCAAAGTCTGCTATTACTTTTTCTAAATGATTAATAATAATTTTCTGTATTTCAAAATCTGTGATATCAATATTATTGTCTTCAACAAGTAAATTAAGAGTCGGGAATGAAGCAAGTTTCTTTACTTCAACCTTATTTCTCCATAATTTGAGTTTATTTTTAAAACATGTAATTTTTTCAGTTAATTCAATAATAGTATGATTACGTCCTTGCATAGACGTATTTAGATTATTTATTTCAAATAAAATATCTGACAAATAAGCAACTTGAGTAATCCACTTCAACTCGGAGAATTTAGATGCTAATGGGTGTTTCTTTTCTCTCAAAAAAAATTCGACTTCTGTCCGCAATGATAATACTCTTTGAACAACTTTGCCCCGGGACAGCCATCTAACTTCAGAATAATATAATAAATGTTCGTATTCTGCACCAAATTCGAAACACAGTTCGCGGAAAATTCTACAGTTAAGAGCTCTTGATTTGATAAAATTGACTACCGCAACAATTTCATCCAAAACGATACATAATTCGGGTGATAATTTTTTTGAAGCAAGATTTTGTCTATGTAACAAACAATGAATCGATATAATTTGTGGATTCATTTGTTTTGCTCTTGTCGAAAATTCCTTTTGAGATGCTGTCATGGCAGCTGCACCGTCGGTGCAAATACTGAAACACTGATTCCAATTTAATCCTTCTTTAAAAAACGAATCGACCATAAGAAAAATATCTTCACCTCTAGTTGTTGTTGACATTGGTTTGCAAAATAAAATGTCCTCCTGTATATCTGTTAAACCTAGATACCGCACGTAAACCATGAGTTGAGCATCTTTACTTACATCTGTCGTTTCATCCAGTTGAATACTAAATAAACCAGCAATTTTTAGTTGTTGATTTTAATAAGTTGATTTTTAATATCAAATGACATATCATTAATTCGTAAACGAATTGTATCATTTGATAATGGTATCTTTTGTAATTTCTTTGAACTTTCATCTCCGCACATGATACGTGCCATGTCAATGGCAGCAATATTATGGGGTTTCTTTTGTCTTGCAATATGCCAAGCCACATAAAAAGAAGCAAGTGTAGCTTGTTTGGCAGAATTTATAAAACCATTACTACTTGGTGCATCCAAACGCTGTCTTTTTAAATGGGCTTCTTTTCTTTCGAAAAAAGTACGATCTTTTCCCTCAAAGGAAAAATTTTTATGTTTTGCATCAAAATGTCTTTTAAGTTTGTTCGGTTTCATCGATTCATTACTTAATATTTCACTGCACAACACGCATTGCGGCTTGTTCACTCCTTGATCATAAATGCAAGTAAAACCTAATTCTAAAAATGCTTCCTTGTATTCACGTTTTGCCATTATTAGGGTGATTACAATTTTACAATACGCACTGCAGCTTGATCACTCCACTATTAATAATAAGACAAAATTTGTTTCTAAAATGCTTGTATTCACGTTTCACTGTTATTACACGTTTCACTGTTATTCACAACACAATGCGCAGAAACGAGTTTTTGACAGAGAGCTTACTGAGTCTGCGCGCACGCAAAGCAATGGCGTGCGTATTACCAAGACCTCCTAGAAGATAAAGCCTCAGGACAGGAATTGGACGTCACTTCCGGAAGGCCATTCGCGAAGAGCGGTAAAACCGAAACATTGTATTAGGGAATAACTTGTATTAGGGAATAACTCTTCTAGGAGGTGTTGGTATTACTTATTATTTGGTGTATTACTAACTTTTTTGGTTCGACTCAGCGCGACCCAAGAAATATGCTTCGCGACCCAATTTTGGGTCGCGACCCATACGTTAAGAACCGCTGCCTTACGACATACACGATGGTAGAAATTGTGGATATACCTAGACGACTTCTGTAATTTAGAAACGAATCTGGAAACCCTCCAATCTCCAGATCGCTTCAGCTTAAAACCTTGTTATTCCGATACCGTATCTTGCATTCTTCCTCTAATGTTTTGTCTATGGTGACAATTTGGTTTCCGAGCACAGATAAGTATATAGAGTAGTTATTCTAATAATTTGATGCGGTTTTTTTTTCAATAGATAAAGCTTAACTTAACATTTTCTATAGAACTAGTTTTTTTGAAAATTGTGCTAAAAAAATTTAATGGAAATTTTAACGGAATATTTAAAAAGGATTAAACAGAGATAATAAAAATCCATCTTTATAGAAACATAGTTTAAACATTTCTATATTCCCATGATGCCTTGAAATAGAAGAAGTTTTGAAATATTGAATTTAATTGCTCGCAAAAACTCTGTATTTGAAAATATCCGATAATACACGCCTCCCGCTTAGCTCCGCCTCATCGGCAGTGTGTCAAAGATCGTCACCATGTCCACAGTCATTACCTCGACAAAGTGAGATTCTTTTCAGCTGTCTCCAGATGTGCTCGATGCCCGAGACGTTGATCAGAAGGAACGTTACTTTCAACAGCCAGTGGAAACAATTTTAGAGTTTACTTGAATGATTTATACTCAAGTAGTAGTTGAATACTAAAATGTATTCAACAAAATACAACAGCTGTCTTATGAAGTAGTTTCTATTCTAAATCAAACAAGCATATGAAAGTTGAAAAATGAGACACAGAAATAAATGGTTCCTGATTGAAATGTTTTTGTATAAAAATTCACATTAAAAAATGCTTTACAAGTATCAAAAAACATTTTGGTCTTCAAGACGGACCACTTCACATCCTATGACGGACCACGAGTTGGGAACCACTGGTTTATACAGGTTCTGTGTGTACACACTATGGATATTGATATACCTCTTACGGTTATATTCACAATCGCAGATAACCCACGGTTTACATGCGAATCGGGAGGTAAACCTAAGATTATTGATGAAACCCTATTCATAAGACCGGTTTTCGCCAAATCGGCGGAATATCTACAGGAAACTAAACCTCGGTTTATACCACCAATATTGGCAGTATAAACCATGGTTTTAGTTATAAACAAAATGGCCGCTACACGATCGCTCTGTTAGGTTTAAAATATTTTGTTAAACATCTATTTAGAGACAAATATTTCTCAAATAAGTACTTAAGTCGGAACTTTTTATGCATTGAACACTAAAAATTGCCCATACGAACTAATTCAGTTGACTTTTTATTAAAATCGATGCGACATAAATGTTGTCGCTACGAGATACCCGGATGGATAGATCTGTTCTTCGAGTACCTATTTATCGTAGGTTTTGTGGTGTAGTGGTCCTCTCTCTCTCTCTCGTTTGTTTAATAAATGTTGAAGTACTATAAACCGAATCACAAAAATTACTCCGGTATGAGACTGGAAAGAAGGAGGGATAATAGGAAGGAGTACATTGAAATTGGTGCAACAAACAATTACATTTTAGTTTCGAATTCTACTTTTTGTCTTGCTTGCAACAAAAAATTAATACCTAGATTTAACAATTAAAATGAGTTTCAGAAGGACCAAAAGGAAGTTTTGAGGGGCCAAAACGACAAGTTTACCAATTATCTAGGATTTTAGCAAGGTGGGGCAGTTTTCGGTTTTGGTGCGCAACAAGCAATATTACATTGTCAGTTTTCGAATTCTATTTTTTTCCCTGCATCAACCCAATTACATTGATTTATCAATTAAAATCAGTTTTAGAAGGTCCAAAAGGTAGTTATGAGGTGCTAAAATCATAAGTTTACTTATTTTTAAAGCCAATTATCTAGGATTTTAGCAAGGTGGAGCAGTTTTCGGATTTGGTACAACCCCGGAAGCAGAATCACGGCGACGTGCGTCGTACGACGCAGATTTTTTCAAAGGTCTGCAGACAAATTTTTGCAGAAGTCTACAATACGAATTTTTTTTTATGTCTGCATTACTTTAGAACATTTACTGCAGATTCTTTTTAGTTTAGACAATTACTTTTCTCAAATTTTAGAAAGTCGAGGGGTGGGGGAGAAGTCCCGATAATAGAAAGTCGCAATCGCGATAAGTTTGAACAAATCTCCGCAGACGTTTCTTTGTTGTCGATTCTCTTTTGTCAATTCCATAATACATTTCAGTACCTGTTCTTTGAGATTACCATTACTAGAAAATAATTAGCAGAACCTTCTTTGAGAAAGGAATTAGAGCTAAACGAAAACGGTATTTTATACAACTTCAAAGGCAGATTTGCGACTTTGGCGATAATTTTTTTCTCTTTGGGATTTAGAGCTCAATTTTTTACTTTAATAGCTCATTTTTTTTCTTTCTTTTTACTCATTCTTATCTCATCTATTTGATAGTCAATAGGTAACCAATGATACAAGTTTATCAAAAATCGGCGATTTGACGCCGCGATTACTCCGATTTTTGTGACTAAAAATGCATTTATTTTGCATATTTATTAATTTTTGTCTAGCTTTAACATGGTTTCCTTAATTTTTTATTGAGTTTGTTAGGAATTTTATTATTATCAGCTAACCACAGTTGCCGATTTTATTTAAAATCGGCATTTTAGCCGGGTGGCTTTTCCGATTTTCAAGATAGAAAACTTGTTTTACTACATGTTTAAAGCCAGTTTTCTCGTTTTGAAAGGCATTTCTTTAGTTTTAATTTATTTGTATATTTTTTTACTATTGCGAACTATTTAGTTATGCCAAGTTTGTCAAAAATCGGACTTCGCTAATTCCTACATTTTTATAAATTGGAATATTTGAAGATTTCTGAGGATATTGTGTAAATTCTAGTATTTTAAAATAAACTTATACTCAAAATATTTAATTTAATGTCATGATTCTTTTGCATGTAAATGACAGTTTGAACATTAGTTTACAGTCAGTTAGTTTGCATTCAATTTCATTCACTATGCCTATTTTTTAATGAAAAGGAAAGCATAATTTATCAGACTTGAATGCTATGAAACTTATAGTATATGTCTGAAACCATAACAAATTATAATTTAAATTGCTTTATAAGTTAATTTTTGCAATTTTGAGACTTGTACGAATTAAAGTACTAGCAGATAAAACAGAAATGCTTTCTTTTTCAATTCTTTCCTTTTTTATTTCCAGTATGAACTCTGCAATTTAATTAAGTTACAATACTTTAAAGTTATAATTCCAATTTTAATTTACCAAGGAAATTCGGAAAATAATATTTCTTTTGTTTTATTTATAAATTTTAACAATGAAATAAAATTTTAATTTGTATCGTCCTTTCCATAGAAAATATTGTTGATATATTATAATATTGTTATAAAGAGTTTTTGTTTTAAATGCTGAAACTATTTAATAAATGGGTATGTGTTTGTTCATAAAAATGTTAAATATTTGAATAATTGGTACTTTATTATTTATGTAATGAATACTTATAATTTAGCAATGATTAAACACAGCGCATGAAGAAAAAAAACGTGAATAACAAAGTAATACTATTGCTGAGATTCCCTCTTTTATCGAATTCTTGCTCATGAAAAGTATATCAATAGTTATATAAAATAAATTAAGTTGCAGACAAATCTTATTCACTAAAATCTTGTCGCAGAATGTTAAGAATCTTTCTGCTACTGGGTCTACAACATTAAAAGTGAAATTGTTTTCTCTTTCAAAGTCCCATATGCAATTTCCCCTTTGATTGCATTTAGAAAGTATTTGAATATTTGCAACTAAACTACAATGTTTCGCAGCCAGAAATCAGGTTGATAATATTTTTTTGTCAAATTCCCTGATTTTTTGTAAAAAAATCCCCAATATTACTAGAATGGTCAAATTCCCTGATATTTCCTTGATTTCCCGGTATTTTCTGTTGGTGGACACCCTGCATTTATCATTCTTCCCCTGAACTAAGTCTTCGTTTACATTTTGTTTTGATACAATGCATAAGCGAGATCCGGTGGGTAGTCCTAGTAGGACCGAAATTGCTTACTCAAAGGCCCCCCATTCTACACCAATGGGATTATAATTACATTTGTAAAGACAAAAATAGCAAGCCTTTCCTAGTTTAAGGATATTTCGATAATTGCAACACCCTATTAGCAGGCTCAACATAAATACGAACATGAATGGGGATTTTTGTAATGGCCATTACAAAACGAAAAAAATAATCTTTGGTTAAATAGGGGAGGGAAAAGGGCCAGAAATGTGTTATCATAGGCATGAAGGGGAAAAAATATTTTTGCTAAAATAAGGAAAAAAGGGACCACATTCTGAAAAAAAAGAAAAGAATGTTAAGTAACAAAGAGGACTTTTAGGGGGAAAAGGGACTTGTTGCGAGGCCTGTCCTTTTTATCCATAAAAAATTAGAAAGATTCGTTTGATTACACGTTAATTGCGTGGTTCAGAATAGAAGGTGCATCACAGTAAACCCCAGAATTAATATAAACATTTAAATTAAATCCACAGCAGATAATGAGGAATTTATGTCCAAAATCATTTTGAGAATTGGTAAGACCAGAGGACAACAAACCATACGACATTCAAAATGTCTAATCTTCGGGATCGGGTCCATTTATAATAACTATATTTACATAACAATAAAATATGGAAACTTACCTTTCGCGCCTGGAATATGTCATTCGCTGAATTATAGCTTCACATTAAATCCTTCTTCGATTCGGCTGAATCACACACACGCACACCCTGGCTGACTATCCACGTCGCCCCCCCCCCCCCCACCCTACCCAAAATGTAAACAAACACTCTTTTTTTTCTGAAACAGCACAAGCGCACATCGGTCACTTAATCCAAAAGGGCGAGCACGTATCCTCTGTAACGCACGATAACCCCCCCGCACGCACACATCATTTGCATGTTTCAATTCCACGCCATGCACACAGTAAGAGGAGGCGGCTGCGTATTCAAAATCCGCCGCGTCTTCTGCCCCGGCGTGTTGTTGCGAGAGATGGGTTTTTGTCCTTGGCGGAGAGGGTTACTCACCCGATCCCGCAAACGACCTTCGAGAAACTGTGTCGTCTGCTCCCTCCACCGAGAACGGAGCACAGAAACAGCTGCTGCACGTGACGTCACATCTCGCGCGCGACACCTGGTGGCCGTGTATTGCGACACTGGGCGCCCTGCACTTTTGAATGGGCCCAGGTTAAAAAACAATAAAGCTAAATACCTTTATTGTTTTTTAACCTTTATTGAAAATATATTCCTACGTTTTAATACTTTAATAGAATTTTTTTCTATTTGTAAAATTGAAAATTGTATCTAAGCATACCGTGTTCTTAACATCTCTTCTACACCCGATTCACTCCAGGCTGAACTTGATTATTTGAGAGCGGTCACCGTGGATCGAGGTTTTTCACCCAACGTCGTTTGACAAGGCCCCTACAAAAACTTCAAAATTCTAATCTATCTGAG
This sequence comes from Troglohyphantes excavatus, assembly GCA_963932185.1. Lineage (NCBI taxonomy): Eukaryota > Metazoa > Arthropoda > Arachnida > Araneae > Linyphiidae > Troglohyphantes > Troglohyphantes excavatus. The sequence goes on from OZ010674.1 coordinate 1,151,745, forward strand.
CGCTCTAATGCTTTGGTTGTTTTACCATATAATCAATCCCCAGACCAACCATCAAATTTCTAAAAGTTTCGTACCTATCAATGAGATGACTCTCACACAACTTAAAGACCGCATTGACGACCTTCATAACTAAGGGCATGTAGAGAATTTCATGTCCATGTGGCATGTCATGCATCGGTGATGCACAAAGAGAGCATTACGATTTCATATTAAAGAGCACCAAATACATACTGTCAAACAAGAAATAAAGAAGTTTACATTAGAAAGAAAAATACATCACTTTTATTTTCATGCTATTTGACAAGGTCGTTAGGCGCGAACTAGCAACAATTGCACTGCTACATGACTAAAATATCACGCACCCATTCTGATTATTTAATTGCATCCGACTCGGACTTCAGAGTCGCCAGGTCTCCGATTTCGCCATCGCCAAAGTGGAAGGTTAAAAATAGCTCTCAATTCGCATTACCACCATTCATACAAAATCGCAAAATCGCCGATCTACGGTCATTTAAAAGGTTGAAAAACACTGTTCTAAAGACTTCAATTGGAAGAAACTGTACAGAAAAAAAAAGTCTTACAAATCCGCGTGAAAGGTATCCCCCACTTTCATGCAAAAATGAAGTCGGAATCCATCAGTCAAAGCCGTCTCGTTCGCGAATTTCTGGAACTGAAAAAGGAACTTTTAACGAACGCTGTAACGTAAAAATGGAAAAGGAAAAAATCAGCATATAAGGGGTCGGGAAAAAAAAGGGTCCCGACCCCACGAGCACCAGATGCGAAAGGGAGAGAGACACAAAAAGCGCCTCCCCCCCCCCTCCACGCACAAAAAGACTCAAACCGTTGAACTCGATCGAAAGGAAATTTTGTCGGTGAGCAACTGTAAAAACCGGGTGCCCAATTTTTTGTTGTTCTCCACCTCCCTCCGATATCTCCCGCGATTTCACTTCTAGAGATTTCGTCATTTCACATCCACGAAGAGTTCATTTTTTAATAAAACAGGCATTGTTTTGACTCGAACACAGAATCGAGATGTTTCCTTCACATTGTGTGGGCGAAAATTTTTCAACAAAACAAATCGGGGTAGGTACAGACCCCACTCCACCGTAAAGATCGATTCATTCATACTTTGCACACCCTTGGCCGAAATTTGACTCATCCCCTACCCCACGGTACAAAGGGCAGAGGGAGATGTGGATTCATTACCAACCTGGACGACACGGCCAACTTTTTTGTAGACGGTAGTAGGTCATTTATCCCTATAGTCTGATTCTCCCTGGAGTTATAGGGATTTAAAGAATCTCCCTTTTTAGGAAAAGACTCCTTGCGGCGATGTACCCGGACCTTACCCTATTCTGAAGACGTATCGGCGATGACTCTCCGATTCGTCCCCCTTCGTTTTCCGGCCCACATTTCTCGAGTGTTCCCCACTTTCCAATCAGGAGTTGTTTGAAAACCAAATCCGACAGAGGGAGTGTTTCCAAATGCGCGGCGGCAACACCCACCAGAGGCCGCTTCTGTCTGCACTCGCCGCCGTGAACATTTTCCACGCGAATTTTGCAAGCAACCGCTCACTGGATTTTGCGATGACATTTCCATCGCCCTCACAACACGAAGATTGAAATGCGAATTGCGCAGCGTTTTGCATGATAACGCAGAAGTTAGCGTGCAAACAGCGATGACGCACCTGTTGAAATGTGTTGTGTGTGCTCTTCATTCGGCTTAGGTGAGTGGACAATTGTCACACAATATAGCCAAAATATTGTACATCAGTGTTCACTCTAGAAATAAAAAGGGACAGGGCGCTGATGGCAGTAAAAGGGCACCCCGTTTTTGAAAAGGCATTTCTTATTTTTAAAAGGGCACTTAAAAAAAATGTTTGGGGTGGGCGCGGTCACACATTGACATATCGGACCCGTGAACAAATAAAAAAAATCCGATTTATTGGTTGACATTGCGCTTGAGCAGCATATTGGGCTATTGTTGACGGTTAGGTGCCTATCTCGAAGGAAAGACCCGTAACAATTGATAAAGCTATTACTTAAAATCCAAAATTTGACATTTAAAAATGAATGTTTTCTCCTAAAAACCAAATCTGTAAGTAGCCCTAATCAGACCCGTTACAAAACGGATAAAAGGCTACTGAAATCCAAAGTTTAGTAATAAAATGCCTAGTCTTGAAACTTTGCCCCAAACCACAGTCCCCTTTAAAAAAAAATTAAGCATTTCATATGCCGGTACATTCAACCAATAAGATTCGTGGAATGCCTTGTGCTCTGCTCGAAATTAACGCGGAATCATCGCGATTTCACAACACGCGTAGTTAAAAAGGAGTTTGTTTTTCTACTGCGTGACTAGGTCTGGACGATTATTTAATATGGAAGTAAAAACAAATCGAGAACACAATTTTGTAATTTATGATTTGACGATTAATCGTCAAATCAGTTAATTGAAGAAAAAAAAATCGATAAAAAAAATCGGAAATATTAATATATCGATATACATAAATAAAATATATCGATATTTCTAAAAAATATATCGAAACATCTAAATATATCGTTAGAGCGCTCGAAAACGTAGATATATGCATTGAAATATGTTTGACTGTCGATTAATCGCCTTGGCAAAATGTCAACATTGCCCAAGCCTGGAAGAAAGAGACGTTCCTCTCATTAAAAATGATTGCGTGATTATAATTGTTGCAGTTTTAAATAAAAGACCGAGCCCAGCTCGCTCGCATATTTTATTACTTAATAATACTTCTAATGAATCGAATGAAATGCAAATGTTTTGAAATGTCCATATGAATGGTTAGACGTTTCATGATATATTTTATCGTTTAATAATGACTTCATTATCGAAATAAGTTAAGTTCTTTGAAATGCTCCTATGATTGGTTAGAAGTGTCAAGATTGCAAAGATACCGTATCCATTCTGCAAAAGTAATTTAAATTAATATTTTTAATACAACCATTCTACAAAATACAATCTAATACAACCATTCGTACATAGTTGCAGCACAAAGGTTTCGTTTGCATGCTAAACCCTGACAGTATTCTTGTAGTTCAGTATTTTAGTAACTATTTGTAGAGATGTTTGCTTCTGTCTAACTCTGACGTTACCGAATGAATTTTTAAATACTATGCAAAGTAGTCTATGTTATTAAGAAGATTATGGTAATCGATATCAAATTATTTTTTCCTACTGCAAAATTATTTCGGCAATTTTTTATCTTCAACCTGCGTATACAAATAATAAAGAACGGACATAATTTTTAAACGTTTAATCAGTAATAAAGATTTTTATTTATTTCGAGTAATTTTATGTGTAATGCGGAATTAACCGTAGTGAAAAAAGCAGTTTTATCTTTTATTTAGTGAAAAATAATATAAGTTTACCAATTAACTATTAATTATAATGGTTGCGAAAATCAACCTTTTAAAATTAAACTTTTTCTATAATCTAAATATAATAGTTTTTTTATTGCATTTCATAATGTAGTTACAATTAAGTTCATCTTAATTTTTTTTGTTAAACATAATTTTTTTATGATGAAACTGCCGTTCTCGACTTTTCCATACACATACATTACTTTATTTAGCCTAATGTTTGAAAATGATACGTGTTGAAATTTTCGACAGTTGTTAGGAATATTTCAGAGGTTACATAAGAAAAGGTTACAGAATATAAAATTTGTGTTTAGTCGCTAGTAGTATGGGTCTTGAAAAAAATATAGATACTTACAACACATTTTTATTAACAAAATACTTATTTGAAGTAACATGATAAAAATAATTAAAAACGCATTTACGGTAAATGTAAAATTTATTTTTAAATATGGTTTTAAATTTGGTGAAATTAATTTCCCTGTGTGTATGTGAAAACTTTTTCTTTCAAGCAGTTAGATTACTATGTACGTTTCAATTGAAAACTCTTAAACTCTGTTTCCTTTGTGCTATTGTGAAGTATCGTTACTCATCTAATTATCTGCTTGAAACATACTTTCGTAATACGAGAAACAATTCAGTATTTCGTTGTTATTATTATCTAATGCAATTTAATAACGAAAATATTTTCATATTTAATAAGCAGATGCTTTCGAACAAATCTTTCAATAAAGAAGAATACTTATTTGAAGTAACAAGGTAAACACATTTATAGTAAATGTCAAATTTATATTTAAAATTGGTTTTAAATCTGGTTAATGAAAAATTAAAAACTCTTTTTCCTTTGTTCTATTGCAAAACCTCATTATTCATTTTCAATCCTCCTTTATTTGAAAATAAACTTACTAGAGTAATCCGTGAAGCAGATCAATATTACATTATTACAAACGAATACAATTTAATATTGAATTAGGTAGGTGTATGGATCGAACTCACGCAATTTTTCAACATAGTTACATTCATTATAAAAACATCACAAACACATTTTGGACGATTATCCACTGCTTCAAATTTAAAAATAATTACTACATAAAACTTCAGCATAATACGAAAGGTAATAGAAATGTGGCTTTTACATTCAGAATGTGACACATTATTGGTATCATTTTCCCAGAAAAAAAATTAACATTTGAAACTATTTAAAACTTTTCCGCAATTATTTACTTATAATTAGAATGTTGAATAAATAACAACCCATTTTAATAGACACTATGCATTGCATGGTCTAGAGATTAAAATTTTGACGGATTAATAAAAACGCATGGTCAATTAGCGTCTGTGATTGGTGAATGACAAACCACGTGGTCGCCATCAACTCATGACAAATGTGCGTGAAGTTACTTATATCGTGAAATGACGTCATGTGTATGTGACACAGGACCTTGGATTTTAAATTAAGTTTTAAGAGGGGAACGAATCCTGGATTTATTCCATTCTTAAACCTGGCCATTGTGTCGGTAGATGACAGCTGGTAGATGAATATAATGGAAAGTGCAGTACAAAGTATATAAATTACCTAGATTAAGATGGGTTAAAATGGGTAGGAAAAGTGTAAATTTTTCATTCGAACCTAGTTTTCACTTTCAAAAAGTTATTAACATGAAACTTTTTCTGGCGTATTTCAGAAATGGATTCTTTGGTATAATCTTTGAATATGTTTCATATTTTTAGTTTTTAAATTGTTACATTTAAAAAAAATTCCAATCGCGGGCGACTTTTTTATTATTTATTTCCTTTGAAATAGAAAGTCAGATTTTATAATTTTTCTTTTATTTTGATTCAGGGATCTATGCTGTATATACATTATTTTTAATTTATTTCACAAACGATTTTTTTATTTTTTTTTAAACATTATTCTAAACCTCTTTTCACTTCTGTACTGTAAACTAAACATATATTTTTTTAATTTTAGAAATTATTTACTATTTTTATCCAGCTGAAATTTTATAAAGTTGGAGAAGGGAACAAATCCAACAACTGTATAACAAAATCTGGATAGATATGCCTCATTTTCAAGTCCTACTATGTACCTAAAACATTTAAACAACTATCCTGTGGCCACGTGCACGCGCGGGAATTCTAAGGAACCCGATTTAAAGATCCCCCCCACCCCTCATCGATTGTCTTCTGCGTCTTCCGTCGGCAGCCTTTTTGCAGACGACACATAAAATTCGTGCTGGTGATATCTCTTCTCTCAGAGGCTTTTTTTGCTCTGGCGCAGAGCCAAAACAGAACCAGTTTTTATTTGGAAGAAATAACATACCACCGAGCTTCACCCCCCCCCCCCCCCCCCCCTCAAAAGACAATTTTTCTACACGTCTCTTTCACCTCTCACATGAGTCGACCATTGAAAGGCTGAGTTTAATTTCATTTTGCGAAATTACATTTGATAGAGTCCGCACACTGGGAATCATTTAGTTGGCATTTACCCATTCTCGGCACTGTACTCCTATTTCAATACATTTTTCTCCAAAATTGACTTCCTTCAAAAATTTATTTTATCATTAGAGCCGGATTTAGGCGTAGGCTACACAGGTTGCAGCTTACGGACCACAAAAAGTAAACTGAGTAAACTTGAGGGAAAAATTAGGAAGAATTAATTAGGAAGGAATTAATTTATACAAAGATGGTTATCCTAATGAAAATAGTATACTACAATTTTTTCATGTGTTCTTTTTTTTTAATATGTTTAATTTGTGATAATTACACAATGGAATTGTTTTATTTTTTTGGAAATCAGTTGTTTTTATTTGTCCTACATTTTTATTTTGCTTATAGCCATTTGAGGGTAATACAAAGATGAGTACAATATTTTATTATCATTTTCATAGATTCCAGAATGCACCTTGAGATTGTTTGAAACCGTTGAAGATTTGTAACATAGTATTAAAAATGTACAAAAAATAGTGTATCCCAATCATTTGTAAAATTCAAAATGAATGTATTTGCAGTTCGGGAATCCGTATCTAAAAGGCGGCCCGTGGTCGAAAATGTGAGTGCAGCCGAAATCATGTGAACCTCCCCCCCTATTTTCCATAAACCATACACGAACGAAATTCTTTATTATTTACTACTCAAATGCTCAAATCAAAGTTTCCTTTCAATTTTTACGAGATGGTAACATGCGAAAAAAAATAGAAAACACTTATTTGTTTTTTGAAAATTAAAGCAATCCTCCTTTCTTTTAAACATGCGAATCGGTCAATTTAATACAACTGCCCTCCCTTTCTCGTTTTACTGCTTGAAATCTATACCCCCCCTCCCCCCCCTCCCCGTTGCGTAGCCTGCACCACATATTCAGCTGAGGGGCCCACTCACTCAAAATCCGGCTCTGTGAATAAATATGTCTTCACCCGTTGAACATCTGTTATAATTATCGACAAAAATAAGTTGTCTACAACATTTGTTTTCATCATTATTCACAATATTCTTTCATATGAGTAAATATTATAATACTCCTATTTGCATGTCTAATTCAAAATGGTGCGTTGTTCGCAGGCACGTAGGTAAGGAGAGGGGACATTTGAAAGTCCAGAAAAATATTCAAAACTGAATTACTGTAAAAATCGTAAAAATACTCAATAAAAATTAGACAAATTTGAATTTCTTGTATAATACTTCTTATTGAGTTGCCTGAGGGAAAACCTGTTATATTCCGGGAGTCCTAACCAGGAAAATTGTTTTCAAAAGGATTGAAAAACATGTTTTGAGGTCATTTTTTATCTCAAACTAAGCCTAACGTGACGTCAACGTGTTTCATTATCTAGAGAGTTTTCAAAATGTTGGTGGGGCGGAGGAATTTGTTGATTTTGGAGGTGATTATCCCCTCTGGGGGGGGGGGGGGGGGGTCCTCCAAAAACTGAAGTCAAATTCATTACTTCAGTTGCTGAACCCCCCCCCCCCCCCCCCCTAATGAAAAATCCATAACTACGTGCGTGGTTTTGTTCCCACGAATAAGAAACAAATTCTGGTTCTCCCAATCACATCCACTCGAGTTATCTCGGAAAAAATTATGGAACAAAAATCACTATCAGCAGAATTAAAATTGAATGTATTTTCTAATATTTTTTTAGATAATAGTTACAAATCTGAAACATTGCTCCAAAATAATTTGTTAAAAATAGTATTGGGTGCTATTTTATTTAATTATAATTTCTGAAATCGTTTGATCTCTAACATTCCTTTTAACGCATTTTTCTGCAACGACCGCATCCTGGAACGAAGGGCCCATGTCACACACCCCTCAATACGAAACTGAAGGCCAGAGGGGCGATATTCATGCGAAATATGGCAAAAATTAACACTGTTGTTGAATTGAAGTAGGAACCAATAGAGCCGGTTGCAAAAGGAAAGGGGGCACGGGGGCTTAAGTTTCATTCTTAGTTTCATTTCCACTTCATGGTTTATTTGGTATTGGAGGCGCCCACGACTTGAGTGAATGGCCAAGAGAATTACGAAAGAACACTGCATCGGCTTTTGATTCCTACGATCTTATTATTACTCTATAGACTTGACTTGTTGGAGCATTTTGGTGAAACGGAATGTAATAGCCAACAGTTTTTCGATGTGACAGTAATAGCATATCAATTCCGCTGTTTGCATGGGTTATAGGGTGGAAGACAAGGGCAAAAATTTTTTTCACTGCCTATTTCATTAACGGCGAGTGAAGGGACTGTGAAATAATAACTGTGCTGTACAATGGAATACCTTGAACCGTTCAGCCAAGTACACAGTGGAATACATCCCATAGTGAAGAAAGGAGCAAGGAAATGTAATTTATTACGGAAGATGTAATCCCAGGTGCTGGTGGAATCAAGGTATGAGTTACCAATAGGTACAGCCGCGGAAAAAAAAACGAACCACCGATGATTATTTCGTTAGTTTTTATAGTAGAGCTAAACATAATATACCATTTTGTAGGGAATAAAGTCTACTATACATTAATATACAAAAAATTTGCATAGGGGACTATCTTCATACTCGAATCCGCACCAACTTTAAAATTTTCAATAGCAACACCTACTTCTGATAGCGCAGAAATGTTCCCCGCCCTCAAAATAATCTAAATATACATTTTCGTTAATTTCCTACATTTATATGCAGAGATATTAGACGAAATGTATCTATCTTATTTGAGGGGCTACTTCCACAGTGGGCAAAGTATTAGTGAGACTTCGAAATAAAGTACGCGGGTAGAAAATGTTTTGGCGTTAGCCGTGGTTCTTCTTTTCCCGTAGTCATTCATCCCCCCACTTCCGTATACCCCTCGCCTTTATATAAGAATTTAGAATTTTATGCCAACACGATCACAGCGCTTTTAATTCTCAAAATTAGTAGATTTCTGTTAAGTTCTGCAGATTTTAAATTTATGTATGACCCCTTAAATGATCATTTAATGCACATTTTGATATAGCCAAAAAACTACAAAGAGGAAAATCATGAAATTTTAGATATGCATATAAAACGTTTTTCTGAATCCATCACTATAAAAAAATAGCATGGTTGCTATTCATAAATTTTATGAATATTAATATCCTAATTTAACTAAAATTAAAAAATATACATATAAGTAATGAAAGTTGGTGTATTTTATTTGGGTTATTTAGAAGTAACACAGATAAAAATATCAGCTTAATAAAATTATTATTTCGAAAGATATGATTAATAGTTAGTAGTGTAATTTGACGGGTACGGCGCCGCGGTGCTGTGAGGAGTTATGAGGATTTTGGCGGTGCTGTGAGGAGTTATGAGGATTTTGGTGGTGCTGTGAGGAGTAAATGAGGATTTTTGGCGGTGCTCTGTGGATTTTGGCGGTGCTCTGTGGATTTTGGTGGTGCTCTGTGAGGATCAGGGCGGATCTCGACTGTCAAGCCGAGGGGGCGTGGCCTAATGGAGATGACATCAACCAATCAGGTGTCAGTAAGTGACGTCACATGCAGGGGGACATGGGAACAGGTGTTGATCACTCATCGCCGCCGATGGGCAAGTCGCCGATGGGCATGTCACACCGTGTCTCAACGTGTTTGTACAGGAACGGACCAATCAGGTTCTTGTTTGAGGATGACCTCATGAACAACCAATCAGGTGTCAGTAAGTGACGTCACACGCTGTCGGGGCAAGGTTTTACTAGTTCTGCTTGTAACCGCAAGACGGCGCTGCATGTAGGGGAACGGACCAATCAGATGCTTGTTTAAGGATGACATCATGAAGAACCAATCAGGTGTCAGTAAGTGATGTCTATGGAGTGTCATGTGACATGAAAGTTGCTTTTTTGTTATTTTGCGTTTTTATTTGGGTATTGGTGGAAATTTGCGACGCACAGCATCTACACATTTTTAATTATAAGCTGTGGGTTGTGACATCATAGGTATAATGTTAGGAATGGTTGGTTGTTGAAAAAACTGTGAGCTGTGAAAGTAATGTGAAAAAACTGTGAAAGTAAATAAAATATGATAGAATTAAACTAATATTCTTATTTTAATATTTATTATATTTTAATATTTATTTATATTTTGATATTTATTTGTATTTTATTATTTATATTTTTACATTTATTTTTAATATTTAATTATATTTTAACTTCTATATTTTATTATTCATTTATATTTTAACTTCTATATTTTATTATTCATTTATATTTTATATATATTTTAATATTTATATATATTTTATTATTCATATATTTCATACATATTTTAATATTTATTTATATTTTATTACTCATTTATATTTTACATATATTTTATTTACGTATACATCTGTGCCAAAAAAATTAACTCAGTGAGAGCAATTACGTCCCACTAGAGCTGCACAATGAACTTATGTTAAAGGGAATGACAGTAGTGTATATATTTTAACTATGGTTAGTACAAAAGAAAAGAATTTTGCAAGAATGGTTTTAGAAAAATATATTTTATGTGACCAACTCCAGCACATAATTTCGCCATATAACTCTATGAGGAATCATCCTATGGGGGTAAATAACATACCATCGTGTACAGGAAGGTAGACCAGATTAATAAGTAAAGCTTTTCGACATGTATACTAAGGGTATAAAAAATGACAGTCTGGGGTTCTATGAAAATAATGTTTATAACAATATACGTTTAAATTACAATTTATATAACGGAAATCAGTCTCAGTGGATGAAAAAAAAGTGATTAATATGAAAGCTGATACTTTGAAAAAGAACCTTGGGAACCAAAACCTTGTATTACGGTTAATTAAACTTTTTATAAAAGTAATGTGTTCTTTAAATGTTTTTCACATCATACGTAAAATTATTATTTTAAGAGGGAAAATATCATATCGTTATGACTAGAAGGAGGGATCTCACCTTGATCACAATTGGATGCATTAGAATTGCTTACTGTTTAGGAATATGATGTAAAAGTTACTCTATCGCACTGTTTGTTGTGCTGGGCTTGATAAGAGCAGATTTGGGGTTGGTATGTAAGATAATGGATCTATTACTTGTTCTAATACGTGTTGAATAAGGGAATTTGTCTTAGATGTTGCTGTTTTAGGGGTGTTTTATAATTGGTTGTTTGATTGAACGATACAGTGCAGCTATACAAAGGGGTTTATTTATACGCTTGGTACAAGTACACATTTTTTCTTATGTCATAAAATTACACTATAACAAAACGCATAGGTGGATGGTAGAAATGAAGTAGCACCATACAAGGGGAATTATTATGGCTGGCTGATTAAATTTTCAAAGACTAAGAGGCAACAAGTTCCCATATGAGTACAATTGAGGGTGAATGTGTAGAATTTGGCGACATCAAGTATCCACAAGGGGACAATTTGAGAGGTGTATTCGTAAAATTGGCGACATAAAGTACTCATAGGGAGACGTTTGTAGGCGTATACATAAAATTGGGGTGAAAGCGGGGTTTGTAGTTGTACATTAGACAAGAATAAATGAAAAAGTTTAAGTTTGAAATAAATTATAAAAAGAATAAATGTTAAAAAAAAAAGTTAAAATACAATTTAAAAAGCAAAATGTAAAAAAAAAAAAAAAGTTTAAAAAGAAAAATGTAAAAATAAAAAAAAGTTTAAGTGTGAATTAAAAACTAAAAGGTTAAGTAAGAAAAAAAAAATAACTAAAAGTGAAAAAAAAATTTTAAAAGTGAAAAAAAATATATATATATTTATATAAAAAATATTTGAAAAAAGTTTAAGTGTGAAATAAATTATAAAACTAATAAATGTAAAATAAAAAGTTTACGTGTGAAATAGATTATAAAAAGTATAAATGTAAAAAAATAAATAAAAAGTTTAAGTGAAAAATATAATGTAAAGATAAAAAAGTTAAAAAACAGTAACTGTAAAATAAAAAAAAAGTTTGTATAAAATGAACTTTTAAAAGAAAAATGAAAAAAAAAAGTAAAAACAATATATATAAAAAAAAGTTTTAAGTGTAAAAATAAAATTAAAAAAAAAAAAATTAAAAAAAAAAAAAAGACAAATGTAAAAAAGAAAAACGTAAAAAAAAAATTTAAAATTTAAAAAAAAAATTTACAAACGAAAAATATGAAAAAAAAAAAAGAAACGTTAAAAGAAAATTGCTAAATGTAAAAAAGAAATGTGTTAAATGTAAAAGATTAACCATCATAAGTTTTTTACCCGAATCGACCCAAAGCCATATGGTGTTACGGAACGTACTAGCCCCATATAGGCACAGATGCCCGTGGTGAGTTCTGTGAATGGTCTACCCACTAATCAAACGACAAGTACCACAATTACATTAAATAATTAGCAACAAAAAAAGCAGGAAATACTACTATAGATATAAAAAATATTAACAAAGTATCGAAAATAGAACCAAAGGTAACTAATAAATCTGTATAGAATGAGTGTCTATAAATGTATAAGAGAAACCAATGTATATATTTCTACTAAAATGTTGACACATATACTAAATTTTTAACAAATTAAGTCAAATATTTGCGAAATAGAGAAAATAATACATACTTTTTAAAATTGTATCAAATAGTCTATGAATGGATAAAAAAAATATCATGACATGTATTAAAAAAAAAATTAAAATAATGGACTTACGTGTAACACATTAAGTTAAGAAATTTATACTTATCAAAGAAAGTAACGTAAGTCATATAAAAAAAAAACCTGTAGTTAAGTACAATTGTTAATTGAATATGCTACAAAATATTGTCAAATTACACCATTTTTAGTGATAGGACAAGCAAACTTGTTAAAATGTCATATAATTATCAAAAATATTATACAAAGTACGAATTTAAAAAAAAAAAGTAAATGCAAAAAGAAAAAAAAGTTTAAGTGTAAAATAAAATGTAAAAAAAATAAATGTAAAAAATAAAAAAAAGTTTAATAAAAAAAAAGTTAAAAAATAATAAAAAAAAAATTTAAGTGTAAAATACAATTTAAAAAAAAATGTAAAAAGAAAAAAGTTTAATAAAAATTACATGTAAAAAGAAAAGAAAAAAAGTTAAAAAAGAAAAAAAAAGTTAAAAAAGAAATAAAAAGTTAAAAAAGAAAAAAAGTTAAAAAAGAAAAAAAAAAAGTTTAAAAAGAAAAAAAAAAGTTTAAAAAGAAAAAAAAAGTTTAAAAAAGAAAAAAAAATTAAAAAAGAAAAAAAAATTAAAAAAGAAAAAAAAATTAAAAAAAAAGAAAAAAAATTTTAAAAAAAAAAAGTTAAAAAAGAAAAAAAGAAAAGAAAAAAAAAGTTTTAAAAAAATAGTTAAAGTGTAAAATACAATTTAAAAAAAAAATGAAAACATAAAAAATTAAAAAAAAAAAATGTAAGTGTAAAATTACATTTTAAAAGAAAATGTGAAAATAGAAAAAAAAGTAAAAAGAAAATTGCTAAAAGTAAAAAAAAATAAAGGTGTAAAATGTTAAATAAAAAGACCTTAAGTGTAAAAAATAGAAGAAAAAAGTTTAAGTGTAAAATATTACTCATCATAAGCTTTTTACTCGTATCCACCCAAAGTTATATGGCGTTACGGAGCGTACTAGCCCCATATAGGCGCAGATTCCTTGGTGAGTTCTGTGAATGGTCTACCCACTAATCAAACGATAAATACAATAATTATATTAAAATATTAGCAAAAAAAAAAAAGCAGAAAATACTAATATAGATATAAAAAATATTATCAAAGTATAGAAAATAGAACCAAGAATAACTAATAAATCTGTATACAATGGGTGTCTATAAATGTATAAGAGAAACCAATGTTTATATCTCTACTAAAATGTTGACACATATACTAAATGTTTAATAAATTAACTCATATATTTGCGAAATAGAAAAAATGGTACATACTTTTTAAAATTGTATCAAATAGTCTATGAATGGATAAAAAAAAAATTGTATATATAATTTTTAATTGTATCTATAAATGGATAAAAAAAATCATGACATGTATTAAAATAATGGACTTACGCGTGACAGTTTAAGTTAAAAAATTTATATTTACCAAAGAAATTAACATAAGTTATTATAAAAAAAAAAACTGTAATTAAGTATAATTGTTAATTGAATATGCTACAAAATATTGCCAAGTTATTCCATGGTAGTGATTTAACAACCAAACACTTTGTCTTTAAAGATTACGATAACGCAGTTTTAGAAACTAACATAGGGGCAAATGTGTATAATTATCATAAAATACTTCACATTACTGTTAAAATGTCATATAATTATCAAATATATTATACAAAGTAAGAAAAATATTACTTAATATGTTAAAATATTACCAATAGTACATGCCCAACAGATCAAAATGACCTTCAGCACCCTACGACACATGAAAACTTACGGAGATTAACAGCAATCTTGCCTCAAAAAATAAAACCAATAGTGTGCTGCTAAGGATAAAATGTCAAGTACACACCCAGTGTAGGAGATGTATACAAATAATATTGTTGAATTATTAACAAAGTGATTTCATTAATACTAAAATAAGGTCTTTGTTACAATAATATATATATATATGGAAATTAAGTTCTTATTAGTGAAATTTATGTAATATTTTTAGACTGCTTTGTTCAATTTATAATATGTAGGTAGAATTTTTACATAAAAAAAACCCTTTGTGTTTATCAAAAATATTTCACAAATTAAGAAGAAGAATACCTAAGGAAGGTCTTTGCACATGATTATAGTACAAAACCATGTGGATTTACATCAATTTTACCAGGAACAAGGGGGTCAGTATACGGCTATGAGTCAAATAGTCAATTTTAAAACCACATTCAGGCATTAATAACACAAATGCCTGAATGTGGTGAAAAATTGACTATTTGACTCATAGCCGTATACTGACCCCCTTGTTCCTGGTAAAATTGATGTAAATCCACATGGTTTTGTACTATAATCATGTGCAAAGACCTTCCTTAGGTATTCTTCTTCTTAATTTGTGAAATATTTTTGATAAACACAAAGGGTTTTTTTTATGTAAAAATTCTACCTACATATTATAAATTGAACAAAGCAGTCTAAAAATATTACATAAATTTCACTAATAAGAACTTAATTTCCATATATATATATATTATTGTAACAAAGACCTTATTTTAGTATTAATGAAATCACTTTGTTAATAATTCAACAATATTATTTGTATACATCTCCTACACTGGGTGTGTACTTGACATTTTATCCTTAGCAGCACACTATTGGTTTTATTTTTTGAGGCAAGATTGCTGTTAATCTCCGTAAGTTTTCATGTGTCGTAGGGTGCTGAAGGTCATTTTGATCTGTTGGGCATGTACTATTGGTAATATTTTAACATATTAAGTAATATTTTTCTTACTTTGTATAATATATTTGATAATTATATGACATTTTAACAGTAATGTGAAGTATTTTATGATAATTATACACATTTGCCCCTATGTTAGTTTCTAAAACTGCGTTATCGTAATCTTTAAAGACAAAGTGTTTGGTTGTTAAATCACTACCATGGAATAACTTGGCAATATTTTGTAGCATATTCAATTAACAATTATACTTAATTACAATTTTTTTTTTTTATAATAACTTATGTTAATTTCTTTGGTAAATATAAATTTTTTAACTTAAACTGTCACGCGTAAGTCCATTATTTTAATACATGTCATGATTTTTTTTATCCATTTATAGATACAATTAAAAATTATATATACAATTTTTTTTTTATCCATTCATAGACTATTTGATACAATTTTAAAAAGTATGTACCATTTTTTCTATTTCGCAAATATATGAGTTAATTTATTAAACATTTAGTATATGTGTCAACATTTTAGTAGAGATATAAACATTGGTTTCTCTTATACATTTATAGACACCCATTGTATACAGATTTATTAGTTATTCTTGGTTCTATTTTCTATACTTTGATAATATTTTTTATATCTATATTAGTATTTTCTGCTTTTTTTTTTTTGCTAATATTTTAATATAATTATTGTACTTATCGTTTGATTAGTGGGTAGACCATTCACAGAACTCACCAAGGAATCTGCGCCTATATGGGGCTAGTACGCTCCGTAACGCCATATAACTTTGGGTGGATACGAGTAAAAAGCTTATGATGAGTAATATTTTACACTTAAACTTTTTTCTTCTATTTTTTACACTTAAGGTCTTTTTATTTAACATTTTACACCTTTATTTTTTTTTACTTTTAGCAATTTTCTTTTTACTTTTTTTTCTATTTTCACATTTTCTTTTAAAATGTAATTTTACACTTACATTTTTTTTTTTTAATTTTTTATGTTTTCATTTTTTTTTTTAAATTGTATTTTACACTTTAACTATTTTTTTAAAACTTTTTTTTTCTTTTTTTTTTCTTTTTTAACTTTTTTTTTTTTAAATTTTTTTTCTTTTTTTTTAATTTTTTTTTCTTTTTTAATTTTTTTTTCTTTTTTAATTTTTTTTTCTTTTTTAAACTTTTTTTTTCTTTTTAAACTTTTTTTTTTCTTTTTAAACTTTTTTTTTTTCTTTTTTAACTTTTTTTCTTTTTTAACTTTTTATTTCTTTTTTAACTTTTTTTTTCTTTTTTAACTTTTTTTCTTTTCTTTTTTTTTTTTACTTTTTTCTTTTTACATGTAATTTTTATTAAACTTTTTTCTTTTTACATTTTTTTTTAAATTGTATTTTACACTTAAATTTTTTTTTTATTATTTTTTAACTTTTTTTTTATTAAACTTTTTTTTATTTTTTACATTTATTTTTTTTACATTTTATTTTACACTTAAACTTTTTTTTCTTTTTGCATTTACTTTTTTTTTTTAAATTCGTACTTTGTATAATATTTTTGATAATTATATGACATTTTAACAAGTTTGCTTGTCCTATCACTAAAAATGGTGTAATTTGACAATATTTTGTAGCATATTCAATTAACAATTGTACTTAACTACAGGTTTTTTTTTTTTATATGACTTACGTTACTTTCTTTGATAAGTATAAATTTCTTAACTTAATGTGTTACACGTAAGTCCATTATTTTAATTTTTTTTTTAATACATGTCATGATATTTTTTTTTATCCATTCATAGACTATTTGATACAATTTTAAAAAGTATGTATTATTTTCTCTATTTCGCAAATATTTGACTTAATTTGTTAAAAATTTAGTATATGTGTCAACATTTTAGTAGAAATATATACATTGGTTTCTCTTATACATTTATAGACACTCATTCTATACAGATTTATTAGTTACCTTTGGTTCTATTTTCGATACTTTGTTAATATTTTTTATATCTATAGTAGTATTTCCTGCTTTTTTTGTTGCTAATTATTTAATGTAATTGTGGTACTTGTCGTTTGATTAGTGGGTAGACCATTCACAGAACTCACCACGGGCATCTGTGCCTATATGGGGCTAGTACGTTCCGTAACACCATATGGCTTTGGGTCGATTCGGGTAAAAAACTTATGATGGTTAATCTTTTACATTTAACACATTTCTTTTTTACATTTAGCAATTTTCTTTTAACGTTTCTTTTTTTTTTTTCATATTTTTCGTTTGTAAATTTTTTTTTTTAAATTTAAAATTTTTTTTTTACGTTTTTCTTTTTTACATTTGTCTTTTTTTTTTTTTTAATTTTTTTTTTTTTAATTTTATTTTTACACTTAAAACTTTTTTTTATATATATTGTTTTTACTTTTTTTTTTTCATTTTTCTTTTAAAAGTTCATTTTATACAAACTTTTTTTTTATTTTACAGTTACTGTTTTTTAACTTTTTTATCTTTACATTATATTTTTCACTTAAACTTTTTATTTATTTTTTTACATTTATACTTTTTATAATCTATTTCACACGTAAACTTTTTATTTTACATTTATTAGTTTTATAATTTATTTCACACTTAAACTTTTTTCAAATATTTTTTATATAAATATATATATATTTTTTTTCACTTTTAAAATTTTTTTTTCACTTTTAGTTATTTTTTTTTTCTTACTTAACCTTTTAGTTTTTAATTCACACTTAAACTTTTTTTTATTTTTACATTTTTCTTTTTAAACTTTTTTTTTTTTTTTACATTTTGCTTTTTAAATTGTATTTTAACTTTTTTTTTTAACATTTATTCTTTTTATAATTTATTTCAAACTTAAACTTTTTCATTTATTCTTGTCTAATGTACAACTACAAACCCCGCTTTCACCCCAATTTTATGTATACGCCTACAAACGTCTCCCTATGAGTACTTTATGTCGCCAATTTTACGAATACACCTCTCAAATTGTCCCCTTGTGGATACTTGATGTCGCCAAATTCTACACATTCACCCTCAATTGTACTCATATGGGAACTTGTTGCCTCTTAGTCTTTGAAAATTTAATCAGCCAGCCATAATAATTCCCCTTGTATGGTGCTACTTCATTTCTACCATCCACCTATGCGTTTTGTTATAGTGTAATTTTATGACATAAGAAAAAATGTGTACTTGTACCAAGCGTATAAATAAACCCCTTTGTATAGCTGCACTGTATCGTTCAATCAAACAACCAATTATAAAACACCCCTAAAACAGCAACATCTAAGACAAATTCCCTTATTCAACACGTATTAGAACAAGTAATAGATCCATTATCTTACATACCAACCCCAAATCTGCTCTTATCAAGCCCAGCACAACAAACAGTGCGATAGAGTAACTTTTACATCATATTCCTAAACAGTAAGCAATTCTAATGCATCCAATTGTGATCAAGGTGAGATCCCTCCTTCTAGTCATAACGATATGATATTTTCCCTCTTAAAATAATAATTTTACGTATGATGTGAAAAACATTTAAAGAACACATTACTTTTATAAAAAGTTTAATTAACCGTAATACAAGGTTTTGGTTCCCAAGGTTCTTTTTCAAAGTATCAGCTTTCATATTAATTACTTTTTTTTCATCCACTGAGACTGATTTCCGTTATATAAATTGTAATTTAAACGTATATTGTTATAAACATTATTTTCATAGAACCCCAGACTGTCATTTTTTATACCCTTAGTATACATGTCGAAAAGCTTTACTTATTAATCTGGTCTACCTTCCTGTACACGATGGTATGTTATTTACCCCCATAGGATGATTCCTCATAGAGTTATATGGCGAAATTATATGCTGGAGTTGGTCACATAAAATATATTTTTCTAAAACCATTCTTGCAAAATTCTTTTCTTTTGTACTAACCATAGTTAAAATATATACACTACTGTCATTCCCTTTAACATAAGTTCATTGTGCAGCTCTAGTGGGACGTAATTGCTCTCACTGAGTTAATTTTTTTGGCACAGATGTATACGTAAATAAAATATATGTAAAATATAAATGAGTAATAAAATATAAATAAATATTAAAATATGTATGAAATATATGAATAATAAAATATATATAAATATTAAAATATATATAAAATATAAATGAATAATAAAATATAGAAGTTAAAATATAAATGAATAATAAAATATAGAAGTTAAAATATAATTAAATATTAAAAATAAATGTAAAAATATAAATAATAAAATACAAATAAATATCAAAATATAAATAAATATTAAAATATAATAAATATTAAAATAAGAATATTAGTTTAATTCTATCATATTTTATTTACTTTCACAGTTTTTTAACATTACTTTCACAGCTCACAGTTTTTTCAACAACCAACCATTCCTAACATTATACCTATGATGTCACAACCCACAGCTTATAATTAAAAATGTGTAGATGCTGTGCGTCGCAAATTTCCACCAATACCCAAATAAAAACGCAAAATAACAAAAAAGCAACTTTCATGTCACATGACACTCCATAGACATCACTTACTGACACCTGATTGGTTCTTCATGATGTCATCCTTAAACAAGCATCTGATTGGTCCGTTCCCCTACATGCAGCGCCGTCTTGCGGTTACAAGCAGAACTAGTAAAACCTTGCCCCGACAGCGTGTGACGTCACTTACTGACACCTGATTGGTTGTTCATGAGGTCATCCTCAAACAAGAACCTGATTGGTCCGTTCCTGTACAAACACGTTGAGACACGGTGTGACATGCCCATCGGCGACTTGCCCATCGGCGGCGATGAGTGATCAACACCTGTTCCCATGTCCCCCTGCATGTGACGTCACTTACTGACACCTGATTGGTTGATGTCATCTCCATTAGGCCACGCCCCCTCGGCTTGACAGTCGAGATCCGCCCTGATCCTCACAGAGCACCACCAAAATCCACAGAGCACCGCCAAAATCCACAGAGCACCGCCAAAAATCCTCATTTACTCCTCACAGCACCACCAAAATCCTCATAACTCCTCACAGCACCGCCAAAATCCTCATAACTCCTCACAGCACCGCGGCGCCGTACCCGTCAAATTACACTACTATAGTTTAAGAAATTCATTTAACATTACGAGTTCTAAACTTTCGATATTCATAATTAAAAAACTACTTAACCAAATGACTTGCAAATTGATATTCAACGATAAATTTTGTCGTAGATTCTAAATATTAAATCAAAATTGGGTGTTCCTATTGGAAATTTTAAAGTTGGTGCGGATTTTAATATGAAGATCGTCCCCTATGCAATTTTTTTTTGTATATCAATTTGTAGTAGACTTTATTCCCTACAAAATGGTATATTAAGTTTAGCTCTACTATAAAAACTAACAAAATAATCATTGGTGGTTCGTTTTTTTTCTTCTCCGGCTGTACATTAGGCCCGGGCCTATAGTGGCCACAACTCTTATTTAATTAACTAATATTTATTCAACTTATATTTATTTGGTTATGTTTTTTATGTCAGAATCACTAAACTTTCTCTGGGATATTAGTCATTATTTTGCAATTGATAGAAATCAGTTTTTTGACATGAAAATTTTAATTTACACTAAGAAAAATATTTCTAATACAAATTTATTATTCATGTTAACCCCAAAAGAAGGTTTCTGATTGTAAGGGGAGTATAAATCTTGTGAAGATGACATGACGGCTTCTTTCCATGATGTTTAGATTGGCTTTTGCAAAAAATATTATTATTATTATTATTGCACATTTAGTGGACAGGTATAATGCTACTTTCTACTTTTGGAAATAGTAATAACTTTAAATATATTTAAAAAAAAAGTTTTGTGGCATGAAATGTAATAAGAACAAATACTGCCTAAATAAAAGTTACTTACCAAGATTTTTAAAAAAATCTCAATGTATGGCTTTATAATTTCACATGGATAGTTTTACATTCACTAATGCAACAGTTTCATTTTCAAAGATATAATTTTCAAGAAATGTCATTTTTAAATTAAAAGAAAAATTAGTTCCCCAAACTAATTTCGCGTTGAACGCGAAAAACTCCTAATCCTACATTTCCTAATTATATTCATATGAAATTATAAAGTCATACATTGAGATTTTTTTTTTTAAATCTTGCAAGTAACTTTTATTTAGGCAGTATTTTTTCTTATTACATTTCATGCCAGAAAACTTTTTTAAGAATAATTATATTTAAAGTTATTACTGTTTCCAAAAAAATGATAGTAGCATTATACTATTCACCAAATGTGAAATAAAAATAATAATATTTTTTTTTTCAAAAGTCAATCTAAATATCGTGGGAAAAAAAGCTGTCATGTCACCTACACAATGGATGATATGCGATCCGCATACATGTCGCATACAGAGGTGATATGCCAGCTGCATACACGTCGCATATCACCTTCTTATGCCATAGTAATATGGGATATTCTCTCAGGGTATACATACGAAGGCATATTTTTGGCACATTAGTTGCATACTCATGGCAGACATATGCCACGTTTCATTTTCGAGTAAGTGGTTCTAAAGCCGTGGTTCCCAACTTTTGGTTGTCCACAGACCACCGAGTGAAACGTTAGATAAAGCCTCGACCGCCTCCTTTTAACAACGCGAAATAAAATTGAGGTGACACATATTTGGCTGGTATATATAAATATAACACGTGAAGTATTAATTTATAATTTTTGCCAATAAATTTTTTAATAACGCAGCAAATATAATATAGCAATTTTACTTAAATTATATTAATTAACTTAAATTGAGTGCACCTGTTTCACCCATTTTTCAGTATAAGTACCGGGAGTAGAAATGAGAAATATATACACTCTTTTCCGAATCTGAAAAGTGGAAGAATTCCATTTAAATTCTTCCACTTTGGAACCGCTTGGAACTCTTTCACGGACCACCAGTGATCTGAGGATCACGGGTTGGAAACCAGTGGCGTTTGTTCAATAAGTAAGTATGTAAAATGTTTTTTTTTATTGGAATAGTTGGTGTGTGCCGCAAGACCAATCCCCAGACGAAGCCCTCCAAAATGAACCAAAATTCTCTATGGAATGCTCGAAAAATAATAATAAAAAAGCAGGCCGCTAAAAAAAGTATTTATAAAAAAATGTTTGCCAACAAACCTCTGCAATCGACTCCAACAAGAGAAAGGCGACTCGTTTCCCAGAGAGAGAGCTGCAAATTTAGCGATCAGGATTCCGTAAAAGGGCGCGGGGGGGGGGGGGGGGGGGGGGGATCATAAAACTTTGCATCATCGCAAACCGTGGGGATAAATATGTACAGAAACGAAAGTAACAATTCCCGAGAAGATAGTGACTTCGAAGTTGGCGTGTTCTTCGCACAAAACAGGACTTTAATGATATTTTTTTAACTGGCGGAACAAATACGCAAAACAAAAAGCACGTCGAAAAAGATAAATTGTTTAAATAAGCTGTAAAACTCAGGGAGGATATGTATGCGAACCATAAAGATAAATTTTATTTTCGACTAAAAACGCGATATTTCGAACGTTTTCGTAAGGCAATATAGAGGGTAGAGAAATGGAATTTCATTACAGTTGGAAAATGTTATTGCAAAATGGACTTTCATTGTTTGACGTAAAGTGCCTTTAAAATCATTTCCATCAGTGGTTGACAAACTGTAAGTTGACAACCCGTGGAGCGCGATTGGGTCCGATGAGGTTCGTGAAGCTTTAATCCAATCAAGATGTTTTTACTTTCCAGCTTCACATTTTTTACCACCTATCCCCGCGATTCACGCACGAGCCAATCAGTTTATCGAATTTCCATGTGTTGTCAAAGTCAGAAAATTCATTACTGGCTGTATCTCGCCACAAATGCAGTGCATTAGCAGGGGGGGGGGGGGGTCTCCATACTACGTAGAGTTATAATTTTGATTGAATGGAGTTTTTCCTCCTCCTGAAATGTGCATTACGGGGCAACAGGTTTGCAATTTATTGGAGATTTTGTTTACTTACCATATAAATTTCCTTTTCAATTCTAATCTTCTTTTAAGAAAATCAGTAAAATATCTTATTTAGATTTTAAAATACACTTATAAATATTAGTGCAGCCCGGCTGTGCTTGCTGTACCCCACAAGACGCCACTGCGGTCCGTAACTCCATGGGGAATCAGCCTTTGCGGATAAATGATCCATCGTGTAGAGGAAGGTGGACAGCGCCCACCAGGATGGCCATTTATTCACATCCCCCTTTGACCCCCTCCAACTCTTCCTAAAAGGGCAGTCTCTACGAGAGAGCAGTCAGTAGACAGTAGAGGAGTAGGGGGGGGGGGGGGGAGTTACAGAATAGAGGCTGTTTTAATCAGCCTCAACGGAGAAGGAACACAATCCCCCCTTCTCCGGTTTTCTTCTAAGTGTCGAGAAATCGTCCCGGATCAGATTAAAATTTCGAGACACGTCAAAAGTCGTACATTTTTTGCATTGCTTCCCTCAAGAAAGGTTTAACGAAGGAATTAAAATAGGCTGCGTGGGAGAGTAGAAACACCAGGTTTACCCTTTTGAAGGGGATATATTCCGACAATATAAAACTCCACCGAGATCAACAGCACGGTTGACACGAATTTGGTGACACTGGAAAAGAAATGATGCACCCATGCTCATATTTTACTGTTAAATTTCTTTTGAAGTTAATCCATTATATGACAGGATAGAAGAGGACCACCATTCAGTGAAATCGACCCAAACCGTTTTCAACTGCTCTGATGTTTTGTAATTAAAGAGAAGGTAAGTATTTTTCAACATCGGCGTCTCATCTAAAAATAGATGTTGTTTAAGGATTGACATTCAAAAAAGTATCAAATTATTCTTTCGTAATTATAAAAAAATATTTTTAGAGTATAATAATTTTTTTTTATTTCAATGATAAGAATAACAATTAAAAGGAACGATTGTATATACAATTTCCTCATAAATGTCAAAATAATAGTCACATTTGACCGTTACTATTTTCTTGGGAGGAAAAAAGGAGGGCTACAAAATGTAAACAGTCTCTAGACGAAAACTCTGACACTGGGTTGCATCTGTATACGGAACTTAGTGTAATTTTCAGTTCCATTTGAGTCGAAAGGCAAATAAAAATAGATGGACTTATTCATAAAATTAAGATAATTAATCGTCACAGGAATCCCCTCCCCCCCTCCATGGAAGTACGAATACCCTAAAAATTGCATCCTCCCACCCAATTCGACGAGCTTACGGCGGGACAGGGAGCAGTGCCGTCATACAAAATTATTTTTAGAGGGGTTGAAACAGGAAATTTCCCAACTTCAAAGATTCGAAATTCCCAACTTAACAATTCGAAATTTACAACTTAACGGGGTCGGGTGCCAGCTTAGGTGCTATCCTCTTTATCTAACCATGGTTCAAAAATACGATGCATAGTTCCCGGGTTTTTCCTCCGAGATGGGATCCGAACCGCCACCAATAGCCAAATATGCAGTTCTAGTGAGACGTCAACTAACCGAACCAAACTTAACTTTTGAAATTCCCAACTCAACAGTGCTAAAAATTCATAGTCCCAACTTATCGACATTTTTAAACTTTTTTTATAAATTAGGTAATATTAAAGAGTTTTCTCAAAAGTATTGATGTGTTGCATGCATGTTCCAATGCGTCCGTTCAGAGGTCTAATTTAATATTAATCTTACAAGTTGGGCAATTTTTAATCATCCCTCGCTTTGATTTGCTAATAATAATTTTCTTCGGGCAAAAATTTTCCCAATTCCCAACTAAGGGATTTTTAAAACTCAAAATTCCCAACTTTTAAGGTTTCCAGATTATGGTGGGGGGGGGGGGGGGGCGTTCCCTCCCTGCGACGGGCCTGGGAGAGGCGCAAATCGATGTCGCAAAAAGGGCAACGCCCCCCGCACCTCTACGTCACGTGGTAGATGACATCATGGAAAGCAAATACACGTGCTTCTGTTGCGACCACATTCTTATTTCCTCTACACGACGACGCGAGTCGAGAATCGAAAAAGGAAATGTTGCTAATGGATTGAATATAAAGGCATGCGGTGGTCACACCCCCATGGGGTCACATGAAATGCCATGTAAAAAATTTAAATTAATAAGACCCACTGTCTTCAATCCATCTTTCTGTATTTCGACAGTACCTCATATTTTATTGTACAACATTTTTTCATATACTTTGTCAACGTTATCAAACAGTTTCAATTATTTATATATATAACTCCAAGAATTGAAATGACTACTATTAACATTTTCCTGGTTACTTTATGTTCTAAAGTTTCCAAACAAAAACGTATAAACTTTAAAACATACGAATATAAATTTTAATAATCGCCTAAACATTATATTTACTTATGATAGGGCCATCTGCGAAATTTAAATGTAATAAATTATAATATTGATTGATTTTTGATAGTTCGCAATTCCACACTACTTGACTCTCTCCCCCCCCCCCCCCCCCCATTCCTCTCCCGCCGCTGCAAATCGGAGCCGAGAGAATCGATGCCGCGAAAGGACGACGCCCCTCCCGACACACAGCTACGTCACGGGGGCGACGTGTTTCGCAAACAGAGAAGCACGTGCAACCCCCCCCCCCCCACCCCCTCCCCACAACTACCTCTGAACAAACTGAAAGTGGTCGCCGGTTCTCATGTTGGAACCGATACAAAAATTTGAATGTTATTGCGAAAATACATCGGATGTTACTTCGTCGGTGGGTGGGTTGAATGAACGTCGCACTAGAGCTGCACAGTGGGCTATGGGCGACGGTTCAGGGTTTACCTCGAAAGAAAGGACTGGGAACACTGCCTCGTATTTTTGAACCATGGTCAGATGACGAGGACACCATCTGTGCTGGCATACGCCGGTTGTAATTGAGGATCATTTCAGAAGACTTTTGTAATGGAGTAGGCAATCTGGCCACCCTCCGATCACGAGACCGCTACATCTTAATTTTTGGTAAGTCCTCCTCGTACCGGTCTAAACTCGCAACCCTCTGATTGCTACCCGAATGCTGTACTTCTCGGTCGACGTTGCTTGGTCTGAGCACGGCCAGAAGGCGTCTGCATATTTTTAGCAGGTCTGTCAGGGGCTAGAAGATTTCTATACGATGTCGATATTCGAATCCACAAATTGAAATCGGTTACCAACGTGTCACTAGCCAACAGTAGGAACATCGAGGAGCCTTCATAACCTTCGTTGCCTCATTCTCTATCGAAGGAAACCGGATTTTCGTTAGTCGTGCTAAAACCGCGGAGTGTCGCCGCTGTCGACGTCCGCCAAGGATTCCGACGCTGGAGTGGACCGATCCGGTGTCACGGACGTCGGGAGGAAAAAAGCGAGGATACGCGCCAAGCAGCCTTCAACCCTTTACAATCGGCGTACGTTCGTTCTTTTTACGGGACAGTTGCACACGCAGTTCCCCTCTGTTCTCTTAGAAGAAAGGTATACTTGGAACGCATTCTCGTACCACCCTGGGCCTCTATATTAATGAAGTCAGGTGAAGAATAACCCATCGAGAAAAAAAAATCGTTTTTTATGTTCTAGAACATGCAGTTCTCGTTCAATTTGAAGAACAATGAAAAAAAGAACAGGTCGTTATTCAGGTGACTGAGAGTCGCATACCAAATGAAAAGGTGAACATACCTCAGTCGAGCGCCATTTTGAATTTGTAAACACTTGTTATACAATTATACTTGAAAAAAAAAAGAGTAGATTCAGGTACATTTTGTCTTACAGTGTTATACGTCATCCATTTAGGTTGTTTGATCCATTTGCCAGCTAACATAAGAACATGCCTGCCCAATAAAAACAAACTTTTTTTTGCGTAGAGGGAAGGGGGTGAGGAAAAGTGTTATCGAAAAGTGGGGGGGGGGGGGGGGGGCGTGCGAGAAAAAAGGTTGAGAACCACGGATCCAAAACAATCGACGGTGGGGATAAAAATACAATCCAAATCCATTGCAACTGAATTCGAAGTAAAAAAATTCCGTTGAATCCTAAAATTCAGCCAGGGTTTTCCCCAGACCCACGGAGGGGGTGCGAAAAAAAGGGAGATTAGCCCCTCCCTCCCTCTCATTTTTTCCTTGGGGGGGGGGAAGAGTGGTTCCACAGATGGCGCGAGTCCATTTGGAACGACAGAATATGCAACGAGATGGAGGACGGCATTGTTCACTGTTTGGTGGGAAGTCCCCCCCCCCTCCAACGGAATGAAGTGAGGAGGATCGCGGAGGGAGGAAGGGAGGGGGGGGGGACTGTTAAGGGACATGCGATTAGGTGAACGAACAAAAAAAAATAACATACATGAGTATTTTTTCATTCGAATATTTATTCGCAAATTGTTTGATGACTTTAAAAAAAGTACTGGACTCGCGGTGACCTATTTGGAAGGGTACAGAGCTCATAATGGAAGAGTTGTGGGCTCAAACCACCTCTTGGAGTGAGTGAACTCATGATCGGAGGGTTGTACATTGAACTATTGCAGGTAAAGCCTATGGTGGTAAAAATGTCCTCTTGCCAGAATAAGGGTTTGCCACCGTCATCTGTGCCGTTACACAAAAAATATTTTACGGGGGTTGAAACAAGAAATTTCCCAACTTAACGATTCCAAATTCTCAACTCAACTATTCGAAATTCCCAACTCAACAGTTTTAAAAAATTTCAGTTCCAACTTATTGACATTTATCATATTTTTTAGGTAATACTAAACAGTTCTCTCACAAGCATTAATTTGTTGCAACCATATTCCAATGCAGTGTCCGTTCTGATGTCTAATTTAAATGTAATCTTACAAGTTGGGTGATTTCTAATCTTCCCAAGCTTTCATTTGTTAATAATATTAATTTTATTCGTGTATACATTTTTACAACTCGGGGTTTTTAGAAGTTGAAATTCCCAACTTTCAAGGTTTACAGATTATTGGGGGTTGAACTCCCCCCAAATCCCCGACCCCGGCGACGAGCCTGACTGTCATCCCTCCATGTTTCAGAATGACGGGGAGGGGCAATGTTCCTGAGTCTTTGCCAAAGAATGGGAAGTAAAAAAGGTATTGTGTAGTAATTCAGTTTTGATTTTTACAGTATCAACACAAAAATGAAGTGGAAAGCCTCCTTTTGAGCTTCTACTTTAATTTTGTCGAGAGATGTCATCAGAAACTCATATTAGCGCGAAAAAAATGTGGGATCCGTTGAAAAATCACAGAAAAAAACATTTTAGTTAACGTTTTTCTATAGTCATATATAATTTTGTAATATATTATGTTGTTTGTAAAATCGTTAATATAAAATTACATTACTCGTACTTAGTAGAAACTATTTTTTTTTATTGTCATTTGGGAGGGGGGGGGGGGGGGAAGGAATATAAGTAATCGACAGAAATCACTAAAAAAAAAGACTGTAAAAAGTTTTCGTATTTTAAACTAACATGTTATTTTATGCTTATCAGAATTGGTTCAATATTAGAAAAAAAGGATGGAAAATGTAATACATATACAATTACAAAATTAACATTAAATTAAAATTTTTATATTGCGTTTAACCATCTTTTTTAAAATTGATTTAAAAAAAATTTAATCAACTAATTTTAGACAATTTATCTAATTTCAGTTACATGGGCCATTCAATTTGTTTCTTAAAAATTTTTTAACTCATATTTTCTTTCTGTCAAAAATATGGTCAAGACATTTTTGAAGACAATGCGAATATATCTTTTAAAGGTAAAGCGTAGCAACAACGAAATTTGCTCAAACTAACTAAATAAGCGCCGAGTTAAAACACACACATCCCCACTGCATAGACATTTTCCCCCTCTGTCATACGAACGCGCAAATTCTCCTGGATAGTTGCATAAAAAGCACACCAGAAACATTATATCAAATTATAAATATATTCTTCTGTTGCGGTTCCTTTTTAGTAACATATGAATAAATATATATATATATATATATATATATATATATATATATATATATATATATATATATATATATATATATATATATATATATATATATATATATATATATATATATATATATATATATATATATATATATATATATATATATATATATATATATATATAATATCGTTATGTAGTGTGCCTACTCTTCCGATCTGTGTTCTGAGTGAAAAGTTTCTGAAGGTTGGTGTCGTCCGGGTAGCTCAGTGGTAGAGCACTTCTGAGCTAACAAGGGGTCCCGGGTTCGACTCCCGGCTGGATGAAATTTTCGCTCTTATTGATTTAAATAAATATTGCAGTTCCTTGTGTTAATGCAGCTTTAAGCGCTTCGCAGGAATTTGTATGATTTATTCTGTGTGTTTGTTTCATGATTGATGTTATTAAATATATATATATATATATATACATACACATATATATATATATACATATATATATATTTGATTTTGAAAAAATACATTTTTGAGGAAATAAAGTACTGTTAGTTTTTAAAAATATCTTTAATTATCATAAATTGAAATAATTATATATTTTAACTGTTATTCTAATATCACTCATCCCTAGCCTGTTGCACTTGAAGTCGCTCTATGACATTCGGAGGTGGTTGAAATGGACTCTGAAGATACGACGCCAACGATAGAAATGAATGCAACTCAACTCGACTTCTGTCGCGGTGAAAACAAGTTTACAATTTCGGTGTTTCCTCGTCTACTGAGGGGGTAAAACGCCCCTTTGCAATAGAGCAGTCGTTCTCAACCTGTGGTACGTGTACCACTGGAGGTACGTGGCGGTCCGGTTGGGGGTACGCAAAACTAATATTAGTGATGACGAAAAACACATAAACTAAAAATAATAATTAAAATAAAAACTTGTGCCATCCATTTGAGTCGTTTAATTCATTTGCAGTTAACCTAAGAACATGACTGCCTAACAGAGCAAACTCTTTCTTAAGTAAGTGGGCGAGTGAGAGAAGGGAATAAATGAAGAGTTTTATCAAGGGTTACGTGAGTGAATGAAGGTTGAAAACCACTGCAATGTTTCAATATTTACGGTATTTTTATGGAACAGTTATACATTCCGTTATTTCGGTGGGTGATCCACTCAAGGGCAAGTCCAATCACTGGTCCAATGGGGGTTAGATCTCATTTGTTTTCGTTCCGGGTGTACGAAACAGCGCCCCCCCCCCCCCCTCCCCCTAAATATAAAGCAACAGAAGCGCTGAATGGGGTGTAAAAAAAGCGCCTCTATCCGAAGCAGAAGTGTGCCGCTCGAAAGAGAGTGCCGCGCCCATTGTCACAAAAACGGATTCGATCCACAGTGCACGGAGCTGTCAGCGCTCGACAGAAGGAATTTCAGAACTCTCTCTTCTGCGGAAAGTAAAACCGAAATCCAGAAATGAGGTCTTGAGAGCACGGATATTTGTTTTTGTAATTGCTCTCATTCCCCGAACCCCCTCCCCCCCGAGTTGTGTTCCTCCCCTTTCGAGTGTACACCATCTAAATGAATAATTACATTAATTGAATAATGAATGAGGAGAAAGGTAGCCCAGTGGATAAAGGCGTTCAGCTGCTAATCAGAGGATTGCCCGCCAGATGGACGTCACAAAGAAAAGTAAAAAGTAGTGATATTGTGATCGGAGGGTTGTCTGCTTTGCTACAAAAATACTAGAAAGTTATCCAAAATATCCAACAAATAATACCGGCGTGTATACGGGACTGGTGCACGATAAATCTGATCAGGGTCCAAAGTCCTGACGCCTATTGAAGGCGTGGGTGCCAGCTCAGGTGTTGTCCTCATCATCTGACCATGGCTCAAAAATACGAGACATCGTTCCCGGGTCTTTCCTACGAGATAGGCCTCGAACTGTCAACAATAGCCCACTGTTCAGCTCTAGAGCGATGTTAATGAACCAAACCAATAATAAATTAATAAATAAGCTGTAGAGCACGAAAGTTGATCCAACTCGGCAATCATTTGTGGAACTCTGCAGAGAACTACCAACTCGAAAGTTTCGCAATCGCCAACCAGGCTAAAAAGAGAGGGCGTGAAGGCGTCTCCAATTTTAATTCGACGAAGCATTGACATGTTTCTACAAAATTCTTCAAATAACTGCAAAACCTATTCCTTGCATAGGACGAAGCAATATCCCATGTCAAAACAACACAAGAACATGCAATTTTTTCCTGCACCGGCTCGTTTGATTTTTTTTTTTTTCAAATTTGTTGGTCTAATTAGAGTTACTAAGAATGTAATACATGCCTCTTAGTGCTATTTGGATTTAAAAATGACGAAAAACGTGAAATGTACCCTTCGATGGCTACATTTAAATTACCATAACTCTTGTTCTAATTAAAACACAGAAATAATTTTGGTATAGTTTTAAAGCTATTTAAAATTAATATCAAACACATGAAGTTTTGGGGAAAAAACATTTCAAGGTCTTAAAAAAATCGATTGTATTCCTAAAAAAACTAATTTATTTTTCACAATATTTTTTTCCTGAATACCACAACATCTTAACTACATGTATATCAATTTTCAAAATGGACACTCAATGGGATCACATACACACAAAATAGAATCAAAGGAATACAATATTTAAATACTGACATAACCTTTTTGCAGGCTTTATTTTTAATTAATTAGTTTTATTAATCACATCAGTTTTATATACCACCTAGATGACAGCACATTAGAAAAATAGTTGAAATAGCTGATAGTTGACGCTTTAACAATAGTTGATTCCTCGCTCCACAGTGACGGGAAGAGTTTTCATTATCTCTCTATTTAAAAAAAAAGTAAGCCCTAGGGGGAAAAAGTAAGCTTTAGGGGGAATTTTCAGTTCTTTCAATGTTATTCAGATCGTATCTCAAAATGTAAAAGTCCTAAAATTACGAAATTAGGGGAATTTGTTAAGAAATGTTTGATAAATAAGAAGAATATATTTTTGTTTCAATACTGTTATTAGTTTATAAGTTATTTAATATTAAAGTCGTCGTTGATAAAATTTCGCTTACAAGTAATTTTGTTCGTCGAGTTTCTGAGTGTCCAAATAGGTTTGAACTGGAAATACAAGTAAGCATTTTTTTTTAATTCGAATTAGTTTTGGATTTATAAATTTTTTAAACATTTAAACACGCTCCACTTTCTTTTTGAAGTTTTTCACCCTCATTTTTGAAACGTGATTTCTAAATTGCTATAAGTCATTTAAAATTACATATTCTCTTATTCAAAAATATATATTAATATTCGTTAAAACTTCCTCTTTCCGATGTTATAAAGATTATATTTCTATCTTTACAATTAAATTATATATGGTCAATTAAGATAGGTATAAAAAATAGCGAAGAAGGATAAAAATGTCGGATATTTCGAGCAAATTTTAATTTGCGACTCTTTGTCTCATTGTTCCGCTTGCATCTCAAAAAGTAAATGGCCTAAAATTATGAAATTATGCCAGTTTATCAAGAAATGTTTGGGTAATAAGATGAATATATTTGTTTTTCAATACGATTAGTATATTAGACGTTATTTTATGTTAAAGTCATGATTTTAGAAAATTTTGAAAACAATTCATACATTTTTGTATACTTGTCTTCCAATTTTCAACAAAAAAATAAATAAAAAATTAGGGGTATAGATTAAACTATTGGCTACAAATGATCCAGAGCGTTTGTGAAATTTCGATTTAGTTTTGTAGTTATAATTTTTTAAATAATTGACGAAATGTCTGAAATAATCGTCAATTTTACGCGTATCTTCACAAGGCATAAATTAAAACTGCTCTAAGTAGTTCAAAAATATACTTTTTTCCCGTAAAAAAAAATATAGTTCTATTCGTAAAATCTTCCTTTCTTGAATGGTGTATCAATACTGAAATTCTATCTTAAAAAATAAATTAGATGTAACTATTTATGTGAAGTACTATAACTATTATTAAAAGACATTTCGGAACGAAATGCCAACATGTATGTAAATCCAGTTTCCCGTAGCTTAATATATATTTTAACAGCGAATTATTATTAGCTCCAATTCTCAATAATCTTACTTTATATAAATAAAAGTTGGCTAATTAGGTTTATTTATGCTTGGCGCGTTTATGCTGTTGTTTGTTTACACATGTTTCGCTTTTCAATGAGTAGAAACAATTGCGTTGAAGCAGTTCTACAGTTGAGCTTTTCCAGTTATCAGGCCCACCACAACGGCGGCAACGTGTGTGTGTGGGGGGGGGGGGGGGGAAGCATGCCCCCCCCCCTCCCCCCTGTAAACTTGAAACCGTAAAAGTTGGGTGTTTCGAGTTTTAAAAATCCCTGAGTTGGGAAAATTTATGCCTCGGGAAAATTAATATTATTAGCAAATGAAAGCGACAGAAGACTAGAAATTGCGCAGCTTGTATTAAGATGAAACTTAAATTAGACCTCAAAACGGAACACTGCATTGGAACATGCGTGCAACAAATCAATACTTTCGAGAGAACTGTTTAATATTACCCATAAAAAAGCTGACAAATGTCCATAAGTTAGAACTGGGAATTTTTTTAGCACTGTTGCGTTGTGAATTTCGAATCGTTAATTGTGGTCTGGTTAAATAACGCCGCACTAGAGCTGCAGATTGAACTACTGGCGTTGGTTCGAGCAAAGCGCACTTGACTGGTTATTGGTACGTATTTACTTACTACATCAAGGACGCTTTGGTTCGAGGCCTTTCTCGAAGAAAAGACCCGGGAACGATGTCTCATATTTTTAACAATGGTCAGATAACGAGGACAACACTTGAGCTGGTACCCGACGTCTTTAAGTTGAGAATTTTGAATCGTTCAAGTTCGGAATTTCGGATCGTTAAGTTGGGAAATTTCTTGTTTCAACATCCCAAAAATAAATTTGTGTGACGGCACTGCCAGTAATAATTTATATTACTAAAAAAAAGTATTGTTGTTAGGACACATTGTCATTGTCTACAGTGTATGAAGCCCGCATTATTTGCGAAGCAAACTAAAGAGGATTGCGTAGCAATCCTCCGGGGGTTGGCGAAGCGTTAGCGGAGCAGGGGACGGAGCCCAATAGTGAATGAAAAAGAAACAACAGCAAATGCAAAATTGTAATAATTAAAAAATTGCCGGTAAAAAGGTTATGTCAATGTTTAAATATTGCATTTTTTTTATTCTATTAATTTTTGTGTGTGATCTCATTTTGAAAATAGGTACACATGTAGTTAGGATGTTGCAGTATTCAGGAAATAAAATATAGTGAAAAATGAGAAAACCGGTTTTTAGAAATTCAAAAATCAA
Source organism: Troglohyphantes excavatus (assembly GCA_963932185.1). Classification (NCBI taxonomy): domain Eukaryota; kingdom Metazoa; phylum Arthropoda; class Arachnida; order Araneae; family Linyphiidae; genus Troglohyphantes; species Troglohyphantes excavatus. Next base: position 1,186,225 of record OZ010674.1, read on the forward strand.
ATACTATGACCTTGAAATGTCCCCCCCCCCCCCCCCCAAAAAAAAAAAAAAAAAAAACTTCATGTGTCTCATGTTATTTTAAAAGTCATTTAAACAGCTTTTACGATACGAAAATTATTTATGTGTTTTAATTAGAACAGGAGTTATGGTCATTTAAATGTAGCCGTTGGAGGGTAAATTTTGCGTTTTCGGCCATTTTTAAATGCAAATAACCAAATAAACATATAGGGCTAAGAGGTTAAAATTTTCAATGCTTTACATTTTAAGTAGGTCTAACAAGTTCACCAAATGTCATAAAAATCAGAGATGGTGAGGAGCATGAATATAGGTGATTTGACATGGAATGAATGACCGGGATTTCCTGAAGAGTGTTTGTGTACGAAATGGGAATCGCCGGGGAAAAGGGTGACATACAAAACAGGCTCATCTTAAGAGCTATCGTGCAGCACCGCCAGTCACGCTTCTTGTGTATTTCACTACGTAAAACAACCGATGTTGCTCTTCTGTGCATGGCTGTCGGTCGACCTCGGACTGTTATTTGAAAGTCATTCAATGCGTTTATCTGTAAGAATGTGGCGATCGCGTATCAGAAAACTTTTGTAAAAAAAATGCGCCCCATTCATAAAAATAATATATTTTTATATAACCTAAAAAACTATACGTATATATATATATATATTGATAAAGCAAATATTTTATATCAAATTTTATGGCGGTCAATATTGTGAAGGTCTAAACTCTTTTATTTTATATTTTGTTCTTTGCATGAAAAATTTTAATGGATATTATTAAAATTTATAAAAGAAAACAATATTTGACACAAAAATTCCTTAATTATTTGCAATTTTTTCCTCTTTTTTTTTTCAAATTTTAAACTTTAGCAATAATTTTTTAACCTTTTTTTCTTTTCAGATTTTCCTAACTATAATGGATAAGAATTGGCATCAAAATTTTGTATACTACATTTATTCTACATTTATTTAGATATATAGATTCCTTAAAAAAAATTCCTTGAAAGTCAAATGTTTTTATTTTAATAATTTTTTAACAACACTTCTATTTATAGAGCTAATTATCATTCCAATTTACAATATATACATATTTTACAATATACTTATAAAATAAATTTCACCACTAATAAAAAAAAAGCTTTGGCGTTTCAAAAACTCAAACACTGAGGTAAAACGATTTAAAATTTTCGTTCCTTGAAAAACATAATGCTGCATCATCCAGCTTAAAATCTCAAATAACTCATTCAAAAATATGGACACAGTTCTAGAATTTTCCAAACTATAATCTTTTCCAAACTATAATTTAAAAAATAAAACGATAATTTCAACCCCCCCCCCCCCCCCTCTTTTTACAAATTCTCTAAATGAACATTTCCTTTCTTTTGCTTCGCGGGCAGGAAGGCTGCTCTGGAAAACGAAACCATTCTCCGCCACCCAACAAACACGCCCTCTCCCACGAAAGGAGAGTAAAAAAAAAAGAGCGCAACTTTCCCAGGAACTACAAAGCCCTCAAAATCTGCAAACGATTACTCTACTCTAGGGCTTCGTTTACCTGAATCCTTTGCACCTGCCCCCAAGATGGGGTTGCCTACTCGACATCTGGCAACGAGGGCCCCACTGACACGCATCTTCCACCTCGAGAAGACCCCCCCCCCCCCAAAAAAAAAAAAAATATTTTCATTAGAGCAAAATTTTGCGAGTTGTCTATTTACCTTCATGAAGCGATCTTACCAGGATTTTGGTGTGATGTTATTATTTTTCTTACATTTCCTGTGCTTTGGAATGACCCATGTCTTCATTGACATTTCGGGGGAAAATAGCTTTAAAGTTCGAGGCTCAGCCTTATTGCAATATTATGGAAATCACCGAATTGTTTGATTAGAAGAATTAGAGAAGCCTGAGGACATTTTGCTTCTATTTCATTTAAAAGTATAAAACTGATATAATCAAGCCACAGATTAAATAATAAAACTCATTTTCAAATATTTTGAGTGGTTAGTTTCATTTTCAGGTATGTTTTATGTATCGACCCCCTCGTGAAAAATCTAAGTTTTCTACCTCCCACATCTTCTGCGTTTTCCACCATCTTGAAAAAACTGCTTAAAAAAGGCACTTTTTTTCAGTTATTCCTCAATAACTCGCTTCTATTGGATATTAGGCTAAAAGGTACTCATACCAATTTTAAAGCCCATTCAATTTCCTGCAAGTTTCATGTATAAATCAGTTGGAAAATTCTAAACTAGTGTACTGATTTTTTGATGAATGGACAATCTGGGTGTCGGTCCAACTTCTTTAAGTAGTTGGTGTATATCATCTTCTAAAAGGAGTTTCAAATACGACGCACACCTTATCATAACGAGGCTACATGTTTCAAAATGGTTAAATTATAAATTTTAATATTAACTTAAGTAATGAAACAACACACGTGTCAACTTATCACAAAAACTATTGCCGGTTGGAGATATTCTTGGAAATTCCGGTTTCTCCCCCAGACCGCCCCGCCGATTCACGCACGAGCCAATTAATTCATCGAATTCCCAAGTACAGCAGAGTGGAAAAAAATCTTTTTGGGCTGCATTTGCGTCGTCACAACCCCCATTTTAGCGTGTAGGGGAAGTCATACTAAGTAAGGTTGTCATGGCAACGATGCAGACGATTTCTAACTTCGCTTTTGGGCTGCAGTTTTGATTGAATGGAGTTTTTTCCCCTCCTGAATTGTGTTACGGCAACAGGTTTGCTATTTAATGGATATTTTTTTTTATTTACCGTAGAAATTTTATCTTCATTTCCCATTTTAATCTTCATTTAAGAATATAAGTAAAATATAAAATTTTAGTTTTAAAATACACTAATAAAATTAGGTGCAGCCCGGCTGTACTTGCTGTACCCCACGAGCCGCCAATGACAGACTACCAGTGAAGCCTCTTTACTGCACCTGACCAGAGGGTCGACCCCCGAGTAATAGCGTGCTGATAATCCAGAGTGTTAACACCTCTTTCAATTGTTAAATTAAATTAATATTTTTAAAATAACATTTATAACGCTATTTGTAGGGTAAATGTCACAATGCTATCCAATGTTGTCTAACAGTATTGACGATCAGTGAAAGAGTCTCAGAAATAAAACATTTTATTTTTTAATTCTATTTTCCCGTAAAAAAAAGATTTAAAAAAGTGCGATTTATTTTTTCTGGTATGATCTGAACATCTGACGGACCCAAGCACAAAGCGTTTATCCAATGAACGGTAATCCTGCATGGCGCGACGTTGTCTCCAAAAGATTTAATAAAATATTCGGCAATGATTTGTTTTTGCACTCCATCGTTTGGCAACTTTGAAATGCGGCAGCCGTGTGTGCGATAAACGAAAACTCCATTTTGTAGCTCCAATTAGAAAGGGATTTGAGCGCGAGTTCCTCAAGGATTATCGACGACATTTTTAAGTCTCGCACTAACGGTCATTAACGCATTTTCTTTGATAGATTTTTTTTTTTTTACTTTCTTCAAACTGAAAGGCAATTAAGATAAGTAATTGTCAAACAATTAGTAAGGGAAATGATTATGTGTTATAAAAACGATTTCTAAGCCATTAATTGTAAGTTTTTTTTTATTGAAAAGACCATTAATTGAGAAATAAGTGATTATTGTTTTTCATTGAAACAAAAACAACAAAAAAATCAGCTTTACCAAAAATGACATTAAACTGAATATAAATGTGTGACGTGTTTCTTCAGACGAATGCAACAGCACTCGCATAAAAAAATCTCATTTTTTTGGAATTTTGCTATCGCCAAGGTTATTTTGACAATCGTTTTGTTATGGAAGTACATGACTTTGGACCTCAAAAAAAAATCCTCCCATTTTTAACGAAAGTAATTTTCAACGATTCCTTCACTGATTCTGGTTTCATCGATAGCGCGCGACACTTCGAACCAAGAGATTTCCGGTTCACAAGTGGTAGTACGCGGCCGGTGGCGGTCCGGTTGTGGGTACGCGAAAAAAATAATATTAATACAGGACTCGCAACACTTTTCACATTTGTTCCTAGGGGGAAAAGGGACCAAACATTTTACAAAAAGGTTATGTGCCAAACATCCCTGTTTACAAATCATAGTAACATAAACCCCACCTGTGGCTGCAAAAATGAATAATTTCATTTGCAGTTTTATAACATCGAAATTCCATTCGAAGTTCTACGAAGGTTGCATTTAACATTGAGTATAACTCTTCAAAATTCGCTTTAAATTCATGCGTAAATAGACATTTATCACATAAGGTCATTCTACACGAACGAGTAAAACGCGCGTGAGCTTCTCGTGAAGTCGGCAATTCATACCACGTGGTATGAATTCTCGAATCACCGAGCGTGTGCACCTAGTGGTCCGAATTTTTTCGTCCGAATTTATCTTTTTGACCTATTCGTCCGAATTATCTTTTCGATCTATTCTTACCTAATTACTTTGGCGAAACACTTTGGCGCATTTTGACATGGTGTTTTTATCTTGAAAGTAGCAGCCTTAGAATTTCACCCCCCTCTGTAGAATAGGATTGCCATTTGGCGTGTTTATCATTGCGCTAAGAAGAAAGTTGAATGAAGATTGTCGCAGAAAAAACATGTATACGTTCCCCTAATTGAAAGGTGACCTTCGCTCACGGTTCAGACAGGGGGTCGATGTGGGGGGTCGACGGCAGGGGGTCGTAAAGTGCTTGGAGGCGCTATTAGTGCTGGATTGGTATTTTTTTTTAAGTTGAAGCTTTTTAAAAAGCCTACTCCTTTTAAAATTTAAGTTGCAGCATTGAAAATTTAAAAAAACTTCAATTTAGAAAAAAAAAATACCAGTACAGACAAAATTATTTTTACAGAATATTTTTAATATAAAAATACTTTAATTGATTATTAAGTTTTATACTAGTAAAACCCGTATAATTTCGAAAGTTAGCATGCGCTTATTTCAATATGAAAGGTATTATTTTGTGCAAAAAAATAAATTCGCAATTTAATATAGTGAAGTTTGGGGTACGATGTCAACCACAAAGTAGATAAACGTAATTTACGTTGGCGGAGACAAAACATGCATCCAATAATTATGATTTTTGGTAGAACGATAACCATATAACAGGCTGCAGTCAGTGGTGATCTCTATAGAGAAAACCATTTAAAAATAAGAAAAAAACCAATAAAGAAAAAAAGCACTCTTCTTATATTTTAGTAACAGTCCAGCAGTTCCCAGAAGATTGTCCGCGGAAGGATGTTATATATAGAGAGAGAGAGAAAGAGGACTCGCGGGATCATAAAGGGAAAAAAATGTTAAAATGCACTGTTTTTTGATAGTGAAAATATGTTTTCATTCAGCCAAATTTGAATGAAATTATGAATCAAAAAGAAAGATTTCACTCATCCCATATAGATAAAAAAATCAGTGCTATAACTAACCTAACCTTACAAAGTTTTCATGAGCAGTTGTGCAGAAAATTATTTCAAAGAGGTATGATAGGCAGAAAAACTGATATTTTTAATATTTTAAATATTGGCATTTTTCGCGGGATCTTTATTACAAATTAGGTAATGGCACCAGCCAATGTTCATGAGTTTAAAGGAATCTTAATTGCACAAGTAAGAGACTAAAATTAATTAAACTTCTTATTGTGGTATTATATTTTCTATGTATTAGTTGGGCAAATTTGTGACCATATTCTTAGTAAAACCTTTGTAAAATTAATAGAAATTATAAAATTAATGTTAATTTTTTTTCGGCCCTTCATTTTCTAGCTATAATTCATTGCACTTGAAATACCTTCTGAGAATGTCGAAGCGACCAGTTTTAGAGTAACTTTATTTTCCACTTGATATTGAACAGCCAAATTCGAAACATCGAGAGTATTACTCTTCTGTAGAAATCAAAGTAGAGGGTAGACAAAAAAAAGATCTAATATCAGCTTTGGTTCAAGCGACCTGGCAAGCTTAAAATATTTGTTCAGAAGATGGTTTTCCACATTATTTTATGTCAATTGGAAACTGAGTTATTGTGACTCAATAATCTTATTTCCTATTCTTTTGCCCCGCCGTTACTATGTTTACAATTTCTTCCTGTCGCTCTGGTAGTACGACGGATAAGGCCCCAGATTTCGGTGCGGACGACATCAGGTAGACGGATTGGGTTCGATTCCCGGTAAGTGCTGGTTGTAATTGTTTAAATTTATTGAAAGTGATTTACGAAGGCAGCATGTGTAGGCAAGCAACTGCTCTTTTTATTCATGTTACTCATTTTTGAGTACATGTCTTTTTTAAAAATGAAACTTGTGTATTTGAAACTATGATAAGCATCGAATGTAATAAAAAATGAGTGTATTTTACTTATTTTTAAGAACATATTTTTAACAGTGTAATGCAGTAATTTTTTTTAATATTAAAAATATGTACTAACATGTTCATTTCCCCAAACTTATATTTTTTTAGTGTTATTTTACATGGGTATGGCCAGCCTTATTTTTTTTTATAGCCGTATTAATATAACGTAGAACATAGTTAATATGAGCCAAACAATTATAACATTACCATGTGGCAAATCGTTCCCTTCTCTATACTATATGGTATATAATTTCTTAATAGATTCCTTTATCTCTATTTAATATTCTTGCATAGAAAAGTATTTAAGAATTGCATCAGGTAAAGTAAAGTCTATTGTTTGAAAAAGCAAGAAAAATTGGTCCTTAAATTTTTTTTTGTATCGTTTTGTTTTTGTTTTTTTGTAAATTTATGACGAAATTGTCCTTTTTGTTTTCTAAAAGTGTTTAATTGTAGGGTTTAAAAATTGATCAGTACCAAGTAAAATTATAATATGCAATGTCTGGGCTTCAGTGAAAGTGATTGATGGAGTCCTGTGCGTTTAAATGCTGTAGGAGTTTTATGTCCTGAGTTAAGACCCTTGGTAGTGTGTCCACTCAGGTCTGAGTCAGGTCTCTGCTGGTAGTCACCAGCAGATATCTTCAAAAGGAAGTCTGTAGAGAAAGGAATAAATGGCGGATACTATCAGATGCAGAATAGTTCTTTAAAACTTTACATAACATATCAATGCAGCTTCTTGAAGTATTTTTACTTTGTCGAACTTGAAGTAAGATATTCGAAAGATAGAAGAAAGATATTCGAACATTTCAATCATTTTGCATTAATATATCTGGAAGTTATTTGATCGGAGATTAAATAGTATTTTTTTCATAATTTTTGCATTCAACAAGGCACCGATATACCCACAACAACTCTTCGCAAAAATGCTGCTATTCACCCGTCTACTTCTATTCATCTAATTCAACGGTATGTGATGTAGAAATAAGTTTAAAAAAAGTATTCGTGCTAATTTATCAATTGGAAATTTCTTTGGAAAAAAAGGGTCGCTATCTCGAGGAGTCTTTGTAAGGAGGGTCTACTCAAAAACATTTGAAGAAAATAACTTTTTTAAATTATCTGACATTCACGTTTTTACTCAATTGTATTACGTTTGTATTATACATTTCGTGTAATTACATTAAAATATATATTTAAACGCTACAAAGTAAGGAGATTTTTATTCATAATAAATATCAAACTAAATTGAAGAAAAAACACACACATTATTATTAAGAAATATATAATGTTATCTGACATTTAAAAGAATAATTTACTTTACAATTGAGCTAATTGTAAGTGTTTAAAGAAGAGTACAATAATTTACGTATCAAGTATAGAGAGTATATTGGTTTTGAAAGCAATTCGTATGTTTTATTGATTAAAATAGACAATTAAAAAATTTCGTGCCTGCGTTAACATAACTGTCTATATTTTCTATTTCGAGTTATTGTAAAATATTGATAAAATACACCTTGCCGAGCTTTATCACAATACAAATAGACTTTGCGGCTATCGTACTTGAAAACAATAATACACATTATAATGCAAACAGACCAACGTATACAACAGTACCTCAATGTATGGGAAATTCAATACTTTGAGATCATTTCCTGAAAAATAAACATAAATTCTCGTTTTTTTAGTTTACAATGCAAATCCGTACAATTCAATAAACATTTCTATCATATGTGATGCTTCGTCAAATATCTATTTTCAATCTGGCATCAGTGCGATGTTGTATAACTAAGTATAAAAAATGTGTTCTGCTCATGAGATATAACCTATGATGAGTATAAGCAAAACAAAATTTTAAGTTTCTAAACGTGACGTAATTTTTTTTTATGATGAAACGTAAAAAAAAATTGGGCTTTTTTAACCGACTGAACAATGCGCCAACCAAAACTCAAAAATAAAACCGCAAGAAACTTTAAATTAAAACCGCCAACGCGCGCCAAGTCGAGAGGTTATCAATTCGATCGATATGTATTTTTTTTTATGTATGTTCGGGCGGGATTTTGGTTCTACTTCAGATATTTGCACAATTTTTTTTGTTGGATAGGGGATGTTTCACTTGGGAGCAATTTGAATGAAATATCCGGTTATCCGGCATTTAACTATCCGGAATTCTCAATTAACCGGACTGTTTGAAAAATAATATTATCCGATTTTGAAAATTCTTTTTTTGTTGGATAGAGAAAAATCCAGTTAGGCAAAATCTGCTAAAAAATAATCGGTTATCCGGCTGTTATATATCCGGAGTTTTTTAAACAATTTATCCGATTTCATATTTTCATAGTTTAACAGAAGTTGTACAGCAATGACATTTCGTTTAACCAGCATTTATTGACATTGATAGGGATTGTTTTACAATAATGTTGTTGAGCACAAGTTGCTGCTTGATATTCTTGGTGAATAATAATAGGCGGCGAAACCCCTGCTAAATTAAAAACTAAACAGAGAGAAATAAAATAATCATTCTAGAAAAAAGGTAAACCGACTTTAAGGAAAATACGCTAAAAAGTAAAAAATAATTTTTAATTTTACGAATGAGTTGAAAAAATTTAATAATTGAATATCAATTTTGTACTTAGTACAACTTTTTGAAGTCGGTGCCAATTTACAAAAATCATACCTACATTTTGGCGCCGATTTCAAAAAGTTGTACTAAGTATAAAATTGATATTCAATAATTCAATTTTTTCAACTCATTCGTAAAATTAAAAATAATTATCTCATTAGAAGGTATAAGCAAGTAAAACTTATACTATGCTATAGTAAAACGGACAAGTGATTAGTTTCAACATGAACCAGACTCGTCAGAAGTAAAAACTAGAATATATGATATTGGTAAGATATTCATTTCGATCTTCTTAATAAAATAATTTGAAAGTTTCTGAATTCTAATCCTTGATTCCTCTTTTTTTAAATAATAATCTAAAACTGCGAGCTGTAATGTAATAATAGATATTAAAAATGGGACAATCATTATTTCATCTCTTTCGATCTGAGTGGATTTCACTCGTACTGAACTTAATCTTCATTATTAAACATAAGCATGTATTTTCGCATGAACTATTCAGCACTAATATAAACAGTGGACAAGAAACATTTGAAAATTGTAGAAAAAAAGGAATCGGGAGACAAAGGATTTTTAAAAAATCTATTTCCTTTAAATTCTTATTTTTGCGCTTGAAATAGTAGTAATTTTTAAATGACTGTACAAATACAACTATAGTATAAATCGTAAATTTCTAAAACTCGGCCAAACTCCTTCGCCAAAATAGTTATATAAGAATAGAATGCGGCTAATTTAATTAGGCAAAAATATCCGTTATAAAGGCACGGTTAATATAAATTTAAGCTCTTATAATAGGAAACAAACCGGTGATGCGTATAAAATCTTGAAATAAAGTAAAGCATATACAGGAATGGAGAAGTAGAGCAAAATAGCTTGTTTATCTTCTTTCTGTTGATGAAGAATTCCAATTTCTATAATATGCTGAAATGACGTCCAGCGTAAAACTCTTCTGTCAGTATTTCTACAGAACCTCACCTGCCTTTTTTATAAATATATATATTTTGTAATACATTATAAAATATTTAGTCATATTTACTCTGATTACAACGTATTGTAATAGATTTACAATTCACAACAAGTAAAATTTTTCATATTTATTTCTCCCTGTTTCAAAGTGTATTTAAATCTCAACATCTACAAACTTTATAAAGTTATATTTACTAACACTGAATGCAAATTCTTTGTTATTGGCTATCCAACTTTAATGCGAGTTGATAATTGGAATGCAGTGCTGTTAATTAAAGTAAGTGTTGCTGAAATAAATCAATAAGATTCGTTGAAATGGCATCAACATTTACGTAAACTAAATTTAATATTAAACACATAAATTCTTTTTTTTTATTTGGATTTAAATTTGGAATGGCGAGAAACGTATGTTGGTAGTCAAAGAAAAAAATATTAATTAAAAAAAAACATTTTTCTTTTAATAATTTACAAAAATCTTACTACTAATTTTGTATTTAAAAATTTAATTAGTGTCTTTTTTGTAATCAATCTAAAACGTAGTAGCATTGAAAGCCTAACAAAGTAGCTTTCAAAGATTAGCAATATAATCTAATTTTATTTGATATTCCATTTAATGAAACAATTTTTAAGTACCAATAAAAGGTATTGAGTACCATTGAAAAAGAAATCAGCTAAGACAGTTATAGATGCCCGCCAACCCGTCGCCATAGGACAACAGCAAACACCGCCCCGCCAAAAAGAATTCTCTCGAAAACATTTTCCAGGATCAGGAATTAGATTCCCGTAAACATTAGGGACCGACTATAAGTTGAGAAAGTATCGTTGGCGACAACAAGCGTTATATCCGCCAACGACAACTTGAAAAACGCCAACTTGGGATCTGTAGGAGGTGTGGGGGAAAGAACTCATTAGCGCCTTAACTTTTTTGGGGTTATCCTTTGTCAATTCCCTGAAAGTATACCAAGTGCAAAGCATTATTGCCAAATTGGTGAAAAACACCATATAAGCTTGGCGGAAAACCGCAAACCGTCCGAAAAACCCTCGGGCATTCGGACGACTAGGAATCGGACGAAATAAATTCGGCTCAATAGGATGTAGCCTCACCGAGAAGCTCACGCGCAGTTTTCTCGTTCGTGTAGAATGGTCCTTTATCAGTGAATAAATGCAAGCGTTTGGTTGCAGCAATAAAACTGTTCAAGAATATCTACTGAGTCGCTTCCACTTCATTTCACCTTTTTTTTTACGAGTAACCCCTCGTCAAAATTTAAAAAAAAAAGCATTGAGTTTTCTTTTTAATATAGCATTTCTACTATTTCAAGAATTATTCCAACCAAATTTGAAGAGAAACGGAGCATTATTAAAAAAAATAGTAAATTTGTGCAAACATATTTACAAAAAAAAAAAAAAGTGTAATTTTTTTTTTGATTTTTGTAACTTTTCAAATTGTGGTTCGAATTTCTTGAAATTGAGCAGGGATGCTACTAACAACAGAAGAACTATTTTCTATTTCAAGTAAAATGTAAATCGAACAGTAATTTTCTTAGTTACAATATGAGGGGTTACGGGGAATTTATATAAATACAATTCACACTTGCACCTGCTATTTTTCAGTCTTTCCCCAACATGCTCTTCGTGATTTTGATACACGCATAAACGAGAGGGAGAGAGGACAGAAATTGTTTACAGTCAGGCCCATTCTACAAGAACGAGCAAATCCCGCGCGTGAGCTCTTAAATTTGAAAATTCATACCAAATAGTATGAATTCTCGAATCAAAAAGGAGAAGCTCGCGGACGTTTTTACTCGTTCATGTACAATGGGCATTAGACTCACATTCTACACCAATTTGATTAATTACGCTTGTAAACACAAAACAAAAGCCTGCTCCTACTTGAATGATATTTCGACAGTCGTAGCACCCTAGCAGCGCACGCAACACAAATGCGGACAGGAATGTTGGTTCTTGTAATAGACATTACAAAATGAAGAAAAAAGGTTAAATAGGGACGGAGGAAAGGGGCCAGAAATGAGGTATCGTAGGCATAAAGCGAAAAAAAATATGTTTGCTAAAATAAGGTAAAAAGAGACCCTATTATGAAAAAAAAAAGACTTTTAAGTACTTCAAATAACAAAACGACTTTTAGGGGGGGGGAGGGGAAGGGACCTGTTGCGAGGCCTGTAATAGCAGAAAACACCTAGTATAAAAAATAAATAAATGTTATAAATAAAATATAAAATACTAGGTGTACAAGTATGCAATGCGGATTTTTTTTTATAAGAAAACACGTTAAATTCGGAAGAATGATAAAAAGTGCTTTATATAAAGTATGTTCCATTCAGTGGCGAGGCGTGACTTTTTGCGATGGTCATCGCCCTGAGCGGCATGTACCCCCACACCGAGGTAATAGCTTTGCGACCGTCAACTGTTGTTGTAGTCACCCCCCCCCCCCCCCCACCACACCTTCCTCTAAAACAAAAAATTAATTTTTTTTTCAAAGCCTCCATGTTCCAAAGCATTTTGTTAATAATTTTTTAATTAATTCAGTACATGGCACTTCAAAAGAAGTCAAAGTAAATAAGGACCAAAAATACTTGGCATAATAAATGTGTAAATGATCCCCCCCCCCCCCCTCCTCCTCCAACATTCAATAAAATCACTTCGGGTTAGGCTATATGGCGGCGGGTTCATAATTTATAATTGTCCATTTACATGCTTCGATTTATTTTTATTTTAATCCTGGGTTATACTTTTTAAATATTTAAAAAAAAAAAATTTAATTCAATGCAATGCCATTGCATTTAATTATAAGTAGCCAAATTGTTTCGTTTGAGTATGCCGATGTAAAATAACAAAAAAAATGTGTATTACTGAATACATATATATAAAATAGCATAAGTTTACAAGTTTTTTGGACGTTCATTTAAAACAAAACCGTTAGTTGAACAATGTACAACGTAATAAAAAATTAACTTGCTTTTCTGTCAACCTATAAGGAACTTTTTTAAAACATTTCTTAATTTCTGATATATATTTTTTTTTTTTACACGGAATATTTTTTGGAAAAAATTTTGTTAATGATTTTATTTTGGGTAATTAGTTGTTTGCAACTTTTATTATACAGAAAAACCGTTTTCCATAACGTAATGAGAATTGTTTTTAGACAAACAATTCTTTAAAATAATGAAAAATCAGACGAAAAAACGCAAACACAAAAACAAACGAACTTAAAACGAAATGACAAGTTAGACGATTTAATGAAAATATACAGGCTAAATATATCGAAAATATTAAACAAAAAATCTCTATTGCCAAATGAGGCATTACAAAGCCAATCTGGCAAGCATACTGTCCACGAAGCACCGTCTAAGGTTGCCTTGAAGAAGCTGTGAACTCCACAGATGACTAGGAGGCCAAATCAGCTTAGAGACTTGCCTAATCAGCATGTCTCTATCCTGACCTGGCTGTTTGAGCACGAATCTGATTGGTTGACACTCTTACAAGCGATTCGGTTTTCTTACAGATGAGCTCTGGCGAAGTTTTAGATGTTTTAATCGCCAGATTCTTTATTCTTGGCACGATTAGAGAGTGTGGGTTATATTTATATTGTTATTTTGTTTTTGTTTACTCTATATTCTAGTTTTCGGTTTAAATTGATTTAATGGCTTCACTTTTTGGGACGTTTTAAACGTTTAAAGAAAAGAAAAATTAAATAAAGTAAACAAATGCATTTAAAACTTTTTTTAATTGATAAAAAATCGATTTAAAAAAAAAAAAAAATATTTTTAATTTATATTTTAATTTTTGCGTGGTCATCGGCGAATCTACCGATGACTGGACCCTTCGCCACTGGTTCCATTACTTGTTATACATTTTTCCCATCTTTCGGGCAATTTGTGAATACCACCCCAGTAAAAATCTTTTCTTTTTGCTGCGAACCATTCATGAAGCCATTTTTTCACATCTTCGTACGAACCAAAGCGCTGCTGAGCAAGTGCCGTGACCCATCGATGTAAACAAGTGGTAATCGGAAGGAGCCAAGTCTGGTAAGTAAGCCGCATGGGATAGAACTTCTCAGCTGAGTGCTTCCAACGTGCTGCGAACCGGTTTTGCCCGTATGTGATGGAGCAATGTCATAAAGAAAATTGACTTTGTGTTGCCTCTTTCAAAACGGTTCAAATCGATCAATTGTTGTTGGTAACGTTTAGTTTTAACCGAAAATTGAAAATAAAGAAAATTGACTTTGTGTTGCCTCTTTCAAAACGGTTCAAATCGATCAATTGTTGTTGGTAACGTTTAGTTTTAACCGTTTCGCCAGGTTTAAACAGCTCATAATAAACCACGCCCCTTCTGGTCGGTTTTATTGGAGTTATACTTTATATTCGCTAGTGGAAGAATTTATGGTACACAAGAATGATTAAGAACGAATTTATTAAGATTTAATGGACGGTAAAAAGACTATAGCGTGCAAGCTTTTAAATGTAAACAGAACAGAAGAGAATGCAACAGATGTTGCCACATACAAAATTAGAAACTATCACAAATATAAACGATTATGATTAATTACAAAAATAGTATTGATAATTTCAACACTCCTCCTCGTTTATATTACTCCACACATTTCCCTAAGCATACAATGCCTTTTTACAGGTAGAGGTTTTGTTAACAGATCAGCAACCATTGACTCAGATGGACAATAAGCACACTCAATAAGTTTCTTTTCGACACAGTCTTTGATGAAATGATACTTTGTATCGATGTGCTTGCTTCGATTTGAAAATTTTCCACTGTTAACCCAGCACAAACAACTTTGATTGTCCTCGTACATCATTACAGTTGCACTGTCAACATCTTGGAACATGTCCTTCAACAAACGGCGTAACCACAGAGCTTCTTGACATGCCTCAGACAAAGCAATATACTCTGCCTCGGTAGATGATAAGGAAACACATGTTTGCTTCCTGCAACTCCAATTTACGAGACCACCATTCAGGAAGAACACGTATCCACTATTCGACTTTCTGGTTCTTCGGTCTTCTGCCCAGTTTGCATCCGCATAACCATGAAATGACTTGTTTTCTGTTTTTCGGATGTTGCTCAGTTTCAATTTCATGTTTGCTGTAGATTTCAGATACTTAGTAACTTGCTTCAGTTGAGTCCAATCTTCCTGGCATGGTGCAGAAACTTTCTGTGCAAGGATACTGACACTTGCTGCAATGTCTGGTCTCGTATTTATTGCCACATACAACAGACAACCAAGTAGCTTTTGGTACCTGCTGTTATTGGCCAACATATCACCAGGTTCCAACTTTTCGTAGTTTGGATCCATAGGTGTCTTGACTGGCTTAGCATCTGACAGACCAAAATCATTCGCAATTTTCTTTATGTAACTTGATTGACAAAATTCAAAGTTACCATCAGAGTCCTTGGTAACATCAATTCCAAGATAATGATGAACAGGTCCCAGATTTTTTATCTTGAATTGATTTGATAAAATACTTTCTACTTCATGTATTTCAAATTCGGATTTGCCAGCCACTAAAATGTCATCAACATGAATTAAAATGTAGCATATGCTATCACATGATCTTTTAAAATAAAAGCATGGATCAGTTTCACTTTGTTGGAAATTAGCATTGACAATAACTTTATGCACCGTCTCATTCCATACTTTAGCAGCTTGCTTAAGACCATATAGGCTTTTCTTCAATAGGCATACTTGTGTCGAGTCACCTTTGACAAAGCCAGGTGGTTGTTTCATGAATATTGTTTCAGTCAACTCACCATTCAAAAATGCTGTCTTAACATCAAAGTGGTGAACCATAAGATTCTCTTTAGCTGCTACTGATAACAAAGTACGTAGGGTTGTTTGACGTACTACTGGTGCAAAAGTCTCGTCATAATCTTCACCGTACTTCTGGGAAAATCCTTGAGCTACTAGACGTGCTTTAAACTGCTGTGTACTTCCGTCTGTACTCTTCTTTATTTTGAATACCCATTTACTGCCGACTGCTTTTCTGTCTTCTGGAAGGTTGCACAGATCCCAAGTCTCATTTTCTTCTAAAGATGTAAGCTCCTCCTGCATCGCATCGAGCCATTTTTCTTTAAATTTACTGGAAATTACTTCATTGTAGGATCTGGGCTCTTTCTCTTCGACTTCTTCATGTGCCACATGCACTTCTTCAATCAATCTCCTTGGAGGTATGCCTTTAGTTGACCTCTGGGAAACACGAGCATGAGGTTCTTCATTAGGATTGGTTTCCTCTTTGTCCTCATCAAGAGTTCCTATATCTTGATCTGTTATTACCATTTTGGAGTCGGTGTGAGTGGTATTCTCAGAAGTGTCGTAGCTGTCATGTTCACCTTTATGTGTATTCACACTGAACCTGACATCTCGGCTAATTACTACTTTGAGAGATGACACATCATAGCATCTGTATGCCTTAGATTCTTCATCATATCCAAGAAACATCATCTCTGTTCCTGTACAGTCCAACTTCTGTCGTTTCTGTGTTGGAACATGAACAAAACACTTGGAGCCAAATATCTGGAAATTCTTCACTTTCGGCTTTTCTTTATGCCATAGCTCATAAGGTGTCAACTTTCTAACTTTAGTAAGAACTCTGTTCTGAATGAAATTGGCAGTCACCACAGCTTCCCCCCAAAACTTATTTGGTAAGCCTGCGTCGATCAGCATGCAACGTGCCATTTCTACCAGTGTCCTGTTCTTCCTCTCTGCTACGCCATTTTGTTGTGGAGAATAAGCTGCTGTGAGTTGTGTCTTGATACCCTCATCAGCCAAATACTTTCTGAGGTGTGTGTTCAGATATTCTCCTCTACGATCAGAACGAATCGTTTTTACTTTCTTTCCAAGTTGGTTTTGTACCATAGCTATATACTGTTTCAGAACATTGGGAACATCCGACTTGTTAGCCAATAAATACACGAATGTGTACCTTGAAAAGTCGTCGATGAATGTGACCAAATACCTTTTACCGCCTGGTGTCAGTGTCTGCATTGGTCCACAGACATCAGTGTGTACCAAATTTAATAAGTCACTTGACTCAGTTGTAGACTGTTTAGGAAATGGTACTCTGGTCAGCTTTCCTTTCATGCAAGTGTCGCATGACATCTTGATACCACAATCTACAATATCCAAATCGGCTAGCAAACCTTCAGCACACATTTTCTTTATTGCATCAGGATCTCGATGCCCCATTTTTCGGTGCCATATATGTATACAGTTTTCTTTATGTTCAATCACCGAGTTGACTTTATGTGGTTGACACAGTCTGTACAAGTTGTTCACAGTATTAGCAAAACCCACTTGATGACCATTCTTTAGAATTTCACAACAGTCTTTGGTAAAGTTCACTGAAAAATTGTCCCTAGTCAATTGATGAACAGAAACTAGATTTCCGACAACTTTTGGAACGTAGAGAACATCACAAACAGGAATAGGTGTGATTGTTCCCTCTTTATTAGTGACAGTTAGGTTTCCAGTACCGATTCCCCGAACATCAACAAGATCACCATTAGCAACTTCAATTCGATCCACATAGGACTTATCCAAAAAAGTGAAGAAATTTTGATCATTCGTTACATGTCGAGTTGCCCCTGAATCTAAAATCCAATTATCACTTTGGACCCCGACAGTGAATAAACTGGCCTTTGGTTTGGAACTGTCAACAACATTTACTTTATCTGGATGATTTTCTTTCCATTTGATGTACTTCCTACATTCTTGCTTTATGTGGCCTGCTTTCTTGCAAAAGAAACACTTTATAGCACTTGATGCGGCTTTCTTGAAGTCTTTACTTGAGACGGATTTCAGCATCTTTTCCTGAGAAACTCCAGGAGTTGCATCTGCATGTTGCCTCCGCTCATACTCCGCTAGGACCTTCTGTTGTACAACGGCAAACGTCAGTTCTGTTTCTGTACGTGTCTCCAAAGCAGTAATCAAAGTGTCAAAACTTTTTGGCAAGCTACTGAGAAGCATCGCCACACTCCAATTATCCGACAAGGATTGTTCGCCTAAGTCACTTAATTTTAGAAACAGTTCCTTCATTCTAGTGACGTGCTGCGGAACATCACCGCCCTCTTCAAGTTTCAGAGAACATATTGTTCTCATTAGATGCACTTTATTTGTTAGTGTGCTTCTTTCATGATATTCTTTGAGGGTGTCCCACATAGCCTTCGCTGTAGTTTTGTCCCTTATATGGATCAGCTGATCATCTTCTACTGTTAGTCCTATGTATGCCTGAGCTTTATGATCAGCTGCATCCCATTCATCCATCTTCTGGTTTCCTTCTTCAGCGGCGGGTCTAACGCCTTCAATTACTTTCTTGAATAAATTTTCTTTCATCAAAAGTAGTCTTATTTTATACTTCCAGTTCGAATAATTGTTGTTGGTTAACTTTACAACTTCGCTTTTGAAGTCTGCCATGACGTACTGTATGTAAACGAACAACTACCGGAAACGAAACCACTATTGATTCTTAATGCACCAAACTGGAGGCCATAACCTATTGGAGTTATACTTTATATTCGCTAGTGGAAGAATTTATGGTACACAAGAATGATTAAGAACGAATTTATTAAGATTTAATGGACGGTAAAAAGACTATAGCGTGCAAGCTTTTAAATGTAAACAGAACAGAAGAGAATGCAACAGATGTTGCCACATACAAAATTAGAAACTATCACAAATATAAACGATTATGATTAATTACAAAAATAGTATTGATAATTTCAACAGGTTTTCCATGTTCCTTGTCTGCAACATCGAAGTCACCACTTTTGAAACGCCGAAACCATCGTTCACACGTATCTGGCGATGGAGCATGTTAACCATAAGCTTTTAGAAGTAATCGATGTGATTCAGCAGCAGTTTTCTTCAAATGAAAACATAAAAATTGATGCTGTCCGCGAATGCTCTTTGTTCGGTATAAATTTCGACATATTGAACACAACAACACAACACTGTGCACACACTTTTCCAATTTATCACTCGTGCGCGTCTGACACTTGTTGATAACAGAACAAAATGGTGCAGTGTCAACTCTTTATAGCGCAAACTGCATTGGGGTACCATCTGTTGTCTGAAATTTACATTTCATACTTGTACACCTGGTAAAAGTCATCAATTTCAGTCGTTTGATTCATTTGCCAGCTAACCTATAAGAACATGACTGTCCAACAAAAAGAAACTTCTTTTTTTTTGCGTAGAGGGACTTGTGAGAAGAAAGGGCTACGAGAAGAAGGGGGGGGGGGTGTACGCATAAATGAAACCGTTTCATTTATGAGAGAGAGGAGAACCACTGTTGTTTAGCAGATGACAGGAAGTGGACAAAAACGTTGGAAGATACGCGAAGTGTTAAGTCTGACGCCGCCAGTTCCTTCCTATCCACGCCTAGCACATGCTTTGCCCTCCTTTAAGATTTTACACGACGGACTTTTCTCGTCGAACGAGACCCAATTTATGTCACTCGGGCTATTTGCCACTGAGTTATAGTGTGGGAGTGGATCACTCTGAAAAGGCAACATGGGTATTTTCGTCCAGAAGTACCCCCATGTAGCTTCGAGTCAAAAACATATGTTACGTGTTAAAGGAAGTAATTTTCAATGAGAAGTAGTCTCCGTCAACAATAAAATTCTAATTTCATATCAAATTAAGGAAAAATAAAACCGTTTTTCAGCGGGCTTTGAAAATTAAATTGACGAACCGACACATACACACTCTCGAAGAAGCGCGATAAGACTGTATTTAGAATAGGTACTAATAACAACACTATTTTCTTACCTTTGGGTAGAGAGAGAGAGGTGGGGAGGGAGGAGTAATTGACTTTTAATCCTTTTGTTGCTTCCGTGGCACTTCCTGGAAAAAAATGGTAACGTAATTACTTACACGAGACATGGGCAAATGCTATCACTTGATAATGCGCACTCGATAAAAGTGGAAAAGGAAAAGCGGTTGATTAAATTAATAAAATATTCGTAACAGACAAGTGAAAGTCAAAAAAGGATCGAAGCTCCACAGGTTGTGATGAAAGTTAAAATAAGGGTAGAGCTTCTTCATTCGCGATTTTAAAAAAAAAAAGTTACACCTTATAACAAATCGAGACATGAGTGTGCTTTCTTTACCAAGTTTAAAAGAGCTTTGGAAGTATTTTAACTTATGCACAATTCCTTTCGGAAAATATACAAAAATGGTTGGGCCATGGACATTGTTTGGTTGTATCACACTTTTTTTTTTTAAGGTATCTCAAGAGGGTGTAATGCGGCCGCCCACGCGTAGTCTTTTCTCTAGTTCTTATTTTAGCTCACTGGTCCAGAGCGGTTGATTAGTTTGTATGTGAACTCGTTACAAGGACCTTTCATTATAGCGACCGGCTTGTCGTAAAAGGTCGTTATGTCGAGGGACTCCTGAATTCCTATCCATATATTTTGTTTTTTAATATTTTCATTGAATAGATTTCAGTTTATATTACATCAGTGTCCTATTAGTAAAGTAATAGTCTCAAGTTTGACAAGAGTAGTAAACCAATCTAATTCCTATATATATATATATATAGGTTGGTAAGAGGTTTGGAGTTAGAATCCCTATTCATTTCAACTATAGACTATTGCGACTGGTGGTTGACGTGTTTCAACAAAAGGGGTTAGAAGACGTTTTACAAGTAATCTCGAACTAGTGCTGTATTTAAAAGTAATGAAATATAACTTTCGAACAAATATCGCTGAATATTTCAATGAACACCCACTATGAAATGAAGGTGACACTAGATTATGCAAATATATTATTAAACGGATGTTTATAAGACTTGGTTAAGACCGGTAAGAATTGGTTGTAATTGTCGGTATGCATTGAAAGTGATTTATGAAGGCAGCCTATGCACTGATCTCTAACTGTAACTTTTGGATTGGGCAAGACAGTTTGGTGACTTGAAGCCAATTGAAGGGGTAACAACTGTTCCCCACTTTCATCGCTACCGCAATACTTCGTACATTTTTCATGTTAAAATAAACGATATGCAGTGCTTTATACTGAGTTTTTTTCTATTTTCTTTTTAAACCCATTTTAAATGCAATCTGCTATTAAAATAAAAAGTCATTTGCAAGTCAAAATCGAAGTGGTTAAAAAGCAAGAGCAAAAACTATTTGTTTGGAAATATAAAAATTAATTCTATAACAACAAAATATAATATTTATATACATTTAATATTTCTACAATGCAATAACATTAAAAAATACCACTAAATCACTTAAACATTTTTTTGGGGAGTACAGTATGGCTAGTACCATATTGGTTTCCACCCGCCAATATAGGATACAAATTTTCAGCCTTCCAAAAGTTACAGTTAAGAGTTCTGTGAGCCAATGTAGGCAAGCATCCGCTCGTGTTTACTCATTGTACTCATGTTTAAGTACATGTTTTTTTCATAATTGACACTCACGTATTCGGAGTCATGATACATCGAATGTACTCCAAATGAGTAAATTTTACTTATTTTCGAGTACCTATTTTTAACATTGTATGTTCAAACAAAAGTACTACATTCGATCAGCAATTAGAAATGGGGCCATTTCAGGAAGGTCCCCCTCAAATAAACGGCAGAGATAGCTTTGACAGATGAATTCGGAGCATTTTCACAGGTTGCTGTTTTTGCATAATAAGTAGGAAATAAGTTACCTTACTTTTCAAGTTTTCTACATGCATCATTGAACGATGAACCGACGCTTTTCGATAAAAATGAGCGAACTTTTAATGAATGGAATCTGCCATTAAATGGAATGCAAATCTTTTATACCAAAGTGGATTTCAGGCACTTCTTCTTAACGTCCTAATTGAAAATTGAAGAAACGCGACAGACTTCAACCCCCCCGGTAAGCGGACGATATTCTTTTACCACTTTTATCTGAAGAGTAGGAAGGGGGGACGCATTCTTTCACCCAAATCACCCGGGAGTGTCTTCCAATTAAATATGCTCTCCATTAGGGGGGAAACAAAAGAACGTGGAAATGGCGTCGGTCCCCGATGGAGGCATTTCACGAGGCGTCATCTGAATTCCTTCCAACGAGAGTCGTGTTGGTGGCCCATCATTTATCTCGAATCTGCGTCATTCTAACGAAAAGGTAGGAACTCCGTTTTCCAAAATGGCCATAGAATTTTTTTCTACCAACTCCAAAAGATTATTTTGCTGTCATAATTTACATACAAAGTACAACATAAAAATTGTAATACAAAAGTATCTTTTCATGTTCGGCCGGTCCCACTTTCTGCGATTTTCACTACGTGTAAGTGAACGACGTGGCTCTCCCGCATACATTAATGCGAGTTGAACTGGAGACTGCTATTTGAAAGAAACGCAATGGAAGCTCGTTTGGTAAAGAGACAGGCACTGGTGACCGCACAGCAAATAACTGAATTTTGTGTAGAAAATGCACCGAATTAAATAAAAAATTATAATAACGAGCAGTGTTTTTCTATTACACTTTAAACATGTTTGTTTTGCAAATTTTTAATTCTTCAATGGTGAAATTTTCTCCAAAAGTAGCTTTCTCGCTACTTTGGTCATTTTGTTTACTGAACTATTTTATAATTTCGTTTACATGTCATTTCTTTAACCAGATAATCTCAAAATATCCGGGGATCCGGGGCGTAGAAATACTGAGCAACAACTTGAACTTCCTGATGAATGAGTGTAGGGGGCGAAACCAAAAAACTTGCAAACAAACAAAAAACTAAAAGGGGACCTAGAAGTAGGTGGTTCGCGATTTATTTAACTGTTCATTTGGTGGTCCGTAGCGACATAAAGGTTGGATCCGCTGCTCTAATGTGATGTTTATTCACCCAATCCACATTTTGTCTGCCAAACCGATGACGTTTAGGACAGGCGCCGAGAATATTCCAAAAAGGCTGCGACGAGCACCCCTCTCTCGATGACCGAACTGAAATGAGCCCGCGGTCATCGAGACCTATCTTCTCAAATGGCGGAATAGATTCCGAACACGCGCAGGTTCGAAGCTATTGTCCTCTGCAGTGACGGTTTCTGCTGTGGACACCCTTTACAGTGTTTATTGGCATTCGAAGGTACACATGGACCACACAAAAACTTCCCATCTGTAACTAAACATTTCAGAAAAAAACACGAGTACCAGAAATCTGCGATAAGGGGGATATCGCCACTGTCCGTGCAGAAAACAAGTTTGATGTATAATAAAAAGTATCTATAGACACAAATTAATTTATGGATTAAACTCAAAAAAAATAATCCTAATCAAACAGCGCCATAAGTCCACCTGTCGGTGATCTTTAGTCTTAATTTGTTTACGAATTGCTGCAAATTTGTTTACGGAAATCTTCTCTCCATGCCTTCCATACCCTTTATATGAAATTTGGTTGTAATTCCATATTTTTAGCTACAGAAGCCTGTAAACGGGGGAACTTGTTTTATGGCCACCCTGCACATCATTTCGTGCATCATCAATTCATGGTGTATAAGGTACACTTCACGGGTATAAGGTGCACACTGTACCATCTAACCTTTTTATGTTAGACTTTTTGAATCAAAACTTTAATGTATATTATTAAAATGTATATTAGAAAACAATATTTCACACAACAATTCCAATATTGTTTGCATTTTTTTCTAAATTTAAACTTTTTAAAAACTTTTTTAAATACTATTTTTTTTTATATTTATATTTTTTATCACATCTTTTAAACAATAATACATAAAACTTTTCATAATTAATGTATTTAATTTTATGTAAATAGTTATTCATTTAAAAAAAATGTTTAAAACTCAATTTTTTCAGTACCTAAATAAATAACTACGACTCATAAAGTTAATTCGCATTCCTATTTATAATACACACATATTTTACATTATGCTTTAAAGACTATACAATTATCCATTAAAAATAAGAAAAAGCTTTAGCGTTTCGAAAAACTGAGTATCAAGGAAAACCAAAGAATGAGAATAAACGATTTAAAGTGTTTGTTTCTCGAAAAACGGAAGGCATCATCCAGCAAAAAATCTCAAATAACTCATTCAAAAACATAAATACAGTTCTAAAGTTTTGCAAGCATATTTTGAAGATTCTACTATAATTTAGTAAATAAAACAAATCGATAATTAGATATATATATATATATATATATATATATATATATATATATATATATATATATATATATATATATATATATATATATATATATATATATATATATATATATATATATATATATATTGGAACTAGGTAGCTTTTAAACGAGTGATGGGAAAACGAGAACTCTCCCCACACTATCGGCATGCGACAATGGCTTCCCCCTCCCATGCAAACGATTTCATTCAGATCAACCCCCTTCCCCTGCACTAACAAAGTCGCCTGCGGTTGACGGCCATTGTGAGCGCCGCCGCATCAGAGGAGGAGATTTCCTCCAGGAATGCTTCGCGAAAAATGTCCGGTCCTGCGCTCCTACACGAAACTGGAATATCCACTCGAGTGAATGGTTTGGTTTGTTTAATGAACGTCGCACTAGAGCTGCACAGTGGGCTATTGGCGACGGTTCGGGGCAAAACTCGAAGGAAAGACCCGGGAACGATGCCTCGTATTTTTGAACCATGGTCAGATGACGAGGACAACACCTGAGCTGGCACCCGACGCAACCTCAATAGGCGTCAGGACATTGGACCCCGATCAGATTTATCGTGCACCAGTCCCGTATACACGCCAGTATAATTTGTTAGATGTTCTGGACGACTTTCTAGTATTTTTGTAGCGAAGCTGGCAACCCTCCGATAGCAAGATCACTACTTTTTTACTATTCTTTGTCAAGTCCATCGCACGGATTCGAACCACCAATCCCCTGATTAGTAGCTGAACTCCTTTGGCCAATGGGGCTCCTCGAGTGAATGAATGAAAACGGGGAAAGAGGGAGTGGAGGTTTGTTTGTATGGTTGAATAACGTCACACTAGAGCTACAAAATGGGTTATTGGTGACGCTTCGACTTCTATCACGAAGGAAAGACCCGGGAACACTGCCTCGGCATTGGGAACTATGGTCAGAAGGCTATAGGACAACACCAGAGTCGGCACCCAACGCAACCTAAATAAACCGCGAGGATTTAATTACACAAGTCCCATACACGGTGATATTTTTTACGGGGAGGAGTGACGAAACTGGCAACCCTCAGATCACGAACTCACTGTCCAGGATGATTATGAGGCCCCTGGGATACGCTGTCCGAAGGGCAGGAGGGGTGTGTGGTTAAACAAATATTTACGTGGGTATTTTTCTCCACTCACATACTGTGAGACTTTTTTTCAGATGCATTTTTCAAGAGGACTGATTTTTCCACCTTTGAGACCCAGGGAAACACCGTCCAAGTGAAGAGAGTGGGGGGGCAACAGCCATCTCGAAGTTCAGTTCATGATGGAGGGAGGTGTGTCTGTGCTTGGAATATTTTGTAAAAATTGCTTCTCAGCACTCCTTCTTGTGTAACACATACGAGCTAAAAGGAATTTTTAGTAAAATTAAAAAGGAATTTTTAGTAAAAACTCCTTTTCATATGCCCGAGGACTGCTTCGAAGCAAAAGCAGCTCATTTTTAATTCGCATTCTTTTGTTGAGACATTCTTTGTCACGAGAGAACCGCTGAGCGTATTGAAATAGCGGCACTTGTTTAAGTGAGCGCCCCCCCCCCCCCCCTGTACCCCCAGCATTTCACGCTGATAAAGAATTTTATTTTTTTGCAATAAACCACAAAAAATTAAATGGAAGTAAATTACAAATAAGGTAAGTTTTAGAGTTTTAGTCCATTGCGTCCGCCTCACCTGTGCCTCATTCCGATCCTGAAGAATAGAGTGTCTCAAAAAGTAGGATGTCTTCACCCCCCCCCCCCTTTATATTCTGGGGGAGGGGGGGGGGCGATATCTCGGCGTCCCATGGGAAGGAAGGCGCGCGCCCCCCTCGTCGCTTGGGCCGCCCCGTCCAAGGGATGCAATGCATAAGCGAATGAAAAGATCAATGTGAAGAGATTACAAACCCAAGAAAGCTTGAGACACACATTTGCGATACGTTTATGGAAAACGGCAAAAGGTTTACGATTATGTGAAAGGTTTATACAGCTGTGAAGAACATATTTAGCTAGGAAGTGAATTTTTTTTTAAATTAATTTCTTTAAACATTTTTTCGGCTCTTTCCAGTTGCATTCCTTTCATACTTCCTACATAAAAAATCCCATCCCTAAGACATCCTATTTTAAACGAATTGTCGAGAAAATGAAATAAATTTGTTTAGATAGGCTATTTCAAGTTCAACATTTTGACACACTTCACACGCTTATGAGCACGAAGTTTTGCAAGTTTTAAAACATTTTATAAGAAAGATTTTTCCGGGAAGTAAAGTATCAAAGAGCTCCTCCGTAAGCGTTTCAGGACGCGCGGCATGCGCTCATTGTATGCGAAGTAATTTTTCCAAGCGAAATTTCATTGAATAGCTAAAACATGAAGCCTAATCAAGCGATTGTGGTCTGCCGAAGAATGAAATCGCGATCGGAGAGTATTTTAACGTTTTAAATGACGACGGGGTCTCCCGACGCGGATGAATGGCTGTCGAAAATTCGACAATCCATGAGACAGCCTCCATCATCGGAGAAAATCTATTCTCGTCCCCCTGGCAGCATCCCGTTTCTCTCGGACAAGAGAGATGACGGAAGAGGAGGATGCTCTTCTCCTCTTTTTGATGGGGGGAACAAACCGTCGTCGTCTCGGTGACGTCTTCTGTCAATCTGTGCAAAATGAAAATAAATAGACTGCAGATGTGGAGAGAAGGGAATTTCCCCCCTCATCCATGGACACTATTTTCCGCGACCACCGCTTCGCCACTCTTAAAAAAGCACGCTCATTTTGGAGGAAACTTTCCTTACGTTATAGTCAGACGCCTGCTGTGTGCTCTGATGAAATAGGTCGTCAAACTGAGAAAATTTATATTTGACGAAATTTATTTCGTCAAAAATGAAGTCGATTTTAAATAAATATCGAAGGATTGACTCGAACCACAGATCTCGTTGTACGAAGTCACACGCGCTATCGGCTATTGAAAGTCCGTTTGAAATGCGGCAATATACAATACAAGAACCAAAACCACCGGAAAGAAATCGAAATAAATGACTTTCGTTATAAACATGTGAAGGATTCTAGTTTCGTCCAAAGTCAAGTGATTCAATGACGAAACGATTCCTATTTCTCATTCGAAAGAAGAGAATGGGACGTTACTTTTGTGGGTCAAGCAAAAAACGGTTTTCCGGCCAAAACATAGATATTTTTTAATTAAGGATCAAAAATACATTCATTTCCAAAAATAAAAAATGTGGCTTTTTATTAATGGAATTTAAAAAAAAAAAAAACACGGAGAAGTTAAGGTGATTAATCTCAGGAAAATGACCGGTCTATAGAGTGAAGAGTGCTCTTTTCTGGTAAAATATAAAATAAAATTATATATCCTCTATACAACATCATACTAATAATATATATATATATATTATAAAAAATAAAATTCAAAGGAATGTAATATATAATTTGATTAAAACATTCCGAAAATATCAAATGTGAACTCTGTACGAAATTCCCACTAAAATAATGTACACGTTTTCTATTTCACGACACCCTCCTCAGTGAGACGCCCCCTACGCTCCTTGGGGAAGCCCCTGGTTTTCGAAATGGAACGCGATTTGTTTCACATTTCTCTGAAGCACAGGGCAGGGCTGAAACAAACACATCAGCCAATACAGTGGCATCACAGTCGGATGACGTTGCGAGGATTTCTCCGTTGCAACATTGAGACGCACCGAAAGGATGACCAATAAAAACAACGGGTGTCGCCGTTCTCCTCGGATCGCTCGCTAGTCCACCCGAGAGCAATTATGGATGGGGGCATCCAACAAGACAAGAGAGAGAGCTACCGGAGGAGAGGAGTGGTGAAAGAGGATGGCCACTCTCTCTCTCTCCCGCCGCTGCTGCCCTGAATGAAGGGAGACACATTTCACATCGTAATAACAATGCGCCGCGGTGAACTTAATCACAACAATGAAGAGCGCGACAAACAAAAAAACGGAGTCAAGGTCGGTGCGGGTAAAAATGAAAAGTAGATCTGTGATTCGTCTCGCTGTTGTTTTCGGTCGGAGAAGAAGTGGTCCCACGAGCGACGCATTATTTATTTCGCTCGCCGTCGGAATGGAGCAGCGGAATTTCATTGAGAAGGTACCTACAGCCCGAAGGCTCTTTAACCCTTACTGGAAATATGATATCACAAATGATTCGTAAGAACGTTCTAACATAAGGCAAAAGGAACAACACGGACGAATAAACACAAAAAACGATAAAAATCTTTCAAGCACATCTTCGAATAAAATGTGCGGATGCCACGAGGAGGCAAGTGTTCAATCGGGAATTGGCGTCATGAGACAACAATAAGAGTAAATTGGCTTAACTGAGGTTCAAATACCAAACCAATCCAGGGAAGACAACACCCGGTAACACCATTTAAAGAATAACGTGAATTTGTTTTCCAAAAAATTTAAAAGTCAGGCTTAAATTAAAAATCAATTAGAAAATATGAGCATAAAATAAAGAAATATAAAATTCTCCAGACTAAGGAAGGAAGAACGCTGAAACAGCTCCCATCAACAACTCAGAAAGAGATCAAAAGGGAGAGGTTTTAGAAGAAAAATCAGGTAATTCTGGGGGCCTACGTTGCACAGTAGTTTAGCATCGTAATTGGGAATATTTTGAATTTCAAGATTTTTATGACTTTGTAGTTGTTTGTAGAGTTTTCTAGCTATTTTTTGGTTGAATTTTTTGAAACTCGAGATGCCCATAGCTTTCCTGATATTTTCAGTACGGAAAAACCATCTTGCTTTTGCAATAGGTCGTAATACTGAATGTTCAAGTCTTTGTAGTTTGTTGAATTGAGTCTCTGCTATCTGCTAAAGTTTCTGCAATTTCATTAGTTGATTTGTCTATTCACGAATTATTGATCTTTTTTTAATAGGAGGAATTTTCTCGAAAGTTCTTTTAAGCGAGGATGTAAGATAAAAACTCGTCTTATAGAGCATTGCGTTAAGAATATTAAAATACAAATGCAACGTTAAAATACGCAATAAAAGTCCGTAATAATCCGGACATGTTTCGGGAGATACATCACCCTTCATCAGCGGAAAATGTAAAGTCTGTGTGTAATGAAATATAAATAAACCCAAAGAAATCTAAAATGTTCCGGTCCCAATGTTTCCCGCTTGTTGGCACACAATAGTTAACTCCAACCGTTTGTAATAGTTTTTAGTTAGTTTTTTAGTCTTTGGTTATATATTTAATTTTTCTAACTCACATTTAATTTGCAAACCTAAATCTCCATTTGAACTTGACTTCCTGGAGGCGTTTCATATTTTTAGTAATATTGATTCGGTTGTCAATGAAACGTTTGCGGTCCCAATGTTTCCCGCTTGTTGGCACACAATAGTTAACTCCAACCGTTTGTAATAGTTTTTAGTTAGTTTTTTAGTCTTTGGCAACATTTTAGATTTCTTTGGGTTTATTTATATTTCATTACACACAGACTTTACATTTTCCGCTGATGAAGGGTGATGTATCTCCCGAAACATGTCCGGATTATTACGGACTTTTATTGCGTATTTTAACGTTGCATTTGTATTTTAATAAGCGAGGATGTACTTTTGAAGATACCGATTTTTGTCTGCAGTTCCTCAATTTTGTAGATAGTTTGTTCAATTTCGTTGGTTACATTTCTTGATTTCTCTTCTGATTATACTCTCAGCTCTATTCATTTGAGTTCTGATAAGTGGGTTTCTATAGTGCTGCCATTCTCTTTTAAGTTTGTTTTTATTTCTGATTAATTCTTTAATGTGCTTTTGAATAAATTTTTTGCTGTTTGGTGAGTAGAATATCAATATTTTCTTGATTTTTGATGTTTGGGTAAAAGACTGAAATTTGATTGATTTCATTTCTAAATTTCGCCAATTTGTAGATACATTATTTTTGTCGATTGGAATAGTAAAGGTGAGGTCGAAGTACATATTACTAGGATTAGGGTCTGATGATAGTTCGGGGAGAGATTCTATTTTGTATTGGAAGTGTTTGCATTGTTCCAATTTTTATGGTGCGCGTAAGGCCACTTGCAATCACAATGTTATTGTCTAGTTTAAAAATCCTGTTAAGATCTTTGTGAACATCATTTGCATCTGCATAATTTTTGACATACACAGAGGTAAAAATAACTAGTTCATAATTTTTTTAAATCCAAGGGAATTGCAGTTGCTTCAATGCTATTTAAATTTGAAATGTTAGTATGATGATGAGGAAGATTATTTTTAATTAATATTGCTGTTCCTCCTGGAGCTCCGAGATAAGTGTCTCTGTCTGTGCGACAGGCGATGTAATTGAGGACGGAGAATTTATTATCACGCCCGAGCATTGTTTCCTGTGAGATATGAATAGAGTATTTTTCCATGGACTCTCCGAGTGTATAAGTTTGATGTCTTACACTATTTGCATTCCACCAGTGGCATATTTTTAAATGTTTCTTGTTGCTGTATTAGTTTTATTATACAATTTCTATTGAGGGTGTAGGATTTTTAGTTATCGGGAATTCGGTTAATGTTTGTAATTTTTCCAATAGGTCCCCCCTATCCTTTAGCTTTGCCAATAGTGAACGTACATTGGTCCATGCGATTAAAAATGCTTGCAATTTTATTTATAAGCTCAACAATGGAACCAATATTTTCATATTGCTTCGTTTCAACCTGTCAATTTATCACTGTTGGCATTCAATTTTGGTGTAGATTGGATATTGTTTCCACTGTTGCTCACGTTTGTTACAATGTTGGCATAACTCATTTGATTGCTTGCAGGTGTTACACTAATTCCCTTACCTGTGTGTTCTCCCTTTTTTCAGCCTCTGTTTCGGATTTTGTTTTTGGATAGTTTGGACATTGTTTGAAGACATGTCCGACCTGTTTACAATTTATACACACAGGATTATCCTGCCTTGTTAGATTTCATGATTTTGTGGTGTGGTTTGAACCACATTTAAGGCATCTTGGTGGCATTAAGCAATTTTCGGAAACATAGTTAAATTTGTTACAGTTGTTAACATTGTGTTTATGCCTTTCCTATTCTGAACATGTTCAATAACTACAGACATAAACAGACAGTTCTTAAGAGCAAAATTGTTTTCATTTGTTTCGTCACGAACAAGCTTAATTATAAAAATGCTAAGTGGCTTTTTGGTAGCTCGATTGGTTAATTGTGTGAAATTGATAGGACTTGCTCCTCCGTTAGTGCTTCTTTTATTTCGCCACACACGTCATCCGATTGCAGACCTTTGATGATAATTTTTAAAGTTTTTTTTTTTATTTGTATGTGTAAAATGCAATAAACATTTATTTTATTTTCCTTTAGATAAGTTTGCAATTTACGGTATTCATTTATGTTTTCAGCGAATACTTTAAGGTACTCACCAGTCCGTTTGGTATTTACAGGAGTCGGATCACTCGTGTCTCGCATTGGCTTAGTTTTTGGGGATCCTTCAATCGAAATGGGTGGGGGGGGGGGGGGGGGGCTTAACCATTGCAACGTCAACGTTTTATTATTGAATTCCTTCCGTCCGAAGTGGGTGTGGGTTCAAATCTTAATTAACATTAGCTAATTTAACTGTAAAGATAGAAATATAATCTTTACGACTTCGAAAAGAGGAAGTTTTAACGAACATTAATATATTTTTTTTAATAAGAAAATAGGTAATTTTAAATGACTTATAGCAGTTTAGAAATCACTTTGCAAAAACGAGGGTGAAAAAACTTCAAATAAGTGGAGCGTGTTTATTTATAAATCCAAAACTGATTCGAATTTTAAAAAATGGTTACCTACCAGTTCAAACCTAATTCTACGTTTTCTAAAAAAAAAATTAATATCTTCCCTCAATAGTGTGTCAGAAACTCGACAATCAAAATTACTTGTAAGCGAAATTTTAGCAACAACGACTTTAATATTAAATAACTTCTAAACTAATAATCGTATTGAAACAAAAATATATTCGTCTTATTTATCAAACATTTCTTTACAAATTCTGTTAATTTCTTAATTTTTAAGATTTTTACTTTTTGAGATACGATCTGAAAAACAGCGAAAGAATTGAAAATTCTCCCTACGACTTCCATTTTTTTAAACAGAGAGAAAAGGGAAAGAAAAAAATAAGAATAACTGTATACTTATTTTTTTTTCAACGAGCATCATCGCTCTGGAGTCCGTTCACGAACAACAAAATGTCCTGGACGGAAAAATCATTCCCGATATTTTCGAAGCGAGCGATAAAAAGACAGAAATGGGTTATAAAATACCAATCCCATCACGCATTGTTATGCGAAACGGTTACGGTTACAGAACGCGTGTCATTTGAATGTTCAGTCGAAGGAAAAGAACAAATTCTTTCCCTCTTGCGAGGTTTCGCGCGCATTTTGTAGATCGACTGTAGCGTCGCCAAATTTTGGACCACTGGTACTAAATATGATTCCATCTGAAGAAAAAACCCACTGAAGGTCATCGATTGCTGTGTGAGGCTTATGGGGACCATGCTCCGTCAATTTCAACTTGTGAGTACTGCTTCACACGGTTCAAAAGTGGTGATTTTGGCACGGAGGATAAGAAACGTCAAGAACAAAAGACTCTTGTCAAACGCAAGAAGAACTTGCAGAATCTCTAGGGGTGATTCAACAAGCAATTTCATTACGCCTCAAAGACACGGGAATGGTCTAAAAAAGCAAGGAAATGGGGGTGCCATACGAATTAAAGCCAAGAGGAAAAATGGAAAAGAGATTTTTCACCTGCGAACAGCTGCTCTAAAAGCAAAAACGGCATCGAATCGTAACTGGTGATGAAAAGTGGATTCCTTAAAACAATCCAAAGTGTAAGAAATTATGGGGTAAGCTCGTCCATGCATCCACATCAACGGAGAAGCCAACTATTCATTGATCAATGCTCATCCTCTGTATTGGGTGGGATCAGCTGAGTGTGTGTAGCTGCTCAAACCGAATGAAACCATCACGGGGGATCGCTACCGACTACAATACATGCGTGTGAGCCGAGCATTGAAGGATAAACGGTCGAAATATGAGCAGAGACACAACAAAGTGATTTTGCAGCACTATCACATGTTACAGTACCAGTAAAAAAATTCTTGTAAACCCTCAAATGGGATATTCTACCCCAACCGCCGTATTCTCCAGACATTGCTCCTGTTCAGACTACCCCTTGTTTCGATCAGTGATGGCCTGTCTGAGCAGCACTTCCGTTCTTACGAGGAATGCAAAAAATGGGTCGAATCTTGGATTGCCTGTAAACACCAGTCATTCTTTCGACTCGGAATTTGTATGCTGCCTGAAAGATGGGCATCTAAATTGTTAAATTATTACCCATTTCAAATTTAAGATTGTTCATTTTAAATTTATGACTATCTACTTTTAATTTACAATTAAACCACCACTGCCGTTAAAATTTATATTTGTAAAGGATATATGAGGATATTTGTAAACAATACAAATCATAAAAAATGAAGCTAAAAATTAATTTGTGACTGATGAATCTATCCTTCATTATGTCAGCAAAACACAGTCAATAAATGCAACTTAAAATAACCAAAGCCTTTTCAAAATGAGGCGAAACGAAAGCATATAAAGAAGAAAGTAATAATTATAAAATTTTAACGTTTTAGCTTTAATTTTCATTTGCATATAAATTGAAATGTATGACTTATTTTTATAATCACAATATAATAAATCATTAATGTAAATAATAGTTACAAATTTAAACTGCCTAAGAAAAAACTAGATATTTAAATTTAAAAGTGTGTTGATTTTTTTTTAACTATGATTGATTTTTTGAATTAACTATGTTTATATAAATTTATTTCCGTTTTAATTAAAAAAAATAATTGTAATTAAAAGTAAATTATTTTAAAATATAAACTTCTAAAATTTAATTTGGGATTTTATTTGGGATTTAATTTTAATAACGTATTTAATTTTAATAATACATATTTAATTTAATTTATTTTAACGATAATTTTTTTGTAGATAAATTCAAATTTGTGACTTAATTAGTTGACATAAGTTTATTTTAAGATAAATAAAAAAAAAATTAATTAAATATTATTTAAAACTTGGGATAATAATAAACTTATTCAAAATATTATTTGTGATTTTAATTGTAATTAATTGTTTTATTAATATTTTATTTTTTGTAGATAAATAAAAATTTGACATTATATATATATATATATATATATATATATATTAGGGATAAATCGGATAGTGGTTTTGCCGGATATCGGATATCCGGCGCATATTACAAACCGGATATCGGATATCCGAACTGGATTTTGCCGGATATCCGATCGAATATCCGGCAGTTTAGTTTTTATGAAAATATCTTCTCATACACACAAGAAAAAGCCGAAATCGTTCAAAAATTGCACATTTTTTTTTATTCTATAATATTCCCTAATTCCTTATCTTTAAGGTGGAACAAGATTGAATAAACATTCAAAAACCTTTTTTATTTACAAAGGGTTATTCTAGGGTGCTGCTAGCAATGGGCGTATGTTTTGTACACTTTACACTCAATTTCTGAATAATTGTATTTTTACCATATGCCCTTTCATTACAAATATAAAAACTCAAGTTTGCTTGAACTTTTGAGAAATTTATTTTTTAATTCAACTTTACATTAGTTGTTAGATGTTATGACCCTCCACTATAACGATTCGTTAAAACGATAATTTTTAATATAATTTTAAAGTTAAAAATTTGAAAAAAAGTGGTTTTTTTAAGGACTCTCGAGATGAAAAATTATATGAAAAAACTTTTAATGCTATACACTTTTTGGAGAGTCATAACATTAAGAAAGATACTTTGAGTCATTTCCAACAAAAATGATGCTTCTAGATGCATTACAACTTGCCTAATCATGTTTAAAAAATATAATTTGCTAATTAGCATTTGACTTTATTCTGTTTTTTTGATAATGAATCATCGTGGCTTTTAAAGAGTTTTCGTACATGGAAAAACTAATAAGTTTTAAATTTAGAATTAAGAAAACAATTTGAAGTGTATACAGTACATACATCTTAATAGTTCTTTAATAAACTGTTCATATTTACACTGATTTTGAAACGGCCAGATCTGTACTGTACAATGCGTTTGAAAATATAATTTTGAAATATTTCCAAATTGCTGATCTAAACTGCGCCATATTTAAATGCAAAAACTAGCTTTTAGAGTGGAGAATAAAACAATTTCTAATATACAACGAACAGAGATATAGCTATGCACCCTACACACCACCACCTATGTGAATTGTTCAAACTCTAAGATACTCCACGATAGCTACAGTCGGCTATCGTGGCGTGTTCCGAATGTCTGCAGCAGCATATCTTCCTTGCTATCTCATCTCTGTGACCCACCGCGTCTGAAACGCACTCCTTACCCACCTGAACGGCCCGAAAAAATTAAAGGGGGGGGGGGGGGGGGGAATCTGCACACAGTGAATACATCGGTAGAATTTTCAGGAAAATACTTAAAGCAAGAACAAAGATAATTAACCGCCACAAAAAAAAATCTTCGATGCTTTTTCGTGCAGATATCCGGCATGGTAAATCGGATATCCGGCATTTTACTTCCGGGTATCGGATATTTACCGGATAGTTAAAAAGTAGCCGGATAGACTGGATACCCGTTTCATCCATCCCTAGTGTGTGTGTGTGTGTGTGTGTGTGTGTGTGTGTGTGTGTGTGTGTGTGTGTGTGTTTATACAATTTAATTCTAAATTTATTAAACATTTCTACTTTTAAAATTATTTTTAAAAAATCATTTTCATCCACATTTTATTTTCATTTTTTTATTTTAACCCATAATTTATTTTTGAAAATTATATAATGTTTTCAAAATTATGAATGTGTAATTTTACTATAATTCTAAATGTCTTCAAATATTTTAAATTATAAAATTGTCTGATAAATCAAAAAAATTTGATGATATGAATATGTGTATGATATGATACAAATATACATTTTGAAAGTTATAATGTTTACTAAAACTCACATAAAACTACGTTCGCCTGTTGTCATTCGAATGGGTGGTCTTGGGGTAAAGCATCTATTTCTCATGCGAAAGGTACAGGGTTCGATTCTGCGAGGGTCTTTTTTTTCAAATTATTTACAACACTTAGTTCCGCTGTAAAAGACAGAGGGCGGCCCATTTTTGAGTTGCCATGGCAACAGGATGAAACCTTTTCTAGTGTCTATGCGAATTTCAATGAATGGGCAACGAATTGTATGGGGAGTCATCCAATGAGAGTGGGCGATTCTCATTCCGAAAGAGTGGATTTGCATCGTGGAAAATACGACACATTTATTAGCGTTCCTATCACGAGAGAGAGGAATGCGGAGTGTTTCACGAGGATGGATGCGGAAATGGAGTTTTTTATTTATTATTTAATTTTTTTTCGGGTTCCAGATACGTGTTTGGACTTTTGATTTTATACTTTGGAAAAGGGTTTTCAAAAATCTGACTAAACGAAATATTTTAACGATTAAATGAATTAATAAAACGTAACAATTAGCATTAAGCCACGGATCCCTAGATGAAACTGAAATAGGACAGGGAATCCCCTTTTTCATGTTTACTAAATATCAGTAGTAAACATTACTAATATACTTAGGTGAATATGCTCTTTGTTTTTTTAACGCTAGGGCGCCTTATCCCGCGCCTGTGTAACCCCTGTTACTCCCTTCCTACAGTTCAGTTCAGTCAGGTAACACAGTTCAATGAGTGTGATGAAGGTGGACGAAGTTGTCAGAGCAGTGAATAAAACAGAACTCACGTCCCTCCGCCCCCTCACAGAGTGGCGCTAGTGTAGCGGAATGACGAATAGCGTCTCCTACCTGATCCGGCTGATGAAGGAAAGGCATCTTGCCGCAATAATTGTTTGACGATGAGGAGGTAAATGTGCCAAATGCTGCCTGCAATCCCTTACTGCAGTTCCGTCAGCTGTTTCCCCCTGCCCGGGAGATTGAAGAAGCAAATGGTTGTTTTAAATTGCTGCAGCTTTTTATTACGAATTTTTTAAGTTTTTTCCCTTAGGCCTTTCGACAGTTGCCTAAGTTGTAGTGATGCTGATAATAAGTAAAATATACTGTCTTACCGTGTATATAAATGAAAAAAGTGGTTTTTTAAAAATTATTGTTTATATTGCCCTGTGCCAAAACCGACTGCTCGGAGAGGTAAGTATCCCCAAACGAATGCTCGGAGGGGGTACCAGCTGTTATTTAAAAGCAATGGACCAACCCGGTGCCCAAACCAATTGCCTGGAGAGGATGAGTATACGTGTAGTGTACTATTTAAAACATATCAAGCATTTGAATTTATTGGGAAAAAATAAAACTAATAATTATGCATTTTGAATATTTAGAGAGGAAAAGCGATAAAGTGCATCATAATTAAGAATATATTTTCTATCGTTTATAAATATTGAATTTTTATCTATATTTTGTTATTTTTTTACTGTGCGTAGAACGTTTATTTTAGAAACATATTACATATACACTCTAAATATCTAGGATTATCATTACAGTTTAATGTAAAAAAAAACCTAGCCCTACTATGCTACAATGCCATTAAAAAAATAGAACAATTATTCTCTCAACGTAGTCCACCATTCCGTCCACAGGGTTGCGAAATAGTAAACTTATCAATATCGCCAAAGCTGGAACAATTATAAGGCCAAGATGTTTTTCCTTAGATACTCTAGTGGTGGAAAGTGTGATTTCCGGCCTACAAGACAGCCTTCGAGGAAAGACTCTGTGCTGTTGATGGTTAAGATCGCCAGTTTTTGCACTGTTACCAAAGGCCACTGTGATCTGATTATTCTATGACTTGAAGGGGGGGTCGCGAACGAACGCGTTCTTACTGACTCTAGATGGAAGGGACCGAAGTGTGGGAGTGGAGGGGCTGCGCCTTGGATGGAATATGAATTCTTTACCTGTAATGGCATGTGCAAGCACGTATCCAGGTATTTGTGAAGTGCGAGGGAGGGGGGGGGAGGATTTTTAAGCAACCTTTAATACATATGAATGATATGATTTCTTAAAGTATAAAATAAATGAATAAAGTGCATATTTAATAGTCATAATTAGTAATCTTCATTATGAATTAGTTGATCATGAATATTATTAATTATCTCCCTATTATTAAAAAAAGTAGCTGCCACTGTTGGCGGGCGGTAACTCTTTTTCTTCTTCCATATTTTGAGTCGTATCTCAAAAAGTAACTATAAGATAATTATGAAATTCCCTGAGATGGAGATAAGGCAAGATTTGTGTGGTTTTCAATGTTAAAAAAAAATTATTAAACCACACCGCTGTGAAAACATAATTATTAATTAATGGGGGATGCGCGGCTCCCCTGCGCCCTCCCCCTGTATCTGCCCTCGCTCCCCCTGTATTCATTCACATCCCTCCTCAAAATGTTACATACTTTTGCTAATTATAAGGAAGCCGTGCTGTCCGTATGAAATAACTATATTCTTGTGTGATGTTTAAAACTAGTTCGATTACTATACTGTCAACTGTCGAATGCAAAAATGGTAATGACCAACTATGTCTCACTAATCGCCCTCTAGTATACAATTTGTTTCAGATAAGACTTTACAACGAACTTTTAAAAAAAAGTTTCAAACATGACTCCTAATCACTCTGAAAAATAGGCCCAAGGCGCTGTCCTTCGGTCGCCAGCTCGTGATTATTGTGGGGGGTTATAATTTTGAGGGGAGAGAAAACGACCACCCAAAGAAATGGAGCTGAGGGGACAAACCTTATTAAGACTGTTTTAGAACCCTGCTTGGAAACTGGACTCATCACGGCGGGGTGCTCTGCACGTGGGATAGTGGATAGAATGGGACAAACACGGCACCAGTCATTGAATTCAGACGGATAGGAAATGAGCTGAAGGACACTTCTTTGAAAGAAATGAAGGGGAATCCACAGAAGCATTACTTCTTCCCGACATACTTGGAAGAAGGGAGTGGGGAGGGCAGCCAGTGCCACACCCCATGCCAAATCTAAACGTATTTACTTTTTAGTGAATGAATTTGCACACACAATATATTCCGGGGGGGGCAAAGTTTTAAAAAATTGATAGAAGTAATTTTACAGTGTCGATACATTGTTTTAATAGATGTATTTTGGTGTAGTAGTATGAGTGGTTCTTTCTTTGACCGAAGGAGGGGGGGAAGGGGGTCATTTTGGTAATTAAACAAGAACTACACGAATCCCTTGAGGGCTGAGGGTGAATTGCGCCTCGAATTTTTTTTTTCACGCGTTGCTAGGTGAGTTGCGCCTCGCGGCATATTTGTTGCTAAGTGGAATGCGCCACATTCGGCTTCAACTGGCAGCCCTTCAAGATTATCATCCAATCTTTGTAAGCAGTCAATCTCAAAAAAATAAAATCCTAACCACTCTTTGCTCCCGATACAAAAGAGAAAACAAGGATTCGCAGAAAAGGTCTGTTGCTTTCTATCCCAAATTTCGTAGCGAGAGGAATTCTTTTTTCAAAACGCTCACATTGGAATACTTTTCGTCGTCACTTGGAAAAGAGTGAAACACACACACACCAAAAAGCGGCGTCTGTCCGCGTGTGAAAGGGGGATCGGAAAGGAAAAAGGTGTGGGGGGGGGGAGGAATTCTGTTTATGCGGAAGTAAACAACGACGCAACTTCAAAAGAAAATTCTTAAAAGGAAGTTTGGCAATTGCACGATTCATTTCGTTCGCGGTAGTGCTGCGGAGTCGGTTTGCGAAGGAAATGTTTTACGGCATTGTCCGAAAAACCACAGGTGCTGCTTGCAATTCGCCCATTCCACACCCTTTCGCAGACGACGTTTCCTGGGTTGGCAGAGATTCGCTAATTTGGCGGTTTTGACGTGCCATGCCTTTCGACACTTGTAACTTTGTGACAAACAACACCACGGTCGGCACACGCACACACACCTCTGCTTAAGAAACGAGACATCACGACGAGGTTCAAAGATCTTCAGTTTTCCTAACAACACACCCAATTTTAAATTTCATAACCTTCAGACACTATTTTTAAACATTTGCGGCCGACAGGTGACGACTCTCAGTCACCGAAATAGCGAATAACGACTTGTTCTTTTGTTCGCTGTTCTTCAAATGGGAAAACTGCATGTTCTTTTGAACATAAAAAAAAGCTTCCTTCGTTACATTGTTCTTTACATTGAATTCCATTTAAAAATACGACATCACTTTTGTGGCATCAACCTATTTTACAGAGATCCTTTGCACTCGAGTGTCGCCTTCGAATCACAAAAATAAACGATGTGGGATACCTATCTAAAAATAAAAAAGGAACGGTACTCATTGTTCCATAAAAACAATGCAATTATCAAATATGTTCCTCGACTGCAAAGGACTTGAAGATCTCGAAAGCTATTTTTTTTTTATTTAAAAGCAGATATCGAAATATATACGTATTTACCTTATGCGGTGAAATCAATTTCAGAATATTTAACTTCGTTTAGCAAAGGAGCTTATAATCCATTTAGTCCACACAAAAAATGTTTTTTTTAATTAGGCAGTATTTCGTAATGAACATATTATATGTGTTGGTGCGAATCTGAGAACAAAATAGCACCCAAAACCA
Source organism: Troglohyphantes excavatus (assembly GCA_963932185.1). NCBI lineage: Eukaryota > Metazoa > Arthropoda > Arachnida > Araneae > Linyphiidae > Troglohyphantes > Troglohyphantes excavatus. The sequence continues at coordinate 1,226,957 of OZ010674.1, forward strand.
AATGTTACGTTCAAGTGACTAGGGTTGAAGCCAGCAAGAATGTCAAAATCGAACATCCCTTTCTCCTCCTACCGTTGCAACCCCCACACACACCACTAGTCTCTTCTGCGTGCCTGCTTTTTGTGTTCACACAGTTGCGGGAACAGAGAGAGAGAGAGTTAAGTCTCTGTTGTTGTTCGCGACGTTTCTCTGAAGACGTCTCTGGAACAGTAGCCCAGTAGAGATAGGATTTTGGGTTGCAAAAAATGGAGTAGTTTTGATTTTCGGGTATGTTGTATGTATCGACCCCCTCGTGAAAAATCCAAGTTTTCGACCTCCCACCTCTTGTGCGTTTTCCGCCATCTTGAAAAAACCGCTAAAAAAAGGCCCTTTTTGAAGTTTTTCCTTAATAACTCGCTTCTAACGCATTTTAGGCTAATAGTTACTATTACAATTTTAAAGAGCATTACATTTCCTACAAGTTTAATGTATAACATATTGGAAAATTCTGAACATGTACTGAGATATAGCGCCGTGAAAATCTACAAAATTTTCAAAAAAATTAAAAAAGTCAGATATAACGTTAGTTTTACTTGAATAACTTTTTTTCTGTGCAGTTTAGCATAAAATGCATAATAACGAATCTTGTAGAGGATTAAATGTCCTACAAGATACATACAAAATATTTGTAATTACTACAAATAGATGACGAGAAATGTTGAAATAACAATAACAATGTCACACGTACTTTCCCTTCCACCCTCTCTCCCTTCCTTCTCTTGCATATTTTCACTTGTAGGAGTTTCGGTTCTCGTTTTCTTGTGTTTGCTCGTTTTTTGTTTTTAAGTTCTGTAGCGTCTGCTCTTTTGTTCAAAATGTCGGGTTTACATGGAACTGTGTGCTTTATCTGTGCTGAAAGTTTGAGTGAAGGTGAAACGTTTGTAGTGAAAGAGCGAGGTGTAAATAGATTACGTGAGTCCAGTGTAAAGCGTAAACTTTCAACTCATTCTGCTTCTATGAGTAATGTGAACGAAGTCAGGGTTCATACTTCATGCCAAAAGAACTATAATAATGACAAGCTGATTGCATCTTACCTCCGAAGGGCAGCTTCTCAACCTGCGCCTGGACCATCCTGTAGATTGTCGAATGAACGTGTTTTCACTTTCAAAAATCACTGCTTCCTCTGTGGCAACGAATTATCTAAGGATTTCGAGGAAAAGCAGAAAATTATCCAATCCGCTCCAGACAATCCATATTTCCTTAGTGTCAGTGCAAAGTTTAATGAAGAATTGGAAAGATTAGAGAAAACTGGTAGTACAGCCGAACTATGGGTTCAATATTTCAAGATGATTACATTGATGAAACAGTGTGTTGAAGCAGAAAGGATGGGCAATCGGCAACTTCATCTTGACACTATTCAGAAAATGATTCCTTATTTTCATGCGAGTGGACACTTCCACTACGCCAAATGCGCTCACCTATACGTGCAAGATATATTTTTCCCCTACTCTTAAAGATAAAATGGATCCCATTGAGTTTAAAAAAATCACCGCTTATGGCTTCTTCATAATCAGACGCTCAGATAAATTTTGGTCCGGGATATGGTCGGATATGACAATTGAGCAAACCCTCATGAAAACAATGAAGAGTTCTGGTGGGTTGACTCGTGGACGAGGTATAACGGACAGCGTTCTCACTTGCTGAACTCTGGGGTTAACTGCATTACAGAATGTGTGTGATGAAATTGAGAAGTACTGCAGCTGTGAATCGGCTACTACAGAACAACATGTTGACATGAAACGTTCCCGCATCGGCAGGGATGATAATGATGTTAAAAAACTAATTGAATGGTTTTCCAATCACAATCCTTTTCCAACTGTTAAATACTTAATGTCAATAAGTAATGGAGTGATTGGAGGGGAAGACGTCAATTGCCACCTGTCCTGGGAGATTGGTTCTAAAGGAATGAGGGGAATTGTGAACAGCAATTTTGGAAACGTACATTTCAGACGTAAAGATGTAGTGGTTTCCCTTGCAACAGTAACTAATAACATCAACATGAAAAAAGGTAAAATAGCTATAGATCCTTTCATGATTTTCTACAGGATGCTAATCTCAAAGCAATGTGACGATGATCTTAAAAAATACTTCGAGTACGAACTTGCTCCCTTTCCATTGTCACTTTTCTCAGAGGAAGGTATACGTAAAGGGACAAAATCCACATTTTACTCTGCTTTCACGCCTTTGCCAAGTGACACAGACATGGGAAAAAGCAAGGTTGATGTAGTAGATACACAAAGTTTACTGGAATCGCAACGAGTGTTTTTCAACTATTTTTAAAAAATATGTGACCTACGTACAGCGACATCATGGTCAAAATGCTGTGGTAGTCTTCGATGGTTACCCCACTGAAGAAAATAAAAGGAGTACAAAAAGCACTGAAAGAGCACGTCGTTCCAGGCTACAATCTTGTGCAGACGTTATATTTGATGGAACAATGTTTCCGCAGATGCCGAAGGATAAATTGTTATCGAACGAGAAAAACAAATCACGCTTCATCTCATTGCTTCAAAATGCATTCTAGCAAGCACAAATGGTTACCAAGCAGGCTACAGAAGACGCAGTTGTGTTAATTGTAAAAACTGCCTTTTCATTGTCTTCTGCATACGATTCTGTTGTAGTTATTGGTGAAGACATTGACCTTTTAGTATTGGTCACAGCTTTGGCACCAGACAATGTGTTCTTTTGCAAATCTGGTAGGAGCAACATGGCAGATGCTTTTTGCTCCAAAAAATCTTTTAAATATATAAATATTGTGGAAAACATTCTTTTCTACATGCGATAAGTGGCTGCGATACAACCTCGGCTCTATTTGGGCAGGGGAAAATGAAGTTTTGTACCACATTAGAAAGTGATGTATTCCACAATGAAAATTTTACCATTTTCAAAGATCCAGTTGCAGAAAAAGAAAAGATCACGGAAGCCACTGAAACTTTCCTTGTGTCCCTTTACGGTGGTGACCTAAACACTTCTATAGATGAGTTGCGGTATCTTCGCTTTGCTAAAGCTGCTACGAACACAAAATTCAATTTGGCCCGACTACCTCCAACTAGGGATGCAGTTCAATATCATGCAAATAGAACTTATCTGCAAGTTCAAAACTGGATGGGGTATGAAAAAGACGCTCTCAACTGGGGCTGGAAGAAGGATATTGGTGGCCTAACTTCAGTCCCAATGAATAAAGAACCAGCTCCACAGGCATTGCTAAACATGATTTCGTGCCAATGCAAAAAGACCTGTGGTAACAAATGCAGCTGCAAAAAAGCAGGTCTTCGATGCTCGGTAGTATGTCTTCATTGTGGATTCGAGTCCTGCAGTAGTGCACCAGAGGTTGAATTGAACATGGAAGAAGACGAATTAGACGATCTACTGCTTATTGGTCGAAGTAATAAACTATATACATCAAGCATACCTGGACTAAAACAACAAAAACTCTATGATGGATTTTTAACTTCAGTTTATTATGTTTAAATATAGGTAATTGTTAATGCTTTAAAAATTTGTGTATTACATTATAAAGTTTTTGTATTTTTCTAAATTTGACATAAATCTCATATATTGCATGCAAGTTCATGTACTATATACGTGAACTACATGCATATATTACATACATAATCGATTAAATATATTACATTCAGGAATACTAATTTCAACAAAGGGTGATATTTGCAGTTTACAATCAACTTTCACCAAAATTGTTATTTCAACATTTCTCGGCATCTGTTCGTTGTAATTACAAATATTTTGTATAGATCTTGTAGTAAATTTAATCTTTTACAAGATTGGTTATTATGCATTTTACATTAAGATACACAGAAAAAAGTTATTCAAGTAAAACTAACGACGTATCTGACTTTTTTCATTTTTTTGAAATTTTTATAGATTTTCACGGCCCTATATCTCAGTACATGTTCAGAATTTTCCAATATGTTATACATGAAACTTGTAGGAAATGTAATGCTCTTTAAAATTGTAATAGTAACTTTTAGCCTAAAATGCGTTAGAAGCGAGTTATTGAGGGAAAACCTCAAAAAGTGCCTTTTTTTAGCGGTTTTTTCAAGATGGCGGAAAACGCACAAGGGGTGGGAGGTCGAAAACTTAGATTTTTCACGAGGGGGTCAATACATACAACATACCCGAAAATCAAAACTACTCCATTTTTTGCAACCCAACCCATTTTTTTGAGCTATCTCTACTGGGCTACTGGGAGGAACAACTTTCGCAAATAACATTCGACTCTCTTCCGTCGTGAATACACTCGCGACATTCTTTTCTGCCGCTTTGAATTCTACAAGTGCCTTGGAATGAAAACACGACCTCTTCCAAAGAATCCCTCGAAATGTCTCTGATTATCTAGTAGACATGGCGACGGAAAATGTATGTATTTTAAAATACGAAAAATGAAATGAAAAAAGATTATTATTTTGGAAAAAATAAATAGATGGAACAGATTTATTAGGAAATGCGAAATGGCCATTTATTAATTTCTTCATGTATTTATTTAAGTTTTACTAAATATTAACTAGACCTTCTTTTAGGGTTGTTTGGATGTAAAAGACCATTCATCAGACACGTATATACCAGGACCATATACAGGTTTCCTGCGTATATACAGGTCTGCGTATATACATATTTTAAATGGGGGGGGGGGGGGGGGGGTCAGTGTCTTAGCAACGGATTTCTTTAGGTTTCTTATTTTTTCATCACATAGATTCGGGATTCAAGGGAGAGGGGAAAATCCCCCCCAATTCAACACACTTTCCCCAAAAATTTCAGATACTCCCCCTCCACCCCTAAAAAATTCAACAAACTTTTTAATTTTCGATCAAGTATAGGAATACATTGAGAACAACAAAATATCACTTGCGAATTAAAAGCGCTGTGATCTCGTGGCATAAAATTTTAAATTTTTATATACCGGCGAGGGGTACACGGGAATGGTGAACATTAAATATGACCCAAGTCCAATGTCCTGTCGCCTATTGAGGCTGCGTCGGGTGCTAGCTCTGGTGTTGTCCCCGTCATTTGACTATGTTTCAAAAATACGAAGCATCGTTTCCGGGTTTTTCCTACGATATAGACCCCGAACCGCCGTCAATAACCCACTGTGCAGCTCTAGTGCAACATTAATTCAACCAAAGAAACAATGAACCAGCCGAGGAAACAATGAGCTAGTTTTAAATTTTTTCAAAAAGTAGGGTGGCACTTGCTTTTGCTCGTCACCCCGAATCTGCTGTACTTTGCTATTACTTGAATATTGGCTATTGTAAGGTTTGTAAGGTTTTTGGGCCACAACACAATATGGGGCTTTATTTAAAAACTGATTTTTTAAAGGTTTGAAAATGTTGCGCACATTGAAGTGCTGTAAACATTGTTAAAAATCTTGATTCTTTCTTTATTAAATAAAAAAAAAACGTATAATCATACTTTTGTTCTATAAATGAATTTTAAAAGTATTAAAATACTTTTGGGACACCCTGTATAACCTAAGACAAGCACGATCTTATGGGGAAAAAATAAGTAATTACATAACCTCAATTCAAACTGAGTGTGTAAGTATAACATTTATAATACTTCATTTAAATTTAGAATTGAGAAACTACGTATTGGTAGAACCCTAATTAAAATATTTTTTTGAAAAATTTGCTCTATCTGAATTTTAAAATTAAAGTAAATCATTGGTATATGTATTTTAAACATGGAATAAATAATTTTTTCCAGATATATTATATTATTTTTAATTTTTCTTACAATATTAAGTTTGTCATTTGCCTATATAATTTCAAAACATTCTAAGAATACAAATAATAAAATTTGAAAAAACATTTTCTACAAGCGTCTTTCATTTCGTAGTCCAACTAATACTTTGTCCAATGTGGAGGTAGCCCCTTAAATAAGATCGGTACATATTGTCTAATATAAATGCGGATAAATGCGGATTCTCTGCACATAAATGTAGGAAATTAATGAAAATTTATATTTAGATTATTTTAAGGGACGGGGAACATTTCTGCGCTATCAAAAGTACGAAAAGTTGTTGCTGATTCGAGTCCCCCATACATTTTTTTTGTATATCAATGTGTAGTAGACTTTATTGCCTGCAAAATGGTATGTTAAGTATAGCCCTACAATAAATAGTGACCGAGATACCAGGGGGTGGTTTGTTTTTTCCCCCGGCTGTACAGTACATGTATGTCATCTTTCGCATTGCGTTCATCAAAGAATCTTTGCAAAATTTAATTCATGCCAATATAGCATTCTTATTTTCGTCAAGTGCCATGCACTAAAGACATAAGCACAACTACATAGCACAGTTGCGTAATTTGAAACAAATGAAGTGTTTTCATAAATTTTAAGGTATACCGGGGGCCTCCAAATACTTTTTTGGCCTGGGCCCCTAAACTTTTAAATCGGTCTCTGAACACTCTGAAACCTTACCGATTACTACAATAAATTATATTATTTTTGTTATCTCTAGCAGATATAGTTGTACAGGACTCTTCCAATGCTACTTTGAAAGAACGCGAGCATGTCGCCCCTGTTGCTGCGAGGAGAGTCGTTGCATTCTTTCACGCAATGTGCTTCTTGCTCTCACGGAGTCCGCATTGCATTCAGAAGTCCTCTTCTGATTCGCTCTTCTTCAATGAAGACATGGGTTTGACACGTACTTCCAATGGGGGACAGAGACTTTTACGCCATATGGCGTTATGTGGGACAAACTAGTCCAACAGAACGGGATTGTTTGACGGTTTACCTTTTAAAATTAATATTTTATTGTGCGGATTAGAAGGGTTTGGCAAAGTATTCTGTTCAATAAAAGTTCTGGATCCATATGAGATTTTTCATATTAGCTTATTCTATTGGAGAAAGGTTGAAAAAAAGTCGGCTAACAAACTGAGGACGCAGAGGCACTTCTTACATAACTGCTGTTGAGGGGTTAGGATGGGAAAGCTACGAATTCGTAGGACTACCTAAAAGTTTCGGTTCTCACGGACTCTTGTAACCCTATAAGCATGTGAAACTGCGGCTTTGTAGACGTATCAGAAAATAAGAGTAAAAAGAAAGATACTATGAAAAAATATATATTTATCAAAGAAATAGCACGGCATGACATCAGAAATTGTGGCATTGAAGTACGTTCTTTTTTTTTCGTAATTTTTTTTAAACATATGCGTGGTTTTTAAAAACTTTAAGGAACATTCATGCCAAATTTGAAGAAAATCTAACAGCGCATTTGGTTGTGACTACGTAACAAACAAAATTCGAAACAAACGATATATGCCGAAGAATCGAGTTCAAACAGGACCTCGCTAACGCTCGGTCAATATTTTTTTTTATTTAAAAAAAAAAGTCAGTGAATAAGGAGAGTGTTGTACCTGTGAATGTATTTTTCGTAGTATCATTTGCAATTCTATATTCGATTGGTATTATTATTTGCAATTCTATTTGCATATCTGTTCGTTAATACTATTTGCATATTTAATTGTTCGTTGTACTTTGCTTTACGTTTTTCTCGAACATTCACTGTCGTATACCTTACCTGGCGGGGCCAAAAACTCATACAAAAGGCACTTGATGCAAAAGATGTCACTATATATGTATTGGTAATGTTAAGTACATGGTGGAAACACATATCTAAAGAAAAAAATCTACATGTTATGCATATACAGCCTCAGGACACTCAGAAACTGTTTAGGGAACATTTAAAAAAAATCGGATTTTGTCCGTCTACATCGGCCAAATACCCTACTGCGCGACGATTCGGGATCTATCCCGAAGGAAAGACTCTGGAACACTCTCTCGTCATTTTCAACCATGGTAAGATAACGAGGACAACACCTGGGCTGGCACTCCACGCACATGCGTAAAAGTGAGGACATTTGGACCACGGTTTATTAAACGTATATCAGTCCCCCTAGACACGGTATGCGTTTTGCAAACAACCGGGAACGAATCTGGCAACATTCCGATCACGAGCTCGCTTCACACTCGAAGTCGAGACTGATGGTGAAGTTTCCACTGTGTCGACCCACCCATTTCCAAGGGATTGAATCAATTGAAAATGGAAGTAAACGCCTCACCTTCGAAGTCCGTCGTCCGAAAGAGAATTCCCGCTCCTCGACGGTTGGTACATGGTCACAACTCATCATACACAGCCACCGCAGGAATACACGACGATCACTCGTTGCTAGGCAACGGACAGCGGCGTCTTCTCAACACTTTCGAACAAAAACAATTCTCGTCTGCTGTTTCATTCATCCAAAGATTCGAGAGGTTTTGGAAGTTCTTTCGAAGATGGGGTAAATCGGCCAGCAGAGGAGATATTGGTTCTGTTTTCCCACATGCTTTTGTTTTGGAGTCGGTCCAGAAAAGACGACTGCAATTTTCTGCCCCTGATAAGCTGCGAAAAAAGTAGGACATGACGTCGAATCGGTAGCGACGTGACGTCACTTCCTGTCTTCCGCTCGAGTGCTATTTATTGTTCGAAATGGAATACAAAATGCGTGATGATGAGCGCAAAATTGCACTCTCAACCACCCTACGCACACATCGAACAGAATGATCCCATTTTATAAATACGCTCTCACATTTTATGCACACACTCATCGACACTTCTCACGTGATTTTCGCAACTGCAGGCGCGGGTGAACCAGTCAACTCCAGTTTTCGAAATTGTTCAGGAAGAACGAAAAACACTCCCCGTTTCTCGCATCATATTTTTCTTTATGTCTCTTCTATTAGCCATTGCGTAAGAGCTGCTGCCTGGTTCTTGGGCCAACCTCCGCGTTACTCATCTCGATAAAAGATTTTTTTTTCTTTATAGGAATAAACGAAAAACTGTAAATCAGAAAAAAGGGGAGTTGCCTGGTTCTTCTGCCCACATCTGCAATTGCACACATTTGAAGTTTAAGTTAACACATTTGAAGTTAAGTTTCTCCTAAGGGGCTGTCCATAAATGTTGCCCCCTCTCCACTTGTCATAAATTGCCACAACTTCATGACAACCCCTCCCCCCCCTGCCCCGTTACCCACCCACAAGTCAGAGTCACTCAACTAGTTGAAAATAACTGTCGCTTTACTCAGCGGGCTACGTGTTGCGAATTTACCAAATGTCCGCTTCAGTATCGTCGTCACACGATAGATAATCACGCATAAACCTTATATCTCTAGATTTTCTATTTTAAATTAACCACTTTACTTTTAATATATAAACCTTATTTTTTCAAATTATGAAAATTATATGCTTTTGTGAAAATTATAAAAAAATATATTTAAAAAAATTATGTTTGCCAAATGTTCTTGTAGAATTTAAACTCTTATATAACGCGTGCATTTAGTTCATTTTATAAAATAATTTTTAAGTAAAATCCCCAATTTTTTTTTTTTTAGAAAATGCTAATTTATATATATATATATATATATATATATATATATATATATATATATATATATATATATATATATATATATATATATATATATATATATATATATATATATATATATATATATATATATATATATATATATATATATATATATATAACGCACTTCAGGAAATAAATAAAATATTACTAAAAGTTTTTAGAAATGTGTACATAATTGAAAAAAATATTTTATAAACAGTAAATTGAATTTTTCTATTGGCAACAGGACATTTTTCACATTTTCGTACAAATGGATAATTTCGTAAAATTCTTAACAGCAAATCTACCTTTTAAAAAATATAAACAGCAGAAATTGTAAGAAAAAAAAGTGAATGCGTCCTGAAATAAAATGGAGGCCGAAAATCGACGTTCATTTTTCATAAGCCGAAATAAAATTAAAAATAAAAATCGCCACTCCAAAAGTTTGATAATTATTTTAATTACCGAGTTTGACGATTTAAAACCCCTCTTTCAAGATGAGGATTAAATAAATATAATTGGGACGTCACGAGTGACACTTCGAAAAAAAAAGACATTTACATGAATTCCCCCCCTTCCCACCTAATTGCTCCCGATTCGCAAAATGAAAGCAACCGAGAAAAGCATTCTGAAGAAAAGGGTCGCCCTTTTTTCTCATAGACGCTTCAGCAGAGTGTCGAGAAGCACAACCCTTCCCTTTCAAGTAAGTGCGCAAACGACGTTCTCAATGAGCTTTTTCCCAATGATATTTTATTTCCACAGAGTTTTGCTTCAAGTGTTGCTCTCGGGGAACATGTGTTTGATATTTACGTTCTTTTTATGGAACAGTTCTTTGTTCTCTCTTTTCCCCAATCCATGGGCCCCGATGATACCCAAGTGATGTCCTACTTTTAAATGCAATAAAACAATGAACAAGCTACCGCAAGAAAAGCGTTTTTCCTGTTCAAAAACACGCAGTTCTCGTTCTATTTGAAGAACAGATCGTCGTTTTTGTGATTTAGAGTCCCCTCTCGGGTGCAATGGTAGCGGACAGATGATAGGAACACCCATCGGGCTGTCCTCCCATTCTACACACTTTCACACCAAAACTAACCAACGACATTACAGAGATAGGATGGTGCACGTTAAATCTATAGATACAGATAGTGATCCAAATGTTCTCGCGTTAGTCTTGGTGTGGAAGTTTCTAGAGTGGAGTGCCGTCCCAGATGTTTTTCTCGTCCTTTGACCACCATTCAAAATTGTGGCAGTGTCCAGAGTCTTTCCTTCAAGATGAATCCCGAACCGTCTCCAGTGCCCCGTCTACTTTACTAGATCACTATCAATGGATGCTCATAAACAATTAATTTAAAAAATCTGTTTTTTTTTAACAGCAACAAAAATGTACACATGTTGTTTAATTTTTCACTATTAGCAAAATGTTTACTCCAATCATTGTCCCGTTCCCTTGCGTTTTGTAGTGACGTGACCTTTCTTGAACTGATATCCCCCAGGCACATTTTGGGGATTTTCAGTTGACGGCTGAAGTGACTTGCACCACTATTACTTTAACCGCCTCATCACGTGAGGTCCCGAACCATCCGCCGCAGCAGAAGGAAGAAAAAGGGGAAATCCCTGTAAAAGGAAATGTTTCCGAGTCGCATTCTCTCTCTCTCTCGAAGGGAGCAGGAGGAGAGGTGCGCGCTCTTTTAAAATAGCGGAGTTGCACGAGACTGGATCGGCGACCTGAATCGCGAGGCCCGGTGACCCAGTGGCCCAGTGCGGTTGCGGCGGACCTTTACATTGACAATACTTCTACCACGACCAACAGGGGGGGGGGGGAGTGGCAGATCATTGGATGGTGCGTGTTGTTGTTGTTAAGGCAAAGCTCGCTTGTTTCCGAGACGCAGAAGTAAATTTCACTAGCATTTTTTTTTTTTACGAACAGTTGGAAATACACAATTGATAAACGAGTTCGTTTCGCTGAGAGTGGCCGACGACCCGTTGAGGCGATTCGGGAAGGAAAGGGTGTTTTCTCCGCAGTTGCCCTTTCACTTTTTTAATATTGCACTTTTTGAAAATAAATTATCAAATCAATTGTTTTACTGCATTAGGTCCTTTGCATATTCGGGTACGCGGTGTATAGGTTAGAGGGGGGAGGGGGGGATAGGTTAAAAAATCAGGCTGATCAACGTGTTCAACTCACCTCTACACGGTGGTATGTCATTTATCTCCATAGGCTGATTCCACTTGGAGTTATGGGGCGGAATCGCATACTGCAATTACGGGCGACACTCCCCACCCAATGTTTCAAGGTAAGAGAGTGGAATGGGTTAACAGTCGGCAAGTAGGAAAAGTCTCCTTTTCGACCTGTACACGATTTGTCATTTATCCCCATAGGCTGATTCTCCGCGTGAAGTTATACGGATTTGACAGGTGTCGTTTTTTAGATTAAGATTCATTGCGGCCAGCTATCCCATACTTATCTTATAGACTTATTTACAACAAAACTACTCAGACATTTGGTACAAGAAACTACGAATTATAAGTCCCCTACATAACGCATTATTATCAATTTTTGCCCACAGTCGTCACGCCCAGTGGCGGATTTAAGACAAAAGGCCCAGGCGGCAAAAATGTTTGAAGAGGGCCCGTTTTCTAATAAATAATTTAGGAGCAAACATTCAAAAAACGTGTTTTGTTTTTTAAAATTTTTAAAAATAGGATTATTACCTCTTTTGAACTTGCTTCCGAATTTTTAATAGAACTTAACTATTTTATTTGTCCAAAACACGTTTTATCCTTTGAATTTATCTACCAAAGTTTGGAATCTGTAGATCAGTCAATGTAGTAAGAAAAAGTTATTTGCGATTTTTCCCACGAACTCTTCAAACTCTATAGGCGCACTTAATGTGACAAAACACAATTTGAATGTTTGTTTCTAAATCATCATTTTCTATAATATTAACAAAAATTAATATTTTGCTCGACGCAATTATTCCCCATTTTGAGAACAGCGCAACTGTTCCGCAGCCCCTTGCATCAATTGCGGTGTGTTGTAATCTCGAAAATAGAACTTTTCGATATTTGTAACTAAATAAACTTGATTCGTCTAATTTAACAAAACAAATAAAATATTTTACAATAAAAGTTCGTAAATATGGCTTTATGCCGTATTTTAGGCCTCATTGTCCAGTTTTAATTTTCTTACAAGGAAACGTACCACATTCTGAGAAACACCGAAAATGAAATTACCAAAAGTAATAGTTTTTTTTTTACATTATTCTTATATTTACTTTTTACATTTTTAACGAAGTGTTGTAGATATTCATATAAATATCTGAAATTATGTTTATTTCAGCTACTTAAATGGATACATTTTATAAATAGTTTTCAAACTTAAACTTTTTCTGTTTAGGAAACATAAAAAGTTAGTAATATAAAAAATATATACGATTTTGCATGAGTCAGAGTTTATTGAGTACAAGAAAAGTTTAATTGTATAATGTTTTGAATAAATATAAATTATCAATTTAAATATTAGCAAATGAAATAAATAATAAATTGTTAACAAATGAAATAAATAATAAATTGTTGAATATATAATTATTCAATTGATGCAATAAAACCATTAGAAATTTAGACTATATAAACCGTATTTTCCTAGTATTTACAATAATTCGCTACATTGAAATTGCATTTATTATATGTAATTTATATATTATTCAAGATTAAAATGAGCTTCGACTTATTTCTATACATAAACATTCTTAGTGTTATTGACTTAATGGTGTATAGCAAAAACAAACATTTTAATTAGAGTCACTGCCAATTGATTAACATAATTACAAAAGCCCATTTTATTAGGAAAGATGTTATGATTTGTAATTGATTTTTAGAATATAGAAATATTTACTTACTTGCAAAACAGTAAAATATGCTGATGTAAAAAACCTCCTACATTTGTTATTAGTACTAAAAAAATTACTTCCTAAATTTACCGTCTTACTCTGAAATAAGAAGCTGTGAAATGGAAGCTGTTCGATCTCATAAATTAGGGATTTTTTTTTCAAGTAGTCCCGTACGACCTCACGGGGCAATGTAGTTGTAGTGTAGTCCATTCTAAACCTCCACAAGCATAAAATGGCAATACTCATGTCACAATGGAAAGAGCATCTATCAACCAGTACGGCCAAGTGACACTAATTACAAACAGAAGAGGACGAAGCGAAGTAGACTATACACATTACAATTCCCCGAAAAGCAGTCCTTTGTGACCCTTGACCCTGACATATGTCTTGAGATGTCTTGCTACAATTCCGACTCACGGATGCCTTTTAAACGAAGTTGGCAACATAACAGGTGCTTTGGACACCTCCCTGTTTGGACAAAAGGGCATTTGACTAATGATACATACAAATCGTCTTCGAAAGGAAACTATTGAAAAAGGTTTGCAAGCGATTTCATTGTCAAAGCTACGACAATTCATTCTTCTCCTGTTCTTTTCAAAACGACCTCTTTCCCATTCCAAGCGCACGTAAAACACGTTTAGGAATAAACAAGGGTTTCCTTTCCAAGGCGGATTTTTGTACAAATTCTCTATTCCTGCAATTGGTATTTAAAATGAGATTTATTTTTTTTTAAAAAAGGTAGAGGGGATTATTATATTAGGGAGGGTGACTCAGCCCCTTCAAAATATTTCTTGAAGGGGGCTGTAGACCTTTAGCCCCCCCAAAGCATATGCCCGGGATTGATTAAAAAAATTCATTACTATAGGCACAAAAGCACTGATAGGGGCCATCACTCTCGTAAAAAAATAGATTAAAATAATTAAAAATCCCACATATACAGTTAATTATTCTTTTAAAAAACAAGAAATTACAACGTTTTTGAAAAAATTGCTGTAAAGTTATGCAAAATTGCAGTAAACGAATTTTAAAAAACATAGGCAATTTTTCTACAATAAAAGATGAGGCTTATAAATCCAGGGCTCTTAGCTCCAGACTAAGGTGCCTAATGATAAATCAGGCAATGTTCAACCCAAACTTCATAGTTTATTAAATGAAATATTTTCAACGATTTGTCTTACGCTTTTAAATAGACCCTAAAGCTTCAATTCGAGTTTCTAGATACGTGTTTGATAAGTGTTATATATTTTTATAGCATAGGGGAATACTATAAAATTGTAATTGTATGAATACTCCCCCCCCCATCCCCCGGCCTCCTTAGCGCTGTGACAAAGGGTCCCGTGCTTTGGGTTGGTGGCCTTTTGCCAACAAAAAAAAAATTAATCTGTATTTTAATTTCTTAACCTTTTTTTTTTAAAAATATTTAGATTAGACCGTTTTGCTACATTTTTTAATTTTAAATAATGATTAGAAACTGCCGTTCTCATGCTCTATGCACTTAAACTCCGAGTTGATTTTTCGAGAGTCGTTGCTTAGCCCCACTCCTAAATAATAATAATCTTAAAATCTATTAAAAATATTATAATTCTTAAATCTATATTATAGTTCATGGATTCTCGCAGCTACCTTCACACAGGGCCCTGCGTCTCATAAGAAGCCCCACGTTTGGTCTGTTTACAAAAGCAGGGCCCCGCCCCCGCGTCGTAGATGATTTGGGTGCTGCTCAGAAACCAAGTACAAGTGTTGTTTGCACGGACTTATTCGATAATGTAATTCCCTGTAAAGAGGAGGAGTGGGCCCGGGCCCGTTGAAGAAGGGGCACCTGTCTACTCGTACGTATAAGGATAAAGGAATCCAAACAGATAATTTCAGTGAAAAGTTTAGTAAAATTAAAATATGTTAAAAAATAAAAGAAACAATTATTTCTCTTCCTCCCTTTTCTAATTTTGTGAGTCGGGGGGCCCAAAATGGACCCAAGACAAGGGGGCCCAGGCGGCAACTGTCCATTTGCCGCCCGTTAAATCCGCCACTGGTCACGCCTCCAGCAAGGCAGGTTAGGGTAAATACCATTCAACACTAATAAGCGATTCTATTTTATCATTTTAAGAATATCTCGTATTTGGGAACGCTGAAAATTCTACACGGCTCGAGAGTCTCGAAATCTTATTTGAATTGCTAGCTGGACTATAATTGACACATTTTTAATTAAAAATTACCTATTAATACCTTAACTCTACTTGGATAACTTTTACTTCCAAAATTAATTATGTCACTAAATCTATGTGTTTCAATATTAAATTGGTCACCCCAAGTGGAGTGGGTGAGAAAATTTGCAACAATGTCCGCCCGAAAATATTAAAACTTTTGAAGCTTTTATTTAAGGAACAAAAGTATTTTTAAATCACTCCGGGGAGGGGGGGAGGGGGGTTCTGTCATGAAAACACAGACGTGATTCATTTTCTCTCTCTCTTGCAGTCACGTCTGTGTCTTCCTAACAGCAGATCAGATCCAGGAGGAGTGATTTAAAAATATAGTTTTGTTTTGGGTCCAGTCAGCTCCCAGGGTCCAAGTAACCCCCCAGTGACGGTGTCTTGTTGTAATAAAAGAAATGTGTCTTGTCTGTGGATCGCAAAACACCTACTTCCTCTTCTGCGTACAAAAGGCTCAACATGCGTGTCCCCCCATACGAGTACTAAATCTGAGGATCGGTTTTGTAAAATTATGTTTCGTGTTTAAAATTATTTTAACAATTCAGAAATATTGCATAGAAAAACATCCTCGCAAAATATTTCCAAGGCTTCTAGAATTTGACTTTGCAGTTTAGTCGGTAGCGTTCGAGACTTCGGAACAAATAAGTTGCCCGTTTGAATTCCACTCCTTTTCCACAGCGGGAATCACTCATTTTTTTTTATGTATATTCCTTAAGAGGTTCCTCAGCAGCCAGACAACTCGTTTTTAGTCTAACAACTCAACTGTCCCAATCAGCGCGTCTTCATATTCCGAACATCAGAGGTCGGGAATGTGCGGAAGGATCTTAGTCCGATATTTCTGGAGGTCGACATTTTGCTTTCTATTCGAGGCAAACGCCGTTTCTTGAGTAGTTTAGCGAGAGTTCCTCCGAGGAGAGAGAGACCCGCGATCGCCATTGCTATTGGCGCACCCTTTCGCCACAACGAAGTGAGGGGAGGAAGAAACAAAAAATCTCATTTATAAAAGCATTCAAATGACACGCGTAATCCTTCCTCTCCTCCCCACCAAACTTCCACAGCGCCCATTTCTTTCTATTTACGGCAGCGGCAGGTGTTGCCAAAAGACAACCCCCAAATGTAAAAAAAGAACTCGGCCACCTGAAAGTTAAAACGGCTTGCTCTCCACCTGTCGGGCTCTCCCCCCAATCAGTACCGACTGATTCCCCCCCCCCCCTTTCTTCTCGCTTTTTCCTTTTGATCCCGAATAAAATGTACAAGGCTGTGAGAAGCAGGGTTGCCACATCAAAACTTTTGAAATGCCATCTCCATTTATAAAATTAAGATAGATAAAAAAGGAAATGCTTTGAAAATAAGTGAAAGTCCCGACCCGAGTAAATGTCTGCAAAACAGTGGATGTCTCCGTCCAGGTTAAAGAAGTGTGCAGTGGTGTCTAACTACAGAGATAAACTGCGGAAAACTTTTTTGCTTCTATCTTCTATTGGCTTAAATTTCAATATTACGACTTACGGGGTGTTTTTTGTAAACTGAAACATAAACATTTTCTAAAGTTGCGTTAGTGATAATTATTTTTTTAACGGAGATAATTTTTTTGCATACATTTAAAAAAAATACTCAAATTTCACTAGAGTTTTAAATTATTTAATAGAACATGTTCCATGAAATAAAAAGTTATTCCTTTACAACTTTAAAAAATCTTGTATACTTTAAACTTCACACACAAAAACGCAAGTCAAAATAATAAAAATGAAAGTCAGTACAGAAGTACAAAAATGTGCCATACAGACATGAGAAGCAACATTTTTTGTTTGGTCTTCCACTCCCCTTTTGGCTCCCCGCGACACTTGCCAATTGTCGGACACGCGCAACTGGAAAACTCGAACTGTATCCGCTCACTGAGTAACTTTCAATTGCACAAAATATCTTTTCGCTTACTAATTCGCGCTAACTACTGTGGAAAACACAATGGAAAATGTGTCGATTTTGTATGGATTGTAGTAAAACGAGTGCGCCATTTTTCAACTTCACATAGGAGATTGTGAAATCTTGAGACCTGGCAGCCCTGAGTTCGATGCAATTAAATAACCAGAATCAGTCAGTTGATGCGTGATTATTTTTATTTTTCCTAATGGAGTTGCAGTGCAGTGTGATTGCGGCCAGTGAGCGGTGAGCCTTAGTATTTGAATGACATGTCCGCGTAAACGCCAACTGGGCGGATGTTGTGCCAAATCTGTGAACACCGGTGGCAGGAGGAGGACAGAATCGGAAGAAAGAGGGTTGCTGTGGGGAGAAAGCGAAACTGGAAAAAGGTGGGAGCCTCCTCACCTGTATAAGGGCGCAGCTGCTCCCCCCCCCCCCCCCCCCGAGATGGATTTCGCACTCGGGGAAAGAGGGGAGTGCTGCTACCTGTGCCCAGACAGCTGGTGAATACGCATTTCGGGCTTTTGAATAAAATTTCTGTGATTTATCCTCGAGAAAAATCAAACGGTTGTGGATGGAACCGAGAGTGGAGCGATTAGTTTGGACTCTTCAACACTTTTGCATCCAACATCACGTCGTAACAGTTTTGCCATGCAGCAATGAGGGAGCTGTAAACTAAACTATGCATTATCAATATATGCAAATACGATCTAATTTTGTGCTATAACAAATTTATTTGCAAAAAATATAACATTTAATATTGGTTTTGGTTTGGTTAAATGTATGTCAAATGTATTCATATTTGATGACATTCGATGCTTATCATGAGTGAATGCACGAGTTTCAATTTTGAAAAAGACATGTACTTAACAATGAGTAGATACTTGCCTATACATAGGCTGCTTTCATAAATCACTTTCCATAAATATGGACAATTACAAATAAGTCATATCGGGAACTGCACCCAGACCCCTCAGCAGCAGCGCAAACATAGAAATGTTACAAAAGGTGTTCCATTGACTAGCTAATTGACTAACTTAACTACCAGTGGCGGCCCGTGGTCAAAAATGTGAGTGCAGCCGAAATCATGTGAATCCACCAACTCCCCCTCCTTTCCACAACCATACATGAACAGAAATTCTATAATATTTATTACTCAAATTAAAGTTTCATTTCAATTTTTATGAACTGATAACATGAGAAAAAATAGAAAACGCTTACTTAAATTTTGAAAATTAAATCAATCCTATCCATTCTTTCAAACTTGCGAATCGGTCAATTTTAATATTGACGAACGAAACGACACACGTGTAAACTTATCACGAAAACTATTTCCGTTTGGAGAGATTCTTGGAAATTCTCGGTTTCCGCCCATCCCTGCGATTAACGCGCGAGTCAATCAGTTTATCGAATTCACAAGTACAGCCGAAGTCAGAAAATGAATTTCTGGCTCGCCATCATTAGCAGGGAGCACTGTCTCCATACTGCGTAGATGGTTGTCACGGCAACGATGCTTCGATTCCTTTGGTTCGCTTTGTGGAAGTTTTGATTGAATGGAGTTTTCTTCCCTCCTTTTTTTGACTTTCCGTAAACATTTCATTTTCAATTCTAATCTTCATTTAAGAAAGTTAGTAAAATATCTGATTTTAGTTTTAAAATTCACTAATAAATTTAGGTGCAGCCCGGCTGTACTTGCTGTACCCCACGAGCCGCCACTGTTAACTATTTTACTAACTTAAGTTTGTCAGCTTTCATTAAGATCGCTTGAACAGAAGCTGAGGTTAGCAATATTAAATCACTTTCTGCTACTTTTTGAGAAAGTACGGTTACTTACATTGGAGTATGCCGTACGCCTGTTTACGATGCAATTATACTTAAAGAAAAATGGGTAGGTTTAGATACTCATTTTTAAGTACCATTTTTCTTACAGTGCAACTGAATTTTATTTAGTGTTATTAAAAAGTGTTGGTCACGCTCCTTCTCACTCGGTGGTCCGTAGACATCTGAAAACCCCTGGCATTTTGAAATCCGTCTCTAATCTCTTTTTAGAAGGAAGGTTGGTGGTTTGTTTTCTATACAAATCTACAGTTTTATTCCGAGCTTGATGACATTTTGCACATTTGGATCTTCAAAACTAGAGGAAGGTCACTGTCTACATGAGATTTCGAAAAACTATCTCCCTTTCCCTTTAAAGCAGAATAAAATTCTTTGTAAAACCGTCGATGGTGGTGAAGAAATCGGCCAACACTGCGTAAAGCCCGGCCAACGCCAGGTATTTCAGGTAGTATTGGCATATACGAAAACTTGAATAATAATTAAAGGAGAAATATTTTTTGTTTCCAATTTTTTTTCCAACTTCATAATAACTATAAACAGTAAAAGTTTCAAAAGTCAAAATTTTGAGAGTCCACATCACCCCTCAATAAGATAAATATTTCCTTATCTTCCCGATCAGTGACTAATGAGCAGAGAGATACGCTTCAAAGCTAAACACACGTCCAACTAACCTTTGGAAGTGCGACACAATCCTCAAAGCTTTTAAACGAATCAGTTCTTCATCAATCTCTTCCACTTCCACTTCCGATTCATGCCCCTATGGAAAGGGGGGGAAGTAGGGGCTATGCAAAAGGAAATTACCGCGAAGGGTTTTTAAGAAAATAAAGAGTTCTTTTTTGCAAGCGAAGATTTGACAGTTTTATTTTTTTAAAAATGAGAAAAAATATATATAATTTAATAATGCAAACGCAAAAAACTTCAAAATAATTTGACGGACCTGATAATAATTATTTGAAAAGCGTTTTTTAATTAGTCGTGTATTGAAAGATAATTCAAAAATCATTCTATGTTAACAGGAGAATTTTTAGTCTTTATTCTGAAAAGAATAAAGACTGGAATTCAAATCATAGGTTAATACAACTCTGATGTGATGAAACCGGAACTGGTGGAATGAATTGAATGAATTTGAATCTTCACGCTGTCGAGTTTCTGTTTCAACAGTCTGTTTAATGAATTTTCGTAAATCCATACCATTATTCAAAAGCAAATAATTTAAACTAATTGAAGTTTTTCATTTAATATGTGTGCGATCTGAAGAACAGCGAAAGAATTGAAAACTCCCCCTAGGGCTTACTTTTTTTTTTAAATAGAGGGATTAAAAACTGGTATATGCGATTATTCCTGGGAGAAGAGAGGAAATGTTTATAGTTTCTGTCATTTGTCGTTATTTTATTTATCCCCGTGCGAAGAACGGGTACTTTTGCTAGTTCAATATAAAGCTGAGAGCTGGTGTTCATTAAAGTTTTTGTCATCCTATCATTACCACCACCTATATTGCCATGATAAAAACAAAAATACTGTTTAGGTTTAATAGGTTATGAAAATTTTTAAAGGTGGAATTTTGAATAATTACAAGCAATCAATTTTACAAACTTGATTTTTTTCTCCCTTCCAAATTCTGTTTTTACGATCTGCTACTATGATAGCTTATTCGGCCGATGAATGTCCGAATATCAAAAGTATTCGGCTTAACCGAATATTCGGCATATGGGACGAATAGGCTGAATCCCAACCAAATATTCGGCATATCCCCTGTTTTCAACCGCGAAAAATGTACCGTGACGTGACGTGGGGAAAAAGCCGCACGTGACGGTGTGCTTCAGAGAAGGGGGGGGGGGCGGGGGAAAGTAGCGTGACGTAATATAAACATCATTGCTAGTTTTTATAAGTGACTCTGCCCACGCACGTGGGTAAGGGGGTGGGTGGTTCAGGGGATCCAAACCTCTCCCATTGAAAGTCAAGAAAAAAAATCGAATTACTGTAAAAATCAGAAAAATACTTAAAAAAACTAGAAAACTTTCAATTTCTAGTATAATACTTCTTGTTGAGTTGCATGAGGGTAAACCTGGCATTTTCCGGAGGGTCCTACCCCGGAAAATAGTTTTCGAAAACATGTGTTTAGGTCATTTTTATCACAAACTAACCGTAAACATGACGACATCGTGTTTCTTTTTTTCGCATTTGAATTTCGGCGACGAAGGGAAGAGATTTTCTCACGGGATCCATATGTTATTTTCAGCAAGGAATCTCAACATTTAAATATGTTCTCTAAATTTATTTCATAATTTAGGGAGTGATATTCACTCATTTTAAAAATAGTTAATGACTGCGATATTTGTAACGATTCCATGAGAAATAAATGATAACTGTTGCTGTTTCGATGCTTATATGGCAACATATTCCCGTTTATTACTTGAATAAAAATGAATAAGTTTTAAAAAATTGGGGAGGGGGAGGGGGGGGGGAATATAAGTTATCCAGTCACTGAACCACCCCCATGAAAAATCTATACCTACGTGCCTCTGCCGTTTGAAGTCCTTTGTTTGTGTTATATTCCCCACACTTGAATGTGGAATAAATAAACCCTGTCCATTTGGTCTCCGAACTCTCTGTCCGCCGTTTAGTGTTATCGGTATCACTTCCATTCAACGTCAGAGTAACATGCAATATTGAAATTGTAGTATTTTAAGCATAAGTAGAGAAATGAACACAATTTCAAGGTACCGTTGCTTGCATCCAGATATAGATATTGTATCTAATATTACATTTTTTTTAATTAAATACTCATGTACTATTATATACAATTTCATGAGTATTGCATTGAAAGTCAAAGTTATATGAACGATTCAGTTCGTTTCATTTATTACACACGTGTTTGAAAACCCAATACGTAAGTTAGCACATGCAAAAATTCTCTCATGTAATTGTACACCATTAAAACAATTACTATATTAGAAATTTCATCATTACAAAATTACCTACGAAAAATTGTCAAAAGAATTTAGACAAATAGATTTTAAAAATTGTAAACTTTAAGTTGCATTAGAAAATGAATCGCATAAAAGGTTGAACTACAAAATAAATCATTCCTTCAATAAATGAATGCACAGAATCCACTTACATCACATAAACGATGTCCTTTTTCAATTTCACCACCGTTCACCAGATACTCCTACCGTTACCCGAAACAAAATAGGCGCATACGAAAAAACAACAACCCTCCTCATTTCATCTAATCACGTTGTCCAATAGTCTCCCAGATAATGACGTACGTATTGCGAAAGGCCGCCTATCGGATGACCCGCACTCCCAGAACGGAACCGGTGCCATAAACACGGCGGACATTTCGAAAAGAAGAGATTAGTGAGAGGTCGGATTCTGGAAACAAATGAAGCGTCGTTCGTTTCATGTTCATAGCTGTTTGGCACGGCGTTGCTCAGAAACCCATTGAGGCATATGCATTAAAAAATGAGTAGTTCGGCGTCCTATTGTTCCCGGGTGCTACCGACTAACCTACAAAAGCGCGTTCTACAGATCGTGGAGGTATTTTTTTAAAAAAATTCCTCCTGTATACAATATTTTTTTAAACCATTAAAAAAAACGGAATTTTACAGATCCGATCCTCAGGTGCATCTTGGAAGATGAATGACACCTTGAGGATGAGTACTCGTGTACAAATTTTCGGCCTTTTATATGCAGAGGAAAAAGGCGTTTTGTGATCCACAAACAGACTCTCTTATAGATAAACCATGATTCTTAAGTAATTAATTTATATATATATATATATATATATATATATATATATATATATATATATATATATATATATATATATATATATATATATATATATATATATATATATATATATATATATATACTCCCTTCCGGAATCCTCACTCGTCGGGGGCGTGCGCGTGACGACACACTTCGATACCGTAACCAAACAAAACAAGGAGCGACGATGACGATGTCCAAGTGGGAGGGGGGGGGGGGGATGTTTCGGAAATAAATCGCATCAATGAGGCGTTCAAAGTGCGATAGAACGACACAGATAAAAAGATTATTAAAAATTCGTGCGTAGCTGTGTCTGAGCACGGCCAGCAGGATTTTACGTAAAACGACATTTCAGAAGATTTATAAGAATAGGAATGAGTCGCTTTACCTTCAATGATCACTTTCTTAACATTAACAATGATAGCGGATCCCCCCAAAAATTATAGTTAAAAAAAACCTGCAAAATAGAAATGAAATTCTATTTAACAGTTGATAGGTATTCACTTTAATGTATTCAAAGCGTTTTCCTAAGTGTTTAATCTGCCAGAGTAAACTAAAAGCGTGTGCTTTTTACCCCCCCCCCCCCTCACCCCCCTGGTTTAAAAGAACAAGGTGGTTAAAAAAATTTGGGAAGACTTGAACTAATAGGAGGGGAATGTATAGACGTATGTACCCGACATCTCCCGAAGGATATACGGGTATGTGGAACCGCAGGTTCGGCCAGCAGAGCAAAGCCACCCCCCACGGAACCACCACCAAACGCCAACTTTATTATTTTCCATAATATGCATGCTTTACAGAATTTTACAGTTTGTGAGTCTAATAGGAGGGGATATATGTTTGCAAATATGTTATTTATATCCAATGCAATGAGTGTGTGTGAGTTCATCAATTCCATTTGCAGCGTGAGCCCACGTCGGTTGTGTTTTTAACGAGCTCCGTGATTTTACGTAACAAGTGCGAATATTGATTCAGCGTTGCCTGGACGGGAAGCTGGTTTCAAGTTGGATTTATCGCTGCATAAGGGTATTGTGTGCCCGTGCAGGTGAGTGGGATTGAATTATGAATGAGAAAAAGGGCACTTCGCGCCCCAAAAAGGCTAGTAATGATAAGCCTAATTCTGATAGCGTGGTACCCTTGGTTGTTGATCTCGGTATCGATAGTAATGCTCCTCCTTCAGTCCATGACATGGCGGAAAGTAGTGTAAATAGTAATGTTAATAATAAACATGTGCATTCTAGATCTATTAACCCTGTAACCGGTCTGTATGAAGTTAAAACTAGTATTACTAATGTTGATACGGGAGTCACCATTGTTGGTACCCCCAAAGTTGATACTTATCAAAGTGGACTTTTTCCTAACTGTGCTTTTAAAAGTAACTGTAAACTTAATGATAACATACAGACTACTAATGTTAATGTTAATATTAATGATATTTCTGCTAGTGGCTCTGCGGAGCATATGGACAGTAGCGATTTTTTCCCGGATACGGACGATTGCGAAAGCGTCATGGACGTAAGTAACAATGGCGGTTCCGATCCGGAATGTTTAAGGTTAACTGCAACTGTCGAGGAGATGGCTTACTTTGATAAAGAAATAGAATTCCGTAAGGAATCAGTTACCAGGGGATTAAATGAGTATGAACAATGTAAAGGGTACATGCATGATACCGATGTTAAAATTATCGAATGCCTAATTAAGAAACGCGAAGAACTTAAGATAGTTTTATCTACCATTCCAAAATGTAATAACACTAAGTGCCATAAGCACAACATTGATGGCATTAGAACTAAAGGTAAGAGGACCCGTACTAGGACGGTCTCTAATGGAAAGAAGGCTAAAAAACCAAACCCTGACATGGGTAAAATGGGTACTTCGGGTGATGTGTCGGGGGCAACTGACATGGACGATGATGGGTTCAAGTTCCCAAAAAACCCAGTAAGAGCAGCTAAATTTATTCCTAGCCTTAATAATTTCACAGAAACTTCAAATCAATTTGACGAACTCAATGCACTCAGTGATCAGGTGGAGAGGGATGGCGCTAGGCCACCACCACCCTTCATGATTGAAGTTAATCAGAACATTAAGGAGATTTTGGCACAAATCCATAATTTTACTCCTTGCAGGACTAAACCAGCGGGGGAATATATCAGAATTTTCACGAAAGACGATACGGAGTACCGAAAACTTCAAAGTTTTGTCAGAGAAAACAATATCAAAGGATATTGTGTTACTCCAAAGACTAAAAAGCCTCTCAAGATTGTCATCAAAGGACTCCTTACTGAGTTTACTTGCGATGATATTAAGCAAGAATTATCAGAACAGGGTTTTGACCCAATCAGTGTCACCCAACCCATCAATCGATTTACTAAACGTCCTCTGAACTTTTTTACGGTGGAGCTCCCCGTAATGAAACCAATAAGAAAATCTTTGAGCTTACCAACCTCTCATTCATGTCGGTTGTTATCGAACATTTTCAGCATAAGAAGGGGATAATGCAGTGTTTTAACTGCAATAAATTCAATCATACTGCCAACAACTGCATGATGCCGCCGAGGTGTCTAAAATGTGGTCTTAACCATACCACAAAATCATGTGACAAACCCAGACAGAACAACCCTCTCTGCATCAATTGCAAAGAGGTGGGACATGTTGCCTCTTTTAGGCAATGTCCAAAATACCCCAAAACAAAGGCAGAAAGAGAGCAAGAAAGGAAGGCTAATGCTCAACCAATCAGAGGGCAGACCAGACCAACAGCCAATTACAGAAGACCCTATGCTAATGCAACCGTCAGCGGACTATCTTATGCCGGGGCAGCCTCAAACGGCATTAATTCTAACAATAGCAGTAACGATAATCTCCCCCAACCTAATAACCTTACCAATGTTAATGATATTATGCAAATCTCAAGTTTTACAGAAGCAATTGCCAACATTGGCCCAATTGTGGAGTTGATAAATGAAATTGTTGGTATGTTCAAGGGTATGGCCAATGTTAATGCCCTCTTGGGTAAACTTAAGGAAAGCAATAACTCTGCAGAAAAATTTCAAGCCTTAACAGAATTTGGGATCAGTATGAATCCTATTCCAAACATTGAGGATGACCAATAAAAGAAACAAGAAAATCATCAATAGGAAGCATATGAATATATGTTTTTGGAATGCGAATGGTGTCTCAAAACAAACGTTTACTTTAAGAGACTATCTTGAGAAATACCAGATTGACATCTTACTTATGCAGGAAACACACCTACGCAATGTTAATAAATTTTTCATCCTTAATTTTATTTCGCACAGGTCGGACAGAGAGGTTAGTTTTCCTACTAGAGCCTGTGGTGGGACAGCGATTCTTATCAATAAAAACCTCCCTCATCAGCGTATCACCTTACCTAAATTTAAGAGCATTGAGGCTACGGCCATCAAACTTGAGCTTAAAAACCAAGAACCAACAACCTTTGTCTCAATTTATGTACCAGGTGGAATTTCCCCTGATGATTTTCACAGCGACCTTGGCCATCTTTGCAATATTAATGGTAATGTCATCATTGCCGGTGACTTTAATGCTCATCACCGCAATTGGAACAATCCCTCCAATAATACAACTGGATTACAAGTTATGAAAATTATTCAGACCAACAAAATTGAGATTGCTTTCTCAACCACGCCCACCCATTTTACAGGTACGAATAGTTCAACCATTGACTTTGCCCTCATAAAGGGATTTCACTTCCACTACAAGATTGAGTCCTTGCCGGAATTGTCTTCGGACCACAACCCGGTCAATATCTACTTTGACTTAACTTTTAATTTTGATATTAAAAATAACCCGATCTCCACTAACTGGGAGAAATTTAAACTGGAAATCAACAAAATATCTGTCTTTCAAACAAGAATGGTTAAACCTGAAGACATCGACCAAAATATTGAAAAACTCACTGAGAAAATTATGGAAAGCCATGAAAATGCATCAAAAATCTTGGCTATCTCGAGTAAACGATACATCCCGCGCTACATCAAAAAACTGATCACTGAGAAAAACAAACTCAGAAGAAAATGGCAATATTATAAGGATCCAGCTTTGAAAACTCAACTGAACAGGGCGGAACATATCATTCGAAAAGAAATTCGCAATGTCACAAATAGAGACTGGAATAATCACATTGAAAACCTTAGTGCCACAGATAACTCTGTCTATAAGGCAGCATCCTTCTTAAAAAGAACTTTCAAAGAAATCCCACCCTTGAGTCAGATCAATAGAGGTGGTATTGCTGAAAAAACCAGTGAAATCGCGGAAGCTTTGGCTAACAGCCTCAAAGGTCAATTCACTTGCAACAAAATCAGTCACCCTAAAACGGAAAAACTGGTCAAAGAGGGCATTGAAGATTACCTGAATAAACCCAAAAATACTGAATACAACAGAGTCTCTGTCACTGAAGTTATTAAATACATCAAGAAGATTAAAGTCAAGAAATCGCCAGGCAGAGATGGCATTACCAATAAGATGGCCAAATTCTTTACCACCAATATAATCATCCTTATCACTGAAATTATTAACAACATGCTACAGTTTGGATACTTCCCATCTAACTGGAAAATTGCTAAGGTCATTCCCATACATAAGGAAGGGAAGGATCGATCACTCCCCGACAGCTACAGACCTATCTCCAGCAAGATAGCAGAATCAGTCATCCTTTCAAGAATCAGAGAGCACCTTAATCAAAAGGACATCATTACCCCTGAACAGTTTGGCTTCATGCCGGGGCTTTCAACAACTCATCAACTTCTTCGTGTTGTTGAGTATATCTCCAGTAACTACAATAAAAGGATTCATGTTGGTGCGATATTTCTGGATATCGCAAAAGCCTTTGACCGTGTTTGGATCAAAGGCTTAATTTACAAGCTTATCACCAACCAATTCCCAGACTACCTCATTAACGTTCTTACCTCCTACTTACAGGAGAGGAAATTTCATGTTCAAGTTAAAGATGAACAGTCTTCACTTATTGATATTCAAAGTGGTGTTCCTCAGGGCTCCCTCATTGGACCGGTGCTATTCCTCCTTTATATTAACGATATTCCAAAAACTAAAAAAAACATGCTTAGTTTGTAAGCTGATGACACAGCCATTTTGGCCAAGGGTAGCATTCAGAACCTCACCAAAAGCCTGTAAATTCACCTTAACTTAATTGAGCAATGGATGATCAAATGGAAGATTAAGATCAACGTTGACAAAACCGAGGCCATTCTCTTCACTAGAAAATCTAAAGGCAAAATCAAGAGTTACCCTAAAGTGCAGGGTAAAAAGATCATGTGGAGTAAAGAGGCAAAGTACCTCGGTGTGATCTTAGATAAACACCTTACATGGGATCCGCATATCAAGTATGTCGCTAAAAAGTTCACTAATGTCAGAAGAAAATTATACAGCTTAATTTCAAGAAGAAGCAAATTGTCTCGTAACAACAAGCTCCTCATATATAAATGCTACCTCAGACCAATTTCGAGCTACGCATCTCCGGTCTGGGGTTATGCTGCGAAATCTAACTTTCAAAAACTCCAAACCTTGGAGAATTCCATCATTCGAACCATTGCAAAGGCAAGAAGATATTTCAACACGGATAACATCAGAAAGGCACTTGATATTCCCAGCTTCAAGAAATACAATCAAAAAATCGCCAAGAAATTCTTTGGAAAACTCACTGACCATTCTAACACAGAAATCATTCGCATTCCAAACTATGATGCTAGGCTTGAGGTCAATAAGAAAAGACCCAGAGCATTTGTCACCTGAACATTCCTTATCAAATTACTACTCACACTCCTACTAGGCTGTTGTTGGAGGCTTCTTGCATCCATCTTCTCTTGGTTTTGAGAGCATTGAGTTTTCATTAACTTCATGGTACTTCAGACTTTTCTGAAGAGTTTTATTTTATGTGCAGAGAAATGTGCTTTCTCCTACCTTCACTGTACATTCACCATTTCTGCGGGAAGTTGTTTTTCCTGGGATTTGGGTGTTTGTTTTCCCATTCATTGTTCCTATCATCAGTTGTCCTCGACACCAACCCCCATGCCCATCTTTTGACTCCTTTAATGCGCCCTGACATGTCTCATTCTGAGAATGTGCTGGATTTAGACGTTTTGATCTTTGTTTTATGTGTGTGTTGTCACGTGTTTTGTCCTCTTACCTTATGTTTTACAAGTCATGCAATATTTAGGATAAGATAAATTCGTAGGAAGGGTTAAAGAAGCTTCGCTTCTAGGCACCTAGACTATTAAATTCAGTCTAAATTCAGTGTGTGTGAGTTTTTACGCCTGTTTGTTCTTTTCGTTCGTGCTGTCCTGTGTTTGTCTTCGTACCAATGTTTTATTAAATTAAGAACCATCATTATGCAATTTTCATGATAGGGTTAAAGGGCCTTCGACCCTAGGCACCTTAAATATAAAATTCTCGCGTAAATTCTCGAATAACAATAGAATTCAATGGTCCGAACGCCAAAGGGGAGACGAGGTGAAATCTATTTTCCTCCAATTGAAAGTCTTGTCTCCAGTGCTTATTTAGCTTAGTGGAAACAATTTATTTTAATCAACAAAACAGATTTTAAAGTTCACTTTAAAATAAATACAATACTATATTTTTTTTCTTTTTAAAATTATATTAAAAACCCATTGGTTGCAATAAGTAAAGAAAATAAAATTTCCACAACACAGGCAATTAATAAATACTATAAATACCTTTAAAATGTTAAATCGGGATAATCGAACAATAAGCTTACCTGAAAAAAAAGAAAGAAATATTTTTTTAAAAAATTAGGCTACTTTGCAAATTTTTTTTTTGATAAATTGTCGACATTTTTAGAACTTTATTTTAAGCATCGGTCAATTTATTCACATATTGTATTTTTATGTAACATAATGCATGTGTAAAATTAGTAATTTTTAAGAAGCATGCTTTTGTCAAAGCACAAACAATTTTCTTCAAAATATCTATGTCTAGCTACGAATTTGCCCACATTAAGCCCAAATAAAAGCTTATCAAATACCGAATTCGAGTCAGATCCATACAGTAAATATAAATACAAACAAAAGTTGATCTGGAATGTTGTATAGTTATGTTTTTAAACTCAATTAAAACGGGAAAGCGGATTTGAATGATTAAGTAATACTTAGTGGCCTAACACAAATAGAAAAAAAAATCCCGTTGGGTCTTTAAAATGCTCATGAAGAGATCTCCCCTAGCCACATTGTTGAAAAAGCATGCTCATGTTTGAAGAAACTTTCTTTATTTTTGAAGAAATTTCGTCATTTTTAACGAAATAGACGCCTGTTCCGATTTAATATTTTGACCAACTAAAGTCGTTTTGGCCGGTTTTTTTCCCCCGACATTTATTTCTTCAAAAATAAGGATCATTTCAAATAAGTATCGACGACGCTCGTCTCGAACCAGGACCAAAAAAAAAACTCATTTGAACTGTAACACTTACAAGAACCAAAACCTACGGAAAGGAATGCAAGTAAATGACAAAAAAATAAAAAAGTGTTAAAAGTTTGAAGATTTTTGTTTCGTCAAAAGTCCATAGCGATTCAATTGACGAAACGGTTGACAAAATGGATAAAATTGACCTTGTCAATTTCAGAACGCTAAAAAAAATATTTTTTAATTAATTTTTTTAATTAAGGGGGTGGGGGAGATATGAGAAAGTTATAATTCCTTGCGATTTTCGCAAAGATTTGCAGTTCGTAAGATTTGATTAATTTTCTGGGTCAGAAACCGCCGCTCGGGTCTTTCAATCATCAGACAAAATGGTGTGTATTATACATTCGTAAATACTTTTGTTTTCCTTCGACTGAAAATGTTTAAATACATGAATTAGTTTTGTTTTGTTATAATCATGAATGATTGAAATGTAAAATAACATTTTCAATTCAATAACTGATTTCATCACTGGCACATTCGCCACGTACATGTCGCCAATGCTTGGCATCTTCCCTGCGCAAATTGCGCTTCGGTGTCCAGCTTCCTAAACGTGGCTGCAAATCGCCTCCACGCTTCGGCAGCCAAGTGTCCTCCTCCTCCCTCTTCCCCCCCCCCGAACCTTGCGACAGAAGGAGAAGGGGGGGCAACTTGGCTGTGTCCTTTCCTCCTCTCTCGCAACAGAGAGGAAAAAAGGAAAGGAGGAGGGGGAAGCAAGTTGCGTCATTTTACAACGCGGCTGCACTACTTGGAAGGGGCCGACGTCATTTTGAAAGAACGTTTCAATATAACAATATGACACGGAAGGACGTAATTCCGTACGTGTATTTTCCGTTTTTTTCCTTTTTCACAGTAGTACACATAATGTAAAAGTTCATGCAAAAAATCTTTATAGTGAAACATTATCCGAATTTAAAGCTTTGGGAAGAACTTAGAAGTCATTCTCTACTGAAATAATACAAAATATATTTTTTCTGAAAGAAAAAAAAAGAGGAATGTGTTGGAATTAAGTACATTTTAAAATAGTGATTAAAAGTAAAAAGAATATGACACAAGTTCAATGAGATATAGTCATGAAAGTACAATCAGTGTTCACTCTAGGCGTTTTTTGAAGGACGGTCCGCCCTGCCCGCCCTTTTTTCATCTCGATAGCGCCCTCATGTCCCTTTTTAAAAAATTCCGCCCTTCTTGCCCTTTTCAGTCAAGCACAAGCGTCCTTGCTTCACTAGCTGTCTTTAAAAAAGGCATCGATTACAAATTGTTTGTGTGTAAATTGGAATTAAGTGAATTATGGCAGTAGAAAAATAAACTCCTTTTTAACTACGCGTGTTGTGAAATCGCGAGGATTTCGATCCCGGGGCATTCCACAGATCCTATTAGTTGACTGTGCCCTCATATGAAATATTAAGTTTTTTTCCTGTGTGTTTTCTGAAAGATAAGAGGGTTTTGGGCGGGGCGAGTCCGATTTACCCTAGCATTTTATTACCAAATTTTGGATTTAAGTAACCTTTTCAAAAGTTTTGTAGAGTGTCTAATTAGGGCTACTTACAGATTTGGTTTTTGAGGAAAAAATTAATTTTTAAATGTCAAATTTTAGATTTTAAGTAATACGTTCATAAAGAGACATCAATTCTGTACGGGTCTTTCCTTCGAGATAGGCACCGAACCGCAAACAATTGCCGGATATGCAGCTCTAGTGCAATGTCAACCAACAAATCGGAACTTTTTTTTGTTTGGTCATGTGTCCAATGTGTAAATGTGTGGCCACGCCTACACTAAACATTTTTTTTTAAAGTGCCCTTTTAAAAACAAGAAGTGCCTTTTCAAAAATGGAGTTCCCTGTTACTGCCAACAGCGCCCTGCCCCTTTTTGAACACTGGTACAATAAACTGTTTCGGAATGATTATGAAAACTGTTTACTCTGAGATGTGCTTCCAAAAAGAATCCGTGTTCTTTAAAGTAACCGACTTTAAATAGAACAATAATACTACTCAACATAATTTATGTACTTATAATCTGAAAACATTTAAGAAATTCATTTTGTATGTATACGTATGTTAAGGAGTATTTTATTTTATACGTATGCTCTATTTCGCAAGCAAGCGTTTTGATGTTAAATGCATATCACTTCTTGATAACGGCACCGTCTCGATTAAAAACGTAAATAGTAGATCAATCATTTTCCAATATCATACAGAATCACGGGGGTGGGATCCCACGTTGCTGGTCATTCGCGAATGTCCTCTCGCGGTGTTCACAACACGGAGGAGGGGGGAGAGGGTGGTGTGGTCAGGCACGTCGCGCCGGGGGGGTTTGGGGGGGAGTCCGACCCCCCCCCCCCCCCAATAATTTGGAAACCCTAAAAGTTGTGAATTTCAAGGTCTAAAAATACCCGAGTTGGGAAAATTTATGTCTGAAGAAAATTAATATATTTAAAAAATGAAAGCGAAAAGGGGGGATAATATATAAAAGTGAAAAGGGGGGGGGGGGGTAAACTCCTTCCATGAACGCCAAGCGAAAATTTTTTTAAACCGAATGGTATTTTTAAACAGAATGTATTATCGTATCTTTAAAAAAAAAATCCCACATTTTAAATATATAATAAATTCTTTATCTAAATTGATGAAAATGTCTTCACATTTCTAGACAGACTGCTACTAATATAATCAATCCATTACCGCCTAAAAAAATGCTGGCATCTGCTAATTCTGTTTTATAAAAATTCAACTGTATGACCTTCAATTCTAAAAATAGATCAGAACCCCTTCTGTTATCTTCCGTCCTGTATCGATGGAACTTTTTATATTAAAATGTAGTATTGCGTAACCTATAGACGCCGAACGTCTGAGTATTTTCGACATTAAATCTTGTTTTATTACTTTTTGTGGTTTGCGTTTTTGTCCCGGTCGTCAGGCAGTCGCGCCGGGAATGTTTGGGTGGGCTGAGGGGGATGGGACGAGGGACCCCCAATAATCTGGAAACCTTAAAAGTTGGGAATTTCGAGTTTTAAAAGTCCATGATTTGGGAAAATTTTAGCCCAAAGAAATTTAATTTTATTATCAAATGAAAGCGAGGGAAGATTACAAATTGTCCAACTTGTGAGATTAAACTTAAATTAGACCCTCTGGATGTCGCACTAGAGCTGCATATTGGGCTATTGGTGACGGTTCGGGTCCCATCTCGAAGGAAAGACCCGGAGACAATGCCTCGTATTTTTGAATCATGGTCAGATAACGAAGACAACGCCCGAGGCATCTGGCGCCGTAAGTTAGGAAATTTCTTTCAAAAAGTTGTATCTTTAAGAAGTATTTCAAATGACGCATTTGTTTATTAAATTAGTAAAACTTTTTTTCCGATTGTTTACGTATTTTATTGGATATTATTATTATTTATAAAGAACGTGTCCTCATGTTTAGAAAAATGCCCAATTTGAGTTTATATTGCAGACTTACTTATTAAATTTGTCCACTGCCATTTAAAATGCACATTACTCGTCGTTTATATTTATTGACGGAGGTCGACGTCATCTAAATTATATTATTTTACCGGCCAAGGAGTTCGTTTATCTGCGATGTAATCTCCGCCCCACTTCAGACCTTTTTAAATATTCGTTAAATTTAATATGATTGTGAAATTTGTAACCAAAATCTTAATAAAAACTGTTTAATAACTTTCACATCTTATGAATTACCAAGGGACTTCTCTCTACTAAGCCATGATTCCTTCTCGGCCTAAAAAATTTCAGTATTCTACAATGAATAAGGAATAAGTTAAAAGTCAAATCCGTTTTGAGTATTTGTTCTTTGTCAAAGTTATATTATATGCTTTAACTCATTTAAACAAATTTTAAATACTTTGAATTTAATTTAATATTTATAATAAGATAAATTTAGTTATTCAATCTTTTAAAACTTTGAATTAAAATGACCTTTACAATTTAAATTGAATTTATAGAAGTTAATATTTATTGGTCAAAAGTAAATAAAAATTCCTTTGAATGGGTTGCAGAATGCCGAATCTTCGAATCCAACTCTTTAGAACACGTTGCCTTTATATTATTCTTTACTAGTTTTGGTCAACTAAAACGCTTATTAGATCTTTAAATTGCCATAACTATACATTTTTAAATAAATTTATTTCATAATTACGGAGTGATTTACTAATTTTTAAAATAGTTATTGACAATTATTAAAAGTAGCTGTGGTGTTTCTCTTATAAGTCAACTAACCCCTCACATGTAATATTTCCAATTATTGAATCAATGCTTTTTTATTTTGCAAAGCAAATGCTTTCCGACCCCCGTCTTTTTACAGATACTATTTTCCAAGCACTCGTTGCTTGTTGATTCTCGTTTATTCAGGTTAACGAAGTGCGTCTACTAAAAGACATTACTCCGGTATCATAGTGAGCATGAGAATAAGAGTCACAGCAGTGATCAATGCATGAATTAAAATGTTACTCACATTAATTTAAACGAAGAAAAAAGTACACACCATGTTCAGATCTGAAGGGGCGGAGCCTATACTGCCTTGGCTTCAGATTGGGCAGGCAAAATGTCATCCTTGGTGATATTGGCAAAATACTCGAAGAGTATTTGCATCTTATCAAGCGGCGCGGTCTTCATACGGATGTCACGAAGAAGTTCCTTTATTCCTTGGTTTCCGGAGAAGATCGGCGAGAGTTCTTTAAAGAGTTCCATGAAAAGGGCGAAGTCACCCATAGAATTCACAACACTTGCATCAGTGGGTTGGTTGGTTTTTTTACAAACAATAGGAGAAGTTTTCTTCTTACCATTTCTTGGAATCACTTGTTTCCTTTTTTTGGAAGGCAAAACCTTTTCCTGTTTTTGAGCTTTCGGGAATACTGGACATTTTCGGTTAGAGGCAACGTGCCCAAAACCACCACAGTTAATGCACTTGGGATTTTCCATTCTTCCAATTTCACATTCCCTAGTTTGATGGTCTGAACAACCACATTTCAGGCATCTTACTTGCATGAAACAATTTTCGGCTTTATGAAAGAAGTGGTTACAGTTATAACATTGGATTGGCCCTCTTCTGCTTTTGAAGGGTACAATCCTAATGTTGAGTTGCATCAGCTCTTTGATTTTGAGGATTTTATTACAGCCAGGTCTTTTTGGCATTTCGATCACAAAAATCGGCCTGTGCATTTTAGCACGCCTTTGGAGCTGGTAAATTTTATCAATATTGAAACCCAGTTGGGTAATTTCTTCACGCAAACGATCACAGTCAATAAATTGTGGGAGTCCTTTAAGAACCACTTTGAAAGGAATTTTGTCTGCTGAAGGTGAAATATAAAATTCATGATTTTCAGAAGTAAGGTATGACATCATGGCAAAGAGAGTACTCTCGCATGTGGGTGAGATTTTAACAATTTTGCCTTGTAATTTAGAATGAAATGACTCACCGAATTTGGTCTTCATACTTTTCAGAATCATCTCAAACTCGGTGGTAACAGTCAAGAAAATAGATCCCGAAAATGGGGGATTTGATATGGCAGGGGTGGTTTCACAAATAGGGTCCAAAACGTCTTCTTCCATTTTCTCAGCATCATTAGCAATGAGTTGAATGGGTTCAGTAGACATTTGGTGTTCCGTAGAATTTTGATGTTCAACACAGTTCAAGGAAATCGAAAGCGAAACCTCAGGATTAGTCATCACCGGAGCTGGCGTAGGGATACATTCATCTCTATCAATGCCGACTTCGACGCAACATTCCTTTGGCTGCCGACCGCCGGTCGGTTTTACCTTCTTTTTCTTTTTCCTCTTACTTGGAACAGAAGATGAAACTGTGTAAGTTGAAGAGATGTCAGGAACGGGAGTCCGCGCGATGAGGGTATACTTTTCCACTCTTTCAGCGTCCACACATCCAAGTATCTCTTTCATGTTGAATTGAGAAGCATACTGACTTTGTTCGGAGAGATACATAGCAATGTTGAGCATATCATTCTCCAGTTTAAGAGTTGCCTGTGGAGATAAGTCAAACTGATACATCAATTTTGATGTTAGAGAAACGAATTCCTTGAATAGCGGATCATCATCCGTTTTCGACTCTTTAATGAGCGGGAACTTTGGTCCCATTTGCTCAGTCATCCATGAAAGCATTTGCAAATTAAAACTCATGATTAGTTTTGAAATATTACATCAAATGGCGGAGCAGTTCGACTACATGACCGTCGTGGGCTCCCGCCGCAATCAGAATCGATGTGTTGCTTGTTGATTTTTCTCAGTGCACACTTTATGCATCATGTCGGGGGATTGCAATGATTGGTCATTACGTCACATATGCTATTTTTTTTTTTTTTTTTTTTTTTTTTTTTTTTTTTTTTTGAATCCCTGGGGATTGAATATTTCTGCTATACTTTTTATTCTATTTTTTTTTTTTTTAGTAACTGCCGTCTTATTGTCCAAGCTTTCTCCAGTATTTTGTTTTGTTTCAAAGAGACTGATTTGAATATCAGAGGTTAATTTGTTAATAGGTATCAGTGTTTTTACTATGCAGAGCTCTTCTCTCTTGTGAATTTTAAGGTAAATTTCTTTTTTACGAGTGTTGGAATATTCATGTATTTACGTTGTTGCCAATTTTTCTACTCAAAGATACCCCTAAATTGTGTAAAATATGGATTAGTTCGTCGCCATGGGTTAATCGCATTGAAAATGTTTTTAAAAGTTCATTGACTAATTGTATTTCCGACACATTTTTGATTAAAAATGATTAAATGTACCGGTCGATAATCGCAAGTTTACATATAACAAATATGAAAATAGAAACCTAATACATCAACCCTCCACTCTATTTTTAAGTTTGGCATCTACTTGAACAATCATATTTTTAATGTTATCAAGGTCCGGTACTCACTTCATTATTAATCTTGAAACATTTTTCTGTTTCTTATTAATTGACATTTAATATAATTGTAATGAACTTTTACTGTATTTATATATAGCTATATTCTGCATCTGTATTTGATCCACACAGTTTTCACATTTTTTTAGTTAAGAGTTAATATTCATTTAAATATAATTTATATAGGCTTTTGCATTAAATTCTTAATTAATATAAAGTTTTCTATCAAGAAAATTACAAATTATCTACACACATGAATTATTTTCAAATAAAGTATTCTGCAATATATGAAATGAATTAAAGCAATATAAAAACATGTATTGTAGTTTACTATAGTTTATTTTAAGCCTTTAATCCTACTTAATCTATAAAAAAAGACAAGAAATGTCGGTCAGTTGGAATTGGAAATTTCATATCTTTAAGTTGGTAATTTCATATCTTTCAGTTGGGAATTTCATATCTTTAAGTTGGGAAATTTCTTGTTTCAGCCCCCCCCCCCCAAAAAAAAAATTGCTTGTGACGGCCCTGGGTGTGGTCCACAGCGTGACACCCCGCCATCGCTCATCCCGCACAAAAAAATATAACATTTAATACTTGAATTATATTTAGCATCAACATATGCGTGACGTGAAATTATTTAGTATTATTCAAAGGTGGTGGCGCAACGCTTCTTCTCACTCCGTGGACATCCGAAGGTTGGGAACCACAGCTGGGAAAGGGGGTCCTTTCACAGCTACGTTTTGCAAACGTTGATAAAATATTCAATATGTATCGTACATATGAGTGGGAAAATCAGCGTCTCTTTCTTTCATTGTAATGTTGTTCTTCGTGTTCCTTTCTCAGATGTCTCGCTGCTCGAAGAGTTTGTTCTCGTTTGGATCCGTTCTTTCTCTGCAGGAGGGATTCGACGTGTTCCACCTCCGCCTTCGCGTTTCCTGACGACGACGATCTTCCCTTCAGAAAACAAAGGAGATTTCTCTCTCGCTCCGAACGAGGATTTGAACAAACGAAGAGTAAGTAGTTCCCTCAAAAGGTTTCATGTTGTTATTTCAGCAGATGATAGAAACAGGCCAACACAAATCTCGCCAAAAGGAAGGTAAACAATCTCTTCCGTTCGACTCAGCGGGTCCTCGTCCACACGTGCTGTATTTTAA
Organism: Troglohyphantes excavatus; assembly: GCA_963932185.1. Lineage (NCBI taxonomy): Eukaryota > Metazoa > Arthropoda > Arachnida > Araneae > Linyphiidae > Troglohyphantes > Troglohyphantes excavatus. The sequence continues at coordinate 1,265,516 of OZ010674.1, forward strand.
GATTTCGCACCCCCTCACCTCCCACCGAAGAAGACCCAACCCATGTCAATATTTATCACTGTTTATGGATAGGTTTATTGGAAAGGAGAAGAATTGTAATACTACGAATGTTTGAGATAAAATTTCATTTACTTGGAACTTTAAGAAACTCTTTTTTTTTTTTTTAAATATGAATTGAAAAGTAATAAAAAGAATCAGAAAAAACGCTAAAAATGAAATTTTTTAATCCGAATTGTAAGAACATGTTCCCATTCGGAAAAGACACCACAAAAAGTAAAATTAATAAGTTATTAGTCCCATCCACTTGAAACACGAACTAAATGTTCATATTTTTACTGCATGTTAAAAAATACATATATAATTGTTTTTTCCCAAGAGCGTATTTTCTTGAAATCTGTTTTCTTTTTAAAGGTTATTTCACTTGTTTCCGTTTTTAGCGGGAATTTTTCGCAATCACGTGCCTCTTGCTGGTTCGGAAATGAGATCCTCTCTCTCGTTCCAATTATCCAAAATGTCGGTCATCCGTTCAATCACGGATAATAGAGGCTTTTTCGCAATATCAGAGAGACGGGGAGATAATCAGCCGATGCGCAACGATTCCCCTGGTTTAGCAATATAAAGAACAAACATCGATAGATACATAAATAATAAAGAAACAACTCATCTCCTCTCGCTTCTGCGTATCTGAAAGGAGGATTGGGGGAGGGTCTCCACGCCCGTTTAATTGTTGCCCCGTTTCCGTCACGACGACGACTCTAAACAAACAGAACAGAAAAAAAAAGAGGCAAACACAAACCGCACGATAGAGAGGGGGGGGGGGGAGAGAGAGAAACCTGTACAAAATAAACGTAAAACAGAATCGCCAGAGTGAGAATTTATTGACCTGAGCCACATCACTCGACTCCTCCTCTACACCTATGGGTCTCCCTCTCGTGCTCTTTTCCACGTATTGGTAGGTCGAGGCGGTATTTGTTTCTATGGGGGGCTCTTTCAATGGGAAGTCACCCACCCGGCGGGAATGACGCAACGTCACCAGAAGTAGCTCACGCGCGAGAGAGATATCCCGGCATTCCACGGTGCACGCGCGCTTTTCGACCGTGAACGAATCTTTTGAAATCGTAAGGGGGGGGGGGGGCACATCTCACACCTAAAAAACATCTGTGGTAGGTGCAGGCCCCACTGTACTGCAAGGTTTAGTTCATGAACACTTTTGGGTCCCTCCACACGGTACAAAGGTCAGAAGGGGGGGGGGGGGGGGGGATAAACGGAAAACCAGTTTGTGGCGGCCCACCTTCCTCTACACGATGGAATGCTATACATCTCCATAGAATGATTCTACGGGAAGTTATGTTCCCCACATGGCACAAAGGTGAGGGTGTGGAATGGGTTAAGAATCAGCCGACATACCTTCTTTTACACGACGGTATGTCATTTATCCCCATACGATGATCCCACGTTGTGTTATGGGGCGGAATCGTATACTGCACCGAGTCAAAACTCCTCCGCACGTGATACAAAGGTCAGAGGGCGAAGTGGCCTAATAATCGGTTGTCGCACTTTCTTGTAAACGATGGTTAGCCATTTATCTCCATAACACGATTTAGTGTTAGAAGGATATTACAAATGTCGTCTGGGGTGTATGCGATAATAATTATAACAAAACAAAAATAAACAATAAAACAAAACAATAACTAACAAAACAAAAATCGCAGAGCTTATATATATATAAGCTCTGCGATTTTTGTTTTGTTAGCATATCCATTATATATCTGTGCACTATAAAAATTTAACTTTATCAAAATCTAGATTTATTCAGTTACTGTGATTAGTTTCGAGATACCTGAACCTAGTACTTTTTTTATTTTCATGTTCACGACTTTACATGCCACGTGACTACTATTTAAACGGATGTTTTATGGGGGGGGGGGGGGGGTTTATATAAAAATTCTTAAAAATAAATTATTAAAAAATCGTTTTCGAACTAGCCTTGTTATGTAATGTCGATAAAAATAACGTTTTCTGGAGAGAAAAAAAATGAAAACACTTGGTGACGTAATTTTGTGGAGTTGGAAACTTAATATTGTTTTAAACGTCGCATTTTTGTTTGTATAAAAACTCACCCTTCAGTGACCATAAACGAGTGCAGCAAAAACTTCCCATTCCTTAGTTTTAAAAATGGCGGTGCAATAATATATCAAAGAAAATAAATATTGCTTTCTTCCAAATAGAAATAATTTCTCGTAATTGGCATAAGTTCTTTTTTTCCGTGCCAATTGACAACCGGCGGAGTCTATATATCAGTTTTCGAACATAACTTCGGAATAAAAATAAATGAGGAATTATTTTTATTTATAGCTGTTCACCCTGCAATTTCAGATAATTGTAATATATAAGTTTAAATATGTTTGAGTCAATATTTACTGACAATATTTCTTTTAATAATTAATTCTTAATGATTCATTTTTCAATTTCAATAAAAAAAATTTGATGTGAAACTGTAAAAATAAGCTACATGGAGGTATAAATATAGAAACCCTAAGTTAAACTTTTAGAGTGATTCATTCCGTCACTATAGTACTGTTCCTCTCATTAAGAAACAGCACTATCTTTATATATACTTTATATATCTCTTACGCGATGATTGAAAAACTCTGTTTTTCTCTATACGGAATGGCAAGAGTTACTTTGTTTACAAAATTCTGTTGCACCCGCATTTTATTTCGCCATTATGTAAGCCATTTTGACGATTAACCCCTTCAATTCATTAGTACATAATTATTTTGATGATGTCAGCTTAAATTAGGAAGAATATAAGCCTTATTAAGTTAAAATATAGAAGTTTTGAAAAACGCTTTTCCGGGTAGGCGGAGCGTTAGCGGTGCAGGTGATGGAGCCTCCTAGTTGGAATAAATGTACTAAAGTTGGATAGAAAATTAGGCACCAACGTGTTCAAGGTCTTGAAGCAAAGCTAAGCATGTTCGGGACATGAATGAATAACCGTAGCGTCAGACGAAACAGCTGGTTTATCGTCTTCATGCAGTTGGAGGGGTTCTTGTTAACGACAGATTCCTGTAATCTGCTGCTCAATAAATGCATTTTTCAAAGAAAAATCGCAATAGTAGATGGGAGCCAGTATTGTCAAAAAATATTTTTGTTCGCCTATGTGTATTTAAAAATATACTGCTATGAAGGGAAGATCTACAATGTAAATTTCCAATTAAGGGAAAATGGAAAAAGTTTTATAACTTTTGAACGGTTGCAGATAATCACATGTAATCACATGAAACGAAGTGCAGATGTTAAGTTGGAAGATTATTGATAAAACGACACACATTTTTGAGTTGACATTCAGTAGTTTTTGAGTTTAATTCGCACAAACAGACAAAAAATCCCAATTCATGTCAAAAACTCAAAATGAGTAGTTTTGTTCGAATCCACTGACAGACAAGTCTTCTATACATGTATTGATAGTAAGGTGGTTATCGAATTTACAGAAGTATAAAAGTCTTCCCCAAAACAGATTCTGCGTGACACACGGGAGGACCAACAATTGCGGATTCCACATTTTGCTTATTTCTCGTGCGTCTTCAAATGACAAACCAAAAGCCAAAGTTTTGAACTATTAAAAAAAGTTATTATTCATTCCATCCATAAAAAATATTATATATAAGGACGCCCACTATTTTACCTTAGCACTTCAAAACCGTTCTAATGCATTGGCGAATACTACTTTTGAGGAAATTAGATGAAATTCGGAAGATAATAAGTGGTATTATTTAAAAAGAAGAGGGAACCAAGAATCTTTAAGAAACCTACTCGTTCTAACTTAGAAAACTTTTACTGAAGAAATAATAATCATAATATATACTCTATTATGAACAATCATTGCAAATTCAAAATATATATCTTAAAAAGGATAAATTGGCACGATTATATATACTTTTAAAAAAGTATTAATTATTTCAGCTAATTATCATTTTTTGGATTCAAATTTTCAATAATAGCTATTTAATTTGTTTACTAAAATTAAACTAGAAGTTCTGAATAAATGAATTCCAGTTTAATTCCATCGTGTGATTTTGTTTGTTTCATTCTAGTTTTTCTTACTTGGTTCGTCGCAAATAATTGATTGTATTACGCCAAAGAATGCGAGAATCATGAGAGTGATCAAATTATTTCATACTCGATAATTAACTCAATTATTTACTATAATATGATCACTGAGAACTTTTCCTCAGGGCAAAGCGATCGACCCTTTCTCATTTTTCTTGAATAGTTTTTTACCCTTAAAAGCTTTTAATGGGGGAGCCCCAATTACGGACTATTTTATATTCTATCTACTATAGAGAGAATGCAGGCAATCCTACTTATCGTTGGTTCATGTAGAATAAAAGATGAACAAGTTTTAGGGCATGATTATTAAAAAACAGTTTCTTTGGTTTGAAGAATGAACGGCTTCTGCATCCCACATATTTTAGATTCGATAATCAGGAAGATCCTAATCAAAAAAATCTAAGTAATTAGAGAGAGAACCCAAGTCAATTGCATTTTGCATTCAAATAAATATTTCAATTATTTAAGAGGTTGTAGTGATTTAAATCTGTTAATTTAAACCATTGATTTAAATCGGGATTTAAAGCAACTGATTTTGCTCAAAAAAAATCACTGGTTTAAATTAAATAACATTATTTATGTTTCTTAAAAAAGTTATTTAATTTTTATAATGAAAATTTAAATATATAATTAATAGAACATGAAATATACAAGGTCCATATGAGAATGATCTTTACAACTTTGACATGCGATAAAACCTAAAGAAAATGTGATAGCTATAAGTTATGTTTATTGCATATGTGCAAGGAGCAACAACACATAGAGTTTTATCTGTATGGCGTTTTTTTATATTTTTCAAAACCGTTAACGCACTAATAAACCATCAACCCACTGAGCTTTCTTTTGAGGATCAAATTTACAAACCTGACAGACAATAAAACCTAAAGGAAATATGATAGGTAAGTTATGTCGCTTGCGCATGTAACAGCAACACATAAAGTTATTTATAAGCAATTTTTATTTATTTTTCCGTTTTTTTTTTAACTGCATACAAATAAAATGTCACGTGTTTCTATTGCATACATGTATGTACAAGCTACTTAACTTCGCTGTCTTATTTAAACTAAAATTATTTCTTGTAGGTTTTATTGTGGGTCAAAGTTGTAAAGAACAGTCTCATATGGACCCTGTATATATTTCATTGCAGTAATGCAACTATAAATATCTTATAAGCAGCATAGCACAAAAATGCTGGAAATGAGACCCCCCATACAAAAAAAACACCTTGTGACAGGCTTGAGGGTCCAGTTCATGTGAAAAAAGAAGCTTCTCCTTTCTTTTGCTTAAATTATTTGCTTGGCCGTAAGATCCATATCTGAATTTTTTATGTTTGAAAATGACAAGTTGTGAAAGGAAGTTGGATCTTATTTGTAAACCTTTTAAAAAGTTGTTTAAAATTATATATTTTCTTAAGAAAATCACTTTAAAAAAAAATCGTGATTTAAATCGAATAAATATTTTTTTTATTAAAACTCAACAACAATTCAAGATATATTATGTTAGTAGATATTTTTTGGTTCAGCACATAACATTATTGTAGGTATTAAGGTATAATATTGAAAAGTTCAGAAATAAAGGTACTATTACTGCAAAAAAAAGGTAAAGTTTCCAACTAAAAGAAGCTTCAAAAGTTTCTTTAATGCATTTTATTTGAAGGTTTGTACTGCATAAAATTGTCTTTCCCAAACGGTTTTCGAAAAAATAAAGTTTTGCTTTAAACCCCTCATGGGGCCCTGGGGCATTTGCCTGGGGTCACGTGAGGCACATCTGAAGAGGCACTGCATCAAAGAGTTCTGCCGAAATCACAACTTATGAGCTGGCGTATATATTTTATACAAACTGTTTGTGTCAAAGATACTTTATGCATAATTATATCACTTTTGATCATATTTTTAATAGAAATTATTTTATTTTTGACTGTCATGTGTGAAACATGCAAAGTCAATCGTCTTTTGTTTCATACAGCTGTTTACAAGTTCACTTGTAAACAGCTGTATGACACAAAAGATATTTCTGGTCTTTAAATTAAAACAAATCACTATATTAAAATGATGGTTAGAATTGTAAAAGTCCGAACTAACTAGTATTAATAGTATATGTAAATAGTGATGTTTAATCAATTTAAACAATTAAAATGTGTACTGTCACGTACGGGACTCTCTCAAACGTGAACGGAGGGGCCTGATTTTAAAACGTTAGAAAATTAGAAAAATATCATTCTGCTGCACATTTTATTATTGTATAAATGTTTGTTAAGTGGTCTTCATCTATAAGCAAGTTATTTTACATTACTTCGCTTGTAATATATTTCATAAACATAAATATACAGGTAACGCAATAAGAATAGTGGGGTTCAGATCATAAACTCAAAATGAATTCGTGAATTTGAAATATCCTCTGTTGTTAACTACGATAGGTGCTGATATTATTTTAACAACATTTTATGCAGTTTCTGTGTCCACCACCACCAGTCATGTGTACCAGATTTCGCCATGGCTGAAACTCCCAGCACTCATCTCAACCAGTATAATAACAACACAGAAGTAATGTCACCTGGATCCTGAACCCCGGATGCTCCTTGTCAAAAAGTTTTGCAATCCCAAATTTCATTTTTATGTGAAGCACAATTTTAATTCCTTATTAATAAATGATTTAGAACATTTTTTTTTAGTTTAGCCAACTTTTCAATCCTTACAGCCATTTTTAAGAGAGTTTCAATAAAAAAAAAAAATTAATAAAATATATAAACATTAATACAAAAAAGAAACAAATTAGAATATTAAACAAATTAAAATATTATTACCACCAAACAAAAAGGAACGAGCTTCTTTTTTTTTTTTAAAAAAATCCATTTTTATTATTATATTGCAAATGACAAGTCCTAAACTTCAATTTGTAAATTAATTAATAATTTCGAAAAATGTAATGCAACTTTGTTCAGTAGCGCTAACCAAATCATGAGGAAATAGGAAGTAGTGAAATAATATAAGCATTTACTTATCAGATGAAAAAGGATTGCAAGTCTTCCAATGGAGATCGCAGTTGATCGCGTTTAGTGAATTTCTACAATTTCAAGGGGTTTTTTTAGTAAAAAATTCTCAAATGGGTTTCATTTGGAAGTTGCATTCGCCAGATGCAACGAAATTAGAATTATAACCATCTCAACTTTCGAGTTATATCATCCACGTTTGACGAACATCTCAAATATTTCTAGATGTTGCATTCTGGTGAAATTCTCCGTTTTTCTAGATTGAGTATCGATTCTTCATAAAATAACAGGCGAACCGAGGCTTTACAAGGATGAAGTGTTGTATGATAATGAAATACCATTGACTAAAAAATCGGACACTAGGAATCAAAAGTTAATTTAATTTTTTTCTGATGCGTTTCTCTCCTTGCCGATTTATACGCATGCACCTCAGAAGCGCCTACTTAGTCAAACACAGAAGGACACGCCCCCCGAATGTTTTTCATGCAGATTTGCGTCCATCCCAGGGATGATAAAATGAATGAAGGTCTGAAAAAGCGGATTTCCGCATTTCCGAAGAATTGTACCGTCTGAAATATACACTAAGACTTGCCTATGAATGAAGTTTTGACACTTTATATTGCTTTGTATCTTCTAAAAGGATCACTAGAAGTTTAACCAAAAACTCAAAACATGTGGTCATGAATAGTGGCCACTTTCGCCGTGTTGCCACTTCAGTAAAAAGAAACTGAGGTTTTAAGAAGAAAAATACAATTCGAGCTATCAATAAATAATAAAAAATATATAAAAACTAATTTTGAAATGTTGGTACTGAGGTTGACTTTTTCATGGAAGGTCCACCTTCACATGTTAGAACGCGTCCTTCACAAAGGGCTTTTAGAATCAGAAGTTTCAAGTTTAAAAAGTTCAGATAAGTGGTAACTTCAACAGCAAATGCAAAGCCTTCACAGCCACTGATGACCTGAAAGCACTTCTACACGCTTTCCCTGACAATCACGAAAATGTCCCTGGCATCTCTCCGACCACACGCTCGTGACAGTTTTTAAGTGTCTGCGTATAGATATTACGGAACCTCGAAACTACCGAGACACGAATTATCGCGACTCTCTACTCTATTTGAATTATTTTTTTACGATTTGACGAAAAATTGCCATCGGCCAAGTGTCCGCCGCCGGACAACGCGGGACCTCTAACACATTTTTTTTTTTTTTAAATCCCCCCAAGTAGGCGCAGCACACCCTAAACTGTGAAAACTTTCAAAAAGGTGCATCACATCAAAGAACGGGAAGCAAGTCGCAATAGCCCTATTATTTTTTAACATATCGATACAAAACAAAAGGGGAAATCCTTCTTCTATTCTAAGCTTTTCTAGTGTCATTCAGATCGCCTCATGGATGCCCAGAGACTGATTTACAGGAGGGCATTCGGGGCACTTGCCCTGGGCCCCCATTTTAAAGGGGCCCCCGAAAATGATTTAATGCTAAATATATGTGAAAAAGTTAAAAATAAATTTACTAACGAATTTTTTAAAAATCAATTACATTTACTTTAATTAAAATTTTTAAAAATTAAAATCAATCGTTAATTATTTTTCAAAACTTATATTATTTTACCCACTTAAATCAATTTCACTTTTCAGCACGTTCATGATGTATGTCACCTTTTGCATCACGTTTTTTAAGTATATGCGCTTTGGATCAGTAGTAAAATAAATTTAATGACCGGTCCAAGACCATAAAAAAGCTCGAACGTAGATTTGTCGTTTACGGATACTTTTTTCTTATACCAAATTTCCTAATATTGTAATCATTAGGGATTTGCTAGCTATAAAATGGGTAGAACATACCAATCTGGTTGAACTAAAAAAAAAGCTAAAAAGAAAGAAAGAATAGAACTAGAAACTTATGAAAAAATTCTGTTTTTAGCAGTTTTATTTTGAATTACGTCGAGGGGCCCCCTAATGTTCTTTAGCCCTGGGGCCCTAAGCTTGTAAGTCGGTCCCTGTGGATGCCGAGATTCAAACAAAATTTGACTTTTACATCGATTGGGAAAATACATAGAGAACCCCTTCCCCCCCTTTCCCCCCCCCCCTTTCCCCCCCGAGCTGTGATTGCATGAGAGTGCACATGGGTTTGTAAAAAGCCTATTCAGAGGAAACCTGAAGTCGCAGAAACAAAATGGCATCCCTCGTTCTCCACAAAGCAGTCCTCCCTCTCTCTCGCAACGCGTGGATGCTTTTTAATTACCGAGGAAGTCCTCATTCGTTGCGGAATTTTTAATTGCATGCGATGATGAATGAACAGGGAAACAACGAAGCTCCTGTATGTATCTCGTGTCGACTCCCAATAGTTACACCTAAAAAGGCCCCCAACACAAACACGAAGCAAGAAAATTGAGTGGGCCGTGTCGGAGCACCGCCAGATGGGTTTTACCACAGAGTTTACGGGAAACGTATTTTGAGCAAATTACAACGAAAGGGATTGGTTGCCAACGAAAAAAACCTCGCCAACAAAAAAAAAATAGAAACAATCCGTTTCGATGTCGAGTGGTTTTAACATTGATTGTGAGCTCTTTGAAGATGAGTGAAACATCATAAAATGCTTCAGTTTCTACACAAACACGTGCACTAGTTTCTACAGCAATTTTCAATTTGAAATCAAGGTGAACCAAAAAGAATTACTCTAGCCGAAATATAGTTGGTTGGTTGAAGTAAAGTGATTTTACGAAGGAAAGACCCAAGAAACAATTCCTCGTATTTTTGAACCATAGTCAGATGACGAGGTCAACTACTGAGCTGGTACCCAATGCAACCTCAATAGGCGTCAGTGCAGGGCCTGTAGCCGGACAATGTATTCAGGGTGGGGGGCAAACACTACTTCAGGTAGAGCAAGAGGCTTTTAACTTAATTTCTTAAAAAATTATAAGTTTAATTATACGTACTTTTTTTAAACCTTGCACCATTAAAAGATATACTATTGTTTTTACTCTGAATCAAATCTATATTTTCTTGTATTTTACACATGCACCTGCCAATGTATACGATTTGTCATTATGTACGAATTTTCAGCATTTTGTACGCTTGTATGATTAATTTATAAAATTATAATGGAATTCGAAGGGATTTTTCAAAAATCATCAAAGCAGCTTCGAAAACAACAGAATCCTTAAAAAAAATATTGTGAATGAATTAATTTTTTGCTGAAAATGCTTAACTTTTTTCTTCTTTAAAAATGTTATGTCTGGTCAATAATTTCATCAGGGTGGTAGGAAATAAAAAGCGAAATGAGTCATAAACATTCAATGTTTTTTTAAAAACTGCAGACTTTTTTAATGTTATACAATACAATTCATACAAAATTGTTGTAAAAATAAATTGTATGGATTTGATTTTCGAAATATTGGCAAGTATGTTAGTAATATATGTTTTCTTATATAGTCCCAGATCAGACAGAACCTAAATAGTAATAGTATAGTACTATATGTCGATTCTTTTGCAGTAAGAATGTAAATCGGTTTGGTATGTTTTTACTAATGACAAGCCAGCATAATTGAATGGGTGAGATTAAAAAAGATAATTTACCTTTTTAATCTCCTCCATTCAATAATTGTATAATACTATTTTAGTATTTATAAAAATATATAATAATATAAATACTTGTAAAAATCTCATTTGCTTTTGATATTAAATAAGAGAACATTTTTATGCAGTAAAATTTTTTTTTGGAAAATTAAACGAATAACATTCTGAACAATATTTCTAAAGCACGCATAAATATGTAATCTGCCGTTTTAAGCTGGCAGAAATTAACGTCAATAACGAAAAAATAAAATAAAGTGTGGTACATATTTAAAAAAAAAATAGTCTTTGAACTAATAATAAACAAATTGTAAAATCTTTAATATTCTATAATTGGAATATTATTTGATAAGAATTTACAAAAATCTGCTAAGGATATTTGTAAGAATAAAACATGGTTTAAAAACGTTAAGATACACTTAACATGCCAAATTTATTAATGTTATATTTCTTGAAAATGTACATATTATAACATTAAATAAAAACATCTGCAAAAGTCAAATGCAATTTTTTTTTCTGGTATATCTCTACCAAAAAAAACAAATAAGAAACTGATGTCACATAAAATAACAAAATATTAAGTTTTCACGAACTACACTAAAATACGAAAAACATAACTTGTAATAATTTATATTTTTATATATAATACAGTATTTTTACTATCGACATACAGACTTTGGGTTTAGTAGAGTTGCATAGTTAGGTAAATCGTAATTGATTTAGGAAATTCTTCCTACATATAACTCATTACAATTAACAACAAATTAAATTCCGCTGCACATTAAAATTAAATGCGCAATTGCATTTTAAAGTTAAGCAATTATTTTAGTAAATTTAAAATTTAATTAACTTCGTTATATTTTCTTAAAATTTTAAAACGTTTGTAAATCAACCATGGGGTCTATCATAAAAATAGCATTTTGATTTTAATTTATAAATATTGCAAAAGAATAATTAACTTCATCTTGTAAAAGGGATAAACTGATGAATGGCATTTATCATTAAACGCTATATAGCCCCTAACGGTTTTTTTAATTCATTTTCTGAAAATATAAATTTTATAAATTACCTAGCATATTTAATAAGGTAACACTTTTGGAATTTAACAATGTGTCAGCTCGAAGCGCCCTTACACTACCGTAGGCATCATGCTTGGCATCCACTTGGCAACCAACCCGCCCATATTATAATTCGTGAAGATGAAAAATATAGTAACATTTACATCTTTTGTGCCGGGTTGGTCGCTAGTCTCGCTTAACACATCCGCTTTCTTGTCCAATATTTGTATTTAATTAAAAAACCAACCATTAACCATATCCGTTACGTGAATGCTGTTCAATGTCCGTGCTCTTAAAATAATCGTGTTATCGTCAACAACCAATGACCAGACTATTGCAACAAACAACGTACAGCAAGGCTTTCGCAGATACCTTAAAGATGACACTCGAGTTGTGTAAAGGGATAATATGTGGATGCCCCAAATGAGGGCATACTTTTAAATGGCGTTAGATCAAGGTTTTATATCTTTTATGATCAGTTCTCGTTGAATCTGAAGAGCAGAGAAGAGAAGGGTTTGTTTCGATTCCAAATCAGCAACATTCCCAAGAAAGGGGCTGAAAAAAAGAGAAGGAAAAATTCCCGCTCGCCCAAAATGTGGTCTGCGTATCCCGTCCAAGAATTCCCTCTCTCCCCCCCCCCCCCCCATTGTGTGTTGTGGAAGAGGGAGGAGGAAAGTGGGGGAGCAGGGAAGCGTGACAGTTTGGAAGTGAAGCCATGCGTGACGAAGCAGGGCTGCGTGACCGAGAGAGAGAGAACTGGCTTATGGAGTGACTAGAGAACGAGGTGAAGCAGCTATTTTCCGAAATTTAAAAAGCGCTCGAGTTAAACAAGACATTCACCAATCCTCCTCCGTAGTTTCAAATAGAGTGATTTCGGCAAAAATGTTACAAGAATTTTTCCAAGGAAAGAAATATCGTAAAAAAATCAATTGCGGCTGATTTGAAATACAGGGTGGTTTTTAAGAATTATCTTTACAACTTTGACAGATAATAAAACCTAAAAAGCCAAGTTATGTTGCTTGTACATGCAACACACGATCTTTTATTTGTACGCAATTTAAAGACAAGGTCCCCCCCCCCAGTCAGGGACCGACTTACAAGCTTAGGGGCCCAGGGCAAAAGAACATTAGTGGGCCCCTCAATGTAACTCAAAATAAAACTGCTAAATTTATGTATAGGCACACAATTCGAAATGACATAATCAATCAGCTTTAATGCAAATTTAAATAGATTAATTCTTTTTTTTTTAAAAACTTCTAAATTTTTTTTTTGAGAATTTGATTTAACGTTAATGGTCGGTATTTCAACAAAGTTTCTTCATTCGTTTCTGTTCCTTTTAGCTTTTTTTTCTACCTATTCTATATTCTATATACCTATTCTACGTTCTACCTATTTTATAGTTAGAAAATCCATAATGATTACAATATCAGAAAATTTGGTATAGGAAAAAGTATCCATAAATGACTATGACTACTTTTTTCCTGTACCAAATGTGCAATTAGTAAACCCAGTTTGTTTATGGTTTTGGTCATTAATTGAATTTTGCAATTGATCCAAAGGGCATTTCTTTGACAAGCGCAATGAAAAGGGCGACATACATCATGAACGTGCTGAAAAAGTTCAATTGATTTAATTGGATGAAATAATAGTAGAAGTTTTGCAAAATAATTAACAATTGATTTAAAACAATTTTATAAACTAACTTTAATTGATTTTTTAAAAAAATTGTTAGTAAATTTATTTTTAACTTTTGCGCATATATTTAGCATTAAATCATTTTGGGGGGCCCCCTTAAAATGGGGGCCCTGGGCAAGTGCCCCGAATGCCCTGCCGCAAATCAGTCTCTGCCCCCAGTTGAAAGGGCGAACGTTTTCCTGGGACGAATTGGATGTCTTACGCGTAACTGCACATCTCGAGACAAAAATATTAATATGCCGCGTGTATGCCTTTCGTATGCCAGACTGATTTTTAGTATGCGAGAAATATGCCACCGAACTGATGACCGCGGAAGCGTATGCCGTGAGTATGCCAACGGCATACGCTTCCGGTCCAATTTATTGCAACATTAATGTTTACAACTATATAATTGTGTAAGTTGATTTTTAAGTATCTCTAGTTAGATTATACTTCTTTGAAACCATTGCATTATAGTAATAGATTGAGGATGACAAAAATCTAAAAATATTAATATGCCGCGTGTATGTACTACGTATGCCAGACCGACTATTAGTAGGCGAGAAATAGGCCGAGTATGCCTTCGATCTGATGAGCTGCTGTAGGCGGATGCCCGGAGCTGTACTACATTTTTCACACATTTTGGGGGGGAGTTGAAATGAGAAATTTCCAAATTTCCTAACTTAACGATTCGAAATTCCCAACTCAACTATTCGAAATTCCCAACTCAACAGTGCTGAAAATTCGCAGTTCCAACTTATCGACATTTTTCATCTATATATATATATATATATATATATATATATATATATATATATATATATATATATATATATATATATATATATATATATATATATATATATATATATATATATATATATATATATATATATATATATATATATATATATATATATATTAGGTAATATTAAACAGTTCTCTCACAAGCATTGATTTGTTACACTCATATTCCGATGCAGTGTACGTTTTGAGGTCTAATTTAAATGTAATCAATCATCTTACAACTTTCTAATCTTCTCTAGCTTTCATTTGTTAATAATGTTAATTTTCTTTAGGCATAAATTCTCCCAACCCGGGGTTTTTAGAAGTTGAAATTCCCAACTTTCAGGGTTTCCAGATTATTGGGGGTGTCCGACTCCCTCTATCCCCTCTCCTCCGCCCCCCTTCCCCCCCAGTGCGACGGGCCAGGTCCGAAGTATGCCATCGGCATATTTAACTAAACGCATAGTTTTACAATATCTAGTTTCACTTCCACTGAACGAGGATCACGAGTTGCAGACATGTGTGGGTGAGTTACGCAAGCAGAGGAGCAACGCGGAAGTAGGTAGCCATTTTGGACTTCGACTGGTTTAGGCTTGCAGCTTGTTGATGACGTACAGTGTAACGGATTTTTGTAGTTATAGTCGAAAACCAAGGAAAAGAATGTTGTTCCTGCTAATCTCAATACAGATGATTTGAAGACAGTGACTGTGATGGAGTAAAAAAGTTCGCGACTTTAAAAGAAATCCAAAGTGCCAATTTAGAAAAATGCAGGACCAGGATATCTTCTTGCCTCCGTAACGTAGTGTGGGCTACGGTCCCACACTTTGTCCGGTCGAGCAGTGGTGAACATAAGACTGCGAATGTATCTTCTGTCATGACCGAGAAG
Source organism: Troglohyphantes excavatus (assembly GCA_963932185.1). Lineage (NCBI taxonomy): Eukaryota > Metazoa > Arthropoda > Arachnida > Araneae > Linyphiidae > Troglohyphantes > Troglohyphantes excavatus. The sequence goes on from OZ010674.1 coordinate 1,280,599, forward strand.
AGAGTGTCTCTTAAGATAAAATCCACAGCAGTAAAGTGATCTCATGTCCGAGTTTGAAGTTGGATTATACCGAAATTCCTTCATATTGCCTTCTACGTTTCACCGGGACACCCAACAAATTCTACATTGAAGGATTAACAAAATTGAAAAGGTTTTGCAAATTTATTTTTTAACTCTTAATAATTGAATAATAAACTTTAAGAAAAAAAACTTTTATTTGGGATCACCCCAAAAGCCCCCAAAATTGCTACAAGTAAACTTTATCTAGGATTTACAATTTTATGAAATAAATGTTTTAAATATGTAATTTATTTAAAAATAAACATTGTTCACTCCAATTTTATGTTTTTTAAATAAAAAAAATTTTAAGAATAAATTTTGATTTATTATAAATCAGTATTATTTTTTTCTTCAAAAAAGTTAGTTTTAAAGCTAAAATTAAAAAAAAAATGTGTATTATGAGTTTTATCTAAACATAACAATAAAAATGTTTTTATATTTTATAGAAATGAATTTTTATGAGATATTTCAAATTGTTAGAATTTGATATCTGAGAATTACCGAATTAAATGTATTGTACGAAGTTAATTTTTAAACATTATTCGAATTTCTTTAAAAGCATGAGCACCATTTCAAAATAGTTCGTGGTTTTTCTTTATCAGCTACTTTAAATGTTTAAAAGATCATTGAATGCAAATTATAATTAAAGTACTTTAATTAATATTTTTAAAAATTGCAAAAATTATACTTTATTACATTAATTTTTGATATTTTGTTTTTCTGATAAACAATACAATAACTTTCTCTCTCAAAATTATCTTTGATAAAATTTTCAAAATATTTTTTATATTATCATGGTACTACAAAGATTTCTAGAGTTAAAATGTAAAATAAAAATTTAAATCATCATGAAAAGATTCTTCCTGAACAAAATAAGTAACTGTCTATATTCTAAACAGATGTCTATGTGCTTAAACAATGTTACTATAAAAGTTTTTTTTAAAGTTAATTTCTTTTGTGAGCAATAACTATAAAACATTAAAAACCGTAATGTAAAGACAAATATTCTTACTTTAAATTTATTATCAACAAGTAAGGTGTAAACTTTTCTTCTCAAATACATGTTTCTCCTCCCAAATATATACTAAAGAAAATTATACAGACACAAAGTGTGTCCCTTTATATACTAGAACTATAATTTATATGTTCATAGAACTAACTTCTTTACTATATCCCTGAAAACCTACTACAAGGGAGAAAAAAAACTTGATGCCTCGTTGTCATATTACAGCTTACTTTTTAATGAGTTGAGTCTACACAAAAACACAAATTTTTTTCAGTCAAAATGCAATATTTATATAGTAGTGTGTTTCTTGTCAAAATCACTAAACTTTCTATTGAGTGTTATTAGCCATTATTTTGCAATTGATAGAAATTAGTTCCTTGATATCAAAATTTTAATTTATACTACGTAGTGTATTCCTAATACAAATTAATTAATATGCATGTTAAGCCCGGGTGCAGGTTTCCGATTTTAAGCAGAGTATGAACCTTGTAAAAGATTACTTGGAGACTTTTTCCCTGATATTAAATTGTCTTTTAAAAATGCAAATTTGTAATACATATTTATTATTTTTATTTCACATTTGGTGGACTCTTATAATGCTATTTTCTTCTTTTGGAAACAGTAATTACTTTATATATAAGTATTTAAAAAAAAGTTTTGTAGCATGAAATGTAATAAGAAAAAATATTGTCTAAATAAAAGTTACAAGATTTAAATAAAATCTCAATGTATGACTTTTTAATTTCATCTGAATATACATAGGATAGTTTTACATTTATTAAAGTAGAAATTTGAGCTTCAAAGAAATGTCAATTTTAAGTTAAAAGAGAGAAAAATTAGTTTTGCTAACTAAAAACTACATGTCCTAATTATATTTATATGAAATTATAAAGTCATACATTGAGATTATTTTTTAAATCTTGGAAGTAACAGTTTGCAATTTAACAATTTGAGCAGTATTTTTTCTTATTACATTTCATGCCCCAAAACTTTTTAAAAATACTTATATTTAAAGTATTTTCTGTTTCCAAAAAAAGAAAGTAGCATTACAACGTCCACCAAATGTAAAATAAAAATAATTACATTTTTTTTTTCTTTTCTTTTCAAAAGCCAATTTAAACATCGCGGAAAAAAGCCGTCATGTAACCTTCACAATGGGTGATATGCGAACCACATACAAGGCAATATGCCGACCGCATACCACCTCCGTATGCCAGAGTAATATGGGATATTCTCACAGGGCATAGGAAGGCATATTTTTGGCATACTCGTGGCATACGTATGCCACATGTATGCGGCATATTCGAGGCATACTCCTTAATGTTGCCTCGGGATGCTGGATGTGACTGGAGAGTACAGGATGTTTAGAATATTATTTGAAAACACAAAATCCATTTAACTAATTATCTCTTGATTAAATTTTGAAATGTCTTCAAAGAGGGATGTTCTAAAACAATAATTGCTTACAAATAAAATTGTCTGTGCTGCTAGTATGTGTGTGGTCGGGGGGGGAAGAAACTGATCCACCTCTTGTTTTTTGGCCGCTATTTATCGTAGGGACGAAACTGAATACACGCCCCCTTTTGTAGGGAATAAAGTATGCTACACAATGATGTGCAAAATATTTGCATTGGGAGCTGCATTCAGATTCAAATACGTCCCAACTTTAAAATGTTCAATAGCAACCCTTACTTTTGATAACCGTAAATGTTCTTCACCCTCAAAATAATCTAGATTTAATTTTTTTTTAATTTCCTACAGTTATACGCGGAGATATTACATAATATGTATCGCTTGCATTTCAGGGCCTATCTCTTCATTGAACAAAGTTATATTCGAACTACGAAATGAAGGTTGGTTTGAATAACGCCACGCTAGAGCTGCACAGTGGGCTATCTCGAAGGAAAGACCCGGGAACGATGGTCGTTCCATTGCTAACCTTTTTTCCCTTTTGTCGATCTGTTTTCGTATAATCTACTGAAATGAATGAACCCCTCCGGTCGTGTTCCGTCAGAGTCACACCTGATACGAATGCAGTTTTTCCTTTTGCTCACGCTTTTTCGATGAGAACACTTCTTTAAAGCCGGTCCAGATCAGAAGAGCAGTCATCGGCAGAAACTTCTGTGAAAGTTTTTATATTTTGAAGCCCCATAACTACAGGGGGAATCAGCCTGTGGGGGAAAGTAGCCAACCGTCACACAGAGGATTCGCTACTAATCTAACTCCCGCTCCTGAATTTTATACCGTGTGATGGGGAAAATAAGTCACATTTTGGGCATACGCTGGTCTATTTAATCGTTGAAAATTCAGCTCTCATTCGCGGGTCGTGACGTGACTGCTAATTATCGTTTTTTTTTTATATATAATTAGAAATAATGTTGTGAATTGATTAAAATAAATGTAAACATATTGGGTAGGCGCCACTCAGTACGTGAGGTCTGCGCCTACCCAATATGTTTACATTTATTTTAATCAATTCACAACATTATTTCTAATTATATGTTATTCAATGACATTTTGGCAAAAAAATTTAAAGGTAATTTTTTTCATAATCCCTTTTATTTACCAAGCGATGATGGAAACAAATGTTTCTGTAATGCGTCCCACGTGGTTTCCTATCACAGCGTTGAGCAATTCCAACCGTTTGACCGTTAATGTAAACGAAAGATCTCCTCTTTCGAATACGGAGAGGAGATAATAATCGGTGACGAACTTCTGCAGCGGAGCCACCTCGTGTTTCGATCAGACGAATTCACTTGCGCATAATCGTACACAATCGGTTGCTGAATTGCGCGCGTATTTCACCACACGCAGCCCCAACACATTCTTGTCGAATAATCACTTTTGCTTTTGCCCTTTTAGCCCAGTAGAGATAGGATTTTGGGTTGCAAAAAATGGAGTAGTTTTGATTTTCGGGTATGTTGTATGTATCGACCCCCTCGTGAAAAATCCAAATTTTCGACCTCCCACCTCTTGTGCGTTTTCCGCCATCTTGAAAAAACCGCTAAAAAAAGGCCCTTTTTGAAGTTTTTCCTTAATAACTCGCTTCTAACGCATTTTAGGCTAATAGTTACTATTACAATTTTAAAGAGCATTACATTTCCTACAAGTTTAATGTATAACATATTGGAAAATTCTGAACATGTACTGAGATATAGCGCCGTGAAAATCTACAAAATTTTCAAAAAAATTAAAAAAGTCAGATATAACGTTAGTTTTACTTGAATAACTTTTTTTCTGTGCAGTTTAGCATAAAATGCATAATAACGAATCTTGTAGAGGATTAAATGTCCTACAAGATACATACAAAATATTTGTAATTACTACAAATAGATGACGAGAAATGTTGAAATAACAATAACAATGTCACACGTACTTTCCCTTCCACCCTCTCTCCCTTCCTTCTCTTGCATATTTTCACTTGTAGGAGTTTCGGTTCTCGTTTTCTTGTGTTTGCTCGTTTTTTGTTTTTAAGTTCTGTAGCGTCTGCTCTTTTGTTCAAAATGTCGGGTTTACATGGAACTGTGTGCTTTATCTGTGCTGAAAGTTTGAGTGAAGGTGAAACGTTTGTAGTGAAAGAGCGAGGTGTAAATAGATTACGTGAGTCCAGTGTAAAGCGTAAACTTTCAACTCATTCTGCTTCTATGAGTAATGTGAACGAAGTCAGGGTTCATACTTCATGCCAAAAGAACTATAATAATGACAAGCTGATTGCATCTTACCTCCGAAGGGCAGCTTCTCAACCTGCGCCTGGACCATCCTGTAGATTGTCGAATGAACGTGTTTTCACTTTCAAAAATCACTGCTTCCTCTGTGGCAACGAATTATCTAAGGATTTCGAGGAAAAGCAGAAAATTATCCAATCCGCTCCAGACAATCCATATTTCCTTAGTGTCAGTGCAAAGTTTAATGAAGAATTGGAAAGATTAGAGAAAACTGGTAGTACAGCCGAACTATGGGTTCAATATTTCAAGATGATTACATTGATGAAACAGTGTGTTGAAGCAGAAAGGATGGGCAATCGGCAACTTCATCTTGACACTATTCAGAAAATGTTTCCTTATTTTCATGCGAGTGGACACTTCCACTACGCCAAATGCGCTCACCTATACGTGCAAGATATATTTTTCCCCTACTCTTAAAGATAAAATGGATCCCATTGAGTTTAAAAAAATCACCGCTTATGGCTTCTTCATAATCAGACGCTCAGATAAATTTTGGTCCGGGATATGGTCGGATATGACAATTGAGCAAACCCTCATGAAAACAATGAAGAGTTCTGGTGGGTTGACTCGTGGACGAGGTATAACGGACAGCGTTCTCACTTGCTGAACTCTGGGGTTAACTGCATTACAGAATGTGTGTGATGAAATTGAGAAGTACTGCAGCTGTGAATCGGCTACTACAGAACAACATGTTGACATGAGACGTTCCCGCATCGGCAGGGATGATAATGATGTTAAAAAACTAATTGAATGGTTTTCCAATCACAATCCTTTTCCAACTGTTAAATACTTAATGTCAATAAGTAATGGAGTGATTGGAGGGGAAGACGTCAATTGCCACCTGTCCTGGGAGATTGTTTCTAAAGGAATGAGGGGAATTGTGAACAGCAATTTTGGAAACGTACATTTCAGACGTAAAGATGTAGTGGTTTCCCTTGCAACAGTAACTAATAACATCAACATGAAAAAAGGTAAAATAGCTATAGATCCTTTCATGATTTTCTACAGGATGCTAATCTCAAAGCAATGTGACGATGATCTTAAAAAATACTTCGAGTACGAACTTGCTCCCTTTCCATTGTCACTTTTCTCAGAGGAAGGTATACGTAAAGGGACAAAATCCACATTTTACTCTGCTTTCACGCCTTTGCCAAGTGACACAGACATGGGAAAAAGCAAGGTTGATGTAGTAGATACACAAAGTTTACTGGAATCGCAACGAGTGTTTTTCAACTATTTTTAAAAAATATGTGACCTACGTACAGCGACATCATGGTCAAAATGCTGTGGTAGTCTTCGATGGTTACCCCACTGAAGAAAATAAAAGGAGTACAAAAAGCACTGAAAGAGCACGTCGTTCCAGGCTACAATCTTGTGCAGACGTTATATTTGATGGAACAATGTTTCCGCAGATGCCGAAGGATAAATTTTTATCGAACGAGAAAAACAAATCACGCTTCATCTCATTGCTTCAAAATGCATTCTAGCAAGCACAAATGGTTACCAAGCAGGCTACAGAAGACGCAGTTGTGTTAATTGTAAAAACTGCCTTTTCATTGTCTTCTGCATACGATTCTGTTGTAGTTATTGGTGAAGACATTGACCTTTTAGTATTGGTCACAGCTTTGGCACCAGACAATGTGTTCTTTTGCAAATCTGGTAGGAGCAACATGGCAGATGCTTTTTGCTCCAAAAAATCTTTTAAATATATAAATATTGTGGAAAACATTCTTTTCTACATGCGATAAGTGGCTGCGATACAACCTCCGCTCTATTTGGGCAGGGGAAAATGAAGTTTTGTACCACATTAGAAAGTGATGTATTCCACAATGAAAATTTTACCATTTTCAAAGATCCAGTTGCAGAAAAAGAAAAGATCACGGAAGCCACTGAAACTTTCCTTGTGTCCCTTTACGGTGGTGACCTAAACACTTCTATAGATGAGTTGCGGTATCTTCGCTTTGCTAAAGCTGCTACGAACACAAAATTCAATTTGGCCCGACTACCTCCAACTAGGGATGCAGTTCAATATCATGCAAATAGAACTTATCTGCAAGTTCAAAACTGGATGGGGTATGAAAAAGACGCTCTCAACTGGGGCTGGAAGAAGGATATTGGTGGCCTAACTTCAGTCCCAATGAATAAAGAACCAGCTCCACAGGCATTGCTAAACATGATTTCGTGCCAATGCAAAAAGACCTGTGGTAACAAATGCAGCTGCAAAAAAGCAGGTCTTCGATGCTCGGTAGTATGTCTTCATTGTGGATTCGAGTCCTGCAGTAGTGCACCAGAGGTTGAATTGAACATGGAAGAAGACGAATTAGACGATCTACTGCTTATTGGTCGAAGTAATAAACTATATACATCAAGCATACCTGGACTAAAACAACAAAAACTCTATGATGGATTTTTAACTTCAGTTTATTATGTTTAAATATAGGTAATTGTTAATGCTTTAAAAATTTGTGTATTACATTATAAAGTTTTTGTATTTTTCTAAATTTGACATAAATCTCATATATTGCATGCAAGTTCATGTACTATATACGTGAACTACATGCATATATTACATACATAATCGATTAAATATATTACATTCAGGAATACTAATTTCAACAAAGGGTGATATTTGCAGTTTACAATCAACTTTCACCAAAATTGTTATTTCAACATTTCTCGGCATCTGTTCGTTGTAATTACAAATATTTTGTATAGATCTTGTAGTAAATTTAATCTTTTACAAGATTGGTTATTATGCATTTTACATTAAGGTACACAGAAAAAAGTTTTTCAAGTAAAACTAACGACGTATCTGACTTTTTTCATTTTTTTGAAATTTTTATAGATTTTCACGGCCCTATATCTCAGTACATGTTCAGAATTTTCCAATATGTTATACATGAAACTTGTAGGAAATGTAATGCTCTTTAAAATTGTAATAGTAACTTTTAGCCTAAAATGCGTTAGAAGCGAGTTATTGAGGGAAAACCTCAAAAAGTGCCTTTTTTTAGCGGTTTTTTCAAGATGGCGGAAAACGCACAAGGGGTGGGAGGTCGAAAACTTGGATTTTTCACGAGGGGGTCAATACATACAACATACCCGAAAATCAAAACTACTCCATTTTTTGCAACCCAACCCATTTTTTTGAGCTATCTCTACTGGGCTATTTGGCAATCTTCGTCCATTACAACCCTTAAGAGAAAAAAAAGGTCGTTTCCAGTGGGTCACGTGGTAGAGGAACGGCCACCGACTGAATGTCAGTCACGATCTCAGAATGGCTTTCGAACGATTTCCGACATTCCCCTTGCACGCCATTTCGACTTTCGAACGAATCGGGGCGTCGTCGGAGGGGAGTTTTCTCCAATGGGATATCGGGATTAAAGTCAGTCATTTCATTCGGTGCATACATAAGCACATGTTGAGGATTTGCGAGCGCAATATGTATGTGTCGGTCGTGCAGACATCCCCCCATCTCCCCCCCACCATTGTAAACCAAAAAAAAAAAAAAAAGAGTTCGCGCATTCCCCGACGATTCTCTCTCGCCGAACTCCACGCGGGGGACAACTAACGGGTTTTGAAATGTCAGTTTCAGTAGAAGTGTTTCATTCCCTTCCAAACAGGGCACTTTGACGGAATTCCAATTTGGATGCTGAAATTGTTACTTTTTAAAACTACATTTGAACGATAACTGTCCGCCACCCATTCATTCGAGTGGTTTCTGTCAGTGGCCACAAGATGCGACGCAGCACAACAGGATGCACAATTGTTTTTTTGCAAGAGGTGAGTGGTGATTGTTTTCCTGTGACACATCTTTGATTTAATACTATCAAGAATATTTTTTTTACGAACGTACATTTGTTTCCGCTTTTGCATACTAAAATATTAAATGGTGCAGAAGGTTGTTTTTTTTTTTTTGAGAAAAATAATTTGTCTAGTCTTTCAGTTATTAACCTAAAATCGGCAACAGAAAGTATGAAGGAACCTGTTTGGTAATCATCCATTAACACATTCTCAATCCTCATTAAGGTTTATCGCAAAAAAATACAATTTGTTCCAGGAACGACCGAAAGTTGCAACAAGGCGATGTTCGCAATCCTATCAATTGTAACGTGTCCTACTTCCACTCATCTCGCACAATGCGGGACCATCGCACCTTTTCAAAACTTTATACTGATAAAAGCAAAACCGAAAGTTTCTTTTCACCGCAAAAAAAGGAATCTTTTTTTTCCGGTCTTTCTGTGAGCTCAAAACCCAACCATCTGTGGTCTCTCCACAACATAGAAAGTCCTCTCCTCATCACATCTCCACAGATTTCGATTGCATTCTTCTCATTTTTTTTACAGCCACGCAGGAAGCGTAAATAAGTGACTGCGATGAAACGGACGAAAAATAATAATAAAAAAAATCCAGATCAAAGAATTTGAACAAGGGCGTGTTAAATCTTGTTTCCTCCTTCGCTCGCAAGTGAAATACATAAATAAAAAAAAACCAATATACTGAAGAAATGTCTATTCTTTCTGCCTATCTCTTTCCGCTCGTGTGAGCGGACACATTGAGGAGGTTTTCTGCGGACAATTGTCACCTAGAAGATATCTTCTTTTGATTCGGACGGAAATGTCGTGACACCGAGAAACGAATTTCCCGCAGTCGCACGCTCGGTTGTCGAAGGGACGGAATTGAGGACAGCGGTTCCGCGAATGAACTTCTTCAGTGTGCATTTCAAAATTCCGAATTGCATTCTGGGAGAGAGAAGTTTAAAATAATCTATCCTAGGATCACGCCAATAACAGCGGGCCGTGCGGGGGGGGGGGGGGGGGGGGGGGGAATCTGTTTTGTGAATACTGCGATCGTCAAGGCTACTTTCGTTCTATTTGACAATTGTTTCGTCATTGAATCACTTGACTTTTGACGAATCAAGAATCTTTATATTTTTAACAAAAGTATTTTACTCCGATTCCTTTCGGGTGATTTTGGTTCTTAGACGTACCGTAAACGGGGGTTACTTTACTTCTTGGACGGTAACTTGACTCCACATGTCGATAAAAGTTTCACATTTGAAAAAAAGGCGGGACATTCAGTGAAAGTAATCAATAATATATTTTCCCAGTGAAGGTTGGCAACCCTGCTGTCCAAAGGTGTGTTTTTTTCCCCTCACTTTCTGTTAGGGAAGATTACAACTAAAACGGTCATATTCACAATCGCAGATAATCCACGGTTTCGTGAGGTAAACCTAAGATTATTGATGAAACCTATTCACAAGATCGGTTTTCGCCAAATCGGCGGAATATCTACAGGAAACTAAACCTCAGTTTATACTACCAATATTGGCAGTTTAAACCATGGTTTTAGTTCTAAACAAAATGGCCGCCTATTCGATCGCTCTGTTAGGCTTAAAATTTTTTGTTAAAAATCTATTTAAAGACAAATATTTCCCAAATAAGTACTTAAGTCGGAACTTTTTATGCGTTGAACACTAAAAATTGCCCATACGAACTAATTCAGTGCACTTTTCATTAAAATCGATGCGACATAAATGTTGTCGCTACGAGATACCCGGATGGACAGATCTGTTCTTCGAGTACCTATTTATCGCGGGTTTTGCGGTGTAGTGGTTCTCTCTCTCTCGTTTGTTTAATAAATGTCGAAGTACTATAAACCGAATCACAAACATTTCTCTAGTATGAGACTGGAAAGAAGGAGGGATAATAGGAACATTAAAATAATAACATTAAAATTGGTGCAACAAACAATTACATTTTAGTTTCGAATTCTACTTTTTGTCTTGCTTGCAACAAAATAAATACCTAGATTTATCAGTTAAAATGTGTATTAGAAGGACCAAAAGGTAGTAATGAGGTGCTAAAACCACAAATTTACCTATTTTTAAAGCCAATTATCTAGAATTTTAGCAAGGTGGGGCAGTTTTCAGTTTTGGTGCAACAAGCGATTCGTCAGTTTTCGAATTCTAATTTTTGTCTTGCTTGCAAATTTCTAGATTTATCAATTAAAATTAGTTTCAGAAGGACCAGAAGGAAGTATTGAGCGGCCAAAACCACAGGTTACAAGTTAAAGCTAGGATTTTAGCAAGGGGGCAGTTTTCGGTTTTGGTGCGCAACAATCAATATTACATCGTCAGTTTTCGAATTCTAATTTTTTCCCTGCATCAACCCAATTACATTGATTTATCAATTAAAATCAGTTTTATAAGAACCAACAGGTAGTTATGAGGTGCTAAAATCATAAGTTTACTTATTTTTAAAGCCAATAGGATTTTAGCAAGAGCAGTTTTCGGTTTTGGTGCGCAACAAGCAATATTACATCGTCAGTTTTCGAATTCTAATTTTTTCCCTGCATCAACCCAATTACATTGATTTATCAATTAAAATCAGTTTTAGAATGACCAAAAGGTCAGGTACTAAAATCATAAGTTTACTTATTTTTAAGGCCAATTATGTAGGATTTTAGCAAGGTGGAGCAGTTTTCGGATTTGGTGCAACAAGCAATATTACATCGTCAGTTTTCGAATTCCAATCTTTTCCCTGCATCAACCCAATTACATTGATTTATCAATTAAAATCAGTCAGACGGATGAAAAGGCAGTCATTATAGAGGCTAGACAATAAAGAAGTTTATCTATTTTTAAAGCCATCGAGATGGTAAAAAGCCACCAATATAACTATGATTTTAGCAAAGAATTTTATTTTAGAATGGGGCATTAATTCTGAACTTTCATTAGTAATTCATGTGCTTGTATTCATGTATTATTTATGTAAATATTTTTTCATAAATTCGCGATTCACATTTTTCGTTCGCTTTCCAAAACAGAAATCTCTGAATGTAAACAATTGACACGTGTGCATTGTCGACCAATGAAAGAAGTCGTTATATTTTTCGAAGGCACAACCTCGGAGTATCCACGGTGTACAAATTCCCCAGTCGAGCGGAGGCTGTGAATAAGGTTCCGACGAAATCCCCGATTTCCTGCAATCCTCGGTTTTCGTAATCCACGGTTAATCGCTGGATTTTTCAGAACTTGTGAATAAGAGGGAAAATGTTGTTGTCTGGGTGAAACACGTGTTTCTTCTAGTGGAAAATTTGTATATTTTACGTTAACCAACTGCATCCTGAATACGGTAAGTGCACAATTGTCCTACTCCTACTACTTTCTGGTGGTAGGATACTTTACACACCCCGCTTCCTACGTTTTTCCCCAGAGAAAAAAATAAAAATAGTAAACATTAATAAAAAAAATGATAGATCTTCGCAATCTTCAGCTGTCACAGGATATTTTGATACCACCCAGAACATAACTTTAGCTGAACGGTGCTCAAACACTTTACGCCAGCGATTCTCAACCTTTCAGTATTCGCGGCCCAGTTTTCAATCATAATTTTCATCGCCCCCCCCCCCCCCCCCCTCCCCGCTTACAATAAAATGTTTACAACAATAATGTATATTGAGTATATTGGAATCTGTTTTCAAATTATTTTTAACTAACTGCCCAAACAAGAGTAAAAGGAAGCCAACGTTGGCGAGAAACCACACCTGACATTTTGCCAAGCGGACGGTGAACAGATGAAGCGAATGAAAGCGTGGAAAATTTAAATATTACTTTTGAAATGAAAGCCAAACATGGAGATAACGTTAAAAGAATATGAAAATAGAAAAATTCGTTAATGAAAGTTAACCTAGACGGGGTGAGCTAAATTTAGAAACTGGGAATACATTTTTTCGAATAATAAAAAAAAAGAAAACAGAAGCATGACTAAACAAAAGAGAAAAAAATAAGTAATGTTTGTGGAAGGGAATCCACACGACCAATATCATCTCGAGCCAGTGGCGTACACAGGAAATTTATAAGGGGGGGGGGGGGGTTGATCGTTAGATTACTTTACACGTGTATAAATATATATATATATATATATTTATATATATATATATATATATATATATATATTTATATATATACGCAGGGTGCGGCAAGTTAACTTCCTTTTTTGAAGTGAGTGCTCTGAAGCTTACAGCAGCCCCAGGCAGGTAGGCGTGGTCTCGAATAGATTTTAAAGTTTTGTGGACTTGTGGTTCAGACGCCATCATACGTTGGAGTAACGAATAGCGTGCATTTGCCGTAGAGGCCTATTTTTCCAACGGAAGTTCGGTGGTTTCAACCCAGCGCGCTTTCTGAAATCGCTTCAATATTGAGCCTTTGGGACATATCCCGGACCGGAAATCTATTTTTTGGTGGGTGACAACGTTCAGGGAGACTGGTTGTGTGCAGAAAAAAAAGAAGTGGAGACGCACGTCCCATCAGATCACCCATGGTTTTTCGAGGAAAATGAACGGACTATCACAGTCTCTTCAGACCATTATGTAAACATGCTCGAAGAGGTTTATTTTGCTGATTGATTTAAAAATATATATATACTTTAAGAAATAAAATACTACAGAGTACAAAAATTTTAATTTAGGGACTAGTGGGAAAAAAATAATCATTTATAATTAATTTTGTACTTTTTACCACTCTTTAAAAAATTTGTGCCAATTCACAAAAAAACCACGCCTAAATTTTAGAGCCAATTTCAAAAAGTGATAATGACCATAAAATTAATACTTAAATATTAAAAAAAATTCAATTTTTTTTCCTTAAATTAATAATTATTTAAAAAAAAAACGTTTTAGAGCATTTTTTAAAGCCGGTTTTTATTTTGAAAAAAAGATTATTTTATACTATATTTTATTCACATTAACTATTGATTATTATGCTTGAGTTTACTTGTCATTCGGGACCAATTAATTTTCATACTTACGAATCTGCCATTGTTTTTCACATACATTAAAAAAAATTGAATATGTTTGCACAAAATATAAGTCATTTGTATTTTAGCAATTGAATTTTAAAGTAAAAGCAGTACAAATGTTATAATTCTTCTAAATTAGTATGCATGGGAACTGACAATAGGAATGAAGTCTTTTAAAAACACATATGGAATAATCTCACCTTTCCTGATTAATCGTTGGGTTGTCTTTTCCTTCGCTTTTTTTTAAAAGAAAAAAAGCAACTAAACTGGATTGTTATTGCTTTAGCTTTCTTCTAGAAAATAATTTAACACAATCATCTGATACATGTTTCATTTTGTCTTTAGAAGGCAAAACAAAGCACCATAACTTTCAGAAATACTAAACAAATAAAAGGCCAATTTTCAGGAGTACAAAAAGTAGAAACTGTTCAAAACATCTTTTCATTTGACCTTTATTTTTGACCTGACTATTTTAGTCATCCTTTACTTCTACACTAGAAGACTTACAAGATATATTCTAAATGACCGGCGACAATTGTTTTTAAACAAAATATTCTAAACCAAAAAAAATGCGATATTTTATTTACCATTTAAAAAAAAATATTTCGTATTGACTTATTAAATTTTCAACGTAGACAAAATCGGCGCCAAAATTGTTCCCGCCCTCTAAAATCGAAAGAGATTGCTTTTTGTTTATTTTACTTTTTATTTTTATTTCCTGTCAAACGATGAATATTTTGTAATGACGGAAATGGGAAGGCGCCTAAATGGCTGTTAGCTGTCTGCCTGTTGGGAAAAGATAATACCCCCCCCCCCCACACACACACTTTTAAATAATAAAAACTGTTTGTATTTTTTCTAAACTTTTTGTTTTGTTTTGGAAATGTTTATTAATTGGGGAAAAAAGCATTATTTTCGTATTAATTTTTTTAAAACTTCATACCGATGGGGGGGGGGGGGGGCTGCGTACGCCACTGTCTCGAGCATGCGCAGCAATCAGTTAATCAATTTTTTAAAATAATATTTTCTCTTGGATATTCTCGCGCCCCCCTTCTAGTGTGCTCGCGCCCCACAGGTTGAGAATCGCTGCTTTACGCCATTGTTTTGCAATTCCCAACTTACTTTACAGCGCTATTTTTACTAACCCCCGTTGACGGTATATCACCACAATTCAAACCAGCCGTTCTGGCATGTTCGATAGATCGTTAGACTTCGGACCGAGAGATCCATGGTTCATGTCAGCCCCACGATATCTATTTAAAATAGCCCTCATTTTTGACGAAATAAATTTCGTGAAGGAAAAAAAAAATGACTAAATGAATTTTTTCAGTTTGACGAAATATTTAATCGAAGCATAGAGCATGCGTCTCTTTCGTCAAAAAGGAAAATACCTTTAGAACAGTGTACTTTAGCAACAAAAAGATTGGAAGCTTGGCCCTCAGCACTTTGTACAGAAGAGTGCAAGTGGAAAAATAATTGTTCTTAAAACTGGTATAGACTGGAGATTTATGTATTGTCAAATTATCCGTACGCTTAAATCAAGGGCTTTTCTATCCACTGGCTCCCGCGCTTTCACAGTCGCACCCATGGAAAAGCAGTTTTGACCGGACACTTCAGATGGCGTCTCTCGGCAATCTTTCTGCTGGGCGGATATTATTCTCTTGAGATTGTGGTGGTAACTGTCCGGGAGGGCAAAACTCGTCCGTGCCAGTTGCTTATCCAAAATGATCGCATTTTATTGATAAAAAGTAATGAGTGAGTTAAAACATGCATCAAAATGACTTAATGGAATTGATTATTTAAAGCTGCACGTACAGGGATGGGAAGTGCTGAAGACCAGTTTGGAGCAATTTTTGGTGTAGCAAAATTTAAGTTTTCGAGCAGAAACACGACAAATTGTAGCAGCAAAACTGAAGATTTGTAGCAGGAACGCAATAAATTCTAGCGTTTTGGAGCAGAAACTCGATAAATTGTAGCAGAAAACTGAAGATTTGTAGCAAGAATGCAATAAAATATAGCAGTGAATGAGACCATTTAAAGGCAGTTAAAAATATTTAACCAAAAAGAGTTATTAATTAAGAATTAACCAATTTATACAATATATACTTAACTTTCAATGTTGAATTTTTTAGTAAAATGTGGTTTATACAATAAACCAACAAAAATACTACAATTTTGCATACCTTGTGCATGAAAAGGTCAATTGAATGTTATCACTGTGTAAGGAATATAAAATTCCGTAACATAAACTAGATTTATTAAATAGTAATAAATTTATAGAACACATACCTTGCTACATTTTAAGCAGTTTTCTAAATCATTAAAAATTACACATAAATTATTATCTTAAAAATTAGTTTAATGAGAAATTTGAAAACTTTCAAAAAGCTAAATAAAAGCCATGTTTTTTTTCATTTTTTAAGTAAGAGGGTTGTCAGAAAGGAAAGTTTCAAATAAAAATAATCAATTTAATAAAACATATGAACATTTAAACAAAAAAAGATTAAATTAAAATCTTAATATACGAAAAAAAAAAAAAAAAAACGAGATTTAAAAAGAAAATATTACTGAAAATTACAAGTCTTAAATTTCAATTTCGTGAATTAAATTATATTTTCGAAAAATGTCATGTAATTTTGTGAAGTAGTGCAAAACAACTCATGATAAAACAGGAAGCAGTGAAATATAATGAATTTATATATCGGATGCAAAAGGATTGAAAGTGTTCCAACAGAGATCGCAGCAGATCGCGTTTAGTGAATTTCTACAAGTTCAAGGTTTACATGAATGAAAATATACAACAAAAGAGTGCCAAATGAAAGTTGTATTCGGCAGATGCGACGTAATTATAGATATAATCATCTCATCTCAACTTCAGAGTAATATCATCCCCGTTTGAAGAAGATCGCAAATATTTCTACATATTCAAGATGCTATATTTTTATGAAATTACCTGTTTTTTTAGATTGGGCATCGATTCTTCATAAAACAACAAACGATCCGATATTCCAATGATGTAATGTGTTATGATAATGGAATGCCCGTGTCTAAAAGTTGAACATCAGGTATCAAGTCGTTTTTTACTGACGCGAAATTATTCCATTCACGCTTTTCTCTCCTTGACGTATTGCATGCTTATACTCCATTCGTACCTTACATTTCTACAAATACTATTTAAACTTTAGAAAATGTGCTTAAATTTTCTCCCATTTCCTCTTCCTGAAGTTGCCTTAACTTCGTTTATGTTCAGACAACGTTCACCAAGACTTGGCGTGTGATGGCGCATTTGGCGCACGTGTTTAACAAGGATTTAAAACAAAATTGGCGGAGAATCACGCATAAAGTTGGTTTTGTAGCAAGTTGGCGCAGGATACCACTTTTGGCGCTCTCTGGCGCAATTGGCGCAGAATTCCCATCCCTGTACGTAGCTTGAATGTTGGCATAGGAATATTACTTTTACTAAAAAACTATTTTTTGAAGTGCATATTAATTGAATAACAATTTAGCCTTCGCCCTCAAGGCCATAATATCACGTCTTTTTACGCTGATTTCACTGCAAAGCACCCAATTTTAAACTTTTTAAAAATACTCCATTTTATAATATTTTTTTAATATGATGTCTGAAGGTATACCTTACAAGCCATCTATCCAAAGATATTTTTTTAATGTAAACAAATGTACAAATACAGGGGGAAAAATGAATTCCTAAAAAGGGAAAACCATTTGACACGTGCGGAACTTGCTAGAGCGCGTCGGTTCATTACAACGTAACGACATCCTTTTGTGTCGCAAGTACGAATTTCGGAGAGGGCCTTCTTCTACCTACGCCCCACTGCGTCTTCTCGTCTGTACTGGTTAGCTCTGAAATTCTGAAAGCTGTCCACCGAAAGAAAAGTAACGAAACACGCGAGCATTTCCTCTCCTGTACCGCGGGAAGGGGTTACAGTGCGCGCGTCTGCTTGGGCTGCTGCTTCTATGGTCGAAATGACGCTCATTCCGCCACAAAGGGAGGAATGGATTCATTGCTAACCTTTTCGAAGTGGACCACCTTCCTCTACACGATGGTAGGTCATGTATCTCCATAGGCTGATTGCCGCTGAAGTTATAGGGCTCGGAAGCGCACACTGCAGACACGCGCTACAAAGGAAAGAAGGGGGAGGGGATGAGTTATGCTTAGCCAATTTGCACCACCTGTCTCTGCACGATGGTATGTCTCCATAGTTCGATATTAAATGGAGTTTTAAGGATCTGAAGAATCTCACTTTTTAGGTTACGACTCCGTGTGGACCGAAAGGAAAGAGGTGTCCACGTCACAAAAAAAACCTCTTCCACTGTCCTCCGAAGAGGAGGAGCGCGATCCTGCCCCTGGAGGGAAAGTTGGGACCGTTCTCCACAGCCCCCGATCCTTTGGCCCCCTCCTCCTCCTCCGTTTGGGGGGGGGGGGGGGTGCAGACACACGAAATCTCTCTTCGCTGTTGTCGTGGTGCGTGAACTCTCTCGGGTGGATGTCGCGGCGTGGCCATTCCCGAAACGCTATTTGAGAAATTCCTACGAAAATGAACTGTTCCCCCGTACAGCACGATTGACGTAAATGAGGGATTCAATGCAGCCCTCTCAGCAGACTCAAACGAGTGTTGGCATTCTGCGATCGTCAAGGCTACTGTCGACGATCGCAGAATGACACTCGTTTCGTCACTGGTTCACTTGATTTTGAATGAAACACAAATCTTCTACATTTTTGGACTTCGGTCCGAGAGGTTCGAGTCGAGTCGTCCACTTTAATTTAAAATCATCCTCACTTTTGACGAAATAAATTTCGTGAAAAAAAATGACAATATGATTATTTTCAGTTTAACGAATAATCGGAGCATTGAGCAGGCGTCTGTTTCGTCAAAAACGACGGAAGTGTCTCCCAAAGTGAGCATGTATTTTGAATAGGGAGGCAGAGTGTTGCTTTGAGGAATTCCTACGGGAACGAACAGTTCCCACGTACGATGGACACGTCATTTGGATCTCATGCAATAGGGAATGAGGCGCAAATACGTGCATTTCCCTGTAATTGACCCCCCTTAAACTGTCATTTATTTGAAAACAGCGTTTGTACAACAATTGAGATAATTTCCGCAACGCCGCGTCATTTCAATTTTTTTTTTTCAAAATTAAAAAGTGATCAAGCACTCGCATCTGAATCGAAATGACCGTTCGAAAAGGGGGATTTCAAGGTAAGAATCGAGATGTCTTTTTCGAAATTCACATGGACCGTCCACATTCAGTGGATGTTTTGATTTGCTTCAAAAAGGACCCACGCAAAAGGAGGAGCAAATGAATTCGTCACATGATTTCTTAAACAATATTAAAAATTATACTCTTTTGAAATTTTAAACACGAGTCGATTAGATGGTTGATGAAAGGACGTCGCACCAGAGCTGCGCAGTGGGAGTATTGGCGACGGTTCGGTGTTTATCTCGAACCGAGAGCACCGCCTCGTATTTTTGAACCACAGTCAGGAATGCACACTGATGAGATTCGGATCACGGCAGATTCAACGTGCACCAGTCTACGTGGAGAATTTCTTAATCGAACGAAGTTTCCATTTCCCCATACATTTTTCCTTTTGGAAATTTACATTCCCTTCATAACATTATTGTTAAAAACCACCTTGACAACCAACAGTATTTTTCGACAATACTGACTGCATTCTACTGTCGCGAATTTTCTTTGAAAAATACATTTATTGAGCAGCAGATTATAGGAATCGGTCGTTAACGAAAACCTCCGCAACGGAAGGAGGAAAGATAAACCAGCCTGTTTCGTCTTGTGACGTCGTGGAAGAATGATCGACAGGCGTGTGTGTAAAGAGAGTTCGTTTAAACGAGTCACGTTAGGTGTAAGGTACATATTTACAAATTAAGAGATTCGAGAGGGAGGACCGTAGGAGAGGAGGACGTCCTCCCTCCATGAGAAGTCTCTCTCCCCATCCCGAGGGGGAGGGGGAAGAGGGACCTCAAAATTTAGTTAGCGACCCTTGCTTATTTCGTTTGAAATAAATGTTCGACCCAAACTCTTCTGGCCATGATCCGACACTACCGCACACGCATTCTGTTTATCACGTGGAACGATGCATCATTCATTCCATGTTTTTTTTTTTTTTAAATAGTTCCATCTAAAACACAGCCTCACTTTCAGAAATAACATTCTCATTTTTTAGAATTCCGCCATTGTCAAGGCTATTCTTGTCCATTCTGACAATCGTTTCGTGATTGAAAATTAAATATTCGAAGCGGTCATCTTCAAATATTGAACGAAAGTCATTTACTCCGATTCCTTTCCATCGGCCGAACTTCGGTTCCTATACACGCGTATAGAGTGTCACAATTCAAAAGAGCTTTTCCGCTTCGGTCGATAACGCGCGTCTCTTCGGACCAAGAGACCACTGGTTCGAGTCGAACCGTCGTTTTTTTATTTAAAATCGTGTCCTTAGTGTAGACAAAATAAATTCCGTGAAAACAAAACGACAAAATGATTTACCTAAGTTGGACGAACTGTTTGCTCGGAGCGGGCGTCTGCTGAGTCAAAAACGACAAACGTTTCTTCCAACATGAGTGAGGTATGCGCGTTTGGAAGAACAGGCGTTCGTTGGATACGAAACTCGTTTTCAAGTGCCCTATTCCAATGAGGCATTGTTATTGGGGTGAGGGAGAAATTGTTTGCGCGGGAATCACAACAAAAAAATCCAAGCTAAAATGTTTTGTGCAACCCCTTTGCTTGTAAAAAAAATTAATATTGCTCATTGCGTTGATTGTGCGTTTGCGGCATTGTTGGGTGAAACAACAGTCGGCACGTGATCTGCGTTACGCAAGGGGGACCGACCGACTCTGTTGTGTTTGGTATTTGGTGTTCGAATGTCATCAACGGGATTGGCAGGGTGAGGGTCAGCATTTTTTCTTTTTTATTGTTGGTGAATGTCAAGGGAATTATTCATAAGTTGTCGATGTGTAAACTTGTATATTTTTCATGAAAACGGTATTTTTGGGACATAAGTCATTAATCTATCTTTATATATAAAAGAAATAAAACCACTGACTGACTGATTGATTGACTGACTCATTGATCATGAGATCTCAAGACCTAGATTGCTGAAATTTGGAACACAGATTCATCTTGTGCCTTAGGGGTGCACTAAGAAAGGATTTTTAAAAATTCGAACTCGACTACAGGGCTGCCACCGAGTTGTACCTTTGAAAATAGTAGCTTTAGTATCCTCAGACATCAAAAATAGTAGAATAAATAGTCTCCTCAGAGATCAAAAATAGTAGCCTAAATAGTCTCCTCAGAGATCAAAAATAGTAGCCTAAATAGTCTCCTCAATTATGCATATATTTAGCAAGGATAACTAAAAGCAGTAAATTGCGACAAACGTTAAACAAATTGCGACAAAAGCATTTTATTAAATGCAAGTAATATTACAAAATTGATATTAATTTTATTATTGTCATTGTTTTTAAACAATTCTAAATATGTACTTTATACTCATTTTCTTAAATACACTGCTTAAATTAAAAATGTATATATTTACTAGATATGAACAAATTCCATTTTTAAACCGTACAACAATAGTACTGTTTTGTAAAAGTGCATTTTTGCATCAATATTTCCTTTTTAAAAAAATTAACGTATATAAAAATACCCGAAGAACATATGCTACTTTTAAAGAAACATAATAGAATATGACTGAAGGCAATGGTTGTAAAAATACCGCATTCACAAAAAGTGTCAGCATATTGCCAGATTTTTTTTGCTGAGCTTGGTATTAATAAATATCAGTTTATAACAAATAACTTTCTAAACCAAACAATAGTTTAATAAAAAGCGGAAAATAAAGAAAATTTTCACAAATTTTGAAAAGGAAAAAAAACACCTTCAAAATTGAAATAAATCACTTTTATAATTGCAGTCTTTTAACCAAATTTAGTAGTAATGATAAGTTGTTTATATCCCGAAACTTACTAATTGCATTCATATTAAAAAAATAGGAGTAAAATTCTCAACCAAAAAAAATACACCCAAAATTTTAGTCTACGTAATCACAAATCTAAAAATACAAATCATTCCTTAAACTCTGAATAATTTATTAAGTTTTATAAAGATATCTACTTAATTCCATCAAAGTTTACACAAGTAGTTCGGGAAACAATTGAGGGTTGCATCAAATTCTTCTAATTATGAAACTTTTTGTTGAACCAATGCATGATTCGATTTCTATGCTAACTTTAATACATAGGCTACACAACAACAAAACACATGTATGTTGAGCTTAATGACTTCAAGCAACATTCATGCCAAATTTGAAAAAAATCAAACAACACATTTGGTCATGTGTTGTTTGATTTTTTAGCAAATAACAAGCAAAGATAAGTAACAAGCAAATTTACAAACAGACGAAATGCTGAGAGGTCAAGTTAAAACAGGGACCTAACATTCTCAAAAGCAAAGAAATTTCAACTCTAAAATGCCCATTATTTTGCCAAGCTTGTATAGGATATTAGATTCTGATAATCAGATATAAAGTTCTTTGAAGGTTTAACTAATTTTACCAGCTAACTTATGCAAAATCCCTAGAAATTTCAAAATTTTCATTTTTGAAAATTAAAGAAATTAAGACGCTAAAATGTCGATTTTCAACCTAATTAAGAATTGATTTGCTGTGAATAAGGTTATTAGCTGACTAAATAAACTTAAAAGGCATAAATGCTTTAAATGAGACTATTTAAAGGCAGTTGAAAATATTTAACGAAAATGAGTTCTTAATTAAGAATTATTAAATTTATTTATTTTTTCAATATATACTTAACTAAAATATGTGGATACAAATCTATGGAAAATTATATTACTTTATTTTTTCCACACAAACTTTACATTTATTGAAGAATGATAATTTAATGGAAAACCAACGCTACTACTTATTTTAAGCATGTTGCGTTCAAACAAAAGAAAAATGTATAAAATATATAAACATTAAAAAAACAAAAATTAATGCTAAAACGAATTGCAAGTCACAAAAAAAAGCTTTTTTCAAAACACTTACCTAACCTTGCTAGTTATTTTAAGCATGTTAATATAAATCATTAAAAATTACACACTAAAAAGTTAGTTTAATAAGAAATTTGAAAATTTCCAAAAAGGTCTATAAAAGCCATGTTTTTTTAAGTGGAATGGTTGTGAGAAAGGAAATTTCAAATAAAAATAATTAATATAATAAAAATATATAAACGTTTAAACAAAATATAATTCAATTGGAATTTGAATACCAACCAAACGAAAAAAAACGAGTTTCTTTATAAAAAAATCAATTTTTATTACTGAAAATGACAAGTCCTAAATTTCAAAGTCGTGAATTAAACTATATTTTCGAAAAATATAATGCAAAACAAATCATGATAAAACAGGAATTAATGAAATATATGAATTTATATATCTGATGCAAAAGGATTGAAAGCCTTGAAACGGAGAGCTCAGCAGATCGCGTTTAGCAAATTTCCGCAATTTCAAGGTTTCCATGCATTAAAAAAACATATCAAAAGAGCGCCAATTGAAAGTTGCATTCGATACATGCGTCGAAATTATAATTATAATCATCTGAACTTCCGAGAGATATCTTCCCCGTTTGACGAAGATCGCAAATATTTCTATATGTGAAAGATGCTAAATTTTTGTAAAATTGTTTGAATTTTTTTAGATTGAACATCGATTTTTCGAAAAAACAATAAACGAACTGAAGCAGGTCGCGTATACTGAATATCTACAATTCCAGAGTTTTCATGAGCGAAAAAATTCTTAAAACAACGCCATTATGCAACGAAATATATTGAACATCAAATTTCGACATAAATGTGGTTTTGTAGCAATTTGGCACAGGATACCAATTTTGGCTCAGGATTCCCAATCCTTGATATTTTTTACAGCAATTTTGATTACAACAATTTTGCCAATAACGATATTTTTGTTTAAAATTGCGATACACCGGCACCGGGAAACGTAATCACTGCGATACAGCTCGAAAATCCACTCCTCCCCAGCTATTTTATGCAATTATTTTAACTAACATGCATATAAGCTACACATTTAATTGAAAATTTTAACTAAAATTTTTCGGAATATACGCAAGTATATTTGGTAATTTTTTAGAAAATTAAAAAAAAAACTAATACACTTATTACATTGATAGTAATAAAAAAAAAAGGAAAACGGCGGAACCTCGGAAGATATTCATTCCTGAGGTATATCTAATGTTCTTTGCTTCGCGCAGTGAATTCTAGAAGTAACACACGCAACTTAAACGCAAATTGCGCTCTAAAAGGTAAAGAAAGCGATGTCTATTGGTGGTAAACATGCTGGGCAAGTATTATTTACTTGTAAACACATCCTGCAGCGTTTAATGGTGTTGATTCTTCGACTGTTTGTCTTTTAGAATCGCCAAATAGCAGAAACATTGGCGCCGTATGCAACAGCCAATCAGATT
Source organism: Troglohyphantes excavatus (assembly GCA_963932185.1). Lineage (NCBI taxonomy): Eukaryota > Metazoa > Arthropoda > Arachnida > Araneae > Linyphiidae > Troglohyphantes > Troglohyphantes excavatus. The sequence continues at coordinate 1,304,707 of OZ010674.1, forward strand.
TCGTGATACTTCAAAATGAGTTAAATGGTGCGTGATTCTATGAAATATTAATTAAAAATCAGTGTTGTTAAAAAAAGTTATCAAAAAATAGTCGCCAAAAGCTAAAAAAAGTAGAGGTTTTTTTATATGAAAATAGTCGCTTTTGGCACTATTTTAACAAAAATAGTCGCCATAGTCGCCGAATCTTAAAAAAAGTCGATTTAGTCGACTTTGGCAGCCCTCCGACTACGAAAATAACGATTTTTAAAAAACCTTTTCACAGCATTAACATGGGGAACATGTAACAATGAAATATTTCAAGATTGAAACAATGGAATATTTTAATATTACGTAACCTATGAGGAGCATTCTGATGACTAAATGTCGCCAAATAAATAAATAAAAATGTCGCTAAATGAATAAAAATATTGCCAAACTAATAAAAAACATCGCCAAATAAATAAAAAATTTCACCTAATTAATAAAATATCGCCCAATGAACTAAAATATGATTATATGTAAAAATAACATAAAAATAGCGAAATTAGTGTCAAAAAATGATAAAATGTCAAAATGGTGAAAATATGATTGGATAACGGAATATTCCGTACTACAACAACTATGAAAGTTAAATTTGGCATGGAGGTACATTTTAAGCCAAAATTGCTCCCTAGGAAAGGATTTTCTGGTAGTAGAATTCAAAAATTGGAACTCGAACTGCCAAAAGTAAATATCCTCGCTACTTAACCACTGATTCTTCACTAATTCTCTAACTTTCTATATACCCAGGAAGATGAAATTTGACAGAATTGTTACTTGTATCTTACACAGAAAAGTTAAGCTATCGGGTTGGTGACGATCTTTTCCCTTTGTCGCCGAAATTCAAATGCTAGGACAATGAAACACGACTTAGTGTGAGATAAAAAATGACCTCAAAGCATGTTTTTGAAGCCTTTTAAAAACTATTTTCTGAGATAGGACCCCCAGAAAATACCAGGTTTTCCCTCATGCACCTCAATAAGAAGTATTATACAAAACATTGAAATTTTCCTTCTTTTTTAAGTATTTTTTACATTTTTTTTTTTTTTTTTACTTTCAATGTGAGGGGTTTGAACCCCCGAACCACCCCCTTATCTACGTGACTGCCTCTACTGCGATGTAGAGGTAGGCACGTAGGTAAGGGGGATTAACCAAAAAAGTTCCGATTTTTTTTGGTTAATTGACGTCGCGCTAGTATGGGTCTAATATACGTGGCAGTGTTCGCGGGCCGTTCCTTCGAGACAGACCCCGAACCATCGTTAATGGCCCACTGTGCAGCTCTAGTGCGACGTTATTTAACCAACAAACGGCGCGCTACAGCTGTACATTGAGCTGTTGGCGAGATTCGGGGTCTATATCTCGAAGGAAACACCCGCGAACACTACCTCGTATTTGTTTAACCATCGTCATATGACGAGGAAACACTAAAGGTGAAAATTAACAAAATTTGATGGTGGCCAGTGGCCACTAGACTTGAAAAATGCAGTGGCCACTTTACGTTATGTAGCGACATTACCAAATTCATGCAGTAATAAAAAAAATTAACCTTAAAATGTATTAATTCACATTATATTAAGAAGCTGATGATTGTGTGAATAAAGCTATTATGCAAAATAATTAAATTGCATATAAAATAATTAAATATTTAAAAAATATCCCAGAAAATTATTTTTAAAAATATACAAATTTGCATTTTAAGAGTAATATGACATCTCTGATGAAAATGAAAACCAAATTTAAAATACATACTATTAAAAAAAATTCAGTTGCATTGAGTTTTTTTTTTTTTTGGTGTGTGTGGGGGAGATGAATGACTAATCACGATAACACCAAACTCAAATGTGTCTCCCCAAATAACAAAATAATTATTGCACAACAGTTCTAATTTATCCTTTACAAATTGATGGCAATTCAAATTAATTTGTTAAGGTTCTGCAAATTTACAGAGGAATTCATGCTGAGTGTTTCTACAAACAATTTCAAATCGTTATTACTTCGCAAAGGTAGTTCGATATTACTTCGTTATTACTTCACAAAAAACCTCTTATCTTTATTTTAAAATCATTTTATTGTTGTCCAAAATTTTTTAAAAAAATGGATTTTTTTTTAAACTTGTGAAACTTCAATTAAAATTAGTGAATGGACTTTAAAAAAAGTTTACATATTTTATTTTAAAATTAATATTTAGACTCAAAATGAAATAATAATAAAATATATAGAAGAAAAGAAGGCTTTAAATTGGCAACGATCATCATGCCTAAAACTATACACCGCTACTTATATTCATGTCTCTTTCCAACCTTCAATCGGACCTTTTAAGTCCCCAATATTATCCTACAATAACATTTTATATTTCAATTATAATTATAAACCATAAAGTTCAATTTATTTTCCCAAATATAATTTAATTCAAAAGATTTAGGGACATCACCAAAAGTCACTTGAAATATATTCCCGCGAAACTTAATTGCCGCCGATGACAATTTATTTTGAAAATAAATAAAAGTAACCTTTTATTTAAAATATTTTGAATGAAGACATTTTATTTTGAAATGTTTAGTTGAACTTAGGAATGAGTATTAAGAATTTTAAAACAACACTTGAAATCGCGGAGTAGCGATGTTCCGATTTTATTGATCTAATGGGTTGCATCCAAAATTCTAAGGCTAGCATTAATATCTTTACATATCATTATCACCAAATGAAGACTTCATTGCAGCGGGTGAAAATATGATTGTTTATTTCAAATAAGTTAGAAAAATTTTTGACTTTAAAATGCTGTGGCGTTTACTACGTTTATTAAAAATTTCAAGTCTTTCATCCAAATTTTTTTTTAAGTAATGTATACTATTTTCATAGATTCTATAAACCAATTAATTATTTATTAAAAAACCTAAATTTTGTTTAGTTATTTTTATATGTTTGGGAAATAACGTCAATTTTGGTTGCGTTGCTACGCGATGCGTAGAAAACTTTGCGGCGACTTCGGATTCAAAACATCGGCGATCGGCGCAATTTAGTTGCTCGAATCCGATCTACACTACCCAACCTTTATATTTTAGACAATTTTATAGTCGAGAGTAGTAAGGAGGCATAAAGAGCTAAATCTATGACATCGATTTCCGAAATTGTTAAATTTCTGATTAAAAATAAGTCAAAATTCACAGTGGCGACTAGATAAAAAAATTTCGATCGCCACTTTTAAAAAGTTAGTCGCCACGTGGCGACTGTGAATTTTCACCTTTAGACAACACCTCAGTTAGAACCCGACGCAACTTCTGGAACACCGAGATGGTACCCCACGCAACCTGAATAGGCGTGAGGACGTTTGGATCCCAACGGATTTTTTAACTACACGGCGGATTATTTTTGGCGTGCGATGGTTTCCCCTCGGATCCAATCACTCGACACTTATCATAAGAATCCAGCACCCATGCGTCCGGACACGGACTCGATGCGTTCACGGATGGACACGCCCACCTCACCCCTTTTTATTTTGAAAGCGCCCTTTGAGAAACAAGAAGTGCCCTTTCAAAAACGGGAAACCCTTTTCTTGTCAATAGCGGCCCTGCCCCATTTTATGTGCAGAGTGAACACTGCGTGAAGCGAAATATTAATTTCAGTATTAAAAAAAACAGGATTTGAGAAATTTCATTTTAAGAAAGTTTTAGATCACTCTCACAGATTAGCTATTTCGAGAGGGGGAAAATTAAATTTTATTCAAGTCCTCTAGAATAATAACTTTTTAAACTCAAAAACTAGGTTGTCCTCTTTCATTTTGAAGAACAGATAAAAGAAATAACGCGTTGTTAATACCCAAGTGATGGGATATTTTTAAATGGGGTCACACAACATGTATCCATCCCCCGCATATCGAGCACGACACAGAAGCAAGCTAACGAAAGAAGAGCGTTTTTCATGTTCAAGAACGTGCAGTTCTCGTTCAATTTGAAGAGCAGAGAATAAACGGACAGGGGTCGTTATTTGGGTGTCCGAGTCGCCCCTCGAGTCTAAAAAGAGTTGAAATTCCGTGGGAAGAACGGGTGTCTTTATGCCAGCAGGGGGGGCAGTGCTGAAACCTGGGGGGAGCCCCCCGCATACCAAGCCACGACAAACGTGTCACCTCACGAGGGAGACACAAATCGGCATCCTTGATGCGGGCGGCCACCACTTGTTGCTGAGTGACGTCACACCCCTTTCCCAAGTGCCGTGGGGGGGAGAGTGGGGCAAGGTAGACGTGGAGGGTGTACGCTCGACGGGTTTCTTTTTTCTGCGCGATGGGAAAACGCGATTCAGGGACATTCTCTTCTGGCTGGATCTGGATTTATTTCTGAGGTTCTATTCGATTCTTTTTCGATTCAAAGGTGTTTTAAAATGGCTAATCAGTAGAAACTAGGAACCATGCAATTTTTTGTGCGAAAGGCAACAATAAAGCAAAGTGTTTAGTCAAATTAGTAACTTGAATGAAATGAATACAAATAACAATCATCCACTTTTTAAAAACTCGGTATATTTGATTATATTAAGGCGAATTAAGAAACTGTTTTTGTGACAGTCAAGTAACCGTTTTTTACTATTTCTTTAAAAGTTTCAGTTATGTAACTGTTTTTTAAAAACAAGTTGTAATTCACCCTTTTAAAAAAATCGATCTTTTTTTTTCGAAAAAGAACATTCAGAAATTTATGCTGTATTTACGTTATTTTTAAATTGCTATCCAAATGATTTTCTTTTTATTTCATTTAAAACACTTTGTTTATTTTCTACTGAATCAAATGGCTTTGTTATCAAAATGTTTCTTTTTGTCCGCAGTTTTCTTTTTAGAAAAAAAAACATGTATACAACTAAATTAAATTAACATATTAACAAATATATCAAATACTGTAGAATAGTATTAAATTTTTTTCGAATTTCCTATTCTTTCGTAATAATAAGTTCGATTAACCATTTTTCCTCACTTTACAAATCATTGAAAAAAAAATGTAAATAAAGAAGAATTTTTTCATTGAAATGTATTAAAAGTTTCTCTTCTATATAAAACCGATAAATATAAGTAAATAATTCTAGTTTTTATACAGAAGTTTTCAAGCATCAAACTATCACAACTTCTCTTGTATACTCAAACAAATCAACTTGAATTAAATCCTCTAGAAATTAATTTTTTTGCTGAAATGTACTGTATTAAACGAGATCAAAGCATGTTTACCAATGTGTAATATTTCATTTCAAAATATCCATTTTATTACCTCCTTACCCTCTCTCTCTCTCTCCTCCCCTAGACACTCCAAACCAGTGGCGTTTACAGAAGAAGAAGAAGAAACCATTTAAAAGACAACAAAACCCTCTAGAAAAGCAGTCCATCTCATATTTAAAATGTATTTTTCATAATTATAAATATATTTTAAATATGACGCGAATTTTTTGCTTCCGTTTGAAATGTCACGCGAATCGAATTCCGATTCCTTCTGTCCGTCGTCTTCCTTCACACTCGCAACACAAACTCATTCATAGAATTTTGAGATCAAGGAAGAATTCTCAAAAAACTTTTATTCTTATCCAGATAAACACATTGTGCAACTACTTCTGGCAAAGGGGTTATGGAAATACAGTAAAAAAAAAATTCCCAAGTTTATGAGTGGAGCAACATTCCTCTCTTAAACTCTTTTATGGAGATTATTTTAAAATACTAAATTTGTACGAACTCTGATTTTTTTACAGAATGCAAATTTCAATAGAATGCTGGTAAAAAAAGAGAGTTGTGTGGTTTGGATCCAGGGACCGACTTACAAGCTTAGGGGCCCAGGGCAAAAGAACATTAGGGGGCCCCTCGACGTAACACAAAATAAAACTGCTAAATTTATGCACAAGCACACAATATAAAATTACGTATTCAGTCAGCTTTAATGCAAATATAAATATTTTTTTTAAAACTACTAATTTTCATCTTTTGAGAATTTGAATTAACGTTAATGATCAATACTGCAACAGAGTTTTTTTTATACGTTTCTAGTTCTGTTCTTTCTTCCTTTTTAGCTTTTTTTTATTTGAGCTAGATTTGTATGTTCTACCTATTTTATAGCTAACAAATCCCTAATGATTACAATATTAGGAAATTTGGTATAGGAAAAAAGTATCCGTAAACGATAAATCTACCTGCGATTAGTAAACACAGCTTGTTTATGGTCTTGGACCTTGGTCATTAATTTAATTTTACTAGTGATCCAAAGCGTATATCTTTGAAAAACGCGACGCAAAAGGTGACACACATCATGAACGTGCTGAAAAGTGAAATTGATTTAATTGGGTAAAATAATATAAGTTTTGCAAAACAATTAACGATTGATTTTTTTTAAAAAAAATTAAAAAATTTTATGAAAATAAATTTAATTGATTTTTAAAAAAAATTGATGAAAATAAATTTAATTGATTTTTAAAAAATTTGTTAGTAAATTTATTTTTAAGTTTTTCACATATATTTAGCATTAAATCATTTTTGGGGGCCCCTTTAAAATGGGGACCCTGGGCAAGTGCCCCGAATGCCCTCCCGTAAATCAGTCTCTGCTTGGATCACACTCGAAAGAATTTCAAAAGTAGAGATTTCGACTCCACTCTCGAGTTCGGTCCATTTCTTTTCGCGGGAGCGGAGGTCAAGGAAATGTTGTGACACAAGAGGCATTGCGACGCTCCTGTGCGCAGAGCCTCTCCTCACTTCTGCTGCACGCAACCAGGGGACAATAGCAACTGCAGACGTCCAGATGTGTTAACTTAAACAAAAATCTGGTTTCCTTAATATGCCAAATTTCAAAATGTCGATGGTCAACAGGGCTTTGTTCAGGCAGTATAAATATTAGAAGTACTGGGAACAGTAGACCTTGCGACCAAACACAAAAAACATATATGTCGATTTTAATGACTTCAAACAACATTCATGCCAAATTTGAAGAAAATCGAATAATACGTTTGATCGTAAATGCGTAACAAACAAATTTACAGATAGATAAACAGACGAAATGCTGGAAGGTCGAGTTAAAACAGAGACCTCACTACGCTCGGTCAACAATACAAACTTATCTATGAAATAATATACAGATTGAAATATTTGCATATTATTTCATGGAAGGCCAGATTATGTATACATTATTGTAATAAATTCAGTGTTGTTGATTTTTTATTTGATATAAACCGCGATTTTTTTTATAGTGTTGATTTTTTATATTTTTTGGGGCAACTCTTCAGGTTTCCAATTAAGATTCCTTCTCTTTCCACACTTGTCATTTTCAAACATAAAAAATTTAGACATGGGTCTCTTATGGTGAAGCAAATCATTTAATCATAAGAAAAGAGAAAGTTTCTTTTTTCACAAGACGTGGACACAACTGTTAAAATAACCCGTTTCCCTCCATTCAAAGAACGCAGCTTGAGACTCGTCTACTTACTATGAATAAAAACAAAACGAAAAGAAACATATACAATAAGACCACCCGCACATCTTTAGAATAAGAAAGTTGAGATTGTATCATATCATAAGATACAATATACTGAAGAAATGAGTTACAACAATTTTATGACATGCAATAAAAGGGATAGGGAAAAGAATGTTTGAAAAATAAATTAAAAAGTTCTGTGGACAGAACAGAACATGTTTTTATATATTGCATATAGAAAACGTGCTCCGTCCACATTTTTTTTAAACATGAAAATGAAAAATCACATTCTCTGCATGTTACTAATTTTTATTATATTCCTTTCACAGTCTATTGTTGTTTTTTAATATTAAGAGGGGAGGGAAGGGGGGGGGGAGAATATCACCTACTGCATTATACTTTACTCTTTCAATGCATTATCTAAATTAATTATATAATTTAGATAAATTAATTATATAATTTTTTAAGATAATTTTTTAGATAATTAAATTAATTATATAATTTTTTAAGATAATTTTTTAGATAATTAAATTAATTATATAATTTTTTAAGATAATTTTTTAGATAATTAAATTAATTATATAATTTTTATAAATTATTATATTATAAAGATACTAGTTGAAGTAGTGTATATATATTCCACATCATTAAATGTGCATTGATGCAAGAGAACGGATTTTCTTCGTGCATCAATGCAATTATATATATATATATATATATATATGGTGTACGAGAATGATCTTTACAACCACGACACACAATAAAATCAAATAAGATTGCTAAGTTATGCCACTTGTATATGTAATAGCAACACATGAAGCTGTATGCAGTTAAAAAAAATTGCAAAAATAAATAAAAAGCGATTTCAAATAACCATGCGCTGCTGTTACATGCGATACAACATTTCACACCCCTATATTGTTTCTTTTAGGTTTTATTGATGTTAAGGGACAATGGCGGCGATTCGGGGGGCAAGGAGGGGAGGGGGGCGGTTGCCGCAGCACTTTTTTCGGATGTTGCCCCTCACTTTTTTAATATTGTACTTTTTAAAACTAAATTACAAGTCAATCGTTTTACTGCATTGCCGAACAAAAGAAAAATATTGAAACCCCACTTTATCCCACTACCACAGACACGAAGGTAAGGGAGGGGATGGGGGGGGGGGGGGTCCAGTAGTTTCAAACCCCTCCCACTGAAAGTCAAGTGAAAAAGAGGGGGGTGGGAATAATTCCGAAATGTGTTAATAATCGACCTGGACGTCTCGTATCTATTTTAAGTTAGTATCCTTTCCTTCAAATAACTCAAAATAGAGTAAATATAAATATGCAATATTTATTGTTTTGGGGGTCAATATTATTTTGTTACCCCCCCACTTTTACCGCCCGATCGCCGCCACTGTCAAGGGAGATGATTCTCGTGCACACCCAGCCTCAGAAGAAAATTCGTGGGTCGATACTCGGAATGGTTTTGGAATATTCGTCAATTTTGGAGGAGAAAAAAACCTCTTACAAATGAAACTTCATGGGTCGGTTGCTCTTATATGCACAAGCGACATAACTTTGCTCAATCTCATTTCTTCTGGGTTTTATCGCATGTCAAAGTTGTAAAGATCATTCTCATATGCACCCTGTATATTTTATGTTCTATTAATTATATCTTTAAATTTGTATTTAATAATTAAATAACTTTTAATAAAATTATTAAACAATTTTATGCGATTAAAAACACATAATTTTTCATATATAAAATAAATTGTTTAAAATCAGTGATCCATCCTGGAACACTGAACCCTTTTGTAACCAGGGCCGTCGCTAGAGGAACACGGCGGGGGTGGTGAGGGGTTGGTTGGGGTTTTATGGCGCAAGAGCCAAATTCGGCTCAGCTGCGCCAAGGTGGGGTGAGGGGGCGAATTACAACAATTTGCCTTCTGAAAATTCGTTTGAAGGACCTTGTGATAATTTAACTTGCCTTCCATTCTAGAGTCATAACCTACCATTTCAATTGCTTTTGAATATTGAAAACTATCTCAAAAAAACAGTAACACTAAGAAAAATCTTCATATTTTAAACAAAATTGCTACATTATCTAAACATTTCAAATTTTACTTAAAATGAAATATGCAAAATGTCGAATATGCATACTTCGGAAAGTATTAGGGGATGGAGATCCTCCTCGCAACCCCCCTTCGGATCCCTTGACGACCGACGTTCGTTCGGAGACACCACCGAACGGCAACCTTCCCTCCGACCCCACGGCAGCTCTGCAAAACATCGACGAGACACGAACGACGCGCCAGATTTCATTTTGTATTGAATAAGCCGTAGCCGATTGGGGAACCCGCGTTCCACTACATGAAATGCGTTGTTTACTTATACTGTAATGGGATTAAACTGTTCAGTTATCGAGCTCTGGCGTGATATCAAATGTTTCTTCTTTTGGGGCTAACCAGGGCTGAAACTTAATAAATCACATTTTATTCAATTAGGCCTTCTGTGAAAATTATACGGAGAACTCTGGCTTATAAGTATTTAATGCTTTCAGCTCTTCGAATATATGACACACTTTTGACAGCAAACTTTGTTTCTCCGCCCAATCATAAGTTGTTTTGAAATCGCCTCCGTGCAACGAGTTTCATTTCTGCACAATCGATTGTATCGAAATAGTTAAAAAATCGATTGTATCGATATTTAAAAAAAATGAAACAACTTACCATGTTTGTAAAATCATCCTCGACACTTATCCAGGTAGTAAGGCATTAACACCAGTGGCACTGAGGGGAGGGGATTAGGGCACCATAATCTCGCACAACACGTGCAGAATGAAAGAAAAAAAATGAACACAGTTCAAGAAAAAACGTCGCTTTAAAAACAAAACGAATATCCGAGTTAATCCAAATGTGTCAAAAAGTCGCGCACGGTGGAAATATCCATTTTTAGTCACTTACACAAAAAGTAAACTGAATCCACAACAACGCACGTGACTTTCTATAGATTAAAAAAAAAACGTTTCGTCACTCTTCGTCAGAAATGCGCCGACCACATCTTCTGAAGTCACAGCGCACACGAGGATCCCAGTCGTAAACAAACACTACCACTTCGATCTCTTTCGGAATGCCTTGTGCCACACATTTCGAACTCCGAACGATTGAAAAACGTCGAATTCCATTGTTAAAAAGTCGGAATGTTATGTCACTTGTTTCGTCTGTGACGAGTGCCGTCCGTTTTCAATAGAGCGCAGTTTTCGACTTCGCTTTCGATAAGGGTTGGGACTTTTCTGAAACGAGTTTAGGGTTGCCAACAACGAAGTTTCGTAGTCGCCAAGAGGAGAAAAAGAATCGCCTTCTATCCAAATTTTACCTCATGCTGAAACTTCCCGAATTGGAGTTGGGGAGAAATTTATAAAAAATCTCGTGAATGGAAGAGAAACATAAAAGTCTGGTGTTATGGATATCACATTATAAACACCTCCAAACTCCTCAAAAACACCATTTTTTTTTTATTCTGTCTTTGAAATTTAGTTTTTAAAAAATTTCGTTATTTGTACATTTAAAAAATATTTTGGTAGTGTGAAATGTGTAATATGTCCGTGAAAGAATCCACTATCTCTGTCCATAATAGGCCATTATTCGCAAGGATCGTAGTTAAAACTCGCCAAATCGAGGAGCTCTTGCCACACTTGGCCGAATAGTTGCAGAATGAAGCCAAGCCAGATGTGTTGCCAATTCGTGTGGCAGAAAAAGTGACGTTCCGGCTGGGCTGTTCCGACAGAGCGGGTTTTGCGAAACAGGTGCCTCCTTCTCGAATGAGCGAGAGCGAAAAAGAGGCTCATGATGGTAACCCTCCGATGGCCGACTGCTTAAGGGTTGTTATTTTTTTTTTATATATATATAAGTATATATAATAATTCTCTTTCATTTTGCATTTTTTTTTCTGTTTTAGGCAAAGTACGGTGGCAGCGGAAAAGCATTTATCCACTTGTTTTATAATTTTCGCCATTCTTTGTATCATTTCCCTTTCTCCGCTCCGAACAGGTGGAGAAAGAACAGAGAAGAATTGCTTTTCTTTCTCAACATACGAAAATTAAAATATTCATTTCCTAAAGAAAAAGGAATCGCGCATCTGCTATGTGGAAATTATTATTTTTAACTCGTTCATTCGGCATTTCGTCTGTTTGTCTATGAATTTGTAATGCAGCCACGACCAAACGGGTTGTTCGCTTTTCTTCAAATTTGGAAAGGACATTCCTTGAAATCGTTAAAAACAAAGCATGTGGGTTTTTCTCCTATTTTTTTTTTTTTTTAATTATTCCGTTTCAAGGTGGTGCCTGTTTTATTATTTCATTTCGCATTAAGATGTTGGCCGTTGTAGTGGTTCCATTTCATGTAAAGTTCAGGTTAAAGATTTGGGGGGCTGCTGTTTCCAGAACTACTAGTGAGCTTGAAAGTAAAAGCGAGGTAGGGCTTATGATGGGAGGAGGAGGGTAGGAGTTAAAATGGCGTAATCAAATATGAGTTTTTACCAACCTTTTTAGAGTCAAATTACTAACATTTTGGTCTGGTAATTTACCCGTTTTTCCTTACCTGTTTTTCTGTGAAAAATTAGTTTTAAATGTGAAATTGCCCATCCGACCAGAATTAAAATTTCGCAATGATTCCCGCAACATTTATCATGCCTACGAGGGAAGTAAGAATATTTACAAATTCCTGTAAACTTGACAAAATCACAAACCTATTTGGCAAACTTAAAAAAAAAGCAAAATGTTTCATAAGTGAAACTTCTTAGTTTCATTTAAAGAAAAAAGCCAAATGTTTCTCAAGTTTACGAACTATAGATGGGAAATTGCCAACCCAACAAGAAGTAGAATGTAAAATAAATTACAATTTTACAGTTTTTTACAATAATTCCCCTCCAACATTTTTCACACTTGTGATTTTTCCAGGTCTGCAGGAATTTAACCAACATTGTAGGAGGAGTCTCCTTCCCCCCCCCCCCTCCCCCCTTTCCCTTGTTACGGCTAAATATAGAAGTAGGAATTCGAATATTTTTTCAATTAGCACTTATCCCATATTGAAGGAATTTATAAGGCTTCCATGCCTTCCGGAAGGTTGGTCTCAATTTGCCTAAAATGCGATGTACGCGACTCAACTCGCCGTCTGCATTCTACGGGAGTCCCCCCCCCCCCCCCCCCCCCCCCCCCACGCCGATCTCAACGTTCGGTTTCGAGATCTCGTACAGAATTGTCACGTGTACGGAAATCATTAACCCATTTGTTTTATATTTGTTATTGTTATTCACGGTATCCTCTTTTCGATTTAAGTGCAAATGGAAAACCCACAAGAGGGACTTCAAAAAAAGCTCTGCTAAAGCAAAGGGTCCACTAGAAACTTGAATGAGAGAAAAGAAAACCCGGCGTCGTTGTTCACAAGTACGTCAATGAGATCCGATAGAAAATCGAGTTAATCCGAAGCATCAAAAGAGATAGGGGGGGGGGGGGGGGGGTTGATGAAAAACGTCGACGATCACCCCCCGTCCCACCATCGACGGATGTTGCTATTTCAACGCTTCCTCCGTCGTCAGCGGCCGAGTGGTCGACATGTTAAAAGACCGAATCATGAAACAGAATCGAGTGATAAGAGAAAAATCATTGCTTTCGAACATCTCCTTCCCAAGATGAATGAACGTCGCATGACACAGCGGGGCTGCTGGCGATGATCTCGGAGGAAAGAACCGGGAACACTGCCTCGTGTTCTTGAACAGTAATCAGATGATGAGGACAGCACCTGTGCTGGCACCCGACGCGACCTTCATAGGCGTCATGACGTGAGTGCACAATCAGATTTAACATACACCCATCCCTTATAAACGGTGGATATTTTGTGATCGCGAAAGGAACGAATTGGCAACCCTCCGATCAGGAAATCGCTGCACACATGCTGGGGATCGAACCCGTGCCCATCGGGTGCTTGTCTGAGTCCTCAACCATCATCCCCTGCTACTCCAGGCACTCATTTCTCCCAGGGCTCTTCTTGTTGAACGTGCACGAGAAAAAGGCTCCGGGCACAGAAGAAATCTGCATCCATACACGCCCGATACATGGGAAAACATATTTTAAAAAATATACACGATGGAAATACAAGCGTAAAGTAAATTATAAAGTGGTTAATTTTTATGCCACATGATGAACAAAATAAGACTATGGACGTGATTAAAAATAGGCTCTAAAAACGAGATCATTTGAATAACTATATAATACGTAATATTCATGAAATAGTTTCAAAGGCGGTGACCACACTGTGAGCACTATTCAAAGGGCATTGTAAATGGTGGCAAGTGCACTTTTTTTCCCCTCTGCGAATAACATGTACCGTATTTGTACCAGCTTTTACAAGCAACAAAACACATTGCAAGAAATATTTAAATCTAACTACAACAAGTTTTATTCGCGAATTTCAAATCAGAATACTTTTTTTTGTCGCATCGCTAGTAAAATGGTCCCCTTAAAAGTGGCAACCCTAAAGACGGGACTTGGGGTACCGGAGCTGTAAAAGGTGTTACACTGTGAATGTGCATTCGGTACAGGAAAGCAACTTTACAGAGCGCACACGGACGGAGGTCGCCCATATGAACCTTTTGCAATCGAGTAACATGGTACGTTTTTTTGATGGAACGGTTCAATTCAGTTCCAGCTTTTTTCGAAGATGTATTCTGGAGCGTGCTCTTTCAGGGTGGATAATTATAATTATAGGGTAGGAAAAAAAAATGAGACGTGAAACCGAATATTCCTCTCAGTATTATACCAAAACATGCAGTTAGGGGTTTATGACATTTATGAAATATTTAAAAAAAGACGGGGATTTCAATCTCAAGAAAGTTTTAGATCACGCACACACTTGGCTATTTTTCTAGACGACAAACATATTTCTATTAAAGTGTGTGAATGAATAACTTTTTAAATTCCAGAATAAGGTGTTCACTTTCATTTGGAAGAATAGAGAGAAGAAAAATGACACGTCGTTATTTTGGTTACGAAAGACGCGACACTCTCCAGTGCAAATGGTGAATGAAACAGGTTGGTATCCAAGTGATGTCACACTTTTAGATGATGGAGTTAGATAAAGTGCAAGCTAGCGAAAGAAACACGCACACATGCAGTTCTCGTTCAATTGGAAGAACAGGGACAAAAAGGACAGGTCGTTATTTCGGTGACTGACTGAGAGTCCCCACTCGAACCCAAAGGAATTGGATAAGAGGACATTGGAACAAGAAGAAGTTATGCCAATTTTCTGTTTGCGATATCGAAGAAAATATCTGGGACCACTGCCTCTTCATTTCGAATGGTGCGAGGGCATTTCTACCCTGTTCCAACTCCTACACACTCTCCCTCACTTTGCCTTTCGAATTTTGCGAAATTTGTATTGTAGAAACTCAGCAAATTTCAAGTGAGCATGTTAAATTTCTGAACTGACGTATCACTTCTGAAATAACGAATTTTCTGAAATTGACTCAATCTAGTTTTTGTTTTTTTAATTGTCTGATTCATTTGGGCCAATGATAAAATTTTAAAAAATATTTTTACTTCGCAATGACTCCTCCCATGATTAGGCTATGTCCTTGTGGTAACACACCCTCTACACTCTCTTTGTCGTTGTCTGTAATAATAAAAGAAAGAGTATATCTGTGGGTCGACAATTACCTACTTCCTATGCATATAAAAGGCTGAAAATTTAAATATAAGTAGTATTCTTCCTCAAGATGTACACCTGAGGCTCGGATTTGCAAAATTTCATTTAGTTTTTTTGTTAATGATTTTAACAAGTTTAGAGATATTGCATATAAAACATCTTAAAACTATTTCTAAGATTCTACTACGTATCCTTGTAGCTTAGTGAGAAAAGAACAGAGCTTCGGAACAATATGTCGCGGGGTCTAGTCTCAACGGGGCAACTCAATTTTTTTTTTATGTCTAAGCCTTAACGCGTTTCCCAGGCAACGCAGAGACAAACAGCTGTGTTGTAAATAAAATATGCAACTGCTGGAACCCAACGGATTGTTTCCACTGCTGCTAAAGGGGGTGTGGTTACGGGTGTTGAAAAATAACTTTTTGGTCCCAAGAAGGCGACACAATTCCCTACAGAAATTATATATTACAGATTATATCACGAATACATAATTGAGGGATTTGTGTTTTAAATAATCAAGTTTATTTGCGTTACTTTCAAGTTAGAGCAAAAGGTATGACAATACTGATTCCTCAAACTTGACAATGACAATTTCACCCACCTTGCTACACTTCACAGGAATCAAGAATACTAGTTTTCAAATTCCTGTTCCTGAATTCATAAAAAAATAACCCTTCTTGGTGTATTTTTATACTTTTTTTTGTTTCTTTCAAAATGCAGAAACTTTTGTTAAAGTTAGAATTTTTTTTTTTTAATGCCCCCTTTCGTTTCCCTCTGCACCTTCCAAAGTCTCCAAATGCACATTTTCACGACTCGCAAATCACGGGAAGCACCTGTTTTCTACAGAATGCAAATCTGTCGGGCTGGAGGGACCACCTGTTCAGTTCGGGTTGTTTTGTTATTTTTTCCATGAAAGAGAATCCTTAATGATATTTCCCCTTTCTGTATGTTGCGATGCACGAGGGGGGGGGGGGGGGAATTGAGGCATGGGAAAGTTATCGGGATGGATGAAGGGGAGGGAACTGGGTAGAGGGGCTGCGATACTTCGAAATGAATAAAAAAAGGTTGTTTTTTCAACAAATAGTGTTGATTTGCATGCATTTGTGATCGGAAATGTCACAAACCCAACATCTGCACCTATTTTTCGCATTTGACACTATTTTCTTAATTTTTAAATGTATTTTAACTAGCGATGTGCGTCCATAGCAGGCCTCTAGCAGGGCCACAGCTCGTAGTTTGGGAATTATTTAACATTTCTTTAAAAAAAACTAATAAAAGCGTTTCTTATTTTGGAATGTTCTTTTTTGACGATTCGTTCTCTAAAAAGCTTCGACAAACACGAATATACAGAATGGTCACACATTGTTGGTCATTGATTGGCTGTTTAACTACACATATTAAAACAATATTTTTACTGTGCTTTAACTGATTTTTTTCCCATACCCATTTTGGTACCCACCTTTGCCCTCCCCCGAGAGGAGGGAGGCGCACCCGGTGCCCAGCCCCCCGAGATGTTCATTAAAAATCCACACACACACACAAAAGCAAATATACAAGACATTTCATCTCCACAGTTAGACTTCGGAAGGAAAAATTTGGCGCCCTCGTAGTGGTGATTAAAAAAAAAACACTATTAAACAAAGCAAAAAAAAAAATGTAGCCGCCGCTAAAGCTAAGCCATCTTTCTTTTATTTCTTGTCATTCCCATCCCGTTAACAGATAAGGTATTCACGACTCGCTCAGAGTCCAGGGACCCCTCTGCCAGGTTTTATGGAAAATCAGTCTGTTCATCCTTATACAAGGGGCACGGGAAGGGTGAGTGAAAAGAAGCATCACCACCCCCGCAACGACGGGCGATAGGAAAATAAAGGCCCACCGTATGAGAAACGTCACGAGAGAAAATCATCTTCATAACGGAAAAATAAGGTTTTTCAAAAATACAGCGTTTCCTGAAACAAAATCAATTATGCAAACTGGGAAAATGTACAGAGAAAAATGAACGATAACTGTTTACAGATGACGATGAGAGGGCGCAGGAGAATGCAACAGGTGCTAGGGAAATCTATTTACGAGGTGAATTGAAAGGTGTTTTAATGTGTTCGGAAAATTATTTTAAGGTTGTAACGTTGTTCAGTTCATTTTTAAAAATTCAAATATTCGATAACAATTTCTGAAGTCCATGAAAATTATGTAGGGGCAGTCGACCATCGCTATTGTCGTAAGAAAAAAAGGGACTTTTACGATGTGGAACAATGACGACCTCACGTAAACCCCCGTCACCGCTCGGATGACGGAACGGCGGCAAGCAAGCCCCCAGCGTTTGACTTTTTTTTCTTTTTTTTTTTTAATTTTCAATCTGTTATTCTCCTTTTTCTTTTTTAAATTTTATTCAGAAAATTTTCAAAATCCGAAGGTTTTTTTTAAATTACTGTTTTCAATTTATTTTTAAGGTCCAAAGCCGTTTTATCCATCGTAAAGATTGTTATATGCAATTAACTTTCAAAATCTCAAGTTTAAACTTTTATTTGTTGTAAAAATTATTGTTATCTGTTTGTTTCAAAAAAGTTCATCTGAATGTTAAATTTAAAAAGAGCAATATATTTATATTTAAAGATATTGCCATACCTGACGTGGGTAAAATGATCGAAGTTACAATATATATATATATATACATATATATATATTCATTCGCACTATAGTGTTCCCTGCGTGATTAAAGGGGGAAAATTAGCCGTCAAGCGATTTGTTTCAAATATAAGCGAAGTAGTTGTGCAAAAATAATGTTTTATTATGCCAATTCAGGTAAACGTGATACAGCCAAACAATGACCATCGCCCAACCATTTGTGACCACCTTTTTTCTCACAGCACATATCTGCGGCAAGATGGAACCATGTCCCGTGGACTTCACACACGACGTGGGTCTTTCATGTTCTAGGCCACACATGGGGTCTCGGTTGCAAACCATATTGAAAATATAGTCAGACATTATTATGTCACCCATAATAATCCATCTAAGAGCAATAACAACAAAGCTAAATAAAAAAAAGAACACTAAATGTCTGTGGTAAAATCGCACAAACGAGATCTTCATGACGGTCGCAAAAATAAGTGGGGAGGGGGGGGGAAAGAAATGTCGAGACCACGTTGCGACAGTGTCGACGCGAAAGCAGTAATTAAAACGCACTTTGTGCGCCGACTGCCGAAAAAGTGGTCGTGGCATCCACCACTAATGCCGACTTTGTATTCCGTCCGCAGCGCCACAGACATATCTGCGGGAATCATAATCATCATAATCCTTAGCTGCAACCGCCGCCGGCGGGCAACCAAGCAATGAGAAGGAAAAGGGAGAGATGGCTATCGCAACACAAACGAGCGAAATAACAATCAAATCGTTTCGAAAAAGGGGAAAAAGTAACTCCACTCTGCCATTATCGGTTGTTTTTTTTATCGTTTGTTATTGGGTTCTCTGTGGAAGCAGGACTGTCGTTTGAAAAAAAGTCGAAATACGCCAAGTGATGGCTAACACATCGCCAGACATCGAAGAAAAATCTACCACACTGTTAAAAATGCCTGCTCCTTTTTGAAGAAATTGACATTTAGCTCCTCCATATAATCAATCCACAAAACGAAGTCTAAAAAGTTTTTTAAATTTCTTCGAATAAAAAATTTACAAGTTGGACGTCGCCATTTTTTTCATCTGTACGACGTACCGTACGAATATTTTAACTAACTTAATTAATCGACCCGAAACATTTTGTGATGTCAACACCGAGGGGCAAAGGCCAAATGAGTGGATGTGAATAATTTAGTGTTATACAAGACTGAAATTCTGTCCGAATGATGGCGTTACATAATTTCTTTTAATACATTTCCATTCTAATGCAGTATAAATAGTTGGACGACATCGAAATATATCAAATAAATAAGAACATCCACAAATTGAAATAAATTTTTAATGAAATCGCTTCTTTGGCATGAAAATAGCACAAAGTTAAAAAGGAAGATGTGTATATATTTGTGTTTATTTTTTTTAGGTTCCAACATATTTAAAATGAACGTACGTAAAATTGAATTTAAAAATAACTAATAGAAGATGAAATTCCAAACATGCAGTTATCGCTAAAAGGAGAGAAAAAAAGTTGCTTTCTGTAGAGTTTCGCTGTATTTGTGAGCGCATCTGTTTGCTAATTTTGATATAAAAATGAATGTTGGCAGTAGACAGCATCGAAATTTTGACTTGAAACATAACTTTTATTCTGTTAAATATTTAATTTACATAATTACTAAACAAATAATAATTTTTAAACTGAAGCACATATAAAAAGTACCGAGGAACTCAGTCACCAAAATTTCGACATGTTTAATTGTTCATATTCCACAAATTGAACGAGAACTACCTGTTCTTGAACATAAAAAACACTTTTCTTTCCTTATATATATATACTAACTGAAATACCCGTTCTACGCACGGAAAATAAATAAATTACAAAATTGGCGAAATAATTTTTATAAATTTGGCAAATTTTTTTATGTTCATTTGGCGACACATTGGCGATATTTAAGTATCAGCCAATCAAAATAGGTTATATAACATTAAAATATTCCATTGTTTCAATCTAGAAATATTACTTTGTTACACGTTCTTCATGTTAACCCTATAGAAAGTGTTTTTAAAAAATGGTTATTTTGGCAATTCGAGTTCGAATTTTTAAAAATTCTTTTTTAGTTCACCCCTAGGGCCCCAAGATGAATCTGGATTCCAATATTCAGCAATCTAGGTCTTTTGGATAAGTAGATTCCAAAACAAACGTATACTAACATCGAAAAAATGGTTTTACACCCCTTTAAATACGTTCGATCGGAACAAAAATAGTTTACTTTTCCTAAATAAGGTATAACGAACACATTTGCCAAATTTCTTCTTCATAGGTATACGGGAAGTTGGAGAATTAGTGATAAGTGAATGAGTGGGGTTTTCGCATTTATATATATAGATATATAGCTTGCTTTTTATTTTAAAGTGTGCGCACGCACACACACATGTATTATCTTATTTATTACTTCTATTTAAAAGTAGGGCATCACTTGTGTTATCAACACAATTTATGAACCCTTTGCGCTCGAGCGAATGAAATGAAAGAGAAGAAGCAGAAAATATTCTTGAGTTGAAAAAGTTCTTCTCTCTCACATTTTATTAGAAATTATTTTTGTCAGCTAGAAGCACCCCAGTATATGCATGTGGGTGATCTAAAACTTTCTTCACATTGAAATTCTTTACAAAATCCCCGGTTTTTTCGTTTTGTTTTTTAAACAATGGACACTTCTTATTGATCCACTCAATGCACGTTCGGCTGTGCTGAGATAAAAATTCAGCTCCACGCATCGCTTTCATAATTATCCATCTTAAACGTGAAAAGAACACACTGAAGTTTACCTCTTTAAAAAAGAACAGGAACGGGACGTAACTGTTCCATAAAAAGAACGTCAACGTCAAACACGTTTCTCGACCTTAAAGGGTTAACGTATAAAAATAAAGAAAAAATTCATTATAATATTAAAAATAATTTCAAAATCCTCCATTCGAAGCATAGAAAATGGGTGAAATCGGGGGATGATTCGCCAAAGTGGTCGTCCCCCGTGTGAGAACGGAATGAAGTAGTGGAGAAAAAGAGACCATTTTTTTTATGAATATCCGCTGGATTTTGCATTTGCAGAAAGGGGATTATTATTATGTACAGGAGGAAAGAGCATCGACGATTCTTCTGCTCTGTGTGTGTGTGGGGGGGGGGGGGGGCTACGGCGAAACAGAGTCGCGGGGATTCCGTTCTTCTGCACATTGTTCGGGGGGTGGGGGGGGAGATTTGCGTGTTCATACCAATACAACAACGCACGGGGGTAGGGGGGCATTTTCCTCCTCTTTGATGGGTTCCCATCCCCCCCCCCCCATTTCAAAAGATAAGAGAAGTGAATGTTAAGTTTATTCAAGAGAAAGGGTTCCGCTTACACCCTTTTCTTTACCAAAATGTACTTTGAACCATAAAATAAATTAGTAGACATTTTCGTTAAAACGTTGTTAAGGACTCGGTTAAACGCAGAGAAGAATACACACGAAAGAAGACAGGTCTCGAGCGAATTTTCACAATACGTCTCTTTCAGAGGAAATATTGCGATTTCTTAAATAAAATGATGAATACTAAAAAAACTGAATGACTGGGAGGAAAAAGCTAAAGACCTCTTAGACTTTAGTTTGCCTACGAAAAATGACCCCCCCCACACACACTATCTACCTGCTGACCTTTACTCAAATCCCTCGCATCCAGAAGAAGCTCTCAGCGGCCAAGAGAGAGAGTGTGGCCGGCTCGAAATCTCGCAGGAGCTGCTGCAGATGTTGTTGTCAGGATCTGTTGGTGAGGAAATGCAGATCGCAAATAAGACCCGACCGTGTACCCCCACGCGAAATTTTAAACCTATCACATACTAGGTACATTTAACACCTGATCTCTATATTGAAGCTTCCGCACTTCATGACATTTAGAACAGTCCAATTTAGGTGAATGGCGTTCGAACTCACGATAACGAAAATGAGCGAATTTAGATTTTAAAAAATACAAAATTTGGCGCCGTATTCCTCTTTATTTTTCACCGTCATCTAAAAGACAGCCAATGTCCATTTAAATGCATTACTTCTCATCGAACATTCTTGCCAAAGTTGTGTTTGGAAATAAACGGATTTGAAAAGGAAGAGAAGAGAGCAGAATTTTTATCTGCTACTTTGTTCTTTACCGAAGAATGAAAAAGAAATGGCGCTTTTCAATTCTGTCACGTTCTTAACAACAAGTGATGTTCGAATCAGGAAGTTGGGAGACATCTTTTCCGCCTTTTTTTTTTATTGTGGCTCGAATCAAAATCGCATTTGAAGGGTAGGAAACAATCACAAAAAGAGTAATGATAAAAAGAAAAACTATCTTTTATTTTGAACTCTTGTCGTCCACTTTTATGAGCAGTTGCGAGAGCGGACAGCCGTGATGAGAATGGACGGTCGCCGTCGAAGTGGAAAGAAGAGTCCTCCTTTTCGTTCGCTGAGAATAAAAATCGGAAGTCGAAACGATTTTCGCATTCATTGCAACTGAGGAGCCGTCTCAACTCACTTTTTTTAAGAAAACAATATTTTATTATCATTCTCATAGATTCCGAAATGCCATTACACCTTGCGACTCCTTTAAAACCATCGAAATTTTGTAACATAGAATTGGAAATTTGCAAACAAAATGCCTCCCAATTTCATTTGTACATTTAAAAATGATTTAATTAACAGTTCTGGAATATATAT
This sequence comes from Troglohyphantes excavatus, assembly GCA_963932185.1. Classification (NCBI taxonomy): domain Eukaryota; kingdom Metazoa; phylum Arthropoda; class Arachnida; order Araneae; family Linyphiidae; genus Troglohyphantes; species Troglohyphantes excavatus. The sequence goes on from OZ010674.1 coordinate 1,327,156, forward strand.
TTAAAAAAAAAAAAAAAAATCCGACCCGTCCTGCCTGTAGTTCCCGCACCACCTATTCAGCCTAGGGACCCATGCACTCTAACTCCCACATCACACAATTGCAATTGAATTGCAATACATTGAATACACACAAACACATACAATTGAATGAATTGCAATACCATTGAAAAGACAGCGCTAAATTGAACTATTATATTATTAAGGTCTTATACAAAAACCCTGCAAAGATTAATAATAAAAAAAATACGCCCTCCCCACGTAGTACATACCTTGAAGTTTACTGTCTTCGAAAAGATCATTCAAATGTATTAGCTAAGGAAAGAAGAATCAAGAGTTAGATTTTAATTATCTTTTCCGAGAAAGTTGGCAGCAAGCTTCCCATTGAGAGTAATTTAAGATTGCGCAACCTTTTTCGACCAAAGGCGTGCTTTAATCAAGAACATTTTTAATTAATGAGTGACATAAGTTCTTTACACACATACAGATAATAGCTGTTCAGTCCCAACGATGTTTTCCTATGGTCTGACGGATTCTTGATATGTCTAAGATGTTTTATTTTTATAACAACAAAAATCTAGAAAGGAAATTAAAATTTATTTACCCGTAAAAGAAATTTTTATGCTTTGTACCCTCCTATGAATTAGCTGTGATATGCTAGTTTTGTCACAGCAATCGACCCAAAATGAATTCAAATGGGATCTTTCACTTGCAACTTTAAAAAGGTTTTACTATCATTTCTACCCCGGTTTTGTGTGTGTCCAAGAATATAAAAGTTGTCCAACACGATGCTCAGTTTAAATATCACATACATTACTTGAAGACTACAGAAACACAGATTTTGAATAATTATGGAATTTTAATTTAGTAAGATAATTTTTATTTAAAATGTAAGTTTTTAATAAATTTATTTACAAAATTAGTATGTCAAAAGTTCTGCACCTTTTTCGAATTTTTGACTCAATTTCAGTAAAAGATGAAAATTTCCGAGTTATCTAAAATCACTCGGATATCCGTAGATCGAAAGAATCGAAGAATCGTTGTTGTTGTACATTGTTTTTTGTAAATTTACCACCGTCTTTTTCAGTAAGGGCCATTTTTTTCTAATACATGGCTAAAAGCTGTATTGTAAATAAACGGATTTTTATGAGACAAATATAAAAAATAATTTCTTTAAAATAAAAATTATTATTCTTTAAAAATAAAAAGAAACTCATAAAAAAAAAATCTACACTTACTCTAAAAATAAATTCTTATAATTCTCAGGATAAAAATAAAATATTTTCGAATTTGACTGATACTCTTTTGAATATAGTTATTTACACCATATTTACCGCCTTTCGATTTTGACACTTTATGCTAAAGCCCCCTATTATGTTTGTATTATTTCTATCTGTATTACAGGCAACTCTCGTTATCTCGAACTCGAAGGGAAGTGTATAAAAATTCGAGATATCAAAAATTCGAGTTATCGAAAATCCTATAAAAAAGCTGTTTTGGTAAAAATAAATACTAGTATACTTACACGACTTTATTTAACATATCTATCCAAAATAGTTTGGTGAGTATTTATATTTTTTTCGAAAACAATTATATTTTCCAAATGCCCGATTGCTTGAAATGTCTCTCATGTTTTCATTTCCGGCCTCGATTCAATGAATGCACGCATAGTTTTTATGGAAGATAGAGCCTCTTACAAAGTTATCTTTGGAGGAGACTAGCATTTTTCATTATCATTCTTCTTCTGAGATCGATCTCTCATCAAATGCTGCTATAGAGAGTACATTGCATTATCATTTTGTCGCTATTATTCGCAGCGACAAATCAACACCACACGAAAGCCTAAACAAAAAGGAGAAGGGGTCGAGTGTCGTCTTCATATTTTAAGTGAATTGCTTTCTGGACGGTCGGTAATGTTCCAAGAAAGTGACTCGCACTTTACCGAAAACGTCAGCTGGCTTGAGGGACGATAAATCATTAATCTTCCTGTTGCACTGACTCTGCGTTAAAGACTAGGGGATATAGTCCAGGGAATCCACTATGGCGACATTCAAACAAAAGGGTGGGGCACAGGTAGGAATCCATTGTATGTATACCCTTTCAATAACGCACAATAAGAAAGAGAACTGATAAAGAAGAACGCGGCGATTATATATATGCTAAAGGTTCTTCAAAATCCGTAGTTTTGAGAGGAAAACAAAATTTTGAGTTGTGAGGAAACTTCGAGTTATCGAAAATAACGACGAAAAACTTCGAAATAAAGAGATAAAATTAAATTAAATAAGTAATGAAGGTGCAGGGGAATCGATTTTTTTTCGAGATATCAAAAAATTAAAGTTATTGAGAGTCTACTGTATATTGTGTAGAGGATGAATACAGTGTGAAGTTTGTTTTATCGCTTGATAAAAACCCTCTGAACACCAGCTATACTCATTCATTTTTGGATTTTAGCCCTTTTTCTGAAACCAATAGTAGGTTTTCAGATGACTCCACTATTAGAAAATAATGTTAATATTTAAAAATATGACTCAGATAACTTAATCGCTTAGTGTGGAGATTGGGGTGCCTAAATCATGTTCGCTTGTGTCAAAAACATTCCTTGAAGCGCTCCTGTGACAATCTGTTTGCGGTCTCCTGTCGTTAATCTCTGCGTCGAGCCGGTGAGTGGTCCCGGTGAGCCAATATTTACACAAGTGGATGAGATGCTCTCCTTTATCTGCAGCCACTTCTCTCCCGCAGATGCCTATCTCGACCCACGATGATAAGAACGGGTTGTGACTCGACCGCAACAACAATGACACTTGCTCCGAGAGGAACAGCTGAGATACGGACAAAGATGTTGACAGTTGCTTTCCACAGTTTCCCCCCCCCCCCCCCTCCAATGAATCTATGCTCGGGCACAACCGAAGTGGAGCCTAAAGCAATTGAATATTTACACATATCGCTTCAGGTTCAACTAAGGTTGTCCCCGAGTAGAGAGTTCAATTCTAGTATAGTAGACTGGACTCCCCAATCTCTTCAACACAGACAGATTCGTACGGGAGCCGGTCAATGCGGCGGCTGGATCGAGTACAGGGTCATCGCTAGGGCTTATAATTGCGGAGGGAAGGAGCCTTGAAATTGCTCAGTCAAATAAGAGTTTTTACCAACTGTTTTTTGTCAAATTACCAACTTTTTTAAGATTCTGGTAATTTATATGTTTTTTTCCTACTTGGATGGGAAATCGCCAACCTGACAAAAAGTAAAATTTTGCAATTTTTACAATGATTTCCCCAAGGTTTTTCATGCAAATTCACAAACCTAGTTTGTAAACTTGTAAAACATTTGGCTTTTTCTTTTTAAAATGAAACTTCTTTGTTTCATTAAAAAAAAGCCAAATGTTTCACAAGCTTGCGAACTAGGTGGGAAATTGCCAACCCGACCAGAAGTAAAACGTATTCAAATTTTGCAGTTTTTTACAATGATTTCCCCAACATTTTTCATGCTTAAGCGAGTCGTAAGAATGGTGGTAAATTCCTGACTTGACTGGATTTCCCATTCTATTTGGCGATAACTGGTAAGCATAAAGTTAATATTTTGGCAACCCTATTGATGACGCGCAGATCACTGGCATGATTTATGGTAACCTTCATTTTAATTGTCGCGTTGTTGTGTTTGTTCCGCCATTTTCTGCACTTTCTGGGGCGATCCACGACTGCATCCCGGAGGATGTAGTCTTGGCAAAACAAACAGTCACTGATTGGAGGATGTTCTGCCGGGAGGTTTTGTACAGTAAAGAAAGTCGACTGCTTGAAGGATTTCCTGTAAGCACCACAATCGACTGCTCGTAGGGAGTATCAGCTAATATCCATTGTAGTGGGAGGCCGGAGACCACAATTGCCAGGGGGCCATCAATCGATGTTAGGAGTCTGTGACATTAACTCACGATAGAAACATGATGAATTTTCAAAATCGTGCCAAGGGGTACTGCCATGCAGTACAGAAATTCTCTTACCCCGAACGCATAGTAATCTATGGACGATCCGTCGCACGATCTGGCCAAATTTACCTACATTCATGCGTGCGTTGTCCGATCAAAGCAGTTGTCGCATTTATCGGCCACTGGTGCCATTCCGGCGGATGTCACTTCTCTCTAAAAATAAAGACCTCGTCCGCGTATAGGCGATTGGTGCACTTTAAATCTGTCGTGGTCAGGCTGAGTGGTGTGTCCGCTTAGGTGTATACCTCGTCATTTGTCCATGGCAATAAATGGCGAGGCAGTGCTCCCTTTGGGATAGAACCCAAACAGTGGCCCAGTTGTGCAGTTGCAGTGCGATGTTCATTTAACGAACCAATGACTGCTCAGTTTTTGTCTCTGTTCGCCCAAATAGGGGTGAAATTGCATCGGGCAGTGAGTGTGTCGTGGGAAGGGAATACTCCGTTGACAGATTTCGCGGTGCGTGCCGCGGCTATTTGGACGAGCCGCGGCCGCCATTGTCGAACGATCGCGCAGACCACTCTCTGGTTCGTGACCGGCGCGGCTTGTTCTATTTAAAAAGCAATCTTCTATCACCACCGATTGTGTTTTTTTACTCAATGCCCATATTCAGGTGGGTCGGCAGGTTCGAACTCGCAATCCTCCGCCTACGAGCTCGCTGCACTTTCAAATCGAGGATCGAACCCACAACATTCTAATGACGAGATCGATGTCTTTTCGACCAGGCCACGGAGTAACCGACACACGTGTTGCACGAATGCGGACACGATGTCGTGAATGTGTCTGTTTCAAGTGGAATCGATTCGGGTGGCAGTACGCGCGTCGACACACGCCTTCCTCTGCGTCGGCGTGTCGCCTCGTATCCGGCAAAGAGAGAACCGGACACGTTACTTAATAACATCCGCTCGAACAAAATGACGACGGCTATTTACAGGAACATCGATTGATTAAAAAGAGGTCAATCAACTGATAGGGGAAGGGTCTCTTTTGACACTTTGCGATAACTTTTCTTATATCATTTGCGACCCTGTTCGGAAACGTGCCTGTATTTCGTAAAAAAAATCTATCTCATGTGGCACTACGCTTACATTTCAGAAACTTTCGTATTTTCATTTCTCAGGACAAGGGTTACGAATCGTAAACTCGCGTCGCGGTCATCCAATTGGAACGGCGTCACTACTCACTCCCAAAAGCTCTTTTGAACCCTTTCAGCCCCAACTTTTTTGCCGCAGTGAAAAAAAATCCCTTTCTAAGATGTGTTTCCTAGGCATCTAAATAGGACTCATTTCTGACAGAATGTGTGGATCACTCATTTTGAAAATGAAAAGCACCCATAGCGCGAGCATCAAAAAGGATCCATGGAGCAGTCTTTAAAGCATCCAATGGGAGAGTTTTACACCGAGAAGAAGAAAAATAAGACCGCTGTTAAAAGGGAGAACAATCCGACAAAGTTCCGTAGGATTTAGAATGGAACTTCAGCTGAGGTATAATTTTAAAGTTTTGGCTTTTTTTTCGAATTATAGGTAACTTAGAAACAGATAAAATATAAATATATTTGTGTTGTAATTTACTCTTGTAGAATAAAAATATAACTTATTTGACAGACGCATTTCCATTGTGAACCATCAGGCTTCGTGAAAGATAATTCTAGTATTTTTATTTCCTTTAGTCACCCTGGAAAACTCAAAATGAACAAGTGTAGACATGGCGCTGAAATCGTCTGTCTCGTGCACAGAGAGCTTAATAGCCAGGATATTAATAAAAAAAATAAATGTTACATTTTCCAATTCCCCCAATTCGAGCTACGACTGCCCGTGAGTGAATAATAGAACCTGCTCTATGCAAAAATAAAATGTTTCAGGGTAGATTCATTCCTTCTTCCACATCAAATGAAAGCGATTCCTTTACTCTTCGGGTCCGCACTTTCGGGACGGACATCTCGTCGGAGGCTCCTTCTCTCCCGTTACCTCTGCCCCCCCCCTCTCTGTCGAGGAGAGGGAGGGCGAGGTAGGGGGGGGGGGATCACGTGCCACTATTTACCACTTGCCTACCGGTCTGACGGGTCGTCGCGCATGACGTCACGCCAGGAAAGGCGAATGCGTGTTTGGCCTGAAAAAAAGAACAGGTTGTCGGATGACTGCCGCACAGGTGTAGAGAGAGAGAGAGGGAGCGCTTGTTTGAGGATTTCGTTTATTTCTCGTTTGCGTCCATAATGGGAAGTGCATCGCCCAAAAGGAGGATTTTTAGTGTTTTGTGGGTCTAATAAGAAAATAACCTTACTTTTTGCTGCAAAATGACGTCCAATTTACACGGAATTTACGAATTTTAATTCATACTTAAAATTTTCAAATGTACAAAAAAAAATGTCATGGTGATTAAAAAATATTTGCATTAAGTACACAAAATATAGGCTAAAAACAAAATTCTGCGGAGTGATTGAATTTCATTTCAACCTACCTGGAAGAATTTTTGTAAAATACGCGGACCTTTTGATGTACATCCACCCCAGCACAACTTGTCAACATATTTACGATCTTACAACATATTTACGATTACCAAAAGATAATTCCTACTGCTTTTTAAAACTGTATTTATTTATTTTGACCCAGTTGCAGATTTGTAAATTTACACAAATTCTTCCGCCCCCATTTTCAAGAAAATAGAGAAGGGTCATTAATATGAATTTTTTTCTCCAAACCGCCATTTTTAACCAATACATTTTTAGTATACAGTTTGCAGTTATTGCAACTGATTTTTATAAAAGTAAAAATGTTCCTTTTTATTTAGTAATATTCTTATCATAAATATCAAATTTATTAAACCCAAAGAGTTGTCCACTTGCAAACGCTGCTATATCCACGAAATGCTTGTTTGAGTAAATCGCGAAAAACTGTCAAAGCTTAATTATTGTTAACACAATAATATTTTTTGTTCGTAAAATGAAGGAAAAGCTCAACAATATGTCAAATTTGTATAAATGTGTCAGATCTCAGATTACTCAATTAATATATAGTCTACATTTTAATTTTCGCATAATACCTTTTGCAACTGGAATAAGTATTTAACAGGTTTTGCAAATATATGCACCGCTATCTTTTTTTTCAAAAAACAAAAGCGACCCATTTTTTTTTAATTCTATATAAACAATCTGTCATAATATTTTACAAATATTTTACTGAAAACAGATTTTAAAAATTATATCTATATGAATAATTAAGCTTTTAAATATTCTTAACATAGTTTTATTAAAAACATAATTTATAATTTTAATTATAAATTATGTTTATAAAAATGTTAATTATATATATATATATATATACACTTCGTAAATTACAATCGAACTTCGTAAATTGGACACGAGCAACCTTCTTCGGCTCTTTTCCTTCTTTCTCTGGCTGACAGGCCGGCAGCCCTGGTTTGCTTGCATTCGCATTAGCAGACTCTGGCAGATGATAGGTTGCGTTAAGAGTCATTTTTTAATATCGAGAGTTTTCTTTTTTTATCTCTTACAGGAGAGATGTATCATTATGTTAATGACTGTTGCGAAGTCTGGAGTATTTTTTTTTTTTTGTCCTCTTCTTACTTTTGCTGTTCAGTTGATTTCGGAATCGGGCAGTAGGGAGGGGGGAGGGAGGGCAAAAGAAAAGAAGAAAAACTGGCAGTCACATCAACACTTTTCCTCGTCCGAAAAAAAAGTGGGGGCTTGTTTTCGATGTTCTTTTCTCGGATGCTTTCGACGGGGAAGGAAGGAGAGGGGGGATTATAGAGATGATGTGGAACCCAACCCTTCCATTTACAATTCCAGATGAAGCGAATACTTTTTCTCGGTTAGGATTTTTTTTTATTTCCTAAACATAATAAACATTTAAAAAATAAATAAAATAGCATTGAGAAAAGTGGATGCAAAATAGAGAACTTTACCAAATACATTTTCGCAATTTCCGTAACGTAGAATTGTCTGCATTCTAAAATATCTGCTTAAATCGCTAGGTAAAAACTATGGTGGAGAAAACAGAAAACCACCCTCGTTGGTCTGGTTGGAAGAGATTGGTTGGTTAAATGATAGAGTACTAGAACTGAACAGTGGGCTATTGGCAACCGTTTGGGTTCTATCTCGAAAGAAAGACCCGGGAATACTGCCTCGTATTTTTTAACCATGGTGAGAATGAGATGACGAGGACAACACCTGGAGCTGGCACCCGACGCAACCTCTATAGGCGTCAGGCCATTGTACATGTACTCCGATCATGTTTAACGTGCACCTTTTTATACACGCCGGTGGAAATGGAGGATAATTTCAGATAACTTTTGTAATTTTGTACCAAATCTGGCAACCCTCCGATCACGAGATCGCTGAATCTTAGAAGAATTCGTTACCTCTTCGCCACCGGGCCGACTGGTTGGAAGAGTACCGAGCTCTTGATCGGAGAGTTGTGAACTCGAATCTCGTCTTGTTGAGCATTCGTTTTGTGTGGGAGATGGAGAGGGGAGGGCATCAGCTCAGGTTTTCTCCTTATCATTTGACTATGGTTCAAAATGACGAGGCGGGGGGAACGAGACATGGCCATGAACTCAATCGAGATAATCCAGGGCGGATAAAGTAGGGGGTCGTCCACACGTAAGGGAAGAGAGGTTCGGTTCTGCATGGATTCATATGGTCTTGGTTAATTCCTAGTTTAATTTACGGTCACACCGATATTTGACAACAATTGGCAAAAGATAAAGCTGGTAGGTTTTGCTTGTAAGCACCATAATCCAATGCTCGAAAGGGGTACCGGCTGCTGTCCTCAGTAGTTGGAGGGCGTAGGCCGGAGACCACAGTTGCCCTACGCCGGTGCAGAACGTTCCTCTACAGGTGCGTTATGCAATAAATGGACGACCGGTGGGTCGGATAGATACCAAATCAAAAGTGGGGTCACGACCCCTCCTTTGATCTGAACTGGTTCCGTTTACCACGGTTTTATCGATATCCACGAGGTAGTATTCCAGGGTGTTTTCTTCTTGTTAGTTTCTGAACCGTCGCCAATAACCCATTGTGTAGCTCTTGTGCGACGTTCTTTTAACCAACCAATCCAAATCGAGATTAAAACCCACAAGCCTCCGATTATGATAACGGTATTTTTGTGATTAGGCTATCGCAAGCGAGAGTATATGAAAAAAGAACCAACAATTTGCGAGAATAATTGGTTTGAATATTTTATAACATAGATGGCAAGAGTATGTAGCAAAAAGAGAATGATCCTAAAGTCTGAGGGGCGATCTACTGACAGAAAAGAGAAAAAACTCGACTTTGATGAATAGTCTTTGGAAGAAATGCAAATTGTTTAAATGAAACAGTCGCTCGGGGGCGCGCTTATCGGGATGGTGAACAAAGGAGAACGGAACATTTATTTTCCTTTTTTTTTTGCATTATGTCAAAAGACATATTCGAGAGAAAAAAAATTGCCTTGGCGCATTTTATAATTCAAGGTGAGCGTGAATAATAGTTTTTAATCAATTACATTTGCACTTTAATCAATTGAGCTTATATATATGACCTTTTTTTTTAAATCAATTACTCGCGTCCTTTTCGAATGTGTTTAATAAAACATGAAGAATTATTCATACGAAAATTGATTTTTTTTTCTCTCTGCTTATTCAGAGATGGAAAATATTGAAAAAAAAACTTTTTTTTTTTTTTTTTTGTTGAGAACGTACACCGCCACCATTTGCGGCACTCGGCCACTACCGGTTCTGAAAATTGTTGAGAGGAGAGTTGATTGGATTTTAATGGCGCAACGTTCGAGGGTCGGGATTTTTTTTATTTTTATACCGATGCAGTTTTATTCTCCATGCACACTTGCACAGCGTCGTCAGGAGGATAGACTGTTATATTTTGAAGACATTTCATCCCGACCTTCATCAAGTGAATACTTTTCGGCCGAACGGTGACTTCAGGCACCCCCTTGGTCTGATGCGTCCATTCGAGAGATGACTCTCAGACAGCGGCCTCTACCGCAAAGAGTTTAAAAAAAAATCGAGTGTGTAACACCCTGTTTACGAAGCGCCCTCTATAGCGACTGTAGCGCCCTCTTCTGGTTTGTGAGTGAAATCGTCAGTCGAGGGCCAGATCTCAGCATGGGAAGTCATCTGCGTCTTGTTTCCAATTTTAGGTTTGTGCTGTGTGTAATTCATAATTTTAATTAAATTTGCTACACTAAAACACAAATGGCCATTCTTTGTCTTGCTCATCAAAGAACCCTATCCGTAGCGCTAACCCCACGCTACACAAGTGTAGATATAGATGTGGGCTGGGTAGACACCCAATATGCAGAGTATTTATAAATGGGTATTTACCCTTACCCAATGCCAAAAATAAAAGTAATTATAGTTTTTAAAAAATTACAAATATTATTATTTATTAATATTATACCATAAATAACTTTTAATAAATACAGTCTACAACTTCAAGTTATTGGAATAGACTTTTAACCCTCATTGCTCGGTAGGCTCCGCTGCGGAGACATATATTAATGCTATAGAAATTTGGAATGCTCGGCTGTGGGGACATTTCTGTTATGTCATATATATAAATGACGGAAATGTTTCAAATGTACTTAAGTTTACAGCCCCCACAATAAAACGCCAATGATTTTCGCCAAATGGTCTGCAGTGAAAAGAATCGACATAAAAATATGCTGGGACTTAAAGAGTTAGCCACACACCCTCGATATGTTGGTCGATATAGGGGAGCGACCACTTATTGGAGATAAGTGGGGCATTCTGCTTGAATAAAGAGTAAAATATCATCAATATGCCGCCAAGATATTGGCATATATGGGCAAATGCCTCTAAAATGGAGAAATGAGTGCCAAAATCGGTAAAATATAATAAAACAATACTAAATTCGTGAAAAGTATTGTAAAGTGGGGACAACACAAGTAGTGTAAAAAGGCCGATTCTAAGACGTGGAGTAATGTGGAGTACGGGGAGTAATGTGGAGTAATGTGGTGCACCGGGTTCTGAGCCGTGGTGCACCGGATTCTATAGAGTGGATCTGGTGGATCAGGGAGGATCTCGTCTGTCAAGCCGTGGATTGGGGGCGTGGCCTAATAGAGATGACCAGACTTATGCAAAAACGGGTGACGTCACCGAGGAGTAAGCAGGTGATGTCGTCGGGGAACAGGTGTCGACGACTCATCCTCGCATACGGGTCGAGACAAGGTTTTACTAGGCGTGGCTTAATGGAGATGATGACCAGAAGGGAGACTCATTCAAAAATGGGTGACGTATATAAATAAATATTAAAATATAAAAGAATATTAAAATATAAATGCAATATTAATCAGTATTAAAATATAAATGAAATATAAATAAATATTAAAATATAAATAAATATTAAAATATAAATAAATATTAAAATATAAATAAATATTAAAATATAAATAAATATTAAAATATAAATAAATATTAAAATATAAATAAATATTAAAATATAAATAAATATTAAAATATAAATAAATATTAAAATATAAATAAATATTAAAATATAAATACATATTAAAATATAAATAAATATTAAAATATAAATAAATATTAAAATATAAATAAATATTAAAATATAAATAAATATTAAAATATAAATAAATATTAAAATATAAATAAATATTAAAATATAAATAAATATTAAAATATAAATGAAATATAAATAAGTATTAAAATATGAATAAAATATTAAATATTAGTCTAATTCTGTCATATTTTATTTACTTTCTCAAAATTGCAGTTGCAGGGATCACATTATTTTCAGCAACCAACTATTCTTAACATTACACCTCACAACCCGCAGCTTATAATTAAAAATTCGTAGATGCAGTGCAACGCCATTTTCCACCAATACCCAAATTTAAAAAAAAGCAACTTCCATATCACATAACACTCCATAAGACATCCTTTACTAATACCTGATTGGTTCTTGATGATGTCATTCTCGAACAAAAACCTGATTGGTCCATTTCTGTTCATACAGGTCGAAACAAGGATTTACTAGTTCTGGTCGTAACCGCACGGCGGCGCTGCATGTAGAGGAACGAACCAATCAGATTCTTATTTGAGGATGACATCATTAAGAACCAATCACAGGCCTGAAGAGGGGCCAATTCCTCTCCGTCGTCAGTATAAAAGCGGAGGTCAGAGCCGAGCCTGTAACTGGTCTGTATGAATACCAAACTAAAATAACCAATGTTGAAACGGGAGTCATCACTGTTAGTACTCCCGTTGTTGATCCTAATCAAAATGGATTATTTCCAAACTGTGTTATTAAAAGTAACTGTAAACTTAATGATAACATACAGACCACTAATGTTAATGTTAATGTTAATGATATTTCTGCCAATGACTCTGCGGAGCATATGGACTGTAGCGAGTATTTTCCGGAAACGGACAATTGCGAAAACGTCATGGACGTAAGTAACAATGGCGGTCCCGATCCGGAATGTTTAAGATTAACTGCAACTGTCGAGGAGATGGCTTACTTGGATAAAGAATTAGAATTCCGTAAGGAATCAGTTACTAGGGGATTAAATGGGTATGAGCAATATAAGGGGTACATGCATGATACCGATGTTAAAATTATTGAATGCCTAATTAAAAAACGCGAAGAACTTAAGGTAGTTTTGTCTACCATTCCAAAATGTGAGAATAGTAAGTGCCATAAGCACAACATTGATGGCATTAGTGCTAAAGGTAAGAGGACCCGTAGTAGGACGGTCTCTAATGGAAAGAAGGCTAAAAAACCAAACCCTGATCTGGGTAAAATGGGTACTCCGGGTGATGTGTCGGGGGCAACTGGTATGGACAATGATGGGTTCAGGTTCCCAAAAAACCCAGTAAGAGCTGCAAAATTTATTCCTATCCTTAATAATGAAACAGAAACTTCAAACCAATTCAATGAACTCAATGCTCTAAATGAACAGGTAGAGAGAGATGGCGCTAGGCCACCACCACCTTTCATGATTGAAGTTAATCAGAACATTAAGGAGGTGTTGGCTCAAATCCAAAATGTCACTAAATGAAGAACTAAACCAGCGGGTGAATACATTCGAATTTTCACAAAAGACGATACGGAGTATCGAAAACTACAAAGTTTTGTTAAAGAAAACAATATCCTAGGATATTGTGTCACTCCAAAGACCAAAAAGCCTCTTAAGGTTGTCATCAAAGGTCTCCTTACTGATTTCACTTGTGATGAAATAAAGCAAGATTTAATCGATCAGGGTTTTGACCCAATCAGCGTCACCCAACCCATTAATCGCTTTACTAAACGTCCTCTGAACTTTTATACGGTGGAACTCCCCCGTAATGATACTAATGAGAAAATCTTCGAGCTTACCAACTGCTCTTTCATGTCGGTTGTTATCGAACATTTTCAGCACAAAAAGGGGATAATGCAGTGTTATAACTGCAATAAATTCAATCATACTGCCAACAACTGCATGATGCCACCGAGGTGTCTAAAGTGTGGTCTTAACCACACCACAAAATCATGTGACAGGCCCAGACAGGAAAACCCTGTCTGCATCAATTGCAAAGAGGTGGGACATGTTGCCTCTTTTAGGCAATGCCCAAAATACCCTAAAACTAAGGCTGAGAGAGAGCAAGAAAGGAAAGCAAATGCCCAACCAATCAGAGGGCAGACCAGACCAACAGCCAATCACAGCAGACCTTATGCTAATGCAACCGTAAGCGGACTTTCTTATGCTGGGGCAGCCGCAAACGGCATAAATACTTTCAATCACAGTAACGATAATCTCCCTCAACCTAATAACTTTACCAATGCTAATGATATCTCAAGTTTTACAGAAGCAATTGCCAACATTGGCCCAATTGTGGAGTTAATAAATGAAATTGCAGGTCTGTTCAACGGTATGGACAATGTTAATGCTCTTTTGAGTAAATTTAAGGAAAGTAAAAACTCTGCGGAAAAATTTCATGCATTGACTGAATTCGGGATCAGGATGAATCCCATACCAAATATTGACGATGACCAATAAAAGAAATAAGAAAATCATCAATAGAAAACATATGAATATATGTTTTTGGAATGCGAATGGTGTCTTAAAGCAAATGTTCACTCTTAGAGACTATCTTGAAAAATACCAAATTGACATCTTACTTGTGCAGGAAACCCACCTACGAGGTGTTCATAAACTTTTCATTCCTAACTATATTTCACACAGGTCGGACAGAGAGGTTGATGTTGGTACTAATGCATATGGTGGGACTGCGATTCTCATCAATAAAAACCTCCCTCATCAGCGTATCTTCTTACCAAAATTTAAAAGCATAGAGGCTACGGCCATCAAACTTGAACTTAAAAATCAAGAACCAACAACCTTTGTCTCAATTTATGTACCATGTGGAATTTCCTCAGTTGACTTTCAAAGTGACCTTGGCCATCTTTGCAATATCAATGGTAATGTCATCATTGCTGGAGACTTTAATGCTCATCACCGCAATTGGAACAATACCTCCAATAATTCAACTGGCTTACAAGTTATGAAAATTATTCATAATAACAAAATGGAGATTGCTTTCTCAACCACGCCCACTCATTTTACAAGTACGAATAGTACAACCATAGACTTTGCCCTCATAAAGGGATTTCACTTCCACTATAAGATTGAGTCCTTGCCGGAATTGTCTTCGGACCATAACCCGGTCAATATCTACTTTGACTTAACTTTTAATTTTGATATTAAAAATAACCCAATCACCACTAATTGGGAGAAATTAAAACTTGAAATCAACAAAATTTTTGTCTTTCAAGAAAGAGTGGTTAAACCTGAAGACATTGACCAAAATATTGAAAAACTTACTGAGAAAATCATGGAAAGCCATGAAAATGCATCCAAAATCTTAGCTATATCAAGTAAAAGACACATCCCGCGATACATTAAAAAACTAATCACTGAGAAAAATAAACTCAGAAGAAAATGGCAATATTATAAGGATCCAGCTCTGAAAACTCAACTGAACAGGGCGGAATTTGTTATTCGTAAGGAAATCCGTAATGTAACTAACAGAGACTGGAATAATCACATCGAAAACCTTAGTGCCACTGATAACTCTGTCTATAAGACAGCTTCTTCACTAAAAAGAACTTTCAAAGAAATACCACCATTGACCCAAAAGGGAGGTGGTATTGCAGAAAAAACCAGAGAAATTGCGGAAACTTTGGCTAACAGCCTCAAAGATCAATTTACTTGCAACAAAATCAGTCACCCTAAAACGGAAAAACTTGTCAAAAAGGGCATTGAAGACTATCTGAACAAACCTAAAAATCCTGAATACAACAGAGTCTCTGTCACTGAAGTAATTAAATACATCAAGAAGATCAAAGTCAAGAAGTCGCCAGGCAGAGATAGCATTACTAATAAGATGGCTAAGTTCCTTACCACCAATATTATCATTCTTATCACTGAAATTATCAACAACATGTTACAGTTTGGATACTTCCCATCTAGCTGGAAAATTGCTAAGGTTATTCCTATACATAAAGAGGGGAAGGATCGATCCCTTCCTGATAGCTACAGACCTATATCATTGCTACCTATCTTCAGCAAGATAGCAGAATCTGTCATTCTTACAAGAATCAGAGATCACCTTAATCAAAAGAGCATCATTACCCCTGAACAGTTTGGCTTCATGCCGGGGCTTTCAACAACTCATCAACTTCTTCGTGTTGTTGAGTATATCTCAAGCAATTACAATAAAAGGATCCATGTTGGTGCGATATTTCTGGATATCGCAAAAGCCTTTGACCGTGTTTGGATCAAAGGCTTAATTTACAAGCTCATCACCAACCAATTCCCAGACTACATCATCAATGTTCTTACCTCCTACTTACAGGAGAGGAAATTTCATGTTCAAGTTAAAGAGGAACAGTCATCTCTCATTGATATTCAAAGTGGTGTCCCTCAGGGCTCCATCATTGGACCGGTGCTTTTCCTCCTTTACATCAACGACATTCCAAAAACTGAAAAAACAATGCTTAGTTTGTACGCTGATGACACAGCCATCTTGGCCAAGGGTAGCATTCAGAACCTCACTAAAAGCCTCCAAATACACCTTAACTTGATCGAGCAATGGATGATCAAATGGAAGATTAAGGTCAACGTGGACAAAACTGAGGCCATTCTATTTACTAGAAAAACCAAAGCTAAAATTAAGAGTTATCCTAAGGTGCAAGGTAAAAAGATTGTTTGGAGTAAGGAAGCTAAGTACCTGGGGGTGATTTTAGATAAACACCTCACATGGGATCCGCATATCAAGTATGTCGCTAAAAAGTTCATTAATGTTAGAAGAAAACTGTACAACTTAATTTCAAGAAGAAGCAAATTGTCTCGTAACAACAAGCTCCTCATTTATAAATGCTACCTCAGACCAATTTCGAGCTACGCATCTCCGGTCTGGGGTTATGCTGCGAAATCTAACTTTCAAAAGCTCCAAACTTTGGAGAATTCAATTATTAGAACCATTGCAAAAGCAAGAAGATATTTCAACACGGACAACATTCGAAAAGCACTTGATATTCCTAGCTTCAAGAAATACAACCAAAAGATTGCCAAGAAATTTTATGAAAAGCTTACCAACCATTCTAACACAGAGATCATTCGCATTCCAAACTATGATGCTAGGCTTGAGGTCAACAAGAAAAGACCTAGAGCTTTTGTTACTTGAACATTACGTATCAAATTACTACTCATCACTCCTTCTAGGCTGTTGTTGGAGGCTTCTGCATCCATCATCCTCTTGGTTTTGAGAGCATTGAGTTTTCATTTACTTCATGTTTACTTCAGACTTTCTGAAGATTTCTATTTTATGTACAGAGAAAAGTGCTTTCTCCTAAATTCACAGTACATTCACCATTTCTGCGGGAAGTTGTTTTTCCTGGGATTTGGGTGTTTGTGTTCCCATTCATTGTTCCTATCATCAGTTGTCCTCGACACCAACCCCCATGCCCATCCTTTGACTCCTTTAATGCGCCCTGACATGTCTCATTCTGAGAATGTGCTGGATTTAGACGATTTGATCTTTGTTTTTTGTGTGTGTTGTCACTGTTTTGTCCTCTTACCTTATGCTAAACAAATCATGCAGATATTTAGGATAAGATAATTTCATTGGAAGGGTTAAAGAAGCTTCGCTTCTAGGCACCTAGACGAATAAATTCAGTCTAAATTCAGTCGAGCTCTGGCATTCTCTCAGTAGAACCTGCTCTTGCGATTACTCTAGTTTAGCTTAGCTTTAACTTTGTTTAAAATAGATATTGAAGACGATTTCGAAAACTCAACATTGCCGTTGAATGATGAAGTTATGGCTCTCATGGATTTTGGAGATTTAACAGCAACTCAATTGGATTTTAGTCAACAAAAGGAATTCACGTGTCCGGAATGTAATATGCATTTCACTAGAAGATATAATTTGAATCGACATCAACGGAATAAGCATGGAGGAATGCAATACCCGTGTTCTCGGTGTTCTAAGGTATTTTCGCGAACCGATGCTCTGACAAGACCCCTTTAAACACACAAGCGGCCTGCAGATACAGAACCACTTGTGCTTCTAAAACGACGTCGGACCAGTGAGGATACATCTCTACCAGGACCTTCTGCTCTACCAGGACCCTCGACTCTACCAGGAACAGTGCACTTGGCTACATTCTAGAAGTTGATTTGGAGTATCCAGCATACCTACACGATTTACATGCTGATCTACCACTTGCTCCAGAAACATTAGCTCCACCCGCTTGTAAAGAGAAGAGGTTGTTGACAACTCTGTATAAGAAAGAAAGGTATGTGGTGCATTACCGAAATTTGCAACTCTACATACAACAAGGACTCAAAGTGACAGCCGTGCATAGAATTTTACAATTCATTCAATCGCCATGGCTAAAACCTTACATTGAATACCCAACTGCGGACCTCTGCTACGAATGAGTTTGAGAAAAATTTCTATAAACTCCTGAATAATTCGATTTTCGGAAAAACTATGGAGAATATCAGACGCCGAGTGGACATCAAGTTGTGCGGGAACGAGAAAACAGCTGAGAAATGGATTGCTCGCTCCAACTTTCAAGATCGCACCATCTTTTCTGAAACTTTGGCAGCGTTCCATATGCGACGGACTGTACTGAAATTCAATAAGCCGATTACCATTGGAATGGCAATATTGGATTTATCAAAGACCCTTATGTATGACTTTCACTATTCCAAGATGATACCAAAATATCCAACTGATCGACTGAAACTCCTGTACATGGATACGGATAGTCTTATCTACAATATTCACACCGACGATGTCTATAAAGACATGAAAGAAGACATGGACCTGTACGATACATCGGATTATCCTGCCAACAATATTTTCGGTTTTCCTCTCGACAACAAAAAAGTCATCGGCAAGATGAAAGATGAGACCAAGGGAGAAATCATGACTGAATTCGTGGGACTCAGATCCAAGATGTTTGCCTTCAAAACAGGCCATGACAATATCACCAAGAAGCTGAAGGGGATTAAGAAGGCTACCATCCATCAAAAAATCGAATTTGAAGATTATACGAAGTGCCTGTTCAACACCAAGAACTCGTGACCAGCATGAACCTCATACGATCCAAGCGCCATGACATATTCACCATTACCTCAAATAAGTTGGCCATTTCCCCATATGATCAAAAGAGGCACATCTTAGAGGATCGCGTTAGCACTCTTCCATTCGGACATTATTCACTAGCCGACATGTGAGTTCGAATGCATATAAAAATGTAAAAAGAAGAAATGTAAAAAGAAAAAATGTAAAAAGAAAAGACAATAAATATAAAAAGAAAAAAAAAGAGTTTAAAGTGTGCAATAAAATTTTAAAATAAAAAAATTTAAGTGTGAAAGGAATTATAAAAAAAATAAATATAAAAAGGAAAAGTTAAAAAAAAAACAGTAAATGTAAAAAAAAAAAAAATTGTTTAAAGAAAAAAAGTTTGAGTGAAAATTACAATTTAAAAAGAAAAATGTTAAAATAAAAATTAAAAAAAGTTTAAGTGTAAAATTATATTTTAAAATAAAAAGTTAAAAGTAAAAAATAAATTTGTTAAATGTAAAAAAAACAATAATTGTAAAAAAAAAAAAAATTAAGTGTAAAATACAATTTAAAAAAACAACATAAAAATTAAAATTAAAAACAAAGTTTATGT
The DNA here is from genome assembly GCA_963932185.1 of Troglohyphantes excavatus. NCBI lineage: Eukaryota > Metazoa > Arthropoda > Arachnida > Araneae > Linyphiidae > Troglohyphantes > Troglohyphantes excavatus. Next base: position 1,346,352 of record OZ010674.1, read on the forward strand.
GAAAATTACATTTTTAAAAGAAAAATGTAAAAATAGAAAAAGTAAAAAGAAAATTGCTAATTGTAAAAAAGAAATTTGTTGAATGTAAAAAAGAAAGAACGTAAAAAAATAAAAAGTTTAAGTGAAAAAAATATTATCCATAATAAGTTTTTTACCCATATCCACCCAAAGTCATATAGTGTTACGGAGTGTACTAGCCCCATATAGGCGCAGATGCCAGAGGAGAGTTCTGTGAATGATTTACCCACTAATCAAACGTTAAGTATCATAAATATATTAAAATATTCGCAAAAAAAGCAGGAATTACAACTATAGATATAAAAAATATTAACAAAGAATAAAAATATAACCAAGAGTAACTAATAAATCTGTGTACAATGGGTGTCTATAAACGTATCAGAGAAACCAATGTGTATATTTGTACTGAAATGTTGACACATATTTGGTGGTTCGGAGAGAACCACTAGTTTTGGTTCGTGTTCTATCTGACTCCAAAGTAATGTACACGAGACATGTCGTAATTTGGTGGAAACAGCTTCTTTAATCAAATTTAATTTTAAACATAAAACTTTAACTGAAAACTAAGATTTAAATAATACAGAGATTCAACCAGCACAGCGGTGCCTCGTCTGGCACAACACTCAGTCCGCTGGGGGAAAAAACCTGAACGCCGGCGCAGTTCAGAGGAGCAGTGTGGGAGAGTCATCGGCTGCCTTCGTTTGACTGGACGGTAAAACACCCAGCGCTGATCACCACAAAATTGCAAACCGACGAATCATATTCCTGTAATGCTTCTACGTCATACTTACGCCAAATTGTTAGTATATCTACACATTTAAATGATTTTCTCTTTTTATAGCAACCCCCTTTCACACTTTTAACAACTCTTGAGGATTTTATTTTGTAAATAAATGTGCAGTGTTTTTATTTTAAATATGCAGCGTTTTTATTAAATATCGATCCGATTTTTTAAATTGCATAGTTTTATGATATAGAACACTGTGAGAAGACAATCACACAAGAAAATAAATCAAACTTATATATTAAGAGTTTCAATGGAAATGTTTTTTCAACAGGAATGTAGATGTAGATGGAATCGGTGCTGGTTTTTTTTAAAAATTTTTTATACTATATCTGTAAATTTGAGTTTTGTACTCTCATATAAACCTCTGGAATTCTATCTTAAAAACAATTATTGTATTTTGCATTTTCCAGTGGTCTCAAGAATAAAATAATTTTGATTTCCTAGACTAAACAATACTTAATTACAATTAATATGTAATTAATACGCTTCATAAAACATTAAATATGTTTTATGAAGCGGAATGTCATGAATTTTATTAAATGATAATTTTGAAATTTATCCTAAATATGTTTAGTATTGTAAAAATTTGAAGTTTTTATGAAAATCCCACATATTTATGAATATTATACATAAGAATAATAAGTTTCAAATTCCATATATAATAATAATCCATAGATAAATTATTACAGTGAGAATTAATGAGGTTATGGGGCACAATCAGAATTGTTAAATTCCTGGGTCCTTTCATGAAAACACCAGCCCATTTTGTAATATATTACAAGTTTCAATTTTGGAGTATTCAAAACTGCAACCAGGTTCGAACAAAAACAAACATTATAGCTTATCGCCGCAGTTGGCGGAGAAAATAAGGCCAAAACCAAGCCAAATCGATAACGTGTATGATTGGTCGGTTTGCAATTTTGTGGTGATCAGCGCTGGGTGTTTTACCGTCCAGTTTCGTTTGGTACGCCTGGTGGACTGCGCACGCGCTCACGCAGGTCGCAGATCGCGCCACCTGCCGTGAGCCGGCTAGCGCCAGAGAGAGTGGCTAGGTCGCCACAGGGGTCCCCCCCTAGTCCGAAGGACGATAGAAATCTCACGGGCAGTACCTCTCAACAAATCGGACCCGTCGGCCATATCTGGTTTTCTGACTGGCCTCTGGCATGGTCGGGGCAGTAGGTTGAGGATCTACGTGACCAGCTAGATCGTCGGGAACTCGGAAAAGAAACGCAGGTTTTAGACGGTCAATGGACACTGTATCTGTCCGGCCGTTGACTTCAAGCTTGTAAAACTTCTCAGCCCTGGATAGGACCTTGAAAGGGCCCTTGTAGGGTTGTTCCAAAGGTTTGCGGACGGCATCGGTCCTAACAAAGACGTGTGACGTCCTCGGAAGATCCGTATGCACAAAAACCTGTTGCGAAGAGTGATGCGTCACGTTGGCTGGTCGCAGTCGTCGCATGTGTGCGCGTAGATCCTGCACAAAGTCCGCTTGCGAAGGTGGTTCAGGTGCTGAAGAGGAATTGCGAAAGAACTCGCCCGGCAACCTCAAGGTAGTGCCGTACACCATCTCAGCCACGGTGCCTTGAATGTCATCCTTCAGACTGCAGCGGATGCCCAAGAGGACCATGGGAAGAACCTCGCACCATCTCTCGGTCGAGTGGCACTTGATGGCTGCTTTGAGTTGTCTGTGCATCCTCTCTACCATTCCATTGCCGCTCGGGTGATAGGCGGTGGTTCTGATCCTGTGTGCACCAAGGAGCTTAGAAAGAGAAGAAAACAGGTTACTTTCGAAGTTAGACCCCCGATCCGTCGTGATCACTTCGGTCACACCAAAACGGGCGATCCAGTTAGCGCAAAGAGCCTTCGCCACCGTTTCCGCAGTCTGGCTCTTGAGTGGAATTGCCTCAGGCCATTTGGTATACCTGTCAATGCACGTAAGGACATATCGGAACTCCTGAGAGGGTGGTAAAGGGCCAACTATGTCGATGTGGATGTGGCTAAATCTGGCGTCAGGTCTAGGAAAATGTTGCAGCATCGTTTTTGTATGACGATGTACTTTAGACTTCTGACATGGTATGCAAGTTTTTCAAAAAACCTTGCAGTCTTTAGCCAAATTTTTCCATACGAAACGTTTTCGAATAAGATCGACAGTAGCCTTTGCCCCTGGGTGCGAGAGTCCGTGACAGACGTCGAATACTTTGCGTCTGAACTCCTTGGGTACATAAGGTCTTAAAACTCCGGTTTTGGTGTCACAATATAGTGCTTTGCTTGATGAGGGGAAGGTTAAGGGCTTTAACTCGAGACCGGTATCGGAATCGAGCAGGGTCCGCAACTCCTCATCAGAATCCTGTGCGCATGCCATTTCATCGTAATCTAACGGTTCCGGAACCTGAATTGCAGATATACGGGAAAAAGCATCGGCTACAGAATTTTCACTCCCAGAAATATGTCTGAGATCGGAAGTAAACTGACTTATGAACTCTAAATGCCTTTGCTGCCTCGGGGAAGTTTTGTCAGACTTTTGTTGGAAATCGTAAATTAAGGGTTTGTGGTCAGTGAAAACCGCAAATTCGCGCCATCAGTCACTAAAGACAGTTCAGCGTGAGGAACAGGATGTGATAAAAGAGCAGCATCAGCCAAAATTTGTTTACAATCCATAAACGCTTTTGTTGTTGTCTCAGACCAGACTATGGGAGTTTTGTCCTTTTTCTTTTTCCCTTTAGTTAACTCATAAAGGCATGCCTGGGTACCAGCAGCGTTCTTAAGGAACTTATGGTAAAAATTCAGCATTGCCAAAAACCGACGTAGTTCGTCGACAGTTTTTGGAATTTGGTAGTCCTGCAGAGCTTTAACTTTACTGGGAAGGGGGGATATTCCCTTGCATGAAACCTGAAAACCCAAAAACTCGATTTCGGATTTCCCGAATTCGCATTTAGGGAGGTTGACCTCGATACCATATACCGCAAGACGCTCGAAAACAGTTTCTAGGTCTTTTTGGTGCGTTTGAGTGTCGTCCGAGGCGACAAGAACATCATCCAAATACACATAACAACATTCTAACCCCCGCAAGACTTCGTCCATAAATCTCTGGAAATTCTGACCAGCATTACGTAATCCAAAACACATTTTTACGTACTCAAAAAGGCCAAAAGGGGTGATAACGGCGGTTTTAGGTATGTCTTTGGGTTCGACTGGTATTTGGTGATATGCCTTTACCAAGTCGATTTTTGAAAAAACATTTTTTCCTGCCAACCCAAATGAAAAATCCTGAATATGGGGAAGTGGATAACGATCTGCGATACTTTGATGATTTAAACGTCTGAAATCACCGCAGATGCGCCACTGTGCATTTTTCTTGGGCACCAGGTGTATGGGACTGGCATAAGGACTGCTAGAAGGTCTGATTACTCCCTTCTGCATAAAGCCGGCGCCACATATGCGGTATTCGCCGAATACCGAGCGACTCGCTTTAACCCGAGCGACTCGCCATAACCCGAGCGATTTACTATTACTTGCTCGGATTACAAAAACCTGAGCAACTCGGCTTCTTGCGAGTATACTTGCCGATTTCAGAACATTTATTCGCAGTAGGAAGCAATAGTTTTATGATGGAAAAATATTCTATTTTATTAACAGATTTGTACAATATAAATATATTTTAATACTTTTATGTTCATTAAAAACATATTTTTAATTTGTGATAATTACAATGAAATTTTTTTAAAATTGGAAATCAGTTGTTTTTATTTGTGTTACATTTTCATTATGCTCATAGCCATTTGCGAGTGCAATATTTTATTATTATTTTCATAGATTCCAGAATGCCATGCACATGGAGATTCCTTGAAACCGTTGAAATTTTGTAACATAGTATATTTTTTCTTAGCCAATGTACTAACGATTATTTGTTTACAAGATATAATATCGACACCAGGTCAACATAGAGTTCATTAAAAAAATTATATTAATATTCGACAGTGAATACTATTCACAATTTGATGTCGAGATTAAACGTATGAAGATTGACACTTTGCTTTTGTTTATCCATTTTCGGAAAAAGTTATATCGTTAATTACTGTTTTATTGGTATTTTAGCAATATGGCCCGGCGTTACTCGTAGTAAAAGCTGCTCGATTTTTGTGTAGCCACCGCATATCACTCTCTGTGCACTGTGTAAAATAAACTTTATCAAAATCTAGATTTATTCAATTATTTTGAGTAGTTTTGAAAATACCTAAACCTAGTACTTTTTTTTTAATTTTTACGTTCATGACTTTACATGCTATTGCGATTGATATTTAAAGTGATGTTTTTGCAAGAATTTTTTTTTATTATATTAAATTTTTTATATTATTATTATTTTTTTTTATATTAAAATTCCTAAAATTTAAGGATTAAAAAAGCCTTTACGAATATAGCCTTGTAATATCATGTCGATAAAAATAAAGTATTCAGCAACAATAAAAGTAAAATACTTGGCATTGTTGCTTCACTGTCAATGGTGTTGAAAACTTATATGTTTTTAAACGTTTGAAATTTTTTGTAATAAAATTAACCAGTGGGGTGCCAGCTCAGGTGTTGTCGATGTCATTTGACCACGGTTCACAATGACAAAAACAGTGTTACCGAATTTTTCTATGTGGATAGAACCCGAAACCGTCGCTTGTAGTTTATTCTGTAACTTTATTGCGACGTCAATTCAACCAAAAATATCTTATATAGATTTAAAATTGACATATTAAGTAATACCGATAACTAATATCTAAATAAGGTGCGTTTATCAACGGAAACCTCGCTAACAGAGGAAGATATGCAAACTGCTACGCCTGATTCCGCGTATGTTCCACGTCCGCTCTCCGTACGTGCTTTGCTTTAGTTCAAGATTTTACACGAATCTTCGCCAAATTTCCTTTTATAACAATCGTGCTTAATTTACTATGTTATAGTATCAGAATGTATCTGTCACCTTAAGGAATAGCTGGTTTTAAAACTGTTTTACATCAAAACCAAATTTTATTTTTCAACTCAAGATTCTTCAAAACGTTTAAAACAATGACATTTCATTTCGAGGTTTTAAAATACTATTTAAATATTTTCATATTTTTGTGTCTTCATCAAAACAGTTAAATGCAAGAAATCGAAATGAAAAAACAAATAAATTAATTTAATTAATAAATAAAAAAATTATATGAACAAATAATTTAGTCAAATTAACAACTTATATACGATAAAAAAAAGATCAAAACACCAAAAAGTTTTTTAAATATGAAACTTTAGATCATCGGCTAGACCAAATTTATGTCAAACGTGCTATTTTTAGAAAGTTATAGTGTCGGAATCGGTTATCCTCAAAGCGTAAAATGGTGTTTCTATCATAACTACTATGTCCCTACACACACCCTTTATAGATGGTTTTAAAGACGTTTCATGACAAAACTCCATTTTATTTAGGTCGTGAGATTTCAAATCGTTTAAACACACTGAAAACTCGAATAGAAGTTTTAAAATAATATCTTCATTTTTTCGCATCTGCATAAAAATAGTTAAATGCTTCAAAAATATAAATAAGTAATAAAATGAAATAATTTAATTGATAAATAAATGAAATAAGTAAATGGAACACAAATATTTAAGTGAAACAGACAACTTCATAAAAATAAATGAATAAACTAAATAAAAATTCTAAAATAATAACACAACAAACACCTCGATATATTTTAAAGTCAAATTGATACGAAAAGAACAATATTCACTCTTTAAATAAAAAGAAAATAGTACTATATTGATAGTCAATGGTAATTGGCCATCATAATATAGAATAAAATATCGATAGCCAATCACCATTGAGCTCGCTTCGAGATGTGTTCCATTTTCCCGAAATGAGTGGGAAACGCAATTATTCAATTTGCTCGCTTTAACCCGAGCGAAGTTGCTCGTGATAAGGCGAACACTTTGTAGTGTGGTGCTGAAAATCGTCGAAACGCGAGCGACGCGGCACTTGCCGAATACCGAGCGACCCATCCACACATTCGTCTTAAGGCGAATATTGAAGGTTTCGTTGCTCGGGATTCGGCGAATACCGCATATGTGGCGCCGGCTTAAGATCCTCGAACTCATCTTTAAAAGCTTTTCAGGCGATAGTCGTCTGGCTTTCGAAAATACAGGTGGCCCCCGTGTTTCGATACAATGAGTGACAGAATGAGTCCTTATAGTGGGATTCGAGTTTGGACTAAATAATTTAGGAAATTTTGAAAGGATTTTATGATAAGGGGATTCTTCCGACACGTAGGTTAAACCTAATAGCCCAGTAGAGATAGCTCAAAAAAAGAGGTTGGCTTGCAAAAAATGGAGTAGTTTTGATTTTCGGGTATGTTGTATGTATCGACCCCCTCGTAAAAAATCCAAGTTTTCGACCTCCCACCCCTTGTGCGTTTTCCGCCATCTTGAAAAAACCGCTAAAAAAAGGCACTTTTTAAAGTTTTTCCTCAATAACTCTCTTTCAGTACATTTTAGGTTAAAAGTTACAATTACAATTTTAAAGAGCATTAAATTTCCTACAAATTTCATGTATAATATATTGAAAAATTCTGAACATGTACTGAGATATAGGGCCGTAAAAAACTATAAAAAATTCAAAAAAATGAAAAAAGTCAAATATGTCGTTAGTTTTACTTGAATAACTTTTTTCTGTGCAGTTTAGCGTAAAATGCATAATAACCAATCTTGTAGAGGATTAAATTTACTACAAGATCCATACAAAATATTTGTAATTACTACGAACAGATGCCGAGAAATGTTGAAATAACATTAACAATGTCGCACGTACTTTCCCTTCCTTCTCTTGCATATTTCCAGTTGTAGGAGTTTCGGTTCCCGTTCTGTTGTGTTTGCTCGTTTTTTTTGTTTTTAAGCTCTGTAGTGTGTGCTGTTTTGTTCAAAATGTCGAGTTTACATGGAACTGTGTGCTTTATCTGTGCTGAAAGTTTGAGTGAAGGTGAAACGTTCGTAGTGAAAGAGCTAGGCGAATTACGTGAGTCCAGTGTAAAGTGTAAACTTTCAACTCATTCTGCTTTTCTGAATAATGTGAACGAAGTCAGGGTTCATACTTCATGCCAAAAAAAAAATTAATGACAAGCTGATTGCAGCTTACCTCCGAAGGGCAGCTTCTCAGACTGCGCCTGGACCGTCCCGTAGATCGTTGAATGAATGTGTTTTCACTTTCAAACACCACTGCTTCCTCTGTGAAAACGAATTACCTAAGGATTTCGAGGAGAACCAGAAAAAATACACTTTGTATAGACGTGATAAAGTGTTTTTGTGTGGAAAACTGTCCATGAAAGAATCAATTTTGAGTATTGTCAATGCATGTGGGAGCCCATACATCAGTGATATGTTTCAAAAAGACTAGTTACAAAATTCTCAGTGATAACTGGTACGGCGAAAGGAAAAAAAACTTGGAAGAAGAAAGTTTTCGTATCTTTCAGGTTGCAGCTTACGTCATCGCAGAAGACATTCGTTCTCACGTTTATGACAATAGTGTGTATACACCTTCAGTTGACTTCCTTCAGGATGTGAAGTCTGTGATACCACCTTCTTTACTTTATTTCATGGAAAGTGTGATTATGAAACGTACTGAAAGTGGGATTATGAATGTACTGAATGTGTCATTGTCACATTCAGTGATACCCGCAGTAAGATCACGGTCATTTTTGTCATCCCTTCTCTCTGGAGTAGGTACTTATTTGTACAAGAAATTTGGATCACGACTTCATCTTATTATCATCCTTGGGATTTTCTTCCAGTTATGATGAAGTTTTTATATTTGAGCTATCTGCTGTACTTCATGCGGACGCAACCCTCAAGAAAAATGCATTCTGTCAATTCATTTTTGATAAAGCTGTCTTCAACGTTAACACTCTGAATGGAGAAGGTACATTTCATGCAATGGGAATGATCATTTCTGTTACTCCTAGCACCTCTGTGATCCCAGATGCATACGAATCTGTTGTAGTTATTGGTGAATACATTGACCGTTCAGTATTGGTCACGGGTTTAGCACCAGACAATGTGTTCTTTTGCAAATCTGGTAGGAGCAACGTGGCAGATGCCTTGTACTCCAAAATATATAAAAATATTGTGGAAAACATTATTTTTCTACTTGCGATAAGTGGCTGCGATACGATCTCCGCTCTATTTGGGCAGTGGAAAATGAAGTTTTGTACCACATTAGAAAGTGATGTATTCCCCAATGAACGTATTACCATTTTCAAAGATCCAGTTGCAGAAAAAGAAAACATCACGGAAGCCACTGAAACTTTCCTTGTGGCCCTTTTTGGCGGTGACCTAAACATTTCTATAGATGAGTTGTGGTATCTTCGCTTTTCTAAAGCTGCTATAAACACAAAATTCAATTTGGCTTGACTACATCCAACTAAGGATGCAGTTCAATATCATGCATGTAGAACTTATCTGTAAGTTCAAACCTGGATGAGGTATGAAAAAGACGCTCTCAAATGGGGCTGGAAGGTATTGGTGGCTTAACTCCAGTCCCAATGAGTAAAGAACCAGCACAACAGGCATTGCTTAACATGATTTCGTGCCAATGCAAAAAGACTTGTGGTAACAAATGCTTCTGCAAAAAAAGCTGGGCTTCTATGCTGCGTCTTCATTGTGGATTCCAGTCCAGCAGTAATGCACCAGAGGTTGAATTGAACATGGAAGAAGACGAGTTTGACGACCTACTGCCTATTGGTTGAAGTAATGAACTTTATACATCAATCACACCTGTGCTAAAACAACAACACTTTATGATGGATTTTTAATTTGAGATTTTGTATATATCATTAAAACAAAAGTTAAGATGCATTTTCAAATTGTATTAAGTTTAAATATAGGTATTTGTAAATGCTTTAAAAATTTGTGTTTTTCATTGTAAAGTTTTTGTATTCTCCTAAATTTGTTATAAATCTCATGTATTGCATGCAAGTTCTTGTACTACATACGTGAACTACATGTATATATTACATACATAATAGATTAAAGATATTACTTTCAGGAATACTAATTTCAACAAAGGGTGATATTTGCAGTTTACAGCCAACTTTCACCAAAATTGTTATTTCAACATTTCTCGGCATCTGTTCATAGTAATTACAAATATTTTGTATGGATCTTGTAGTAAATTTAATCCTCTACAAGACTGGTTATTATGCATTTTACGCTAAACTGCACAGAAAAAGTTATTCAAGTAAAACTAACGACATATTTGACTTTTTTCATTTTTTTGAAATTTTTATAGATTTTTACGGCCCTATATCTCAGTACATGTTCAGAATTTTTCAATATGTTATGCAAGAAATTTGTAGGAAATTTAATGCTCTTTAAAATTGTAATTGTAACTTTTAACCTAAAATGTACTGAAAGAGAGTTATTGAGGAAAAACTTTAAAAAGTGCCTTTTTTTAGCGGTTTTTTCAAGATGGCGGAAAACGCACAAGGGGTGGGAGGTCGAAAACTTGGATTTTTTACGAGGGGGTCGATACATACAACATACCCGAAAATCAAAACTACTCCATTTTTTGCAAGCCAAAATCCTATCTCTACTGGGCTATAAGGAAGGTCCGGAGAATATTGTCCCTTCAGTTCGGAGTGATGTTAATCCGTCCACAAGCTGGCGGTTCTTAACATCGACCAGTAATCCGAAATGTTCCAAAAAGTCTGCGCCCAAAATAGGATGAGAAACATCGGCCACTAAAAATGACCAGCGAAATGGTCTACGTAACCCGAAATTTAGATCATAAGTTTTTGAACCAAAGGTTTTTATGGTTGAACCATTTGCTGCATACAGGACGAGTTCTGTCGGCTCGCATTTTTTAACCAGTCTTTCTGGAATGCAACTACATGCCGCACCACAATCGACTAAAAACCGATAATTCGTGTTTTTGTCGATTACAAATAAACGGCTAAAGCTCAATTTATTATCTGCCGCCGCAGAGACAGACAAGCTTAATGGTTTTCCGAAAACTGGCAGGGCTTGCGGCAGTCAATCGCTTTATTGCCAAACCTCCTATGATACCAACATAACTCGTCCGTATCGGACTTGTCGGTAGAAGTATTTCTCTTGCCCAATGGGGTCTTGCTACGGTTACGGCTCCTGGTGCGATACTTGGGATTAAGGGTCAAACGTCTGACCTCCTCTCTGAGCGAAGCTATGTCCTCTTTAAGAGATTGCACCTCCTGACTTTCTTGAGTATGAGATACTCCAGCAACACTCAGTGTGCAACCCGAAACCTCGTTAACCTTATCGGCAATTTTTGCCAGCCCATCTAAGGTTTCACTGGAAACGGATAAGATCTGTTGCATAGAAACAGGTAAGCGCTGTAGCCACAAGGATCTTAAGACCTCGGCCGACACTTTCCCATCGGCAAGGTTCCGCATTTCCAGGAGAAGCTGCGAGGGTCGTTTATCCCCGAGAGTTAAATCCTGCAGCAAGGTTTTCAAACGAGCCGAGTCGGATTGCACGTACTGGGCAAGTATACGCTGCTTTAAAGTCGCATATAGGTTTTCGGTTGGTGGAGAACGGATTAGATCCGTTGCACAAGAAAGTACGCTCGCGCCTAAGGCAGCTACCACCGAGTGGAACTTAGTTACATCCGCAGTTATCCCGGAAATATGGAACTGGGATTCCAACTGTCCGAACCATAATTCGGGGTTATTTTCCCAAAAAGGAGACGGTCGGAATGCGACCCTGGCTATGCCTTGTGGAGTCGGTGGTACCGAAGCTTCCTGTAAAACGTTAGCTTCCAACATATTTAAAAAAAAAAAACAGTTATAAAATCACGTTAAAAAAAAAGTACGAAAGTTAATCAAATTCAAACGCGACGAAATGGCACGCGAACAGAAAACAATGAGCTACGCGAACCAGGTCGGGTCCAAATTAACACAGTCTCAAGAAAAAACAAATACGGTAATCTCCCACTCACCAAACCGTCCAGCGTGGCACTATCAATCCGCAACCAGCACCAGTGCTATAAAAACGACTTGAGGGCGGCTCCGGTGCGCAAACAGAAAGTCCAGGAACGGCGCGGGAGCTCAAGTCCAGAACGGCGGGAGTTTCCAAGTCCGGTTGTTTTCACGTCCGGAACGGCGGGAGTTTCCAGGTCCGGTTGTTTTCACGTCCGGAACGGCGGGAGTTTCCAGGTCGGGTTGTTTTCACGTCCAAGTCAACCACTTTGGTGGTTCGGAGAGAACCACTAGTTTTGGTTCGTGTTCTATCTGACTCCAAAGTAATGTACACGAGACATGTCGTAATTTGGTGGAAACAGCTTGTGATGTTGAAATCGTCTCCTCCCAAGCATTTTACGAATAAATGACTGTCGTATCCGGATAAGTTATGAAACACCACTGGGATAAAGTCTGGAGTTCTTGCTTTCAGGTTACAGGTATTACAAGCGGTTCCTCGAAACTTCTTCGTTTGATGATCGTGATCCTTAACCTTGTAATTCGTCTGGGTAAATTCCTTCTTGCACATGTAACAGTGAGTTTCTTTCCGAAATGCTTCCAGCTCCTCTTTGGTTAAGGGGTCCATTGGTAAAGGAGTTCTGTACACTTGCTGTATTTCCAGGGCTTCCAGCTTCATCCGCTCCATAAAAACTTGATCTGCATTCGGTCCTTGGTACACGTAAGGGGCTTTGAAGAGTCCTGTGCTCGAAACTATGTAGTAACAGAAGCTGACAGCCTCGTGTCTTTGATAGGCTTCCGTGTATGACTTATCAGGGTTCGGCTGACAAGATTCTATCGGTCGAGTAATGCACTCAAAGTCAGCATAAATCACGAATGGGACATTAATGGTATGTTTGATATTTTTTAATACCACCCATTTATCTTCCGGCATAATGACTCGAACGGCCTCGTGCTGATTACAACTCAGCTGATGACGGTGAAGAATAGGCTCCGTTGAGAAAAATTGCAAACAGCGGCGGCATATGAACATTTTCTTCTGGTGATTTGAATGCTGTCTTGAAACGAGACGGTATAGGTTCTTGATCCAGGTATAATGGGCATTTGTATCGGTCTTGAGATACATCAAATCAATATGTGCATCATTTTCTTCTGTTGTGATCATCAGAGGATACACTTGATAATCCTCTGCGAATCCATATACGTTGATGGTTAGATTGTTCATCTTCGCACATTTTGAAACATCTTGAATTTGAACAGGGAATTCAATTCCTGTAAAATTAAGACTGTCCATATATGCCTCATAATGATGCGTTCGGTATGCACACTGCTTATAGTCTTCAACTGGATGGAGAGCGGAGAGAATGGCCCACATGAAGCAGCGATTAACATTGTTCTGGACATTGATGATAGCTTTTTTACTCTTAATGGGTTCAGGAAGTTCGATGTATGTGGATCCGCGCAGAGGGTTATATTTGTTCGTTCGTATCTCCAATTCATGAATCCGTTCAAGAGTCCATCCAGATTCCTTGGCTTCAAAATTTTCTGCTTCTTTGAGTAGTCTCTCCATAGTTGGTAAATACAAGGCTTTAACATCGGTGGTGGAAAGAACGATCGCATTCTTCGTTTTGAAGCTTTTTTCCTCACTTAAAATGCCGTCGGCAGCAACTTTTTGGTAGTGGCAGATTAACCTGCAATTCACCTTCACTTCAAATTGCAGCAGGGCAGATGCGACGATGTTCACAAATTCTTCTTCTTTGAAACCAGGAATGTTTTTAAATCTTTGTGCTCCTCAGTGTTGAACAAATGTACGTTTTGCACACGATTCTTCAAAGCAGATTGTCGCGTAGAAGAAGGTCCTGGTAGGGTAGAGGGTCTTGGTTGGGCAGTAGGTCCTGGTAGAGTAGAGGGTCCTGGTAGAGCAGAGGGTCTTGGTAGAGTAGAGGGTCCTGGTAGAGTAGAGGGTCCTGGTAGAGTCGATGGTCCTGGTAGAGCAGAAGGTCCTGGTAGAGATGTATCCTCACTGGTCCAACGTCGTTTTAGAAGCACAAGTGGTTCTGTATCTGCAGGTCGCTTGTGTGTTTTAAGGTGTCTGGTCAGGTTATCGATTCCCGAAAATACCTTAGAACACCGAGAACACGGATATTGCATTCCTCCATGCTTATTCCGTTGATGTCGAATTAAATTATTTCTTCTAGTGAAATGCATATTACATTCCGGACACGTGAATTCCTTTTGTTGACTAAAATCCAATTGAGTTGGTGTTAAATCTCCAAAATCCATGAGCGCCATAACTTCATCATTCAACGGCAATGTTGAATTCTCGAAAACGTCTTCAATATCCATTTTAAACAAAGTTAATACTAAGCTAAACTAGAGTAATCGCAAGAGCAGGTTCTACTGAGAGAATGCCAGAGCTCGGCTCGAACCTCGTCTTTTATACCGACGACGGAGAAGAATTGGCCCCTCTTCAGGCCTGTGATTGGTTCTTAATGAGGTCATCCTCAAACAAGCATCTGATTGGCTCTTGATGATATCATCCTCAAACAAGCATCTGATTGGCTCTTGATGATATCATCCTCAAACAAGACTCTAATTGGTCCTTTCCTGTACCTACAGGTCGAGACAAGGTGTGATATGCCCATTGGCGGCGCTGCATGCGAGGATGAGTCATCGACACCTGTTCCCCGACGACGCCACCTGCATACTATCAGGTGACGTCACTTACTGACACCTGATTGGTCATCTCCAATAGGCCACACCCCCTGATCCTCGGCTCAGAACCCGGTGCACCACGGTTTGACAGATGACCGCCCTGATCCGCCAGGATCCATCCAGATCCGCACAACACCACTCAGATCCTCACAGATCCTCGTCTCCGTATCGGCCTTTTTACACTACTAACACACAACTCAAAAACAGGTCCTCGTAAGAATATTAAGATTAAAACTTGACATAGTAAGAATATTACAACATCAAAGTCATTACTCGTAAAAATATTAGCATTCAAATAACGCAAAGCAAAATATCACCTCACGTCTACATAAAAATATTACCTATCGAAACACGTCCTGGTAAAAAAAAAATGACTTTTAAAACACACTCTGGTAAAAGAATTAAGAACAACTCCCCCCCCTCCACTTAAAAAAAAAATTAAAATAAAAGCAGATTAATTTTTGTCGCAAACTTTAGAAACTACTTTTAAATTAATAATACTACTTCTAAATTTTCATATACATATTTCTTATTTTACTCATTCAATAAATAAAATTTATTGATTTCCACTAATTCGCGAAAAAAATCACGTGCCTGCGAAATATGGTAAAGGGGGCAATTATAGAAAATGTGGACATTTTCACCGCGAGCATTCTTTTACTAGCGCAGTAGAGATAGCATTTTGGGCTGCAAAAGTTGGAATAATTTTGATTTTCAGGTATGTATATGTATCGACCCATCGTGAAAAATCCAAGTTTTCGACCTCCCACCCCTTGTGCGTTTTCTGCCATCTTGAAAAAACCGCTAAGAAAAGTCACTTTTTTCAGTTTTTCCTCAATAACTCCGCTTCCAGAGCATTTTAGGTAAAAATATACTGTTATCAATTTTAAAGGGCATTAAATTTCCTACAAGTTTCATGTATAACATGTCTAAAAATTATGAATAGGTGCTGAGATACAGGGCAATGAAAATCTGTTAAAATTTAAAAAAAAACGCAAAATGTCAGATAATTTGTTGGTTTGATCTGAATAACTTTTTTCTGTGAAGTTTAGCGCAAAATGCATAATATAATAACCAATCTTATAGAGGATTAAATTTCCTACTAGATTCAATTTGTAATTACTCCCAATAGATACTGAGAAATGTTAAAATAACAATTTTATTAAAATTGGGCTGCAAACTGCAAATATCACAATCTGTTGAAATAAGTATTCCTGAATGTAATATAATCTTTAATCCATTATTTATGTAACATAAACATAACGTCTTGTATGTAGTGCATGAACTTGCACATCTAATAAATCATATTCCTGTAAAATTTGGAAGAATAAAAAATATGTAATGAGAAATACAAAATTTTAACATATTCACAAATACCTATAATTTAACGTAATTCAACTTGAAAATAAATCTTAAATTTTTTTTCGATGATATATACAAAAGCTTAAGCTAAAAAAAACGACCAGAGTTTTGTTGTTTTGGTCCAGGTGTGGTTGATGTATATAGTTCATCACTTCAACAAATAGGCAATATCATTTAATTGATCGTTTTCTACCAAACCTTTCTACAAAACCTTCAAACCTTTGGTACATTACCTTTTGACTCACATCCATAATGAAAACATACAATACAATGAAGCATCAAAATCCTGCTTTTGTTGCCACAAGCCTTTTTGCATTGGCATCGAAATCATGTTCAGCAATGAGTTCTTTATTCACTGGAATTGGAGTTATTCCATCAATATCGTTCTTCCAGTGGACGGCATCTTTTTCATACACCATCCACGTTTGAACTTACCGATTCGTTCCATATGCATAACATTGAACTGGATCTTTGGTTGGAGGTAGAGTCGTCAAATTTTGTGTTTGCAGCAGTTTCTGTAAGGCGAAGATAACGCAACTTATATCTATAGAGGTGTTCGAGTCACCCCCACAAAGAGACACAAGGAAAGTTGCTTTCGTGGTCTTCACTTTCTGAAGCTGAATCTTTGAAAATGGTAACAATTTCATTGTGGGGTACAAAACTAATGTGGTACAAAAAAATTTCCCCTATCTAAACAAAGCGGAAGTGGTATCACATCCACTTATCGCATATAGAAAACAAAAATTCTACAATATCTTTATATTTGAAAGAATTTTTGGAGTACAAAACATTTGTCCTGTTACCCCTTCCAGATTTGTAAAAGTCAATTGTGTTCAGAGGACAACTAAATGGCAGTTTTCACAATTACACATCTGCGTCTTCTGACCATCGTTTGTGTTTGCTGAAACTCATTTTGAAGCGATAAGATGAAGCGTGACTTTATTTTTCATTCGATAACAATTTCAGGTTTGGCATCTGCCGAAGCATTGTACCATCAAAGAGAGCGTCTGTACAAGATTGTAACCTGGAATGGTCACTTTCAGTGCTCTTTCAGCACTTCTATTGTTTTCTTCAGTGGGTAAGTCATTGAAGACTACAACAGCATTTTGACCATGATGTCGCTGTACGTAGGTCAAATATTTTTTAAAAAATAGCAGAAAAACAGTTGCTGCGATTCTAGTGAACTCTGTGCAGCCCTCATCTTTTACATCAAAATTGCTCTTTCGTATTTCTGTGTCGCTTGGCAAGGGCGTGAAAGCATAAAATTTATTTTGACTTTGTGCCTTTGCGAATGCCTTCTCTGATGAAAGTGACAATAGACAATCAAACAGCCAATACAATAAATTTAAACAACAGTTTTATAATACGAAGAGCAGTTTTAAATAATTGTATTTAATAACAGTATTATATTATTATAAAATGTATTAACTTTATTATAAAATGTATTAACTTTATTATAAAATGTATTAACTTTATTATAAAATGTATTAACTTTATTATAAAATGTATTAACTTTATTATAAAATGTATTAACTTTATTATAAAATGTATTTACTTTATTATAAAATGTATTTACTTTATTATAAAATGTATTAACTTTATTATAAAATGTATTAACTTTATTATAAAATGTATTAACGTTGTTTTAAATAATAGTATTTAATAACTGATAAAACGAAGTACATTATTTAGGTATAATAGACCTTTAAATGAAGCATTTCATTTTATAATTTCAGCTCTAGTGCGATATTAATTCACCAACCAAACATTTTATAACTTAATATTTATAAAATAATAAATTAAATTTATTACAATATAATGTTAATAATACATGTAATTTGCTTAGTACAGGAAATATACGTATTACATGTATATGAATTACATGTGTATATGTACTGGTAACACACATGTCTTACATGCAAATGCATTACAATTATTACATGTGTATATGCACTGGTAATACATGTATTGAATGCATATGCTATTATGTATTACTGTATTACCTCCTATTATTTTAGTACCTCCAAGTATTATGAGAAATACCGACATGTATTACATATGAATTCCGTGATAGGGTTATATTACTTGAAAATATTAAATACGTTACGTATTCAATAGAGTACTAAATTCAGGAAAGCATTTACTAAAAATTTCAAGAGAGGTGATATTTGCAGTTTCCAGCCCATTTTCAATAAAAAATGTATTTCAAAATTTCTAGGCATCTATTGCGAGTAATTACAAATATTTTGTATGAATCTTGTAGGAAATTTAATCCTCTTTAAGATTCGTCATTATGCGTTTTGCACTAAACTGCACAGAAAAAAGTTATTCAGGTCAAACCAACAAATTATATGACTTTTTGCGTTTTTTTTTTTAATTTTTACTCATTTTCACTGTCCTGTACCTCAGCACCTATTCAGAATTTCGGACATGTTACGCACGAAACTTGTAGGAAATTTAATGCTCTTTAAAATTGGTAATAAAATGCACTGGAAGCGAGTTATTAAGGAAAAATTGAAAAAAGTGCCTTTTTTTAGCGGTTTTTTCAAGATGTCGGAAAACGCACAAGGGGAAGGAGGTCGAAAACTTAGATTTTTCACGAGGAGTTCGATATATGCAACATACCTGAAAATCATCATTACTCCACCTTTTGCAACCCAAACCCTTTTTTTTTAGCTATCTCTACTGGGCCTCCTCAACTGTACATAATATTTGTGCAAAAAGTGCGCATGAGATGTGGAGGGAGTACAAAAAATAACAGGACGTAATAAATGAACGATCCTTTTTTCAACGTTTGATAGCTGATTGTAAATTTTATTAGACAGAAAAACCATTTTCCATAACGTAATAACATAATAAGTATAAGCAGTTCCTTAAAAGATTGTAAGTCAGACTAACCGAGGCCACAAGCGAATCTTACAACAATACGACAAGTCAGTCAGGAAAATAAAAATTCAAAATCTGACAAAGACCTCTACGGAAAGTATCATATTTTACTAAATATATTGAAAAGCTTCGAGGATGATCTTTATTACCAAATCTGGCCCATCTGGCATACATTACTGTGTACAAAACGAACGAAGGTTGATTGAGGGAATCGGTAATATTAACCGATGACCAGGGAGGATTTTTCAATGCAAAATGTCTAGTTTACAGGTTTGAGAGGGTTTTGCAAACGTCAACATGGTTGGTTGATGCTCTCAGACTGGATTCAGTATCTTTCAGCGATGACTTGGCGGAACTTTCAGAGCTAGACTCACGACTCTTGGTTGGTCTTGAAATTGTGAGGTTTTTTTAGTGTTTTCATTGTGAATTTAATGCATGGTTTCATTTTTTGACATGTTTAAACATTTTTATAAGAAAAATTAAAATAAGTAAAAAAATATATATTAAAAAAACTTTTAAAAATAAATAAAATATATAAAAAAATATTTATACACTTTTTTAATTGCATTTTTTATTTTTTTATTTTTATTTTTCCGTGGTGATCGGTGAATCTACCGATGACTGGACCCTTCGTCACTGATACCCGAGACTAAATTTATGTCAATCAAGCTATTTATTGTCACGCAATTGGCGTCGGAATGGATCCCTCTGAAAGCGTGCAATTGTGTTTTTATCATGATACCACATATAGTTGATTTTAAAGACGTTTAACGTCAAAAGTAAAACATTAATATCAATTTATCCAACATTTCCATTTTGCAAATTTTTCTCTGAACACCCTCCAGAAGCACGGGGGGCCCACGTTCGGTAAACACGCGTCGCACCCCTGAAGAAACGTGAAAACAATGGTTTCTATTTCAATAGAATGTTTTAAATGAATATATTCATATTTTGGAAGTGACATTTCGATTCAAGAAGCAGCAGGCCGAGAGGGAGCGTGCGTACACAATATTCACAAACGAAATTTTACGGTATGCTGGGGGGGGGGGGGGGGGGGGGCTGTGTGCCCTCGCCTCTTCGCCACGAATCGTCCGAATCCACAGGTGTTGCCTTTTCGGGAGTCGAAACTCCAGAGGGGGTTGCGGGGGTCGTTGACCGCCGCGGTTGACGGGCAGCATGCGCGAGAGCAGACGAGAAGCCATCCGAGACATCAAATGCACGCGCGCACATTCGCAGAACTGCGGCTTATGACGTCAGTTTCCCGGATAAAACCCACCTCTCGAAATCACCACTGCTTTTTTTCCATGGCCGAAACAGTGGTTCCCCCAACCCGTGGTCCGTCAGAGGATTCTAAAAGTGGTCCGTGGAGTTATTTGTTCAACATGTTTTGTTTTGCTTTTTATTTAAAAACCAGGATATATTTTCTAAGATGTATTTCTTCTTAATAAAATTTTATAGGAAATTAAAATTTATTTACTATTAAAGAAATAAAATGCTACTCATCGGAATATTCATTTGAACACTTTCAACGTTAATGACAATTGACAATTAACCTTAACAGGTGTTTTTAATAAATATTTTGTTGGAGAAAATATTTTTCTCTTTAGTGGTTGCATTGTCAGTCTGCTTATGTATTTTATGGATGAAATTTTAGAATAATTGAAATGGAATCACTCCGCTTGTCTCGTTTTGGAATGCATTCGTGCCTCAAAGAATAGTTATAGAGTAAAACAAATGAAAACCTAAAATTTACATTACGTTAAATACGTTACAATTTAATAATAATTATGATAAAAATACTTTTTATTTAGTACCTGAATTAGGTTTCATATCAATAGTATTTGCAGCTATATTCTTATTTAGTGTTTGTAAATGGTAAACCGTGCTGTATAGCATTTTCGCATTAGTGGGTCCTCGTCCATTCGAAGGTCGGGAACTGCTGGGTTGAAGGACTAGTGCTGCACAGTGGTCTGTGGGCGACGACGGTTCGGGACCCTCAATCTCGAAACCCTTTTTCGTAGAAAAGATAGGTAGTTTTTTGTTTTTAAAATATTTTTCAATTTGATCGGTGCGGGGTCCGCAACCCCGAGGATCCATTTTCGGCTAGCAACCAGAGGGTTGCGTGTTCGAATACGGCTGATAAAAGAGAGTAAACAATTTTTTTTAATGCAGTGAACGTGTGATCGGATCTAGCAATTTCTACAGCGTGTATACGGGATGGTGCACTTTAAATCTGATCGGCGTCCAATGTCATGACGCCTATTGAGGTTGTGTCGGGAGTCAGCTCAGGTGTTGTCCTGTCATCTGACCAGGGTTCAAAAATATGAGGCATTAATCCCGGGACTTTCCTTGGCGATAGGCTTTGAACCATCACCAATACCCCAATGTGCAGGTCTAGTGCGACGCTATTAACCAAACCATTTGGTTGGTTGAAAAAACTGTCCCGTAATTTTTAACTATTGTCAGATGACTAAGATAACACTGTCTGATGTTTTTGTAACAGTTTTGATGCAATTCACAATAACAATTACTATTTAACAGTTTTGCCAATATTTCAAACATTCTGTGAAGCAGAATAGAGCTATCGTTTTCGGTTTATTTTCCCCTAGTGATAGGGATGCAATTGACCTTTTGATTCACCAAACAAAATAAAATATTTTCGCAGTTCACTAACTTGTAGAGCCATGAAACAACAAAATGGCGAAATGGGGTAAAAGTTCGGAACTAACTTGTGCGGCAAAGGTACCCACTGCGCACTGTTACCCCTGTATGCCTCTCGTCTCTATTTCACTCCTCTATTTCTGTTTTGATTAAAAGGATTAATCGGTGGATAACTATTCGAATAAAAGGAAAGCTACCTATAATTTAGTATTCTCATTCGGTCACTATGGATGTATTTAAAAAAAAATAAAGAGTTTTTTTAAATGTTTTTTTATATTTATAATAGCTTAAAAATTATCAAGCGACCCGGTCGGGTTCGAAACGCTAAGCCAAAAAGGAAGAAATAACGCCACCTCGCCAAAGCAGCCAACAAGAAACGAACTAGAACTTAATATACTCTGCACAACTCCTTATTTTAAGCTGCGCCCGTAAAACATATTCCAGAACCCGAACTACGTTAAGTAAAAAAATAACACTAGTATTAGTAGAACCGTATCAGTGCAACCTTTAATTTAATACCAGAATATTTTTTTAAAATTGAAAATCAACGGAGATACGGATTTTTTTAATTTGCATAAAGTTAGTCGGTATGTCACTTTTTCAAATTATGAAGCTGGACACTATGTCACTACATTATTCAACCGATTCTTTTGATTAATATCTTATATGCTAGCTTTATGGCATCACTAGGCCCTTTTGTTACTTTTATTTTATAATATTAATTATTTATAAGTTTAATTAGTTAAAAAAGTAATTCAATCCAAAAAGCCAAAATTGTCGTCAACACGCAATTAATACCCAAATATGAAATCCTTCCACTGTCCGGTCGCCAAAGCAAATTATGTTTTAGAGTGGCTTAATAAAAGTTAAAATAATCGGAAAATAATACGTTCTACAAAATAAAAAGTATACCGTCTGAAAGATAAAAATTCCCTTTATTCGATGTAATTTTTTTTATTTCACTTGGACAATTATTAATGAATATAGAAGTATTTCAAATAATTAACATTATTGAATATTTTCTCAAATAATTAACATTATTGAATATTTTCCTCCATTGCTTGCTAAGTTAAATTTAATACAGCCCGTGTCCCAAATTTTTAATACAGCCCGTGTCAAAACAAATACATAATAATTTTTTAAAAGTTTAAGTGGCAATTTTTCTGACATTCTCCAAAAGATGGGTTGAAAAAAAAAACTGATATCCCCCCCCCCCCCCCCCCCCCAAAAAAAAAAAAAAAACTTTAGAAAGCTAAAAAATGCTAGAAGTTTTTTTTTTTTTTTTTTTTTTGGGGGGGGGGGGGGGGGGGGGGTCATCAGATACGCTGCAGTTGTAAAAACAAAGTCTTCCTTCTAAAACAGATATTCCCACACTTCAATATTTCTTCTTCTTGGAAGGTATATTTCGTACCTTGGAAGCTGTAAGGGAGAATACACGAGCTACTGGCAAACCAGGGATTGCATCAAAGTCGACATGTTAAATCAAGCTGTCACGTTTCGAAAACAGTTTGAACTCTTTGTAATGCTGATCACTGTCTTTCCGGGTGTCAGATGTTTCTCAGCAAGACCGATGCTGAACGCATGCAAGTAGTTAAAAGTAAAATCCTTTGCTTTAACTGTATGTCAGCTTCACATCCAGTAAGACAATGTTCAAGTAAATATTCTTGTCGTCTCTGTAAAAGAAGACATCATTCCTTGTTGCACGGGGCAATAGCTAAAAGTACTAATTCTACTGAATCTTCTCCTGAAAGCAATTCTTCCAACTTCCCCAAAGAAAGGGTTGGATTTGATTCACTTGTTGCTCAAAGTAAACAGCCACATACTCAGAGAGTAGGAATAGTAAATCAAAAAGTAAAACCTTCACTAGCACCACTCCTAAAAATATTCACTCAGAAATCGTTGCTAATGAAGTATCCGTATTAGTGTTGAAAAATATCACAAGTTATGCTCCAAAGCTTACCATCCAGAAATCAAGTTGGGAGTACATAATGGGTTTAACGTTAGCTTATCTAAACTATTCTGGGAACAAGAAAATTGATCTTATTCTTGGTGCAGACCTATATCCTTCAATTTTGTTGGATGGATGTTTAAAGAGTTCGAAGAACTGTCCTATGGCCCAGAACGCTAGGTTTGGTTGGGTTCTTATCCGGCCCTGTGGGATGCACGAGTAACATGAAGCATCTACAGCCTTACAGACTACAAATTTAGTTTGTCTGCATAGTTTGACAAATCTACACAGTGAAATGCAAAAATTTTGGGAACTGGAAGAAGTTCAATCAACCAAAACATATACCACTGATGATCTGAAGATATGTGAAGAGATTTTTCGTAAGAATTGTAAGAGGGAAAACGGACGTTACAAAGTAAATTTACCGTTCAAAGACAATTCTCCAAAGTTGGGCGAATCAAAGAAAACTGTGATATCTCAGTTCCTTTGTTTGGAAAGACATGGACTACATGGGATATTATCTTCCTCATCACGCGTTGATAAAAGAGGACACCATTAAATACCCCTACGACGCTTCGAGTGGTATTTAATGTAAGTCAAAAGACCACTTTCGGTATCTTACTAAATAATAAGTTATTAAAAGAAGCAAACATTCAGGAAAATCTTTCAGCTTTATTACATTACTTGCGTCAACTAAAAATCGCTTATTCCGCCGATATCGAGAAAATGTACAGACAAGTACTCATTAATGAGCAACAAATAGATTATCAAATAATAATTTGAAGAAGTTCTATCCCATCGAACAGTGACATTCGGAATGGGATCATCTGCCTTTCTTGCAATACGTTCATTAAAACAACCTACTGAAGATGGACGATTATCCTTTAGGAGCTGAAATGTTATCTAATCAATTATATGTCGATAATCTCCT
Organism: Troglohyphantes excavatus; assembly: GCA_963932185.1. Lineage (NCBI taxonomy): Eukaryota > Metazoa > Arthropoda > Arachnida > Araneae > Linyphiidae > Troglohyphantes > Troglohyphantes excavatus. Next base: position 1,370,618 of record OZ010674.1, read on the forward strand.
TTCAGGAGGTAAAGACATCACGGAGGCAATTCAGTAGCATGATCAAATTGTAAAACTGCTGTCAGAAGTGGATTTTCTTTTCGAAAATGGTTCAGCAATAGTGCAGTTTTGTTAGAAAATATTCCTCAAGACTAAGAAATTCAAGATGTTCGAAATATAGACTTAGATCCGATGGTGAAGGCGGGTGATCTATTTTGACATCCTCAAAGTGACTCGTTTAGTTATCAAGTTAAGTTCGATCCAGTAACTGATTGTCCCACGAAACGAACCATTTTATCAGATGTCAGCAAGATGTACGATCCTCTAGGATGAATTTCCCTACTAATCATTACTGGAAAGATAATGATTCAAGAACTCTGGTTAGCAGGTGTGAATTGGGACAACGAAATTCCCGAAGGCATTTGCACGCGTTGGAAAAATTTTGCGAAATACCTTCCAGAAATAGAGAAGATTAGAATTCCTCGATGGATATGTTACGATCCCGACCAAGATCCTAAAGCAGAGCTACATGTTTTCAGCGACGCATCTACCAAAGCTTATACGGCTGCTGCATATGTTATAATAGAAACCAACGAAGGGTGTTTCATCCAGCTGCTTTCATCTAAGGCTCGTGTTGCACCAATCAAGCCTGTGTCATTACCTCGTTCAGAATTGTTTGGAGCTGTAGCCCCTTGAGCCACTGCCTTTTCTACGATTATGATACTATAAGTATGCACTGTATGCATCGTATGGGGTAAAAGCACGGCAGTTAAATTTCGATTTCTCTTTTAATAATGCTCCAATGGAATTAGGTTTTAGACAGGATTTAGTCAAGATCCTCATGAATAAACTTCAATTTTGATGATTTTGATGGGAATTTTGATGATTTTTTTTCTTTTAAATATAAGAAAAAACAAGATTGCGTACCCCCCCCCCCCCCCCCATGGCCTTGCCCCCCCCCCCACACACATACCCTGTTGTTTTTGCTCTAAGCTGCTTTTGTTTAAAATAAAAGTTTTTTGTTTTTACAACAAAACGTGTACTGGCTTTATAGATAAAACTGCTCAACCATTTACTGTTAAAATGCATGTTCATTTTTGAAGAAACTTTCGTCATTTTTGACGAAACAGACGCCTGCCAAATACTTCGATTAAATATTTTTTCCAACTTGGGACATTTATGTTGTGGCTTGTTTCACGAAATTTATTTCGTAGATAATGTGGAAGATTTCAAATAAAAATCTACGGCCCGACTCAAACTAGTGATCTCTTGGCGCGAAGAGATACGCGTTACCGACTGCATTACAAAAGCTTTTTTTTTAATTATGACAATATACATATAAGAACCAAATTTAGAACCGAATGAGTTGATACCACCGAAACGGAAAGGACTTTCTTTAAAAATGTGAAGATTCTTGTCCTGTCAATGACGAAACGACCAGTGCCGTTACCCATAAAATATTTGGGGGGGGGGGGGGGGTTGAAACAAGAAATTTACCAACTTAACGACTCAAAATTCAACTATTCGAAATTCCCAACTCAGCAGTGCTGATAATTCTCAGTTGCAACTTATCAACATTTTTCATCTTTTATATCTATCTATATATAAATATTAGGTTATATTAAACAGTTCTCTCACAAGCATTGATGTGTTGCATCCATTCCAAAGCAGTGTCCGTTCTGATGTCTAATTTAATTGTAATCTTACACGTTGAGCGATTTCTAACCTTCCCTAGCTTTCATTTGTTAATAATAGTAATTTTCTTAAGGCATACATTTTCCCAACTCCGGGTTTTTAGAAGTTGAAATTCCCAACTTTCAGAGTTTCCAGATCATTGGGGGCGACGGGCCTGCAAACGATTACTCAAAATAGACGGAAGTGACAACCGCAGAATGCTAAAAAATGAGAGTGTTATTTCTGAGAGTATTGATGTAAGACAAAACAAAAGTGACCCAAGATACAAGAAAAGTACGCCATTTTGATTTTTTTTTTTAAATCAAGAGATACCATTTTTTTCTGCGCTCCCGTTTTGAATAGGAACTACCAAAATCGTGGGGGCGAATCCCATCAGCGTAGCCATCCATTCCATTTCTCAATGAGAGCTTTCGCCTTGCCCGGTGTCACTGGCCCGGTGCGGAATTGCATTGGATGAGAAATATAATAAACGAAGTGTGGAATGGGGGGGGAGGGGGTGTCGGATATAATTTTCACGAAGTGGTGTCGAAAGGACGCTTCCGAATGGAAAGGGGAGTTGGATTGGAAAATGGAGGTGCGCGATCAATAAGGTCGGACGCTTTTCAAAATGGGTCAACAGAAGAAATCTTCAAAGAAGAATTGGTCAAAAATGGAAAAATTTAGACTCCATAAGACTTCCTGCTGACAGAAGATGCCATTGATTGAGGAACGTTTTTCATATGTGCGTCCATCCCGTTCCTGGTTCTCTTTAAAAAGGTATTATTTAGCGTGTTCTTTTTACGTTTAGGGTTCATAATGACGAAGATACACTGTGATGCGTGAAACTAAATATCAGTGGCGGCCCGTGGTCGAAAATGTTAGTGCAGCCGAAATCGTGTGACCCCCCCCCCCCCCCCCCCCTCCTACTTTCCACAACCATACATGAACGGAAATTCTTTAATATTTATTATTCAAACTCAAATCAAAGTTTCCTGTCGTCATAAAATGGCGTTGTTTTCGTAAGGTCGTCAATTATTCCTCGTTCGATTGACAGTGTTGATAATGCAGTCAATCGTTCTTCGGTCATGGAGTTTCTTAAATAGTTTTTAATTCTGCGCTTGTAACAGGAATTGTCAAGTCAATATCAAACCGAGAAGTTTATATACTTTGAATATGTCATTCGTTCCGTTATTATGCATTTTTTTTATTATTTCTTGTACTCTACAATCCCTGTATGATGAATCGGAATAAAAAAGTTTTAATTCATTTTTTAGTCTATGAATATCACATATCATTGGATAAGAGTTTTTCAAACTATCAAAAGCCATTTCTGGGATATTTATCGAAAAATCCTCAAACTTTGAGGAATCGGCGAGACAAAAAAAATATAGACATTCGCTATCTTTATGTCAAATTCCATTATTATGGTATCCAAAATTTCAAAATATAACATTTTAAATTTCTTAAACACATCTTTGTGAATTCAGAAGTCATCTTGTCTTTTGAAAACAATTTCTGTTTTCGAATTCGCAATTTCAAAAAACCGTTTGAACGTGTTCTCTTTACGGTTTTGTCTTATAATGTTTTTAGTTACCTTGACAATAATTTATATCTAAAGTTTTTTTTTTGAAGAATGTCATATAAAACATCTGTTTGTTGAAAAATAAAATCAAAAATTAAAGATAAAAGTGTTAATCCAAAATCATTAAAATAATTCAAAAATCCATTATTGCTTGTCGAATCGAAGTTTCATCCAAATTTGGATCAGATAAAATGTTTTCGAAAATTTATTTGAAGCCATCCCATTCATCAGTGACAACTCTTAAAATTTTACTGTGAGAATGCCATCGAGTGTCAGTGTTAGTTGGTATTTTCCGTGTAATTATTGTAGCGGCGGCTTATATTAATGTGTTGGTGTTGGTTTTTCTTAAAGAGACAACTCAGTTGATTAGGTTATAAGTTAAAGATATTTACTAGAACACTATATTTACAGATTTTAACAGCTTAAAATGCTCAGCTTTGTGAGCGTGAAAAAAGCGAGCTTATGGTTCGCCTGCTTAACGGAATCTTAAACCAAAACAATCCGCTTGGCGGGTTGCCGGAAAAATCACGTCATTTGGCGCCGTATCTCAAAGATGGCTATTTCGCCACAGCGCCAAATGACAAAGTGATGTGATTGGCCCGAACATACTCCCGGCCATAAAACCCTTAAGGGGTTTTAGCAAAGGCAAGAAGTACACTTATGAATCTTATACATATTGAAATTATACACTAGTACATGAAAAGGGCAGTTTACAAATTTTGGTGATAGGACGGACAAACTGGTTGTCTTTGGTTCGCAGGGTAACTACTCGAACAAGTCCATCTTTGCCTTTATGAGTCTCAACTATGCGTCCTAAAGACCACTTGGTTGGTGGAAGAGTAAAGTCCTTTAGAAGCACCAGCTCTCCTGGTTCAACGTTCGATTGTTGTGACATCCACTTTGGTCTAGTTTGAAGACGAATCGGGTACTCTTTAGCTCGATTGGGCCGAAATAGTCCACACCAGTGTGGGTGAATGGTCGCGAAGTATTTACACGAGGATGGGGAAGAATACCCATTTGTTGCTCGGAGGCAGTGGCTTTGTGTCTCCAGCATTTGATGCACTCGTGAATGATTCTTCTCACAGTATTTCTGCAGCTCAAAATCCAATACTTTCTTCTAATGATACTCATTACTAACTGCGTACCTCCATGCAATGTATCTGCGTGAGCTTTTCTTATTATGAGCTTGCTTAGTGAACTAGATGAAGGTAAGATGATAGGATGCTTCTCTTGAAAAGGTAAGTTTGAGTTCTGTAACCGTCCACCAAGTTGTAGAATGCCTTATTTGTCTAAGAATGGGGCTAAGGTTAACAGCTTGCTTTTAGAAGGTAATGGTGTTTTGTTCTGAAGTGCAGTAATTTCTTTAGGAAATTCGTAGCTTTGATCAAGTTTGACGAGGGAAACTAAAGCTTTGTTTATTTCAGTCGACGTCAAATGACCGGTTTTTCTTTCATTCATTGAACATTTGCAATTTTCAATAAATCTAAGGCTGAGGCCTGTCACTCTTGTTAACTTAGTTAAAGAGGAAAATTTTTCAATCAATTCCCATTTTGGTATGACTTGGACCAAATGAGTTGACTTTGTCTCGAGTTCAGAATTGTCCACTTTAATGGTTTGTGGCCAAAATTCAGGTTGCAGCGATGACCAATCAGGACCCTTAAACCAGAATTCATTGTGCAGTAGATCTTGAGGTTTTAGTAATCCTCGGCTTGGTATGTCTGCAGGATTAGAAGCAGAGGGTACATACCTCCATTGAGCATTTGGTGCCTTCTCGAGGATATCTCCAATTCTGTTGGCTACGAACGTCTTCCATCGGCTTGGCTGTCCTCTCAGCCAAGCTATGACGATAGATGAATAAATAGCCGTATCTCAAAGATGGCTATTTCGCCACAGCGCCAAATGACAAAGTGATGTGATTGGCCCGAACAATTATTGAATTTAGTACAAATGTTCTCTCTGCTGAATGATGAAAAAATTAAGGAAAACCACTTAAGTTTTGCAAAAAAAATCCGACGCTCTGAAATATTATTTACACTTCCATCAGGCAAAGCGGTCTGGAGATGTTAGTAAAATACTCGATCCCCTCCCGATTCAAACACGGGCCAATCAATTCACAGAATTCCCAACTACAGCTCGAGTTGAAAAAATCCTTTTGAGCTGCGTTTGTGACGTCACAGCCTCATTTTAGTGTGAAGAGGAATTCATACCAAGTAAGGTTGCCATGGCAACGATGCAGCCGATTTCTGACTTCGCTTTTTGGCTGCAATTTTTATTGACTGAATTTTTTTTCCCTTCTGAAATGTGCATTACGACAAAAAGGTTCGCTATTTATCGGAGATTTTGTTTACTACCGTGGAAATTTCATTTTCAATTCTAATCTTCATTTAAGAAAATTAGTAAAATATGATATGATGAATTTAGGTGCAGCCCGGCTGTACTTGCTGTAGTGGGCGAGCCGCCACTGCTGAATATTCATCTCAGTCTATCAAACATACAGTGAGTGGTTCAGGAGATTTATCAAACGTTTGAAGACAACCACAACAACAACAGGGATGTGAGGAATTTCAATCCGAAGACAGTTTTAGATCACCAACAAGCTGACGAAGGTGGGGCGTGTTTCGTGCTGAAGAACGTGCAGTTCTCGTTCAGTTCGAAGAACAGGGAAGAAAAAGTGCAGGTCGTTATTTTGGAGACCGAGAGTCCCCCTTCTGGACAGAGAGTGAAATGGGCGGGGAAGGAAAATGGACTGTGGCGGGAGTTCCCACAGCTTTGGATTTGATGGGCGACTCTCAGTCACTGAAACAGCGGCCTGTTATTTTGTTCCCTGTTTGAACGTGAACTGCATACTCTTGAACATCAAAAACGCTCTTCTTTCGTTAGCTTGTTCTTTATTATCTAACTCTATTTAAAAGCGTGACATCACTTGGGTATTTACATATTTTATGAACCCTTTACACTCGAGTGTCGCATTGAAGTAGTCCCCAACGCTTTTCCTTCTCTGTGCATCCACATGAAAGGAAACAGCGTATTCGTGAGTTTCAAAAGTTATTCACGAAAAAAACTTCATTATTTATATAATAATCTATCCTAAATGTTAAAAAAAAAACATACTAAAAATTACCTCTTTAAGAAAAACAGGAACGGGATGTAACTGTTTAATAAAAAGAACGTAAATACGAAACATCTTCATTAGAAAATTCAAAACTATAATTTTAACAATTAAAAAAAATGTGGGATTTTTGGGTACTGTACTTGGTACCATTAAAGTAATGAAATAAAGGAACAATTTTATTATTTATTTTTTTTGCCAAAAAGGCTCAAAATTGTTCTTATCTTTTAAACTTTCTCTTTTCATTTCTTTCCATATTTTAGTAATTTTTTCACACGGTAATACATAATAGATTATAATAAACGAATAGTCATAATTCAGCGAGTGTTGTTAGCTATACTTTTAAACAAGGCGATTTTTTTTAAATCTTGGAAAAATTAAATAATCCATACCCTAATAATGATGAGTGTCCAGCGGAAAAGTACATTCAGGGATCTCCGAGTCCTTACAGTCATGTAGTAGATTCTCGTAATCAAGGTTATAAATCTATATTTAGGAAATCGACTGAAAAAAGGAGTTTCGTTGCAGACGATGATTCAAACCCGACACCCGTGGTAAAAGCAAGATCTCTCTTAATTGGGAACCCGAAGCCTGTCTCATTCGCAGAACTGCAACTTGGCAAACTCAGAGATCGCAATACTCTACTCATAATTTTAAAATTCACTTTTTGTAGCCTCTTCGGTTTGTCCTTAAAAAATACACTTTTTTATGACATTAAAACTCTTTAAGGTGGTTTTTGATAGAAAAAGGCCCTATGTGACAAGCAAATATTAAAAACTTCCTAACTCTACGATGAGTACAAGTTATAAAAAAAGTAATATATATATTTCGCATGTTATCATTTCGTAAAAAATTAAAAGGAAACTTTGATTTGATTAATAAATATTAAAGAATTTTCTTTCATATATGGATGTGGAAAATAAGAGGGGGGGGGGGGGGGAGAGAGAGTCATATAATTTCGGCTGCCATAAAATTTTCGACCACGGGCCGCTACTGTGCCCCCTGTTTGATAGCAAGCTCCCCTTGCTTCTTTGAAGTCATAATCGGGCCCTGCTTTCATACCCGTTTGCGTTTCGTACTCTATAATGTTACTATTTTTAACTTATTAATCGTCCTGTAAAATTCCCAGTTCAGTAAACTCATAAAGACGACTGACCGCAGAGCATTTACAAATATGCGTCAGAATGACGGAACCAGGAGAAAAAGCCACAGCAGAAATCGGGTGTAGAAGGGATGGGTGCACCTTCCATCTGCTGCAGTGCTTTCTTTCTGTGTCCTCACGAAAGTTTGAACTTGGACATATTTAAAAGGCAGTGGCGGCCCGTGGTCGAAAATGTTAGTGCAGCCGAATTCATATGAATCCCCCCCCCCCCTCCCCTATTTTCCAAAAACCATACATGAACGGAAATTCTTTATTATTCACTACTCAAATCAAAGTTTCCTTTCAATTTTTACAAAATGATAACATGCGAAAAAAATAGAAAGCACTTACTTATTTTTTGAAAATTAAAACAATCCTGCTTTCTTTTAAACCTGCAAATCGGTCAATTTTAATATTAACTTACATAACGAAACAACAGCAGGACCGTGCCCTGAAACAACAGCACACAGTAAATGTATCACGAAAACCATTTCCGTTGTGAGATATTCTCGTTTTATCCATGAACCAATCAGCATATCGAACCTCAAGTGCAGCTATAACAAGAAAATCCATTTCGGATGTACCGTCTCACAAATGCATCAGTGCATTAGCATGGGGGGAATCTCCATACTACGTAGAGGTTGCCATGGCAACGATGCAGCCGATTTCGAATTTCGCTTTTTAGCTGCAGTTTGATTGAATGGAGTTTTTTCCCTCCTGAATTGTGCATTATGGTAACATGCTTGCTATTTATCGGAGATTTTGTTTACTACCGTAGAAATTTCATTTTCAATTCTAATCTTCATTTAAGAAAATTAGAAAAATATCTGATTTTAGTTTTAAAATACACTAATGAATTTAGGTGCAGCCCGGCTGTACTTGCTGTAGTGAGCGAGCCGCCACTGTTAGAAGGGTTGACAGCTTAAGAACTGCATCCGTTCTCGATTGTAAATGAAGAGGCGGTATTTCGAATAGTACCAGTGGTGAAATACAAGTTCGTTGTAATAGAAATTATGTGTAAAATGATCAGATATTTTTTTTTTAATTTCCATATTAGGCAGTGAAGTAGGAAATTCTCGAAGGGGGGAAATGCCCTACAGCTGGATTTGCCACTGATTTCGATGGAGTGAAAACTCCAGAACTTTGTAACCAACTCTCTCCTGCTTTCTCTCTCTCCCCCCCCCCCCTCCCCCCTTCTCCTCTCCCCTCGCGGCGAGTCGAGGTTCCGAGAGAAGAACGTCTACACAGGAGTTGTTCCACTAACCTGGTTGTCGCAGAGCCGGATGTGACGTCACGAGCTGTGTTGTCACGGTGCGTCACGTGAATAGCCAAGCTAAACCACGCTCCTTTCTGTCCAATGAGGGATCCTGAAACAAGCGAGCTTCTGGAATTCAATTTCGACGGAGTTTCTGAAATAAGTAAAAAAATTGAATAAGAATTAAAATAGAATTCTGATATAAGTTTTGTTAAAGTTAAGTTTTGTTTGCGGAAATAGTGAATGCAGAGAGGAGGATGCTCTTCAGTTTTCCAAGCAATGCACTGATAAAAAAACAATCTAGGAATGCAAATATATAATTTTTTAGCAGAATTTTTTTATTTCACATTTAGTGTCACTTTAAAATGTCAAATACTTTGACGAGAAGTGAAACGTCAGTTAAAATCCTGTAGATAGGGTATCAGGATAAAAATATTATGTCACACATTTAGTGCGATTCATTCCGAAACTATAACTCCGTGATAAACACAAACAGCACGATGGACATATTTGGTACAATAGGAAAATAGGCCCGTTTCGTGTATGTCTTGTCTTGAAATACATAAAACAGTTGTTTGTTACGTTCAGCAATGTTTACGTTCGGGGAATGTATGGAGGCCGCAGTGGCGGCTCGCCCACTACAGCAAGTACAGCCGGGCTGCACCTAAATTCATTAGTGTATTTTAAAACTAAAATCAGATATTTTTCTAATTTTCTTAAATGAAGATTAGAATTGAAAATGAAATTTCTACGGTAGTAAACAAAATCTCCGATAAATAGCAAGCATGTTACCATAATGCACAATTCAGGAGGGAAAAAACTCCATTCAATCAAACTGCAGCTAAAAAGCGAAATTCGAAATCGGCTGCATCGTTGCCATGGCAACCCTTACGTAGTATGGAGATCCCCCCCATGCTAATGCACTGATGCATTTGTGCGACGGTACAGCCGAAATGGATTTTCTTGTTTTAGCTGCACTTGAGGTTCGATATGCTGATTGGTTCATGGATAAAACGAGAACTTACGAGAATATCTCACAACGGAAATGGTTTTCGTGATACATTTACTGTGTGCTGTTGTTTCAGGGCACGGTCCTGCTGTTGTTTCGTTATGTAAGTTAATATTAAAATTGACCGATTTGCAGGTTTAAAAGAAACCAGGATTGTTTTAATTTTTAAAAAATAAGTAAGTGCTTTCTATTTTTTTTCGCATGTTATCATTTTGTAAAAATTGAAAGGAAACTTTGATTTGAGTAGTGAATAATAAACAATTTCCGTTCATGTATGGTTTTTGGAAAATAGGGGAGGGGGGGGGGGGATTCATATGAATTCGGCTGCACTAACATTTTCGACCACGGGCCGCCACTGGGAGGCCGCGGAGTTAGACGATCTATCGTGTTAATGGCGAGGTTTTTCTTGGCCACCCATTCCTATTTCTATAATTTGCTGAAATGACATTTCACTTAAGATCCTTCTGGTTGTGCTCCTACACAGTCAATCCGTCTTTTTTCTTCTTTCAAATGGGGGCAATTTTGAATTTTTTTTTTCGGAGGGTCACGACAATTCAAACACTCTTTTTGTTTTCCATTGGACAGCAAACTCTCACTCCACAGTTCGCACGGATTCCTTCCATTCCAGTGTACTCCCAAAACTGATATTAATGCCCTTCCTCATTTCAAATATTTATTTTTTTACTTTGGTTCCGTTCGTTTCCTCCGCCACTTCGAACGGAGCACGCCACGCTTTCCGAAAAGAAGTTGGGAGGGGCCTCCATCTGCTCTGTAATGCAACGCCACTGCCACCCAACACATTTATAGTCGGTCACTTATCCACATAGGCGGAGTGATGGAGGCGGAATCGTATATGGCAGCCTCTAGAGACACTCAACTCCATGAGGCAAGTAAGTCAGAGGGGTGGAATAGGTTAATAATCGCCATGGTCGGCACGCCCACTTACCTCTGCTCGATGGTTGGTCTTTTAGCATCCTATGCTGATTCCATGTGGGAGTTATATGGATATCAATTTTTTTTTAATTAGGTTAAATTTAGGTAAAACAAAAAAAGTGAGTAAGGAGAGGACTGTGTTACTCTCCCCCACCTCATCCTAAGTGTGTTTAAAGATGTTTGAAAACTGTCGCCCGCTCTTCCTTCAAATCAAATCCTGATCCTAGTGACGTCCTTGGCCGGCGGTTGTTGAGCAAAAGGGCGGCAATTGTTTGTCAAACCTGGAAATGCAGAAGCTGAAAGAGCTAAAGCCCAATTTCTTTGCAGTTTCTACAGAAATTTGTTTAAACGTTCCAAAAGCGGGAGTGTCATTCAGGCACGTATAGGTAAGGGGGTTCAAACCTCTGCCATTGAAAGTCGAGAATAAAAAAAATACTTTAGAGAACTGGAAACATTTCAATTTCTCGCATAATACTTCTTGTTGGGTTGCAAAAATCCTACCCGGAAAATAGTTTTCAAAAGACTTCAAAAACATATTTTGAAGCCATTTTTATCTCAAACTAAGACTAACATGATATTATCGTGTTTCAATTACCTAGCATTTGGATTTCGGCGACAAAGGGAAAATATCGTCAAACGGGGCCGTATAAACAAGATGCTCCAAAACCATATATTATTCTAAACGAGGATTATCAAAATTTAAATTTGTTCTCTAAATTTATTTCATAATATTATTGATAATGGTAACCCTTTCATGAAAAATAAATGATAAATGTTGCTGTTTCGGTATTTATCTGTCAACGTCTTCCTGTAATAACTTAAATAAAAAACAGTAAGTTTTATTTTTAAAAACTTGGAGAGGAGGGATTTTTGAATTTTGTTTTGGGGGTAGGGGAGTTTGTCGATTTTGGGGGGAATAAGTTGTGTAAAGATATTGTATAAAGATATCCGTTGCTTTGTTACTGAACCTGACCCCCTACAGATTTACAGATTACAAATTTTAAACAAAGGACTTACCTTTATAAATTATAAAGAATTCATGATTTAAAATGCAAATGTCAGGAATTGCTCCGATAGGATTCATCAATATTTTTATAACCGAAATAATTTTTGGCTGTTTGGTAAATTATCGTTTGTGCTTCAGATTATTTTCAACAACAGATGAGTGCAAAGAAATATTCGCAACTTTAGACAAGTATATATTAAAATAATAATAATTACAATCACATTAAAAAGAAAACCTGAAGGCAACATGTTTTTAAAACAAAGTTTTGCATGTTTCAAGCAATAAAATCGAAAAGAGTTGTCTTTCGAACAGTTAAAAACTAAAACATTTATTGTATTTTATGATCTACTTTATAAAAATCGTTTTATTACTCCACTTCAAAATCATCTATTCAAAATTGTTTGCAATTGCATTTGAGTTTTAACTGGAATTTTTTTTATTGTCCACATATATGTTTGTAAAGTTTGAACGATGTTATCGAATGCTTGATATCTTTAAAATGTAAGGTTTCTTGATTTGAGCTTTTTTTTTTAAAAAGTGTCTTGATTTTAGTATCATGAAGTCTAAAAAATATGTATAAGTAAATTTATAAACTATAAATTTATAGACAAATCTTTGAAAGTACATATTGATTTTTAGTATAAATTTGTACTAATAATATTTATTCTTCTGAAATCTTAAATAATTTTAAGACATATAACAATAAAAAAAATAAGATGTGAAGTAAATAGTACTATTGAAAAGAATATTTTCAAATGATAAACGTTCATTTGTTTGAAATAATTCTATGTAATACTCAATTTTTTTAACAAAAAAATGGGTCGCAGGCTCAAATCCCTTGAAAGAAAGAAAATCCTGTTAAATCAAGGATATTGGATATATAATAATAGAAGGTGTGCTCGTTCTCGCGCTTTTGAAAGTTGGCAAGGAAAGGACATTTTTGACGTCATTATTGCTCCGCCTTACTATGGGTTTTTGATCATTCTCATTGGCTGTGTGTTTCAAGCATTGATACTTAGGTTCGATCCCCGGTTGGGTAACAACTGGTGATTTAATTTTTAATTAGCAAAATATGGTATATAACTGTAAATAATTGTGTTCAGGTAGCTTCACTACTAATCCGTCCTTGTTTTGTTATTTCCCCGTATTTTACTTGATTGAAATTGTAACTCATATAATATGCCCAATACAAATGCATTGAGATGATGGTTCCGACCCCCATTTTACTCTTTCAAAATTCATGGACATGCTCTCGTGGCAGCTAATATTATTTTAATACGCTTAATTTATTAAGCAAATCTTTTGCAATTTTTACATACTAAATACAATCCTTAAAATATAATTTAAACTCATTAAATGCAGAAAACACTAAATTAAGTTAGCGAATATCACTTTTAAATTGTTCACAGAAAAACGAATAGATGGCAGCACCTCCCGAATCATTGGTTCAAATTGGCTGAAATTGATTCCATATTATTTTAATAACTAAACCACTCTACAAATCGATTCAAATTGTTTTTTGAAGCAAATTTTAACTGTTTTCTTTTAAATAAATTCACGATTAGTTAAAAACAAGAATTCTTGTTAAGTTAAGTTCGCTCTGTGGACTCCTAAAACGACTGTACAAACGAGAGCATTAGCCCACAGAAGGCGGAGGTAGGCGTCACTATGACGTCAAAAATATCCTTTCCCCGCCCTCCGTCAGAAAGCGAGAGAACGAGCACACCTTATATCTTCACTATCCTTGCTGTTAAATAGTGTTTTAACCTGCGATCGAACTACTATTTCAGAAATCAAGTTTTATATCGATAATGGCAATATACTAATATATATTTGTTCGCGTGGTTTTGTCAAAAATAAAATGGCGCCCTTTCTTATTTTTGTGTGAAAAAAAATTGGATCGATGACTACTTCATTAAAAAATTACTGAAATACACAATCTTCCATCAAAACAGACAGTCAATGAGAACGATCAGAAAACTCGGAGTATGGCGAGGCTAAAATGTGATTTAAAATGTTTTATCCCGCCTACAGTCAAAAAGTGCTGGAGACGATGGCACACCTTTCTATTATTATATAGTCACCACTCAGGACGGGGACAACCCTTTTTTTTTCATGTATTCTCATGGAAGTGACCCCACTTTCTGGGCATGTGTACGTTTTAATATTGTTTGAACATAAAAATGTAGCGAAGAAAGAAATTCTGAAATTAATTTTAAAATGTATTTAATTTTACAAAAATTTTAATAACCCAGGTAGCACAACAATATTGCCCAATATTGGGCCAATGTTGGCCAATCTCACTGTGGATTGGTGTATATCGACCGTTCGTTTGCGTCATTAGCAAATATCGACCAATGTTACCATGCCGATACTGAGGATTCAACAAATTCTTATAACACCTTTAAACTTATAAATTTACACTTTATAACAAATAAATTGATAGAGACAACTAATATACACAACTTTTATGTGACAACCCAAGATTTTTATTCGTTTTAAAGATTTTGTCAGTTTTACTCGGCGAATCTTGGTCAAAATCGGTCGGCAATATTCCATGTCAAATACTGAAATTTTGACAAAACTTCTAAAAGCTTTAAAAACTACATTTGTTAACAAAAAAAATTGTGTACAAGGATAATTTTGCACATTTTTAACGTAATATCTCCAGATTTTACACGTTTTAAAAATTTCGCGAGTTAATGTCGCCATGAAACGGCTAATTGATCACAGCCAAAATGCGCATGCGCAGAACATGTTTCAGTTGTTTACTTCGGTCGTGGTTTGAAACGAAATGGCGCTAAAAGTCCGGGCTTTGCATGTGAAGAAGGAATTATCTTTGGAATTATCAAATGCAGGTAAATATTTAACCAACAGGCTCAACAGCCAACAAGTATTATTTACTTGTTGACACAAGTATTATTTACTTGTTGGCACAAGTATTATTTACTTGTTGGCTCAAGTGTAGTATTTTTACAGATTGTGTTGCTTATTGTACGGAATTGACTGAAGCGGTGTAGGGAACGTCCATTGTTACTCTTGTGACGGTCAGAGAAAATTTTCATAAAAACGTACATTTTTTACAACACTTAACATATTTAGGATAAAATTCAAAATTACTATTTAAAAGTTCATGTCATTCCGCTTCATAAAACATATCTAATATGTAATTTAGTATATTTTTGTTGTCTAGGAAATAAATCAAACTTTTGTTACTCTTGTGACCACTGGAAAAGGCAAAATACAAAAAGTGTATTTAAGGTAGAATTGCTGTGAATTATATGAGAATACAAAACTCAAATTTACAAATATAATAGAGCAATTATATCTCTTCAAAAGGGAAAAACTTTTGAATCTCTTTGACAAAATCTAAATTAATGGCATTGTTTTAAGTAAAAGGCTAAGCTTTACTCTTGGGACATTTTGTCCACAATTGAATTTCTGCTTAAAAACCTCAAAAAATCATTAATATATGAGCTAATTCTCAATTTTTTTAATATACAACAGTTTTAAACGTTGATAGGAGTCTAAAATAGCTTAAAAGGGTATAGAATTATTATATTAAAAAATAGTTTAATAAAAAAAGATTTTACAAATATAAGAGCAACAAAATTAGCCACAATTTGGTTTCTTTTGTATCAAATAGCATGACCATAAAGTTCAAACTTTTTAATTATTTTTACTTTTCTGTGTATTAAAGCACCTTATTTGATATGCATCATATACTGTTAGAATTAACGGACCACAACATAGTTTACATTCACCTACTGGTCTTGGCTCCTTTGCGTTCTGTTACTGAGCAGAATTGCTCTTCGTCTTCATTGGTTTCACTTGCAGTTTTATTGCTGTTTCCTTTATAAAATATGAACTCTTTGTAGGAATTATCGTGTGTTATGGTCAATGGTAGATAGTGGCATTTTTGGTAGCTTCGATAAAGTGTGTTTTTGTGTGCCCTTCACTATACAATTTCTCCAAGAGAATATGAGATAATATAATACGCAAATGAATTCTTTGGCTATGATTTCTTCATTTGGTACATAAAGTATGTTTACCTGTGTTGCCCCATGTACAAGTTCTGCAAAATCAGCAGCTTTTTGTATAATTGCTTTTTACCATACACTTCATTTCATAGACATCACTTAAAAGAAGAAAAACAGCACCGATTCCATCTACAGCACTCGTATCGTAAGCTATTGAAAAAAAAATGTCCATGAAAACTTTTAATATTTAAGTGCTGACAAAATTATATTTTTGTTTAAATTGGCCTGTGCAACCATCAGAAAAAACTGGAACACTTTTGGCCGATGTATTTTCTTGGTGATGCTGCATTAAAATATTGTGCAAACACATTTACAGAAAATCTGTCTTGTATTATATAATAGTCGTTCTATGATATCTTTTCAAAATGCACATTCTGAATGTCTACCAACATTCAAGTAAAGTATCAAAGCACCAGCGACATAACAAAATTGAAGCAACAAATTTCCCAACTTAACGATTCGAAATTCCCAGCTCAACAGTGCTGAAAATTCCCAGTTCCAACTTATCAGCATTTTTCATCTTTTTTTATATACATTTTACGTAATATTAAACAGTTCTCTCACAACCATTGATTTGTTGCACCCATATTCCAATGCAATGTCCGTTCTGAGTTCTAATTTAAATGTAATGATACATGTTAGGCCATTTATAATCTGCCCTAGCTTTCATTTGCTAATAACATTAATTTTCTTCAGGCATAAATTTTCTCAAATTGGGGATTTTTAGAAGTAGAAATTCCCAACTTTCAGGGTTTCCAGATTATAGTGGGGCCGTGCTCCCCCCTGTGCAACGGGCCTGTACAGCACTCTAAATCAATAAATCTTTAGGAATGGAGAAAATATATCTGCAACTGTCCTATGAATTACTTTGAAAGTTTTTATGAAAACCACAAATACACACATTCTAAGGACCTGCTGTGATAATTGTTCTGTAATTTTAAAGTAAATAAAAAATTTAGTTCATTCATTTTAAAAACGTGAATAATGCAATTTAATTTGTTTTAAATTAATTATGTAATTAATTATAAATATAATTAATTATGGAAAAACTACTCAAGAACTTATTCTTAAAAAGGGCAAAGCCAAATAAACTTAAAATATTGTTTTTGTATTGGTCTGAAGACAACCTATTTGATTTACTTGCCAGAAATGTTATGCGTTACTCTTGTGACACAGTCATTTGTTACTCTTGTAACAACACAACAGAGGATGTTCTATGCATGACCCAAAAAATAAGTGGTCTAAAATATGTCTTATTCCACCAAATCAGAGATTAAAAGGTTTCAAGTAAAAATGTTAAGTAGTTTTTACAAATTTGAAACTTTTATATGTTTTTTGTTACTCTTGTGACAATTAAACATCACTATTAAATAGAGTTAAAATTTTATTCAAAAGCTAATCTAAAATATTTCAACTATATATATATGATAAATATGAATTTGTATATATAATGATTTCAATTAATGAACAAAATTAAGAAAATAATATACTATTATCAAATTGACATTTTTGGCCCCAATAAAAGTGAAAAAATAAGTAAACTTTCAGAACAATTTCACTGCAGACTATTATTCTTATGAAATAATACCTTACAAATTCATATCCAGCAACTTTCTAGGATTAAATTGATATACCACACTTACAGTTTGGTTAAAATTTTAATTTCAGTAAAAAGTTTCATTTTTGGTGGACGTTCCCTGTATCATGATCGTATGAGTTTATAAAAAACTTAGATTTTCTTAAACTTATTTATAGGAAAACACAGATTTCATTAATTGTGTTTTTATTGTAGTAAGTTATTCAGATCGGAATATTTTTATAGTTCTCTAAATAAGTAAATGTAATTGTTTTGTACTCGAAACTCTTTTCTTTCGGGTAACTTCTATACTAGCCCACATTTTAAGAAATTTCAACTAGTGGGGCAAAGTAAATTTTTCAGATAGCAGAATCCCAGAAGTAAATTAAATCTTGGTACTTAAAATAGCAAATTTAATACACTTAGTTTAAAATTATATGTTCCGAAAAAAGTTTATTTAAAAAAATTATCTAATTCATGAAATTTTCTAACGGTTTATAAAATTATGTTTTATTTGTGGTCATAATGTAAAATTTTATTTTAAAATATATATTTCTGCAATCATACAAATGTAAAGTTTTAAATCTAAAGTACATACATCTAAATATGTATACTTGGGTAAATCTTAAACAAGTACCCGAGCATATATTACATACAAAATGTGCATTAATAACATTACATTAATAAGTAGCATTTACTTTATAAGATTAACAATAATATTCTATTTGTATTTGGAAAATATTTTGTTTTATAGCACAAAAATGTAGAAAAATAAGTAGTTTTAAGTTTTTAAAAAATGTTATCATATTGGTATAACGTTAGCTAAAGTTAGACATAATACTTTTTTAAAACTTGTTATCATTTCTGAAAAATGTTTTTAAATAATCTTGTAAATTACTGCTTCTGGCAACTTTTGTTGCCGTTCCTTCATCTACAGAAATTTTAGCACAGGCGGGCGGGCATTGAAAAATTGTTTCTTTTTCATTTAAATTTAAGACTGACGAGTCTTATTAATTGTTTCGAGATTAGCCGACTGTCAATGATCTGACATCAACATGTTGTAGCTGGAAATGACATTTTCCACTTAGAATGTGGTGTGGCCACAAGAATTGACCCTAATGATTTTTTGAAAGTTCCCATAGCCACAAAAAAAAAATTTTTAAGCGTACAGAATGTGATGCACAAATATCCAATCTCCTGGGAAGACTTGGAATTTCTTCAATTCAATCCTAATAACTTTCAAAAACAAAGTTACTGAAATTGGTTACATCTTCGGGAAATAATCATTATGCCTACGATTGTCCGCTGATGTTACATTACATAATTTTCTTGTTCTCATTTTCATAATAATTTTAATAAAAAATATTTTATCCCTTTTCGATCACATGTAAGTAACAAACTTACAGTTCCAGTCCCAGAATATTTACCAATATAAAGAATTAGTAATTATATAGTTGTTAATTACTGAGGAAATTGCATAACTTTTTTAAGATATTAACAATTTTCGGTAGAAAATTTATTTACTATCCACTGTATGGAAATACTTTCAAAATATTAAAAATTGCTATTGGAGCTGTATCCAATATTTATTTTTAAATAAGTAACTTTTTATATAATATTTGGTTCAAATGCATTGTGCGGTTCCCCTTGACAACTTTTAAAAAATGATATATTCACAATATTAACACATTCTGGGCGACAACCGGTTTTGTTAAAAAAACTCAATTTTCTCTCTGCAGGGTTGCTGAAAATGTTAACTAGATTTGGCAGGGAAACCGTAGAGTACATTTTAACCATATATTCGAGAAATATACTAGGACATAATTTAGTTACAAGGCATTTTATGGTTCCAGAATTCCACATTTTGTCAAAAAAAGCCTTACCTACCTTATTTGTTATGGATAACAATTTATAAGAAAATGTAATGTTAGCCTGTTTAGTAGTTATTGTGTACAAGATGGTAATGATAACAAGCCAAACTAATCGAATATGCTTAATCGCTATATTGCACAATCTTTGAGTGCATTATTTATTAAATCTTCATTTGGTTATTCAGATGTGTCTTAATTCCAGAATATATTAGCTCCATTATGATTTGAAAGTTCTCTGCAACTTTAAAATGTATTTTAAGCCGGCACATAAAAGTATACTAGGCAGTTGGCCAAAGCATTTGAAGTACTTGCTAAAATCGATTTAATACCATGTTGAAATTTAATGTAATATTTTGTTATCACTCAAACATGTATTTAAACAATTTTAGTCGTGTTATTTTTTTTTTTAGAAAAAAGTTTGTGGAATAAATTAGAACAACATGATATACAGCATTAAGAAACTGATCACTAGATTTATTAAAAAATAATTGCTAGATTTCCTCATTCAGTTATTTTTGACTTGTTATCTAGCATTTGGTATTTTTCTCTTTCATTTAATATGTGTTATTCCTATTTTATTTTAGCTGAATTTCCACTGGAGCTGCTCACTGATAACTTGAAGAGGCTGCATTGATTAGCCCCGAGATCTCTTCTGAAACCTGATTTATGAATATTGAGCTCAGCTTGAAATTCATTTCAAGACATATACTCCACATCCGAGTGGCCTGAAGCCACTCGGATACCAGCTACTAAGTCAACAAACACCCGAACTGGCACCTCGCTCTCCCAAATTTCCACACCATGACCAATGTGAGGATATTTGGGCCATGATAGATTTATCTCCAGCCCCTTTTCCCACCCTGCCTTTGCTGGCCTTATGGACAATTCAAGGCCAGGAACAAACTCACAATACTCTAATTAAGAGATCAGCACTTTTATGTGAAGACTATTGATAAAGTAAAAAGTGTTAAAATAAAATGTGGTTTAATAACTCTTAGAATGTTATTTAATATTTAAAATAACACTTGTGCACTAATGATGGAGGTAGTAGTATAAATCGTTAACCACTTATGCGATTGAGTCACTAAGTGATAAGGTTTGTTTAGAAGTGGTCTCAGTGGAATAATTGGAAATGGTTTCCACTATATTAATATTTATTATTAAAAAGTGTAAAATATTAAATATAAAAAAACTTTTTAAAATATAATTTCATTATATATTTACTAATGCATATACTTTAAAAGTTAAAAATAAGCGAACGTTTTTGCATGAGGCACTCAAGTAAATGTAGACCATTTGTTAATTTTTAACTCAAAAAAAGGTGTGTTTTTTAAATTTATTTTATAATAAAAAGCAGTAGTGAAAGCAAACTGCAGTAAACTTTAATGTTGGTAGAAATAGTTTTCATGGATGTCTTTTTTATATTCGATTTAGTTAATTGACTTAAGTTTATTTTATAATTATCCATAGAAATCAACTAAATTCTTAAACTTTCTCATAATGAGGCATTAGCATCATTAGTCTATAATACAATTAAAGAACGATCTGTAAACACAGCTTCATACTTTACGGTCAAATTATAAGGAAAATGTCTTAGCTCGGTTACTAGGTGTTAGTTTTTTTTTTGGTTCCTAAATTGCAAATAATTTTAAATTGAAACACAATGTAAATAAGTATAATTTTTGCTTTCTTTACAACAACTGACATCAAACACAACACACATTTTTAGAAATTTATTTTGCTAAAAATAAGTAAGCAACTTATCAAATTATATTATATATTCGAGCATATTTAATTTTTATCAATATATTTCATGCTTATTTTATATCGAATATTTCATGCATTCAACTGTTATACTACAAATACCAAATTAGCAGTATTTTAGATTAGAAAATCACACTTAATGTGTTGTAAATGAAATATGTGATCCAAACTTCAAGGAGTATCCAAATTATTACACAATACCTGTTGCATTAGATTTCTTTTTTACAACAGAAGGGAGTCATAATAGTTAATTGAGGTAAGTGAAATTGGCCCCAATATTTTATGCCACAGGTGTGTAACAATTGTAATAAAAGATAATTTGGATTTCTTATAAATGCTAAAAAGTTTTTTAAAAAACTCTAATTTGTTTTGGTATTTTAACTAGATTGCTAAAAAGTTTACAAAAACCTGCTTAAATGCAGATATCTAACTGTCTTAAGATATTAAACTAGACTACTAAAAATTCTTAAACTTGCTTATCAATCTAGCATCATTAACCTTGACAAAATATTTTTTTTCCTCCATTTTCAAAACTAATTTACTTTGGTGTAAATAACATTTACAATAGCTTTGTGATCCAATTTACTCTCAAAATGGATACTTCATCTTTCAACATATACTTCAATATAAAAGTATTCATTATGTTTTCCTCATTTTTAAAAATTAAGTCTTAATTTTTTTTTTAATGTATTAGATGAAGGAATACAAGATAGAAATATTTTGAATTGTGTTTTTAATTTTTTTAAATGGTAATGTATAATGCATTTCATTTAGAAAAGTAAATGTAAATATATTTTTAAATAATATTACAGTTAACTTAGTTCAAAATTAACTAATTTAAATTTTTTAAAAGAATTATAAATTTTTAATTTTAGGAAATTTAAAATTTTAATTATTAAATTTTTTAATTATAATTTTATTGCTATATTTTTATTATATAGATTTTGAATACAATTTTTTGATGTTATAAAGAGAAAGCAAATGAGTAGTATAGTCCAATATTTTCCACAGAGGAAAGAATATTTTTCATGCAACAGCTTTAAATGATAAAAAACAAATTGTTTTATAAAAATATTTTTTTTAAAAATTATTCATAGTATTGTTCATCAATATTGTAAAACGCTGCTTTCAAATATATTCGATTTCGGCTAATGTCGAGTCGATCAATGTAAATCGGCCACCTTTTATTTAATATTAACAGATATTGCTTTGGCAATATTTGCCAATATTGATAAAAAGTTAACCATTTGACATTGGCCAACCCGACATTCGCCAATATTAGCCGACCTAACGTTAGCCAATATTGGCCAATATCGGTTGAGCAATATTTGCCAATATTGATAAAAGGTTAACCATTTGACATTGGCCGATCCGACATTTGCCAATATTGGCCAATACCGCTCTACGATATTGGCCAGTTCAACATTACCCAATACTGGCCAATACCGCTCTATAATATTGGCCAATATCGGTTCGGCAATATTGCCCAATATTGATAAAAGGTTAACAGTTTGACGTTGGCCGATCCGACATTCGCCAATATTGGCCAATACCGCTCTACGATATTGGCCAGTTCAACATTACCCAATATTGGCCAATACCGCTCTATAATATTGGCCAATATCGGTTCGGCAATATTGCCCAATATTGATAAAAGGTTAACAGTTTGACGTTGGCCGATCCGACATTCGCCAATATTGGCCAATGTTGCCGAAACTCTCTTTGCCGATATTGGCCAATATTACTGTGCTACCTGGGAAGAAACGATGCAAATTTACAAAACACATTCGTAGAAAATATAACACCATTCATTTAAATTCCTGAAAATCTTTCTTTATGGTTCATAATGTCACCCAAGATTGATTACAAGCTTGTATTTTCACTCTTAAAACAGGGCATTTTAACTATTTTTTCTTTGTGATGCCGCGGATCACCGGGGGTGCGCGGACCACATTTTGGGAACCACTTCTCTAAGCTCTTAAAAATCACATTTAAGACTGGTAGCGACATCTATCGTATACTTTAAAAACTATTAAGGATCTTTGGTCCGTGAATGTCCTCAGAATTATTGCAAATGTAGCAAACGATTTTAATAATCAAAAATTTAAAGCAGCTTAAACAGAACTCCCAATAACCTACCATCTTGACGATATATTTTCAAATTGAATTCATCTGCAACCCTAATTTTTAAGATATTATGGTTATGATGTGACACTTTCCACCCCTAATCTCCGCGCACCGCCATTGCCTCTTTTTTTTAATTCTTATTAATATGTTTATGGAGATCCAATAACTAACTACAAGGTTAAAAATTGGTATTGTAGAATCGGTTTAAGCAGCAGTTTTGCGGAAAGAATTGTTGTAGCTTATAGCGTTACCCCTGAATGCAAAAAATACGAAATAATCTGTCTGATAAGATATAAAATTGGGCATATAAAACTCACACTTATAGATGCTTCTGTTTTCTCTATACATGGGCAGCCTTAACATTCGAGTTGCGAAATCTAAAAATGTCGCCAATTTTGCCGAAACACCTTTTTCAACCTCTTAGTCAATCAAGTTCGCCTTTCGACGTCTAGCAACCCTGGTGTGGTTTGGTTTGATGAATTAACCGACGCACTAGAGCTGCACAAAGGGCTATTGGTGTGTTACTGTTACATGTGCAGGCAACATAACTTAGATATCTTATTTCATTTATTGCGTGTCAAGAAAGTCGTAAAGATTCTTCTCTTCTAATACACCCTGTTCAGTGGCGGATTTCAGACAAAAAGCCCAGGCGGCAAAAATGTTTGAAGGGGGCCCGTTTTCTAATAAATAATTTAGAAGCAAACATTCAAAAAACGTGTGTGTTTTTCTAAAAATAAGATTATTACATCTTTTGAACTTGCTTCCGAATTTTTAATAGAACTTAATTATTTTATTTGTCCAAAACACGTTTTATCCTTTGAATTTATCTAGAAAAGTTTGGAATCTGTAGATCAGTCAATGTAGTAAGAAAAAGTTATTTGCGGTTTTTCCCACGAACTCTTCAAACTCTATAGGCGCGTGTGTGACAAAACACAATTTGAATGTTTGTTCCTAAATGATAATTTTCTATAATATTAACAAAAATTGATATTTTGCTCGACGCAATTATTTCACATTTTGAGGACAGCGCAACTGTTCCGAAGCCCATTACATCAATTGTGCTGTGTTGTAATCTCGCAAAAAGAACTTTCCGATATTTGTAACTAAATAAACTTGATTCGTCTAATTTAACAAAACAAATAAAATATTTTACAATAAAAGTTCGTAAATATGGCTTTATGCCGCATTTTATTCCTCATTGTCCAGTTTTAATTTTCTTCACAAGAAAACGTACCACATTCTGAGAAATACCGAAAATGAAATTACCAAAAGTAATATTTTTTTTTTTTACATTATTCTTATATTTACTTTTTACATTTTTAACGAAGTGTTGTAGATATTCATATAAATATCTGAAATTATGTTTATTTCAGCTACCTAAATTGATAAATTTTATAAATAGTTTTCAAACTTAAACTTTTTCTGCTTTTAGAAACATAAAAAGTTAGTAATATAAAAAAATATATACGATTTTGCATGAGTCAGAGTTTATTGAGTACAAGAAAAGTTTAATTGGACAATGTTCTGAATAAATATAAATTATCAATTTAAATATTAGCAAAGGAAATAAATAATAAATTGTTGAATATATAATTATTTAATTGATGCAATAAAACCATTAGAAAATTAGACTTAATATAAACCGTATTTTCCTAGTATTTACACTAATTCGCTACATTGCAAAACAGTAAAATATACTGATGTACAAAATCTCTTACATTTGTTATTAGTATTAAAAAAATTGATTCCTAAATTTACCTTCTCTGAAATAAGAAGCTGTGAAATGAAAGCTGGCTGTTCGATCTCATCAATTAGGGATTTTTTTCAAGTAGTCCCCAACGACCTCACGGGGCAATGTAGTTGTAGTGTAGTCCCTTCTAAACCTCCACAAGCATATAATCCCCCCCCCCCCCCCAAGAAGGAAATTTTCCGAAATCAGGGATGATTTTTTAAAACTCGGGGAGCGGGAGGGGGGGGGAGGGGGTCGACCGAAAATCACAAATAGTCACAAAACGAGGCCAAATATGCTTGCTCAGACTTTCGGCGCCTATAGATTACGTAATACAACATTTTAATGTAAAAGTTACATTGGATAAAAGAAAGGGTGTCTGATCTATTTTCAGAATAAAAATAAAAAGAGCGATACGAGCCGACTGGTCTGCGTCCTGGGTCTGGGGTGATGGGTTGACTCGTACAAAAAGAAAATAAATCGCTCGCTTGTTTTTCGAGAAATTTAAATAATAATCAAAGAGCAGGTGTTTTCGCAGACCAACAAAAGCAATAAATTTAAAACCATTATAGAAAACATGGGATATGGTTTTGTTTTAGAATAAACTGGCAACTTATAATGAAGTATTTTAAGATTAACGAAATTATGCGGTCGTGGCTAGAAGAGACAAACCACAATATGGTTTCAATAGCATGATTTAGAAAAAGTAGCTGCGAGAACCCAGGAACTATGGATTATCGCAGCTACCTTCGCACAGGGCCCTGCGTCTGGTAAGAGGCCCCACGTTTGGCCACTTTACAAAAGCAGGGCCCTGCCCCCGCGTCGTAAATGATTTGGGGGCTGCTCAGAAAGCTTAAGTACAAGTGCTGTTGCACGGACCTATTCGATAATGAGGCCCGGGCCCGTTGAAGAAGGGGCACCTGTCTACTCATATGCATAACGATAAAGGAATCAAAACAGATAATTTCAGCGGAATGTTTAGTAAAATTAAAATATGTTAAAAATAAAAGAAACAATTATTTCTCTTCCTCCCTTTTCTAATTTTTGGAGTCGAGGGGGCCCCAAATGAACCCAAGACAAGGGGGCCCAGGCGGCAACTGTCCAATTGCCGCCCGTTAAATCCGCCACTGACCCTGTTACTTTACTCGAAATGTGACTTCGAAGCTCCTCCCGAAAATCTCGTCCCTGTTGGACGACGATTCGAGAGCTCCAAACGCGGGGGAGGGAGGATGAGAGGCGCAGGCATCAGAGAATGCGGCGTTTACGCGGTTGAAATCCCGCGCGACCACGCGTGACGCAAATCGCCGCGCAGGAAACACGCGGAATACGCGAGCAGAAAGGGAATCGTGGGAACAATCGGACAAGACCCGCACAGCAGCAGCGATGGGAAGAAGAAAAACGGGGGGAGCAATCATCGTGGGGAAAAATAACCCTGTAAAACGATACAATATCGTGATCGAGCCCACCGAGACAGACATGTACACACACAAGCACGTAATCTCCATTTCACTTTTGGATTTCTTTTCTTTTTTTCTTTCATGGACAAGTATTTTGGAACTGAAATAATTAACCGAATGATAATTTAAAACAAAGAGATTGAACTATTTTGGTATTCATGGCAACAGGGCTGCTGCCCTTTCCGAGGAGGGAAGCCCGGTTCGAACGCCATAGTATAGAGTGGGGCCCCTTTGTATGACACAAACTTATGCATAAGTTTGAATGAAACTTATAAATTATAAAACTTATTCATAAGTTTGTAAGATTTTAGAAAAGCCGATCGGGATATTTTTTATCATATAATATTCCCTATTCGGTGGCACGCGTCGCACACCCCTAAGAGCGTCCCTGCATAGAAGTGTACTATAGTTTAAAAATAAAGGACACACATTATTTGGATCCAATACACCATGTGTTTCCAATAAAATAATTATAACCAATCAATTTCCTAATAAAGAGTGTTAAAATTTGTAGCACTTTTAAAATTAAAAACCATAATTAAAATATCTAGGCTTTACCAGTATAAATACAATATAATTCGCATAACAATAACTAACATACGAATTGTTGATTCTAGTAATCCTATAAATATTGGGGGCTTTCTGTCGGAAGAGTACCAAGTTCTATAATGTAGACTAAGTAATGAAGACTCAACTCAGTTTATTATAAACCTGTGACGTACCACGAAAGGAATTGAAGTGAAGAGGGGACAGAGAGGCAGAATTGTTTTTCAATATACGTTAAGGATTTTTTTTCTTTAAAAAATAATTAATCCGACAAATTCCTTCATTTATTTCATACTTTTGGGAGAGAGCAAATGCAAGGTCGTCCATCCCCACGACCTCGGACGACGAACACATCTTCACTTGCACTGAAAGCATCACGTGATATCGCTTAATTCGTGCCTCCGCCCGACTCACTGAGATTTGGGGTACCGTGGTTGTCATTTCATACACTCGATACCATTCCTCGAGGTTCTTTAACAAAACGGAATAACATGCGAAAGGTCTCGAGTTCAAACCCGGTAAACCGCATTTCGCTACATGCCCATAAAAAGCTGATACTTGTTAGACGAAGGGTTGCGAGTTCGATACTCTTTCCATGCCAAACATACCGCCCAGATAGCAATTTAAGCTTGTTTCAACATTGTTCTTACCTTGTCAACGACAAGTGTAAAGGCTGTCATAAGACTGCCGGTGACAAGGGTGCAAGGCTGAAACAAGTGTGTGCCAAGGTGCGCTACTTGACAAAAGCAAACAATACGACAAGGCTGTCGTGCAAGCATACGACAAGGGTTGTCGTGCAAGCATACGATAAGGGTGTCATGCAAGCATACGATAAGGGTGTCGTGCAGGCATACAACAAGGGTTGTCGTGCAAGCATACGATAAGGGTGTCGTGCAAGCATACGATAAGGGTTGTCGTGCAAGCATACGACAAGGTTGATAATGAAAATGTATCCTTTTCGTTTATAAGCGTACGAAAAGGTTGACAATGAAAAGGTTATTCGAAGCTTTTTCTTGCAAACATACAGTTAAGTGAATGGCTAACTGCAAAAAGGGAATTTCCAACATTGTATTGTAGATGTCCCCTTTTTTCAGTTAGCTATTTGTATGCTATACTCTCCAAATATTTTTTACATATATCAAATTGACTTCTTTTAAGGTTAGTTGATGTACATGTAATAATATAAAGAATTTTCATAGTATTTATAAAAAAAAAACTTATGCAACAAGAAAAGATATTGCGACATCTAAAGGAAAATCTGAGAATTAAATACATTAACTGCAATCATGCTCATAAAAGCAATAACGTTAAAAAAAAATGTAGCTTTTTACTTTACATTTCAAGCAAAATTAACATACTAATGACCTATTATATTTATAACTTTACAAGTTTTATTATGTCTGTTCAATAAAGATGATTTATTTTCTCAATAAAAAACCTTAACCTTAGAGGCCGATACAAAACGATTAACATGTTAAAAATTAGAGGCATTTTTTTACATATAATTTGCACATGTATATTTCTTTGTGTACATTAAATACTATACCTAAATGATTCTAACTAAAAATAACACAAACACATGTTACATATTTTTTAATTTAGTTTATTTTTTTTTATCGGAAAACAAAATGTTTTATTGGATAATAGAATTTTCATCTGACTGGCAAGACACTGCTTTCTCTGCACTAATTTTTTCTCCCTGTAAAAATAAAGGCATAGTTCAAGAAAATATAACCAAATATTTGTTTTAATTATAACAAAAACAAATTCAATAATGGAATCCTTTGGCTGCAGAGGGAGGCAAACCATGGAAAGCATTTTTAATTTCGGACTATTTTAAGACTGAACGGAACATATATCCCATAAGATGACTAATGCCGTTTGAAAAAGTGGTAAATGTGCATATTTCATATTGTATTCTAGTCAAGTTACATAGCACATAAAAATATAAGTTTATCAACCCTGTATGTGCCTATATGAGGCACTCCGAAGCATAGTGATACGAGTAAAACAATTTCCAAAAATGGGTTTACACATTTAATATTATAGAGGCAGACCATTTCTACTTGAAACAAGTTCAATACAAATAATTACTGAATAATTTTGCTCTTTTTACACTAATTGTTACACTCTGTTACTGTTATTTATGTCAACACAAATTTTGAATTTTATTATCTAAAAATTTCATTCGTGCCACTTATTTCATTACGGCTCGACTGCTTTACATAATTCATTAAAAAAATATTAGAGTAAAAAATTTAATATTACAAATTCAATATCTATTGGTATCTTAGTATATATGCTCATCATCCTAGTCAGTGGCAAATCCACGATTTAGTTTCAGAAGAGGCCCAAGCAATTTTTTTTTTAAGAAAAAAAATAAACTTAAATATGTATTTCTAAATATATTATTAACCTGTCTATTTAATATTAATAAATTTAAATCAGTTATAATGAAATACAAATTGATAATGAATTGGGATACTTTAAAGTTACAGCTTTAATATTTACACCTGGAGAATTACCTTAATTAAATAAAAGAGTGCATGAGCACTAAAGTATGTGAACTCAATAATTATTAATTTGAGGGTTGGAGTATTATGCAAGTTATTTTATACTTATTTCTGTTTTACACAACAGAAGAAGGTAGTGCATTTCACAAGTACAAATAAATATGAAAATGAAATAATTTTGGGATTGAAGTATTAAACACTTGGATCTGAAATGAGGAATGGTTTTAGAGTTACTTGACTAGTACAACTTTGATATTCTATCAGTGTGTATTTATTCGTCAAGAATTAGTAGTTTCCAATAAAATTCAAAGTGAAATAATTTTATAAGACTTGAAATAGAATTAAAAAATAAAATGACTTGGAGAAATCTAAAAAACTGTTTTATCTCCTGTATAAATTTTGGAGAGGGCTTGATCTTGATAGTTCTCATCTGGCTATACGACTGATTCTAGTAAGGATAAATGATTCAACTTAACATATGCCTACATCTGAACTCAATTTAAGTTTTCTGAAATAATCGATTTAAATAAAATATCTATACCATGAAATATGTGAAGAAAAATTGGAATAAGATATGAATTTTTATTATAAGTCAATAAACGATGCAGGACGAATACTTATAACATGGAAACATATGAACATTCTTAACTGAAAGTGAATATAACAGTTAAATATACAACTTATATATATATATATAATGTTATCATATATACAAAAATTTGCAAATCAGACATAAAGAGAAAGGCAGAGATAAGTTTTTTTAATTGAAATAATTCAATTTAAATTGAAATATTTAAATTTTTAATTGAAATATTTAAATTTTTAATTGAAATTAACACATTTTTTTAATTGAAATTAATTAATTAGGTATCCCTCCATGCATGTGTTGTCATCAATATAGCAATGTAGAACAATATCAACCTTATTTTCAAATTATAAAAAACTCTAACGACTGGTAATGCAAATACAGAACATGAATTAAATCAAAATATCTAACTTAATGCAAAACAAAATGGTGGATATTACTACAATGTAAACAAATGACAACTGGTTTACCAGCATCATTGAAAAATATTACAACTTACCTACAATAGATTTAAAACAAGCTTAAAATAAAACAACATTTAAACATTCAAAAATAAATTAAAAACATAATTTTTTTTAAACATTCAAAATACAGAAAGAAGCACAAACTTACAATATGGTTAAATTTTTGTCTTTTAAAAAAAACTTTCATATTCTGGCCATTTCTTTTAGGGCTAACGAAGAACACTCTGGAGGTTTCTTTAAATCTTGAAAGAATTTTCTTCTGGAATGCTAAAAAGAAAATGCATAATATATATAAACAATATAAGATTTCACATCATATTTGAATACCTAATTGAAATTAAGAACTTTAATACAATTATGTAATAGTCTTCAGTTCTTGAGGAAATTAAAAGATACCTGTCAAAAATATTTAATTCATAATTTTTTTTCAACAATATAACAATAGAAGTTTTTTATTTAGTAGGAAGTGGATTGTGACAGAAAGGGATATTTTTTTATTGTCCTTCTCTTCAGATGAGTAAAACCTTTTCTTTAAAAGTTGACATTTTGTTCACAATTCTGCTTCATACTGTATGTCTGACTTATATTCCGTGCCAACTCATTTGTTTCTTGCTTCCTCATATCAATTTATAAATGAAAAATTATTTTATTTTAATATTTAAAATTTAAGCACACATCCATATGGTTGGTTAGAAAGAGATTAAAATAGGATAAATATATTGGTCTTTACTGCTTTATGGTGCAATATAAGAAATAAAAAAATTAACATTATTGAATTACTTTAATCCTTTATAAATATTCAACCACCATCAAATGTTCCCAAGAAAAAATAATGCAGGACACAACTCTTCTTCCCAATGCTTTAAAGAAGAGACTTTGCAGAAACAACAAGTTTAATGAGGACCTGTAAAACAAAAAAAAAAATAATGCTTTAAAGGCACTACATGAATTTTATAATTTTAATTCAGCATAGTTTCTTCAAGATGTGTTCTAATCTAAAATATTTGAGAAAAAGATTTGTCAAAAGTATTATCACCAAATTGATTAATCATAATTATTTTGATTTTTAGTTGAAAGCACCTTTTAAATTCAAAACAACATGCAGATTTGATTACTGCAATGTATCAACAAATCTTTACATTATACATCTTTAAAAAAGGTACATATATTCTGCATCATGGTTCATAGAGATTAAAAAAGTAGAAATTAAATAGTTTTAAGGACTTGTTGCAACTTTTTAAGGAATTCTTAGCTTTAATAAATCAAAGATCAAAATTCAAATGTGCCTAAAGGTTCAAATTCAAAAATAACTACAAAAACATAATTTCATTTTTATTGCACTTGATATCATAACTTAAATGTACACCTTAAGTACCTACAGTGTCACCAAATTTAAATTCTTTACTAATTGAAATTAATATTTGCAATTTTATAATTTAAAGATTTTAAGGGTTCTTGATTAAATACCTACCAAAAATATAGTTCTTAAGGACGATGCAAATAATCGTGTAAGAACATTCAGATATACTTGAATTGGAAGATGTAAAGAGGGATATGTGTTATGTTAAGTCTATGAAACATATCCCCTTTTACACATTTTAATTCATTTGTGAGGTGCATATGCATGTACAAAATAACTTAATTTCAGACAATATAGACTAGAGAGCTGTTCTAAACATGTGACCCTGGCTTAGCAACCGCATCTGGCATGGTATAGATTTTTCATGGCGTGGTTCAGTGACTGAGTAACTCGTTCAGTGACTGAGTAACTCATTCTCTCTCTCTCTCCCCCCCCCCCCCACATTTTTTTAAACTTATTAATTTTTATTCAAGTAAACAGGAATACATTGGCATAGAAGTATCGAAACAGCTACATTTATCATTTATTTTTTCATAAAATCATTACCAATATCAGTTATTAACTGTTTTTAAAATTAGTAAATATCACTCCCTAATTATGAAATAAATTTAGAGAACAGATTTAAATTTTTAGATTGCTTGTTTAAAATAATATATGGATCCCGTTTCAAAATCTTTTCCCTTCATCGCTGAAATTCAAATGTTATATAATGAAACACGATGACGTCATGTTACGCCTATTTTTAGATAAAAATAACCTCAAAACATGTTTATGACGCCTTTTGAAAACTATTTTTCGGGATAGGACCCCTGGAAAATACCAAGATTTTCCTCATGCAACTCAACAAGAAGTATTATACTAGAAATTGAAATTATTCTAGTTTTTTAAAGTATGTTTATGATTTTTACAGTAATTCGATTTTTAATTTTTTTCTTCTCTTAACTTTCAATGGGAGGGGTTTGAATCCTGAACCACCCACCCCCTTACCAACGTGCCTGGCATCTGGTAATGACTAACAGTTTTGTGGTAGAACACAGCTTCATCTGTAGAAAAAACCTCAACTTCCATTGCAATCTTTCGTACAATTAGTATTTTTCAGCAATTCAGAAATTTATTTTTTAATTTCTGTATTTTTAAAAACTTGATAACAAAAGCTTATAAACTATAGAAGATTGGTAAAAAGAAAATACACCTTATTATTAGCAATTGGGGCATCCACGTAAGTTACACCTGGGGGGCCCATCGATGAGGGTGTAACGGCGGAGGCACTCCTACATGATCTGCCGATTATTGGTCACCTCCTTCACGTAGGGCCTGTAGTCGTACATGCCCATGTAAAAACTAAGAGAACTCGACCGTTTGGAAGATTGCCTGGGAAAGGACAATAGACTTAAATGGACAAAAGATTATTACGGATATTTATAATTTATAAGAAACATGTAATAATTGATTTATATCTTTTATTGAAATCCCCTCTAACTCTTAATCATAGAGTCAAAGTCCTGCCAGAAGTACCTTACGGAAGCACATTTGCACATGCCCTCCAACTAATTACTGCGTCATGCAGGCAGGACACCTGTTTTGTATTAATTTTGAACTTGGAATCAGGCATTCAAAAGCGAAGCTGTGGAAAACACTACTGCTGACGCACACAAAGTGGACTTTATCGGTTTGCCTTTGTAAGCTTGGAAACTTTCAAATTTTCGTAATAAAAAATTTGAATAACAGTTTAAAAATTCTAATTGTAACTTAACTAAAAAAAATTTACAGTTGGAATTTCTAAACTTTTTTTTTGCGTCAACTCAGAAAATCTTATAAAACTTCTATGCGATCATAAACGCAAGTCCTATCGGCAGTACAATGCATCCTTCCAGAAGGAGGTTCTATCATTCACTCTATAAGTGGTGTGGATGTCTAGTTGTCCATGAGTTTTTTTCCAGCAATTCACAGAATTCAAAATAAAAAAATACTTAATTTTTAAATATTTTTTCCAATTTTAAACATTAAGGGTATATTTTAAAAGTTAAAAAAAAAAGTTTACAAAATCCATGGGAACAGATGTACTATAGGACATTTGGCGCGTTTATTTTGTTGGCGACGAAAAAAGTCGCAGATTGAAAGTCGGCACAAGAATCGGAAAATATCAACAATGTCAGGTGGGGTCGCCATACTAAAAATTTATCGCTCCTATAAAACACTCCAAAAACAACTGGCGCGCTAAATGTCCTATACTACATCTGTACCAATTCATGTATTAAAAAAGTAAATAAAACTTTCTTGCACTGAAAATCACTTAAATTTTTTTTATTATTTTTCTCGCCGCTTAAAGTGTTCAGCGATTGTAATGTTTTAATTACTCACTTGTTTTTAAAGAAATAGCCTTTTTTATGAATTTTATATTGGGTTGTACTGTTGGAAAACTAGATACGAAGAGATCACCAATTACAAGTTTTTTGGTTATCGGTTCTGCAGATAAATATATAAGTATTAATACCTATATAGAATTGTAGGTGGAAGGGATTGGTAGTTTTGATTTGAAGCTATTCCTATGTGGATCATACAATCATATTTAAATGTTCATTTGGTATCCATATACAAGATTCTTTTTTAATGTATCTATAAAATACTTATTATTTTGTAATATTATCAATGGCTTAAGCAAAAACATTATATGCATTAATACAAACAAATTCTAAATGCATAACTTAATATTATGCTGTTCTATAAATTAATGAAATATATATCTAAGGATCATAAAGTTATCATTTAAAAACTACTATCTCCAACTTTTGAAAACATTCCAAGTAAATATTGCATTCCCCACTAACAAAACATCAACATTGCATTGACTACACTTTACAAAATAACATTTCATTCACTAAATTTGTTATAAATAACTTTGACAACACTTACTTTTTACAAAATGCATAAATTTGTAGCCCTTTTTTCTATAAGGTCAGTACAGAAATCGATTGCGATAATCAACAGATTTTACTTGCGAATAATTTAAGTAATGCATTTATGTTTATGTAAGCAACTAAATAATCCACAATTCCCGCGCGTATTGTCGCTGTCGGCGTTTGATTAACTCGAAACGTTGCCAAGTTGACAGAGAAATTGAGGAGAGAGAAATGTAAATAACCTATTCCGATCAATTTATTTATATATAAAAACTATTAATTAAATATGCAACTTACCTTCCTAGGAAGATTCTAAGCCTAACAAGCAATGGGTGAAAAATGTCGGCCGATACGCTGAAACTGAACCACATAATCTCGAATGTAAACGTGATAGAACGAGATGAGATTACACTTTTCATTGACAATCAAGTGTAAATGAAGTGACAAAGTTTTCCACGGTTTTCGTTGACAGCCTTGTAAGTGACAATCAAGTGTAAATGAAGTGACAATGTTTTCCATGGTTTTCGTTGACAACCTTGTAAGTGACAATCAAGTGTAAATGAAGTGACAACGTTTTCCACGGTCTTCGTTGACAACCTTTACAATGACAATCAAATGTAAATGAAGTGACAACGTTTTCAACGGTTTTCGTTGACAACCTTTTCAGTGACAATCAAATGTAAATGAAGTGACAACGTTTTCGTAAGCAAATGTGCTATCTGGGCGGGTTATTCTTTTTCGGGAAGGGCTCCGGTAGCCCAGTGGATCTGCGTTCGGCTAGCAATCCGAGCATAGAGAGTTCGAATCAGTGGTTCGAATCCGACTGAGTGGACTTGACAACAAGTAAAAATGTAGTGAACACATGCGATCGGAGGGTTGCCAAATTCGTTACTAAAATATTAAAAGTCGTTTAAAATTTCCAATAATATATATCGGCGTGTATACGGGTTGGTTTGGTTTGCTTTATTAACGTCGCACTAGAGCTGCACAGTGGGCTATTGGCGACGGTTCGGGGTCAATCTCGAAGGAAAGACCCGGGAACACATACACATTCACACACACATTCACACACACATTCATACATGCACCTCGTTATTTTAGAACCATGCGTGTATACGGGACCAATGCACATTAAATCTGATCGGGGACCAATGTGATGACGCCTATAAAGGTTGAGTTGGGTGCCAGCTCAGGTTTTGTCATCGTCTTCTGATCATGGTCCAAAAATACCAGGCGGCATTGTTCCCGGGTTTTTCTTCGAGATAGACCCCAAATTGTCGTCCATAGCCCACTGTGCAGCTCTAGTGCGACGTTGATTCAATCGACCAACCAATTTTGTTTTCTGGACATTTAATAGCCTAATCATGAAGCTCAAGTTTAGTCAACCAACCATCAAGCAGGGTTTCGTCATGTGTTTTTTCGGGATTGTGGGTAGAGGTAGGGCGGTCGTCACGTGACGTCCGCCCTCGCTCCGTCCCGGTGTGTCATGTGACTTTATGCTTCACGCCAGACGAGGTCGGGGAGCATCAGCACATAACACATGAAAGAGAAGACGTCACGATCAAATGCGCCCTCCGAGGGTCGTAGCAACAGCGGTCACTTGTGTATTTTTTCGATCCAATTTCCTGGTTTCGGCATACACCAAAAACTTTTCCCCTGTTGTACACGATTTCTTTGCTGTTGTAGTTTCAGAAAAGATTTCAGAAACCTAAAAACCAGATTCCAGGGGCCAGTTCTAAGCAACATTTAGGACTGCTCACCAGGGGGTGCTGCCCATCCCCTCAAACTCAATATCGCAAATCCTCCCCCTCACTCATCCAGTTAACCATGGCAACTTTAATAGAATCTCAAATTTTCCATCCACATCACACAAAGCTCCACATTGCGTATTTTGTAAATCATGTAGAAGTAAATAAGAAAGTAATATTTGGTTACTTTAATTTATGTACAGCCGGGGAAAAAAAACGAACCACCAATGATTATTTCGTTAGTTTTTATAGTAGAGCTAAACTTAATATACCATTTTGTATGGAATAAAGTCTACTACACATTGATATACAAAAAATTTGCATAGGGGACTATCTTCATGTTAAAATCGGCACCAACTTTAAAATTTCCAATAGCAACACCCAATTTTCATTCAATATTTAGAATCTACGACAAAATGTATCGTTGAATATCAATTTGCAAGTCATTTCGTTAAGAAGTTTTTTAATTATGAATATCGAAAGTTTAGAACTCGTAATGTTAAATGAATTTCTTAAACTTTTAATCATATATTTCGAAATAATAATTTTATTAAGCTGATTTTTTATCTGTGTTACTTCTAAACGACCCAAATAAAATATACTAACTTTACGTTTATATACTAACGTTTCACGTACATTACTTATATGTATATTTTTTAATTTTATTTATATTAGGATATTAATATTCATACAATTTATGAATAGCAACCATGCTATATTTTGATAGTGATGGATTCAGAAAAACGTTTTATATGCATATCTAAAATTTCGTGATTTTCCTCTATGTAGTTTTTTTGCTATATTAAAATGGGCATCAAATGATCATTTCAGGGGTCATACACAAATTTAAAATCTGTAGAACTTAACAGAAATATTTACTAATTTTGAGAATTAAAAGCGCTGTGATCGCGTTGGCATAAAATTCTAAATTCTTATATAAAGGCGAGGAGTATACGGGAGTGAATGGCCACGGGAAAAGAAGAACCACGGCTAACGCCAAAACATTTTCTACCTGTCCTTCATTTCGAAGTCCAACTAATCCTTTGTTCAATGTGGAGGTAGCCCCTCAAATAAGATCGATACATATTGTCTAATATCTCTGCATATAAATGTAGGAAATTAATGAAAATTTATAATTATATTATTTTGAGGGTGGGGAACATTTCTGCGCTATCAAAAGTAGGTGTTGCTATTAAAAATTTTGAAGTTAGTGCGGATTCGAGTATGAAGATAGTCCCTATGCAAATTTTTTGTAAATCAATGTATAGTAGGCTTCAATCCCTACAAAATGGTATATTAAGTTTAGTTCTACTATAAAACTAACGAAATAATAATTGGTGGTTCTTCCCCCCCCCCCCCCCCCCCCCGGCTGTACATTAACTTATATGTAATTATGCATGGAACTTGTATAGTATTGCTTTAAACTTCTTCTCCTCATCTCTTTACAACGTTTCATATACTTTTGCTGCAAATAAAATTCGCTTAAAGCCAGGTTCGTTGCTAAAATAATATGGGCGGAAGGTTATAATTTTGCCGACAGAATTCCTAATTTCAGAATTGTATTAATCATTAAAACTAACATACGTTAAAATTCATAATAAATTCCATAGAACTTGTTATAGTCTGTGATTCAAGAATAGTTTCAATCGATTTCGGTTCAAGAGCCGCAACCTTGTCGCAAATTTTTTTCCTACAAAATATCATCGATTTGGCAAAATTGTTGATTTCAATTTCATCACAAAATATAGTTTACAAATGGACATTTTTTTAAACTTTAAGTTCCAGTTTTGGAAACACTTAAAAATAGTTACAGTAGAAATATAGACGGTAATCTATGCTTATTCAACTTCGAAACACCAATTCCTATCGCATATCCCATTTAGCAGTGGCGAGGCGTGATTTTTTGCGACGGTCATCGCCCCGAGCGACAAGTGCCCCCCCCCCCCCCCCCCCCCGAGGTAGGTAAAGCTTTGAGACGTTAATTTTTATTGTAGTCCCTCTCTCCCTTTTGGGGGGAGGAAAAAATAACAAAGGAAATCCGTTGTATTACTGATTACATATTTAAAATAGCATTAGTTTATCAGTTTAGGAATATTGTTCATTCATTTTTTTAAAATTATATCCTTCTGTGTTTTACCATTATCCATTGTTTTCTACTCTGTTTTTGCATACATACATACATTGCATACATATATACAGGGCTCGATTTGAGTTGGAACCCTCCATTTCCAGACTGATTCCGCTGATGCATTGCACTCCCACACCCCACGGACGGTTACAGTTCCGGTACCTCTATTGCTATTCTAGAAATCAAGCACTATATATATATATATATATATATATATATATATATATATATATATATATATTAGGGTGCATCAAACGCCCCATGTTTTTAAAAATTTCATGGAAATTGTCTGTCCCTATGTTATTTTTGTTCGAAATGCTAAAAAGTTATATACGTAGAATTTCGTAAAAATTGAATAACATCTATGGGGTCCTCAAGTCCCAGGAAGGTACAACAAACACGAAAATTCTGAAAAAAAAGAATTCTGCATAAAAAAAATATATAATAATGTATACTTTAATAAAATAACGCAATTAAGATTGTTTTGTGATATAATAAACGAATATATAATCATATACTATTAACTTTCTAATATCAATTTAATTCGTACAAGTACACTCAATTTAAACTATAGTCAATTTCGGCCTTTTTCGCAGATTTCTCTGTTTTTGTCGATCTTGTTCGACGACCTGCAGAACAAGTTGATAGGGATCTTCATGTTTTGCTGATTCTATGAAATCAGTACTTAGCTTCATCCCTCGTTCTGCACAGTTGTTGACAACATTCAATGCTTGCAACTTTGTGAGTGTGTGGTGTAGGATACAGAACTTGAGCATTCTGAAACATCTTCTATTAAAAAATTTGAGTCTAGTTCAAATAGATAAAATAAAATCCAAGAATCCGTTTTAACTGAATTAGAAATAGTTGTATTTACAGTGAGATTTTTGGGAAATTTGGGTTTTTCAAAATCCATACCATATCTACCTTGAAATTTAAAAGCAGTATCAGTGGAATTTAGTTTTGTAGCTAGCATTGCATCAGCGATAGCTTTTCGTTCTTGGTGGAACTCTGTTGCTCCAAAGGACAAGTGGAACCACCTCTTCTGTAGGATACTAGCAGTAATGGTTTTCAAGAGCACTAATTGCACTTTCAGATATGATGGGATGGACAACCTTGTACGTTATAAGAGAACATAGCATTTGTAGGACATTCCAAAGAGCATTTATGGCAGAATCACAAGTTAACCACCTGGTGCTGTAGGTGAGAGTGGCAAAGTCACAGTTTGACATGTTGTTGTGCCGGTAGGTAGTTGCTGATGCTGCTCAAGAAGACAAATTTTAATCGTGCATAACAATTTGGCCGTCCAACATGCTTTGTGCAAAGCTCCTGGTAGGTTTAATTTTACTGCTTGTGTAATATTGGGAAAGTCAAAGTATATTAGACATTTGTGAATTCCATATAATCATCTCTGTATTTTCCAGTATCGATGGCACATTTTGCTGCATGGATTGTACTAGCTCCTAGATCATTAACTATGCTGCTCGCTTGCACATTCACTGACTTTGGGTCATATGGTTCAAATCCACCATCATCTTTATCAAAATTGTTTAATTAAGGTTATACCTAGTAACTTAGAAGCCTTGACCTTTAAGTCACCAAAACATGAGACAAAATGACTTCTCTGATATGAAGACGGCAAGCCGACCAAAGAAGTTTGTCCCAATTTATTTTGCTCTCTGACACAAGCAGCAGTAACATGGCCTGTGTTGGAAGAAGTTGTGTCAAATATCATGTTCATAATTGTTTGTACATTGCTAAGAAGTCAGTTGCTCATATATTAAGTCGGCAATGATTGAGTCGCATTTACTATTAGTTCCTTGGGGATATACAGGCACACCAAGAATCTTTATCTGGTGAACGTTTTTTTATTTTGTACTTATTGGACATTGCTGTTGAAAGTTTTTTATTCCGGCAATGATTGAGTCGCATTTACTATTAGTTCCTTGGGGATATACAGGCACACCAAGAATCTTTATCTGGTGAACGTTTTTTTATTTTGTACTTATTGGACATTGCTGTTGAAAGTTTTTTATTCCAATGCAAAGCACCACTCTTACTTGCAAGCTGTTGAAATTTCCATTGCAACTTGCCTATTCTTGTTCTGTCTGCTGTTGCGTAAGATGCTGCAATTGTACATGTATCCAGTGGCGGCGATTGGGTGGTAAAAGTGGGGGGGGCAAGATCAAGATGAAACAAGTGTGTGTGGAGCGGGGGGGGGGGGGGGAGTAATAAAAATTTTGAACACCAAAACAATAAATATTGCACTTTTATATTTACTCTCTATTTTGAGTTATTTGAAGGAAATAATACCAATTTAAAATAGGTACGAGACGCCCAGGTCGACTATTAACCCATTTTCGATTATTTTCCAATTTTTTTTTTATTTTGGAACGATACGGACACTTGTAATGAATCTAATTAACATTCTTATTGACCGACCTCCAAAGGGATAGGTATCCTTTCCATTGGTGTCAGTGTTTAAAAAGAAATGGAGGAAATTTTCTTTCCTCACCCTCCCAATCCCTAGAAAATTTCCTGCACCATTTGCAATTCTACATTTGTGGTGTGACTTTTGGGACCCTGAGACAAATTCTTACAGTTTACAGGCACGTGGGTATAGATTTTATGGAGGTTGAGTGATTGATTATTTCATGGGGGTTCAGTGACTGAGCAACGAATTTCTTTAGGCATCTATCCCCCTCACCAAGAGGGGGAAATCCTTAACCCCACAAAAATTAACAAACATTTCTCACAAACCCCACCAATTTTTTTTATTAAAAAAATTATTAATTTTCGTTCAAGTAAACATGAATACGTTGGCAGATAAATAACATCAACAATTATCATTGTCATTAACTATATTTAACAGTTGTCAATAACTATTTTTTAAATTAATAAATCACTCCCTAATTATGAAATCAATATAGAGAAATTTAAAGTTTAATATTCCTTATAATATATGTGTGGTAACGAACAATGAAGCCGCCGTGTGCCAGCTCAAGTGTTGCCCTCGTTATATATGACCATTGTTCAAAAATACGAAGCATTGTTCCTGGGTATTTTTCCTTGGAGATGGGTCCCGAACCCGAACTGTCGGCAATAGCCCAATCTGCAGCTCTAGTGCTACGTTATTTAACCAAATCAAACTTTCCTATCTAAATTCCTACCTCAACAAGGCTGAACATTCCCAGTTCCAGTTTATATACATTTTCAACATTTTTATAAATTATGTAATATTAAACAGTTCTCTCAAAAGTATTGGTTTATTGCAAGCATTTTCCAATGCAGTATCCGTTCAGAGGTCAAATTTAATCTTACAAGTTAGGCAATTTCTAATCTTCCCTCGCTTTCATTTGCAAATAATATTAATTTTCTTCGGACATAACACGGATTTCCAACACGGATTTGTAAAATTCTAAACCAAAATCATAATAATAATCACAGGGTCTCATTGTCGGATAATTATTACTATTCTTTTTAAATGGATATTTTGGGAAAAGCAAAAACATTTCCTCCGTGTATGAATCAATCAATCTTTAAACAAAAGTTTTCAAAATATATCTATTCACGATTAAATTAAACTGTACCTTCGTTACACATTTTATGAAGTGCAATAATAGTCGAAATTTACGAATATCAATGATTACTGAAATACGAATAAATTTTCCAATAATAGTTTGAAATTAAATTATAAATTGAACAATTAATGCTAAATTAAATTGAAGAACAATCGCATAATATGAATGATGTAAAATATTTCGAAATATGATATATAAATGCTAAAAATCAAGATAATGGTATATTTAAACGTATACTTGCGCGATTTTCAAATCTCTGTGGCGTAGATTGCAAACAGACAAACTTCTTGAATGAAAACAGTAGTGCTTGTATTGCTGTCATGTTCAACTTCACATTTGTTCTTTTTATTAAAGTAATTTAAAACTGAATTTTGCAAAATTCGCTTCATTTTGTTTAAAGCAGAGCAGACGAAGATCAAAACAAAGACATTAATGGCTAACTCATGACCCCTTCCCTCCAACTACAGATTTATAGATTACGCAATTGTTCGGCGCCAATAGATTACACAATACTACATTTTAACGCATTTTATTAAGACCGGATACTATTTTAATGTAAAAAAGTTGCAGATAGTCATAAATAAAAGATCTATTTTTAGAATTGAAGGTCATACAGTTGCATTTTTCTATGTAAAGAAAATATATGCTATTTCTTTTTCCGAAAAAAATAAAAACAGAATGAGTAATGGTCCTGGAATGAATAGGAATGAGGCGCCAATCAATGGATTATGTTAGAGTAGCTGTCTGTCTGGAAATCTGAAAACAAAGCTCCTCAATTTAGATAGAGAATTTATTTTATTTTTTAAATGTTGAATTTTTTTAAAAGAATAACGATACCACATTCATTCAAAAAAAAAAAATTCACTTGACTTTCAATGGAAGGGGTTTGAACCTTTCCCCCTCCCCCCCTACCTACGTGCCTGTGGTAGTGGGAGGAAGTTGGGGTCAAAATGTTTCCTTTGTTCGGCAATGCATTAGAACAATTGACTGGTAATATAGTTTTAAAAAGTGCAATATTAAAAAAGTGCGGGGGCAACATGCGAAAAAAGTGCGGGGGCAACCGCCCCCCCTTGCCCCCCCGAATCGCCGCCACTGCATGTATCTCCTATTAGTTTTGTAATGTTTTTGTATATGCTGCCTGTTGCCCTGGACTCATAGCTAGTTGAAACAATATTAGGTTTCTGCATAATATCGTATGGGATGAATAAACTTGTTCCCGCTCTTTTATATTGATGATGACTTTGAGTACTTCTTGAGAGTCCTTCAAAATCAAATTTTTTTTTTACATAATTTGTGTCACTTCGTTCATTAAAATCATCAGTAGATCTAATAATATAATTTAATATTAAATTGGAACTAATTTTTTTATTCACTTTACTTTTATTTTTATTATTTTATAATTAAAAGTATAAATAAACAAAATAAAACTATAAAATCGATTCAGAACAAAAGTAGAAAGTAGTAAATCCGTTAAAAATGAAAACCACAAGTTGAAATAAACAGGAAATGTACTTTACTGTAAATTGTAAACAAAAGCTAAATTTGTCAAACAAAGCTAAAATCAATGAAGAATGAAGTCACCTGAATTTACTGTTAATATAGTTTATTAACATTAAATATTTATATGATCCATATTTTACTTCATTATAATAATTTTTCTTAAAATATCATAAAATAATAGTTAAAAAAATTTGAAAGTAATTAAGTATGAAAAATGCTGAATTTGGGGATTTTACTCGAAAAAAACGAAATTTCAAGGTTGTTGAGGACCCCCTAAAAGTGTTTATAAATCGAAAATATTTGGTATGTCAACTTTTTATGGCTAATGGAACATTTTTAGATTGGGGACAAAGTGATTTTTTTCTAGAGGGGCGTTTGATGCACCCTAATATATATATATATATATATATATAATATATATATATATATACTATATATATATATATATATATAATATATATATATATATACTATATATATATATATATATATAATATATATATATATATACTATATATATATATATATATATAATATATATATATATATACTATATATATATATATATATATATATATAAAATATATATATATATATAAAGTAAAAAATTCATCTGTGGTTTGCTTAATGTTAAAGTGTGCTTTAAAATGTTTCACGACACGAAAAATACAAGCGA
Organism: Troglohyphantes excavatus; assembly: GCA_963932185.1. Lineage (NCBI taxonomy): Eukaryota > Metazoa > Arthropoda > Arachnida > Araneae > Linyphiidae > Troglohyphantes > Troglohyphantes excavatus. The sequence goes on from OZ010674.1 coordinate 1,414,869, forward strand.
AGCTCTTGATTGACCTTCAAATAGGCTAAAATTCTATAATAAAACTTACCTCTCTTTTATTTGTAAATCATCTCCCTCTGATATGTACACTGTATTTTTTTAAATATAATTTGCTTTTAAGCAAGTCATTTTTTTTTTGGATAATTCGAATTTTTTTATGACTAAATTAATAACAAAATTACCATTAGCTTCTTCAACTTTACCCAAAGTACGACTGTATATATACAGACTTATCTTTACTAATGCTTATATATATTTTTCAATAATAGTATATTTAGTGAGCATAATAAAAATTTTCATATATAATATGTAAACAACGTCAAGTAAATCTGCTTCAATTCAGTGGCTTCAATATTGGATAGATATGGAACACTTTCGAGCTGCCGATTTCTGACCTCATTTGAGTCTTAATACAGCCAAATAATGTCTCATAAATTTCGAGCCAAGCTCAGATGACGTTGTCAACACCTGAGTTGGCACCCGACGCAATCTGAATAGGCGTCAGGACACTAGGCATAATCAGATTTTAACATGCACCCTTACGCACTCCGGTTAAAATTGTGGATAATTTTAGATTACCTTTTTCTAAGCGCGGATCTGGCAACTTTCCGAGATTGCTCTAGGAAGCGTGAAGTTCACCTAGAATTTTTAATCCTCCGATTCACAGCCGTATACTTTACCACTGGGCAACCGAGCCCTTAAATTTGCATAAAAATGACACTTCAAATGTTAAACGGTAATTTCAAATCAATGTGTTGTCACTCGTCAATAATCATCATCATTTGAGGCCTCCGTGTACGAGCGGTTAAGGCGTTCAGCTACTAATCCGAGGATTAGTGGTTCGAATCCGCACGATGGACTTGACAAAGAAAAGTAAAAAAAGTAGTGATCTTGTGATCGGAGGGTTGCCAGCTTCGCTACAAAAATACTAGAAAAGTCGTCCAGAACATCCGCAAAAATTAACGGCGTGTATACGGGACTGGTGCACGATAAATCTGATCGGGGTCCAAAGTCCCGACGTCTATTGAAGGCGTTGGGTGCCAGTTCAGGTGTTTCCTCGTCATCTGACCATGGTTCTAAAATAACGAGGTGCATGTGTGAATGTGTTCCCGGGTTTTTCCTTCGAGATAGACCCCGAACCGACGCCAATAGCCCACTGTGCAGCTCTAGTGCGACGTTATTTAACCAAACCAAACCGTCAATAATCATTTACAATTAAAAATATGTTATATTTAAAATTGTTAAACTTTGATCCCTTGTCATCTGACCATGGTTAAAAAATACGAGGCAGTGTTTCTGTGTCATTCTTTGGGGTAGACCCCAAACTGTTACCAATAGCCCACTTGTACAGCTCTACTATAAAACGTTAATTCAACCACACATAGAACGATTTGCATAAAATGTCCGTGCAAACAACGAGGCCATATATTGTCGTACCCTGAACACCCAATCGTGGGTCTTGGTTTGGAGAGTAGGATAAGAACAAAGATGTACTATTCGGCATCAGATTGAAAGTTGGAATTACGAGGCACTATTCAATGTTCATTTCTTAAGAATACGTTTACAATCCGACATTAATAGCAAATTGAGTAGATAAAATTCAATATAACCTAAAATATATATATATATATATATATTTAGTATTCATTGAGAGGTAAGAGATATTTACTGTATATTTTATTTTATCTAATGATTTGTAGAAGTGGAAAAAAATAGCTCGCGAGTTTTTGATGGTAAAGTATAGAAAATTTGAAAGAAACTACGGGCAAAGGCTACAATCTTCAGGAAAAGGGTAATATGTTACAAAAATATGAATTTCAGTTGAATTTTATTTCATGGCTATATATAAATTAAATTTGCAACAAAACCCACAGTTTAATTTGACGTTACACGCCTTAAACCATGAAGATTTCTTTCAAGAAACAGAAGCCTCTTTATCCACATGCCAACCAATCAGAAGACAGGTTCGCTCATGTTTGTTGGACAGAGTAACTGCTTTTGCATCTGTATAAAGTGCGGAAATAGCGACTTTTACTTCTAAGTGACTTCTTTTGTGAAATTTTTTGAATTAAAAAGTATTTCGCTCTTTTATTATATTTTAAAATTAAATCCAAAGTTATAAAGTACCTATTGACACCAAATTATCACTTTTCAAATGTTCGGATGCAACTGCTTTTGTCTTTCAAGCATTTCATATAATAACCCTAAAGCTACCTCACACACGCCAATCTCATTTCCTGCTCTTCAAAGGTAGCTGACGGGACTTTGGAAACTTGTGCCTTAGAAATGAACCCACCGTGGTTCACAACTTAAAAGCAATATAAGGAAATTCTGACCTCCTATAAATAGAAGTTTGGCAAGACAAGACTTCAACGAAAGTGTGAAACTTTTTAATACAAGACATACATAGAAACTTTTGGGCAACTGAATAATTTATTTGCATCCAAATTCTAACAAAAAATACAACATTTAACAATATTTAAACTTTAAGAAGTTCCGATAACGCAATTTTTTATTCTTTCCATTAAATACTTCGCTTTTTGCAGCTCCGTCTTATTCTCCGAGTATTCGTCGTACAGAATCTACAGGTTGGAGAAAATACTTTTCATTAGGCATAAATAGAATAACAAAAAAAGCATATTTAACGACTCTATTATAAGTTCTATCTATAATAATAAGCGAAAGCTGTCTATAGATCGCAAACACCTTCCATTGTGTGTGAAAGGCTGAAAATAAAGTAGTACCAGCCACCTGAGCCTAAGATTTGTAAAATTCCATTTAGTTTTTAAAATGATTTTAACAATGTTAGAAATATCTTTAAAAAAATATATCCAAGGTCCAGAACGTGTCTTTGGTGGGTTCGAGTCTTGGTGAGGACCACTCTCGATTTTTTTCAAATGTACATGCTTTCTCAGCAACACGAGGCCAAATGAATTTTAAAAATGATGGAATTATTACAAAGATAGGGATTTCTATAAAAAGTGAGTAATGACAAAGTTGTGAAAGAAACACTTTAGTATTGCTTTCTATAAGTTTTTGTTACATCGCACAACCACTGAGACTTCCCTTTACCAATTAACGCCTTTCCCACACCAAATGTGTATGACGTATAATTTAACGATCTCTCATTGGCTATTACAGAATGATTGTTAGCCCTGGCCACATACTAAATACAGGCAGTCGTTTTGAATGAACCTTTAATTATATTTTAAGTGTATTATAAATAAAATGGAATAAAAGGTAATTATAAAAATATATTAATTTCTAAATTTTATAAACAAGAAAAGCACATATCTACCATTTAAGACATGCATTACCTATGTTTATTTTAATTAGTAAACTCAACTTTATTTTTATTGTTTTTGAGTTAAAAAGTTCCTTTAAAATCTGCAAAACTCATTTTCTGTTTGCACATCATCTAAACCAGTGGTTCCCAAAAGGTGGTCCACGGACTCCAGGGGTCACAAAGAAAAAATGGTTAAAATGCACTGATTTTTAAGAGTAAAAATATTAAACTTGCAGCCAAACTTGGACGATATCGTAAGAAAGATTTCACTCATCCACTTTACTGTTCAAACATCACTGTAGTAACCAACTTAAAGTAACAACAATAATGTTTTCATGTGAGTGTTAAATGTACAAATAAGAGATGTAAATAAACTTCTGATTGTGATGTTTACTTTTCTATGTGTTTATTGGGTAATGTGTGTTCATATTCTTAGTAAAAGCTGAGTAAAATGAAAAGAAAGTATAACATTAATTTCATATTTTCCCCCTCTTCATTTTCATGTTCAAACTATATTAAAACGTATACATGCCCAGAAAGAAGGGAACTCCATGAGCATACGTGAAAGAAAAGGGTGCCTGGTCTCGTTTTAGTTAGAGGTCTGTGGCTAAATGTTAATTGAGAACCACTGATCTAAACAATAGCCAATTAATAGATTACATTTTTTTCCCTAATAAGTTCAACACACAATTAATATACTGGACAGATCAGTGGATAGATATTCAATTTGAAACATTAACAAAATACTTCTGAGGTTAAATATGCAAAACATTTTTCTGCATTAGTATTAAAACAATAATGAAGAAGAATGCATCCGAGCAGACAAGGGCATGTGTTATATGAAAGAGCTAAATGAACTGTCTATAGTTTCAAAACCAGTTGGATTCATTTTCATAAATTTTACAGGAGACGCTAAAAACGATTGACAGTCACATACTTTTAGATCTAAATCCATGACTTTCGAGTGCATTATTGGACTGGATTTAAACACTTCTGGTTAATACCACTTTGGAATAGGATGTAATGCATCGAGAACTTGTAAAGAATAACACGAAAAATGTGGATGTATCTGGTTCTTGAACTAGACATCTCAAATGTTTGTGTTTATCGAATAAATGTTTTATTGAAAGTAGTAGTAGTTGCAATATTACATTGAATAAGAATGGTCTTAGAAGTAAACAACCCAACACACGATCTGTTCTTCTAACGGAATGATATCTGCATGTTCTTGAACATAGAAAGACCCACTTTTCTTTCATTAGCTTATTCTTTATATAACTCCATTAAAACGTATGGCATCACTTGGGATCAATTTAGTTTATGAACCCTTTGCCCCCTGTTATTCAAAATGAAACATATTCTTGAACAAATCCAACATATTCTTGAATTATTGTTTCACAAACTTTAATAGAAATCGCTTTTGTTATCTAAAAGCACCAAATAGGTTGGTAAAATTATTCACTTTTAAACAAATGTGTAAAAAAAAAAACCCCTTCTAAATATACGTTTGGTATACTGAGATTAATATTCAGCTTCACGCATCACTTTTAAATTAGTATAATTATTCCCCCTAAATTTAAAAAAGAACTCACTGAAAATACCTCTTTAAAAAGAACAGGATGTAACTGTTCCATAAAAAGCACCTAAATAGTAAACAAGTTCCTCAACAGCAAATGGTTAGCAGACAGTTTAAACTTTAGGCCTAAGACGGGAAGAATCAGACAACTCACCGTCACTACTGTGTAGCCTGCATCGGACAGCAGCCTCACCCCCAATGCATTGACTCCAGTCAGAGAACTTGTAGAAAGAGCGACATCCTTATGGAACATGATAAGTAATGCTATCCTAAAGAAGAAACAGAATGAGTTTTCATGTGCCCATTTGAAGGTTTACATATGAAATTAATTTGCTTTGACTGCATTTGGATCCAAATTCGTAGAATTGCATACCTTTTAGAGTCTTTAGGCAACTCTTTTGAAGTGCTTTCAGGTTTAGCTAATACGCCATATTCTTGCAATAACAGTGGTTTCATGCTTTTATCCATTATCAACTCAGCATCTATTAACAAAGGAGATGGCATTCAGTTTATTACGATTGATACTGAACCCTCCAACTTCTCCCAGAGGGTTAAGTGTCAAGTAACAAAGTTCTAGTTTTGTTTTCACTGCAAAGTAGTTTAATTTACATTTCAACACATTCCTTTTAAACAATGGATGGCTTTCGAAAGTAAAACAAATGTTTTAAAAGTTAAAAATATTTCAAAATAGGATTTTTTTTATCAATTTAAAAACTATATGAACTTTTGGGAAAACTGATGTTACATGAATAGATAAACACATTGCTATTTCTCAGATGGTTCAGTCTCAAATCATGCATAACAACTGATAGTTAAAAAAAAAGCCACATATAAGATTTTTTACCTACACATTAATAACATTAAATACCTACGCAATTATAAATGCAACTCACGCTATTTAGTAAACCTACTATGTTTAGATATGCAAGAGATAATTCATAGAGTAGAATGTTAAATTCACCAAAAATTTTAAACTTATTTTAGGGATTTTATGACCTCCTCCTCACTTATTAAAAAATAATATATAAAATTAAGTGCTCATCAAAATGCAGGTACAGTGATAAATTATACAAAGCTTTGCCATGTTGTTGGACAATAAATATCCTTATTATATTTTATCTCTAATAATTTTTTTAGACAATCAGTACAATGTAGTGCACAATTGTGAAAATTAACACTGAAAAAATTACTATAAAATCATAATATGCATTGCAATATCAAAATAAATAGTACCAATAAAAATTCCTGTATCCGTAACTTGGTTTGTGCACAGGAATTTATCCTTTGGTGCAAAGTTGCTCAACACTCTCAGAACATGCTGCCTGCAGCTCTCGATGGTTGGGTTCTCGGTGAGCTTGGGAAAAAGGCGTTTGCATATTTGATGATGATATTTACATATAAATACATTTCAAAGAAGTTTTATAAATTAAAGCCTCACATTAATTGCTTGAAAAGTAAAGCACAAAAAGTCAAAGTAATGTTATACTTTTTACTATTTTAAAATCATAGTTGCATTTTCACATTCAAATTGGATAGTTACAATTCTACAAAAGTTGATAATGTATAATTAGTAATATTACAAAACTTAACTTCTCTGATACCTATCATTGCTATGTATACAATTATCCTTTATTAATAAGATACATATCAATATCTTCATAATATATAACTCAAAGTTATAAAGTGTTCTATTATACAGCAATATATTCCATAATAAATATTACAAAAAAATTGTATTTTCATTGATTACATTAAGTTATATGTTTAATAATATCTCATAAATTTATATAACTAATTTTACAAATAATAGTAGTTCAAACTATAATAAAATAGTTTCACAATTCACCTGTGTTGGCAAATAAACACAATTTGCTAACTTACTAAAAAAGTCAATCATCAGCATTCCATGAATCCTATTGGTTGGCTGTGCACGCATTTGAAATGTAAGTTTTTTTAAAGATAAGATGGTTTGGTGCGAAGTTGCAAGAAATTATTACCAAAGGTTTTATTACCAAATTTTGGATTTAAGTAGCCTTTTGATCAGTTTTATAAGGGGTCTGATTATGATTACTTACAGATTTGGTTTTTAGGGAAAATATAAATTTTTGAATGCCAAATTTAAGATTTTTACTAATATCTTCATAAAAGAGACATCGATTTTGTATGGGTTTTTCTTTTGAAATAGGCCCCAGCTGTCAACAATAGCCCAATATGCAGCTCTAGCACAATGTTAACCTATAAATCAGAACTTTTTCTTTTGTTTAATCACGGGTCTGATGTGTCAATGTCTGGCCACGCCTACCCCAAACTTTTTTTTAAAGTGCCCTTTTAAAAACAAGAAGTGCCATTTCAAAAACAGGTTGCCCCTTTTACTGTTAACTTTTTATTTCTAGAGTGCCAATTTTTTTCTATGGAATTTTTTTTTACATTTTCAAAAATTAGGTTGGCACTCCTTTCCACCCCTAACCACTGCCAATGACCGTAAGAGACGCTATGAAAGATGGTTGTTTGGAGATTTATGGCCCAAACGGACTCATGATCAGAGGAACCCACTATCTTTACCTTGATGGGTTCCAAGTACAAATCACAGCTGAAGACGCATTCTGGATATTTCTTCCTCAAAATCCCTTTTAAGTTTAACAGCTTCAGATGATTGCTACGGGTTGCTTGGGAATCACCTGGAATGAAGAGGGGGGGTTATTAGCATAGGAATTGAAGGGGAAAGTGGATGAAGGAGGTTGCCTGTTTTTTGACACTGACAGCAGCAGTTTCAACAGAGATACATGAAGGAGGTATGCGACCACAACACAATATGAAGTGAACTTTAAAGGCAAAAATATCACTAAATTTATTCTTTGTTACATGCCTCCTTCATTCACTCAATTATTAATCAAAATGTTGCTTTATAAATAAGCCAAAGGGTGAACAAAATATATTTATTGAGGCAACTTTATAACGTGACCGAGAGATGTGATGGCTGACCATGAATATACAAATATCAAAGGGAACGAGTGAGTGAGAGACCAGAGCGAACGGTGGTTGGGTATTTATAATAAAAATGACGTATGCGGAATGAATGTGTGACAGTCCCTTATCCAAGTGGCATTTATTTATGCAGTGTTCACTCTAGAAATAAAAAGGGGCAGGGCGCTGCTGGAAAGAAAAGGGCACTTCTTGTTTTCAAAAAGGCCCTCCCCCCCAAAAACAAAGTTGGCGTGCCCAGACGTCGGATTCGTGTCCGGTTGGTTGGTTAAAAAACGTTGCACTAGAGCTGCACAATGGGCTATTGGTGACAGTTCGGGATCAATACCGAAGAAAGGATTCGAGAACACTGCCTCGTATGTTTTAACCTCGGTCATATGACGAGAACAGCACCTGAGCTGACACCCCACTCACCAAATTTGAAAAGAATTAAGAAGCAAGAAAATAGAATCCACCTTTCAAACTAATACAAGACCACTGTGGACAATGGGTCAGAGTGACGAGCTTATAATCGGAGTCTTGTGGTTTCGAATCTCCACCTTGACATTGCAGCAAGCTCGTGATCGGAGGGTTGCCAGTTTCTATCCCTGTCGTCCACAAAAAAAGCCGTGGATAGGGAAATAAACATCATTGCCTTTTTAAAGACAGGTATGGCAGCAAGGACACTTGTGTTGGACTGAAAAGGGCAAAAGGAGCGGCATTTGTGCAAAAAGGGCATGAGGGCGCTATTGAGATAGAAAAAGGGTAGGCAGGGCGGGTCGCCCTTCAAAAAACGTCTAGAGTGAACACTGATTTATGGTAGCGTGGTCTGGTTGTTTGGTCGAAACGGCATTCTAGAGGGCTTAACGTATGATAAGAGCTGGAGAGTGGGGATGCATTTAGGCTAAAAAAGTTCCATTGTGTGTCTCCTTAAAAGAAATAATAAAAACCCTAGATGTCTTTTTAGCAAAACGAACAGTTGAGTAGGAATTTTACATTTTGAATGGAAAGGGATATTTTTCAATTAAAGACGTAGATCATATTCAGGCTTCCGTCATAATTTTTACTGCATCTGGTATATGCATATAAAACATGACTTTTCATGATAATTTTGTATGAAATTTATGGTATGAAGTAGTATTTTAAAATATTACAACTTTTCATATAACAAACAAGTTCTACATTTCAAATATATAATGTTAGAATAACAAATTCATATTTGTTGATCTATCCGTAAAAAATACTGAAAAATCCTAAATAGTGCTTTTTAAACTTTTTTAAATTGCCATTGAACATTCTTTATTTAGTGTTGTAATAGAAGCTTCTTATCTGTGATTTTTTTTTTCTGAATTAATCACAGAAATTGCTTTGCTCAAAATATCATTTCTAACTTGAATTTTTTAATAAAGAAAATAGAATCAATTAAAATATACTGAAACCAATTAAATAGTTAATATTATTAATTATTAAGTTATTATTTATAAGATTCGAATTACTATCGATAATTTAAATAGCCATGAGATGCATTTAAGTATATTTTTAAACTACATGTTGACAATACTATTTTTTTGTTGAACTAGTAAGAATGTGAATCAAACAAATAAAGTAATTAAAAAACTTAAAGTAAAAAAAATGTTGAAAATGTAAACGGTTAAACTAAAAGAAAATAAGATTACAAACTATTTTAAGTGAGGGCAAATCGCTATTCCATCAATGGTTACATATAAAAAGTAAAAGAACCATTTAATATAAAAATATTAGTCCTTTTACTTGAAATGGATGTCCAATTGGTATACCTAACAATAAATACAATAGCAATCTTCGTTCAACCTAAAATAATTTGTTAAACTTATTTTTCCCTGTAGTTCAACACTCAGTTTTCTCTTTATTTATTATATTTCTATTCAATAAATATTTGAATTATAAAAACACTCATAATTTCTTTAATATTTTGAATCGTATTATAACAGATATGCCCAATTTTGTTGCTTTGTGATTCAATGTCCAAATAATATACCTAAACAGTTCAAGAAAGTAACATAAAAAAATATTATATCAAGTAATTTTGTAAAAAAACAATCTCAAGTCCTGTGGCTACTCAGGGTTCCCACTATTTTTTCAAAATAAAAAATAAGGGTTTTTTAAGCACTTTCTAAGGACCAAAAAAAAGTTTTTATGGACCCTTTGTTATCGCGATTCTTCTGTAGGTAGAAAATTTTTAAAGACAAATTGAAGCAGTCAATGTTCATATTAACTTACAAAAGACGTCCAATGCGATGTTTGAAGGTATGTCAACATACATCATCATATAAAATGATTTGGTTTGGTTAAATAACGTCGCACTAGAGCTGCACAGTGGGCTATTGGCGACGATTCGGGGCCTATCTCAAAGGAAAGAAACGGGAACGATGCCTCGTATTTTTGAACCATGGTCAGATGACGAGGACAACACCTGAGCTGGCACCCAACGCCTACAATAGACATCGGGACATTGGACCCCGATCAGATGTATCGTGCACCAGTCCCGTATACACGCCGTTAATTTTTATGGATGTTCTGGACAACATTCTAGTATTTTGGTAGCGAAGTTGGCAACCGTCCGATCGCAATATAATTACTTTTTACTATTCTTTAGTCTAGTTCGCGCAAAGGTTCGAACCGGGAACCCTTTGGATTCCCAGCTGACGCCTTAATCCGCTCGGCCACGGAGGCCTCCATATAAAATGAGCTTAAGAAATAATAATAAATAAATTAGGATTTTGCTTATCAGAGGGTTTAAAGCTGCATCTATGTAAAAGATATAAATTTTAATTTAACAAGTTTTAACAGAAAATAACACAAACACATTGATTTGCAAATGATTATATTTAACAAGATTTACATTTGTTATTGGCAGTTTCTGCAGAAAAATCAGTTGATATCTTTATTTTTATCAGAAATAGTTTTTTTCCTATATCCTATCCTTTACCACAGATATTTTTTCTTTTATTTCCTTACGCAAACTATTAGCTTTTATAAATAAATAAATGTCATTGACAGTTTCTGCCTCGTTAGCTAATTTTTCTGCTGTGTTTTCTAACATTAAAATTTCTCTTTCCATGCGTATTTTTTTTGACTTCCAGTTATTCACTTCTTACATTTAGAGTTTTTGCTTCTTTTGCACTTATGACATTTTTCTTCCATATGCATAACTTTTTCTGACTAGAGTTATAAACAAATTTTCTCATGTCTTTTGAAATTACAGTTTTGTGTATTTCATTTGAACTGTTTGTGTTCTGAAAAATGAGTCTTTATGTTATTTAATAGTCTCCACTTCTAATGATTTATTGATACACAGTAGCCTGACCATGAGATAAAACTACCATGCTTTTTACATATTTCAATAATTTATTTTTTGATTCATGAACAGAAATAAAGTCGTTCATAAAAGAAACCAATCAAATAGTTTTAGGATAAAAATTCTTCGTTAAGTGCCAGACAAACTCAAACATGCTACAAGACTTGGAGTATTAAGGCTCATTTGACGCACGTGTTTAACGAGGATTTAAAACAAAAATGGTGGAGAACTACACATAAATGTGGTTATGTAGCAAGTTGGCGCAGGATACCACTTTTGGAGCAGAATTCCCATCCCTTTTTGCACATTTGCGCTGCGAACAGGAAATCGCACTTGTTCAAGGCAAGACCTCGAGACTCGATCGCTCTCAAAAGACTTGGCGAAAATATAACCGATTTGTCCGATATTAATCCTTCTATAAAATTCTGTAGTGCCGAAAAGCGTCATTAAGCACTTGTTTCGAGATAATGTAGGAATTGACAATTAAAGAAATCAAACTTCGCCGTGGAGGGAAAAAAAAAATAAGGAATTTTTAAGGACTGTTGATCAAAAATAAGGACTTTAAAGGGCTCTTAAAAATGAAAACTAAAAATAAGGAGTTCTTAAGGACTTTTAAGCACCCGTGGGAACCCTGCTATTGGTTAACTTAACAAGTTGCCATCAATGAGTATAAGATCAATTAATTGTTAAATTTGCGATTAATTTTTTTAACCAATTAGCTTTACATATGTATTTATTTTATATTTACACATACATTAATTTTATTATTCTGAAAACAATATATATAAGACTTGAAAACTCCCTAAATTAAAAAAATAATAATAACATAAGGTTTATACTGTAGTTTAAAATGCGAATTCTAAAAAAATAAGCACAATAAATTACTTTTTTAAATTATAATTTGAAACTATTTTAATCCCAAGTTTCAACCTTTGGCTTTATTTTGCTTTATATGTAAAGTACAATTTTACTAAAAATAACGATATTGTAGTTTACAAGAATTGAAATTAGCTTTATCACATGAAAGTGATTTAAAAAAAATGCACATTTTATAAAATTTGAGATTCATATACTTTACTGGAAACAATAAATGACTTTTTTTTTCTCTTAAAGTTATATAATTGTTAAATTTTTATAACTGATGAAATAAGCATCCTATTCAGGGTGTTTAATCATTATTATTTTTTTTAATTTGTGGTATTTTTTTGACGTATATCACACAGGAATTTTCCATCCTGAGCCATCACTTTTGATTAATGGCTATGAGAGCAATTATTTCTGGTATATACAAATATATACACAATAAGAAAGTGCATTCAATACAATAAAGGACAAAAATTTCAATGAAATTTGAATATTCTTAATGCTATGTGAAATTAAATTGTTTTTACATTGAAATTTTGTTAATAAACTATCGAATGATGCAATGTTAGATTTAAATAATAAAAAACTTGAGATCGTTGGTGTCCATTAACCTTTGAATTTAGTGAGAAATCTCCAAGGGTAGGAAAGAAAGTGTATTATAAACGTCAAGTTTTCAACAACAAAGCCTTACATTTGTGTGACTGAAGTTTACTTTAGGTTCAACTTATGTTGTACGCGAGCATAGAATTAATGCTATTATCTAAAAAATCTAATCTTACCAGCTAAACTTTTGTAGAAGTCCCTAGAGAGGACTTTTAGTAAAAGTTCTTTAGGGACACTGTTTAAAATGGCGAGGGACCACACTACATCCAGCATGACAGAGGGTGTCCTCATGCTGTCAGGAGTTAAATGCGGAACAATTAATTGCAACATGGTTTCAGTGTTTGCCGTACAATAATTGAGAGCAGCCATTGTCATAACAAAAGAAATTAGTTCTCGATTTCTACAGGAATCGAAATTATCTTTTATCCATTCACCGCAAGCTTCGAGAATACCTAGGAAATGAGAAAAAATTATACAAAGGTGCATTCATTTATTATGTTATACAATTTGTTATACTTTTTCAAACAAAAAAACTGTCCCCCCATGTCACAACAGCAGGGTGTTTATGCATTTTCCAGAAGAAAAAAAATTATGGATTTAAATTATTGTTTTTTAATGCAAACAACTTGTATTAATTTGTAACAAAAAGCTAACTGTATAAGCTTCTTAGTAAAAAAATATATAAATAAATTATTATAAAGAGGAATATAGGTGCATTCAGCTAAAAGATATCGGGTTGAAAGAATCTGTGGATTTTCTTCTCAGTTACAAAGTTGTATACATTCACTTGAAGGTAAAACATTTTTAATAGGGGTTCATCGAAACAAGTTATCTCAAGAACTTTCTACAAGCTTTTAGTACATCAAAAGTTTCTAAGGACACTTAGGACAAAAATAAGTTTCAAATTACATTATAAGGTATCTTATGGGCATGAAATGAAAATAAGGTGCTTCTAACGACTCAATATAAGGACTCTTGTACATATGCAACAAAAATAAGGACTTTTCAGGACCGTACAAAACCTGAATAGCCAGACCCCTTCCTCCTCTACCACATCATGCAAGCACAAATTTGATCTACAATGAGTTTTGCATGTAAGCTGTAATTGTAATAAATAAGATAGGCACCTAAATATAATAAATGCATATAATAGTAAAAAAAATATGTTTTTTTTAAGTATATCTTTTCCTTATTTTAATTGAGATGTAAGGGCTACACTCAATATAAATCCAGGTAGTGTTGTAGGTCAATAGATGATCATGTGCCCACAGATGTATAGATTTTACTTTTCATGGTATGAAACTCATAGCATAAACCGAGTAAACATTTATCGACCATGGTCCTCCTAAGACGCCATCTCCTCTCTCTTGTGTTTGCCAGAAAGACTCAGAAATTGATGCAAAGTGACTCTATCAATTATTCCTCAAGGCAATTGGGTATGCCATGATTTGTCTCCCCCAAGTCATTGCAGGACAGACTCGCTGTACATTCATGACGTAAAATACAAACTGCCCACAGAATTATTTAACAAAGCCAGTGGCGTACGCAAGGGGTGTCAGAACCCCTCCCATTGGTTTGTAGACGTCAATTTTTTAACCTATATAGATACTAATAAGAAGAGATTATAAGAAAATATATTAACCATAACCTCTCCCATACAACTTTTCTGAATACGTTTGTTGCAGACCGGCCCACTTGGGGCATGATTCACTGGGCTGAGAGGCCCCATTTGGGTTTGGAATGTGGCATCTTCCACTTGAGAAGTTTCGGTTCGATTTTCGAACAGAGAGAGCACTAGGCCGCCATTGAGTATGGTTGGATAAAAATCAGCTCCTCCACAAAAAGTATTGTTTGGGAATGTAAATAAAAACAAGTTAAGTTTTTAATAAGATGTCCCTTCTCCTTGAGTCGCCGAACTAAAGAAATGCCTCGAACCTGGTAGGTTTGTAAGTGCATTCATCACATTGTGGCGCCCGAACAGGGACTCGAGGAAAAAGAGACAATGGAATCTCTCAAACAAAGACGCACAGCCGTGCGAAGATCTTTCACAAAGACCGTTAAGCTCTTTCGTGAGCTAATAACGGAAAATGCAGAAGCAGTGAAGGTCCAAATAGCTTTTAATCAGCTAGAAGAAAAAGCTAAAAAACTCTTTGCCCTAGACGCTGTGTTCCTGGAACTCCTGCAGAGTCAGGAAGAGGGATGCAGCCAAAACGACTTCAATCAAGAATATTACGCTGCCGAAGTCCATGAAGAGGAGCTTATAGCTTGCCGTGTCCGAGCTACAATACATCTAAAAGAATTGACGATCTCGTCGAGAAATGGAGATGCCCTTCGAATCCGAGGAGATTCATTCTCGGCCGCGGTTGTGACCCACTCAGCCGCCCCCATCCCCCCCGTCCCAGTATTGAAGGTCTCGACGACAGATGAAGATGCTATTCGAATCCGAGGCGATTCCTTCCCGGTGGAAGTAGCGACCCCCTCAGCCGACTTCATACCCCCCGACCCAGTGCGGCGAATGCCGGAAAGGCGTGTGTATGATGCAAGTTGTAAACATAAGGGATTATCGTCTCCGAATCAATGTTTGGAAAAAGTGCCAAACCTTCTACTTAGTGCATCTGATAGTGTAAAGTCGGGTAAGTCAATAACTTATCGTCATACAAATGTTTGTTTTGGTGTAAAATGCTCACCATTTCAATTGTGTGCCACCATAAACCATCGTTTGAATCTAGTGCCCAGTGTTTTTACCACAACTGCCAATCTTCTAAATGTTGATGATTGTATCCCAAGTTTATGTGATTTGGGTATCACTGGGATTCGTCCATTCTATTCGATGGACACTTCTACAGCTGTTAGAAACAGTTTCTACAGTTTTCGGAGTACGATGACCGAGTGGTGCACATTAGTGATAAATCGAATTAAATACATTCTTTCTGTGACTGATCCTCCTCAGTTCTGGCATAATATACCAGGTGTATAAAAAGCTGCCGACCTCGAGTCTCGTGATTGTGTAACTGAAAAGTTGAAACAATTAAAATGGTGGGAGGGTCCATCTTGGCTCTGAAAGTCAGAATCCAAGTGGCCTTCTAGTGTAAATATTCTATATGAAGAGATAAGTAGTTCCGAGTAACTAAAAAGTGTTAACTGTACTTAATGATGTAGTGAAACAAATTGTATTATGAATATGTCTCTTCATATTTAGAAATTTAAGACTCTTTGTATCTCACAATAAACTCTTAACGCTGGTAACGTGGCAAAGTGGTCGAACTGTGAATGCACCAGATCGTATGAGATATTAAGAATGAAGCTTAAGAGAATTTAATATTTAGAATATTTTTTTCAATTTATACTTTTTTTGCATTTAAATTTATAAGTATATATATTTTAGCATTGATTAGTAAGCATTCTTTTAGTTAGCAAATAATTCATTGTTTTTGTTTTCAATGTGTATTTGTATATATTTTTGTATCCTTTTTGTATATTTGACTTTGCTTTTGTGGGGAGAGCTGTAGTAAGTAAAATTTGAGTTTATAAGTTTAAACTCAAAGGTGGGAGAATGTTGCAGACCGGCCCACTTGGGGCATGATTCACTGGGCTGAGAGGCCCCATTTGGGTTTGGAATGTGGCATCTTTCACTTGAGAAGTTTCGGTTCGATTTTCGAACAGAGAGAGCACTAGGCCGCCATTGAGTATGGTTGGATAAAAATCAGCTCCTCCACAAAAAGTATTGTTTGGGAATGTAAATAAAAACAAGTTAAGTTTTTAATAAGATGTCCCTTCTCCTTGAGTCGCCGAACTAAAGAAATGCCTCGAACCTGGTAGGTTTGTAAGTGCATTCATCACAACGTTACTGAACAAAGCAGGCAATTTCCAGATGTATTTACAAGAGTATAATGATACTATTAATATATTTGACAGCAATTTTAGCTATAAGTATTGTTAAACCTTGTTAAGATGAACTTTGCAGGATCTCTATATTCCTATCCATTTTCTGTTAAATTTCAATATATTTTTAAAAAAATAAATTAAAGATATAAATTTGAATTATATAAGAATAACAAAACTTTCGGATCATCTGAAAGTAAACACTATGCATGTACCAAATTATAAAATCAATTATTTTGCAATACATATTTAAATGTACTCAATATTTTCACTGCTATTTTTTTATAAAAGCACAAGTAAGTAAACTAAGAAATGAAACTTGCTGCAGAATAGACATCATTACCTGAGTGCCTCCATCTCAAATGACCACACACAGTTAAAAGTCCAGAAATGAGGGACGCTTCTTGGACGGATGGCATTCCAGAAGGCAAATGGTTCAGCAAATGAGAATACAGGCATGGATCATAAAAATTGAGTTTTTTAAAGACATATAATATATCAACAGTCTTTTTAAGATCCGGCTTTTTCGCCTCTTGTAGCAAACGAAATGCTGCAGCCTCCAAAATGGGGACGTTCCGTACAGACTTCTCCCCCATTGTGCAAAGCAACCTGCACACTTCCTGAGTCTTGAGCAACGGAAGCAACTCTACTATTTTTATCTCTATAATCTTCAGGCGATCGTCTTGCAACAAATGATAAAAGTGAACTAGCATCAAGACTTCCGATGAGGATGCGATCTCGTGCACCCTCCTGTGCAGTGCATGCACCAGTTCCTCCACAACCCTTTTCTGGAGGTTTGTCTCAACGAATTTGTGGTGGTAGTAGAGGCACCCGATTAAATTAAATGCACTGAAATTGTTGACAGACCTCAGTATGCTTCTTTCCGCAGCCACAATGCACGTTGATGTCGCCGGTAACCCTACCTCGAGCAAACTCCTCAGGCCAGACACCAAGAGGTTCGGAGTGATGCGGTGGCAGTTCTGTTCAAAAACGGTGCAGATGTCTCGGAATCTCGAGTCATCTCTAAAGCTCCGGGCATTGACGCCGTTGAACAGGGCATGGATCCGCAATGCTTTGAGTAGGGAAACCGATTCTCCCGCCGTGAAGACTTCTCCCTCCTGGATTATTGATAAAACCTCTTCGACCGGCTGGTTCAGAAACGGTTGTAGCTGCTTGCCCGCCACAATGCTTCCTGCAGGAGAACTACTCTGTTTCTGGGCGATATTCAAGGCAGGTAATGCTCCAGGTAGCAGCAGGTGGTTGGACCTGTTAAATGAGTTGAAATGCTGAAATTTTCTGCTGTAGTTCTTGAGAAATGAAAGTGAAACATGACGAGACATAGTGAAATGGGCAATTTTTAAATATGCTTTAAAGTGACCAATTTTCATTTGTGAAGGTAAGAGTTTCGGCAACCTTTGCTTGCATTCGTTGTAGTATAAGATAAGAGAGAATGAGGAATAGTTCAATGAGGAATAAATCCTGAAAAACAAATAAGAAACAGAAATTGCAAATGAGGTATTTAAACAATACATTTGTAATTCACATAAAATATTTTGACCTCGGAGATATACAACACTTTGTCCTATATTAAAAGATAGGACATAGTGTTGTATACTTCCTCTGAGGTACAGAACTACAGGGTAAAATAAAAAATGAGTTCGGCATTAGAATTAGACAAAAAATACCCAGTCAACCCTTTGACCTTGAATAAGCAACTGAATTTTACTGTCTGGCAGCTTCTTTAGAAATGGACGATTTTACTCTATTCTGAGGGTGGAGCAAAGTTTGAAAATGAAAATTTAGATTTTTTACTATCAGCCAACTGGAACATATCCCTGTTACATGGCAATCCCCAGAATGGATCAAACGAAATGTAAAATGGTTGTGCTTTAGTTGGGCAATAATAAAAAACCAAAATTAGCATTTTAGGTTATGCTTCTTCCCTATAATTGAGTAAAAGTGTTCCATCTAGGTGTTTTTTGAAGGATGCACAAATTGCTGCCCTTTACCAAAATTCCACAATTCACCTGACTATTTTATGAAAATATCCATCCATCAAAAACAATTTTTCCTTCATTTCAAAGTGGAATCTATGCTAACTAAAAACAGGATCACAGAATCTTCATTTATTATTATAGTTTAATTAGAGAACAATAAACTAAATCTATTCAAAGGAATAGATTATAGTTTGTTTTTTTTAATCCTAGAAAAGAGCTAAATGTCTCAGAAAAATCTTAAGACAACATCTAACTCAAAACTGCTGAATGTAGTAACACACTATGTTGTTTGGTCTTTTAAATTTTAACACAATACTTCTTTATTTTATCCACATAAGATGATTCTCAAATTCATACAAGCTTCTTTTAATTCAATATTTATATTGAATTATAAATGAAACCTAGATTCATTCAAACCAGCTTCATATAAATATTGCCCATTATTATTAAGGTCACCAAAATTGGTCATACCATAATATAACTGAAATAGTTCTTCAACGAAATGAAATTCGTAGATTTTCATTAACACACTTTTAGAACACTTTTTAAGCACAGTTTTATTTGGCAGTTTCGATTTCAGATTTATGTGGCTTCTGACAACCCCCTTTATTTCTTAGGTTGGCACTCCCTTATTTTTCCACTGGCTGCCATTTTGGCAACCCTACAAGCATTGTTTGCGCTTGCCCTGTTTATGACATCATCATGCTGTGTATGAAGTAGCAATAACTTTGAATATTAGGAGCTTGTTATTGATGTTATATAAAATTGTGTATTCTTCTTTCTGAAATATCACAAGTGACGCATAACATATAGAGTAAAGAACAACAAAGGGTAAGTTTCATTTTGGATGTATTTCACATGCATTTACATACGGTGTAAATTGTTATTATTTTTGGTATGACTTAGATTTTGGTTTTTGTCCGATTCTATGGAAAAGCAATTCTCAACTGTGGTAGCCGAAAGATTTGTGACATAAGTGCACAGTACGTGTGTACGCTTAAAACTGATGGTCAATAATTAAACACCAGAATAGTGTAAATACAGCTTCTCCTCCATAAAATTCAATTATAAAATTTCATCTGCACAAATATAGTGGCTATATATTTAAAATTAGAGGTTAATTCCTCATTAACTGATTGCATGATGTTCGGCCAGGTTTGTAAAGAACATGCAAGCACCGTAATCGACTGCTTGAAGGGGGTACCATAGTCAGAGGCCGTAGACCACACTTGCTTGGGGTCATAAATTGATATTACAAGTCTGTGACATTTGCGCACAGTACGTGTGCACGCTTAAAATCGTTGGTCAATAATTAAACACCGGAAAATTGTAAATATTGTTTCATAAAATTTAGACCATGCAAATGGAAACCACGTATTGGCGACCATTTTGCTCACCAAGAGAAAATCCATGCCAAGTGTCCTATGCTACATATGTTCTTCGTTAATGTGCAGAAAAATCAGATGCATGAAAATGTGATTAATATATTGTGCTAGAAACACCTTTTTAGTCAGTTGTAATAACCATAGTGTATATTTCAGGGTGTCCACAGGGAAAGCATTTTGAATATCCCTGATAATTCCCTGATATTTCCCTGCAAGCCGTACTTTTTTTTACGGCAATATTTTTTAAATGTATTATTATTCCTTATTATTATGCAAGACATTATCTTGTTATTTCGCAAAAATATATTTATTTTTAATATGTAAGTTTACTAACTATTTCGCTTGATTTTCGAACTCCCAAAAAAGTGCAACCAAAGTTTAACATCCAAAAATCAATAATCAATGCATAAAAATTTAATGTACCCCAAATTCAAAATTCCAGAGCATTTACCAAATATCAATAATTCAAAATGCTACTTAAAAATCATAAAAGTCCAAGTAAGTGCAATATATCTCTTAGATTATTAGTGATAGTACTTTAAGATCAAAGACTAAAGTAACCTCAACATTAAAAACAAATCCAATACACTCAAATAGTAGAAACCCAAAGAATCCCTATCCCTAATAATAAAACTAATTTATTAAATCTAGTCCAGTATCTTAAGATATACAGCTTAGTACACAAAATATATTTCCTAAGATCTAAAATGTACCCAAAAAATAATAGAGGCAACAACAGTTTCGTTAAGTTTTACAGAAAAAAAAATCATTTTAGGGATGTTCAAAAGAAATTTGAATTTCACTAGGAACTTAGCAAGTTTTAAACATTTGAAAGATCTATTTTTAAAATAAATTGAGTGGGCGGGCAAGTACCTAGTTGTAGATAGCCAATTGGTTTGTAAAATTTTAGAAACATCAGCATTTTAGTGCGGTTTCTACGAGAAAAATTTCACTTTTACACACTTTTAAAAGTCCCATACGCAATTTCCCTCTTTTTGATTGCATTTAAAAAGTATTTGAATATTTGCAACCAATCAACGATATTTCACAGCTAGAAATCAAGTTAAAAATATTTTTTTTTGACCAATTCCCTGATTTTTCCTAAAAAATCCCAAATTCCCTGATTTTTCCAGAATGGTCAAATTCCCTGATATTTCCCTGCTTGTGGACACCCTGATATTTATAGTTTTTCCATGGAAAATTGAAAACAAATTGTTCAAGACACCAAAACAATTACAAAAAATGATGGGTGTTTCAGCATAGGAGAATGTCATAAAGCGACAGGGACAAGTTTGACAAACAATTAATGTGACTGTTGGAGACAGATTAATCTCAATACCAAATATTTATCATTGCGTACTTCTGACGACTTTTTTTATGTCTGAAAGACTGACTTCACTTAAAATACTATTTAGATTAAAATACTATCATAGATATAAACTGAATTTACTTGATTTTGAAAATAATCTTATTTATTTGTAAACATTATATGTTATATCTGAATTATTAATAGTTTTCATAGGTAGTTTTTCATGATGTTATTATCAGAAATTTATTGAAAAATTCTGAACAAATAAAAAATAAGATCACCAACACATGCATATAATATCCGATTCGGGTCAGGTTTACTGTACGGTCACCCTTGGCGCGATTTTTCCGCATTTGGCGATAATTTTTTTTAAATGGCAACCCCTCTCAGAAACGACAAGGAATTGCAGCAACCCTATTGGACAACAGTCGCCAAAATGGCGACTTTTGGCGATATTTTGAAAAAGTCGCCAAGGGTGACCGTACAGTAAACCATTACCTCAGATTCAAATATTAAAACAAATTAATAATTACAATTAAAAATTAATGATATTTCTCCTTGATATATGTACAGAGTTCGCCCATCTCGCTCTCTTATAAACACAATCTGATTCTGAAAACAAATATTTATGGTCACAGTTAAAGCCTGGTGTAGATAGAAAGTCTTGGTGGCCTTGCCTTGGTCAAGCGCATAAATGTTTGAATGACAGTGATTCCGTGTAATTTATCAACATTTCAATAGGAAAAATTATTGGTTAAATTATATGAAATAACCATGTAAATTTTTATGGAGATTAATTTAATTTTTTGTACATAAAATTTTAAGAATTATACATTTCGTTTTCTTTAAATGATATTGGCAATTTTCGGATTTGTTAGGTTTTCTTACTGGTTTGGTATTAAAGTTTTTATATGTTTCTTTCTGTACGTGTTTTAAAATATTTTGTGATTGAAGCTAGAATTGGTTTTATGTTATTACAATTTAAAGGTTTATTATGAAAAGGAAGTTATCAGTATAATAATAATCACAAGTTACTTTATATTATCAAAAACGTGGTTCGTTTTAAGTTAAAATATTTTGTCTATGTACTTCCATATTTTTGATTTTATACTGGGCGCGACATTTTCTTGATATAATTTCATTTTAGCATGGAAAATGTACAGACGAAAAAACGGTTTATCGAATCTTCCTCTTTTTATACAAATTGTGAAAATGAGGATCCATTTTCTAAAATGAAAATTGATGATTGCAGTTTTTTAAACGAGGTTCCGAATCGCAGTAATTGTCCAAAATGTAACAAGTCAAGAAAATACTATTGTTACACATGCTATGTTGCTGTTGAGGAAGTTGGGAAGCGTTTACCTACAGTCAATGTGAGTTTTAATAATATATTTCTCTAATTGTGCCTGTAAAGTTTAGCTTTATGTGTGGTATGACTAAAGTTTTTAGAGTGTGGTGATTCGCCAAAGCGTATTTCGATTGCTAACTTTGTTACCAAAATGTTCACCAGAGGCTCATCTTGGAATTTTATCCTGGGTCCCCTCAATGTGATTTTTTCTAGACCAATTGTGAAAAAAGTAGTGTATGACAATTTTTTTGAAAATAAGTAATGTATGAAAAAAAAATTCTGAAAAAAACTTTGCATATGCTGAAAATTTGCATATAGCATATATCAGATAACAATATTTTTAAGCATTACCCATAGGCGTAAAGTTATCAAAAATATTCTAGGGGCTAAAAATGTTGACATATGTACATACAACAAGTATAGCATGAGTGAAAAGAAGTGACGCCGATTGAGTGTGCAGGGAGCAAGACTATGCAGTGTACATTAACCAATTGAGGCATGGGGAAGACAGTAAGTCACAAAAAGTAAATTTCACAGGGGAAGCATTTTTTCTCCAGGCCAAATATTGTGGACTTCATGCAAGTCCCATCTTCCGTCGCTCGTAGAAACTAAACCATTTTGCCAATTGACTTACTGTTTATTCCATTCCATTGGCTTGAGCGTTTACTGTTTTTTCCATGAAAAACTCGAAATTTGTGACTTACTGTCTTCCCCATGTCAGCCCCTCAATTGTAGCATACATATAACAACTGAAAAATCTTTTTTTTAGAAAATAAATGTAATAAAATAAGGTAATTTTCACCCAAAAAAATTTTTTATATTTGCAAATCTCTCAACAAATTAATGAATATGGCTTCAAGAATGAACAGAGAGCTATGGTGCGTCATTGTATTTAATCTCTTGCTAGGAACGGGTGGTTTTGTTAATAACTTTAAAATTAATAATTTTGTTAATAGCTTTTAAACAGAATTTTTTTTAATATAAAATTTATATTATATGGTAATTAAATAATTTTGACCACTTTATACTACAATATAAAAATATTTTTTCCAAACGTTTTCCTCCAACGAATCTTGCAGAGGCAAGGGGACAGGGAAGGCAGGGCCTGATTTACTATTATGCTCGTGGCTAGCCCCCCCGCTCCCCCCCCTTGATTTAGGGATCCCAGCATTTTTTAATTACACCTAATTGTTGAAATCTTGCCTATGTTTTGAAAAATTAGTTATTTTTACAGCAATTTCTCATATTGTTTAGCATTTTTCTCAAAATAGTTGTAATTTCTTGTTTTTCAAAAAAATAATTATCAGTATATACAAAAATTTTCATTTTTCAAAACTATTTTTTTGAGAGACAAGCCTCTCCATCAGTGCCTATAAAATTGAAAATTTTAAATCAGGACATGCAGGCCATTTGTCCATTTGCCGCCCCTTAAATCCACCACTGGCCCCAAGACCAAATAATGACGACCAATGCCCCCTTTCTCTGTCATCTCACTCTGGAGGTCTCCCCAGGAGGTCGAGAGCCCTTTCATGGAAATATATGAAAGAGACACTATCACTGTTCTTCTAGCGGTAGACATGATTGTTCTAAAGTCGCCGACTGGCTGATGCCCACTGCTTCGGCCACTGTGGCTTCTTCTGCTTTTCAAAACTATAGTTGCACTGGTGGTATATGTTGAAATCATCGTTTGTTAAAATGCTTTTTCTAACTGAATATTTAAAAAAAAAAAAATGTAGAATTTGTTTCGCAATTCAACTTAGAGCAAGTTCTATCAGAATTATTGGAGGGGCTTAGCCCGGTTTTCAAAATATTTGGAGGGGGGGGGGGGGTGGGTTTGGGTCCACGGACCCAATACAAGTTTACGCTTATGGAAATGAAACAAATAATATAAAAAATAAAACAAATAATTACAAAGAATTTTTTTTATTTCAACGAACTACATTGATTTTTATTGTTTTAATTTGGATTGAGCACTCTTTTGAATGAAACTTTTTATTGTTTGTAGCTTCCTGTCCAGATTGACATTATCAAGCATCCCAAAGAAGTAGATGGCAAAAGTACATCTGCTCATGCTGCTGTACTGGCATCTCAACACGTGACTGTTTACATTTATCCAGATTTTCCATCTTATGAAAATGAAAAGGTAAAAGGGTTGCTGTATGTCCAGCTACATTCCACAGATTTGTTGTAAAACCAGATAGATTTCTTTTCTCTTTCTCAAAGTAATACTTCGACAAGTTAAAATTTAGTTAAGACCTGTGTCAATCTATTATCAATTTGTAAAAAAAAAAAAAATCACAATGATGTATTTAATGTATATTCATTTTGTAGCATATTATATTTTAAAGACCATTCTAAAGCCATATTTTATAAATACTCAGGTGTTTACTCAATTCAGACATTTGTGAAAGAATGTTATTAAACAAACTCGTATTACATATTTATAAAACAAGCTTATTACATTTGCTATATTGTAAGAATTCAGCATTTTTTACTAATAGCTCTACTTCCTTTTTTACTTGCTTCAAATTTATCATTTAAATGAAATGAAATTGGATTTCTTTTTACGTTCCAAAAGACATATTTTATTAATTGAAACTAAAAAATTTCTTCAGAAAAAGAAAATAATTCACTGCAAAAGTCTTAACACTCATGCTCAGCATATTGTAACATAGGATAAGAAGGAATTACAGTTGTGAATGTTCACTCTAGCTAGCTCACTTGAAGCGGGAGGGGGTAAGACAAGGAAAAAAGGACTGTAAAGGACTTTGAATAAAGAACAGTGGGCAAGTGAAAAGCAAACCTTAGGGAAAAGATCAGAATATGGAAGAAAAGTTTAGCTGACCATAAAAAAGGCAGCATGATATTTTTATTTCAAACAAGATTTCTTAATGAATTTCTTAAAAAAATAATCGATTGATTTAAATCCATGATTTAAAAAAATCAATTGATTTAAATCATTGACACCCTGCTGGAGATCCAATGACATCACGTTTGTGAGCAAAAATATTGAAATAATATTTATTTTAATATTTTTGAGTGCCAAGGTATTACAGTACAGTGTGTCACAATCGACTGCTTGAAGGAGAGCAATTGTCCCGAACGACTTTTAAGAGCAGAAATACTATATGACCTAACCATAAATTTATATGCAAAAACTATACCATGATTTTGCATACTCTTTTTTTATTTAATTGAAATCTCTATTTTCAGGTTTTGTTGATTTTTCCTGGCCCTTCAGCAGTTCCTTTGGAGCAGTGGTGGAGTTCACAAATGGAAAGGAGCTGCTCCAACAGAACGGGAAAGACGCCTTCAAGTTCAGTAAACAGAGAAGAGGAACTTGCACATAACTATCCATTCACTAAAGTTGTTTTTATCGATAGGTGAGAACCCCAAATGAAACTTTAGAAAAATAAATAACGCTAATCCCCCTTTAAACAAATTCTAGAACTTGTGGCTAAATAAGTTGTGATATCAAATCACCAAGACAACTGCAGTAGACCTCAACCCTGCACATCCTCTCGCTATCCTTCTTCTTGAGAAAAGCTGTGCTTTCTTTTCTTATCTTGGTTAAAAATGTATAAATGCTGCCGCATGTATAAATTTTTTACAAGAGCTCCTTTCTGTAGAATAAAGAATAATTTATCTTTGAAAATAATTCAAGCAATTCAAACAATTGTAAGTAGCAAAAGATTAGAATAGTTCAATCCTGAGATAATAAACTCCTCTTAAAGGATTAAATTCCGAAAATAATGTCAATTAAGCTGTGAAACATGTCCTCGCTTTTTCCTCCGTAGCAGCCACGAAATGGTCACCAGGAAAATGGTCAGAAGAAAATGGGAGGGCATGTTCCCCACCTTTTGAAGAATGTCTCAACAAAACATGATTTAAACTGTTTTAAAATCACTATTTGTTTTACCCTGTCATTAGTTTTATGGCATTAATGAAAGTTCCAGAAATAATCAAATGTGTTGTATTAAAAATTAGGTTAAATTAACACATTTGCTTCCAACTTTGAGATATCTTGTAGTATTAGCATGGAGTTCTAATATACGGTGGCAGTCAACGTGTTAAAAACAATTATCAATGTTTAAAAAAAGAACGCATTTTCCTGTATATCATAACTGTTAAAAGTTAAAATATCAGGTTATTCATGTGACCTTCAGAAACCTATCATGCCTCCAAAGGTTAAAGCCAACTATTCACAATTAGAAGCACACAGCAAAGTTTTTAGAAAAACATTCATTATTAATAAACTAATTGAATCTCCAAACTAAACATACCAACAAACAACCAAAACATACGATTAACTAAGAACTGTAGAAAGTTCTAATCGCAATCCAAAAATTGACACATCAGAACATTGTCTATTTTAAATACTTGGGATAATTAACCAGCTAATCATACATACGCATAATTCAATATAAAAGATATAAACTTACTTTGAATTATTTGTCTTGTACCGAAGAAATAAACTTAAATGTGCATGAATTTCAAAATGGATAGTAAAGTTTTGGTTCGGAAACTTCTGCCATATAAATAGATTAGATAAAACAACAAAGAGTAGCTAGCCATAATTGGCTTCCTATCGAACGTTTTGGCAATATATTTTTTATCATCTAATTACTATATTAGCTAATTAAACATATAAATAAATTAAATTTTAAACCAAAAGTAACAAAAGGCAATAGTGAGGTCAAAAGATTCGGTTGAATATCCGACAACAGGTTCCGACAACAGGTTTTTAATGATACTATTTTTAGGGCAATTTAAACATAATATACAATATTTATGCAGAAAATTCTGTTATAGTAAATTCTGCTAATTTGTGCCGGAACGGGGTTCTGGTACCTCTCTTTAGGGTAAAATAAACGATTCCAGACTTGGGTTTGATGGCTGATGCATTGCACTCCCACATCCCACGGAAGGCTATAGTTCCGGTACCTCTTTTTCTAGAAATCTAGCACTGTATATAATATATATATATATATTTTTAAATGTCATGTTTTGATATTTTTTTGTATAGTTTCTGTAATATCAAATTGATTTTGTTCACTAAATGAAGAAAGCTCACTATTTTAAAATAATATAAAACATACAAATATACTTAAGCTAAAGTTGTTAAGTATTGATTGTTTTGTTACTTAAAATAATTTAAAAGAAGTTTGCAATCGAAATTGATAGTTTTACAATGAAATATTTCATTATAATATAATTTTAAATTGAGTATGAAATATTGTGTTTGTATATATTTCAAATGTTATGCAATATATTAAAATAAATTTTTGATTTAAAAATTAATTAGCATTAATTGTGGCTACTTTTTTTACAGTACTTGGAGACAGACAAAAGCCTTATACAGTGATCCACGAATCAAGAGTATGTTGAATCTTTAATTATCTTTTTGATTTTAACAATTTTGCTAAATTTCAAAAACTTATTTGTGCTTTTTATAAAATATTTTAACATTTTGAAAAAGTTTTTTTTTATCCGTTTTTATTGTTTGCATTTTATTGCATTATTATGTGTATGTGCTGTTTATGACTAGTTTAACACATTGGAAAATTATAATTGTGAATAAACCTTCAGTGTTTGTAATTCATAAGTTTACCATAAAAATTGGTATTTACGATTAGTAAAAAAATATTCAAATTTTATTATTTTAACCATTTATGTATGCAAGTAGATTTCTTAAAATCGATTTTGGCATTTTAGCCAAAGTAAGTATTAATATTTCAACAGAATAGCATTCCTTTAGCATTTACTAAAAAAATATTAATCAAACTTCTAAAAAAAAGACTTTAATTTGCTTAACACGAATATTTTTCTCAATCTTGAATGCTTTGTTCTAGGTTTAAAAAACAAAAGGGTACATTGTGTATTGTTAGGTAATTAGGTTTGAAAAATCAATAGCTAAAATCCTTCACTTTATTTTAGATGCATTCTGTTAATCAATTGACTTATGATTATTTCAACATCTAAATATTTTTTTTTTGCTAAAAAAAGATGTTTAAAAACTATATACAAAACTGACTTACAAAAGTGTCTTCAAAACATGTTTTTATAAATTTTTATTTGACATAGCAGTGTTTTTTTGTTTTTGTTTTAGTTTTTTAAGGCCTCTAATAAGACACAACAACTAACACAAGCTGTCTTTTTTTAATGTTAATCAATTTAATTTTAAAGATTAATTCATTTAAATTAATTAAATTTTGGTGTACAATTGTTCTGAAAAAGTCACTAGATTGCAGTAGATGTTAGTGTAATTTTAAATATTATTGTCAAAAAATGAGGTGGATTTCCTATACACACTGGAGTGTGTATTGGAAACTGGAGAGTCTGTTTTAGTGCGATTAAAATATTTCATACTTTTATTTTTATATGAGGTAGGATTTATGATTTTTTTAAATAACATTAAGGTCTCAATTGAAAAAGGCCCCACATTTTAGGATTAATTTTTGTCATTATTGATGACAACCGTGCTGTATTACATATTAGCTTTCCTTTTTGTGTCGGTTGTCTTGGTGGTCCTTTCTATTTGTCAATGTGGTTTACCGATGGGGAAATGTATCCCCTCTAATCACAGGCTGCATTTTTCTAGAGCTCTCTTATTTTGCAAGGTATATGCGATTCTACTAAAATTCCCTTCTGTACCCGAAACCAACCATAGAAAGCCTTACAGTCCGATTCCGACCAGGGAGAATTTTCTGTAATTTCATTACTTAACAATAAAGCTTCAGTGCTGACAATCTTCCTTTTCTTAATCAAATTTTAATTTGCTAATGTTAAAATCTTTCCAAAATGCTATTTGGAGCAGTTTGTTTTGCAAATTATTTTACTACTCATGAGTATGAGGTGCATATGGTTATACCAATACTGAAATTGGTGCAACAATGCCAAAATCTGCTTGTGTATCACAGGATATTTAGAATAGCTATCTTTACAAAGCTGAATTAGAGCTTTTAATTTTATTGCATTTACTTTAACCACATTAAATTTAGAAGTAGATTGTAACCCAGATAAGCTTTACAGACTTTCTTCGTGGCAGCAGTGCGTGAATCTACCCGTCTAAATCTTAATCCCGATCAATAGTTCGTATTTTTCAAGTTATGGTTAAGCTTGGAACTCTTCATTTTATATCAATATCATGTTTCATCTATTAAGGTTCATGAGGCATAAATATTTTTTTACTTCAAAAAGATTAAAAAAAAATTAGCTTTTGATCCTTTAAAATCAAAATAAAGGACATGTTTTAAAATCGAATAAAGGAATTTGTACTCGGTTCAGAACAATTTTGGGGGCTCGTAAAATTATGGTTCCATAAGCCTGAGTTTTATTGATATGAACAAATAGTAGGTCATTAGGTAAAGTTTTCACTGTCTGATGAAAGTCATCTTCTATGACACAACAAAATCATAACTAAAAAATCTCTATCGAAGGACTTTCGTTGTAGTCTGTTCACGAAAAAAAGAGTGCTGTGCTTCCCTACCTTGACGGACATGCCTACCAGTAATGGAAGAATCTGCCTAAAACGTTTCTGGGTTTCAATTAAGATTTTCACTTTGTAGCCAACTCAGTAAGAATATTTTTCTATTATTCATTCCAGCAATTATTTATCCAGTAAATAATTTATGGGCTACATATATATATATCACTGTGTTTTAATATACACCATAAATTTGCAAAATAAAATAAAAAGTAAAAATGCATTCAAAGTTATTAATTAAAAAAAATTACAATTTTACTATTTATGTATGTTTAATTTTTTTTTTTTTAAGGTTTGTTAAAATTATCGCAAAATTTAAATGTAAATGAAAATTGCCATGCGAAATAATTATGTTATTACAAAACGTTCCTTTTATAGAACACTTCAAGCCCATTTCTGTTCTTTTTAAAGAGGTATTAGCATGATGCTCTTTTTACGTTTAAGGTGGATAGTTATAAAGGGGTTGTGAGGAGTTTCAGTGTGAAGAAAATTTTAGATCACCCACATGCTTGATGCTGTTAGATGACACAAATAATTTCTATTGAAGATTTTAACTTATATGTTTAAGATTAACTTTTTAAACTCAAGAGTGTGTTGTTATCTTTCATATTGAAGAAAAGAGAAAAAAAATCCATTATTATTTTGGTGCCTTTATTGTGGCTCTCGAGTGCAAAGGGTTCATAAAAGAGGTGGATGCCCAAGTGATGCCATACTTTTGAATGGAGTGACGTAAAACTGACTCGTGAGTCGCCACTCAAGTCTAAACGGGTAAAGGAATAATTCGATTTCTGGAATTTTATTGTTAGTAAATTCTGGAATTTTCTCTAAATAAGATTTTTTTTCGCAATTTGTCAAAAAATTGATATAACACTGGTTAATAGTTTTAAACCTCCTATAGCAGCTCATTAAAAAATAGTTTTTTCCTTTCTTATAATCTGAACTTATTAATCTATAATAATAAAAGAAAGAGCCTATTGATCGCAAAACACATACTTCCTCTGTGTATGAAAGGCTGAAAGTTTATATACAAATACTATTCATCCTCAGGATGTGCATCTGAGGCTCATATTTCTGAAATTCTAATTAGTGTTTTTATATTATTTTTAGCAATTTTATAAATATTGCATGAAGAAACATTAAAAAATAATATTTTAAGAATCTGTGTCTTAGTCGCTAGAGCATGGGACTTCGAAACAATAGGTTACTATTGGGTTGGAGGGAAAGTTCTGTCGTATTTTAAATAGGCAGGTGATTTTTCTTGTAAATAAAAAGAACAACTGGCTAGTGAGTCAATAGGATTTTGTTTTTGTTTTTTTAGCTGCTGTATAATATAAAAGGTGCCCTTTTTTTACCGTTCATCATTTACTTGTGATATTTAAATTGAAACATGTCAGTAGATAAAGTGCATTTACGACACTGCATTTTATATGAATTCCAAAAAGGTAGCAATGCATCGGTTGCATGTAAAAATTTATGTGCGGTATTTGGAAAATATATTGCAAATGTTCGTACTTGTCAAAGATGGTTTAGCAAATTTCGTTCCGGGGATCTGAGCCTCAAAGAAAGTGATCGATCTGGACGACCATCCAAGATCGATAATGATGTTTTGCGATCCATGTTGGAAAAAAAAATCCACATTTAACAAGTCGAGAAATTGCAGAAGAGTTTGGCATTCATCATACAACTGTTGGAGATCACATTCAATCTGTTGGGTTTGTGTTAAAGCAAAGTGTTTGGGTTCCACATGAATTAACGGAAAAGAATTTGTCTGATCGTGTAAGAATGTGTTCATCAAATCTGATTAGACACAATGTGGAGCCGTTTTTGGACAGGCTGGTTACTGGAGATGAAAAGTGGATTCTTTACAAGAATATTAAGAGAAAAAAATCTTACTGCAAAATTATCTAACGGAAAAAAAATTCACGTCTTTTGAAAGTGTTTCTAAGGCAGTTGCTGACTATTTTAACTCCAAGGATGAGAAAAAACAGGAATTCACAGGTTACCTGAAAGATGGCAACAGGTTGTAACAAATAACGGAGCATATATAATTGATTAATATTAAACACATATTTTTATAAATTAATTCAAATATTTTCTTTAAAATACGACAGAACTTTCCCTCCAACCCAATAGTTCGAGTCTCGGCGGGGGCCACTCAAGTTTCTTCATGTATACACGCCCTAACGGATTCCCCAGCAGTGTGAGATCAAACAGCTCTCTTCTGGAACAACTTCATTTATTTTTTGTTATTGGTCTTGCTGAAGGCTTAATTAGCAATTTCTCTCTGAAGTTAAAAAATCATTTAACCCTCTGAGCATTATAAACCTATTTTTGCATTTTGGCATGTCTAGTTTTCCAAACAATATACATACATTTTTAATTAATAAAAGTTCACTATTTTGAAATATTTTTGAATTACGGAGCATTGGGATATTTTATAAAAGCTATCACTAATAAAATAATTAAAAAAAATTGCTTTTTATTGAATACACACCAGTTGGAAATATAAATAAAACTCTCATACAGTAAAGCCCTCTTTATAACTTTTCATTTTCCTAAGAAGGTTTGAGTTGTTTTACAAGAAAAATATTTTTGTTTTAATTTGTGCTATAAAAATATTGATGAGCTATTGTTACATTTTTTGAAAATATATATAATTTATAATTTCAAATATTATTTTCTAATGATTTTCCAGAATTTATTAAATCCAAAATAGAACAAGAAATATTAGAAAATCGAATGTTCTTAAAATATCAAAATTTTAGAGTTTTAATTCGTAGATTTTTTTATTGTATTGATTGCCCTTCCATGTGTTTTTCTGTGAATAAAGCTGAAAATCCCAAAATCTGTCCGGATGTTTGTTTGTTTGTCAGTACAAAATAAGCTCCGTAACTACAAAACGCAGATATTTGAAATTTACTGAATAATTAGTTCAAAAAATAAGAATTTTAACGCGACTATTTTCAAGTCTCTACGATGTTCCATTCAAATATTATGACATTTTTTAGCGTACGTCAGCAAAGTTGAAACGGTAATATCAGTTAAAATCAATGGAGAAAACTGAAAATGTAATATAAAAAATTTATAAACCAATTAGAATGCAGTTTACACGAAATACACCACAACTACAAAGCGTAGCTTTATGAAATTTACAGAGCACTTTACTTGAAAAATTCGACATTTTTTGTGATAACTTTTAAGTTTGTACGATGATTCATTCGTATATTATAACTAATTTAATGTATTCCTTTGACTTAACATGGATGATGAAATCGTTTGCAAATTTAAAGAATTTTCTTTTCGTTATTGACAGTATAAAAATTACGTCATAAGTTTGGTTTGATTTAATAATTACTAAAAATATCCGCACATTGGACTTATGCTACAATACGGATTATTGCAAAAATTAAAATAACTAGACTTTTAACTTATGAAAATGGTTTATAGTTGTTTTGTGTCTTTTGTTTTGTTTGTATGTATGAAGGTTAATTGTAACTATATTTGATTGTCTTTTGTGCAGGAATGTTTAATTTTTAAACTCCATACCTTATGAGAGATAATCTGGAAATGATTGAATTTATATCGGTGTATTAGCAACCAAATAGTATAGAGATATTTTTATTTTTTTAACTGCTAATTTATTAAAATTAAAGATATTTTAAATTTAAATAAAAAAATTATTACTATTAAAGGAGGAATTCTAAACTGGTATATCCGATAATCCTTGAAGGAGAGGAAATTTATATATTTCCTGTTATTTGTCGTTATTTTATTTATCCCCGTGCGAAGAACTTGTAATTTTGCTAGTTAAATAATAACTTTCAGAATATAATTTTCTTGGAAAGTATCCTTAAAAATTAGTCATAAGAATTTGGTTAACACATTTTGATCATGTATAAAATTAAATCAAGTATAATTAAATTTTGATCATATTTATAAAATATCAGGTAATAAAATTCAATTTTCATTTCTATTTGGCATTAGTAAACCTTCATGATCTATCATTTTAAAATACATCAATTTTTGCCAGAACAGCAACTTGACAAGAAAATTTAGTATAGAACTGCTCTTGAATTCCTGATAAATAATTAAATTTCGTGTTTTTCAAAGTTTATTACACGAGGAATTATTTTTGTTGACTCTTCAAACAATTTAAAGACGAGTTTGATAAAATTTTACGCATTTTTTTACCTTAAAAACAAGAGGAAGATCGCTGTTTAAATGATATTTCGAAAAAACACCCCTATTCCCCTTTCCGCCACTTAAAGCAAAAAGACTTCCTAATAATACCACCATATGGCGCTACTGTGAAAAAAATCGCCTAACACTGCAAAAAGCCCGGCAACGCCAGGTACTGTTCTCCCATCATGAGAAGAACTCTCGCCAGAGTTCTGTTGTCTGTCGGCTGCTATGGCAACCGGGGAATTTATTCGATTCGGGGGGTGGAATGTAAAAGGAATAATTCCATTTGGCGGATTGAAGAAATCTTTCTTCGCATTTTCGTCCGTTTCTTGTTATACTAAACTGCACTCTTTAATTCTCCTTGTATAATTATCATTTCAATAAGTTTTTGATTTCGGTATTTCGATTTCGTTTGTGTGATTTTGCAACAGATAATTTTTGTAATGATTTTCTAAAATGGAATATACTTGTTCTATCACTAATATCTTTATTCTTACAACGAACGATACGATCACTACGAAAAAGACAAACACAAACATTGAACGACAGTTACAATCACAGTTAGAGTTCTAAAGCGGTAGTTTTTGTTTTGTTTAAGTTCGCTGCCGTCGTCTGGTGACGTCAGGTCCAAACATGCCGCCCTCCGTTAAACGGAGTTCAACATTTGGTGAAGGGAAGAAGACAAAGGCTGGAAATGGCCCTCTTCAGATCTCCTTTTGGCGTCTTCAAAAGCACCACGCGAACAAGTCCGTCTCGTCCGGGCAATGACTTCAAAACTCGCCCTAGCATCCACTTCTGAGGCGGAAGATCTTTTAATTTTATTACCAAGAGATCTCCTGGTTCCAAGTTAGGAGTCGCTTTACCCCATTTTTGACGTTTCTGTAGTTCATTCAGATAGTCTTGGCTCCGTCTTCGCTAAAACCTGTTTCTCAGTTCTTGTAAAAGAGCCCACCTGGATCTAAGAGACACATTTTCAGGATTTCTTTTTCAGGTAAGGACAATAAGGGACCTCCTACTAAAAAATGTCCCGGTGTCAATGGCTCAAGGTCTACTGGATCTGCAGAGAGAGGCGTCAAAGGTCGAGAATTTAGGCAAGCCTCTATCTGTGCCACAAGAGTGCTTAGTTCTTCGTAGTTGAGAACATTTGCTTGTACAGATTTTATCAAATGACGCTTCATTGATTTGATATTTGCTTCCCATATACCTCCAAAGTTTGGGGATAATGACGGAATAAAATGCCATGTTATTCCTTTATTTAAACTAAAATCTTGAACATGTTCAGATTGACAAATGGAGTACAAAGATTTCAAAATATTCTTTGATCCAACAAAGTTAGTAGCATTATCGCTGTAAATGTCTGTATGTATTGCTCTTCTTGAAATAAATCTTTTCAAACTAGCCAAAAATGCTTCAGAAGTTAAATCGCTGACTATTTCTAAATGTACTGCCTTGGTACAGAAACAAATAAAAATTGCAATATAAGATTTCAAAGTCACTCGTGTTCTTTTCAAATTTGGTTTGGTAGTAATAGGGCCGGCAAAGTCCACTCCTACCTTCGAAAATGGTCGCGAAGGTACAATTCTGTCTCTTGGAAGATCTGCCATCATCTGACTTAAAGTCTTAGTTTTGGTTCGAAAACAAACGAAACAGTTGGAAATTACTCTTCTCACCCTATCTCTTCCTGAATTAATCCAATATCTTTGTCGTATTAACGACAGTGTTGTTTGAGTGCCTGCATGAAGAGATTTTATGTGGTGATATTCGATTATCAATTTAGTGAGATGATGCTTTTTCGGCAAGAGCAGTTGATGTTTTTGACTGTAAGTTAAATCTGAAAGTTCTAGTCTGCCGCCTACTCGTAACAAATTGTCCTTGTCCAGGAAAATGTTCAGAGATAAAATCTTGCTATCATGAGGCAAATGTTTTTTCTTTTGCAAACACTTGATTTCTTTTTTGAATGCTGAACCTTGCACTAATCTAATTAATTTAAAGTCGCATTCTCTAAATCCGCAGCAGTTAAGCAATCTTCAATTCTGTTCTCTGGAGTTTCTCTACAATTTCTAATAAATCTGAGGCACCAAGCTGTAATTCGACAAAGTCTGCTAAATGAGGAGTATCTTTCTAAGAAGTCATTGTTCGAACTTTCTTCCTCTTCTTCAACGGGTGTCAAACCAACGCCACCTAGACTAGGTGGCGTTGGTCAAACCGTGACCTCCGAGATAAAAGGTCACATCTCGGAGGTCACGGTCAAACCCACTATGCAACTTTTCCTCAGCTCCAATTCTGCCAGTTCTTTTATCCAGAAACTTCTTCTTTGGATTGAAAACTCTTAGGCCATGCACATTCTGGTTGAAATAACCAATTCGGTCTGTTCCACCACAGTTTATTATCCTTTAACTTTGAGAGAGTTGGTCCTCTAGACACCAAATCAGCTGGATTGTTGTTTCCAGGACAGTGAAACCATGATGCTGGATCGCTGATTTTCTGTATTTCTTTAATTCTATTTTTCACAAAGG
The DNA here is from genome assembly GCA_963932185.1 of Troglohyphantes excavatus. Lineage (NCBI taxonomy): Eukaryota > Metazoa > Arthropoda > Arachnida > Araneae > Linyphiidae > Troglohyphantes > Troglohyphantes excavatus. The sequence continues at coordinate 1,451,601 of OZ010674.1, forward strand.
GTTTGAACTTTTCAGGAGAATTTCTAATCCAGAAATAGGTAATGCCGGAATCAGTCCAAAATCGAAGCGATACTTTCAAGGATAAATTGTCTGCAATTCGCTTTCTCAATCTTGCTGACAACAGAGCACCCATCAATTCTAAACGAGGAAGGGAGATTGTTTTCAGAGGAGCAACTCTACATTTCGATGAAACGAAACAAGTTCTAATTTCTCCACTTTTCAATAGCACGCGCAAGTAGCTCACTGTGCCATATGCTCGAAGACTTGCGTCAGAAAAGCAATGCAATTGGACAGATTCAATTTCATCGTGCACTGCTTCAAATAGGTAATAACGAGGAATTTTGATGTGGTCAAGTTGCTCAACCTCTTCACACTATTCCGTCCACTTTACGTTTATGTCGTTTGGCAATTCTTCATCCCACTCAAGACCAAGGCACCATAGATCTTGAATTAAACACTTGATTATTATAGCAAAGGGTCCGATAAAGCCAACAGGATCGTAAATTCTTCCTGCTGCTTGTAATAGGAAACGTTTACTATTTCCTTTTCTCGAGACAAATTTCGTCAAATTTTCCGAGCTCAAGTAAAATGTATCTGCATCAGTGTCCCAAGAAACTCCCAGAACTTTCAATGGAACTCTATCAAGGGTGTTGGTTTCAGGATAATCTTCAACTAGTCCGATTTCTTTCCATTGATCACGAAGCTCTTTTGAGTTAGTCTGCCATTTTCGCAATACCATGCTTGCGTCTTCGAAGATTGTAGTGCTTTCTACGCTGACCATGAGGGCTTGCTCCACAGACTGTTTTCCACTGATCAAATCATCTACATATAGGGAACGGGATAAAACTTCATAAGTTTCATGCAAGGTATTCACATATTTTTCTAGATGATGTCTTATAGTTGCAGCCAGGAGAAATGGACTTGAGTTCACCCCAAACAGGACTCTTGTCATTCTATATGTGTCCCAAGAACAATCTTTATTTTCAATAAAGGGGTTGTCATCCCAAAGAAATCTTGTGACATCTCGGTCTTGCTGTTCGATGTTGATCTGCAGAAATGCCTGTTTTATTTCCGCAGTAAAGGCCACTGGCTATTCACGAAATCTGATCAAAAGGTTGAAGAGAACAGGGTTCAAATTTATTCCGGTGTGTAAACAGTCATTCAAGGATAATTGTCCCTTTCCATGTGAAGAAGCGTCGTAAAACTACGCGAACTTTACTGGTCTGCTTATCTTCACGAATCACGGCTGAGTGTAAAAAGGTTACACCATCAGTTTTATTTTCCACTTCGGCTGGAACCGATTCAATAATTCCTTTTCTTAAATATTCGTGCATGATTGCCTTGTATTCTGAGTAAAGAGTCTGGTCTGTTTGAAATCTGGATCTCAATTTCAAAAATCGTCGTTCAGCAACTGCACGATTACAGGGTGTCCACAAGCAGGGAAAACAGGGAAATATCAGGGAATTTGACCATTCTGGAAAAATCAGGGAAATATCAGGGAATTTGGGATTTTTTAGGAAAAATCAGGGAATTGGTCAAAAAAAAATATTTTTAACTTGATTTCTAGCTGTGAAATATCGTTGATTGGTTGCAAATATTCAAATACTTTTTAAATGCAATCAAAAAGAGGGAAATTGCGTATGGGACTTTTAAAAGTGTGTAAAAGTGAAATTTTTCTCGTAGAAACCGCACTAAAATGCTGATGTTTCTAAAATTTTACAAACCAATTGGCTATCTACAACTAGGTACTTGCCCGCCCACTCAATTTATTTTAAAAATAGATCTTTCAAATGTTTAAAACTTGCTAAGTTCCTAGTGAAATTCAAATTTCTTTTGAACATCCCTAAAATGATTTTTTTTTCTGTAAAACTTAACGAAACTGTTGTTGCCTCTATTATTTTTTGGGTACATTTTAGATCTTAGGAAATATATTTTGTGTACTAAGCTGTATATCTTAAGATACTGGACTAGATTTAATAAATTAGTTTTATTATTAGGGATAGGGATTCTTTGGGTTTCTACTATTTGAGTGTATTGGATTTGTTTTTAATGTTGAGGTTACTTTAGTCTTTGATCTTAAAGTACTATCACTAATAATCTAAGAGATATATTGCACTTACTTGGACTTTTATGATTTTTAAGTAGCATTTTGAATTATTGATATTTGGTAAATGCTCTGGAATTTTGAATTTGGGGTACATTAAATTTTTATGCATTGATTATTGATTTTTGGATGTTAAACTTTGGTTGCACTTTTTTGGGAGTTCGAAAATCAAGCGAAATAGTTAGTAAACTTACATATTAAAAATAAATATATTTTTGCGAAATAACAAGATAATGTCTTGCATAATAATAAGGAATAATAATACATTTAAAAAATATTGCCGTAAAAAAAAGTACGGCTTGCAGGGAAATATCAGGGAATTATCAGGGAAATTCAAAATGCTTTCCCTGTGGACACCCTGGTAGCAAATGCTTCATGTCGGATTTCCATGGAAGTTTCACCGTGTAGCGATTACTTTCGTAAGTAATGTTCGATTTGAACTCTTCTAATGTTTCTTCAATAGTCTGGTCTTTTGTTTCAGATTCCAGGCCCAAATTCTCTAACTCCCAAAATTGACGCAGTCGATCCGATATTAAGTTATCTGCCACTATGATATCCACTAAACTATAGTTCATTGGAACCACTGCCTCTTCCTATCAAACACCATCCGAAAATGGTTTCAGTCGTGACAATGGACTCGTTCAAGCGTTTTATTCTTCCAGATACTATCTTGTAGTAGTAATCAGCTCCAATCAAAATGACGATTTTGTTTTGATTGTACTCGTTACAGTCCGCAAGTTGAAGACCTTTTAAAAGTTTATTGGATTTCGAAAAGTTTAATTTGGGAGAAGAGGTCTGAGTTGCGGTTATTTGTTGTTTCCAAAGCTTCAATCTCAATCGTTGAGGTAGGATCTTCTCTATTTTCCAGCTTTACTTTTACGACATTAAAAACCTTTTCTGTTGCTTCGTTCTCTCCAAATGAATATACTGAAAGCTTTTCTTTTCTAACGATAGGAAGGTTTAGCTCCCTTGAAAGTTCTTGTTTGATAAATGTGCGCATGCTTCCTGTATCCAATAAAATTCTTACACTTTCAAATCTGTCATCGTTCCGATTTGTAAAGTTCTGCTTAGTTTTTTAAATGATTTGAACAATTTTAGAAATATTACATAGAGAAACATCTTAAAAAGTATTTCCGTATCCTTTGTGGCTTAGATGATGGCGCACTGCACTTTGGAGCAATTCAATTTTTTATGTACTATAAGAATTAACGGCTTCCCCAGCAGCGCGGAGCCAACAAACTTTTGTAATTATTTTTCTGATATTCCACAGAAAGTTTAACAATTTTAAATTAATTTGTTACACTTTTTTGGTAACAATAATAATTGGATTGTCTATATAACTGGAAATTTAAATGTGTGCCACACAATATATTTCTAAATCAAGGATAATAGTGTAGATCAGAAGAAAAATAGATTATCTCAAATTTTAACTAATTTTAGAAAATTACGAAAAAACCGTCAGACGATGTAATGTAAATTCCGACCGCGAAACGAAGAACCTCGGCTGCTGCCAAAACTTTCTATCGGCGTCTTCCATTTCATCGTAGTCCGAATATTACTTCGTTCTATATCAGTCTTCACTTTAGAAATAAAAAGGGGCTAAGCGCTGTTGGTAGGAAAACGGCATCCCGTTTTCAAAAGGGCACTTCTTGTTTTTAAAAAGGCACTTCCATAGAAAGAAAAAAAATGCGGTGAGCATGGGCACGTTGACCCATAGCAATCGGACCCGTGTCCGGAGGAATGGGTGCTCGACGGGGTGCGGAAAACATCGCATGCCAAAAACAATCCGCCGCGTAGAGGGAACATCCGTTGTGGTCCTCCTCCTCCACCTCCTGTTCAGGTTGTGTGAGGTAGCAGCTCTCTGTCCAGATGGGAGGTTCACCTCATTTCTGGACTTACTGCCTGTCAAGTAATGAATGTCCTCCTTGACCCTAACACTTTTAATGTTTTCACCTTCTCATTCATTTTTATTTCGGGGATACCTCCACAAGCTGAACTGATGGAACCTTAATTTTACAAGGGAAATAAATTCATTTCTTTTTGCAGCACGCTTTCAACAGTAAATACAAACCGTATCAAGGTTGCATTTTCAAAATGTATTCACTGTTTGCATGTTATCCTGTGCACAAGAAACGATCTTGGGTTAAATCTTGGAAGTGCAATCCGGAAAAACGGATATTTTCTTTTCAAACTGCATTTCTTCCCTGCGTTCTATCTTTCTGTTGCAAACCGGCCCACTTGGGGCATGATTCACTGTGCTGAGAGGCCCCATTTGGGTTTGGAATGTGGCATCTTCCACTTGAAAAGTTTCGGTTCGGATTTCGAACAGGGAGAGCACCAGGCCGCCATTGAGTATGGTCGGAAAAAAGACAGCTCCTCCACATAAGCATTGTTTGAGAAGAAAATAAAAACAAGTTAAGTTTTTTAATAAGATGTCTCTTCTCCTTGAGTCTTCCGAACTACAGGAAATGCATCGAACCTGGTAGGTTTGCATTTGCATTTACAAAATTATGGCGCCCGAACAGGGACTCGAGGAAAACGAGACAATGGAATCTCTCAAACAAAGACGCACAGCCGTGCGAGGTTCATTCACAAAGGCCGTTAAGCTCTTACGTGAGCTTATAACGGAAATGGCTGAAGCCGTGAATGTCCAAATAGCTTTGAAACAGCTAGAAGAAAAAGCCAAAAAACTCTTTGCCCTAGACGTTGTGTTCCAGGAACTCCTGCAGAGTCAGGAAGGGGGATGCAGCCAAAACGACTTCAATCAAGAATGCTATGCTGCCGAAGTATATGAAGAGAAGCTTATAGCTTGCCGTGTCCGAGCTACAATACATCTAAAAGAATTGACGATCTCGTCGAGGGATGGAGATCGCGTTCGAATCCGAGGAGATTCATTCCCGGCCGCGGTTGTGACCCACTCAGCCGATTTCATCCCCCCCGTCCCAGTATTGAAGGTCTCGACGACAGATGAAGATGCTATTCGAATCCGAGACGATTCCTTCCCGGTCGAAGTAGCGACCCCCTCAGCCGACTTCATCCCCCCCGACCCAGTGCGGCGAATGCCGGAAAGGCTTGTGTATGATGCAAGTTGTAAACAGAAGGGATTATCGTCTCTGAATCAATGTTTGGAAAAAGAGCCAAACCTTCTACTTAGTGCATCTGATAGTGTAAACTCAGGTGAGTCAGTAACTTATCGTCATACAAATGTTTGTTTTGGTGTAAAATGCTCACCATTTCAATTAAGTGCCACCATAAATCATCATTTGAATATAGTGCCCCGTGATCTTTCTCCAACTGCCAATCATCTAAGTGTTGATGATTGTATCCCAAGTTTTAGTGACTTGGAGGTCACTGGAAGTCGTCCATTCTATTCGATGGACACTTCTACAGCTGTTAGAAACAGTTTTCGGAGTACGATGACCGAGTGGTGCACATTAGTGATAAATCGAATTAAATACATTCTTTCAGTGACTGATCCTCCTCAGTTGTGGCATAATATACCAGGTGTATAAAAAGCTGCCAACCTCATGTCTCGTGGTTGTTCAACTGAAAAGTTGAAACAATTAAAATGGTGGGAGGGTCCATCTTGGCTCTGAAAGTCAGAATCCAAGTGGCCTTCTAGTGTAGATATTCTATATGAAGAGATAAGTAGTTCCGAGTAACTAAAAAATGTTAACTGTACATAATGATGTAGTGAAACAAATTGTATTTTGAATATTTCTCTTCATAATTAGAAATTCAAGACTCTGTAGATCTTGTAGCAAACTCTAACGTTGGTAATGGTGTACGTACTAAAAGTGGTCGAACTGTTAATGCACCAGATCGTTTAAGCTATTAAGAATGAAACTTAAGAGAATTTAATATTTAGAATATTTTTTTCAATTTATACTTTTTTTTGCATTTAAATTTATATGTATATATATTTTTAGCATTAATTAGTAAGCATTCTTTTAATTAGCAAATAAGTCATTGTTTTTGTTTTCAATGAACAATATGTGTGTATTTGTATATATTTTTGTATCCTTTTTGTATATTTGATTTTGCTTTTGTGGGGAGAGCTGTAGTTAGTAAAATTTGAGTTTATAAGTTTAAACTCAAAGGTGGGAGAATGTTGCAAACCGGCCCACTTGGGGCATGATTCACTGTGCTGAGAGGCCCCATTTGGGTTTGTTTGCAACATTCTCCCACCTTTGAGTTTAAACTTATAAACTCAAATTTTACTAACTACAGCTCTCCCCACAAAAGCAAAATCAAATATACAAAAAGGATACAAAAATATATACAAATACACACATATTGTTCATTGAAAACAAAAACAATGACTTATTTGCTAATTAAAAGAATGCTTACTAATTAATGCTAAAATATATATACATATAAATTTAAATGCATTAATTAGTAAGCATTCTTTTAATTAGCAAATAAGTCATTGTTTTTGTTTTCAATGAACAATATGTGTGTATTTGTATATATTTTTGTATCCTTTTTGTATAATTGATTTTGCTTTTGTGGGGAGAGCTGTAGTTAGTAAAATTTGAGTTTATAAGTTTAAACTCAAAGGTGGGAGAATGTTGCAAACAAACCCAAATGGGGCCTCTCAGCACAGTGAATCATGCCCCAAGTGGGCCGGTTTGCAACATTCTCCCACCTTTGAGTTTAAACTTATAAACTCAAATTTTACTAACTACAGCTCTCCCCACAAAAGCAAAATCAAATATACAAAAAGGATACAAAAATATATACAAATACACACATATTGTTCATTGAAAACAAAAACAATGACTTATTTGCTAATTAAAAGAATGCTTACTAATTAATGCTAAAATATATATACATATATACATATGTCCGTATGGGGTATCGCATTCAAAAATTCTGGAAGCTGCTGATGGCCGCTATTCGAAATATTCGCTCTCCCCTTTTTCCTGCAATTTCGCATAAAAATAACAACATTTTACGGGAAGCACGTTTCTTGTGTGATTTATTTTGTCTCTTTGCGAGATGCCTGTGAAACACGTTCTGTATCGCGCACGTTGTTTTGAATGACAAAATGCTGTTATTATTTTTTGTAGTGTAGTATTTTTTTTAAAGCAATGGGTAGATTACTCATTTAAAAGTCAGTTAATTGTTGCGTAAATAATATGATTTTTACTCTCTTTAATAATAAAAGAAAGTGTCTGCCTGTGGATCGCAAACCACCTACTTTCTCAGCGTGTAAAATCAATACATACAATTTAAGAAGGGGAGTGTTTGTCTGTTGATTCGAACAAAACCCCTCGTTTTGAGGTTTTTTTTTTATGAATTAGGATACACTGATTCAGAAAAGCATATTATTTTTTTTTCAGTCTGTCTGTCTGTTTGTCCGGATTTAACTCAAAAACGACTAAACAGATTTTTATGAAACTTGCGCCATTTTAACAATATATTCCCAGTTTAAAATCTGCACTTTGTTTCATGTGGATATCTGCAACCGTTCAAAAGTTATAGAACTTTTTCCATATTTCAATACATTATTCCTATGGGAAATTTACATTGTAGATATTCCCTTCATACCATTATTGTTAAAAACCACCTTGGCGAAAAAATATTTTTCGACAATACTGGCTGCCTTCTATTATTGCGATTTTTCTTAATACATAGGCAGCAGATTGTAGAAATCGATCGTTAAAAAAACCTCGCCAAGAAAAAGGAAGTGTTTCTTCTGACGCTTTGGGTATCAATTCATGTCCCGAATATTGCTTTGTTTCAAGTTCTTAAACGCGTCGGTGTCTAATTTCCTATCCAATGTTATTACATTTATACCAATAGTGCTATTTGTTACGAAGTGGAACAGTGCTATAGTGTCGGAATGGGCCACTCTAATAGTTTAACTTAGGGTTTCTACGACTTATATCTTAGGCTTTCTATATTTATTGTAGCTTATTTTAAAAGTTTAACTTCAAAATAATTTTATTGAAATTCAAAAAGGAATATTTGAAAATAATTATTTAAAAGAAATGTCCGTAAATATTGACGCGGGCATATTTAAAATTATATTTTAAAATTATCTGAAATTGCAGGATGAACATTTATAAATAAAAATAATTCCTCATTTATTTTTCTTCAGAAATTATGTTGAAAGACGGATACATAGACTCCGATCGCCAATTGGCACAAAAAAACCTTCGCGTATACGATAAATTATTTTCATTTGGAAGAATGTAATATTTTTTTTTGTATATTATTACATCGCCAGTATTAAAACTTATGAATGTGAAGTTTACTTTATGGATTTATTGTCACTGAAGGGTTAAATTTTATACAAACAAAAATATGCAACTTTTAAAAGTAGTATAAGTTTTCAACATCAATTGGTATTAAAGCAGCATCGACCAGTGGTTTACTTTTATTTTTGCAGAATATATTTTAAAATGACTGAAAACTGCGCCAACCAAAACTTTAAAATAAAACCGCCAAAACAGTTATGTAAGGAGAGAGAAGTTATCAATTCGACTCTTGTGTATTTCTTTTTATGTATGTTCGCGCAAGATTTTTGTTCTAATTCCGATATTTGGATTTTTTTTTTGTTGGATAGGGGATGTCTCACTTGGGCACCATCTGAAAAAATATCCGGTTATCTGGCATTTAACTATCCAGAATTCTCATCTAAACGGACCGTTTGAAAAAAAATATTGTCCGATTCCGAAAATTCTTTTTTTATTAAATATAGAAAAATCCACTTTGGCAGAAACTGCAAAAAATATGTTACCTGACTGTTATATATCTGGAATTATCGATTAACCGGACTTTTTTTCAAACAATTTATCTTATTTGAAAATATTTTCATTGTTCAATAAAAATAAAATACAGTTTTAGTGAATTAAAAAAATTACAAAATTATAATTAAACTGATTTTTCGTCAGTTTTATACCAGGGATAAAATAAATGTAAGTGCATTTTTATAATATTTCATTTCACTGCGTTTACGAATCGGGCAGCAAATATATTTCTCCTATTGCGATTTCTCCAATTTAAATGTCATACTTCTGAATAAGCAGTTGTGTTCTTCCTATTTTATGTCAATTATTGGGCGACTAAAAGTTTTACCTCCTCCGCTTTTCAACTATTATTTTGAATTCAGGATGTATTTACTTTGAGGTGGGTGTAATTTATTTCTATATTTTTCGTGTCTGTTTTTAAAACAAATAAACTTTAAATGAACACAAGTATAAAATGTGTCGGTTATTTTTTATATTTACCCTATTTCCCTCCAATTCATTGATTTACTCCTGCATTAATATAACCGTCATCTGGAATATTCGAATAATCCCGATTGTTTAACTTAACTGGAGTTTTCCATTATCTCCTAAAGTACACAATAGTTTTAAGTAAACTATCAGGTTTCAGACTGTTCACTTTCCGCATGTCCCTGCCGCTAATGCTTTTCGCTGCTCCTCATCTCGACATCATTCTCTCGATACGGTTCGACTCCCTTTGTGCGCGCACAATCCCCCCCCCCCCCCCTCCCCCACCATTGTCCCTACTTCGCGCAATGTTGGTGCGTTGCGTAATATTGTTAACTTTTCGAGTAGGCATTTCCGCAGTGGCGGACTGGCCATAGAGTTGGTCTGGAATTTTCCCGCGTGGCCGGTTAATATTTTTTAAATGTGGCCGGTGATTTCTTGAAAAGTAAAAAATTATTTCAAAAATAATTTATTAAAAGCCAACACAGGTTTTTCAATAATGTTTCAAATTTGAAAACAGGAAGCCATGGTATCTCTAAGAAGTTATTTCCTTATTTGAAACTACGTTCCAGCTGTGGCCTATTGAACTGCGGCCAACGTGAAGTCAGTTTCAAAGGCGTCGAAACGTGAGAGTGTAAAGGAGAGGCCGCATGGTCCAGCCCCCACTTCCTTCTTTTGACCAGTGCTTCTCGGGTGAAAGAAGGAAGAATTTGGTGGCTTTCACTAAAAAATCTTCCAAACGTATTAAAAATTCCAATATGATAATTAAAAATATTAATTATCAACTAAAATATTAATAAATTTTAAAATCGTTTAATAAATTCTAAAATCTTTTAATAAAGATTAAACTATTTTAATACATTTTTTAATCTTTTAATAATTTTTTTAATGATTTAATAATTTAAAAATATTTTAATATTTTTTTTAATTATTTAATAATTTTCAAAATATTTTAATAAATTTTAAAATATTTATTAAATTTATTTTAATAACAAACATCAGTTTCAAAAAAATTTTTGGTGGCCGAAATTAAAAAAAAATTCTGGGCCGTTTTTGAGTGCCAGTCCGCCCCTGCATTTCCGTAAATCGTTATGCCCGCTCGCCCATTCTACAATGCTAAAAACATTTGTTTAACTAAATTAAAATGTAGTACTGCGTAACCTATAGACGCTGAACGTCTGCGCTTTTATTGATAATAATCTTGTTTTATTACTCTTTGTGATTTGCGGTTTTGTTCATGTCGACAGCGCTTCGCGCCGGGGGGGGGGGGGGAGGTGCATGGTTGATCCCCCTAGGGCAGGGGTCGGCAACCTGCGGCTCTTTTGATGTAAAGTGGCGGCTCTCCAATTCCATACGAAAATATTAATAATGTATTATTAAAACCCTTAAAAAATAAGAAAATATATTTTTAAGTACCTAATTTCTCAATAGCTTCTATTTTCATAATCGTTAATTAATCTACGCTTAACATGACCGTAATGAGATAAATTTGAACTATTGTTTTATTCTTAGATATGAGACTCCGTGACAGCCTATGCCTTGCTTGAAGAAGTAGTTTGTTTCGAAAAAAAATTACTTCTCTTTGTTGAAGACATGGAGAGCGGTAAATTACTTCATTTTAAAAATCTGAAACAATATCGCGATGAGACCAATGCAACTATTGACGCGAATTACTTCAGCATAGCTTTAAAAAACATGAAGGATGGATTCGAGCAATTCAAAACAAACAAAAGTACTCTCGCGTTCATAGCAGGCACGTAGGTAAGGGGGGGGGGTTAGGGGGTTCAAACCCCTCTCATTGTAAGTCAAATAAAAAAAAATGAAATACCGAATTACTGTAAAAATCATAAAATTAGAGATTTTAGTGGGGGGGGGGGGGGGAACCACTGTGGGTTATGGGGTATTGAGACCGAAACACGATGACGTCATGTTAGGTTTAATTTGAAATAAAGATAACAAATGGAATAGATCGTCAAACGGGGTCGTAAAATAAGACTTAAAAATGACGAGACTAAGATGCTCCAAGACCACATAATTTCGTTTATCTTAAAATACTTCAATATAAGTTGCCAGTTTATTCTAAAACAAAACAATCTCCCATGTTTTCTATAACGGTTTTTAATTTATTGTATTTGTTGGCCCGTGAAAATACCTGCTCTTTTAGTATTATCTGAATTTCGCGAAAAACAATCGAGCGTTTTTTTTTTAAGTTTGTTGATGTTTTTTCTGGGGGTGGAGGGGGTTTAAGTATTCCCCCTCTACGGGCCCCCCCCCAAAAAAAAAACCGGATTTCCTTGGGCACCTTATCCCCCCCTCCTCGGGAAGGGGGGGAGGATAAGTAAAGAACTCCGTTGCTCAGTCAGTGAAAACCCCCCCCATGAAAAATCTATACCTACGTCCCTGGTTCATAGTAAATCCTCTCAACACAAATACAAATGAGATCAACATTGAGCCATTTGGAATTGATGTTGGATCGCTCCAAATGCAATTGCTAGATTTGAAAACCAAAGACTTGTGGAGTGGCAAATTCACAGAACTCAAGAGCAAGTTGGAAGAGTTGGAGGTCCAGAAATGCATGCACATCGCGCAGCACAAGTGGACAGCTCTAAAAGAAATTACGCGAGTTGAGACCCTCATATTCGACGCATGGAATAGTCTTCCAGAATGCTACAGTGAGGTGAAGAAGTTAGCATATGGAATGCTGACGATCTTCGGGTCGACATATTCGTGCGAGCAAGCATTCTCTTGCATGAATGTAATAAAAAGTAAAGTTAGAAGTCAACTAACAAATAAAAATCTAGAGTCGTGCTTGAAACTTAAAACAACAAGTTATAAGCCAGATTTAATCAAACTTTCAAAAGGCATGCACAGCCAATGCTCCCATTGATGTAACTATCTATATTTGTGTTTTTATATGAATAAATATTATTCCGTATTTAAAGCCGTTTATTTTAAATCAAAAATCAAATATGTATAAGCAAATACCATAATATTGAAACGAAAATTTTTAGTGGCTCTTTAAAACTGGGAAATTTTGTAAATTGTAAATTTTGGCTCTTCCGTTTCAATAGGTTGCGGGGATACGGATTCTTACAGCAATTAAAAGAACTAGAATTTTACTTTAGGGAAATGGTTAAGAATTGTTTTAATATTAGAATTATTTTGTGTCTTTTGTTTTGTTCGTATGCAGGTTAATTTTAACTATATTTTGTTTTACCATAGATCTAACTTTTAAAACAATACTTTTATAAAAAAAATATTTAAAAAAAAAAAGAATATCGATTTAAGGAAAGTGCGCTAAAAAGTAATTTTTTTTTTAGTTTTATGAACGAGTTGAAAACATTGAATTATTTAATATCAATCAATTCTTATGCAGGTTTCAGGTTTATATATATATATATATATATATATATATATATATATATATATATATATATATATCACAGATACTCATTCCACTTTTTAGTTTATATGGCAGTAAACTAGTTTTAACTAATGTGATCAAAGTTATGCATTGACATTTAAATTTTATTACATGTCAATTTAATACCTTTTCGATTAAAAATATAGCATATTTAAAGGAGATCATTAAAAAAATTGTTCCTAAGTTCCTTTCTATCTATCTAGTCTATGCTGCTAAAAGTACCAGTGGTCCCTTTTTTCTAGATTTTTGGTCCGTAATTCCCTCTCTTTGGGAGTTCAATCTGATAAAAGCCATGTATTTGATTATTTGAAATGTAGGGAGGATCACCACTAGATGTGGGTCGTTTTGTGTTTAAGATTTGGAGACGAAGAAATTTGCCAAATGGGCGATTGTTAGCCAAAAGCACGGCGGCGCTTCACACAATTCACCTCCACCTTCCTTCGAACCAATATCCTCCTGGGAAATATTATTAAGTGTATTATTATAATTTCGTAATCGGAGTTTCATCTCGAAGCCCATTTCTTGTGATAAATGTGCTCTCCTGAATCATTCGTAATTCGTCCTTGACGATACAACGATGTGTTGTGAATTTATTTCAAATACATAATATGTTATTTATGTCGCTCGCTCTTTTAGTGTCGAGAGAGTTAACGTCTTGTTGTTTCCTTGTAATGTGTGAAGAGTCCAAATTCTGAGGGCTTTTTATGTTTTACATTCGGTGCTCAAAGGGTCGAAATAATTCACGTGTGGTGTCATCTTTAAGTTTATATTAAAGTATCACTGGCTCGTTATTTTGTCGCTTTTTATAAATGATTTCTACAAAACATTGAAATTGAAGAACAATCCTCGCGCATTAACCCTTTTGCGGTCGAGAGCGCCGCTGATTGGATGCAAGAAATTCGACGAGTAGGTAGAAAATCGTTTCGAGTTGGTGGTTCGAAAGATCGCAAAGGGTTGACTTTTTTATTTCGTAAGCGACCTGGCAAATTGCTTCGTTTTTTTCTTCATTATTCGAAATAAAGGAAAATAACTTCGATTTTCAGTCGGAATGTTGCTATTTACAAAATTTAGTATCCATGTGTGTCATCAAACATCTCAAGTGTGTGTATATAATCCAATTTGGCAAGTAACTATTTTCCTGTCGAAGACGCATTGGATTGAGCTTCCGCAGATATGTCGACCGCTGCGTTCGGAGGACGCCATGTGCTCGATGGGCCGTGCATTCAAAGAACATAAGAAACATCCAATGAAACTACTGCCAAGTGATGAGCATCATTATGAGCGATGCAAAAAGAAGAAAATTACGAAAGTTTCTGATAATGAAAACACGTGTTTGACATGAAACTAACCGAACACATTCCAATGAAATTGCACACGCAGGCCTCGCTGTGCCTGTCAGATCAATCGCGTCCGGCGGAAGGTTAAAGAAAGACTACCATTTTTCAATTTTCAGGGGATTGCTAGAAAATGGTTTTAACGATTTTTGTGTGTGAATTTTTGCGCATGCTTTTATACTATGTAGAATGGAGAGCATTAAAGTCCGCCTAAAAATTGCCCAAACCATTCTTCCATGCAAACAAGAATTTTCGAAACCGCAGTCAAACCTTCTTCGAACCCTGAAGGGGACTTGCGGAATTAAAAGTGAGACAAAGTATTTAAAAGTGTTAAATGTACACTTCATATGTTAATGCCCGCAATTGTGGTACTAAATATAATTCAGCCATGACATATCGCATTCTTGCAAATACGGATAGGTATATCGCCAAACTCTCAAAATCGCCATAAAAATACTTCTTTAAACAAAATACAAACGTTGTATGAACAAAGCAAATGTATGAAAATTTAAAAATGGGACTCCAATGCATATAATTGCCTTTCGATTAAACACGTTAATGTTTATTCCTAAGTAATTTTTTTTTGTATAAAAATGCATTAAAAATTCTGTTTAAAAAAAATTACCAAAATCATTTTGGCGATTAGACAATTGTTCCACGAACCACTTCAGACCCTCTCACGGGCCACTAGTAGTCCGCGGACTATGGGTTGGGAACCCACTCCGGAATGGTCAAGGAGGCCGAGTGCTCTTCTGAAGGAGAACTCCGCTTTCGGATGGACTCGCACCACTTGTCCGCCCACTTCCGGAGGGGGGGGGGGGGGGGGGGGGCATTTTAATAATTCCCTTGTTATTACTGTACCTCCCTCCGATTGCATTGTCCTGTTTCTCGTTTAATAACGCTCGAAAAGCCACTCGTTTAATATGGGTTCTCCGTATCCGTCTTACGAAACAACGGCCAATCAATAAGTGCATTTCAATGCGGGGATTGGGCTCTTTGCTTATTGACAGCGAATGAGAACGAAATTGCATTGAAATGAGCCTTTTTACTCGTATGCACATGCGATAGGGTTCAAAGTGACTGTTGCTTCTTGCCCTGTAAATGGCACAATAAATGTTCACCTCTCCTTGCTTTTGAAATGACAACCTTTCGAAATTAGCTTGCTTCGAGATATGCACTGGACTCCATTTTGGACTAAGAAATAAAAAGCAAATGTTTCAATTAAAACAAAAATATTGGTGTAATCAGAGCCCCATTAAAAAAATCCTAAACCTTTTTCAGTAAAACTTTAATTTTTTTAAAATTAAATTTCATAACAAGTTCATATTTACAACTCTAATATATCCTAGTATTGAATTATTCCTTAAAAATAATAATCTCACAATAATAATCTTTGTCTTAAAAAATAATATATAATCTTAAAATCTCCTTCATTCTAATTTCGTTCGCCAAGAAACTCTCGATACATTTCCTTTAGTTTAACGCTCTCTACATCGAAAAACCTCAAAGGCAAACTGAGTGCAACAGGGAAAATGATTCTTGTCAGTCTTTTTGCAGACATGCCCAAAAATAAGAACATGAATCGATTCCTAATTGTAATGAGAATAGTTCCAAATGAAGCTAATTGACCCCATCGCAGAGTAATTGATATTGTCTACCCACTTTTTGTCTGCCACCGAACGGGATGCGATTGATGCGCCCCTCCGAACCACCTCCCTCCTCCTGAGGTATATTTTTGGCTGCCCCGAGTCCTGGACAAATAACGAAAAATAAAAAAAAATACGCAGGCCGATGTTTTGGTCTATCCCTAGTGTTTTGTTCTCATATCTGTCATGAGCAAAGTCTCTTGCTCTGGATGGATGGTTCTCTCTTTTTTTCAGCCTCATGAGATTCAGATGTAGAATATTTTGCGCCCTGTCTTGAGTGCCCCCCCCCCCCCCCCCCAATGCCAAAGGGACTAGATTCGAATACGAAATGTCCCGGATGGCACTGTAAATGCAACTGAAATGAAAATCGGACGCAACAGATTTCGCTCATGAAATGCCACTTCGAAAATTTCATGAATTTTCAAAATATTGATTTACAAGGTGTTTGAGAATTATCTTTACAACTTTCTTGACACGCAACGAAACCTAAAAGAAATAAGGAAGGTACATATTATGTCGCTTCTACATGTAACAGCAACACCACATAAATTGTTATTTAGAAACTTTTTTTAGTGTTTTCATTGCGTACAAATAATGTGGTTAACGTACACTTGACCTTTAAAACTAGAAGAATGTCGCTGACTACATGAGATTTCGAAAAACCACCCCATTCCCCTTTCCCAGTCCTTAACACGTTTGTTGCCAACGACGAGATATCTCGTAGTATCATGGAGTTCCTCTATACCGTGGCAATCAACGTGTTAAAGCAGAAATCACTTCTTACTAAAACCGCCAGATGACGCCACAGTGAAGAAATCGGCCAACACTGCGTAAATCCGTAGCAACGCCGGATCCACTTCAGGTAATTGTGTGTTTGCACCTCTGTATGAGAGCTCTCTATGTACTGAGCTCTCTATACTCTCTACCTGCTATTTTCTATGGAAACGCTTTTTTAACCGACTGAACAGCACGCCAACCGAAACTCCAAAATAAAGACGCCAGAAATTTTAAATTAAAACCGCCAAGTCGAGAGGTTATAGATTCGACAGTTATGTATTTTTTTATGTATGTTCGCGCAGGATTTCGGTTCTAATTCAGATATTTGCAATTTTTTTTTAGATAGGGGATTGGGAGCAATTTGAAAAAAAATAATTATATATCTCCGGTTATCCGGCTTTTAACTATCGTTCGCTATCAAGTTCTAGCTTCGGACTTCGACGAACTGCTTTGCTGGAGCCACTGAGAGAGAATCCATTTGATAGCTTTCGGGAGAAATATTAACAATTCAAGTTTTAATAGATTAGCATTCTGCTTGGCTGATATTAGAAATCCGTACTTGTTTCATCGGTTACGAGGTATATTTCATCTGTATGTAAGTGTAGTTTATTTTTGCGTAGTACCTAAACGGCTTGACCGATTCTTGCTAATGAGCTATGAGATAACACGTTCCCAAGTGTTTCAACTCTCTAGTTCCATACATCCGAAGTGACTGGATATCTGGTTCGTTTAACGTGAGCAACATATTTTTTCCATAAATATTACTATGCTGAATGCATAATTAAATAAAATAATCTTTTTTAAAAAAGGAAAACATACTTTAAGAAAATGCGCTAATAAATAATTGTGTGAAAAGTACTAAAAAGTACAAAATAAGTTTTAATTTTACGAACAAGTTGAAAAAATAAAAATTATTTTATATCAATTTTATACTAATTACAACATTTTGAAATCGACGCCAAAATTTAAGTATGTATTTTGTAAATTGGCACCAACTTCAAAAAATTGTAATAAGTATGAAATTGATATTAAATTATTCAATTTTTTCAACTTATTCGTAAAATTAAAAAACAAAAATATTTGTTGGCATATTTTTCTTGTTGTCATTTTTTTTTAAAGATTATTTTATTTTTCTCTTTTTAGTTTTTAATTTAGCAAAGGGCTTCGCCCCCTAAAAAAATAAAATAATTAAAAAAAAACTAAAAAGAGACTTTAAGGAAATGCGCTAAAAAAAGTTAAGTAATTTTTAATTTTACGAATGAGTTGAAAAAATTGATTTATTTAATATCAATTTTATACATATTACAACTTTTTGAAATCGACAAAAAATTTAAGTATGATTTTTGTAAATTGGCACAAACTTTAAAAAGTTGTAACAAGTATAACATTGATGTTAAATAATTTAATTTTTTCTATTCATTCGTAAAATTAAAAATTATTTTTTACTCTTTAGCACATTTCCCTTAAAGTCGGTTTTTCTTTTTTTAAAAAAGATTATTTTAATTTTCCCTTTTTAGTTTTTAATTTAACAGGGGCTTCGCGACCTGCTATTATTCACCAAGAAATTCAAGTAACAACTATTTCGTCTGCACAATGTATTTTGTAAAACATTACTTATCCATGCCATTAAATGCTGGGTGAATAAAATGTCATTGTTGTACGATCTATATTCAACAACGAAAATATTTTGAAATCGGATAAATTGTTTAAAAAAACTCCGATTAATCGATATTTCCGGATATATAATAGCCGGATAACCGATTATTATTATTATTATTTTTTGCAGTTTTTGCCTACATAAATTTTATCCATTCAACAATAAAAAAAAAAATTCTAAATCGGACAATACTTTTTTTCAAAAGGTCCGGTTAATTGAGAATTCCGGATAATTAAATGCGGATAACTGGATATTTTTTTTCAAAGGGTGCAGAAGTGAAACATCCCCTGTCTAACAAAAAAAAATGTCCACATATCTGAATTTGAATAGAAATCTTGCGCGAGCGTACATAAAAAAAATACATAACAGTCGAATTGATAACCTCTCTTCTTGGCGCGCTATCCGGTTTTAATTTAAAAGTTCTGACGGTTTTATTTGAAAGTTTTGGTTGGCGCGCTGTTCAGTCGGTTAAGAAATGAAATTATGTTTAAACTTTCTTGTAAATAATTTGGTTCATTGACACAAAGCGCGTATTTTTCCTCCTGGTCTTTTTAGCCATAGAAGAGCAAAGTTTCTATCGAGCTCCGCGTAAACCTAGTTGGAAGATCGCGTCGCCCACTGGAGACTGACTGAAGGGGTGAAGAGCTCTTTTGCGACGAGAAGCTCTTCACCGCCCTCCGCACGCTCACAAACAAATGTCTTGTCAGGTGGCATTTGGCGGGTCAACTACGTGCTCTATCCACTCACTAAATGCCACGAGTGTTGTGAGACATTTATTCGACTCGAACCACGGATCTCCTGCTTCGAAGTTAGGCGCACTATCGACCCAGTCAGAATAGCTCGTTTGAATTGGCGTAATGTACATATAAGAACCGAAACCACAGGAAAGGATTCGGATGAAAGGATTTTCGTTAAAAATGGGAAGATTCTTGTTTCGTCAACAGTCACGTGATCCAATGATTGTCAAATAGGACGAAAGTAATCACCTTGACAATCGCTAAATGCTCAAAAACGAGAGAGTTATTTCTGAGAATGCAGAGAGAGAACGCACTTTCATCTCGCCCTCTGTATTCCGTGTGCAGGGTGATCGAGAGAGAGAGAGAGAAAGAAGAAGATTCGCGGGGCGATACAATGTGAGAGAGGGGGCGGAGGGGGGAGATCTCTCCGAGACGCCCGACAGATATTCCACCACTTACCGCATTTCCGATATAAAATAAAATATCGGATTTTGCTCGATCTCATCTCGCACGGAAATCACGTCACTTCAAAAAAAATATGAATGATAGAATCCAAGATGCAGAAACGTAAAGGGGACTAAATTTTGAATTGCCAAGAAGAGAATGCAAATCCTTCGGAAGACGGGGGAAAGCGGCGGCGGCGGGCACGTAGTTTGCTGGATTGTGGAGAAAACTTTTCTGGCATGAGGATGCATACTGAACAGTTTACGGGGGCTAGGGAACACCGCTCGGGCGGGGAGCATTTTCAAGATCCCATATATCATATAAAATATAGTTTAACGTTCACGCTTATTTCATTTTGATTGGTTATATGAAAAATTACGTTTAGTATGTACATTTGCTGGCGACTTTCAACGTCATGTACTTTTATAATAATAAATAATCCCATAGCATAGAACATTTTATAATTAATGATAAGTGAATTTTATTTTAACTCTGTGCGCAGAACGTGTATTTCAGCTAGAAGTTCGCGAATAGCCCTTTTACTCCTCTGGGGCCCTAGCATCATCTCGGCGGAATCGTTCCACGTTGGGATCGAGCTCACAGGAAGTGACGTTTGACAATATCAATCCCAAGAGTGAGATCTTACGCGGCTCGTGGTTGGTTGTGGGATTGGCTCTTGGGATTGTATTGTGGAATCGTTTTGTAGTGGTTTCGGTCAATTGGTTGGATTTACGTCGCATTACAGCTGCAAATTGGGCCATTGGGACTGTTCTAGGTCTATCTCGAAGGAAAGACCAGGGATCGATGCCTCGTATTTTTGAACCATGGTCAGATGACGAGGATGTGCAATGGCAGTTCTGATGAATAAAAACATTTTTTTATAATTTACAAGTGAAAAAAAATACAATATTACACATTAGATAGTAAAATATAGTTTTTTATAAATATATAATGCAATTATAGTTTTTTATAAATATCTATAACAAAAAATTTGTTATTTATCGTTTATATATTTAGATATTAATAAACTAAGGAATGTCTTCTGCCAGACAGTTTTGTATGGTTACCCTAGTCAATTTTTTTTTTAGTTTTCCTGGGTCTCCGTGGCCGAGCGGTTAAAGGCGTCAGCTGGGAATTCGAATATTCCTGGTTCGAACCTTAGCGATGGACTTGACAAAGAAAGTAAAAAGTAGTGATCTTGTGATCGTAGGATTGCCAGCTTCACTACAAAATACTAGAAAAGTCGTCCAGAACATCCGTAAAAATTAACGGCGTGTATACGGGACTGGTGCACGATAAATCTGATTGGGATCCATAGTTTCGACATCTATTGAAGGCGTTGGGTGCCAGTTCAGGTGTTTCCTCGTCATCTGACCACGTTCTAAAATAGCGAGGTGCATGTATGAATGTGTATGTGTTCCCAGGTCTTTCCTTCGAGATAGACCCCGAACCGTCGCCAATAGCCCACTGTTTAGCTCTAGTGCGACGTTAATTAACAAAAAAAAATCCTTCGGTTTTGGCGGAATGGCTGGTTGTTTAAAAAACATTGCACTAGAGCTGTACAGTGGGCTATTGGTGACGGTTCGGGGCCTATCTCGAAGGAAAGACCAGGGAACGATGCCCTCGTATTTTTTAACCATGGTCAGATGACGAGGCCAACACCTGAGATGGCACCCGACGCAACCTCAATTGGCGTCAGGACATCGGACCCCCGATCAGATTTATCGTGTAACAGTCCCGTATACTCGCCAGTATAATTTGCTGGATGCTCTGGATAATTTTCTAGTATTTTTGTAGCGAAGCTGGCAATTCACCGATCGCATCTCACTACTTCTTTACTTTTCTTTGTTAAGTCCATCGCACGCGTTCGAACTAGCAATCCTCTGATTACTAGCTAAACTTTATCCAAAAGTTTTGATGGGAATCCATAACTGTGAGCTTGACGTTCTGTCCACTCGAACACTACGGAGCGGGGTGTTACAGATATTTGGTTGGTTTGGTTAGTTAACGTCGCGCTAGAGCTATATTATGGGCTATTGGCGACGGTTCGGGGCCTATGCTTCGTATTTTTGAACCATGGTCAGATGATGATCAGTTATTTCGATACAAAGAAGATAGTCAGAATGATGTTGCGGCATATTATATTATAGTTAGGTTTACCATAATTTATTTTAGTAAAATTCGGAAAGTGTAATAATTCCTTACTAACTACCCTCTTTCCTAAAACAAGCACGGAGTTTGAGTGAGCTCAGACGTGAACTTGAAATAAAAACTGTTCGGACGAAATCCGGTTGTATCGTGACCCAAATTTTAGTACAAAAATTATTATCTAATATTTAAAACTGAAACCTGTTGCATATGGTACACACTATTTTGTTCGAAAACATTACAAATTGTGTGATCATTTTCACTTTTGTACGATGTTCTGTTATAATATTTTAACTATTTATAATGTATCGTATTTACTCATTACGCTTAAACATATTGCACACTAAAATATTTAATTTTATTGCTTCTGTAACAAATATCGTAAAATTCTATTAAAACGCATTAATTAAGGACAATAGTATTATTTTGCAAGTATTTATTATAATATATATATAAACAGTTCCATAATAAAATAACATATATTCACGAAGTATTCCAATTTTTTTTACTAAATACATAATTATTTTAAATCAAAAATTAATTTCCGTATCTACTAATTTTCATTTAAGTAATTTTGATTTTTTTTTAAAATATTGATCCAGATATAATATAAATGTTATTTTTGTTTCAAAATTTACTTAAGTATTTCTTTCATTTGTAATAGTTTTTTTTAAAAAAAATGTTTCTTTTATTGTACCTTGTACATAGCTAAATATTAAATTTATTAACTATGTTATATCTTCCTGATTAAAATGTATTTCTTCTCAATGCATAAAAAGAGGCATTTTATGCCACAAAATAAATAAAAAATATATATATTTCAAACTTAGGTCATCGGCAACGCCGGACTACATGCATAAGTTGAAAATGATTCATCTAAAAATGAACAGAATAATGAAAACTACAAAAGATAGCTTTTAGCTTGAAATCTCGATGGAAATCTCTTGGATTTTCTCGAATCTCGATCCCACCTAGTCGGAAATCTGTTGGAAACGATCCCACCTACTGTTGGAAAAGATCCCACCTAGTCATTGAATCGTGGGATCTATCTCAACCGAGACATCGTATTGACCATGCGCAGTGAAAGAAAGTGACGCATTTCCGGTCGTAATCAAACACTTGACCTATCGTGAAAGGGCTTTTATTGAGATTGCGATACGAAAAGCGCGCGAAAACGATCTCGCATTCGAAGTCACTTTACAATCCCAACTCTTTCGGTCGGCATCTCAAAGGAAATATCACGTGACCTTTCGATTCCAACAGAAAGTCTTGATATCTCGAGATGATGCTAGGGCCCCTGTATAAGGAACCACTGAGCCAAATTTCATCTGTCTTGGTATATGAAGTAGGATAATTTGCGTTACCTGTGTCGTTAGTTGGCCGCGTAGTAGCCGTGGTCCGTAACCATCTAAACGTTGGGAACGCTTGTTTTATAGGAATATTGGAATGAAAAAAGGTAAAAAAGAAACGGCTTGATTCTTAATAGTGTCAAGCCGTTTCTTCTTTACCTTTTTTCGGATAGTATTTTCCTGTGCTTAAAGAAAACTAAACCCCCACTTATGTTAAAAGTGAGAAAAATCACTTAGTTGGATTATCACGCACCAAATGTGCTTCAATGCCAACCTCTGGTTGCTTTTAAAGATATTGGAGGGGTTTCCACAAGCGATCCCCATTCATTAGAATTGGAGATTTTTCTCCTGTTCAAAAAGCTTCTTTTACTTGGCTACTTTATTCACTTTATAACGAGATTCGTTTTCGTTTGGGGTGGCTGCCATAAAATCAGATGGATTTAGCATCTTGGCTATCATTGGGGTTGCTGGTTCGGCTTCTCACACCAAAGTTGTCGTTTTCATTTAGTGGCTGTATTAATCCAGTGTTAATCACTGCATGAGAAAATGTATTCCATAGGCAAATGACATGAAATTAGAATGAAAGTAAAGAATAACGGGGCACTTCGCCAAATCCGTTTTCATCGACAACTTTGGCGTGAGAGGAGGACTAATGTTTCCATTTCCAATACCGAGATGTCTATGTCACTTAAACAAATGGGTGGAACAAGTGCTGTAAATTAAACCAATTAGACACGGAACTTACCTGACGTCATTTTGGCGATGGTTTATTACTTGTAACAAAACTATTACTTAATTTACGAAGTAATAAGTCATTACGAAATAGCTAATGGTCAAATCAGTGAAACAACTGAGCATAAAATGGCGATTGGAAAACTAATGAAATTACGATTTGGAATCAAATGCACGCATGCTTGTAAAATATATGACTCCAGTGTCGCGCAGGATTGCCAATTTGAACTGAAATCGTATTTGAAGGCATTCATTTTGACGTCCTCTCTGGTGGACTTATTCTTTACTTCACCCAAAATTAGTTTTTGAAATTGCTGTTGTTTTTGCATGGTCTTTTACAAAAGAAATGAGTACCTTTAACTTTTTTCAGATGTACCTTTAACTATTTTATAAACAAAGCTGTCACGTCTACCCCCATACGCGCTGTGCTACATTTCGAGATATCCGCTGGGTATGAGGGACTAGTGCGCGTTTTTTTTTATCTGATCATGGTCCACACACAATCCCTGCTCATTTTTTAAGAAACTTAATTATTTTTGACGGAACAGATTAACAGACTTTTGCTAAATGCTTAAATAGTTCGCCAAATTGAGAAAATTCCTTAGTCGTTTTTTTTCACGAAATGCATTTTGTCAAAAATAAAATGATTTTTTAAAAAAATAGACAGGCTCGACTCGAACCAGTAATCTCTTGTTTCGAATCCATGCGTACTATCGACCGTGCCAGAAAAGCGCGTTTGAATTGTGACAGTATACATATAAGCTTTGCTCGATTTCTAGAAATAGAGGTGTTGTAACTGTCACCTTCTGTGGTGTGTAGGTTTATTCCAAATTATTGACTTGAAAAAAAAATCTTGTTATACAAAAACTTGAACATTTTATTTAGTTCAAAATTTTAGACTACGGACGATGAGTCAGCCGGCCAAGGTCAAGCCTTTTACATGAACTGTAACAAATAGTAGGCCAATCCCACTCACTAACAACAGAGTAATATGTAATTAAATAAATATTTGTAACTATTGTAATTTTTTTCCTATACAGAGAGGTACCGGAACGCCGTTCCGCCTCAAATTGGGCCCTGCATATAAGAACCAAAACCACCAGAAAGGAATCGAAGTAAATGACTTTCTTTATTGTGAAGATTCTTGTTTCTTCAACAGTCACGTGATTCCATGACAAAACGATTGTCAAAATGGACGAAAGTAGCGTTGACTATCGCAGAATGCTTAAAAATGAGAGTTTGTCTTATACATTTCCTCATTTGTTTTTCTTAAGACAGAGGAGCGTGAAGTGTTTTGTTGCCAATCAGAGACTGGTTAAAATGCAGTGAACGGTAACCCTCGACGATTTTTCTGAAATATCCGATATTCGCCACGCTAACCGACAAAAACTTGTTATGTCGCCAATCTTCTCTCTTTGTTTCGCACTACCTGGAAGGTTACCAAAAAGGGCCACCCTATTTGGCGAAAAATTTGGGTTACCGGTCAATACATTTTAACCGTCTTGTTTCAGAACTGCCTTGCGTCTTGCTCTCCTCCTACAAGTCCCTGTTCTGGCGCTACACCAGGGAGAAGCCGGACTCCCACCTGTCCACCATCGAGGCCATCTACCATTTTGCGGTGGAGCTGGACTCGATTTCGAGACCCTCCGAGCCCTACCAGGGGCAGTACGACAACCTGCTCTTCTTCTTTCGCTTCATGTACTTCAAGATCAGGACGCTCTACGATCCGCTCAAGATCAAGGCCTACCGAAAGAACAGCGTTTAGCGGTCGTTTGAAAAGAACAAGGATGGAAGTCTATCCTGAATGTCATTTTCAAGCGTTTTTGTGGAATAAAGCTGTTTTATGATTATTAAAATTGTTTTGCTGTTTAATGAAGTTGAATTTTCCTTTCCTATGTAATAAGTTCCGCAACCTGTCTTTAAAAAAAATAAAAAATATTTAGGACGCTTGACGATGTCATGAAGGTTGTCCCTGTATGTAACTGGGCAAAAGCTACGTAATCGTACGCTGTCGTAAAATGCTATTATTATTTTGAATACTGGATGCTTGTGAATTAAAAAAAAACGCGCGTTGTTTGTTTTCATATAGTATACTCTTATATACTTTTCATATATACACATAGGCACATGTAGGGGAAAAGATTTTCTGTCCTGCATAGATTTATGTTTAATTCCTAACTTACGGTATCCTTTGTCGCGATTATTTTATGTCACAATCTTCTATTTTTGTCGCCATTCTGAAAATTGGCACCCAGGTCATTGTAAGTATGCGTATACGAGACATCCTGCCAACAGTTTTAAGCGCACGCACGTACCGTGCACTAATGTCATAGACTCCTAACATCGATTTATGGGTCTGGTCAATTGTGGTCTCTGGCTACTCAGGAT
Organism: Troglohyphantes excavatus; assembly: GCA_963932185.1. NCBI lineage: Eukaryota > Metazoa > Arthropoda > Arachnida > Araneae > Linyphiidae > Troglohyphantes > Troglohyphantes excavatus. The sequence goes on from OZ010674.1 coordinate 1,477,564, forward strand.
AATAGCTGGTACCTCCTTCGAGCTCTCTGTTATGGTACTTACAGACAAACATTCGGGCAGTCGATTATGGCACCTCACACTTAAATGCTTTACCTTGTAAACAGCCATGTGTATCACACTACTGTGTTCACACACGCAAGTGTAATTAGTTATTTTTTCTTTCTTAAGAAGTAGCTTAAATTATATTTGTAGTAAAGAGAAGAAGACCTATAAATAAGATAAATCCATGCAGGACAGAATTTTTTTTCCGCTACATGTTCGTTATGCAAAATATGGACGATTCTGACAAATTTACCAGATCCTTTTAAGAATGCTAACCTCCCTTTGGAAAGTGATAAATATAGATTTTTCCCATAAACAAATAAAATTTTGTGCATTGGTACCCTATTTTACCTTCTTTGTCTGTATTCTTATACATTTTTACCTTAAATGAATTAATTTCCATATTTGTTTAAGGGAATACCATTTTTCTGGCATCGCCATTATGAATTGGCTAATATATTATACGAATTAAACATGTTTTTTTATAAAACAGAGATGGAATTCTTCTACTTCCAGCTTTTAAAGTGTATCTCTAACGTTTATCCACATTTTTAGAAGCATGTATTTCGGTATTGGAATAAATTTTGTTTTCTATAAGGATAACGATCCTTAGCACAAGGCTCTCAACGTTTGCCTGTATAATTGTGCACAGGTTCTGAAAAAAACACCTCACTTGCCGAATTTAAACCCAATAAAGCATATTTGAACAGAACTGGAGGTTAAAGTACAAAGACATTAAAACGAAAAGCGAACTAACTAAAAAAAGTAATGATCGAAGAATAGAAGAACGTTCAATACCCCGAAGTTTAAAAGTTCTTGTGGATGCTACAGGATATCCTACTAAGTAATTATTTACCAAAATATTACAATATTTATTAATATGTAAAGATTTGTTTTAAAGTGTACGAAGACTTTTGTGAGATAAATTTTTTGTTACTTTTTGATTATGGATTTTCCAACAAAAAATGTTTTACTATGTTTTTAAAATATTTTGTGTAGTTTTGTTGAGAACAGTTTATATATCTTATAAAAAAATGCCCATTCTGAAATATTAATTCTTATTAATGGATAGAGCAGTATTTCATTGAAATTCGTAAGTGTGCGAACACTTTTGGGAGCCACTGTCACTTTCATGCGATCTTCAAAGACGTTTTCTTGCATTCTGCTTAAACACCGCAGCAGAATTATGGAAACTCATTCTTAAACCCGCAATCTCTTTGTGCTTTGTTGAGGCTCGCTCACGATCGGCCTTCGGGGTACCGATAAAAATCTATCACAAAATTGACAACTAAATCATAAATCTATATAGAAAAAACTAATTCTGTGTGAATGATAGTAAGTCATAAAAACCAAAAACTCAAATTAACAACAACAATTCGCAGCAACCGCAAAGCCAACACTTGTGTTGGTAGATATATGTTCAATTTGAAACACTGTGTCAAGCAAAACGTTTAGAATAAACCATCCCATAATTCTAATTTTTAGCAGAACAATTCAAAAATTCGTAAAATGAAATTTTTGGTATCAATAGGTACTTTATAACTTTGGCTTCAATTTTAAATATAATAAAGTACCAAAAACTGTGTTTTACAAATAAAAACTTTCAAAAGAAGTCCGCAGAAGCAAAAGTAGCTATATCCGACGTAGTGTTGAGCGATATTTGAATAACAGTTAAAATATATCATTATTTCAATTTCGGATAATTTAAAATATTATTTTTGAGAAATAACAGTTCTTCAAACCATCTAAAAATTAATTTTTCGAAATCGAGTAAAATAAGTTCTTCATATGATCAATAGATGGCGCTGTTTAATTTTAGCAGAAGAACATTTGTAAAATTAACAGATTAATAAAAGAACAGAATAATAAAAGAACTGGTAAAGTTATGAAGTCACTGCTCTTTAAAAAGAACAGGAACAAACCGTTGCTTGTCACCGTTGTGAAGAAGGCGGCTTTGGTTGAAACCTGTTCAGGAATAACACATAACATTCCGATCTAGATAGGAATTTTATCAGTTATAACTAATAAACGGTTGATTGTATTCTTTTACGATTATATTCAATATTAACGGATCGATCGAATGATCGACGATCATTAACAGAGTATCGTGGTAGAAATATTACGATAATCATATTCCAATAATGATCGAAACATATTCCAATATCATATATATTACAATAACAATTTTATTTTAGATCTAAATTTATAATATTATTCTCGTTCCTTGTCGACTGATGTTTATCGAAGGAATTGCATGCGCAATGACGAACCAAGAGACCGAGAGTTGCGCAGAAAATTCTCACCCCCCTTCAAACATCCCATCTTTTAAACACTTGACCAGTCGACTGGTCAAGTTTCATAACGATCGGACGCTCGGACAAAAAGTTTTTTTTTAAAAATCGAATAGGTTATTTTGATGAACTTGTTATATTAGTGAACAAGTATTTGACAAGAAAACGGGAACAGGTTTTTTTCTTCAAAAGAACTGGTTGTTTCTTGGTGAAATTTTTTCTTGCCTCGTGTGATTAAGAAGTTTAGTTATTTATAGGTGAGGAGGGGAGGAGGGGGGGGGGGGGGAGAAGAGTATTTTGTTCATCTCGACGTTTGGGATTGAGTGTAGGGATGAGCTTATTATTCTGAAATAACAGTATTTATTACGATATTACTGAAAAATAACAGTTACTTTTAACCGTTATTTAGGTATTATTTCAGACAAAATTGGGGACAAAAAAAATATAAGTATAAAAAAATTTGCGTGAATTATTTACGCCAAATTATATTCAATGCATTCAAATAAGGTATGTAAACGACTATTTCAAACAATTCGACAATATTAACGCTTAAAACATTGCGAATATATTTTTAAACGTTTAAAATGCCAGACAATTTGGCAACAACAAACCAACTTAAAAGTAAAAGCACAACTTACCCGGACTTCAAAATCCCCGCTTCCCATCGACCATCTATAACAAAACCCAAAGTAATTTCCCCGCCAAACCCGATTACGAAATACCCAAGATCCCAGCCACTAAATGAATCACTTTGCCGAAAAATTTCTCTAATATAAACACCCGAGCTCGAGATGATTCACCACACACTCAATCCCAAACGTCGAGATTAACAAAATCCTCTCCCCCCCCCCCCCTCCTCACCTATAAATAACTAAACTTCTTAATCACACGAGGCAAGAAAAAATTTCACCAAGAAACAACCAGTTCTTTTGAAGAAAAAAACCTGTTCCCGTTTTCTTTTCAAATTACCTGTTCACTAATATAACAAGTTCATCAAAATAACCTATTCGATTTAAAAAAAAAAAAAACTTTTTGTCCGAGCGTCCGATCGTTATGAAACTTGACCAGTCGACTGGTCAAGTGTTTAAAAGATGGGTTGTTTGAAGGGGGTGAGAATTTTCTGCGCAACTCTCGGTCTCTTGGTTCGTCATTGCGCATGCAATTCCTTCGATAAACATCAGTCGACAAGGAACGAGAATAATATTATAAATTTTAATCTAAAATAAAATTGTTATTGTAATATATATGATATTGGAATATTTTTCGATCATTATTGGAATATGATTATCGTAATATTTCTACCACGATACTCCGTTAATGATCATAGATCATTCGATGGATCCGTTAATATTGAATATAATCGTAAAAGAATACAATCAACCGTTTGTTAGTTATAACTGATAAAATTCCTATCTAGATCGGAATGTTATGTGTTATTGCTGAACGGTTTGTTCCCGTTCTTTTTAAAGAGCAGTGACTTCATAACTTTACCAGTTCTTTTATTATTCTGTTCTTTTACTAACCTGTTCATTTTACAAATGTTCTTCTGCTAAAATTAAACAGCGCCATCTATTGATCGTATGAAGAACTTATTTTATTCGATTTCGAAAAATCAATTTTTAGATGGTTTGAAGTTTGTTATTTCTCAAAAATAATATTTTAAATTATCCGAAATTGAAATAATGATATATTTTAACTGTTATTCAAATATCACTCAACACTAATTGAGTGTGTGGTGAATCATCTCGAGCTCGGGTGTTTATATTAGAGAAATTTTTCGGCAAAGTGATTCATTTAGTGGCTGGGATCTTGGATATTTCGTAATCGGGTTTGGCGGGGAAATTACTTTGGGTTTTGTTACAGATGGTGATCGTCGATGAGAAGCGGGGATTTTCAAGTGCGGGTAAGTCGTGCTTTTACTTTTAAGTTGGTTTGTTGTTGCCAAATTGTCTGGCATTTTAAACGTTTAAAAATATATTCACATTGTTTAAAGCGTTAATATTGTCGAATTATTTGAAATAGTCGTTTAAATACCTTATTTGAATGCATTGAATATAATTTGGCGTAAATAATTCACGCAAATTTTTTTATACTTATAATATTTTTTTTTGTTCCCAATTTTGTCTGAAATAATACCTAAATAACGGTTAAAAGTAACTGTTATTTTTCAGTAATATCGTAATAACTACTGTTATTTCAGAATAACTGTTAAGCTCATCCCTAATCCGACGAACGTGAACATGGGTGTCCTCGATTATTTCATTTCTGATTGTCTGGAATATGGATGTAGAGGGTTGGTGCTTCTTGAACTAAAACAAGGTGGCGGCGCATACAATTGCAAAATCAGTTAAAAGCCTTCATCTTGTTGCAAAACAAATTATGGGAAAAATAAAACTTTGATTATATATTTTTCAGTAATCTAAGAATATACAATTTTTAAAGAAAATTTGTTTGTATAATTTCTTCATTTTTATAAAAATATAAACAATAGTTAAGTTTTAACAATTTCTCGCGATTTACACAAAAAACTGTTTAATGCATATATAACTTTTTGCATCTGAGCTCTTCAATTTAGATTTTCGTTATATGATTTAAATGAATAAAGTGATACAATTTTTACCATAAAAAACTACTGAAATAGATGTATGCACTTCCAGTTCTAAGATATTCGTTCACCCGCATTTGATAAAAAAAAGGCGTTAGTACAAAACATGGTTTGGTTAATAAACGTCGCACTAGAACTGCACAGTGGGCTATTGGCGACGGTTCGTGGCCTATCTCGAAGGAAAGAAATGGGAACGAAGCCTCGTATTTTTGAACCATGGTCAGACGAATAGGACAACACCTGAGGTGGCACCCAACGCCTTCAATAGGCGTCAGGACTTTGGACCACGATCAGATGTATCGTGCCCCAGTCCCGTATACACGTCGTTAATTTTTTGTGGAAGTTCTGGACGACATCCTAGTATTTTGGTAGCGAAGTTGGCAACCCTCCGATCGCAATATCATTTATATTATATTTTTTACTATTCTTAGTCTAGTCTGTCGCACAGGTTCGAACCGGGAACCCTCGGATTCCCATCTGACGCCTTAATCCACGCGGCCACGGAGACCTCTTACAGTGTCCAACGTATCCTTTTTTGATCCTTTGGTCGAACAAAGCATTCATAACACAGTGTCGCCGCAACAACATTACTAATACAAGTACCCGTCACCGTGACAGGGGAATGACTACTGGAGTGTGAACTATGAAACTTGTTCAATTGTTTTTCAGGTCTTCCCTGCGCCGTGCTGTCTTCGTACAAGTCCTTGTTTTGGCGACATCAGCTAGGGAAGCCGGACACGTACTTGGCGACCATCGAGGCCGTCTACTACTTCCTCAGGGAGCTCGACCGCCTCACGCGGCCCCCGGGAGAAACGTACGAGGGGAGGTACGACAACATGCTCTTCTTCTTCAAGCACACCTACTTCAAGTTGAGGTCCGTGTACGACCCGTCCCCTCGTGTGAAACGGATGTAATGGCATGAACGTGTAATAAATTATTTTATATTTTCCCGAATTGAATTTCTGTATCTTGAGGCCTATGACCAGTTGAGAGTCTTGGCTTGTTCCTTTCGCCGGAATAAAGAGGGCGCCAAGGTTTGGTGATTGAATGAATCATTTATAATATGAAGCTTTTATTTAATTTTGAGTATAAATACTAACTAAATTATCGCAATTTATTTTTTTAATTATTGAGGTTTATGTGACTGATTAAATTTGAGAAATCTTTTAAGTAAACAATGTTTTCATTAATAATGTAAAGAATTTCTTTGAATATACTATTTAAATAATTGCACAGTAATTTCAAATTATTATGTGAAATTGTTGAGATATACAGAATTATAAATGCAGGTTTAAAAATCTTAGAATATTTTATTTAATCATAAATCTAATGGGGTAGCGAAAACGCGAATTTTGGAAACGCGTACCAAAATTTTAACAATGTAGATTCTAGGTTGAGGTGGGATTTTCATTTTAAGAAAATGGTTGAAAATAATTTCTAGTGTGAAAGCAACTACAGCAGAACACCAATTATCCGGATCAATTTTGACCAGACCGCATCCGTACAATCGAATATCCGGATATTGTTTAATAATTCACGAAAACAAAAGGTAGTAAAGAAAAAAAGGTTTACACACCGCACCAAAAGTTTAGTACTGTTGTAAGCTAATGAAATTTCGATTGAAGCATTCACTGCTATGAAAACGTAATAAGCAGTTTGGAACAATTACACAATTTCTTCGGAAAAAAATAATTTGAATTAGTTAAAAAATGTATATAAAATGAAATAAAGTAAAATCCGTGACCCAAAAGTTATTGACTCCTTAATTGTGTCATAAAATTCGGTAGTATGCAAATTTTTGCGAGTGACGTCATCTACACGAAACATAAGAGGGAAAACAATAGTTCGCATTCGAGATGCTGAAAGCTAGGCACTTCTGACGAAGTTGCGCAATTGTAGAAACTAAAATCGGAAGGAAGGTAAGGCTGTTTTTAATATTGCGTCAATTTTGAAGAGATCGAAATGCAGCATTTATCGAACAATATCAAGTTTTAGTTGGTTAATTAACGTCGCACTAGAGTGGGCTATTGGCAACGGTCAATTTCGAAGAAAAGACGCGTGAGCACTGACTCGTATTTTTGAGTTATGGTCAGATGATGAGAATAATACCAAGAGGAGAAAACTAGATTCGAAATTTCGCTGTAGAAGGCCGCGAGTGCAGAGACGACAGGGTCATTTGAAGGATGGAGGCTTTGCAAAAAAATTTCCGTACGCAAATTCAGATTCGAAGAAAACGGTTCTCAGCTGGTTGAAGGTGGGGAACATGTAAAAAATTTTTTCTCTGTGGACGCCGCTTTCACGCCTGAAATACAGGGAAAAATATGTCGATTGAGACATCAAAAAGAGTGGCACATGTACAAGGTGGAAAACGACGACGGCACGTGCTTTTCTGATCGAGATTCCAAATCACGAGCCAATGTTCCACGGTCGTACCTTCGAGATAGACCCCGAACCGTCGCCAATAGCCGACTGTACAGCTCTTGTGGACATTAATTAATCAAACATTGAATATACAATCGAAAAATCATCAAATAATTCCTATTTTAAAAACGGCATTTTGAGAAGGAAATTCTTTAAAAAGAACTTGGACCTACATCCTGCAGATAGTCATAACATTTTCAACTTTTTCGGAAATAAGACTCGCAGTGAATTCTGGGATTGTAGACGTCGAATTCGAGCTACCTGGCAGCTAGATTTAGAAAATCAGACCGAGTTAGATTTTTCGACCGGCTCACTGGGCGTTTGAAATGGCGAAAATACTTTTTAAAAAACTTTTTTCGGTATAAATCCACTATTTGGCAAATGAATTTGGATTTTAATTTATTTTTAATATTTAGATTGATTGGATTTTATTTGTTATTTAAAAGAAGAAAAAAACATATTTTTTCTTTATTTCATATTATAGTACTTTGTTGACGAATCATCCAATCTCGTATTTTTTTTACACCCTTCTAATTGAGTGGGTGAGATTAAATACGAAAAGATTCCATTGTAATCCAATTGCAATCTTTTCCTTTCTAATCTCGCCCATTCAATTGGGATATCAATTGGAAAATTGGCAATATTGCGTAATCCCAATCATATTACTATATTTAGTCATAATAATTTACAAATGTAAATTCGAGATTTGTTTAATTTTATTCCGCGTTATTAGTACAATGTTCGCACCATCTTTGCTACGAAAATGCTAATTCTGAATGGATGGCTTGCAGAGAGCATTTCGAGATAGTCGTGTTATTATAGTACCTGTTTGTCCAAGGTACTTCATAGTTAGTGAAATCCAAAAGAAAGACCTGCGCGTTTTTTACTTTAAAAAAAGTTCATGAAAAATACAGATTAAAAACTGTCACGATTTGTGGATTAAAACGTAGTTATTTTGGTAATGAAGATAAATAGTTTGTTCAAAACGAGTCGAATCTTGACAATATATTTTATTGTAAATGATTATTGTATTATTTTTATTGTTTATTACAATAAAAATAAACACCAAATATGTCTGAAAATTATTGAAAATTTATGGCAGATGAATTAATAGCATATATAAATAGTTTGGTACATAGGTCACGAGTCTCCCTTTTTTTTAATTTAAAATTTCTTTCCCCCCCTAAACTACAAATAACAACTAAGCCTAATTAGAATTTTAAAAAAATGATAGCCTATGAGTGACACTATCAATTGGGGTAAGTGCAGTTTAGGCAATTTGCGATTTTTTTTAAACTTTTGGCAGTGCATTAAAATATATCATTGGCTTGATCGTGTCACCGATATCGATGTACTTGCGACGTTTTTATCATTCACCGATTAGAGAATGTTCAGATGTTGATTTCAAGGATCAAAGGATCCCGACAATTGGCGATTCGAATACTTGGAGTTCTCCTGAGCCTTCGAATAAAGTCGAAATGTGTGTGAAATAACAATTTAAATTATAGGAAAAGACTTCAAATTATATGAGACAACAAGTGAGTTAAATTAGTCCTTATCCAACCAATAATTTTCCGAAGTCGAGTAAAATGAGGTTTCTGAATAATTAAATGCCAATTTAACGAATTTTTAGGGTATTAGTTTTTCAGGCGAGACATTCCTTATACAATCACCAATTATCCAAATATCTTAATTAGAAAGGAGTTAGGGGTGAACATACATAACGAATACAAAACAACAGTTGAACCTTCCCCATTTCGGTGCCTGATTGGCTGTGAACTGAAAGTTGTTTAAAAGTCAACTTCAATTATTCGCTTGCATTCGATATCTTTTGATGAGAGGATGCGTGGCTGGCTGGGGGAGTTCACATCGCACTGAAGTAGAGCTACGTAATGGAGGGGGATGTCTGATACCCATTCATCTAACATCCTTACGCACATTCCATATTTGAATCGTTTTGAGTTTGTAAAAAAAAAAAAAAAATTTGATTTTTACAACCATTCTAATTTATAAATGGATCCATTTCTTTTCTATTTTTCCGTAGACAACAGAAACTACACAAAAGATGACCGAAAGTTTATAATATAATTGACAGCAGATCGTCTGGGCAAAGAAATTGTTCGAAACTTTCGTCGAATCCGAAGATTCGAAGAGAATGAATCGCCCATTGGAAAGAAGATTTTCCGGAAAGTTGTTGTTCGAGAACGTCTAATTGACAGGTAGATAGATCCATTACGTAAATCCGTTTTGACGTCTCGAGGAAGTCGGGGCTCTTGAGTGCGAATTCGTATCTTCGAAGGGATCCATTCCACGATTCATGGCATCCCATTCGAAAGGTTCATTTGTTTCTGAAATGGGCTATTCAAATACATGGAAAGATTGTATTGTGATTATTAAATTGCTTGTATTTACAGCAATGATCAACAGTAATGATCATGTTATTCCTGCTACTCTTAGGATTACTTTAAAGATTTCAGTAAAAAAAACACAGCAAAAAAATAGTATTTTTTCTAACCTGTGTAATAACTGCCGTTTTTTTTATAAACTAATACCTTCATTTCTGAACTTTTCAGCATAAAATCTGAATAGTTTCACCGGTTCTCAATTAGCTTGCATTAAATCTTTTGTGTGCTTCCAAAAAATTCGGGTAGGTAGAGGCCGCACAGTACCGAAAGATTTGGTTTGTGAATATTTTTGAGTAGCACGCGGGTACGAAGGTCAGCGGGGAGAGAGTATAAATGACCAACCTGTTTGACGCGGTTCACCTTCATTTACATGATGGTAGGTCATTTATCCCGAAAGGCTGCTACCCATCTGAGTTATAGGGCGAAAGCGCACACTGCCGCCAAGGGCGACACTCCCTCCCCCGTGGTACAAAGTTCAGAGGGAGGTATCGTTTAATAATCAACCTGGGCGACTCGGTTCACCTACTTCTACACGATGGTATGTGATTTATGTATGCAGGCTGATTTCTCATGGAGTTATAAGGATTCGCCGTGTTTCGTTTTTCTTGTATACCCTATTCCATGCGGCGATGTACTCTATACTCATTTTACAGACGTATTCACGTCAAAACCTGCGCAAATTCCGTGCAGTTTTTTTGCTTACATTTTTTAGTTGGGGTTGTGTAAAAATAATAAGAACCGTGTTATCCAATTTTCCGGTTTGTAAAACCAACTGTAGTTGGTATTATTTATACTATAATATTTAGTGTTTTTAACAGACAGAAAAAAAAATTAATTATGAAAAAAAAATATTTATTGAATTCTTACTGATATATAAAACAAAACGGAAAAGTTGTAAATAATACTTTCAATGAAAAAGGAAATAAATATGTTTATTTTAAAACATCTATATTTTGTAGTTTTGCTTAAAAAAGCAAAATGAAGAGTATCTCGCAGTAATTAACAGAAAAAATAATACGCATATACAATACACTTGAAAAATATATATTTAATTCCCGTATTGGAAATCTATAAATACATTGCAGGATTTTCAGTCATCACGAAACCTTTAATATACTTAACACTCGATAATTAACCCTTTGCACTCGAGGTGAAGGTTTGATATTTACGTTCTTTAGATGGAACAGTGACATCCTGTTCTTTTTAAAGAAGTATTCTTTAGCGCGTTTTTACGTTTAAGGTGGATAATTATAAAAATAAAAAAGTGATGCTTGAAGATGAATCTCAGTATGCCAAACGTATATTTAGTGTTTTATCACATGTTTTTTTTAATAAATAGCGATTGTTAGAAAATTTAATTTTTAGAAAGTTTTAAATCATTAACATACTCGGTGCTTCTATATGACAAAAATAGTTTCTATTGAAGTTTAAGTGAAAGAATAACTTTTTCAACTCAAGATTTTTAAATCAAGATTTTATCGATTTTGTTCTCTTTCATTTTAAAGAATAAGAAAAATGCACGTCGTTTTTTTGGTGACCAGAGGCGGTTTAAGGTTCAATCCACGCATGGGGTCGCTTGGGGCGCCGAAACTAAAGAGGGCGACAAATTTTGGAGATAGAATAAAAAAAATCGAATACACTAACAAAGAAAGGAACAAATTTAACACACTTTTAAAAGATTCATTTACTACTATTATGTGTCAATTGCAATATATGCTGGTATTACAAGGTTCGTTAAATTGTAATTATTAATAAATGTACAATGCTATATAATTTTTCAAATCACTTATGAATATCTGAAATGTACAAATAAAAGCTAAAAATACTCTTCCCTATATATTTTATCTATAATATAAATCGCGAAAAATGTGGGGGAAAGGCCGCAAAAATCCAGCTTGTTTGTGGCTAAACAGTTTCTTTTGAGCCGCTCCTGTTGGTCACTTAACACGGTTCAGTGTGCTACGGGGTCGATTGACCCCGTGACGCATTTGCGGATAGTTACTGCCACGGATTAATTGACCCCTTGTGGATAAATACTTTGTAATGAAATAAATACCCCTTGTGCACTTGTGAATAAATATGCATTTGACCGTCTGCACCTTCGAGCATGAATGGACTGTAGTAGAGCGAATATGAAGACATATTCGTAAAAACAACCATCTCAGACCGAATGGCCTCAAACACGTGACTTCTTTCCAAAATTATGAATTAAAAAATACTCGCGATTGGCTGATGAATTGGGAAAAGTGTAACAGTGAAAATTTATGATTGGAATGACGAAATTAACCACGTGCCTGAGGCCATACTTGTTGGCCTCACTTTGATGTTAGCGAGATTATAACATTATGTTTTCTCTACTATGAAGGATCCATGCTCGACGGTCTGCACTGAACGCGTTGAAGGCGACACCCTCGAGCGCAAAGGGTGCACGAAATAGGTGGGTTGGAGGCAGTGGCGGCGATTGGGTGCTCCGAAAGGGCGGGGGGGGGGGCAAGATCTGAAAGACACTAGAAGTGTGTGTTGGAGGGGAGAGGGGGCAGGGGTGAGAAATGCCATCCTTACTACTAATGAAATAAAAATTATGATAAACATTGTATAATTATATACACTCACTAATATAACAAAATTAAAATGCACAGTAAAAAAATATTAATAAGATAATTTTTAAAAAATACAAGTTCAGAGGGCTAAATGAAGCTGATTTGAGACAAGTTATCTTACTTACTAAAGTTAAAAATAGCGATATATGTCTTGGCTGCCTTCTATAAAATACTTTAACATAATCATTGAGATTGCCCTTTCATTTAACTAGTAGGACTAAATGTGATGTGATATAATCTTTGTTGTTTAATTGAATTCCTTAAATAGTTTTTTACTCTTTTAAGAACACTAAAACATTGGTTTTGGTTTGGTTTGTTTTAATTAACGTCGCACTAGAACTGCGCAGTGGGCTATTGGCGACGGTTCGGGGCCTATCTCGAAGGAAAGACCCGGGAACGGTGCCTCGTATTTTTGAACCATGGTCAGATGACGAACTAAAACATCTTTCTGCTGAAGCAATTGATACTGGGATTTTCAAAAACAACTTAAATTTTTTTAAAAGATTCGGGTAGACATTGATCTTACTGTCAATTTTTTCACCCAATCTATTTGTAGTGACCAAATATGCACAGAAAAATAGATATAAGTGAATTCTGGAAGTAAAAGTTATCTAAGAAAAGTTATAAGTAATTTAGAAATTAAAATTGCATTAATTATAGTGCATTCGTAACACGAAATACAAAAATCGTTTTTAAAGTCGCCAGAATAATTTTCACGTGCGTTGAGTAAAACATTCGTCGCGAAAAAAGTAAATAATGTTGGTTATTTATTTATGAGACGTGGACTGTCGAAGAAGTATTTGTAAAAACAACCTAAATGTTGGAAGGTATTGCTTTATCTGCCTATTTTAAAATGTACATATAAATATTAAAAAATGAAAAAGTTATGTCTTTCCGGTAAAAGTTATGAGATCCTACCAAACAGAGTTTGTGGATTTCCTTATATAAAATCTTTGGCGCTATGTAGGTGTACTTTTTTAACCCTCCAGCAGCCGCGCCTCCTCTGAAATACAATGTGTGAGATGGCTCTTCTAATTCATGCAATAATACTGACTATGTACCACCAAACACAAAGGAAATAGTTAACTATTCAGTCAATTTAATAGGTTGCCATGCAAAAAAACCCCAGTATATTTAACAAGAGTTCGAAAATGCCCAAGCCGCACATAAAACTGTTGTATTGGCATCTCCTAGGTGACGAGCGACTACTGGAGTGTTAAGAAATACGAATTAAAATTTCTTATATTACTTTGAAAATACTTTCTATTGACCAGCTAGCCAACTTGGTTTGCGCAACTGCTTCCAAAAGTCTGATTTGATTGTGACTGAAGCACTATAATCGCACAGAAAGGCTATCGATGACGACGACTCAGTATCTATCACATAAATGAAGACCAAAAGTGGCGATGCTCCATTTCAAGAGTTCGTATATTCTTTCGAACTGGATCTTCTGACCTGTCATTTGATATTCTGCAAGCAGCACACGTTCTCCCATAAACAGTATTTTATTATTTAAAATTACTTGGCTGACAACTACGCAAGGGGCTAGCATAGAACGGAGGAAAACAGATAGTAAAAGCTACAAATTAAAATGGAATGAATGAACTATTAAATGAATTTTAAATTATTCGTGGCGTAGAGTAAACTGCAGTATTTAAAGAATATATTGAAATGTTAATAAAAATATGGAATTATGGATATCTCTACTTTTAACGCAATACTATTACATGATGAATAAAATAACAATATGCATTTTGTTATTTTATTCATCTAGTCAATAAACTGAATTCATGTGTTATTATATTCTTCGAAGAAGAATTTTGCCCTATCTGCTAAGTTTGAACTCGATTGCAAAATGTCCTACGATTGCTTCCCGTAAGCTCCTGCGACATTGTAAAATGCTTGTTGTATGATCGAACAACAAAAAATTGGATTGTGTGACAATATTAAAAACCAAGAGTTCGATTCGTAAGTTATTCATTTTCCTCATCCATGTCTACTGGCGTTGTTACCTTCTTCGTCTGGGTGGACTCTTTTCTTTCTTTCGCTGGTTTCTTCGAAGGATTCGGCTCCTCCGTTGTTTTCGGCTGTGCATCTTCTCCAGGAGATGCTTCTTTGCCTACCCCTGGATCTCCTACGACTTGGGCGGATGCTTTGGAAGTTGCTATTGCTGATTTGTCAGTTGCTTGGGTTTTTGATTTTTCAACTGCCCGGTCTTTTGGTTTGTTAGTAGCTTGGAATTTGTCGGTTGTACTTGTTGCAGCTTGAATTGTAGTTTCTTGAGCCATCATGGCGACAGCTGCTTCGGTCGTTGCCATTGAAGTGTCGTCTTCGGAAAGTCCCGTTGTTGTCGAGTCGTACATTTCTACAGTAGACTCGGAGTAGTGGACAGTGGTGGAAGTAGTCGAACTGGACATATCGTTTTCTGGGGCGACATATGTCGAGAGGGATGCTGTGCTGGTCGACATGGTGGACTCCGTCATTGCTGGCGTGGTGGACACTGTCATTGATGGCGTTGGGGACTCTGTCATTGATAGCGTGGGGGACTCTGTCATTGATGGCGTTGGGGACTCTGTCATTGCTGGCGCGGTGAACTTCGTCATTGCTGGCGTGGTGGACTCTGCCATTGCTGGCGTGGTGGCAGAGCCAGCAGTTGGCGCAAATGGATTGGAACCTGAATAAAATTTAAAAAAATAAATATTTTTAATTATAAGGGAGACATGAGAAGGTTGGTTTTCACGCTTTTCAATTCTCAGTCGTTGTTGCCATATAACGACTTAAACTCGAACTGCTCAATGCTTAAATAATTTCGAATACGCGTACACATCAGTTCAAGTGCCTGGCGACATCTGAATTTTATGGATGTTTTTGCAGCTGCAAGTATTCATTGAATAGTTCTCTGTCTATTCAACGAAATCTCTCAACTATATTCCTTATAAAAATCATTATTCGAGGTTAGGCTCGATGAAGTTTCCACCAAATCGTCATTTGTCTGATATCTCCGTCGTTCGGAGTTGGCTGTCACCAAAAACTTGGGATGGTAGTCACGTGTAAATCTGGCCAGAATAAGTTTTATACTCGTCAAAATTGTGAAAGTGCGCTTGAAAGGGACTAATGTATTTATTAACCCTTAAATATTCCCTTAAAGTTTAGTATTCTGTTTAACCCTCTAAGAGATCAGCAAATTAACCAAATTATAAAGTGGTTTTCTCTGTTAGAGAGTTTCAATTATATTTTAATTAATTTATTTCACAATTTTTTAAGAAAAACTTGCTTATCCTTAAGAGATGGCTTTTAATTTTTGCCCAATAAAAAGTTTGAAAAATACTGGAAAACTAAGTATTTTTATGAATTTAAAAATATTGTATATTGCTGGCAAAACCTACAATACAAAAAGCAAAAATACGTTTGTCAGACTATTTTAACGCAATTTTTCGAAAAGTAATGTAATTTTTATTTTGTTCCTATCCAAATGACACATGACAACCGAACCCAAAGTCTTTGACAACACACCCGGTGTCGGTAAAATATTGTCGCAAACATTTTCACATACTTTCTTCTTTTTCTGAATACCCACTTATGAAACCTACCTGGGAAGAATTTTGTGGTCTTAAAACTTCAGGAAAATGGGGCCAATAATTCACACGTACTCGAATGATTGGAAACACTCCCAATTAAAAAATGTGACAACCTTCCATGGTATTTTCTAATAGACTATTGGGGGGAACAAAGTACCAAGAGGATTATATCCATGTGAAACATGTAAAGTACGATAAGAAATATCCACACCTAACAACTAAAAGAGGATAAACGAATAAATATTTTCTAAAACAGCAAAACCAACTTTTAAAGAAAAAATGATTAAAATTTTTTTTAACAATTTTTATAAATCTTAAAATTTAATATAATTTTTTTTTTCTACAAATATTTGAAATGTATCACAATTTACAAAAATGTAATTAAATTTCGATATTAATTGCCATTTAATGCAATAATACTTTAACAATAGTTTTTTTAAGTCTATTTAAAAGTTTATCATAAATTAATTTAATTTTAATGGAAAATGCCAAATCTTGCTCCATTAACAAAAAAATGTACAATTGTATTATTTAAAAAAAAAAGGGTCGATTTTTCGCCTCATTTGGCCTAATGTAAGGGGGGGTATGTGTAACCCCTTGTGTTCTAACGCCGAATGTTGAATATCAAAATAAGATCACTTAGTTACTTCTCTAATACTTTAACCCTTTGTACTCGAGGAAAATTTTTGATATTTACGTATTTTTATGGAACAGTTACATTCCGTTCCTGTTTTTTTAAGAAGTATTCTTTAGCGTGCTTTTACGTTTAGGGTAGATAATTATAAAAATGGATAGTGATGCGTGAAGATGAATAGTAATCTCAGTGTACCAAACATGTATGTGTGGTTTATGACAATTACAGGGGCAAGTGGGAAGAAGTAGGGCTTCACTGACAAAAATCACTTTCCAACATAAACAGCTCTTTCACTGACAACAATCGCGAAGAAAAGGGTCGCTTTCCGTTCAGCATCCACTGTGTGTCGCCAAGGGAAAAAATGAGCACGATAATTTTTTGTATTTATCGATCGTGAGCGTGATGAGTGGTGGTAGGTTAACAAAATGAGCGCGTTTTTGCACATTTGGCAGTTAGGTTCACCTTATGAAATCGAACCATTATAAGTGAAAAAGTATTTTTTTTAATGCTCTGTATCTGCCTAAATAAATCCTAGCAGAGCCATACGATGTTGAGGGAAATCACAATTAAAGCTTCCATCTGCATATAAATTAGATTTTTTTTTCAAAAAAAGTGAACCCCTTCTTCCCTCTCAATTGTGAAATGTTTAAAAAAGGCAGAGGGAGGAATTTCACTCTGAAGGCAATTTTAGATCACTCGCATACTGGGTTCTTCAACATAATGATTGCAGTCCGTTTGGGTGCAATACAGTGGCGTAGCCAGCATTGGGTTACTTTGGGTCAGAACCCCCCCCCCCCCCCATAGCCAGTTTAAAATCAAAATTATTTTTTTGAAAAATAACAAGTGAAAAAAAAAACGAAGATTTTTTTTTCTGATTTCTATAGAAAAATTACATATTGCACCTCCTGGTCTCCTGCTCCTTTCCCTTCTGTCCCCTGAAGGGATGATTTTAAAGAGAACAGTGGTCAAACAACACCTTGAAGACAGAACATTCGACTTTTTAGGGGGGGGGGGGGGTGATGGGATAGTAGGTCTGCATGATTTGACTTGGTTGTTTGTACATGTAAAGGGTTAATTTTCTTAACACTTGAAATCAGGCGGCAGTTAAGCCGGAATTCACAATGCATCAAACCAGAAATTGCTTGCTTTAAAGTAAGGTATTTTTCCTGAAAAGACCCATTCATCCCCTACGTGCTTTAAGAAAGGATTGTAAATGAATCCTGTCAAAAAAAATAATACCCCTAATTGTGATCCCCTTCGCTTTCTCACAATGGCGGTGGAATTTTTTCCCCTTCTCAAAAATCCGTTTTCTGAGACGTTGTATGTCTCTCATTTGCCATTTGAATTTGAAAATCACTCCAGTACTGCATGTGCTTGCTAAGCTTATCTGAATTACCATTTTCACGGTATGCCGTCATCAAAACATAAAGTATTGGAAGATTCAAGACAAAAAAAAAGGAGCATCGTGAAAAAAATTTGCTGATATGTTTAAAGTATGTACTCCTTTTCTTATTCAAATATTTTTTGATTATTGAGATTATCTTTGAAAATACCCAAACCTAACTAATTTTTTATTCAATTACATTTACAAATTAGTTTTCTGTCACTCGGACGTGTTACTTTTCACGCGGAAACGAGGTTTTCCGCTTTTTTTTTAAATTTGGGTTTTGATCTTTCCCAAGATTTATGCACATTCGTTTGAAAATTTTTATGGGGGATTATTAAAAAGTTATATAAATTATTACTATTATAAATACGAAGTAGACATAATGGAAAAGTTGGCTCTATTTAGGAAGGGTGGGGTCAACAGATTCTCGTTTAAATCTGTGTTCATAACATTTTCTGGATTTTTTTCTGCGGCGCTGCATCGCGTGCTGATGATTAGGAAAGCATTTTCACATTGTCTAGCTTCACAGATTCTACAAATCAACGTTTTTTTAAATAATAATATATTTTGTATTCAGTCATTTGATTATTTACGAGCAACGCCAATTACCGTTATGATTTTGCCGCAATTCGCCGTTTTGCTACGTCACGCCGCAACCAATGAAACCTCCTCCCCCATGTCCCGCCACAGTCATACATGATAAAATTAACCGTAAAATAATGATTATTATTCTGTTATTTTTAATTATATAATAAAGAATTATTTACATATTTAAAATTTCTACTTAAAATTTATTATTATTAATTAAAATTACTAATTTAAAATTGCTTCAATCCGGACCCCCCATCAATATCTAGCTACAGACTTAAATCCCAGTAAAATGTCAGCCAGGCTTGTTAGTAATTTAAGTTAGGAAATGACTGAAGATTAACCTGCGAAAATTAAGCTTTTAATTTACATCTTATTTCTAATTTATATATATATATATATATTTAATTAAAATTATTAATTTGAATTTTAATTTAAAACTACTGCTATGAAATAATATCATAAATTAAATTTACTAATTTAAAATTACTACTTAAAAATTATTATGGTTAATTAAAATTTTAATTTAAAACTACTTCTTAAATTAAAAAATATTATAAATTAAATTTACTAATTTAAAATTACAACTTTAAAATTATTATGATTAATTAAAATTACTAATTTAAAATTATTAATTAAAATTGCTAATTTAAAATTGCTAATTTAAAATTATTAATTAAAATTGCTAATTTAAAATTATTAATTAAAATTGCTAATTTAAAATTATTAATTAAAATTGCTAATTTAAAATTATTAATTAAATTTTATTAAAATTATTAATTAAATTTTATTAAAATTATTAATTAAATTTTATTAAAATTATTAATTAAATTTTATTAAAATTATTAATTAAAATTGCTAATTTAAAATTGCTAATTTAAAATTGCTAATTTAAAATTATTAATTAAAATTGCTAATTTAAAATTATTAATTAAAATTGCTAATTTAAAATTATTAATTAAATTTTATTAAAATTATTAATTAAATTTTATTAAAATTTTTAATTAAATTTTATTTAAATTATTAATTAAATTTAACTAAAATGATTAATTAAAATTATTAGTTAAAAAAAATTCAAATCAATTATTAATACAAAAAAATATTTGGTTTTGGTTGGACCAAAGGATTGAATTGGAACTCTCCGAGTCGGGATTTCGAATCGAGTGAGTGAGTGAGTGAGAGTGCGTGTTGCTGTGCTCACCCGGCGGACACTCCTCGAGCGGGACGCAGGTGCGGAAGTCGTCCATGAGCAGTCCGTCCGGGCAGAAGCATCCGGGAAAGCACTGTCCGTCCTCCTGGCAGGACGCGTCCCCGTAGGTGCGGCACGTCGCGTTGCACTTCTTCGGACATGACTGGTACACCTCGCCCCTCAGACACCGCACTGGAAGACGACGACGGAAATCGAGATTAAGAACTTAAAATAAAAATGGATCGCTTGTTTTACTCCAGCGCGTATACATTTCTTTCACATTCACTCACGTTTTTTCCCAAGTCCAGAGCTGACCACCCGAACTCCCTTCCTATTCGTCCACCATTTTGAACCGCAATGCGTAAATCATTGAGCGTCATTTTACTTTGTAAGAAAAATGTGTTTAAAGTAATGTTTTTAAATTTTACGTTGGGATTTGAATTTTTTTTTTCAATAAAACTTTTTTTTATAAGATGGCTGGTCTTTGGATTTATGCTGTGATGTTATAATGTAACTAACTTTTAAAAAATTAAATAGAAATTTAAAATGACATTTACTATCTTCTTAATGGGACACATTACTTTTTTTCATATGTGTACAAAATACATTAACAAAATTTAAAAAATTTATAATTTTTTAAAAAAATAAAACGTAAAAAAGTAACTTTTTTATATATAAGTCAGGATTTTTTTTTCTGAAGAACCATAATTTGACAATTTTATAAACAAAAATGTGTGAATGTGTCTTTACAGGCGCTTGATATATTTCAAAAAGAATTTTTTTGAAAATTATTGAAAAAAAATTCACTAATTTCATTGGACAAACTATTTTTAAAAGAATACTTAACATATATAATTTATATATTACTAATTTCTAAACACAAATTAAAGTAATATGATTGAAAATACATTAGTAGTATACACCCCCGCCGGGGGAGTACAATAGAAAGGGGCGTGTCCACCTGTCAATCAAACTCGGGTTCGTAGAGGGGGGGATTGGGATGACGTCATACATTTGGGGGACGCCATTTTGGGGAAGGTGTGACGTCATACATTTGGGGGACGCCATTTTGGGGAAGGTGTGACGTCACACTTTCTGAGGATTTTAGTTAATTATTTTTAATTGGATAATTTTAGTTAATTATTTTTAATTGGAGAATGTTAGTGGGTTCATTTTACTTGAATAATTGTTTTCTGATTAAAATAGATATTTGGCCGAGACCGGGAATCGAACCACGGACCATCTCCGTGCTAGTACAGCATCTATCCAACCAAGCTATGAGGAATGTTGGGGATATCTGTTTTTAATGGTATAAGTGAAGTCGTGTACGATGGGTCGTGACGTCACTGAGTAGTTTCTGAGGGATTGGTCGTGACGTCATTCTGGAATCTCCTAGAAGGAACAAGAATCAACGCGTGCTGTGATGTCATAGGTCTATCCCTATTGGTCGAGAGCGATGTCATGGGGGAACCGATGGCAACGGGCCTCGGATTGAATTCTACAGTGATGTGGGCTGTTAGTGGCGCCATCTAGTAATGGATTTATTAATTTTAATATTTTGAAGACGGGTTTAATATTTTTGAAAATATTGCTATGTTACAAAATAGAGTCGCCATCTAGTGATGGAAATAATTATTTATTTTTTACAATCTGTCTCAGATCAATCCGTGACGTCATTGAGAGGGGGAAGGTGTATATTTGATTAGTTTTAAAGACGGGTTTAATATTTTGAAGATGTTAGTGTCGCCATCTAGTGATGAAAATAATTATTTATTTTTTACAATCTGTCTCAGATCAATCCGTGACGTCAATGAGAGGGGGAAGGTGTATAATTGATTAGTTTTAAAGACGGGTTTAATATTTTGAAGATGTTAGTGTCGCCATCTAGTAATGGAAATTATTAGTTTTAATATTTTATTTTGAAGATGTTAGAGTCACCAACTAGTTATGGAAATAATTAGTTTTAATATATTAAAGACGGGTTTAATATTTTGTATTACTAGATATAATAATATCTAGTAATATAAATAATTTATTTCTTAATTTTTATTTTCGAAAAACCTAGAGCGGGAATCGAACTTACGACAAAATGATCCCATGGGTTAGTAATCTACGCTTTTGACTACTAAGCCATGGGATCATGACAGAAAGTATGTTTTTAAGATTGTGTATGTAGAAGAAATTATTAGTTGTGAGTAGAGCCAGTGGGGAGAATACTGGGAAACTTTTAGAACAATCCGTGACGTCACTACTGTTCTCTGATTGGTTGATTCAAATGACGTACTTTTCGCCAACACTCGATTCTGATTGGATGGCTTCCATGGCCACCGTTTAATAAAAGAGATGGTTCCCTGAATATGCATATAGAAGAATTTGATGTCAATAAGGTGTATAGAGGGATGGTATTGCAGCCAATTTTTTTTGTAGCTATAAGTAGGACGTCACCATGATGGAAGGGCTCTTCTCTGATGGGTGCGATACGATTTGACACTATACTTTAAAGGAGATCGCATAACAAATGTCAAGTGTGTTGTGGGATATAATGAATGTTTATATGGTAGTGTGTCTCAAAGAAAGTATTAGTTGCGGTTATGGCATTGCCGAGTGAGGTAACAAGTGCAGGGTGCTTATACGTTTGCTTGTGCATTGTCATATCTATTATTTACCTGCTCACCGATACCGAACGAATAGCGGTGGACTTTACGTTACGTGTTAACGATTCTGCGAATTTGACCCTTTCTTTATGAATTCCCCTACTTCATCTCAGACCATGGATCCGATGTATCAAAATCCCGATCACGTTGCAAGTTTTGGTGGTGTAGATGCTTTATACCGTGCTGTCGATCGCAAAATTCCAAAGAAAACCATCAAGACGTGGCTGGAAGGTGTGGACGCCTACACGCTACATAGGCCTATTCGTCATACGTTTCCTACGAATCGTGTGATAGTCTACGGTATGGATGAACAATGGCAAGCCGATTTAGTAGATATGCCCGCTTTGAAAAAGTATAATGACGGTTACCGCTATGTGCTCACCTGTATTGATATATTATCAAAATATGCATGGGTTGTTCCACTTAAGCAAAAGAGGGGTATGGATATTATGCAAGCTTTTCAAATCATATTTAGTGAGAGGGCCCCTGAAGTACTGCAGACAGACGCCGGGACCGAGTTTAAAAATAGCACGTTTCAAAAATTTCTGAAAACCCAAAACATTCGATTTTTTACCACCTTTAATGCTACGAAAGCATCTGTGGTGGAACGGTTTAATCGCACGCTCAAGAGCAAGATGTGGAAATATTTCACGACCAAGAATACGCATCGATATATCGACGTGTTGCCAGATTTAGTCAGCAGTTATAACCACACGTATCATAGAAGTATCAAGCGTTCACCTGTGGAAGTGAATGTGGATAATCAACAAGAGGTGTGGAATACCCTCTATGCAGATAAAAATAAGGATCCTCCACCCAAGTGTGAGTTCAAGGTTGAAGATACAGTACGAGTATCACGCAAGAAACTTACCTTTGAAAAGGGGTATGAAGCCAATTGGACCGAGGAATTATTTGTCATCACAGATTGCATCAAGAGACAGCCTGCCGTGTACAGAATCAAAGATTTATTAGGAGAGCCCATAGAAGGCACGTTTTATAAACAAGAGTTGCAAAAAGTCACCATGAAAAAGGACTTTGTCATTGAAAAAGTGTTAAAAAAGCGCATAAAAAAAAGAAAACGGAGTATTTTGTGAAATATCGAGGATATCCCGCCAAATTTAATCAGTGGATTCCCGCTTCTAACTTGCTAGCCTTATAAATAGGAATACCATAGGATAAAGACGTCATTCTAGACATCTCTATGAAAGGATGAGTTTCTACATTACGTTGATCTCGGATAGTTCCATGTCCTATTTCCCCGAGAATAAAATTTCACATTTTATTACACGATTATCCATACCGATTGAACTGAAGGGAGAATGGGAGGTCGGCATGGTAGAATTGGTCTATCCGCATACGTGGTATAATGTGAATGAGCACAATAATTTATTTGGATTTGAAGTGGATGGACAATTAAGAGTGGGAAGACGTATACCTCCCGGATGTTACGAAACCGTTCCGGATATTTTAAAGGCTATGTATGTGAAAGAACATGAAGGAAAAATTATGACCAGTTATAATGCAGTAGCGAAACGCATAGAAATCAAGGTAAAAAATGCTAAAGTTATATTGGAAGATGGACTTGCTCAAGTGCTGGGATTTCCACCGACTGAGATTACTTCATTGGACGCCAACATAGAAAGTGCAGCTGTGAGCCCCTTCGTGGCAGACCCCTCTGCGCACTATCATGTATTGATGATCTATACGGATATCGTAGAACCCCAGATAGTCGGTGATGTGTTAGCACCCCTCCTTCGAGTAGTAAGAGTGAAAGGTCAAGATGGCGAGATGGTGAGTGAACAATACGACAGACCACACTATTTACCTGTGAATCGGAAAATGATCGAGACGATGGAAATAATAAGGATACATACAGGTTACTTAACGCCATTTGAACGCGGACGCTCGTACGTGAAGTTACACTTTCGTCAAAGATCTCTGTCATAATGTATGTACCCTATAAATGCTGCCAAAAATCTTTTGAAGATTACTATGTCCAACAAACGGGAGGCGGATTGAATTATTATCAAGGAAGTCCCTATCAGAGAGGATATGGATTAGGGGGTCTCTTTCGATCCTTCTTCAGGGCGGCGGCACCTTTACTTACATCGGGTGTGAAAGCGATTGGTAAACAACTATTCCACAGTGGTGTGAATTTAGTGAACGATATTTCTCAAGGTCAAGATTTCAAATCAGCCGCCAAGCGACGCCTCAAGGAAGCTGGAAAAGATTTAACGGATAAAGCCGCGGTCAAAGTCAAGACCATGATTGGGAATGGGAAAAGAAATAAAAAGCGTAAACGAATGACAAATTCCGTCATTCCACGTTTAGACAAGCGCAGTGCAGCACGTGATATTTTTTCCTAATGGCTTCGTTTATCTACAAAGACTCCCCTCCCTGCGTCAAGTCCGAGTTGGATTTGTTTACAGTACCCCCTACACAGACAGTGATTGAAAAAGGACAGTTTGTCGAATATCACCCCCTTGCCAGTGTTCGAGATGGTGGTCCCATTGAATTCACCATTTCCGGAAATGGAGAAGAATATATGGATCTCGCCTCTTCCTATATTCATATATTCATATCAAAGTTAAAGTAACGAAAGCGGATGGAACTCCACTGCCCGCGGACTCTAAAGTGACTCCTAGCAATCTCTTTCTACATTCGCTCTTCATTCAAGTGGATGTGAGTTTGAATGAAAGAAATATCTCTTCGGCCAGCAATACCTATCCTTACAGAGCCTACATAGAAACCCTACTCAATTATGGAGAAGATGCCAAGAAAAGTTTACTCACCTGTGAAGGATTCTACAAAGATACGGATCCCTCTGAGATAGATCCAACAGCAGATGGAGCGAGTGATGGGTTAAAGACACGCCATAATCTTATCAAAAGCGGACAAGTCCTGGATATGATTGGACAACTCCATTGTGACATCTTTCATCAAAATCGACTCATGATCAACATGGTGAATATAAAGATTAAGATGATACGTAGTAAAACCTCCTTTTGTCTGACATCCCCCCACGGTAACGGATGATTTTAAGGTCATCTTGGAACATGCGTCTATGTTTATCAGAAAAGTGAAGGTGGCCCCTGCTGTGTCCATCGCCCATGCCAAGGCTTTGGAGAAGACATCTTGTAAATACCCGATCGATCGAGTCATTTGTAAAACCTACAGTATTGTAAAGGGCAGTTATTCATTTTTGCAAGATAATGTCTTTCTTGGATCCATGCCAAAACGTGTGATTCTCACCTGTGTGGAAAATGCTTCCATGAATGGAGCATATAGTAAGAACCCCTTCCTGTTTGCGCATCATAACGCAAGTTCTGTCGCCATATACGTGGACGGTCAACCCGTTCCTACCAAGCCCTTGGAATTAGATTTTTCTTCAAAAAGTTATACTCGGGCCTACCACAGTTTATTCTCTGGATTCAACGCTGATAAAGGCATTTATTTATCCCATGAAGACTATGCGAAAGGTCATGTGTTGTATGCATTCGATCTGACTCCTGATATGTGTGACGGTGAACACTTTAATCTACAACATCAAGGAAATTTACGAGTAGAAGTGAAGTTTTCTGAAGCTATTGCAGAAACCTTATCTGTACTCATTTACGCAGAGTTTCAAAACGTGATTGAAATATCCAAATCCCGACACGTGGTGTGTGACTTTCCGAATTAATGGAAACCCAACAAATAAGAAGAATTCTTTCCGGAAACGAGAAGACAAAACACTTCTTTATAGGTGTGTTTGCAAGTGATGAATTACCAGCCCATATCACAGACTTTCCTGCTTGTTTCGTGGCCAATACAGACAAGTCGGGAGAAGAAGGGAGTCATTGGTTGGCTTTCTACATCCATTCAACAATGGAAATATGCTTCTTTGACTCGTATGGAAACCCACCTGCCTATTTTGAAGGAGATATAGAAAATTATGTCGTGAATTATCAACATGTGGAATTTAATCCTATGCAGTTACAGTCTAATGTCAGCTCTGTGTGTGGACAATATTGTATTTATTATTTGTATTCGAAATGTGTAGGACGTACTCTGAACGAAATCCTCCTGCCTTTTGTACCTCAGCAACTATGTAATGATGTAAAAGTGCATCACTTTGTAACCAAGCACTTTAGAATAATTTTGCCTTTTTTTCAATAAAATGTATTTTTTGTCAAAAATTTTTGTGTCGTGTCCGTTATTTAAAGAGTTGTATGATGTATCATGTCCCATTCGCAATGGAGCTTCCAAAGCTGCAACACCCCTTTACGATGGTCATTGCTGGTCCTACGGGATGTGGTAAAAGTTATTTTGTGAGGGATATGATAGAGGCTAAAGAGGAAATGATTTCCATAGTACCCGATAAAATAGTATGGTTTTATGGTATTTATCAACCTCTCTACGATGAAATAGATCATGTGACATTTGTGGAAGGATTACCCACTACCTTTCAAGAATATTTGGGAGGCAATACCCTTTTTGTGATCGATGATCTCATGCAATCTTCGAATGATAAGCGTCTCAGTGATTTATTTACACGTGGAAGTCATCATCTGAACCTCAGTGTGATATTCATAACGCAGAACTTTTTTCATAAAGGCAAAGAAATGCGGGATATTACCTTGAATGCTCATTATTTGGTACTTAGTAAAAATCGAAGGGACTTGAGTCAAGTAAGCCATCTGGGAAGGCAACTGTTTCCTAGACACATCAGATTATTTCAAGAAGTGTTTGAAGATGCTACGAAAAATCCATATACCTATTTGTTTATTGATTTACGTACTGAAACCCCTGAAGGGCTACGGTTACGTACTAACATATTACCTCATCAAACCCAATGCGTATATCAGTTTAAATAACCCCCCACCAAGGGCTATAAAAAGCAAGAGACATGTAAATTATGTATTAGTTGTGAAGATGACGCTCACCGAGGAACAGGTGAATCAATTACGACTCATACAAATATGTCCATCCAAGTTACGCAAAGCTTTATTGGAGAAAATCGACAAGAAGTGTATAAAAGCGATATGCGAGTGTTGTCTCAACACATTAAAGGGTAATATACCGTTGACTGCAGACCGGAAGAAACGTCTCTCCAAACATAAAGGAATTTTACGCAAATTAAGTAAACGTAAAGTGTCGTTGGATAAAAAACGTGAAATTATCACACAGAAAGGCGGATTCCTCAATATCCTCATCCCCAGTGTACTCAGTATATTAACAAGTTTAATCCATGGCTCAAGTTAAGAAGTTTGCGCTCATACCAGAAGAATTAGTGGTGAAGCATACTGTGTCCAAGAAGAGATTAAGTGAATTGGATAAAGCTATGATGCAAATACTAAACAGTGACCTACCAGATTGTGAAAAATTGGCACGCTATCACGAAACCCTTCATACAAGTCTTAATCTTCAAGAATACAATCAACCTTTTCTCGTAAAGAAACCACGACCAGAAGACATTGACAAGAAAATGGCAGAAGAGGAAAAAAAGCATGACGAACCACAAGAGGATAAGAAAATAGAAGTCATTAGGAATATAGATGAAAAGAAGAATATTCCAGATAGCTATCAACAACATATAATGAACTCTGTGTATAAGACGATGCGACGAAAAGCGGAAAATGCCATTGCCTTGTTCCAGTCTCGTCCCGATGTTTTGTCATGGGACGCAAAAGGACAACTGATTGTACATGGACAAAAAATACCCAACTCCAATGTTATTGATTTATTTACGTACATGTATAATTCTCGAAAATATGTGACACGTAAGCGTGACTATGACAAAGTGCTGGAAGAGTTAAATGTACCACGAGAGTTTATAGGCAACAAATACTTATTGAAATCACCATCTCCTCCAAGAAAACATAGACATATTCAACAACGAACGAATATACCTCCTTTTAAATGGGAAACTTTGTGAATAAAGAAATTAAATTTACCAAATATCGTCTCCTTTTTGTATTCCAACTATACATATTATAAAATGTATAACACATAATTACCTTTTTAACATGTTGTGTAAACTAAAAATTACCTTTTTTGAATAATAACGTTTTAAAAATTTACCTTTTTTAGCATATTGGATAAACTAAAAATTACGTTTTCGTAACATGTAATCCTATGGAAAAATGACCTTTTTTTATCAGTTTTCAAAAATAAAAATTACCTTTTTTGAATAATGACGTTTATAAAAATTACCTTTTTTAATCATGACGTTTTTCATTCATGACGTTTTTTTTTAAAAATTACCTTTTTTGAATAATAAAGGTTTTAAAAATTACGTTTTTTCACAAGTTGCATAAAATAAAAATTACGTTTTCGTAACATGTAATCCTATGGGAAAATGACCTTTTTTCACAGGTTATGTAAATTAAAAATTACCTTTTTTGAATAATGACGATTTTAAAAATTACCTTTTTTGACATGGTGTGTAAACTAAAAATTACCTTTTTTACCATGTTACATAAGCACATATTGATAAGATAGTAGACAATAATCACATCACAGATATAAGAACCGACATTTTTTTTATTCACAACACATACATTAGTTACAACAATAATCTCATTTTATAATCATCATACGACATATGTTTAAAGAAATCAGCAGGAAAACATACATTATTCAAGGCTTCCACTACACGTTTGACATTCAAGATAGTAAAAAATAATAATTGCAAATAATTTCATCACACTACATTAACAAAGACGGCAATAGCGAATCTACATCACTCCCATCGACGTACAATTCTTTGACAGATTGTAAAAAATCTTTCACTTCCAACAAATAAAAAAAATCTTTTACAAAAATCAAATTGTAAAAATGCACATGCGAAACATTTTCGCTTACAAATTGCTGAGCGAGTTCCACAAAGTTTAATGTATAAAATGCATTCTCAAAAAATTGTTCGCAACGATCCTTTAATGAAATGAATACACAGTCATGGTCATTCCGACTTACGGATCCATTTTTGCATCCCCAACAGTCAATCAGTTCATTGATTCGTACACAAATAGAGTTTTTAAAACACTTACGTAGAGAGTCTGTAGTTTCTCGTAATCCGTATGGCATATCACATGGGTCTTCAACGCCTATGACCTCTGGAGAAGCACGTTTTTTCAATTCCTTTTCTACGTGATATCGTAAAGTATACGTCAGTAAAGAAGCTTCCATGGTGTCTTTCACCCGCTCGCCGGAACAAGAAAGCACCCTCACTTGTTCCGAGTTCAACATCACCTTTTCGGGAAGAAATTGGAAAGTGAAATCCTTCCGTTGATACAGTCGTTGAAGACACAAATGTACACAGTTTTCAATTTCCACAGTAGAAAAACATAAGTCCTTCTGGATGATTTCCACTTCGTCCGTGTTGCTTTTAGGTCGCCAGAATCTTGGTAGTTTCTCCACGAAGGTAGTCCATACTGTAGGGGCAATGGAGACTCCGTCTTTCGTTGGCTGCAAATCCTCGTTCTCGTCCACGATGAATCTTCGCACATGGACACGAATATGTCCTATGAAGTTTTTTACAACTAAAAAGTTATTATTTCCCAAATGTATCATGTTGTTAGGCAGGTAATCCATTTTAAGACGTCCTTCTTCTGCTAAGATGGACCTGTACAAGGATTCAGTCATTCCAGATTTTTTCGAAGTAACAACAGGGCTGTAGGAACGTTTCATCGTAATACAAAAGGCAGCTCGTTTCAAATAAACCACAGTTGGAAATGGTCTCTTTATTGCTCAAGTCTCATAGCCTCGATGAGCTTTCATCCAATCAGATGCAACGGGAACAACGTCAAGAAAAAATGGAGTCGAAGATGACATCACTCCCGACCAATAGGGATAGACCTATGACATCATTCCCTTATGTCACAGTACGCGTTGATTCTTGTTCCGAATACGTTCTGTTCCCCCTCTCAGTGACGTCACGACCAATAGGGACGAAGACAAAGTCCCTTACGTCATAGCACGCGTTGATTCCATGTTCCTTCCCAAAACCAGTAGTGACGAGAACGTTCTAGAAGTTTCCCAGTATTCTCCCCACTGGCTCTACTCACAACTAATAATTTCTTCTACATACACAATCTTAAAAACATACTTTCTGTCATGATCCCATGGCTTAGTAGTCAAAAGCGTAGATTACTAACCCATGGGATCATTTTGTCGTAGGTTCGATTCCCGCTCTAGGTTTTTCGAAAATAAAAATTAAGAAATAAATTATTTATATTACTAGATATTATTATATCTAGTAATACAAAATATTAAACCCGTCTTTAATATATTAAAACTAATTATTTCCATAACTAGTTGGTGACTCTAACATCTTCAAAATAAAATATTAAAACTAATAATTTCCATTACTAGATGGCGACACTAACATCTTCAAAATATTAAACCCGTCTTTAAAACTAATCAATTATACACCTTCCCCCTCTCATTGACGTCACGGATTGATCTGAGACAGATTGTAAAAAATAAATAATTATTTTCATCACTAGATGGCGACACTAACATCTTCAAAATATTAAACCCGTCTTTAAAACTAATCAAATATACACCTTCCCCCTCTCAATGACGTCACGGATTGATCTGAGACAGATTGTAAAAAAATAAATAATTATTTCCATCACTAGATGGCGACTCTATTTTGTAACATAGCAATATTTTCAAAAATATTAAACCCGTCTTCAAAATATTAAAATTAATAAATCCATTACTAGATGGCGCCACTAACAGCCCACATCACTGTAGAATTCAATCCGAGGCCCGTTGCCATCGGTTCCCCCATGACATCGCTCTCGACCAATAGGGATAGACCTATGACATCACAGCACGCGTTGATTCTTGTTCCTTCTAGGAGATTCCAGAATGACGTCACGACCAATCCCTCAGAAGCTACTCAGTGACGTCACGACCCATCGTACACGACTTCACTTATACCATTAAAAACAGATATCCCCAACATTCCTCATAGCTTGGTTGGATAGATGCTGTACTAGCACGGAGATGGTCCGTGGTTCGATTCCCGGTCTCGGCCAAATATCTATTTTAATCAGAAAACAATTATTCAAGTAAAATGAACCCACTAACATTCTCCAATTAAAAATAATTAACTAAAATTCTCCAATTAAAAATAATTAACTAAAATCCTCAGAAAGTGTGACGTCACACCTTCCCCAAAATGGCGTCCCCCAAATGTATGACGTCACACCTTCCCCAAAATGGCGTCCCCCAAATGTATGACGTCATCCCAATCCCCCCCTCTACGAACCCGAGTTTGATTGACAGGTGGACACGCCCCTTTCTATTGTACTCCCCCGGCGGGGGTGTATACTACTTACATTGTAGAAAATTTGGAGCGGTTTCTTCCACTAGATCCGAACATTTAAAACTGCATCAAACATGATAAAAATCATCATTCAGTTCAAAATTAGATATTTATGTACTCTTGTACCAAAGTTTAATATTGATTCGCAAAAAAATAATGTATTTAACATAGAACTAAAATTTTGATGTTAGATTAAAAATAAAATAATTTTTTTAAAAGCAATAAAATATTTATTGGATACTTTTGATGGTTTCCGCAGTGTTGGCGGGATTTAAAACGGCTTGAAGTATCCGTTGAATCATTTGTCTTGACGATTGTGCGACGAAGTGTTGTCGCTTAGTTGACAGACACGCTTTCTGCAAGATGGCTATTTTGCGCGTTTTTTAGAAATCCCCTTCTCGTCGCCAAAACTCTTGTGTATTCAGAGTTAATACATCAAGTAAATAGTGAAATGTGTCCTTGTTGTACGGTTTCCTCTGGGTCCTGCTAGCAGTACTCGGCTAGCAATCGGAAGATTGCAAGTTCGAATATCGACAAGGACTTGATAAGTTAAGCTGTAGCGATCTCGTGATCGGAGGGCTGCCAGATCCTCTCCTAAATTACAAAAGTCGTTTAAAAATAATCGCAATTTCCACCGCCGTGTATGAAACACAGATCTGTACACAAACTGGATTTAGCGTCTGGCGGTTTCACAATTTGAACGACGCATTTAGCGCTCCCAGAAGCTCTTTTAAAGACCATTCGAGTGTTCATTGGGTGGTTTCAATCATTTGAAAGGTTATCAGATTGAATCATCTTTCATGGCTATATAACTATTGTTTGTTACATTTAGGAAAAGTATGCTCAATTAAAAAAAATTATGATGCTAAAAATGGCAACACATATGGCATTAAAAATCCCATGTCTGGTATTTCTAATGGCAAATTTAAGAGTCATCCTATATTCGGCCATGCGCGGTACAGTTTGTGTAAAGGTCAGTGGTATAAGGGCACGTCGAATCTGATCGTTGTCCAATATCCTATTGAGATTGCGTCGTCCGGTGCCAGTTCAGGTGTTATCCTCGTTATCACACCATGATTTAAATATATGAGTCAATGTATGTTCAAGAAAATAAACAAGCTACCACCATTCGAACTTCCAGTCTCCCTGTAAGCGAAATCATCTGGTCGAATAGATCCTTTGTTACTCCTTGCGAGCCTCTGAGGCGCAATAAGTGATGGTCTCTAACGGTGCTAGTAAAGAATCTTTCCCATTCTGTTCGCCTTACATCGAGGAGAGACGCAGAGCGAATTGCACAAACCGACCGCCGCACTCACCCATCGAGCAGAACTTGTCTGTCATGCACTGCCCCATGGTGTTCCTGGAGAAGCCCTCCTTGCAGTAGCAGCGATTCTTCGTCTCCGTTTTGTTGCTCGCCTCGTCTTCGGCGCGGAGGCAGTACTCGTCTTTTCGCCCGCTCGTCCTCTCCTCCTCGTCACGGAAGCAGCGGAGTTCTTTTCGAAAGAAAAAAATGAAGACACATTAGTAATGGATCATCATACAATTGACCTTGGACCCCTTTTTTAGCGTAGAATCGTAGCGATTATTTAAGAAGGCATACAGTAAGACGAAGCGCAATTTTCTATTGGTATTAATATTTACTAGAAGAAATATTCTTCGCACCGGGTGAAGTAAAACGATGTGCCAAAGGAATAAATGTATTTTTTTATTTATACTAAGGGCTAGCAACGTAAATTACTAGATATAGTATCTTAGTATTTCAGCCTTTGATGCGCAATGCAAGTAGGCGATTTGCGACCCACTCTTAGACACTTTCTTTTATTATAGACTAGCTGTTACCCGCGGTTTCACACGCGTTAAAAAAATATTATACCATTGGTTCTACCCGTTTATTCTTTTTCTTTTATTTTCTCTAAGGCCAAATAACGGGTCTATTGTTCCAACTTCTCCGAATGTTAGTTTTTTCGTTGAAGTATAATTCTTATAAAGAGTATATTTCGCCAAAGCAATTTTTGATCGCTCACTTTCAATTGTTTAAAACAATTTTTTTTAAATTAATTTATTTTAGAATTGTCAAGTTGTAGTTGTCAAGATCTTAAGATTTTATAACAATGTAATTTTATAATAATGCAAATTCTATTTTTTTTAATTGGCAATGAAAAAAATATATTCCAAAACCGTTAAAAATGGTTATCAACGGAAAACTAAAAGGAATTTTTAAATTTCAAACCTCCAGTGCACAATTAGAGATTGAACAGTACCTAAATATTAATTTTCCGACATGTCCGGGCATTTGAAGATAGTGTTTTGCGTGCCACAAACACATACACACAGACACTTTCTTTTATTATTATTATAGATTCATTTATAACCATCAAAATAAAATACTCATGTATTGGAGGAAAAAAACATTAAAAAAAAACTCGAAAGCACCTCACTTACTTGGCGGACACTCGTCTTCGGGCACGCACCTCCCTCCCCGCTCCCTGAGGTGCCCCTCCCTGCAGTAGCACCGGTGTCCGCACTGCAGCACGCGGCACCTGCCGCCCCCGCACCGCTCGCACGCCGGCCCGCACTCGCGGAACACCTCGTTCTCGCCGCACTCGTCCGCTGCCCAGGAGAGAGAGAGAGACATGAGGAAGGTGGTTGTTCTCGACATCTTTTCACTCGCTTTGAGGCAAGCCGCTCACTTAACGACCATGGAAGGGACGTGGATGCAAGAACCAGACCGGTGCATTTGTTTTCCGGTTTGCATTTTTCCACTTAACCCTATAAAGAAAAAAGATCCTCTATCGAGATGGGTGCAAGAACCAGACGGCCCTCAGCAATGGCTGTATAGGGATGGAAAGGAATAGGAGCTGTACATAGGTATCATACGATACAAGAACGTGTGTTTTTCGTCCTTCGTGAACAATTTTGGAAATTGGAGCTGCCTGGTTCTTACACCCATGTCTTCATGTGAACATGTCTTTCCTTTCAGGCCGGCTACACGGGAATGGATGCGGGGCATGTCCGCAGATTTCGCAATCGTCAAAGTAAAGGTGAAATATCGCCAAACTCGTATCACCGCAATCCTCTACAAAATCGCCAAATGTGTCGATTATTTGTCAAAGCTGTGAGCGTGGTAGCGAGCGAAAGAATATTTTACCCAATTAAAAAGTTGCTCAGTGAGGGGATACAGTTGCATTTTTCCAGTTGCCGTGACTGTTTTTTGAGGCATTGGGTTCTCTAGCGGCTAAATAGTTTAGTGGTCAGTGCGCAACTAGCGCACTGTCGGAAGAGTCTGTAAATCAATGTTTCCAAACTTTTGGACGTCAATGGACCACCTAGTTTAAAACGCGGACCACCACCTTTTAATAATACTAAATAATATTCAGAGGAAAAATATTTTGATATTAATATTAAGTATGATTCCAGTATATGGACCTTTCTACACGGACGCTATTTATTCGTATTTGCACCTGCTTCGCCAACTTAGATACTTTTCAGTAAAAGTATGGACTAGAAAAATACATCTCTTCAAATCTACTAGTGGAATAATTGCATTTAAAATTTAATTTACAAAGACCCCTATGGACCCCTTTGAACCTTCTCATGGACCGCCAGTGTTCCGTAGAACACGGGATGGAAACGACTGCTGCAAGGGTCTTGCTGGGAATGGGGAACAACTGAAGGTGACTGGTAGAGAAATTAACTTGTGTTTTTTTCGAACAAAAATTTGAGATGTTTTTATTTTGCGTAGAAAGATAAAATATTTCTGATTTTTTTAAAAAGTTTATTTAAAATATGTTTCGTAATATAAATTTTTACCTGTGAAAAATGTGAAAATTTAAAAATGTATCCCCCCCTCCCCCAAATTGTAAGGAACATGCACAGAGTAACAATGTGCTGCTCAGACATCTGTCTGACATTTGGAAATGGGTGACTCGAAGGTGCGTTTCATAATCGGATACTTTAATCAAATATTTTCCTTTAAGGAAATTATTAAAGTACACAAAGAAGTGATTTTAATGAGCGACAAAATAGTTTTAATTACTGTTGGTAATAACTATTAACTGAGAGTATATCTATTTCGAAGTAATTTAATAATTTTTCAAAGTTATTAAATTACACTAATCTAACATGAAACATTTTTCTTTCAATCTATTTTTAATTTTCACATTTCTAAAAATATATTCTGAAATAGTATTAATTGCATTTCTTTAACTTTTAAACAAAATTATGCACTTATAAGCTTAAAATAGTAGCTCGTCACAAACATTTCTTCCTATCTCAATATACATTTTGAAAATTTTTCTTCTTTCAAATAACTGACAAACACAAGAAAAGGCCAAGTAAACCAAATGACAATTTTCTAAGAAAGTGTGTCATTCTGCTGAAAGGTTCTAAAACACATTACTTGGGCTAAAATAAATCAATAGTTTGATGAAGTGAGGTTGAGTTTACAAAATTGTCGTCTTAAAGCAAGGCGGCACCCCCCATTCGTATGTTTACTTACCTTATCCGAATGTGTTTGAAGCGAAGTAGTTTACACTGAAAAGCAACTCTGACTGAATACATATCCTCAAGGAGTGTCATAGCAAATATTTCGGATACACAATCGGAGTGCGAGAAACAAACCATCATCGGACTCTTCCGATTTTTTTTTCATTTTCTCCTCTCTTATTCTAAAGAAACTTTTCGTGTAATCTGTGTGAACGGGGACAATTCTTAAACGATGTTTTTTCGCCCCACCTTCCTTTCTGGACCTCTGCATAGTCGCTATAGTTCAATTGAAAAAGTTTTTTTTTATGTGTACTGATTTTGTTTTGAAGTGTATATTTTTGTAAGTTTCAATTAGCCAGGTAAATGGAATTTATAAAAAGTATTTGGGCTAAAACAAAATGCAGATTTTTTTAGAAGATAGTAGAATATAAAAAGTTTCAGAATAATAAATAAATTAGTTTTGCTACTTCTGTTTTCTCTTTAATTTCTTAAATAGTATACAGCCAACTTAAATCAAACATTTTAATGCCCAAATTAACAGGATCCCTTTCCCTTTTTAAATAGCAATACATTTATTTTGATGTTAAATCCGGTTGAAATAAAGCAAGCAATTTGCAAGAGAAAAGTGCTATACACTACCAGATAACTTAAATTCATTTTTTTATAACAGTTCAGGTAATCTGCCTCTCAAATATGTTGCTCACAACTTGCACTCTAAGGCCCATTCTACACGAACGAGTAAAACGCGCGTGAGCATTTTCAGATGGCTCTGCGATGGACAAGTGACATTGCAATAGGCTTACTGGAGTTGTGTACATCGATGTGTTTGGCAACAAAATGTGTTTTGATGGAGTGCTCACTGGGCGCCTCGTGTCTCAGGACCTGCGCAGCCAGTGCCTTAGGAATGCGGAGGAAGGGTGTTGTTTGAATTGGCAGATTTGTACCTTCGGGAGATTCTCGTCTTCCGTCGTGCCATTTGCGCCCCTGTTAAAAGTAGGGGCCAGTTTTAAGGGGAGTTGTTGCTGAAGGAAGAAAGTTTTCCACCCGATCTCTCGATTGAAAAGTTGCCGCCTGGAAGTGGCTCAATCTTAATTTTTCACAAGTTGCAGTAGCTTCTGCAAAATGCTGCGATGATACTTTTTGTTCAAATAATGGAGCTAGTTTTCATCACATGCGACCGCTTCTCTATACATTTGAAATTAAAACCGGGAATTCTCAATCCAGGACTGCTATATACATTTCCAGCGTAGCCAAAAGGACCGATAAAAAACAAAATTTGGCAAATCACTGGTGTATTGTGTGAACGACAATTCGGGCGCAACTGGCACTACTTTTATGACGAACGCAAGTGGCACGTGTGCATTCTTCTATCATAGCACTACAAACTTATAAATGTAAAAGGAGTGAATTATCACTTACTTCATCTGGGCACTCAAGGCGTCGGATATACTATGACCTAATAATAACAAATCAATATCTCTTTTCGTTGCTTATCACGTTAACTATTAAAGCTCGATGTTATCCATACTCAGCACACACTATGAGGATCGTGCATGCAAAAACAAACTTGTCATAAATTCGCAAAAAACGTGTGGTAGATGCATTTCTAAGCATCTCCGAATTTTAAAGTTTTCAAATAAAAGGGATATTTTTGGAAATATTAATATTTTGGACAGAGGTTCTCTCTTTTTTTTTTATATAAAAGTCAATGCTTACTTATTTGTTACATTTTTTTTTATTTTGCATGCACGCTCCTTATATTCAGAATGTACAGACATTCATGGCACGGACAGGGCACTATGAACTCCTCCTCCTCCTCCTATTCTACTCACGGACAGGGCACCGGTGCACGGGCACGCACGCCCCCTCTGGCTCCAGCCGCACGAAGTTCTGTCGGCAGTCGCACCCCTTCTGGCCGCATCCCTCCGACCTGCCCCCGTCGCACACCCCCCGCCGCTCGCAGTCCGAGCAGTCGCTGAAGCACGTCTTGTAGAGTTCGTTCTCCGGGCAAGGGGGCGGGGGCACGAAATGGGAGGTCAGGAACTGATCTGGGGAAGAATGGAGAACAATGACCGTCAGCCGGAACAACTTTGCCGGTTTTCGAAAATGGTTATGTTTGGCGCCCTGCCAAGCTCCTGAACCCTATATACATCTATTAGTGTATACCTGTAAATACATGCCTGTGGTTGGTTCAGGTACTCGGCAGAGAGCCAAATGTAATCTTATTCATAAACCGTGAGTTTCCCCACTTCGCAAAATTGCCCGAATTGAAAGTACCCGAACTGGTAGAAATAGGGTTGTGAAAGGGGTTTAATCACACGAACTGGTTGAGACCGAATCAAAGCTGGGGAACATTTCGCGCTTTTCATCCGTAGACGCCGCGCACGGACACTGGATGGGTTGGTCCACCTCCGAGACGCTGGAACCCTCGGACGTCAAGCGCTGCGTCTACGGATGAAAAGCGCGGGGACATTTCCACCAGCTTTAAGGTGGGGAACATGTTCTCTCGTTTTACTACTGTTGCGTTTGCGTTTCTGATTCGAGACGCTGGATTGGGTAGTTGATCCATTCAATGAACCAATTCGGTGTCTCTCAGGAGAAGTGCGACCCCCTACGGAAGAAAACGGGATGACATGTTCCCCAGCTTTAAAAAAAAGGGGCTTAATCCAATGATGCAACCTATAGACACAGATATTATCTCTTATGTTCAGTATAAATATATACAGGGTATATTATTGGGTACATTATTATTATTTTTTTTTAATAAATATGAGGCTGTAGCTGTTTTTCTTATAAAGCGTATTACTAAAGACCATTCTACAAGGGCGCTATTAACGCGGGTTTGTGATCGGCGAATAAAAACAGCATGGGTTTTATTCACTAATCACAGGGCCATTGTAAAGCCAACATCGTCTATGACAAAACATTTAGGATGAAAATTTCAAAATCCTTATCCAGGTTATCGATGAAATTTCGGCGACGGCTGTTCAGGTATTGTCCTCGTCATATGACAACTTATAAAAGCAGCTCTGGTGCACATTGGTGCACCAGAGCTTTAATTAACCAAACCACGTTGGCGGAAATTGCGGATATTTTTAGACTAATTTTTCAGTAACGAATCTGGCAACCCTCCGATCCCGAGATCGCTACAACTCATCATCAAATCCACGTAGATATTCGAACTAGCAATCCTCCAATTACTAGCCGGATAGTTTAACAGTGGGCAACGAGGCCTTCAATCAATTTCAAGAAATATTCTTCCAAAGAGTATGTATATTGAATCTCTGTTCCACAAGTATGCCTGTCGAAAGAACCGTCAGCGCTCCCCCAACCTACGCAGACACGGACCTCCTTGAAATAAATAGTTCGAGAGAGATCTCCACGGCGGCTCCCTCTGGCAGATAATAAATAAAACTCACAAATGAAGTCTGAGACGGGGAATGATTTCGCCATTTTGATTGGAGGGGGGGGGGGGGGGGGGGGCATTCCGTATAAATTGAGTTATGGCCGAGTTCCTCCGGCGGGATGCGGGGGAACCCATTAAGATTCCCGAGAGGTCCCGCTCTCGGATAGTCTCTGCACTTTTGGCGAAATATCGCCTTATATGGCCACTTTGCCCACTCTGTTTACAGAAATAGTTGTCGGGATTCGAACCCGCGACCTATTGTTTTGAAGTCTCACGCGAAACTCATTGAACAACCAAGGCACATATTAGATCTTGGAAATATGTTTTTTATGCAATCTCTTTAAAGTTTTTAAAATCATTTAAAACTGTAACTGGAGTTTTGCAAATCCGAGCCCCAGGTGTACACCTTGAGGATGATGCGTAGTATGTATACATAAATTTTCAGCCGTTTATACACAAAGGAAGGTGTTTTGCGATCTACCAGATACACACTTTCTGGTGAATCGCAAATTCTTTATTTATTTTTATTATATAAAATATACTACTTCGGATAAATAATAAGTGATATCTGTACTGTAAATGTACCTTGGTTAGTAAGTAATATTTAAAATTACAGTACTCTAAGTAGAAGGCTATTTTTAACCGAATGAACAGCGCGCCAACCAAAACTCCAAAATAAAACAACCAGAAATTTTAAATTAAAATCGCCAAGTCGAAAGGTTATCAATTCGATTGTTATGTATTTTTGCGAATACTATTTAAATAATAATACTATTTTAATAATTCACATTTTACTATCATTTTCATACTTCATATTTAACTATTCCCATTTTAATTATTTTCCCCGTTTAACTAGTACTACTTAGTTTAGATAATATAATTTGTATCTTGATGTTTCCTGTTGATTATACGCATTCTATTCAAGTCGATTTGTTTCTTGAATATGCTGGGTGAGGGTTTATCTCTTACACGCGCACTCAAGCAGGAGTGGTTGATCGGGGCAGTTGTGGTTTTACTAGAGCTGCACATTGGGGTCTATCTCGGAGGAAGGATCCTTCTCATTTTCAACCACGGTGAGGGGACGAAGACAACGCCTGAGCTAGCATCCGGACGACACTAGAACATTGGATACCGATCAGATGTAACCTGCACCAGTCCTGTATACACGCCGGTGGTAATTGAAGATATTTCTGGACGATTTTTGTAATATAGGAGCGAA
The DNA here is from genome assembly GCA_963932185.1 of Troglohyphantes excavatus. Taxonomy (NCBI): domain Eukaryota; kingdom Metazoa; phylum Arthropoda; class Arachnida; order Araneae; family Linyphiidae; genus Troglohyphantes; species Troglohyphantes excavatus. The sequence goes on from OZ010674.1 coordinate 1,518,387, forward strand.
TCTGGCAATCTTATAAGGGCTACAGCTGAATTTTTGTCAAGTCGGCTTCGATTCGAACTCACAATCCTCTGATTGCTAGCTTCTCAACCGTCGGGGCAGAGGCCACCAGCACGCGGGGTTCCCCGTAGCAATAACAGGTGTTGCCATTTCAACCCTCCTCCGTTCGACTGTTCCGGAATGTTCCGCTGTGGGATCCACTCGTTTTTCCGGTAATACACTTCATTCTTAAATTGATATAAATAGTTTTTTTCCCCATATTTTTCAAATTTGCTTGATTTAGGTATAAGTTATATCTTTAAAAATAATCTCAAAATTAGGAAAAATAAAATAATTTTTCTAAAAAAAAATTTAAAACTATCCTAGAGTGAAAACAGTGTACAGCAAGTACAAGTGTAAATACAAAAACCTTTGTACTCAAGTTTCATCTTAAATGCGACACAGGGGAATTTCTTTTTATAATTGAAACGTTTTTCCATGAGAAGGGCATAATTTTTTAGACATTGCACACTTTTAAACAGCATGTAGAAAAATCTTTCTTCTCGTATATATCTTATATTCTTCTTTTCAAATGAACGCTTCTTTTTTAGAGTAATTTCGAAATAAAAATACAAAATCTCATATTAATTCATGTCTTCAACCCTCTAGCGCTTAGCAAATTATCTAATTTGCGTTTAATTTATAATTATTTTTCCTTGTCGCGTTTAACATGAAACTTGTGTACAAAGGTTTCTGTATTTATCGAAGAGTAAAGAAGATCGTATGAATTAGTGATTGTAAAAGTGATGGATGTATCTACAACATGCGAAATTCACTATTAGACTCAAGGCTCATGCCATATTGCTACAGTGTCATCCAAAAATTTAGAAATATTCATAAAAAAAAGTTAAGATATCTATTTTTATCTCACTGAAACTACGGAAGAAAAGGTATTAACTTAGAACTTTTAAGGAAAAAGAAACGCGTATAGTAAGTTGTGTGAATGACAAGCTTGGAACATGCCACTATTTGTCCTCAAACAGTTTAATGGTTTGGGTCAGTTTATCAGAAATGCCCTTTCTTAGTCCCCATCCAACATGTCAATTAATGCTTATAGCAGAACAGTAGAGGACAAGGTCCAAAAACAATTCAAACTTTTAGCCCAGTAGAGATAGCTCAAAAAAAGAGGTTGGCTTGCAAAAAATGGAGTAGTTTTGATTTTCGGGTATATTGTATGTATCGACCCCCTCGTAAAAAATCCAAGTTTTCGACCTCCCACCCCTTGTGCGTTTTCCGCCATCTTGAAAAAACCGCTAAAAAAAGGCACTTTTTAAAGTTTTTCCTCAATAACTCTCTTTCAGTACATTTTAGGTTAAAAGTTATTAAATTTCCTACAAATTTCATGTATAATATATTGAAAAATTCTGAACATGTACTGAGATATAGGGCCGTAAAAAACTATAAAAAATTCAAAAAAATGAAAAAAGTCAAATATGTCGTTAGTTTTACTTGAATAACTTTTTTCTGTGCAGTTTAGCGTAAAATGCATAATAACCAATCTTGTAGAGGATTAAATTTACTACAAGATCCATACAAAATATTTGTAATTACTACGAACAGATGCCGAGAAATGTTGAAATAACAATAACAATGTCGCACGTACTTTCCCTTCCTTCTCTTGCATATTTCCAGTTGTAGGAGTTTCGGTTCCCGTTCTGTTGTGTTTGCTCGTTTTTTTTGTTTTTAAGCTCTGTAGTGTGTGCTGTTTTGTTCAAAATGTCGAGTTTACATGGAACTGTGTGCTTTATCTGTGCTGAAAGTTTGAGTGAAGGTGAAACGTTCGTAGTGAAAGAGCTAGGCGAATTACGTGAGTCCAGTGTAAAGTGTAAACTTTCAACTCATTCTGCTTTTCTGAATAATGTGAACGAAGTCAGGGTTCATACTTCATGCCAAAAGAACTAATAATGACAAGCTGATTACAGCTTACCTCCGAAGGGCAGCTTCTCAGACTGCGCCTGGACCGTCCCGTAGATCGTTGAATGAATGTGTTTTCACTTTCAAACACCACTGCTTCCTCTGTGAAAACGAATTACCTAAGGATTTCGAGGAGAACCAGAAAAAATACACTTTGTATAGACGTGATAAAGTGTTTTTGTGTGGAAAACTGTCCATGAAAGAATCAATTTTGAGTATTGTCAATGCATGTGGGAGCCCATACATCAGTGATATGTTTCAAAAAGACTAGTTACAAAATTCTCAGTGATAACTGGTACGGCGAAAGGAAAAAAAACTTGGAAGAAGAAAGTTTTCGTATCTTTCAGGTTGCAGCTTACGTCATCGCAGAAGACATTCGTTCTCACGTTTATGACAATAGTGTGTATACACCTTCAGTTGACTTCCTTCAGGATGTGAAGTCTGTGATACCACCTTCTTTACTTTATTTCATGGAAAGTGTGATTATGAAACGTACTGAAAGTGTGATTATGAATGTACTGAATGTGACATTGTCACATTCAGTGATACCCGCAGTAAGATCACGGTCATTTTTGTCATCCCTTCTCTCTGGAGTAGGTACTTATTTGTACAAGAAATTTGGATCACGACTTCATCTTATTATCATCCTTGGGATTTTCTTCCAGTTATGATGAAGTTTTTATATTTGAGCTATCTGCTGTACTTCATGCGGACGCAACCCTCAAGAAAAATGTATTCTGCCAATTCATTTTTGATAAAGCTGACTTCAACGTTAACACTCTGAATGGAGAAGGTACATTTCATGCAATGGGAATGTTCATTTCTGTTACTCCTAGCACCTCTGTGATCCCAGATGCATACGAATCTGTTGTAGTTATTGGTGAATACATTGACCTTTCAGTATTGGTCACGGGTTTAGCACCAGACACTGTGTTCTTTTGCAAATCTGGTAGGAGCAACGTGGCAGATGCCTTGTACTCCAAAATATATAAAAATATTGTGGAAAACATTATTTTTCTACTTGCGATAAGTGGCTGCGATACGATCTCCGCTCTATTTGGGCAGCGGAAAATGAAGTTTTGTACCACATTAGAAAGTGATGTATTCCCCAATGAACGTATTACCATTTTCAAAGATCCAGTTGCAGAAAAAGAAAACATCACGGAAGCCACTGAAACTTTCCTTGTGGCCCTTTTTGGCGGTGACCTAAACATTTCTATAGATGAGTTGTGGTATCTTCGCTTTTCTAAAGCTGCTATAAACACAAAATTCAATTTTTGCTTGACTACATCCAACTAAGGATGCAGTTCAATATCATGCATGTAGAACTTATCTGTAAGTTCAAACCTGGATGAGGTATGAAAAAGACGCTCTCAAATGGGGCTGGAAGGTATTGGTGGCTTAACTCCAGTCCCAATGAGTAAAGAACCAGCACAACAGGCATTGCTTAACATGATTTCGTGCCAATGCAAAAAGACTTGTGGTAACAAATGCTTCTGCAAAAAAAGCTGGGCTTCTATGCTGCGTCTTCATTGTGGATTCCAGTCCAGCAGTAATGCACCAGAGGTTGAATTGAACATGGAAGAAGACGAGTTTGACGACCTACTGCCTATTGGTTGAAGTAATGAACTTTATACATCAATCACACCTGTGCTAAAACAACAACACTTTATGATGGATTTTTAATTTGAGATTTTGTATATATCATTAAAACAAAAGTTAAGATGCATTTTCAAATTGTATTAAGTTTAAATATAGGTATTTGTAAATGCTTTAAAAATTTGTGTTTTTCATTGTAAAGTTTTTGTATTCTCCTAAATTTGTTATAAATCTCATGTATTGCATGCAAGTTCTTGTACTACATACGTGAACTACATGTATATATTACATACATAATAGATTAAAGATATTACTTTCAGGAATACTAATTTCAACAAAGGGTGATATTTGCAGTTTACAGCCAACTTTCACCAAAATTGTTATTTCAACATTTCTCGGCATCTGTTCATAGTAATTACAAATATTTTGTATGGATCTTGTAGTAAATTTAATCCTCTACAAGACTGGTTATTATGCATTTTACGCTAAACTGCACAGAAAAAGTTATTCAAGTAAAACTAACGACATATTTGACTTTTTTCATTTTTTTGAAATTTTTATAGATTTTTACGGCCCTATATCTCAGTACATGTTCAGAATTTTTCAATATGTTATGCAAGAAATTTGTAGGAAATTTAATGCTCTTTAAAATTGTAATTGTAACTTTTAACCTAAAATGTACTGAAAGAGAGTTATTGAGGAAAAACTTTAAAAAGGGCCTTTTTTTAGCGGTTTTTTCAAGATGGCGGAAAACGCACAAGGGGTGGGAGGTCGAAAACTTGGATTTTTTACGAGGGGGTCGATACATACAACATACCCGAAAATCAAAACTACTCCATTTTTTGCAAGCCAAAATCCTATCTCTACTGGGCTATTTGTGAAGGATCACTGAGAAAAGTTTCCCTGTGCTTCAGTAGGAATAAAGTAGGAAGTGTGTGTGTGTACTGAATGGCCATTCCATGAGGCCGAGTAGTGCGCAACGGACTCTTGTCGAGGTAAAACCTGGCCAAAATTCTGTAATTTCGACAACGGGATAACAACATCATAATAACAACTTTTATGTGTTTTTAGAGGTTTGCAGGTCTTATTTTCATTAAATCGAGATATATGATGATTTTTTAGACTGAAATTACAATATACCCGTTTCTCTTTTTCATCTTTTACTAAAAGCACTTGACTGAATTGTTTTTTATTTTAAATATTCAACAAAACTAATAATATTTAATTATTTTTAATACAAATTAATTACTATTTAATACAAATAATTAATAATAATTAACTTAAGACTATTTAATACAATAATTTATCAATTAATCAATAATTTGAAATTTTAAAAGTTTAAAGTCTAAATTTTAATACATTAAAAAATATTTACCTCTCCAACATAATAGCAGAATGCCGTAGATGAAACGATATGAGTTTACAATTTGTTTTCTATTGTTTAAGTTAAAGTTTATAATTTTAAAGTTCTGACAACGAGAAACAATCACTGGAATCATCCGAAGAAGATTCCGCGTCGGAAGTCGATGCGTGTTCATCTATGGATTCCTCTTGAGGTATGCACAAAACTTTTTCAACATCTTTTGAGTACGAGTTGGACTTTTTTGTTGGCAATTTTCGTAAACCAGAGATTGCAGGATCAGACGCCAGCAAAAGTCGATTGAATACTTCAAGAAGGTTTTTTTCTCGAGAGCACTTTCTTGAAAATGATTCACGATAGTTTTTGAAATTTTTGTTAAGGGCTTCTTCCGTCAACATTCCAATAGGAATAATGGCACTTTTCACTACTTCTGGTCCATGAATCAATATTTTATGTACTGTTGTAGGCATATAATACCATGGATACAGTTTCACATACAATTGAGCTGTTTCCGTACAATAGTCCTGAAATTTGTCTTCCTGAATATTATAATTACTAGATATAGCTTGAAGAATCACCCGAAAACGTATGATTATTCGTTCATCAATCCCTGTTATAGCTGCAGAAAGCTCACTGTTTGTAAAAAATCGTCGGGCTGTGTTACCGTCATTTGTATTTCCATAGCCTACTTTTGGCTTATCTACAATGAGACCCATTTCATTTTTAAATTTCGCTTGAAGAGATATCTTGTTTAGTTCCAACTGTTTTTTTTTCATTTCCGCGCACTTGCCATTTACAGATGTTTAGTCTGTCAGCTATATGCAATAAACATTCAAAAAAGCGTATCCAAGCATGAAGTGTCGACAGTCCAAAGCGAAACGCCTCTGTATTTACTTCCTTTTTCGATACTTCTAAAATATTATTAAAATCTTTTGAAGTTGATCCGCATATGTAGCACCTCTGAGAAGATGAGGTAGATGTAACAGCATTACAAATTTTACCATCTAACATTATGGGAAATTTGAATATTAATGTTGTTGAATATTACTATTGTTGGCATAAGAACTTTAATTTGGTTTTCAATGTGATTAACGATATTTTTTGTAGTTTCTTCTGATTCTGATATAAACTGTATGAATATTGGACGACAGAAGCGAGGCGATGCTGGTCTCGGATTTTTCCAGATTATACTTTTTACATCATCCTGACAATCAACATACATTTGGAGTGGCACACATGATACGAGAAAAATATTGGAATCTGAAGAAGTATAGTAGATTGAAATGTTTGTTTATATTGACTTTGGCCTGAACTTCCATCACAACCCCATTTCGAAAGAAGTTTCACACTTCGTAATTGTTCAGATGAATAGCCATCGTAATCATTTAATGTAAATTCCACAATTCGTTGAGCTGTGTGGTCTAAAAGAGCTTGAACGCTCACCTCCACCTTCAACTCTTCGCATCGATATGATTTCATTTCCGGATAACACTTTTTCTTTGCTCTTTGTATAACTTTGTATGCAGGAAATACGCTTCCTGAATGACTTCTAATTATGTTATATTGATGTCGGGATAATTGAGCATCAATTAGTAGAGATAAAGCTCTATCAGCCGATACTATTTCCAAACATTGCTTTTTTTGTTTTGAAAATGACTCGGTATTTTGATGCTCTTGACGGAGAAGAAAATGTCGCATCTTTTATAAGTTTTGACGCATCTATTTTCCCACTAGCTCTCAAAGTCATTTGTGCTGCTTAAGCTAATGCTTTTGGAGTGTTCTTTGAACGTATAAGCTCAGTTTTCCTTCGTTTTGATCTTTCGCTGCTTTTGAGGAAATCCGAAGATGGTCGACCTAAACTTCTGTTTGCAAAAAACGGAAAACAAATTTCTTCGTCTAACCATTTCATATGTTTGAGAAGAAACTCCCGCTTTACTCTGTGGCTGGCTCTCCACCTTTTCGTAAAACTACACCAAAATTCTTTTACGACTTTTTCGGTTTCAAGGGAAAGTTCATCCGGACAATTCGTCATTTTTTTTACTTCAAGTTTAATCATATTTAACTTAGCAATTAAGAGCACTTTAGAAGGACTTTTGGAAAAAATGTCATACAATTTTCTCCTCTTTATTAAAATGTGATTTTCATGAGAACCTGAAACGAAAAGCTTTTTCTAGAGTGTTGCATAAAGTGTTTAGTATTACTCGTTGAAACACTTTTGGCAAATTATAAAAGTATTTTTTTCTTTCGTTTTTATTAGGAATACTTTAATTCTGTTATTAAAAATATATAACGTTGAGTTTCATTTGATTATTTAAAAAATAAGAGCCTAAAACTAATTGTTTTCACATTTAATTCATGGAACTATCAAAAACTATGTTTTACATATTATAGATTTGCAACCGTTCCTGCAAGTTCCTGCAAGATTTAAAAGCAGTTTTGAAAAGAACATTTTATGTAGTTTCAAACTGTATATCAGATTTGACGGCGCAAGGCGCCCATATATTACGTTTTTACTACTTTTTGAAAATGAGTGCAAAAAATATCAATAAATTTAAAAGAGACTATCTTAAAAATAAGAAAAAAATATTTAAACACTTCTAAACAAACCGATAAAATTATTTTACATTATACTTACCACTAGCAGTCGGTTCCATGATAAAGCTTAACTCTTCACAGATAAACCCATTTTTTAGAGACACCCAAAGCAAGCACCCGCACTAACGAAAATTCGCACTTGTTTTGAACGCTCCTGCAAAGGTCCACTTTCCACCCCCTACAGTTATTTCGTAGAAGTCATAATTTAGTCGGGAAGGGTGGCATAGGGTGCTCAAGTTACTTGTCAACAACCCCACGTGGTCGGAAATAGATAAGGAACATTTTAATTTTTTTGCTTTTTGGCCAGCTTTTGGGTGTTTCTGCCCCACTGTGCGATGGTTCGAGATCTATCTCGAAGGGAAGACCACGGAACACTGCCTCTTAAATTTGCCCCATGATCAGATGACGAGGACAACACCTGAGCTACCGTTAAAATTGAATACTTGCGTACTATTCACCGGGAGAAAAATTGACAGAAATTTGTAGCCGCGTCTCCATTGAAGCAGTTTAAATAGAGGTGGTGCACGTTTCTTAACTATGTATGGAACCGCAGCATTTTCCGGCGATTTGTCCGGTGACTTTGGCGACTTTGCAGAAATTTCCGAGTGAGCAACCCTATTAGTATTCGGACAGATGAATTATAAATGAAGCGAAGTTGTGGCTTGAAAGGGTGCGATCGGGGGAGGATAAGAATCTGGCCCCCTGGGGAATAAACCAAAAGGACTTTAAACAGTATTTAAATGGAGGCATCGGACGGTGAGAACTTCCCTCAAGGAACGGGGGGCAGCCTCTAATGAGCAACGCTGTGGGTTTCGTCGCTCGTGCAAAGGGCAGCCGCCATTTTTGCAGGTAATTACATTCACATCGTCCCCATTTGCCACAACAGTAAAGGGAGTCTGAGCACACCTGTGATTGAAACGTGTATAAGTGTGAGATTATAAAAATGTACGAGGAATGTGTTCCACTAATTGAAGTACTCGACGTTGAAACGGCTGCACGCAGAGAGTTGGCCGATTTCTTCATCATGGTGCTATCTGGTGGTTTTAGTAAAGAAGTCATTTCTGACTTAAAGAGAGAGAAAGGTGGATGGGGTTGTTGTTTCGAAATCTTATGTAGACAGTGACTTTCCTCTTGTTCCGAAGATCCAGTGTGCAAAAGTTCATCAAGCTCGAATGCAACTGTAGATTTGTATCAAAAACAAACCCACATGAACCTTTTCTTTATATATATATATATATATATATATATATATATATATATATATATATATATATATATATATATATATATATATATATATATATATATATATATATATATATATATATATATATATATATATATATATATATATATATATATATATATATATATATATATATATATATATATATATATATATATATATATATATATATATATATATTATATGATCACTGAAAGGAATTGCGGTGGCGGTGGTCCTGTCGGACGACTAACGAGTTGATTGGTTGGTGTCGGTTCGGGCCTATTGCACGTTAAATCTGTCCTGGTCCAAATCTCAGCGTGGGATACCAGTTCAGGTATGTTTATGAGGCTTTAAATCTGATCAGGGTACAAAGTCCTGACAACTATTGAGGTTGCGTCGGGTGCCAGCTCAGGTGTTGTCCTCGTCATCTGACCATGGTTCAAAAATACGAAGGCATCGTTCCCGGGTCTTTCCTTCGAGATATTCCCCGGACCGTCGCCAATAGCCCAATGTGCAGCTCTAGTGCGATGTCAATCAACCAAACGAACCCTTCCACACTAAAGGTCTTAGCTAACATACGGAGAGTTGCAGTCCCAATCATCCTGCGATTCGCCCAGACAACTGTCGTTCCCCTCTGGTGTGTGTTCCGTCCACTGAACTCTAACTGTAACTGCTGGAAGGCTCAAACTTTGTTTCCTCTACGGGCGCGTTGAAACCAATTGAAAGCTGCCATACTGTGTCCCAACATTTTTTTAAAAATTATTTAGTGGTGTTTTTTATTACCAAAGCATTGTAGAAGTATTAAATATATATAAATATTATATTTTCTTCTTATAGAACTAATTTTTATATTGCCAAACAGATAGTTTTTGCTCTTGCTTTTTAACTACTTCTACTTTGACTTACAAATGACTTCCTATTTTAATAGCAGATTACATTTAAAATGGGTTTAAAAATAAAATTAAAAAAAACTTACCCAAAAATAATATATGTCGACGTATTTTAACATGAAAAATATACGAAATATTGCGGTATCAAGAAAAGTGTGCCCCATCATGGCGGCCTCCATATCGGCTTCAAGTCAACAAAATGTCTTGCCATATCCAGAAGTTACAGTTAGAGATCAGTGGTTCCGTCCCGCATCGGGATTGACGGATCAACGAAGAGGCAGCTCTCCACAGTCGGATTGTGACACGATGGGTCTCAACAGCGGACCTCCAGAACCGAGTTCGGACAGAATGCAAGCAGATGAGTCAGATCAGCTGGTTTGCATCTAAGTATTTTTTTTTTCTCCACCTGGACCCGGCATACCAACCAAAAACCCGAATGCATCTCCAACGAGAGGAAGAAACTCTCCTCATCTCACGTCCTTGAATCCGAAGCAGAAGTATCCTCCACAACGAAGGAAATACAGTTGCTCAGTTGGTAAGTTTCAGCTTCTAATCAGAGGATTGGTGGTTCGAATCCGTGCGATGGACTTGACATAGAAAAGTAAAACAGTAGTGATCTTGCGATCGGAGGGTTGCCAGCTTCGCTACAAAAGTACTAGAAAGTCGTCCAGAATATCCAACAAATTATACTGGCGTGTATACGGGACTGGTGCACGATAAATCTGATCGGAGTCCAAAGTCCCGATGTCTATTGAAGGCGTTGGGTGCCAGTTCAGGTGTTTCCTCGTCATCTGACCATGGTTCTAAAATAACGAGGTGCATGTATGAATGTGTGTGTGAATGTATCTTTCCCCGAACCGTCGCCAATAGCCCACTGTGCAGCTCTAGTGCGACGTTAATTAACCAAAACCAAACCTCCTTTAGTAAGGATGGTTCGGTTTGATTATTTAACGTCGCACTAGAGCTGCCCAGTGAACTATTGGCGACGGTTCGGGGTCTATCTCGGAGGAAAGATACGAGAACGATGCCTTCGTATTTTTGAACCATGGTCAGATCACGAGGACAACACCTGAGCTGGCACCCGACGCAACCTCAATAGTTGTCAGGACTTTGGACCCCGATCAGGTTTATCGTGCACCAGTCCTGTAAACACGCCGGTATAATATGTTGGATGTTCTGGACGACTTTCTAGTATTTTTGTAGCGAATCTGGCAACCCTCCGATAAAAAGATCACTACTTTTTTTTTTACTTTTCTTTGTCAAGTCTATCGCACGGACTATAACTAGCAATCCTCTGATTACCAGCTGAACACCTTTATCCACTAGGCTACCGGGACCACTCTTTAGTAAGGAAGATATGGAGATGAAAGTTTGGTTTGGTTTGGTTAATTAACGTCGCACTAGAGCTGCACAGTGGGCTATTGGCGACGGTTCGGGGTCTATCTCGAAGGAAAGAACCGGGAACACATACACACCTCGAACACATGCACCTCGTTATTTTAGAAGCATGCTCAGATGACGAGGAAACACCTGAACTGGCACCCAACGCTAGACGTCGTGACTTTGGACCCCGATCAGATTTATCGTGCACCAGTCCCGTATACACGCCGTTAATTTTTGCGGATGTTCTGGATGAATTTTTTATTATTTTGTAGCGAAGCTGGCAACCCTCCGATCACAAGATCACTACTTTTTTTTACTTTTCTTTGTTAAGTCCATCGCCTAGGATCGAACCAGGAATCTTCGTATTTCCAGCTGATACCTTTAACCGCTCGGCCACCAGCCACATAGGGATTATTCCTCTTCGATACAGGGGCCTCCGTGGCCCAGTGGATAAAGGCGTCAGCTGGGAATCAGAGGATTCCTAGTTCGATCCTGTACGACGGACTTGACGAAGAAAAGTACAAAAAGTAGTGATCTTGTGATTTAAGGGTTGCCAGCTTTGCTACAAAATACTAGAAAAGTCGTTCAGAACATCCACATAAATTATCGGCGTGTTTACGGGACTGGTGCACAATAAATCAGATCAGGGTCCAAAGTCCCGACGTCTGTTGAAGGATTTGGGTGCCAGCTCAGCTGTTGTCCTCGTCAAATGACCATGGTTCAAAAATACGAGGCAGAGCTTTGGGACTTTCCTTCGAGATAGTCCCCGAACCGTCACCAATAGCCCACTTGGCAGCTCTAGTGCAACGTTAATTAATCAAACCAAACCACTTGAATCCACGCCACCAAGGGAATACTAGCAAAGCTTAGATTGTGTGCTAAAAGCATAAGCCTTTGAACTACACCTCCATACCCTGGATGGACGTATTTTTTGGATGTTTACATATTTTAAAAGGACTGGATGTTTTGCATTACTTCAAGTAAGGAAACTATTTATTAGTTTACATGTTCATCTGTGTTTTTTTTTTTGTCATTTGTATTTGTCATTTATTACAAAGCCTTTAAGAGTTCTTTTATGTATCATGTTTGAACTAAAACGGGATTTATTAAATATAATATTTCAGTAAGGAAAATAGTAGTTAATAATAATTTTGTATGTTTTTGAATCTTTGGTCGTGCGCAATAGAAGAGGTCACCCTCGAAATCAAACGCAGTGTGCTCATTAAATCAGTTCTGCCCGACAAATTGTTAAGAAAAATAAAGTAATGATGTTTTTAATCAATATACGTTAAGAATTAATCATATTTAAAAAGTACTTTCTAATAAATGATGTGTGTGTTAAAAAAGTGTTCCAATTACTTTTCTACCGTCTTAAAATTTCAATACTCAAGATACCAATCCTAACAATAGAATCTCAGTGAACCTTTGTCTTCCTGTTTAGGTAGAAATACCAAATATCCGACAAAAAAATGCTGCTCCGAAACAATACTTTTAGTAATTTATAGTTGTTGTTTTTTTAAAAATAAACCCAAACAAAATTTAAATTGAATTGAATCTGTGTAGTGCGCTATTAATTCGCTGCAAAAACAATTGCAAATCTGGGTGCTAGAACCAGACAGCTTCACTTTTTTTTGATTTCCCTTATTCCTATAAAGAAAATATCTTCTATCGATGGCCAGACAGCTCTCAGCGATGGCTGTGAAGATAGAACGAAGGAAAAGGAGCTGTGGTGGTGTCTCATACTGTGTGAAGAAATACGCAGTGCTTTTGGTCCGTCCTGACATTTTTTGAAAACTGGAGCTGTCTGGTTCTTACACCCACGTCTTCAATTATGTATAGATTCAAACTTTTCTATCTCATTCTGGTGGTATGCATTGATTTGATCAAATTTTGTTTTCAAATTAGGTTAAACAGAAAATAAAAAATAAAAATAATAAAAGCAGTTAACTTAACCATGGCATTAAACAAAATTTTTATTTTTAAAACTGTGCAATCAATATATTTCAAGAAAAAAAAACAATAGTTTCGAAACGCGCTGTGCTTTCTTATGAACTCTAATCTTCAAGCAGATAAACTTACGTATCTTATTTCCATTCATTTGTGAGAGGCTTCCGTGGCCGAGCGGTTAAAGGCGTCAGCTGGGAATCCGAAGGTTCCTGGTTCGGGCCTAGACGATGGACTTGACACAGAAAAGTAAAAAAGTAGTGATCTTGTGATCGGAGGGTTGTCAGTATCGCTACAAAATACTAGAAAAGTCGTCCAGAACATTCGCAAAAATTAACGACGTGTATACGTGACTGGTGCACGATATATCTGATCGGGGTCCAAAGTCTTGACGTCTATTGAAGGCGTTGGGTGCCAGTTCAGATGTTTCCTCGTCATCTGACCATGCTTCTAAAATAACGAGGTGCATGTATGAATGTGTGTGTGAATGTGTATGTGTTCCCGGGTCTTTCCTTGGAGATTGACCCCGAACCGTCGCTAATAGCCCACTATGCAGCTCTAGTGCGACGTTAATTAACCAAACCAAACCATTCATTTGTGTACAGTAGAGGGACAAAGCAAAGCAATGACGTCGAGTGGTCAATGCTTCTTTGTAAGCGTGAAAGAGGCACTCGCATCAATTTAGCCTTAACTAATTCATTCATTCATTCACCTCACCACATTCATGCTGCATTCACACTTGGTTTTAACACCACTCCGCGTAATAATCATCTCACCTGCCGATTCCCCGATCTCGAATCTTGTAAGAGGAGCCATAAGTTAATTTCATCAAAGAACCGACCGATGCCTATTTTTTATATAAAGGTACCTTTACACTTATCCACCCCCCCTTTTTTTTCTCCATTCAGGAACACGAAGGAGTCCGGAGCCTTTGGATTCGAAACTAATATTTGCGATTCCACTTAACATTTGAATGGCTTTCTGGATTCCCCTTTGAAAGGAAAGCAGCGTGAGCTCTCAAATGGATCTCCACTTTTCTTTTTATATTTGCGTGTCTCCCCAAATGAGAAGGGAGCTTATTTTTGTCTTTGAAACCGGCGATTTTGAAATGGAAACTTCAGCCCTAAGTTTTGTGGGTTTCGATACATACTTGCAGTGGCGTAGCCAGCATTGGGTTACTTTGGGCAAAAAAAAAATACGAAGATCTTTTTTCTGATTTTTACAGAGAAAACACACGTCTCATTTATTTCCTGGTCTACCCCACGTTGTACCGGGGGGGGGGGGGGGGGAGTCCGGTCATTCAAACGTTGGTGGGAGTCCGACCCCCCCAATAATTTGGAAACCCTAAAAGTTGTGAATTTCAAGGTTTGAAAATACCCGAGTTGGGAAAATTTATGTCTGAAGAAAATTAATAATTTTAACAAATGAAAGCAAAAACACCAAGGTTATTAAGGGAAAATTAGAAATTGTCCAACTTGTAAAATTAAACTTAAATTCGTGTGTTTGGTTTCAGAGTTCACTACACACTTTATACTCCCAAGGCTACAGATGGAGTTGACTAATGCAGTCTGCAGCCGACACAACGCTAACGGCGGAACTGTTTTATAAATTTCATTGTAATTTTTTTTATTGCGACAAGCGAAAAATTTTTTTAACCGTGGCATAGTTTTCTTAAAAAAAAGAATCACACATTTTAAATATATAACAAATTCTTTAAATTAAGGAGCAATGTTTTCAGATTTCCAGACAGGTAGGCGCCTAAAAAAATGCTCGCATCTGCGCATTCTGTTGTTCTTTATTGTCAAAGTTATATTATATGTTTTAACGTTCAGCTTATCATTTAAAGAATTTTAAAATATATGGCGTTTATTTACGCGAACGTCACACAGTGTTCTTTTTATTAAAATAACTTCTCTTTTAATTGTGTTAGGTGTGATTGTCTAAATCAAAATCCACTCCTTTTTATTCGAAAATCACTTTTGTTTCATATAACTCTATTGGTTTTGCCTTCCACAATGTAAAATTTCTTCGAGCTAATATTCGAAGCGCCATGGCGCTTTGAATATATGGGACTGGTGCGCCGATCCCATATAAATTTATCGTCTCGTGTCTAGGATTTTTTTTATGTTTCGTTTTGTGATTGGTTAGTTGAATCTTCCCTTATTGTGTCCTGATATTGTGTAATGTTGACGCAGTGCGTTTTCCTTTATGTTTTCCTATATATATATATATATATATTACCGGTTTCTAATAGAAACTTCCAGAACTTTCGATGGGTTCTTTTATTTAATTCACCCCTCGGTTAAAAAAATCATTCATAGTCCCCAAAAATTTTATGCGCGGAGGACGCATCTTTCAGTACCTATTCTCTACCTAATTTTATGTGATATGTGTTTCGTTTTAACATTAACTTCGGAGGACTCTCTCTTTGAATACTTTTAAGTTTATTGAATTTATTTATAATAATTTAAATTCCAGTTTTCTTGCATTGATTAATTTAGAATTAAAATGGTTATTAATTAAAAAAATTTAGAATTTAATTACTACTTGATAAATATGGTCATATTGGTATATAGGTACTTTTTGTTTTTGAATATTATTTTATTTATGTTTTATGTTAAGATTAGCAATGGCTATTGGGTTGGCACAATTGTCGAGTCCCTTTGACTCCCACTATTTACAGATCACGTTACCATTTTCAGAAAATAGCTGTATTTGTTTACCCCCCCCCCCCCCCCCTTATGACTTCCACAATAAAATTATCTATAAAAAGTTGATATATGTTGTTAAGTTGGAAATAGGAATTTTTAGCAATGCTGAGTTCGGAATTTCCTATCGTTAAGTTTGTTTTGGTTAATTAACATCGCACTAGAGCTGCACATTGTCCGTTAAACCTTAGAACGGACACTGCACTGGAACATGCATGCAACAAATGTTGGTGTCACAACGATGATTCGGGTCTATCTCGAAGGAAAGACCTAGGAATAATGCCTCGTATTTTTTAATCATGGTCAGATAACGAGAATAACACTTGAGCTGGTATCCGTACCCAACGCCGTTAAGTTGGGAATTTTGAATCGTTAAGTTGGGAATTTCGAATTTCTTGTCTCAAAGTTGATGCACATTCGTTTGAAAATTTTTATGGGGGATTATTAAAAAGTAATATTTAACTATTATAAATACGAAGGGAGCATAGTGGAAAAGTTGGCTAAATTTACGAAGGGTGGGGTCAACAGATTCTCGTTTAAATCTGTGTTCATAACCTTTTTCTGGATTTTTTTCTGCGGCGCTGCATCTCGTGCTGATGATTAGGCAAGCATTTTTTCATTATCTAGCTTCACTGATTCTACAAATTAATGTTTTGTTTACGAGCAACGCCAATTTCCGTTATGATTTTGCCATAATGCGTCGTTTTGCAGCGTCGCGCAACCAATGAAACCTCCTCCCCATGTCACGTCACAGTCATGCATGATAAAATATTAAACGGAAAATAATGATTATTATTCTGTTATTTTTAATTATATATTAAAGAATTATTTACAAATTTAAAATTACTACTTAAAATTTATTATTATTAATTAAAATTACTAATTTAAAATTGCTTCAATCCGGACCCCCATCAATATTTAGCTACAGACTTAAATCCCAGTAAAATGTCAGTCAGGTTTGTTAGTAATTTAATTTAGGAAATGACTGAAGATTAACCTTCAAAAATTAAGCTTTTAATTTACATCTTATTTATAATTTATATATATATATATATATTTAATTAATTAAAATTATTGTTTAGAATTTTAATTTAAAGCTACTGTTTAAATTAAAAAATATCATAAATTAAATTCACTAATTTAAAATTACTACTTAAAACTTATTATGATGAATTAAAATTACTAATTCAAAATTATTAATTAAATTTTATTCAAATTATTAATTAAATTTTATTCAAATTATTAATTAAATTTTATTCAAATTATTAATTAAATTTTATTCAAATTATTAATTAAATTTTATTCAAATTATTAATTAAGTTTAATTAAAATTATTAATTAAATGCAATTAAAATTATTAATTAAATTTAATTAAAATTATTAATTAAATTTTATTCAAATTATTAATTAAATTTTATTCAAATTATTAATTAAGTTTAATTAAAATTATTAATTAAATGTAATTAAAATTATTAATTAAATTTTATTCAAATTATTAATTAAATTTTATTCAAATTATTAATTAAATTTAATTAAAATTATTAATTAAATTTAATTAAAATTATTAGTTAAAAATTGCTCAAATCAATTATTAAAAAAAATTATTTGGTTTTGGTCAGACCAAAAATAATTTATGAACCCCCCTCATCGAACAATCCTGGCTACGCCACTGCATACTTGAATCGATGATTACTTTCGTTGTATTAAATTAAAGTGGAATTAATCCTTCGAAATAATTCATGATGGGTGTATGTGAAGTCAAGATTATTAATTCCCATTTTTTTTTATGTGAATACTTCTCTCCTGTCGGTACGGGGATACATGTGTTCACGGAGTCGCATAGTGAAAAATGAAATTTGTAAAATCTTTATAACTTCACGTGGAATCAGAAAATGGCGATAAATGACATACCATCGTGTAGACAAAGACGAGGCGTTTCGAACAGGTTGATTATTAACCATTCCGCATTTGACCTTTGTACCAAGTTTGGTGGGGAATATCGCCCATAACAGCAATACCGCTTTTGTCTGCATAACTCAACGTGTAATCAGCTTATGTAAATAACTGACATACCATCGTGTGCAGGAAAGTAAGACGAGTCGACCAGGACGATTATTGACCCATTACCTCCTTTTGATCCATAGAGAGGAGTGTCGCCCTTGGCTTCAGTATGCGCTTCCGCCTTTAACTCCATAGAGAATCAGCCTGTGGGGATTATTGACCTACCATCTTGTAGAAAGGGTGGGCCGCGTCAACCAGGTAGGCCATTTATCGTTTCTTTCCTCTGATCTTTGAACCGCGTGGGGCCCAAAAGTATTTATGAACCAAACCTTGTGGTACAGTGCGACCCCTGTACTCTCAACTGAATTTATGTACGAAATAGATTGACAAACAGTAAGGTTTGTGTCACTGCCAACTCACCTGGAACAGTTATAACTTTATATTTATTTGTTCCGTGACAATTTTCAATTAAAAGATCTCAACGGATCAGAACACAGTCTTCGTTCTTCTCTTATTGTAAAAGGGAAGCATGAATAAGAATATGTTTTTTAATCGGCCTACAGTTTACGAAATTGTCCCGGTATAGCGTTATGTCGTGTAATTAACAATCTTACATTATTCTTTAATTTTGTCCGCATTTCAGCAACTGCAGCAGCGATGTCGATAATTCTGTCCGATCACAAACTATTTACTTCTAAAATGCGCTTACAACTAGCTTTGTACTTCACTTTGATTATCAAATGTAGAATGAATTAATGAAATAAAACTCACTCATAAATAAATAAAAACGGACGCCAATGCAATTTGTAGCAACAAGAATCTGAAACTTTATTTAATCCAACCGACTTTTACAAAAATTCAACATATTTACAATTCTGATATTCAAATGAATGCCATTCAACTAAACAATACTCTCTGTGGCAGTGACGCCCACTCACTTTTTATACACAAATACAGCCGCGATATTACAAATCCTTTGTATTAAAATAAAGAAAATTATTAGTTTACCATGGCTTGGTATGACTAACATCCAATGTTTTTTTTAATCAAAACTTTCATTGTTTCTGCTTTTCAACTTTTAAAATTAAATCTTAATTTGATTTATAATTTTACTTCTTAACCCATAATTCATCTCTCCATGAACAACTTGCATCGGGAAGATGATTTTTTGCTATTTAGTGATGGATTTTAGTGATTCATAGAAACAGAAATGATTTGGAATTTTGAAATATTTTATAATTTGTCCGTTTCATGTTAGGTGAAAGCATATTTAGTGGCTTCCATTGAACACATTTACAATGTCTTAAGAAAAATGATGATACTTTATTTATTAATTGAACTATTCGAACTGAAGTTCATCAAGGTGCACATTTTGTTATAAAAATAAAGAGGTTTATTTTTATAACAAAATGTGCACCTCGATGAACTTCAGACCTTTTTTAAATTGCAAATCGATCTTTTTGTCATGCTTGCGAAGGGTCGCAAAAGCAAAATGCACTTATTGTGACATGGCGCTTTATCTTCAAAACATTCTCAAAGGAGAGATTTGAATGTATTTTGCTCTGATAATTGATCCAGCTTTAGTGATGACACGAAAATCCGACATGCATTGTAATGAGGGAGCTCAGGGAGTGTCGATATAACGGACGCAGCCTCTCTCCTTCTTTTCGAAACAACACGCGAGATCCCTTGCACTCGAAGAACATCTGAAACGTTATTTTTGTTGAACATCTGTTTCTTTTGAAAGAGGTCTTTTTTGAAGTTTAGGTCGGATAATATTATAAAAATATTTTTTAAAAAAAAGGGATGCGTGGAGCTGAATATTAATCACGACATAGGAAACACATATTGAGTGTTTTACTACGATATGTGTTAATTAATAAAAAAAGAGGCCATTTCAATCTGAAGAATGTTTTAGATTAACACACACACACTGGATGCTTCTAGAAGACAAAAATAATTGATATTAGAATGTGTGTTGAAAATAACTTGAAAATAAATAAAATAAAATTGAAGTTAAATAAAATTGAATTCAAGGAAATGGTGTTCTCTTTCACTTTATATACAACACGTCGTTCATTGGGTGACGACTTCACGGAGGCGAAGCTCGAGTGGGGTGCAAAGGGAACAAGAAATGGGTCGATACCCAAAAGTGTTGTCATACTTTTGAATGGTATCTACATAACCTGAGTTTGCTCAAACGAAAGAAAAGCGTTTTTTATGTTCAGCTCGTTCAATGGGAAGGACAGGGTGCAAAAGAACATGTTTATTTATTTTGGTGACTGGGAGTCGCCCTTTGAGGCCGATGGGTTCACAATCTTGGGTATTTTTTTTTATTATGAAAATGAAATTAGTCAAAGCAATGTCGTCTCTTTGAGAAGCTTGTACTTACACAGCGTTTCGTCAATTTCACGGAAGGCAGACACCCCAGCAATCCACACCAGCATTGTGAGTGGAAGGCGAAATCTCATTCCCATGAGCTTCTCGTCACCCATGGTGATTATTACTTGCTCCGAGTGGAGAATCGGGTGCGCGTTTTTTCCCCCTCCGTGAAGTCAACAATCCTCTCCATTGGAACAGGTGTCGGCTGTGATCACACTGGAGCACCCAAACACGTGAAAATGCATCGCAACGAAAATATGCTTATTTCCCCCTTCTTACTCATTGTGCATATAAGTGAAAAGACGTCAGATACCCACACACTGTTTCTTAACGGATAGAATGTACATTTACACTACACGAATTTTGTTTTGGCATTTTATGATCCCAAATTTTAAAACTACAGCAACAGCAGCAATCATAGGCGGATCTAGAAAAAAATTCGGGGGGTGGGGGGGTACATATGGACCCCGTAGCTCTCCCAAAATAAATGTAAACTATTACCTTTTTTTTATAAATATTATTTCAGTAATTTTTTTAATTAAGTCTATAAATATGTATAATTAATTAAGTCAACAATATGCATCATTAATGACCTAATTAGCATTTTTTCCGGTAAAATTGTTAAAGTTTTTAGCTTTAATTTTCAACAATTAATAATTTTATTAAATTTTGGCTAACATTATCGATGAAATATGAAATTGTCCATTTAGAAAGCCAGTAGTCAAACAAAATAGGGACCACCATAGAAATACAAGGTGGACATTTATCGTATCGTAAAGACGTGACTGACGCACGCCGGTCTATCTCTACCCCTAAACCTTGACCTGTGGAATTTTTGATTTTGACGATAACTCTGTGCTGTCGCACTTCACATACAATTTGTTTGGTTGCTCCGGCATTCATTATCCGTTGTGTGTGTATCGTGATGGACATACCAGTTGTGACGCGAAACGTCTTTAAAGTCAGGTATCGATAAGAGGTAACATGTCGACAGAAAAAAAAAATTAAACAAAAAAAAATCAAATGAAAAATTTTAAGCAAATTATCTACTTTCGATATACTCAGGAAGATGAAATTTGACAGAGTGGTTCCTCATATCTTAAATAAGATAGTCTATTTGTGAACATCTAGCTCAATACCCGTTCTTCGCAAGAATAAAAATTCGCTTATCACTCATTCTTCTACTTCTCGTATACCCAGGAAGATAAAATTTGGCAGAGCGGTTCCTTATGCGTTAAATAAGAAGAAAAACTACTCGAGAACTTCTTGCTGAATACCCGTTCTGAACACGTTAAAAAAAAACTGTCAACAAACACGCGTTTTCAAAGCAAAACGAACGCCATTCACTTGTATCCTTTAGATTGTAACGGATACAAGTTGATTCACTTCCATAAACTAATTTATAATGAAGAAATATACGCAAACTTTGTATAATATATACTTGACCCAATACATTTTCACCCGAATGCACTGTTGAGTTTGACTTTACGCGCCTTAAACCCAGCTGACGTCTTGATTGATGCAGCCAGCCTAATTTTTTAAAACCACTGTCGGACTCACTGGATCTTAAACATGTATAAATACAATTAAAAATGACATTAAAATTTTGATCCTATGTAAGCTATTTTTGTAATTTTCTGCTACATATGCTTATCGTTCATTTGGAAGAGGAGTGCTACAATACGGAATTTTCCCTTCTGTTTTTCTTGCGACTAGGGATGAGCGATATTAGAATAACAGTTAAAATATATTATTATTTCTATTTACGATAATTAAAGATATTATTTGTAAAAACTAACAGTTCTTTACTTCCTCAAAAAAGTAGTATTTCAAAATCGAAAATAGATATTGAATAAAATAAGTTATTCAAACAATTAATAGATTAGCTGTTTAATTTGATCAGAAACGCAGAAACCGTCAAAAAGAGCAAGTTAAAAACAACTAAAAAGAGCAAGAACAGGTTAAAAAATTAACAGGTAAAAAATTATTAACATGTTACTAAAAAGTAACCGGAATAGAAGAACGATCTGCTCCCACTTTCAAAACGGCCTTGGTTGAAACAAACTTCTTCCTTGACAACTTTCCTCTCACGTCGCAGTAACGAACTGGATTGAATATTATTTACTTCGTTATTGGCACATGTTCAAACTTAACAAACGATTGAAAACGATCCAAAACATTTCTTGATACTATTACGAAAAAAAGATTATTACGATAAAAAAATATTTTAATATCAGAACTCATTCGTTCCAAATATATTTTTTCGGAGGTTATCGATATTGTCATCGTTTATCTTATGATTGAATCGGGATATTTTTTGAAGCGTTCTAGTCGGCGAAAGTTTGTTTTGTGGGAAGGATCCAGAATGTTCGATTCATTTGGTGTGGGGAAGATGGTGTTGTTCAGAATGAATCAGTTTTCGCGTGTATTTGTTTATATAATTGAAATTCTTTGGGTAAAGGGGAGTCCGGAGTAAGATGTTTTGCTTGCGCTTCTCATTTAGCTGATTGATATTAACTGAAAGCGATTCTTTGGTACTCCTCGTCGCATTGCAAAAGGTAAATAGCATAAATTCGAATTGTTATTAATTTTCTTATTTGTCACGGTCTGACGCATTGCGCTATATTACGCTATATTAAATAAAAACAAAATTTGGATGTACGTTTAAAGTGCATGTTGACAAAAATGTGGTATTTGTTTTTTATGTGTATATTGAGGTCGCCAATATGCATTTAATGATGTAAAAATTATTATGAAAAATTTATATGTTTATATAATAGAAATAATTTATTGAAATATTATTAAGTACTGGATCATTAACATTATTTTAATGAAAAGAATTCCTACCATCAACTAATAAAAATGTTCACGAAAATTTAGCATTTGATGTTTTGCGGCGCCTAATTCCAAGGTTGAAGACATTTAATCTTGCTTACTCTTTTAATTTAGACACTTAATCTTGCTTGCTCTTAAAAATACGAGTTATTTCATTAAATATCGTATTAACAGCCGTTATTTAATAACAACTAAGCTCATCCCTACTTGCGACACCCACTCCACTGGTCGACTAGGGAAAGAAAACTTCCGGACCAGTGAGGTGAGGGAAATGCGATACATCGAAAGAGGCAAACTCCTTCGCTTCTCTTGTCAAGTTACGGTTTTTCCCGCATTGTGGCATTCTCCTTACAAGTGAACGATATGTAGTCATCCATACCCCATAGTACAGGCCATAAAAATATATCAAACAGTCGAAATAACAGAAAACAACTGTGGCCACTTATAAAGGTAACTTAAGGTTCTGAAATCGAAGTCAAACAACACTTGTTTTGAAGAGAATATATTGAAAAGAGCAATAGGAGGTTCTGTTGAAAATATATTTCAGATGACGCAAAAATAGGTTTATAAGTAAAGTCACAGTTGATATTTAAAAAAAAAATATTTCTAGAAATTCCATTAAACTTTTCATAATTCTTTCAAAATACTTGCAATTTTCGAACATAGATTTCACATGAAATAAACTATAAGCAAACATGTAAATTGAAATAAAAATGAGAAAAAATCATAATTTCTATATATGTACTTTTCGGTTCATTTTCATATAAAGAAATGAGGTAGTTACCGATAAAAACTTTTGAAAAAAGAAATTTGTTTTGGAACAAATAACGCTGTCCGAATAGCTATGGGGGTAATGCCGAATTCCTGAAAAGAGCGGTAACCATGGATGCATTAAACACAAATTGCCAGAAGGCGAAGAAATGGCGTCGACAAAATCGGCAAAGTCTACTCTGAGATTGATCAATGAGTTATGAATTTTCAATTCCATTTTCCAATAACTGGGTTCGAAACTTGTAGGAAAAGTGGGGATAAAAGCGTCGCAGAAGTAAAAACAGTCGCCGAGTTTCACTCATAAATCGTTGGAAGTATTCCATCTCAAATTCCTGTAGTTCGAAAAAAAATGAGGGAATATGCTTGAAAGAAGAAACTTATTAAGTTAAGAGAATAATACGTGCAAGGACAGGCGGTTTTGGTTTTCTATAATAAAATAAAGTCTGCCTGTGGTTCGAAAACACCTATTTCCTCTGAGCATAAAAGGCCGAAAATTTATACACAAGTACTAATCACTGCACGTCTTTCGATGTATTGCATTTCCTCGCCTCACTGATCCAGAATGTTTCTTTCCCTGGTCGACCAGTGGAGTACTGTGCACCTGAAGCTCGGATTTGTAAAATTCCAATTATTTTTTCAAAATGTTCGTTCTTTTAGATTTGGGAAATATTTTTAAAGGTGTTTCTTTATGCAATATTTTTAAATATCCTTTAAAAAATTAAAATTAATTTTATAAATACGAGGCTCGAGGGCAATTTTTGGGGAGGAATCGTATACTATATAACTTTTCCGTCTTTGAAACACAGAAGAAGCAGGTGTACTGCGATTTACAAACAGACCTTCTTTCATTACTATAGATAATTAGTCATTATTATAGATTCGTTACACGTCTCCATTTCTCATTTCTTTAAAAGCCCGACGATTTAGATTATTTAGATGAAATGGGATCTGACCCATTTTGAATATTTTAAAAAGTTAAAAGATCGACACGAGTCTCTAATGATGGATTTCTATATGAAAAACTTTACTTATGAAGAGTTATATTAATCCTGTCAATAATAATAAAAAAATACTTGAAAAATCATAATTTTTTTTTCAAACTCCATATTTGCTGCGGTTGCGTTAAAATATGTGCAGATGTAAATGTAAATGAGACATAAAATACGAAACATACGAAAACATATTTTAAAATGTGTCGAGAAATATACAATTCCAATCATATTTTAAGAAAGAGAACATTTCTTATAATAAAGTTTGAAAATTTCATTAAATCGAATGAAATCACGACAGCCTTTTTTTTAAGAATGACAGTTTTAAAGAACTATATTTGCCACTTTATGAGATATCGTGTAAATAATTTTTTTGAGAAGTGTAATGACCTTTTCTAGATGTCACATTGAAATGGCTGCATGTACCATTTTTAAAATGTGCTGCTGTAGGAGAAAAGTACTTTTCATGAAAAACCACCCATATGATCTGAAGTTTATACGTACATTTTTTGTAAAATACCAGATAATATTTGCATATTCGATTGCTCAGAATTTTTTTTTCGCGCAAAATATATTTAAAAAAAAAATTAGAATCAGCTTAACTTGAAAATATAAAAAGTATTGAAAATATTTTAATTAAAAACCACTGTTTTCTTTAATCTTTATTTCATATTGGCAATAAAGTAAAGTTTAAACATATTTTAAGTTTGAAACTTCGTACGTCATATGTGTGGCTTGGAACAAGAAGAATCCATGTCAATTTTATTAATTTTTTTTCAAACTATTTTGAATATATCCATTTTAAACTTTTAAATGAAATAGAACCCAATGGCTTCTCGCAGACACAATTCCTTTCCCTTGAGATTCCTTTCAGGAGGTTACGTTGCGCGCGTTCCGTCACTGCCTTCTACAAAAAATGAATCTGAAAAAATGAATTGAAACTCCTCTCTTCGTTAGGAAAATCTGTGAAAAGGAATCTACTCCAATTTCTTTTGAATCGCAGTATTTTATCGACATTAAATGAATTATTTCGAACTGTCTTTCAAACAGTTATTACTGAACAACCAATTAATTATAACGCTTTTTAAATTATATGTTGCTCTATATGAATCGCTTGATTTCAAAACTGGGCTTCTAGATAGGAAAACCATAACAGAAATCCCCTTTAAAAATGAAGCGTTTCATATTTGCTGTTTCTATGGCGTTACTTTTTAAAGTGTGATGCTTTTCTTTCAAATGGGACTTTTGCAAACCCTTTCATATAAAATATATTTATTAAGTAGGTTCTTAAACATATCGACATTTTTTCGAAATATTGAACTATTAAAGGTAATAATAAATAACAGTACGATTATTTCAGAGAAAATGGTTAACAGTACGATTAATTCAGAGTGCATATTAAGTTTTAAAACTTTTGTCGCCAAAATACCTAAACTCACCAAAGCTAATACGTGTTTAAAATTTATGTACGCTTTGTAAACGTAAGGAAATGAAATATTTTCATATCTACGGAAAACCCGCTCCTGGATAGAAAATCGATAAATGTCAGTTTTGTATTTAATTTGCAATTTTTAAAAAACGGCACACTTTTTATATTTAGTTTAATTAAAACTGTTGTTTCTTTGGAACTTTGTTAGAGAAGGGACGCCTCTTGGCGATAAAATCCCGTCGGCGACGCCTCTTAACATCCGTAAAAATACCCACACTAAATGACATTTATTTACGGAATAACGTCACGTGTCCATTAAAAAATTTAAAACGCGTGGTGTTAATTTTCATATCTTTTCAAATACACAAAGAAGTTTTCAAAGACAACGGAGAAAGCTGAATGTTGAAAGATTAAAGATGTTGCCGAACTTTAACCCATAAAACTCTATTTAAATTTTTTTTCCTTCCAACTTTCTGGGATGTTAGCGTTTTGAAAATACGGATCGTCACTGGTACGGGAAATTCTTTTTCTTTGGAGGCCCCAGGATTCGATGTGCGTAACAGCCGCAAAAGGGATCTGTACTGCAAAATAAAATAATCTTTTTAAAAAAAGAAAAACCGACTTTAAGAAAAATGCGCTAAAAAGTAAAAAATAATTTTTAATTTTACGAACAAGTTGAAAAAATTGAATTATTTAATATCCATTTTATTTTTATTAAAACTTCTTCAAATCGGCGCCAAAATTTAGGTATGATTTTTGTAAATTAGTACCAAATTCAAAAAGTTGTAATAAGTATAAAATTGCTATTAAATAATTCAATTTTTTCAACTTGTTCGTAAAATTTAAAAAAAATTTTTTTAGCGCATTTCTCTTTAAGTCGGTTTTCCTTTTTTAAAAAGATTATTTTATTTTCCCTTTTTAGTTTTTAATTTAGAAGGAGGCTTCACACCCTGCTATTATTCACCATGAAATTCAAGTAGCAACTTGTGCTCACATTTTGTCTCAACAATGTCAGTATATTGTAAAACAATCCATATTCATGCCAATAAATACTGGGTGAATGAAATTTCATTGTTGTTCAATCTTTATACCTTTATTCCACAATGAAAATATTTTGAAATTCAAATAAATTGTTTAAAAAAAACTCCGGTTAATCGATATTTACGGATGTATAACAGCCGGATAACCGATTATTTTTTGCGGTTTTTGTTTAAGTGGATTTTTCTCTATCCAACAAAAAAAGAATTTTCGAAATCGGACAATATTATTTTCCAAACGGTCTGGTTAATTGAGAATTCCGGATAGTTAAATGCCGGATAAACGGATTTTTTTTCCAAATGTCTCCCAAGTGAGACATCACCTACCCAACAAAAAACAATTGTCCAAATATCTTAATTAGAACAGAAATCTTGCGCGAACATACATAAAAAATAATTTTAAAAAAATATAACAGTCGAATTGACAACCTCTCTCCTTGGCGCGTGATTTATCGGTTTTAATTTAAAGTTTTGGTTGACGCGCTGTTCAGTCGGTTAAAAAATAGAAATAATATATGAGGCTAGCATGCCCATGCGATAATTATCGCATGAACCGCCCCCCCCCCCCTACCCCCCTCCCTCATCTTACACACACACACACACACACGACACACCCATTCGTTAGACAAGAAATAAAAAAAGTTTAATGGTCTGCTCATTATCAACGACTTGTTTTTTTTACAGAAAAAATTAATTCTTTTAAACGTATTTTTAAAAAAAAATAACTTTGATATTTATGAGATGAGTGCGATTCGTCACTGATCCATGAAATTCTCTTTCTTTTGCCACCTCATGTGTTAAGATTCGTTGGGTCTAAGGGGCGTGAATGGGTTCTTTCATACGAAATATATAAAAAGATGATATCGTCGAGTTTGCCGTAGCTAACTCTAGACTATTGTTACAAAATAAATAATTCCTAACTTGCACTATTTCACATATTGCATACGCTTGTGATTGATATGTGAAAAAATTGGGATTTAAAATAACTAATTATATGGGCATCCTGTGTTTCGTGTGGTTCGATGTCACAATGCATAAGAAAGTCTTCGTGTCGAATTGGGTCAAATATCGGTTGAGCCTATAGCGAGAGAAAAGGCGTACAATATCATCTATATATATAAATGCGAAAAACCCACTCATCACTAATTCTCCAACTTCCCGTATACCTATGAAGATGAAATTTGGCAAATTTGTTCCTTATACCTTAAATAGGAAAAGTAAGCTATTTTTGTTCCGATCGAACGGATTTAAGGGGTTGTAAAACCCCTTTTTCGAAACTTCTCCATAGGATTAACATGGAGAACATGTAACAATGCAAAATATAAAATTTAAACAATGGAAATTTTTAATATTATGTAACGTACGAGGAGCATTCTGATTGGCTGATGACTAAATATCGCCAAAATGTCGCCAAATAACTAAAAACTGTCGCCAAATAACTAAAAACTGTCGCCAAATTAATAAACTTCGCCAAATAAATTAAAATTTCACCGAATGAATAAAACATTTCGCCAAATTAATAAAATATCGCCAAATGAACTAAAATATGATCATATATGTAAAAATAATATAAAAACCGGCCCGTCGCACCGGGGGGGATTTAACTGTGAAAAAGAAAACAAAACGAAAAATGCTACGACCAAAAGTGCAAGCCATACGAAAAATATATTATCAAACTGAAGAGAAGTATACAGTATGAATAATATAAAGGTTCAAGACAGGAAGCCCATCGCTAAATAAAAGTTTGTAATTTAGCCTCCGTGCACTCAGTTAGTTTTGTGTTATCCATTATTTATTAGTTTACCTGCCGAGAGGCCAGTTATGTTACCACTCTACCTGTGAGTGAAGTTCTGTAATCTATATATATAAAAACATCGCCAAATGAACTAAAATATGAACACATATGTAAAAATACCATAAAAATGGCGAAATTAGTGTCAAAAAATGATAAAATGTATGTCAAAATGGTGAAAATATGATTGGGTAACAGGATATTCCGTACTACATCAGCTATGAAAATTAAATTTGGCGTGGAGGTACACTTTAAGCCAAAATTGCTCACTAAGAAATGATTTTCAAAAATTCGAACTGTAAATGCCAAAAGTAAAAATCCTCGCCACTTATCCACTGACTCATTACTATTTCTTTTATTTTCTGTATACCTATGAAGATGAAATTTGGCAAATTTGTTACTTATACCTTAAATAGGAAAAGTAAGCTATTTTTGTACCGATCTAACGTATTTAAGGGAGTGTTCAATGAGACAGTGGGATTTTTTGTACGGACCGTTAGTTTTGGACAATTTGGATAGTTTTAGAATTGTTAAACTCCACATACTGATAGGGTTTACCGAACAAAGTAAAACTTCTCGAATGTTAATCAACGGGAATATCATTTATTTGTCAGCATTGTTTTATCGCCAACTTCTCCGTGTTATAAAGTTTTCAGTTCCAGCTAGAACTTGCTAATAAAATTTATTTAATTTGTTTGGGTTCGTTATTTTATTTATCTTCTGATGGGTGAGGAATTAAGATTATTTTTCATCCGCTTAAATATGTTTTACTTGTACCTCTTTTGCGAGTTATTTTCTTCCCGTGCATAGAGCTTAAAATTCAAAACTGAACCAGTGTTCACGTTCCCAGTGAGTAAGCGTCTTCTTCTATCTACTGGGCCTACCGGGCCTCGGGCGTGGCCTGGTTGGAAAAGCGGGAATTACTTCTCAATGAATTACTTTCTTGACAAACGAATTTCAGAGGGAGAGTGTATAAATTGTCAATCTGATTGACGCGGCCTACCTTTCTCTACTCCATGTTATGTCATTTATCCACGAAGGCTGATTTTCCATAGAATTATTGGAGAGGAAGTTTATACTGCCTGTCACCAACGGTGACATTTTCCTTCATGCGGTATAAAGATCAGAGGGTAAAATGGGTTAACAAACGACCTGATCGACGCGACTCACTTTCCTATACCATGGTAGGTCATTTATAGCCCATAACACGATTCTCCTGGGAGTAATGTGAACGAAATAGCCTGCAGTTAAGGGCGACATTCCCTTCACGGTCAGCGGCGGAATGGGTTAATAATCGGCTTGATCGATGCGGCCTACCTTTCTTTATATGAAGGTATGCCTATATGAGTAGTTATGTGGCGTAATCGAAAAATGTTGTTGTTGACTCCTCCCCCACATGGTACAAGTGTTAGGGGATAGGATACGATTTAAAAAAAAAAATGATTTGGCAATTAAGTAAAAAATATGACTTATTTTTATTTAAGTTAAACATTAAAAAAGTGCGGGGGCAAAATCCAAAAAAAGTGCTGGGGAACCGTCCCTCTTCGCATATTGATAGGGTTTACCGCACAAAAGAAAAAATTTAAAAATATTGAATTTTAAAATTCGGTTTTTTTTTTTCGTCTTATATTCTTACCAATTTGCGAAACTTAACGACAAATGTTGACATAGGTGTGCAATAAAAGTTTTTCAAATAATTATTATTAACAATTATATGAGTTATTCCTCTTTAAATCTTTGGGATGTTACTAAAGGTTAAAATATGGATGGTAATCAACGGGAGTAACATTTATATATCCACGTTATTGTATAGCAACCTCTCCATATTATCAATCTTTCCAGTTCTTACAGGACCTTGCCAATGAAATTTCGTTACAATTTAGTTCCTTTAATACTGTGGTTTCCCCTCATGGGTGACAAATTAAGAATATTGTTTATTTCGCTATAAATATTGTATTTGTATCAATTTTGTAATTTATTTCCTTCCCGTGCGTAGAACGGGTATTTCAGCTAGTGTTATATATAATATATAAGTTTTTGAAAAAAAATTCAGATGATCCCATTCTGAAAAATTTAAGTTTTTTTTTTTTTTAATTACCAACGTTTATTTTCAATTTTGGCTAATAATAGTTACTTTTATTACGTAGTTTGAAAGACCTTTAGAAAATATTTCAAATGAGAACTCTTTTAGATTTGTAGGTTAAAAAAGAGCAAAGTTACAGTCAATTTTGTAAAGCACGACACACACGCACACACACACACACTCTCACATGCACACACACACTCTCACACACACCACGCACGGCACACACACATTGTATACGTAGTAGCGCACACTAAATGTGAAGACTCGAGATGTTTATAGAACATGGACGGAAGACTCGGTATTCAAGAACACGTTTATCGCTTTGAAGTCAGCACCGCGAGCTCCAAACACGAGAGCACTTTTTAAGTGCCCCCCCCCCCAACTAATAAAGTGAAGAGGTTAGGGATGACGTAGATGGATGGGGTTCCGGACAGGAACATTGCTTGCTGCCGAAAAATCATTTCATTAGAAGCTTCTTCGACGACTGGGATTTCGAAAGCGCGAAATAGATTCTTTTATCAAAATGTACTTTCATAAAACGATTTTCTTAAAATGATGCTAAATTTTAGAAGTTCGCCCGCCTCTGGATTAAAATTTTGTTTTAAATCTTTAAGAAGAGAGTACTTTACGCATTTTCAGAAACTTAAAATAAGATTTGAAAATGATCGAGAAGCAACTTTGTTATTTTATTACTATAGCCCCCTAATGCTCATGGACATGATACCTCGCGTGTATCTAGTTTTTTCAGCCATTTTTAAATTCACAAATATACTCTAATAATAAAATAAATTGTCTACGAGTGGATATCAAAACACCTACTACACCTCTGCGCATAAAACGCATTAAAATTATATATAGATAACTCCTCAAGATGTGCACCTGAGACTCGAATTTTTTAAAATTCTGTTTAGTTTTTAAAAGGAATTTATAACGGTTTTAGAAGCCATATTTCAAAATTTCCTTATCAAGAAAGATGTTAATATTGTTGAAAATTTATAAGGTGCTGCCAATATTGTTGGTAAATACTTTTTAAAAAAAATATGTTAGCGAGGAAAGAAATTTTCCCCCATTTCTTTTTCAACACTGACACAAATGGAAAGGATACCAATCCCCGTTAAAGGCAGATCAATAGGAATGTTAATTGGGTTCTTTGCAACAGGTCGTATTATTCCAAAAAAAACACAAAAAAAAAACATGAGTAGGTACAGGTTGCACTGTACCGCAAAGTTTGATTCGCTAATACTTTTGGACCCACGCGGTACAAAGGAAAGCGAGAGAGATCAAACTGGTTGACGCGGCTCACCTTCCTCTACAGGATGGTAAGTCATTTATCCTCCCGAGGAGTTACGGTACGGAAGCGCAAACTGCAGCCTATGGCAACATTTCCCCTCCTATGTGTTCATCAGTGAGAAGAGTGAATGGATTAGCAATAGCCTGGTCGAGACGTCTTATCTTCCTGTACACATGTCATTTATCCCAAAAGGCTAACTCCATGGGGATGAAAGCATATACTGCAGCCAAGGGCGAAATTTCCATCCGTGCAGTGGTCAGAGGGGAAATGGGTTAATAATCGACCTACCTGGGCGACTCGTACCTATTTTAAGAGTTAGTATCCTTTCCTTCAAATAACACAAAAAAGAGTATATATAAATATGCACTATATATTATTTTTATTCCAACAGTAGGAAGAGGGGTCTGCATTTTTATTACTACGCCCCTTCCCCCTCTCACACACACTTCTTGTTTCATCTTGATCTTGAGCCTTTTACTATCCAATCGCCGCCACTGTTTACTTATGAAACATCCAAATAAGACATCTCTGGAACATCGTTTCAAACCTGGAATAGCTTATTTTTATGGCAGGGACTTTGGGTCGCTTTTTGGACGGCATAGCATGTCATACGTTCACCACAGTCTGGCCTCAGACACCATACGGGCAAGAAAATGCGCAAGATAGAACATATAGGCACCAACTAGCCTTACAATTAGAATTCAGTATAGACCATACATTCATTTTTAAGAGTTAAAAAAAAATCTTTTTTTTTGTAACGGAAATTAGAAAAAAAAATCTATTTTTGTAACAGACATTAAAAAAAAAGTTGTATCGGAATAAAAAATCTATTTTTGTAACTGAAATTCAAAAAAAAAAATTGTTAGGGAAATTTAAAAAAAAATCAATTTTTTGTAACGGAAATTCGAAAAATAAATCCCGACTAAGAAGGGGTAGTGCGGGGGTTGTAAAGCACGTTTAGGCGTGAGAGCTTTTTACTCTCGGACAATAGTTGGAACTTATAATTCTTATCGTGAAAACAACTATCGATGTCTGTGACCTTAGAAGGCAGAAAGTCTTGTACTGCTTCTCGATAACAATGTGTAAACGTTCGTCGTAGAGACAGTTAAATAACTCTCACGTTTCTAAACCGCACATAGGGAATAAAAAAAATTATGTATATTGGTAAGAAAGTGGGCGATGCACGGACGCGGATAATCCCCCCTCAAAGGGACGCCTTTGAGCTCTCTGTCCGTCGAATCAAAAGCTCCCAGTCGATAATCGAGGGGACATCAGTGGCGGCCCGTGGTCAAAAATGTTAGTGCAGCCGAAAACATGTAACTCCCCCCCCCCCCCCCTCGCCTTTTTCACAACCATACACGAACGGACATTCTTTAAAATTTATTACTCAAACCAAAGTTTCCTTTCAACTTTTATGAAAGATAACATGTAAAAATAATAGAAAACACTTACTTATTTTTTGAAAATAAAATCAATCGGTCAATTGCGAATTGGTAAATTTTAATATTAATTTAAGTAAAGAAACAACAACACACGTGCAAACTTATCGAAAACTATTTCCGTTTGGAGAGATTCTTCGAAATTATCGTTTTCCTCCACCCCGCCTCGCCGATTCAGCAATGAACCAATCATTTATTCGAAATCCCTAGTACAGCAAATTTGAAAAAATCCTTTTGCGCTACGTTTGTGTCGTCACATCCTCCATTTTAGCGTGCTGGGGAAGTCATACTACGTAAGGTTGCCATGGCAACGATGCAGCCGATTTCGAACTTCGCTTTTTAGCTGTAATTTTGATTGAATGGAGTTTTTGTTTTTTCTTCTCCTGAATTTGTGCATTACGGAAACACGCTTGCTATTTATCGGAGATTTTTTTTTTACTTAGTGTTGAAATTTAATCTCCATTTCCAATTCTAATCTTCATTTAAGAAAATTAGTAAAATATATAATTTTAGTTTTAAAATATAATAAAATTAGGTGCAGCCCGGCTGTACTTGCTGTAGTGGGCAAGCCGCCACTGCTATTTATCGGAGATTTTGTTTACTACCGTAGAATTTTAAATTTCAATTCTAAACTTCATTTAAAAAAATTAGTAAAATATCTTATTTTAGTTTTAAAATACACTAATGAATCTAGATGCAGCCCGGCTGTACTTGCTGTAGTAGGCGAGCCGCCACTGGGGGACATATTTTAAAACGGATTAGCGAACGTGAAATCCCGTCCCGGATCGGCCCTCGACATCAGTGTTGACATTCTCCATCAGCAGGGGGGCGTCGCTCTTCTGATCCAATTAAACAACCCCCTGAGTTGAGTTCCAAAATCGCCCGAAGCAGGATGTCCAGAATGTTCCTCCAAAGTAAATAAGAATTGATTTCTGGATTGGGGAAAATAGTAGGAATTCCCTCGACTGCCGAGAAGGAAAATCCGGTGCGCAACCTTGCAGCATTCCAACCAAATATCAAGATGCATTTCACTTGATTTGGTTTGAGAAGCCGCAACCCACTTCTTCCAACGGAATTGTGTGCGATTACCTGAAACATCTGCTTAAATTTAATTTGAACGCGTTTTGTCGCTATTTTTACATGACTTGCATTGCAGTGTGCTTCAAATTACGCACTTAGTAGTTCTGGGAACAGCAGACCCTTCGCAACCAGCACCACCAACAAAAAAACACATACGTCGATTTTAATGGCTTCAAGCAACATTCATGCCAAATTTGAAAAAAAAAACGAACAACGCGTTTGATTGTAAATGCGCAACGCACAAACTGATTTATAGACAAACAGACAAAATGTTGGAAGGCCGAGTTATAATAGGGACCTCGCTAACGATCAGTAAAAAAAGTTAATTTTTTGCACGTTTGATTAATTTGTATGACAACTTTACCGATTTTAATCTTAAGAATCTCTGATGATACTTTATCATGTGTTCAAATTAAATCGTTGGAGCTTTTATTGAAGAATGATTGAAAAACGATGTCGGGGAAAAAAGGTAGATTCTGTTTATGCCAATTTCACCCCCCTCCCCCTCGTTTTTTAAAAAGTCAAATGAATTGGAAACTGGGGGCTTAAACACGCATATACAATTATTAAAATAGGTCCTTTTGGAATCAGAGGATCTCTAAATTTGCATTTAAATGTTGATAACTTAAATTATATACTTAATTCAAAAAAATAAGATTTTCATTTTCTCGTAAAAAAAAAAAAAAAAAAAAAATCCGAAAATCCGCTTTCTGTCGAGGGCATTCGATCTTGTTGTTCTATTTTGCATTCCTAAATCCTCCTCGAAAGGAAACTAAAGTTTTCTTTCCCCCAAACTTCTTCTATCCAATGATTTAAATTTTGTTGTTTCCTGCCACTGCCGGATGGAGCTGCAGATCTCACTTCTGTCAAAGTTTATCTGCAGAGGTTATTCTATTCTCAAATGAGAGTCCTGGTTCGAATGACTGCGTTTCACAGGATTCACAACATTCTGTCGGTTAAATAATTTACGGCTAGAGTTTGCAGCAATTAAAAAATGGATGATTCTGCTCCCGTTTCTTCTACAATAAACTATAATAATTTTTATTTCTCCATCAATACTCATTAAAAGTACATTTATTCATATTATCTATAAATATTATGTATAAAGCAGTGGAGAGGGGGTCCCCTGTTTAGTACATTTACTTTCCCGCACACGCGTCATACACCACTAGCATGCCCGTGCGATCATGTTTGCATGACACGCCCACATTCGTTGTAACTACCCATAGGTGACATTCCGTTCAAATAATGCTACTCATAGAGGGCAGCACTACCGGCGCCTCTTTTAAAAACTGCTAGTAATTAATTATTTTTCAACGCATTTAAATATATATATATATTATTCATGAGACAGAAATACGATTCGTCTGGAAAATTCCTTGTTGTTTGATACCTCACATGTTAAGATCCGTTGCGTAACTGTAGGGAGAATCAGCTTATGGAGATAAATTTACTACCGTCGTGTCGAGGAAAGTGAGACGCGTCGACCAGGCCGAGTGTTAAACTCATTTCCTCTTCCGTTTGTGTGTGGGGGGAATGACATCCGTGGCTGCAGTATAAGCTTCCACCTCATAACTCCAGCATCCTATGGAAATCAATGACCTACCATCGTGTAGACGAAGGCAATATATTCCTCCCTCTGAGTGCTGCAATCTACTGACTTTTATACCGCGTGAGGGGAGATGAGTGAAATTTCGGCCAAAGAAGAAGCATCAGGCGCGCGCACAAAGTAGAGTGGTCTGCTGCGTCTGTCCGATTTTTAAAGGTCTTTTCAGAATCATCATTTAGACAACTTGAAAGTGTATATAAATTGACATGGGACACCAAAATGAATTTACTTCATTCTTGGAAAACCATATTGCATGCTACTTAAAAGATATCGTGTTCACATACAGGTCAATTTTTAAAAAACTATTTTTTTTTTTCGTACTTAAGAAACATCCAAACTTGTAGAAGGACAAAAAAAATGTATAATTTGATATGAAATGCGACTACTTTATATTTCATACAGGCTAATGTAAAGTAAAAAGATGATTTTACTGGATTTCCAATTAACAATCCTTTTACACGCGTAGAAATAATTGCGAGGAAACATTGTATTTCTTGTTTATTAAACACTATTAAACCTCCATGAAGAATTGCGTTATCTTATATTTTCCCTTAAGCGAAGTTCAGTGTTTCATTTTTTCGTTAAACTAATACTCTATACAAATTTAAATTAAAATTTCATACTAAACACCGAATTTCAATTACGATTCCCATCTTTCTTCTTCTACTTGAAATGCTCGTGTTTGATGGGTTGAAGTGGAAATATCAGTTTTCGAAGGAAATAATTGATCTTTGGGGATGACACCCGCGCTCGATGCAACGCACAGTCTCCCCCCAAAGAAAACACTTCGACCCCCCCCCCCCTCCCGCAATCTTCAAGAAACGAGAAACTTTCCCCTCTCTCTCGTGTTTGAAATACATATCGACGTGAATATGCATGAGACCTCGGATGTCGTGGACATGTTCCAACCACAAAAACAACTCCACTGCGTATGGTTCCTCTCTGTTTCGACTATCGGGTTATTCGAATTAATACGGTAATTGTTCGAGACGAGTATTCCAATGAAATGACGCCCAGCGGTGTATCGATTGACTTTGCAATCTGTCATTTGTATTGTACAGGGAATTAGGCATTCATGACAAGCGACCCCCATTCCGGATGCGTCCGCTTATTATATTCGTTAAGAATTATTATGAAAAATTCCGTTTTTCAATTACATTACAAAAAAAAAAAAAATGTTTAATAAAAGGTTGCTTGTTACACATTACTATCGTAAATATAAAAAAAATAAAGAAGATGTCCACAATTATTTATTATTGTGCAGTCATTCTCTTAATCCACAAAAGGAAAGTTTTTTTTTGTAGATTGCACAGTCTAAAAACATACGTACACATGTAAAAAGGAGAAACAACGTTCACCACATTAGTAAGGCCATTATGCAAACACCCCACAATGACGAAAGAACGAAATTTTCAAAAATGAAAAAATCAAATTTATAAATAATGTATTCTGACATGAAACAAACCTTTTTTATAATTATGTTATTCATGTGATTGTAACATTTTTAAAATCACAAGTAGAGGTTTTGTTTCATTGTACCGTACTCTTGTTCCGTATGAGGTTTGCTTGAAATATATTCGATGTCGTGGTACTTTTGCTTGAAAGATATCGGAAAATGTTATCTAGGCACAAAAGTTTTAAATTCATAAAATAAAAATGCCATGTTTAAATTACACACCTAAATAATATTTAGTTTTCAATTAAAAAAAATTCTACAAAAGTAGCTGAATAATTACATTTTTAAAGAAAAACCATTCTTAAAATTGTGTGTGGAATGTTGTGCCGAATCAAATTGTGTTCACTCCTACAAAATACTCCACGAATACTAAAATCACGGGTTTCAAGAGGTGTTTAAATAGTGAAAAACCGACATCCAAATGATGATCTGGAAACAAAACTTTTATCATTTCAATATTTTTGTTTTTGTATTACGTTCATCACTGATGGAATTCGTTAAAATGTGTGTCACTGATGGAATTCGCTAAAATAAATTAACTTGGACCTTTTTTTAAAACATAAAACTCAATTCAAATTTTGCTGATAACAAAAAAAAAGATCCAATCTCAATTAACATATACTTACATTATTATTCTAAGTGAGGCTATCACAAAAAGCAATTAAACTGATCGGATTTCAAGTTACATTTGAATGAACGCTTCGTTATTTTACAATCCACAAACTTAGATATGGCGTGTGTCAAACTTTCGAGGGCAGGGGAGAAGGGGATGGGGGAGGGGACCACGAGATCCGCGTGGAAGCAGCATAAAACAGATTTCAAACATCCAAAAGGCGCCATAAAGAATGGCCGCAAAATGCTCCCATGACGGTTGTTTTCATACACACAAAAAAAAGCAACCCGCAAAATTTCGTCGAATTTCCGTTTCAGGAAAAGCCACACGCGGTTTTCGCGTTTCAAATCGTTTTTGTTGGCCGCTCCGTGTTTCCACTTATTGCTTTCGGAAAGTCCCTTTTTTTCCTCCTTTGACAAACGAGGAAGACCTTTTACTGTCGGAAAGGGAGGAGAGTTGTTGCGACTAGGATTCTATGGGGATCGGGGATTTTCCTTTTTTTTTTATCAGTTCTGGTAAAGCCCCGGTGATAGATATTTCAACCAGCGTGAATGCGAGTGGGTTTTTCTGACCTCTCAAGAGACTTCGCCATATTTGATTTGAAGCGATATCTGGCACTGATTCCAGGACCGCCCTCAGAAGCTACATAAGCCTATAAGCGTACCCTTTTAATCCTCCACACACACTTGTGAATGAGTTGAAATTACATTTATAAATATAAAATATAATAATTAGTTTTAGATTTTTGAAAATCCAATCGGAATTTTATTTTTATCAAAAACAAATGACAATGAACTGCACATGTTTGATGATACTAAATTTTATTTACATAGAATATTCATTAGAGGACTTCGTTATGTAAAAGTCTTTGTATTGAAAATTAAAAATAAACCTTATTTGCTATCGAACGAAACAAGATTTATGTCAGTATTTTTATTTGTCACGGAAGCCTGAAAGCTTGATGATGATTCTATCCTGATACCCCCCCCCCCCCCCCCACGCAGCTGATTTTAAATGCATTTTACGTCAAAAGAAATCACACGAAATTGAGCATTTTTCCTAATGAGCTCATTCTGAAGCATTTCAGAAGCACTTTTCCCTGTTCGGTGGCACGTGTCGCACACCCCTAACAGATGGCAGATACATTGAATATGTGCACGTAACAAATAACATTGAAATTAAGAACTTCATCGAAGTTAAATAATATTTCAAAACTATTATTGTTATTTTGAGTTGCAGCACGATTAGAACATGACAAACCTTATTTCAGCATATTATAGAAATAGGAATGAGTCACCAACGCAAATCTAGCCATCGGAAAGAAGATAAACAAGCCGTTCCGTCTAACGCCGCAGACCTCATCCTCGTAGGGCCATGGTTAAATTCATGTATATCGAGCTATTTGTTATTGCTATATGTTGTTTCTCTCGTCGTACATCAGAAAGCTGACTTTAAATTTGTTTAACGTAAAAACAAAACTTTATTTCAAATGTTCTTGTATTTTACCGGAAAGTTTGAAATAATCAAAGTTATTGTGAATGGCATTGTAAAAGAGAGGGAGAGAGATATTTCAAAAAGTTACAATTTTTCTTTGTTCTGAAGAGTGCCTTTTAACAATTGACTGACGTGAAAAGTCAGACGAACAAAAAAAAAAATTCTTTGTTTAAAGAATCTAATGAATGCATATCGTCGTCATACTGTAGTTGGTTGACATAATCAATACTCAAATCAACACCTGTGCGCAGTTTGTTCAGCTGCTATTAAATAATAGTGACATTTCTCTCAAAGAATGTTAATATAATATTTTATTCATCTCCTTCAGTCAATCTATACTTTCAAGGAATGCACACATTTCTTTCATTAAGGAAATAGATACGACAAGTACTTAAACAGTACTTATGAGTTAACAGGATTTATCATATACGTATGGAATATAATGGAGGTAAAAAAAAAAACCGTGTAGACATTCTAAAATGAGTTTTTTTATGTTTCTATCGTTAAGTACAATTAGACAGATATATTATCAAATAGATTTCTGTTATTGATTTATGTATGAATAAGGAAAGCTTCCCTACTCTAGGGAATTCCAGAATTCGTATTTCTGAAAAAAATCCATTCAATGTGAATGCAACTATTCAGTGCTTCAATTGCTATATATCTGTTGTCAAATATTGCATTCTTGATTGAGAGAAGAGCCCCTTTGTGTCACACAAAGGGGCTCTGCAGTGGCGTACGCAGGAAATTTATAGGGGGGGGGGTTGAGCGTGAGATTACTTTACACGTATATATATATATATATATATATATATATATATATATATATATATATATATATATATACAGTGTTCACTCTAGGTGTTTTTTGAAGGGCGGTCCGCCCTGCCCGCCTTTTTTTCATCTCGATAGCGCCCTCGTGCCCCTTTTTAAAAAGTGCCGCCCCTTTTTAAAAAGTGCCGCCCCTTTTGCCCTTTTCAGTCAAGCTCAAGCGTCCTTGCTTCCCTAAGATGTTTTTAAAGAAGGCATCGATTAATTTTTTTTTGTGTGTAAATAAGAATTAAAGTTAATTATGACACTAGAAAAACAAACTTCATTTTAACTACGCGTTTTGTGCAATCACGATGATTCCGCGGTAATTTTGAGCACCGGGTTGCCTGTGCCCGTATATGATATGCTAAGTTTTTTTACCTGTGTTTTTTTTAAAGAGTAGATGGTTTGGGGCAATTTTAAAAGATTAGGCATTTTATTACCAAATTTTGGATTTTAGTAGCCTTTTCATCAGTTTTGTAAGGGGTCTGATTAGGACTATACTTACCGATTTGATTAGATGAAAAAAATAATCAACAATCGGAACTTTTTTCGGAACACAGGTTTGTTTTTGTTTGGGCACACCCACCTCAAACTTTTTTTTTAAAGCGCCCTTTTAAAAGCAAGAAGTACCTTTTCGAAAACGGGGTGCCCTTTTACTGCCAACAGCTTTATCTTTAAAGTGGCCACTCTTTAAAGT
Organism: Troglohyphantes excavatus; assembly: GCA_963932185.1. NCBI lineage: Eukaryota > Metazoa > Arthropoda > Arachnida > Araneae > Linyphiidae > Troglohyphantes > Troglohyphantes excavatus. Next base: position 1,559,858 of record OZ010674.1, read on the forward strand.
TTGTGCCATATCACAAAAAAACCACACCTAATATTTAGAGCCAATTTCAATAAGTGATAATGTGCATAAAATTAATACTTAAATATTTAAAAAAATTCCACTTTTGTTCCTTAAATTAATAACGATTTTTTTAAAAACGTCTGAGAGCTTTTTTTTTAAAGCCGGTTTTTATTTTGAAAAAAAGATTATTTTATACAATATTTTATTCATATTAACTACTAGCAATATGGCCCGGCGTTGCTCGTGGTCAATTTGCGAAGTAAGAGCTGTGCGATTATGTTCCCCAATTGACATTAATTTTATTATTTGGACACTAATTTCTCCATTTTGCTGGTATTTTTCAATATAGGACCATATTTTAGCTCATTTGGCAACATTTTTATTCATTTGGCGACATTTTCATTCATTTAGCAATATTTAAATTTTTTGGCGACATTAAATTTGTTTTTGCGACATTTTAATTCTTTTGGCGATATTAAATTTGTTTTTGCGACATTTTAATTATTTTGGCGAAATTAATTAATTATATGGCGACATTTTTATTCATTTGGCGCATTTTTAAATTCATTTGACAACATTTGTCGATATTTACTTATCACCCAATCAAAATGCATCGTTTCTCCCTATCGTCAAAATATATTTTTGGTAGCCAAGGTGATTTTTAACAATCATGTTATGCAGAGAAGATCTACATGTAAATTTTCAATAGGAATAACGTATGGTAAAAGAGAAAAAGTTCTAAAACTTTTGAACGGTTCGAGATATCCACATGAAACAAAGTGCAGATTTTAAGTTCAGAAAATAATGTTAAAATGGCGCAAGTTTAATAAAAATCCGTTCAGTCGTTTTTTAGTTAAATCCGTACAAACAGACAGACAGACAAAAAAAAATTTAATGTGATTTTCTGAATCAGTGTATCCTAATTCGTGAAGAAAACTCAAAATGAGGTGTTTTGTTCGATTCCACAGACAGACACTCCATTCTTATATATAAGTATTGATTGATTATTATGCTTGAATTTACTTGTAATTCGGGCAACATTAATTTTTATACTTACGAATCTGCATCTGTTTTTCACATACGCTTAAAAAAATTGCATATGTTTGTACAAAATATAAGTCAGTTGTATTTTAGCAATTGAATTTTAAAGTAAAATTAGTACAATTGTTATAATTCTTTTAAATTAGTATGCATGGGAACTGACAATAGGAATGAAGTCTTTTAAAAACACATATGGAATCATCTCACCATTCCTGATTGATTCGTTAGGTTGCCTTTTTTTTCGATTTGTTTTTTTTTAAAGAAAAAAAGCAACTAAACTGGATTGTTATTACCTTAGCTTTCTTCTAGAAAATAATTTAACACAATCATCTGATACATGTTTAATTTTGGCTATAAAAGGCAAAACTAAGCACCGTAACTTTCCGAAATACTAAACAAATAAAGCCTCAAAAACAAAAGTCCAATTTTCAGGAGTACAATAAGTAGAAACTGTTCAAAACATCTTTTCATTTGACCTTTGTATCACCTGACTATTTTAGTCATCCTTTACTTCTATACTATAAGACTTACAAGATGTCTATATATTCTAAATGATACTGTCTACAAATTTTTTGAAACAAAATATTCTAAACTAAAAAATATTAAAAAAGCGATATTTTATTTACCATTGCAAACAAAATATTTCATATTCTCTTAATAAATTTTCAACGTAGTTCTCGGCGCCAACATTTTCCCACTCTGTGAAATGGAAACCGATTGCCTATGTTTATTTTATATATATTTTTTATTTTCAGACAAACGATGAATATTTTGTAATGACGGAAATGGGAAGTAAGGCGCCTAAATGTCTGTTAGCTGTCTGCCTATTGGGAAAAAATAATACGTGAAAATAAAATCGACAGTAAACGTAATATAAGTAACAAAAAGAATTAGGGTTGGGGTACGAAATTTTTCTTTGGTTCGTCAATTCAGTACCAAAATTTATTATGTTTTTTTAAGTGCAAATTTAAAATAAAAGAGTGCAACATCCAAAAAAAGTGGGTGGTGACCCCTACCCCTCTAATCGCCTGTAGTAGTAGGAAAGTGTTGGGGGTTACGTTTCATTTTTAAAAGTACAATATTGAAAAAGTGAGGGGGCAACATCCAACCCCCCTCTGGCAAAACAGTCAATGATTTGAAAAAAGTTCTTCTTTACAGAATGGATGCATAACTCTTCCTATTTACGAAAGGAGATATCTTTGAACAATAAAATGTTACGTCTAAGTGAAAATGATGGTGCTTGTCGGCGGACATCGGGTCGGACTACCCAGTAATAAAATGCATAAATTGTTAGCAGAAACCTCCCGCTTGTCCGTACCCCGCGCCGAAATTGTATCATTTTTCTTGCAAACAAATGTAGGGTTTTAAATGCAAAAAAAAAAAATACGTTGTATCTTTTAAAAACTTTTTGTTTTGTTTTTAATTTTTTTATTAATCCGGAAAAAAAAGCATTATTTTTGTACTAATTTTTTTTTTAAACTTCATACCGATGGGGGGGGGGGGGGTTACAACCCCCCTCAACAACCCCCTGCGTATGCCACTGGTCTGGGTGAAAATGGAGAATGGTTTATTTTTGCCGACTCGTTAAACGCCGTACTGGCCATTCTATAAGCGACTTTCTATAAGCAGCTGCTTATAGAAAGTCGTCTCAGGCCGAACACCCCCGCGACCACATTCCAATTGGGTCTGTTGAAAGTTTTCAGTGACAAAATTCCAAAAAAAAAATTATTATTTTCTGCAAACAAAGGTAGATTCTAAAATATAAAAAAATACATTTGTATTTTTTTTTTAATTTTTCGATTTTTTTTTTTTTCAAAATAAAAAAAGCCTATTTTGATTTTTTTTAAAAACTACAAACCGATGGGGGGGGGGGGGGGGTTGTGACCCCCCTCAACCCCCCCCCCCTGCGTACGCCACTGTTTCGTTCTCATGACTCCCCGGGGAATCGTGCTATGGGCGATAAATGACCTACCGTCGTAGAGGAAAGTGAGTCGCGTCAATCAGGTCGTTGTTTCAGGTCGTAAGAGTGTAAAACGTCAACCAGATTGACCATTTATACACTCTCCCTCTGACATTCCTACCACGTGGGGTTTAAAGTATTCATGAACCAATAATTACGATACAGTGTGGCTTGTACCTATTGCCCCCGATAGCTTACTTTTTCTATGTCCACTTTGTACGACTGGCCCGCCCGAAGGCATACAGCGAGATATTGCACAGAAACCGAAGCTTCGACAGCCGTGAAGAGCGAAGGCAACCCAGCCCAACCGAACCGAGAGGATTCCGGCGAACACCCGGCCCATAAAGAAACAGCTTTAGGAACAATGTGTTTGAAAAGGCATAATATTTTACAAACTTAGATCATTTAGTTCTTAGTTTATTGATGTATCGCTTTAAAAAAAACACTGTCCCCTATATTAATATACTGATAATGTCATCTTCAAATAGGAGGGGAAAAGAGATAAAATTATACTTATACGACAATTTTTTTTTTTAATGCTGGTTAATTTCTCTTGAGACCCTCCATTTAAAACAGTTCCGGGGCCTGAAACGCATACTGCAGTAAGCAGTAAGTAACCAAGCTAGTAACCGCAACAAACACTAGCAGTAACCAAGCAATGTTAAGGAGCCACAGTGCCACCTTAACTTTTATTTTTGACTTTTTGAACCAAAATTTTAATATATATTATTAAAATTTATATAAGATAACAATAATTCACATAACAATTCCATAAATGTTTGTATTTTTTTAAATTTAAACTTTTTAATTTTTTTTAAAAGTTTTTTTTTTAAATGCTAAGATTTTTTTTTAAAGTTTTTTTTTTAAATGCTAAGATTTTTTTTTAAATATTTATATTTTTTCACCAAATATTTTTCTTAGGTCTATTCAACTATAATACACAAGAATTGGCATAACAAATTTGTATACTACATGTATTTGATTTTGGGGTAAATAGTTAAAAATAATAACATAAAATGTTTCCTTAAAACTCAATTTTTTTTACTTTAGTATTTTTTTTAAATTATCTACTACTCATGCAGCTAATTCGCACACGCATACTAATGCTAATTTATAGCATACATATATTTTACATATTTATGTTGTATATTTTACATATATTTACTTTTCTCCATTAATAATATAAAAAGCATCAGCTTGTCGAAAAACTATATCAATGAAAACTAAAACTGAGAAGAAAAAAAAATTAAAAGTTTTCGTTCCTTGAAAAAACTGTAGAACTGTAGAAATAAAATTGACGGTTATTTCAGACATTTCGTCAATTATTTAAAAATTTATAACTACAAAACTAAATCGAATTTTCACAAACGCTCTGGATCGTTTGTAGCCAATAGTTTAATCTATATCCCTAATTTTTATTTATTTTTTTGTTGAAAATTAGAAGACAAGTATCCAAAAATGTATGAATTGTTTTTGAAATTTTCTAAAATTATGACTTTAACATAAAATAACGTCTAATATACTGATTGTATTGAAAAACAAATATATTCACCTTATTTCCCAAACATTTCTCAATAAACTGGCATAAATTCATAATTTTAGGACATTTACTTTTTGAGATGCAAGCGGAACAATTAGACAAAAAGTCGTAAATTAAAATTTGCTCGAAATATCCGACATTTTTATCCTTTTTCGCTATTTTTTATACCTATCTTAATTGACCATATCTAATTTAATTGTAAAGATAGAAATATAATCTTTATAACATCAGAAAGAGGAAGTTTTAGCGAACATTAATATATTTTTTTGAATAAGAGAATATATAATTTTAAATGACTTATAGCAATTTATAAATCACGTTTCAAAAATGAGGGTGAAAAAACTTCAAAAAGTGGAGCGTGTTTAAATGTTTAAAAAATTTATCAATCCAAAACTAATTCGAATTTAAAAAAATGCTTACTTAGATTTCCAGTTCAAACCTATTTGTACACTCCCTAAAAAAATTGGATCTCTCCTCTTAATAGTGTTTCAGAAACTCGACGGACAAAATTACTTGTAAGCGAAATTTTATTAATGACGACTTTAATATTAAATAACTTATAAACTAATAACAGTATTGAAACAAAAATATATTCTTCTTATTTATCAAATATTTCTTAACAAATTCACTTAATTTCGTAATTTTAGGTGTTTTACATTTTGAGATACGATCTGAATAACATTGAAAGAACTGAAAATTCCCCCTAGGGCTTACTTTTTCCCCCTAGGGCTTACTTTTTTTTAAAATAGAGAGATTATAGTTAATATTTTGTTGAAATATCTTATGACAAATGTGTGCTATATCTGCAAAAATAAATGTTATTTTTTATACTAAATCAGATAAAACAATAGCATTTATTTATACATTTATATATCAGTTATAATGTATTTACATATCTCTGAAAACTCCCCCCAAAAATATTATAGAATTTTAAATTTGGTCCGTCATGGTTACGTCTCCACCTACACCGCTAAATGTTTTTCCTGGTCTGGTTTCAATTAATTTCGTCACATTTGCAAACTTTTCCTAACTTTCCAAACTTTTTGCACATTTCCAAACTTTCATTGCCGAAGTCAATGTAAAGACATTTGACCTACTGAGATTTATAATGTACGTACCTAGTGTTCACATAGTTTTAAAAAAGGGCAGGGGGGGGGGGGGATTTGTCAAAAAGGGCACTTTTTTTTATGTTAAAGGGCACTTTCCTTACCTTTAATTGGATTTTTTTCAAGAGGGCCAGAATTTTCTCTTTTTTAAAGTTTGTATAATTTAGAGGTTTTTTTAAAAATGTTTAAAATTTCACAAAAAATAAAAAAAATAAAAAAACTGCTCCATAAACTCATTACATAAAAAAAAATCTCTGATAGTACTGTTTTTTTTTTTAATTTCAAAAAAGAAAATTCTGAAATCCTCAAAATTTTCTAAAGTTTCTTGTTAAAAAGTTTTTATTATCTCAAATTTCATAAAGGGGTGGAGAGAGATAAGTTTCAAATAAAAAAAATTAACAAAATATATTAGCAGTAAAATAAATTAGAACTTTAATACAAACTAAACAAAAAGAAACAAGCTTCTTCTAAAAATCAATTTTTATAACTCCAAATGACAAGTTCTAAACTTCAATTTCGTAAATTAAATATATTTTCGAAAAATTTAATGCCATTTTGTTATGTAGTGCAAATTAAATCATGATGAAATATAAAGTGGAGAAGTATAAACATTTATTAATCAGATGCAAAAGGATTGTAAGTCTTTCAAAAGAGATCGCAGCAGATCGCGTTTAGTGTATTTCTACAATTTTAAGGTTTTTTATGAATGAAAAAATTCTTAAAAGTGTGCCATCTGGAAGTTGCATTCGTCAGAGACAACCGAAATTAAGAGTTATAACCATCTTAAATTTCGTGTGATATCCTTGTTTGACGAAGATCGCAAATATTTTTACGGAATTTTTTTTTTTTTAATTACAGGGCGCAAAGAAGATACTGAAAAAAGGCAGGGCACATTTTTCACTTATAAAAAGGGCAGGGCGCATCGGCACTTACAAAAAAAAGGGCAGGGCGCGGCGCCCTTTGAAAAAGGCATAACAGGAACACTATACGTACCCCTTATACAATAAAAAATTATGTAAGATGTATCTATCAAGGCGACCGCAGAGGTGTGCAACGTCAAACTCAATTGGGTGTTTGTGTGGAAAAGTATTGGTCCAACTCACTGTTGGTGATCAAAGGGAATATAAGATCCTCATTAAATAAAATTATCTTAAATGCTCAATAGCTGCAGTCCACCTAAAACGACAGCTTACTTTTCCTTCTTGAGATATAAAGGACAACTCTGCCAAATTTCAAATTCCTGAGTGTGGAGGTAGAAGAATGAGTGAGATGAGTGTACGTCATTTTAATAACGTGCGCAGAACGGACATATCAAATAGAAGAACACAAATAGCTTTTTATTTTTAAGGTATAAATAACAACTCTGCCAATATTTATTTTCCGAGGTATGTGGGAGGTGTTATAATTAATAATAAGTAAATTTTATTTTAACCTCATCTGCAAAACGGCTGTTATAACTAGAAGTTCGCGAATGAGTATTTTTTATATTGAAGGTATAAGGAATCACTCTGTCAAATTTTATCCTCCTGGGTAAATGCGAAATAGAATAATTTACATTAAATTTTTGGTCACATTTTCCGATAAAATTTTTTGCAGACATGCCACATTTTGTCGGACCTGATTGATTTTTAAGATGTTACACGTCAAAATTCAGGGTACAACATACCTTGTATAGAGATCAATGAACTCTTATTGATTCGAAGGAATGGAAGGGAAGATACATCATCAAGTAGCAAAACTTTTATTCAAAGTATTGTATTAATAGATAGTGCAACTTGATTTCAGTTCTTGTTACATTTAACCAATTGATGGTACAACAGGCATCTTAGGTGCCTGTCCAATAGATGCCGGCATATTTCCTGATATCCCATTGCAGTATCCTCTTTTATTGTAGTGTAATAACATTTTGTTATACTCGGACTGCAAAAAAATAATATTAAAATAAAGTATGAATGATTTTCAAAAACTATAAAAAAAATTAATTATATTATACTTTAACTACATTAATTATAAACTATATAAATCATGAACATATAAATTTAGCCAGACATGTAGCTAGGATATGTAAAAAACAGTTTAAAACTAATAGACATAAGAACTGTATTCTCTAAAACATATATGTTAATTACACGGTTATTGGAATACAATTGTTATTGGACAATTTAGATTGTTATATTTTTTTATTACAATACCGATAACTAAGGGTAACTTTGGAACAACTTTTCCAGTATTTTATTACTCCTTTCAACAAGTATTAAACTAGATTTCTGAAACAATGTAAAATATGAAGTTAACATTCCTCTTACCAATACGGACGTGATTTTACTCTACGACCAACGGCATCTAAATGAACGTCCTCCATCGTTGTCTCAAACTTACCTCCATTAAGTATGGTAATTGGAACAGTATTCTTTTTTTTACATGCTTTTATTTAGCTCACACTGCCTGGTGGGATGTGTCCTCAAGTCTTGTAACTCAGTTTAAACCCACTTCCAAATGTCATAGCGATTTGAAACTTGGCGTACATACGTCATCAGGATGACAATACAATAATTAGTCATAAAATTGTTATTTACTAAATAATTATAATTAATATTGAATTTCTTTAAAATCGAAAAATCTGGCCAAGGCAAGATTTGAACCCATGATCTAAGAAAATGACGTTTAATGAATGTGCGAAAAGTTATGCGCAATAATCTAATAATCTGGTTTTGTTTCAACAGAAAAGCATTCCGACGCCATTTTGAATATTTTTAATTTTCTCTGCACTATAATAAAATTATTTCCAAAATGAAAAAGTATAAGTCAGCTAAAATATTCGCTTAGAAATACGAGGGAAAATCCCTCTATCCCAATGATACGCGTAAGTGTTTTATTTAGACATCATAAATACTATTAAAATTATAATACAAGATATTTAGTTCTACTCTGTATGATTATGATTATTGACATTTGCATGGAATCTATGGAGCAAGCTGATCTCCCAATTCGTTAATGACACTAGCAAACAAATTTTTCATTTGAAAATATATTTAGAACTTACTTTCACTTTAAAATTTTTTAACGTTTGTTACCAACACATGTTTTAAAACAAAACAATTTGAACTGCTGACAATCAAAATGCCAAATCGAAGTTTGACAAAGATATAGCAATAGTATTACCATTTATGGTATTTTTTGTACGATTTTTTTTATTTAAAGTTAACTGTTTCACATGGTGCCCATCACCCCCACATTTTATTTTTGCAACTTACTCAAATTAAATAACAGGTGTTAAAATATACTCACAAATACGGCCTCTTTCACGCACTCTTCATCTGCCTCATTTTTACATACTTTCTATAAAATAAAGATTTATAGGTACTTCAAAGAAGATATGTATTTTATGAAATAGGCTCAATCATTTGCTCTGTTGTGTCTCATTTCAGTCGCCAAAATAACAACACGTTCTTTAGTTCCCTGTTCTTCTAAATCTTTGGTTCGAAACAAACTGGCAAAAATGTCCAACTGGCAATATAGCCCAGTTGCTGCCGAACTGAGCCGGGTTACGAGGGGGAAAGAGAAACAGATGTTTTATTTATCGTTCAGAAAAAAAGATTGCCATGGGCCGCAACTGGAATATTCCAGTCCAACTATCCGATTAGTGTGACCTTTTAAAGACGAAAGTGATAATGCTTCCCGATAAATAAATCGTCTGTGGCGTAAACACTTGCCCTTTTTTTTTTTTTTTTTTTTATAGTTTCTTAGATCTAAGACTGAAATATTTTGCTTCATCCTAAACTTTTAAATGCTGAAAGCTATAGTCATAAACGTTGTATCTAGGTGAAGTGTCTTCTTGTTGAGACTGCCTGGAGCTCCCTCTAGCGGGAAAGTCAGGATGCAGCATGCTTTATCCCTAAAACTATACAAGATACATTTATATTTTGGGAGATTGGGGTTAAGGTTAGCATCTTTGCAGATGATTTAAAAATTACGGGGAATGTGAATTCTGAGAAATAAATACAGCAATTACAAGGCGATTTAACAAAAATATCAGAATGGGCTGTTAAATGGGTATGTCTTTTAATATCACTAAATGTCAAGTTTTGCACATGTGTATCAAAAATAGAAAGACTGCCTATGTTTTACAAGGGGAAAATATACAAAATAGTGATATAGTAAGTGATCTGGGCGTATTAGTAAATGAGGGTTTTTTAAAAGGAGTCATCAATGTACATTGGCTAGCAAGAAAGCTAATGGAACGTTGAGGTACATTAGGGACTATAACCTTGCTATTGTACAGAGGTTTGGTAAAGCCTCATCTCGAGTATGCTGTACAATTTTAGTCACCATATCTTATAAAAGACATTGAATTGTTAGAGAAAATTCTGCACAGGACTACTAAAATGGTCCAAGGGGTTTCAGGCATGGATTATGAAGATATATTAAGAAATTTGAATATGTATACTCTGGAAGAGAGAAGGGTTAGAGGAGATTCAATTCAACTGTTCAAATTTGTTAAACATGGAGATGTGGAGGGTTTAGATTTTAATATGAGTGATAGAACGAGAGGTCACGGGTTTAAATTAAACTAATCCCATTTTAATTGGGAAATGAGAAAACGTTATTTCTCTAATAGGGTAATAATCAAATGGAAAAACTTGCCAGTGAATATTGTTAATTATACAAGAGAAAAGGATTTTAAGAAGTTAGATATTCATTGGAGGATAGATAGGCGATACTAGATGGACACACCTTGTTGGACCTTGAGCCTGTTGTTGGTCGTCAATATTTGTATATCAAAGATACATGGATATATGCATTTAAACAACTCACTGAGGGTATAGACTTTACAAGTATTCAATATCAAAACTAACACTTTTACTTTTTAACATTCTGTTATCGTCACGGCTGGTTTTGTCAATTTCGACAATCGTTTCGTCATTGAATCACGTGACTTTTGACGAAATCTTCAAATTTTTAACGAAAGTAATTCACTCCGATTTCTACTCGGTGGTGAAATTCATTAATCATCTCATTCGGTTTTAACCCTCTCTAGTGCATTATTTTTCTTTTTTAACTAAATACATTTGTTTCGTTTTCTTTTTGCTTCGGGACCGCTGAAAAAATATACAAAAAAATCGTAAATGCCTATTTAATTAAATAATTAATTAAAACCGTTGTATAAGATAAAAACTCGTCTTATAGAACATTGCGTTAAGAATATTAAAATACAAATACAACGTTAAAATACGCAATAAAAGTCCATAAAATCCGGACATGTTTCGGGAGATACAACTCCCTTCATCAGTAGGAAATGAAAATTTTATTACACACAGACTTTTCATTTTCTGCTGATGAAGGGAGATGTATCTCCCGAAACATGTCCGGATTTTATGGACTTTTATTGCGTATTTTAACGTTGTATTTGTATTTTAATAAAACCGTTGTGTTGCATATATGCAAATTCATGTGTAAGTACTAAAATAATTTTAAAAAAGTATTAAAATATAGCTAAATACAATCTGTATACCTCTGATATTAGCTCGGATTTTTTGTAGAGCCAGATTATACTTATTACTAATAAAACAATCTTCGGAAACTTTACCTTCAAGAGCCAGTTTTAGAATAGCAGATTTCGAAGCAACTAATTCCCTTTATTACAATCATTTTTATAAAGATAAGGGACCTAAAGGCGGTTATAAGAACCAGGCACATGGTTCCCTACGTGACAATACTATAATAGTTAACATAAAACTCAATAGTTTAAAATGTCAACTGGTGGTCATTTTAAAGTTGTGCAGCATATATGCTACACTATGCACTAGAGGGTTAATTTTGGTATATGTTTATTGCCACTGTTCAACTGAACTTTTATGTCACTGTCATTAGAGCGCCTGTATTCGGACCGAGTGATCCGTGGTTCAAGCTTCCTCAGACACGTGACTTCTTTTCAAAATTATGAATTTAAAAATACTCGCGATTGGCTGACGAATTGGAAAATGTGTAACACAGTGAAAATGCATGAATGGAATGACGTAATTAACCACGTGTTTGAGGCCATACATGTTGGCCTCATTTTGATCTTAGCGAGGTTATAACATTATGTTTTCTCTACTGTGAAGAACCCATGCTCGAAGAGTCTTGTCATCAATATTTATTTGAAGTCGTCCTCATTTTTGACCAAATGAATTTCGTGAAAAAAAAAACGACAAAATGAATTTTCTCAGTTTGACAAAATATTTATACGGGGGCATTTAGTAGGCGTCTGTTTCGTCAAAAAGGACGAAATTTTCTTCTTCCAAAAGGAGCATGCGGTTTTTGTAAGCAAAATGCTGTTGAGTGTGCGTGTTTTCTCATTTCTACTCCTTACCTGCCGACCGGAAGACATAAATTCTACTCATCCACTCCGAAACAAATAAATAAATAATAACCTGTAAAAAAATATATATATTATAATAAATTTAAAGATTTCAAATAAATGTTTTGTTTTGTAACGACTTCATGATGATTTGTAATTTTATTAAAGAACTATATAAAGTACCCGGTGCTGTCCAGGCTCTACGCTGAGTGTTGGGAAATTTCTTCACCGTGGCGCCATCTGACGGTTTTAGTAAGAAAAAATTTCTGCTTTAAGGGGTGGGAAGGGGGGTGGCGTGATTTTCCGAAATCTTATGAAGACAGTACAATATATTGATTGTTAGATGATAAGTAGATATTATTAAATGCTTAACTAACTTCGACTATGTGCTTGTGTTATTAGCGTTCAAATTATGCAAATTGTTTTAAAACAAAAAAACGTTAAAAATGTTTTTCATTATTTTAAGGATACTGTTATTAACTACATTTTAAAGGAAAAGAAATTTTGCTCCTCCTTAAATTGAATAAGCTATTCTCTCAAATTTTAACACGCATTTCGCTCTTGCCGCTATATCTGTTTTCATTAGATCTAGAATCCATATAAAGCAATCAAGCAAGCAGGTAACAAAATACCAAGTATAGATACAGTATACACTGTACCATAAAACTTGGTCTGTAAATATTTTGTACGATGCCTGCTCGTCCAACTCCTTCTTCCGTCTTCGTTAAGCTCTAGATCTTTTTACACTTGTCAAAAGTTTCGACTGATTGATACCATTTTGAACTGCCCTTTCAACCTGTTTAGGTTTCATTCGCCGCAATTAAACTATAAAGTGATATTTTGGCTTCATAGTGAAATCTTTAACAAATCGCCACTTATTGCTTTCCACAATTTCCCCACAAATCGCTTAAGCTGTCAACTAAATAAAATTCGTCGTTTTAAATTTAAGCACACATTCGCTACACGATTCGTTGATTACAAATGAAATGGAACTGAAATTACAGCGGTTAAACCACCAGGCCAGAATTTGCCGGAAATTCGATGCATTCAGTGGGAAAAGTGGACTAATAATCAACCTGGTTAGCGCGTTTTAGCTTCCTCTACACAATCGTATATAATTTATTCCCAGAGACTGATTCCACCTGGAGTTGAGCTATGCAATATCAACACTTTTCTTGTCACTAATGTTATGTTTTTTAGCATCGTCTTGAAAATTACCGATTGGGCTGCAAAAACAGTTTATTTATTTCGCAAAATGCCTTACATCTCAGCCTTCTATAGTCGATTAAATTCTATATACATATGCGGTAAGTATAATGCTTGAGAACAGATTCGTTCTCTTTCAAGATGTGTTTGTGAAAAGTAAATATATGGACAGTATTTACCCTTTCCTGTCGAGAAAACTTGCACAGATATTTTTGATACTTGGACCAGTACGCATCGCTGTCTTCTGGTGGAGGTGGATAGCCTGAAATCTCCTTGTACCATTCGAAAGATTTTTTGATGAACTATATAAAAATAAATACAGATAGATAGTTATAGAGATATAAATATAGTTATGGAGATATAGATATATAGGTATAGAGATATAGATATAGATATTGAGATATAGCTATATAGTTATAGTTATATAGTTATAGATATATAGTTATAGTTATATAGTTATAGTTATATAGTTATAGTTATAGTTATATAGTTATAGTTATATAGTTATAGTTATATAGTTATAGTTATATAGTTATAGTTATATAGTTATAGATATAGTTATAGTTATATAGTTATAGATATAGTTATATATATATAGCTATAGTTATAGATATATAGTTATAGTTATATAGTTACAGATATATAGTTATAGTTATATAGTTGTTATATAGTTGTTACCTGCGATTTCACACGCGTTGAAAAAAAATTCTTCATTGGTTCGTTCTCCCGATTTAGTCCTTTTTTATGTTTAAGGCAAATTAACTGATCTCTTGTTCACACATCTAAGGGTACATCTCCGAATGTTAGCTTTTCCGTTAGTTTTTCCTTTGAATTGTCAGGAAGAGTTATCTCGCAATTTTCAATTGTTTAAAGCAATAAATATATACTAGGAGGCTCCGCCCCCTGCTCCGCTAACGCTCCGCCAACCCCCGGAGGATTGCTACGCAATCCTCATAGGTTTGCTTCGCAAACCACTTCTCGCTTCGCTCGCTAAAAGGTAGGACACAATAACAATGTGTCCTAGTAACAAAACATTTTTAATTATATTACTAAAAACTTTAGAAGTTGAAATTGTAAATTTAAATTAATATTCATCTTGGCATCACTACATTTTTACGCCATGTAAGTCAATATAAATTCAATTAAACTAATTTCTTTTTAATTACAAATGAAAACAATGGTACCACTGGCAAGCCTACCATTATTTATTTATTTTCGACGTTATATCCACACCTTTCCCGCGTTTCAGTTAAATTTCTAACATTATTGGTAGTTTGTTTTGGCCATAAATGACGTTAAGCTTACCATAAATCTTGCCTACCAGAGGTGTGTAATTTACTGAGTTTTTACGAAATTTTTTTTTAAAAATGAAGCTCATAGAAATCTAGTTTTCAAAATTGCCAATAGATGGCGCCACCATTATTTTTCCTTAATTGAAAGTTGGGAAAAGCGTTTTTCAAAACTTCTATTTTTTAATTTATAAGGCTTATATTCTTCCTAATTTAAGCTGACATCATCAAAATAATTATTTACCGATGAATTGAAGGGGTTAATAGTCAAAATGGCTTAAATAATGGCAAAATAAAAATGCGGGCGCAACAGAATTTCGTAAACAAACAAACTGTTGCCACTCAGCAACAGAAAAACAGCGTTTTTCAATCACCGCGTAAGAGAAATATATATAAAGATTAATAAAGTAATTCATTGTTGTCCACATTTTACGATTCTATTACAATGCGATTTTATATTCATGTAGATTCTGCTTCTTTTGAAGTCTGACATTTTAAAAAAAATGGGTCCTAAAACCGATATAAACAGGAACGTAAACGGAAATTTAACATTTCAAGCCTCAAGTGCACAATTTAAAGGCTGAATAGTATTTATATATACATTTTCAGACATATTGTGGAAAATAGTGTCTTGCGCGCGTGCCACAGACATATAAAAAGACAGATACTTTCTTTTACCCCATGTATTCTTTTTCTTTTACGTCCATGTATTCAATTTTAAGCAATTTTTTTTTACAGTATAGTTGGGAGGAGTCGATAGTGAAAAAGACAATTGAATGGTCAAGTGGCAGAAGAGGTTAACTGACAAAAATCAATTTAAAAAATAAACAGCTTTTTCACAGACAACAATCTGGAAGTAAAGGGTCGCTTTCCGTTGAGCATCCATTATTTGTCGCCAAGGAAACAATTAGCACGATACTTTTTCCTATTCATCGGAAATCAGAATTAACCATTCAAAGCCTCGACCTTTAGGTCCTTAGCTTTCGTGGGGTTTGTGCTACAGCCTGCGCTGCGTAGAGAAAGCACTAGCGCCTCTAGCCTAATGAGGCTGATGGAGGAAGGGCATCTTGGCACGATAATTGTTTGGCGGTGAGGGGCTAATGCGCCAAATGCTGCAATCTTGTATTGTAATTTACATCGGCTATTTCCCCCTCCTCAAGCTTGCAGCATATGGCTGTTTTAAATTACTGTAGCTTTTTATTACGAAATGTGTTTTGTTTTCTTTGGCTTTTCAACAGTCGTCTAAGTTGTAGTGATGCCAATATTAAGTAAAATCTACTTTTTCACCTTGTATATAAATAAAAGCTCGGAAGGGATAAATACACCCAAACGACAACTCAAAGGGGGTACCATCAGCTGGTTTTTTTATTTATATTCTTCCTGTGTGTAAAACTTTATTTTAGCAACAATGACTGTTAAAAAGTTCAACAACCATTATCTCAACGCAGTCAGCCATTCCTTCTCTTCGAGCATGAATGGACCGTAGTAGAGCGAATATGACGTCTTAATCGTGAAACCAACATTTCAGACCGAATGGCCTCAAACACGTGACTTCTTTTCAAAATTATGAATTAAAAAATACTCGCGGTTGGCTGATGAATTGGGAAATGTGTAACAGTGAAAATTTATGAATGGAATAACGTAATTAACCACGTGTCTGAGGCCATACATGTTGGCCTCACTTTGATGTTAGCCAGATTATAACATTATGTTTTCTCTACTATGAAGGATCCATGCTCGAAGTTCCTTCCACAGTATTGCGAAATAGTAAACTTATTAATATCGCCAAGGCTGGAACAATTAGCTCACCAAGATGCTTTTCCTCCATCAGCCGGGTTAGGCTAGAGACGCTAGTAGAGAAATAACCTATTCATTGATCGCGAGTGTGATTGTGGTAGGTTACTAAAATTGGCACGTTTCCGCACATTTGGCATTTAGTTTCGTTTAATGAAATCGAGCTATTATAAGTGAAACATATACTTTTTACTGCTCTATATCACCCTAAATCAATCAATCAGAACCATACAATTTTGAGAGAAGACGCATATGTCGATAAAACTTTTATCCACATCGAAATTAGATTTTTTTTAAATGTTAGTTAACCCCTTCTTCCACTCGTCCCTTTATTTGTAAAATCCCTATAACTCTATGTGGAATCAGTCTATTAGGGATAAATGACATACCATCATGTAGAGGAAAGTAATACATTTCACTGGAGTTAAGGCTGTTTAACTTATGAGGGTATTATAATCATTTAAAATTGCACTTACCCAATAAGCAATAAATTTCGTTATGACACTCACAGAGATGACTTTCCATTTCGTCGAAATCTGCATTACTAAGCACTAACTTAGCAGTATTGTTAAGTACCAAGCAAAACTGTATTATCGCTATCCACTTCATTATAGTGTATATGAAAGACCCACTTTATTGTAATATATGCGAATGATTTAAAACTATTTTGTGTAGTCCTTATACATAATACATACCCTTGCGTGAAAATCTAAACAATACGTATAGAACAATACAGTTTAAAAATAACGGCCTAACAACGGATTATTTTCCTCGTTCAGAATAATACAAAACATGAATGAAAAGAATAACTGAAGTGTGTATCAGCTAATGATTTTATGGTACCTTTGAGTCCATTCTTATTGAAATGTATTTTATTTATAAATACATTGCATGGAATCTCTATCATGCAATGTATTTTATAAATGCGGGAGAAAGCTCGGGAAATTGTTCCTTTCCTTGTTTAATATAATGCAATTCTGCAGGAAAATTGTAATGTTTAATAATATCGTTTTATTTTTTGTTACCGACGCAATTGCAAATGCACTAAATTCAAATAGCTTCTTTTTTCTTTTAATATGGTTTGACACTTGGTACCTGGGTCCAGTGACGGACTATAACCAAATCATCGGAAATGAAGTCTAAATATGAAAATCGAAAGATGATTTAAATTTTAAAATAAATTTCACATCCAATCATTCAAACACCATTCACCGCAAAACTCCCAACCGCACATGACAACACAAGAACGGACACAACAAGAAAACCCAATCAAAATGAAAAATTCGCAAGTTAAAAAAAGTACTAAAGTGTTACGAAAAACGAAAGGTCGTTATCTAATCATCAGTCCAGTTCCCGGGATTGGAGAAAAAAATCATGCAATGTAATTGGACTGATGATTAGGGAACTGGACTGATGATTAGATAACGACCTTTCGTTTTTCGTAACACTTTAGTACTTTTTTTAACTTGCGAATTTTTAATTTTGATTGGGTTTTCTTGTTGTGTCCGTTCTTGTGTTGTCATGTGCGGTTGGGAGTTTTGCGGTGAATGGTGTTTGGATGTGAAACTTATTTTAAAATTTAATTCATCTTTCGATTTTCATATTTAGACTTCATTTCCGATGATTTAATCGAAAATAAATTCAAAACCAAATTAAAAAACAAAGTATCGTTATCTGATTTTCAGTCGAATTCCGGAACACGGAGTAATAAGTTAATCGAGAAGAATTAAAATAAAATTAACTAAGTATTAAAACGAAAAATCGTTACCTAATCGTAAACTCAACAAAGTATATCGAAGCTGTGTGCGTCTCAATTGGTGCAAGCCAATTTTCACATGACAAAATAGGGTGAGTTGCACCAGGGATGCCCATCCCCCCCAAGCTCAATGGCGCAAATCCCCCCCCTCCAAAAAAAAATCTATGCCCCAACAAATTTAAAACATATAACTTTATTAGAATCTAAAATTTTCAACTGAATCCACACAAAGCTCCATATTTCGCATTTTATAAATCAGTTAGAGATAAAATCAAGATATAAATTTGGTTATACTTTAACTTATAGTATACATTAACTTATATGTATGAAACTCATATATTGCATTAAACTTCCTCTCCGCATCTCTTTATAACGTTTCATTGATACAAACAAATGGTGCTTAAAGTCAGGTTCGTAGGTAAAATATATGGTCGGAGGTTCGGATAACATAATTTTTTCGAATAAAATTGTAATTTCAGAAATATATTAATTAATTCATAATAACTTCCATAGAACTTGTTATTGTCTGTCCGATAAGAATCGATCGATTTCGGTTAAAGAACCGCAGCTTTGTTATGGTCTAAAAATCTGGTGTTTTCTACAAAATGTCATCGATTTGTCTAAGGTTTTGATTTCAATTCCACCAGAAAATATAATTTACAAATGTATATTTTAAAATTTTTAAATCCCGGTTTCGGAAATAAATTTTATAAACACCTAAAAATAGTTACTGTAGAAATGCTGACGGTAATCTCTGATTGTTCAATTTCAGAAAACCCTTGCAATCGCTCCATTTAGACTAAAATAACTACCTACAATATTATATGTTATTACATTTGTCAATGATATATGCAAAATCACTCTAATTAGCAGAAACACATGATGTAAATAGGTTTTACCCTAAATGCTCAGAAACAATTGCCTCTTATATGTCAGCTAAATGCCACTGAAAATGCTTAAATTCTTTATATATAAGAAAGAAAAGCTTTCTGACTGAAACATAAAAAACAGCTTTTTTAAAAAACACATCATGGCATCAAAGAAATAAAATTGATGTTATTTACACGCGATACAAATGGTTCTACGAGTATATATGTAAACCACATAGTTTGTATTCCCCAATCACAGGGCCATCTACAAAGCAAATGCGCTTTAATAATGTCCCCATTCTACACGGACGTTAATTTCGCACGTTAGCTTTTGCGATAACTGTGTGATTGGTCCACCGCGTGGTTTGAATGCACCAATCAGATGCTTCTGAAAAATGCAACGCGGCGTAAATAGCGTCCGTATGGAATGGGCCTTAGAATATCTGTTTTTTACTCTATACTTTCTCTTACCTAAGGGTATAAACGAAACTAAAACACGGCTGCATATATGGTCAAACAGAAATATTTATAAAAAGGGAGAAAATTCATGTTTTAACGGTTAGAGATGTCAACATGAACTAAAGTACAGATTATAAATAATGAATAAACTTGTGAAAGTTTTATTTAAAAAAAACATCTATTAAACCACAACAAAATAGACAGGTAAACACAAAGATAAAAAAAAAATTATCAAGGAAATTCATGCAAAATACTAAACGCTATCGGTTTTGTTAAAAATCACGCGTGACCTTCTACTCTTATTTTTGGCTATTTTAAATATGACTATCAAATGCAAAAACTTTATTTTATCGAATTTTAAGAAATCTTTTAAAATTAAAATTTAAAAATGCCGTATGATATTTATCCACTTACCGGTGCAGTTTATCAAACTCAGAAAATACTTTTCATTTAGTTTTTTTTTTTACAATTTAAATATTTGCAGCTTTGCTTCACATTTAAACTGCATGTTCACAAAAAACATTCGTCCTTGCTGACTAAAATATATTATCCGTTCTTTTATTGTAACACCATTGAAATTATTTAAACTGATTCAACGCCAAGACGAAACTCAAATATAATAAAACCACCTACGCTCAGTAGCGGGGGTTCTAAAAGTTTAGTTTGGCTTTCATAATATTCAACGTAGATAAATATCGGCGCCAATATGTTTCCCGCTCAAAAATCGAGACCTATGGTCGCGCCTACTTCCTTTTTCTTTTTCTTTTTTTGAATCATGAGTATTTTCTAATGACAGAAGTGGCTCCTAAATGTCTCTTAGCTGTCTGTGTGCTGGCAGAAGATACAAGATAATACGAGAAAATAAAATCGATTGTAAATGTGTAATATAAGCACCAGAAAAAATTAGGAGGTGGTTGGGGTACGAAATTTTCTTTAGTTCGTCAATTCAGTAACAAAATTTACTATATATTTTTTTTAGTTTAAATTTAAAAAGTATGGGGGCAACTTCCAAAAAAAGTGTGGGAGGGGGGGGGGGGGGGGAGACGTCCCCCCTAATCGCCACAACTCATGCTTATTAGTGAACAAACGTATGAAAGTAATTAATTTGTTTTGGAGTTGTATATAAAAATCGTAATTTACGTTTAAGTGTTATTGAGATGCGATCACTTCCATCACTGCAGTTTTTTTTTTAAAAACAGAGATACAAGTCCCCCCTAATCGCCACAACTCATGCTTATTAGTGAACAAACGTATGAAAGTAATTAGTTTGTTTTGGAGTTGTATATAAAAATCGTAATTTACGTTTAAGTGTTATTGAGATGCGATCACTTCCATCACTGCAGTTTTTTTTAAAAAAACATATGCCACATATTTACAAACGAAAGAATTAACTTTGTTAAAGTCACCGTTTTTTTCCAGTTTTTGTTGCAGTCTGGAGTTTATAGCAATCTTCATATTTATTATTATTTTTACATTCCTTCTTCCTAACGGAAAAGTTATTGCCTCACAGCGTTTTTTAATTTAAATCTCAGCACTGAAGTGTATAGTCCGAATGTATGAACCGGACAAAGATCAGTAAACGTGTATGTCTTAGATATACATATGAGTAACACATATTAAAAAAAAAGCGGGGGGTCTTCTGGGCTGGCATGCGCCGCACAACCCTAAGATTCTTCCATAGCCATTAATCAGATAATTTTTGTAATTTACTTTGTAGATCTTTCTAAAATGGCATTTAGTTTTAACAGAATAAAGACTTGCATTTTCAAGCAAGAGAATTTTTTTACAATTTCGTCAGCTTTTGTGCCGAAGAGGCGTTTTTTGAAATGGCTGGAAATTCCAGTGACTGCGGACATATTATGTATGCAAAATTATTTTTTGCCCAAAACAAATTTTCCCCTAAAAATTAAATAATAATAAACCAAAGAAAAAAAATCCCCCCCAAAAATTCTGATGGCGCAACTTGCGCCATAATCCCCCCTTATGGGCACCCCTGAGTTGCACAGCATGGACTCTAGGTCAATTTCATCATGTTACTCTATTACTCTATTAGCAACACTGCATGTTCCCCGCTCAAGCAAACGATACAAGAAACAAGCTCAGTAATGACATCCCTATGAAAAACGGAAAATAAGGGAATAGGAATAAGTCGGAGTGCCTCACAATCAACATGACTAAGTTTCAAATAGCTATACTAACACATACTTTATTGTATAAGTTAACTAACTGAAGACACACCGTGTCGCCATCTGGCGGACTTAGCAAGAAGTCATTGCATTGCTTCTTTAAGGCCATTTAGACAGAATTGCCCCCCCCCCCCCCTCCCAGCTGCTTCTGGGGTGAAAAGCGGGTGATGAAAAACATTTTTCGAAATTTCATGTGGACTAGACAGTAACCTTCCTCTTGTTTTGAAGGTCGAGTGTGTAAAATTTAATCAAGCTCGTTTTGAAGTGCTCTTTCGGCCTGATTAAGTTTCTATGCCGTAATTGAAGTTTGGAAGGAAATTTACAACTTCGCAAATTTTCACTTTCTATTTCACACAGTTTTCTCGCAAACATTTTTATCTGTCAACTAATTAAATGGAACTGAATAACACGTCGTGTGCTTCAACTTCAGCGCACATTCGCCACGATTCGTCAATTAGAACTGAAGTTACATCGATTAAAGAGGGTTGATTATGTTAAATATTTGACTCACCACGCGACTACGGCACCATCTGCGCACGCAACAGACGCGCAAACCAGCACTGGCTTCCTTCCTGTACACAACAATACCAAAGTAAGGGGCGCGGGTAGTGCGGTTTCAAAGATATAATCGATATTAGTGTTATATGTTTTTGGAACATACGTCTCGTACTTGTGGTTTTAGCAAGCAACACTAACCGATTTTAAAGACTTTACACGTCAGTTAACTGTTTTATATTATAATAAAAAATGTAGTAGTAAATGTAATAAAAATGTAATTAAATGTAATGTCTAACAAGTTAGGGAAGCCGGGAGCCAAGATCGCAAACATCACCAAGGCAGTGAAAGCAGGAGCGGTACAGACTGAGGACAAAGCTGTATTATGGGTAGGTACAAATAATGTTTGTCAGTCCACAAATTTTGAGTTCAAGAGGGATTTTACGGCTCTCCTTGAAGAAGTCAAACACAAGACAGAAGATGTGAGAGTTCTTAGTTTACTGCCAAGGTATGGTATTCGTTGGGGCTGGGACAACCAACGAATCAGAGTTTTAAATGGTTTTCTCAGGGATATTTGTAAGGAAAAGAACGTCGGTTTTGTAGATGTTTGGAAGGTGAGTAAGATGGACTGGTTATCTCGGGATGGTATTCATCTAAGCAGAACAGGTAGCCAGGCTGTAAGTAAGTTGGTACTCGAGAGTTTGCAGGCAAAAAACTAGTTTTGAGACAGGAGCCGAATATTCACTGGCGGGTTGATAAATTGGGATTAAAAAATCAATCTTTGGAAAGTAATCTGTTATATAATTCTGCAACAGGGTCTACAGCATCTGGAAAAAATGCAGCGGGTGAATGTTCGGATATGTATATTAAAGAACAATTAAGGGTATTTTACTGCAATGCAAGAAGTATAAGGAATAAAATAGAAGAATTAAGGGGCATAGTAGCAGCAGAAACCATCGATATAATTGGGATTACAGAAAGCTGGACAAATGCTAACGATTTAGCTGCGTTATTAGAAATTAAGGGTTTCATTATGTTTCGGCAGGATAGAATTAATAAGAAAGGAGGTGGTGTGTTGATTTATGTAAGAGAAAATTTAAATTGTTCGGAAGTAACTTTTGAAGGTAAATCTCAATGTATTGAATCAGTTTGGATAAAACTAACAGATCATAAAGGTAAGATTTTGGTTGTGGGAAATGTTTATAGACCCCCGAATAGCACTGTTGAACAGGATGAAATTCTATTTAATCATATAAATGAAGCTTGTAAGAAAGGAGAAATAATTTTAATGGGAGATTTTAATTTTCCTAACATTGACTGGAAGGGTAACCTAGTTAACATTGGAAGAGGGGCAGAATTCTTGGACACGATTCAAGATTGCTTTTTAGAGCAATTGGTTCATGATAATGCAAGGGGTAATGCGTTATTGGATTTGGTGTTTAGCAGTTGTGAAAATAGGGTACACAATTTAACAGTGAGCGAGCATCTAGGGGAAAGTGACCACAATAGCATTAGATTTAACATTATGTTTCAGACAACTGTAGATAAAAATAATAGGTTAATTCCAAATTTTAGAGATGTTAATTTTCATAAGTTACGAGCTGAGGTAACTAATGTTTTTAAGGATGGGTTGGAGCATTCTCATATAGTAGATCAATGGAAGGAATTTAAAGATAAATTAAATGTAGCTGTTAATAAGCATATTTCGTTTAGGCAGAAAGATGTAGTTCGAAAGCTTTCTCCTATGTGGTTTTCAAAGGAAACAAAACGAGCTCTTAAGTTAAAACAAAAGACGTATAAAATATTTAAAGAAACAGGTAGGGACACTGATGGTAAGGAGTATAAAAAAGCTAGAAGGGAGTTTAAGTATATCAGTAGAAAACAGAAATTAGCATTGGAGGAAAAACTTGCTAGGGATATCAACAATAATCCAAAGGGATTTTTTGCTTACGCCAGTGGAAACAATAAAGGAAATAATCATCTGGGACCACTCGAAGATTATCAAGGCAAATTAATTCAAGATGATGTAGGAATGGCTAATATTTTAAATGAATTTTTCATGGGAGTTTTTAATAAGGACTTCAAATCTGATTTCATGCAAATAGAGGACAATATGCGTCCGGTTATTAAGGAATGCAATTTTACTAGAGAAGAAGTAGTTTATCACTTAAGAAGTATTAAACCTTTTAAAGCACCAGGACCAGATGAAATTTACCCAAAAGTACTAGTGGAGTGTGCGGAAGAACTGGGAGATGTTGTACTAACTATTTTCAAATCGACGTATAATTCGGGTAATGTACCAATAGACTGGAAATTAGCAAATGTCACTCCGCTTTTTAAAAAAGGGGCAAAATGTGAACCTGGTAATTACAGACCGGTTAGTTTAACATCAGTGTTATGCAAGATTTTTGAAACATTAATAAAAAACAGCATCATATCATTTTTGGAATCAGAGAGCTTGCTGTCAGATAATCAGTATGGATTTAGGAAAGGAAGATCTTGTACAACAAATCTTTTAAAATTCTACGATAGGGTTACTGAAGAATTAGATAAAAGGAACAGTGTAGATGTAGTATACATTGATTTCCAGAAAGCATTTGATAAAGTTCCCCACGAGGCATTGCTGTTCAAGTTGGAAAGGTTAGGGATTGGGGGTGAAATTTTACAATGGATAAGGAATTGGTTAATTGGTAGGAGTCAGCGGGTGCAAATTAAAGGTAATTACTCTCAGTGGGCAGAAGTTAAAAGTGGAGTGCCACAGGGTTCTGTGTTAGGTCCACTTTTATTTATTATTTTTATTGATGATATCAGTTGGGAGATTGGGAGCAAGGTCAGCATCTTTGCAGATGATTTAAAAATTATGAGGACTGTGAATTCTGGGGAACAAATAGAGCAATTACAAGGTGATTTAACAAAAATATCAGAATGGGCTGTTAAATGGGGTATGTCTTTTAATATCAGTAAATGTCAAGTGTTGCACATGGGTATCAAAAATAGTAAGGCTGCATATGTTTTACAGGGTGCAGAAATCAAAAATAGTGAGATTGTAAGCGATCTGGGTGTGTTGGTAAATGAGGATTTTAAAATGAGTCATCAATGTACAGTGGCTAGCAAAAAAGCTAATAGAATGTTGGGGTACATCAGGAAAAGTGTTTCATCAAAATCTAAGGATATTATCTTGCCATTGTACAGAGGTTTAGTAAGGCCACATCTTGAGTATGCTGTACAGTTCTGGTCACCTTATCTTAAAAAAGACATTGCATTGTTAGAGAAAATTCAGCACAGGGCTACTAAAATGGTTCAAGGGTTCTCAGGCATGAATTATGAAGATAGATTAAGAAATTTGAATATGTATACTCTGAAAGAAAGAAGGGTTAGGGGAGATTTGATTCAACTATTCAAATTTATCAAACAAGGAGATGTGGAGGGTTTAGATTTTAATATGAGTGATAGAACGAGAGGTCATGGGTTTAAGTTAAACAAATCCCATTTTAATCGGGAAGGGAGAAAACACTATTTCTATAATAGGGTAATAGACAAATGGAACAACTTGCCAGTGAATATTGTTAATTGTAAAGGAGTAACGGATTTTAAGAAGAAGTTAGATATGCATTGGGGGATAGTTAAGAGGTACTAGATGGACCAACCTTGTTGGGCCTTGAGCCTGTTGTTGGTCGTCAATATTTGTATTTGTATTTGTATTTGTAAGTTACACAAATTAATTAAAATAACGATATCGTTTAACTGTTATTGCTGTATAACTGTTAACACATATATTCCATTATCGATAAGAATGTCATCGCAGTGCTTATCTGCTTATTTCGCTCTCTAAATGACATTCATTTTTTAAGTTTAAACCTATGTCAATTGAATTTTCACACCTAAAAATGGTAATTCGCCAATTTTCAAGAAAATCGTTATAACATATTACGACATATTTTTTTTACAAATAAATATATATACACAATCATTAATCGTTTAATACTATTACATATATAGATTAGATAGATTTAATTTGTTCTAATAATATATTTTTAAGCACGTGTATCTTTACTAGTAAATAAATAGTTCAATTTTCATAATTGTTTTTAAAACTGATAATTATTTGTTTTATTATGAGAAAAATATGATTTTTATGTTCAACTCAACTTGACGAATGATGTATTCGTGAAAATTTATAATATGAAGAATAGCTGGCTGCTTAATCAAAAAAAATTTTGAGATGAGACACACAAATAAATTAAACAAAATTTATAAATTGTTATTGCATTATATAGTGAAATTAAAAATTATTTGGGGATAAACACTCCATAAAATTTCGGCAAATTGACATAATTGCATAATTGATTTCTTTTCCAATTGCTCTAATTTCCGATTTTGATCTGGCAACACTTTTTGAGTAGTAACAACTTTGGTTTCCAGTTGTCATACAGCTTATTTGAATATCTTGGGATATGAAGTAAGTTTTTAAAATATTTTTTCTATAATTAAAGTTAATTTCTAACAATAAATATTGTATGTTGTTTATTAAATAACATAATATAAAAAAGCATTTGTTAAAAATTAAAAAATTAAATTTATGGTAAAATTCAAGAATAAGGGGGCATTCCGCCAAATCAATTTTCATCGACAAGTTTGGCGTGGAAGACCTAGAGTTTCCATTTAAAAGCCCGTAGCTCTATAGGGTTTTACGTGTCTTGAGTATTAAAAGAATGAGTTATTTTTTGTACATTAAAACAATTTGAGACATTGAATGATCAACGTACCTGACGTCAGTTTGGCGATCGCTAATAACTTATATTAACTATTATTGAATGTGCGAAGTAAAAATAATAATTACGAATTAGCTAATGATAAAATTTTCATTGTAACTAACAAAATGGCGATTGGAGAACTAACCTTATTACGATTTCAGTTCGAATTTGTGCTTGCTTATAAAACATATTGCGTAAGTATTGCATATGGTTTTCCAATTTGAACTGATATTGTTTTTGGCGATATTAATTTAGACGCCTTGGCCGATTTCCTACTTCCATAAATACTCTATTTCGTTAGATAAGTAACTTAATATAAAAATAAGAATGCATTCGTTTTTGATACAGTGTAAAACATATCCGTTGATATTTGTTCTTTTGCGATATTTTTAATATAAAAACATTTTTTTTTTTAAATAACCATTTTTCTTTCTAAAATTCTTGAATTTCCTAAGTTTGGAGGCCTATGACAGGCGACAAAATTCAGTCGATTCACTTCTAAATATGAAATTGGGGCAATTACTAACAAACATGAAGTGTTTAGATTTCTATTTTAAAATATATAAATCAGTCATCAGTCATCCACCCCTTTTCATTTCTACACTGTTAAAAATTATTACGACCTTGCACCAAAATTTGGTTCCCATTTAGCCGCAACCAACATTTGGTGCTTAGTTTCGAGAGCATTAGACACGCCCACAGTAGGCGAAAGTAGGCGTCACTATGACGTGAAATAGTTGCCTTCTCCGCCTTCCGTCAGACAGCGCGAGTACGAGCACACCTTATATATATATGGTCTTCACTATCCTTGGATGAAGATGGTGTTTTACGGCCGACACACACACATTGTTTGACTGCTTTTTTCTAATGGATGCATAAGTACACTGTAACAAAAAGGTACTTAAAATGATTACCTGAACATACTCGTTTTTCAATACATCGTAAATCAGCGATGCTGTACTCAATTAAAGTTATCTTATATTCTCAAAAATGGGCAATGTGATTAATTATGCTTGTGTTCAAGCCATCTTAACAGAGCGACTTGACAAAATAAAAATAGTTGTTCAAAAAATGGTTTTCACATTAGTTTATGTCGATTGTTATGACAACTCAGTTATCTTATTTCCCATTTTTTGGCACACTTTTTAACATTTCCTCTGTTTATAACTTCTTCACGTCGCCCTGGACTGCGGTGTCACAAGATATGAGTTTGATTTCCGTTAACTTTTGGTTGCAATTGTTGGTATTTATTGAAAGTGATTTATGAAAACAGCTTATGTAGGAAACATACTTCTGTTTTTATTCATTTTTGCACATTTTTGAGTACAGGACATTTTCGAAAATGTAACTTATGTATTCAGAGCTATGATAAGCATCGAATGTTCTAAAAAATTAGTAAATTTTACTTATTTTTGGTTACATATTTTTAACTGTGTTTCGTTACCATTTCATACTAAAAGAATTGCAGTTCTCTGACTTCTATTTTCCTAATTTTTCAGTAAAATCATAAAATTAGCCACTATGGGTCAGAAAGGTATTTCGATCAAAACGGAAACTCACGAGCCTGAAAATGTAAAAGTCACAGATTTGAAGTGCGATTCAGATCCGTCGGACGGTTTCAAATGTATTTCTATAGAAAGGGAAAGACCAGTGACATCGCATGTGAAAGATGCCGAGGAAGTACAGAAAGTAAAAACTGAAATACCTGCAGAGGTAAATATTCCACAGAAAAAAAGACGTAGATCACTGGACGGTGACTTTCCCAATGCTACCCAGTCAGTGAAGGAGGAGACTGTATTTTCAGAAATCACAACGCCCGCACCTTTTCCAACATCTATATCTTACTTTATAGTAACATCCAGGGGTGCCCATAGGGGGGGATTATGGCGCAAGTTGCGCCATCAGAATTTTTGGGGGGGATTTTTTTTCATTTCTTTATTATTATTTAATTTTCAGGGGGAAATGTTTTGGGCAAAAAATAATTTTGCATATATAATACGTCCGCAGTCACTGGAATTTCCAGCCATTTCAAGAAACGCATCTTCGACACAAAAGCTGACGAAATTGTAAAAAAATACCCTTGTTTGCAAATGCAAGTCTTTATTCTGTTAAAATTAAATGCCATTTTAGAAAGATCTACAAAATAAATTACAAAAATTATCTGATTAATGGATATAGAAGAATCTTAGGGTTTGCGGCGCATGCCACCGCACAGGACCTTCTCGCTTTTTTTGGGGGGGAAGGGGGTCAGTAAAAAAAACCAAGAAAACTATTTTAGAGAAAAAATCATATTTTTTAAAACTTTAGTATTTTTTTTAATATGTGTTACTCATATATCTAGGACATACACGTTTACTTTGTCCGGTTCATACATTCAGACTATACACTTCAGTGCTGAGATTTAAATTAAAAAACGTTGTAAGGCAATAACTTTTCCGTTAGGAAGAAAAAATGTAAAAATAAATATGAAGATTGCTATAAACTCAGGACTGCAACAAAAACTGGAAAAAAAACGGTGACTTTAACAAAGTTAATTCTTTTGTTTGTTAATATGTGGCATATGTTTTTTAAAAAAAAATTCAGTGATGGAAGCATAAACTGTTTCCGCATCTCAACAACACTTATAACGTAAATTACGATTTTTATATACAACTCCATAAGAAACTAATTACTTTCATACGTTTGTTCACTAATAAGCAACAGTTGTGGCGATTAGGGGGGACGCTACCCCTCCCACTTTTTTTGTATGTTGCCCCCATACGTTTTAAATTTAAACTAAAAAAAATGTTTAGTAAATTGTGTTACTGAATTGACGAACTAAAGAAAAATTTCCTACCCCAACCCTCTCCTATTTTTTTCTGGTTCTTATATTACATTTACAATCAATTTTATTTTCTCGTAGTATCTTGTATCTTCTGCCAGCACACAGACAGCTTACAGACTTTTGTAAATGCAAATGCAAACCTACCAGATTCGATGCATTTCCTGTAGTTCGGAAGACTCAAGGAGAAGAGACATCTTTTAAAAACTTAACTTGTTTTTATTTACATTCCCAAACAATACTTTTTGTGGAGGAGCTGAATTTTATCCAACCATACTCAATGGCGGCCTGGTGCTCTCTCTGTTCGAAATCCGAACCGAAACTTTTCAAGTGGAAGATGCCACATTCCAAACCCAAATGGGGCCTCTCAGCACAGTGAATCATGCCCCAAGTGGGCCGGTTTGCAACATTCTCCCACCTTTGAGTTTAAACTTATAAACTCAAATTTTACTTACTACAGCTCTCCCCACAAAAGCAAAGTCAAATATACAAAAAGGATACAAAAATATATACAAATACACACATATTGTTCATTGAAAACAAAAACAATGAATTATTTGCTAACTAAAAGAATGCTTACTAATCAATGCTAAAATATATATACATATAAATTTAAATGCAAGAAAAGTATAAATTGAAAAAAAATATTCTCTTAAGTTTCATTCTTAATAGCTCAAACGATCTGGTGCATTCACAGTTCGACCACTTTGGCACGTTACCAGCGTTAGAGTTTGTTGTGAGATACAAAGAGTCTTAAATTTCTAAATATGAAAAGAAATATTCAAAATACAATTTGTTTTGTTTCACTACATCATTATGTACAGTTAAAACACTTTTAGTTTCTCAGAACTACTTATCTCTTCATTTAGAATATTTACACTAGAAGGCCACCTGGATTCTGAATTTCAGAGCCAAGATGGACCCTCCCACCATTTTAATTGTTTCAACTTTTCAGTAAAACAATCACGAGACTCGAGGTTGGCAGCTTTTTATACACCTGGTATATTATGCCAGAACTGAGGAGGATCAGTCACAGAAAGAATGTATTTAATTCGATTTATCACTAATGTGCACCGAAAACTGTTGAAACTGTTTCTAACAGCTGTAGGAGTGTCCATCGAATAGAATGGACGAATTCCAGTGATCCCCAAGTCACTTAAACTTGGGATACAATCATCAACACTTAGATGATTGGCAGTTGGAGAAAGATCACGGGGCACTAGATTCAAATGATGATTTATGGTGGCACTTAATTGAAATGGTGAGCATTTTACACCAAAACAAACATTTGTATGACGATAAGTTATTGACTTACCCGAGTTTACACTATCAGATGCACTAAGTAGAAGGTTTGGCACTTTTTCCAAACATTGATTCGGAGACGATAATCCCTTATGTTTACAACTTGCATCATACACAAGCCTTTCCGGCATTCGCCGCACTGGGTCGGGGGGGATGAAGTCGGCTGAGGGGGTCGCTACTTCGACCGGGAAGGAATCGTCTCGGATTCGAATAGCATCTTCATCTGTCGTCGAGACCTTCAATACTGGGACGGGGGGGATGAAATCGGCTGAGTGGGTCACAACCGCGGCCGGGAATGAATCTCCTCGGATTCGAACGCGATCTCCATCCCTCGACGAGGTCGTCAATTCTTTTAGATGTATTGTAGCTCGGACACGGCAAGCTATAAGCTTCTCTTCATATACTTCGGCAGCATAGCATTCTTGATTGAAGTCTTCTTGGCTGCATCCCTCTTCCTGACCCTGCAGGAGTTCCTGGAACACAACGTCTAGGGCAAAGAGTTTTTTGGCTTTTTCTTCTAGCTGTTTCAAAGCTATTTGGACATTCACGGCTTCAGCCATTTCCGTTATAAGCTCACGTAAGAGCTTAACGGCCTTTGTGAATGAACCTCGCACGGCTGTGCGTCTTTGTTTGAGAGATTCCATTGTCTCTTTTTCCTCGTGTCCCTGTTCGGGCGCCATAATTTTGTAAATGCAAATGCAAACCTACCAGATTCGATGCATTTCCTGTAGTTCGGAAGACTCAAGGAGAAGAGACATCTTTTAAAAACTTAACTTGTTTTTATTTACTTTCCCAAACAATACTTTTTGTGGAGGAGCTGAATTTTATCCAACCATACTCAATGGCGGCCTGGTGCTCTCTCTGTTCGAAATCCGAACCGAAACTTTTCAAGTGGAAGATGCCACATTCCAAACCCAAATGGGGCCTCTCAGCACAGTGAATCATGCCCCAAGTGGGCCGGTTTGCAACACAGACATTTAGGAGCCACTTCTGTCATTACAAAATACTCATCGTTCAAATAAAACAAAAACAAAAAAGCCAAAGGAAATAGGCGCGACTTGATTTTTTAGCGGGAAACATATTGGCGCCCGTATTTGTCTACGTTGAATACGAGTAGTATTATGAAAGCCAAACTGAATTTTTAGAACCCAATCGCCGCTACTGAGCGTAGGAGGTTTTATTATATTTGAGTTTAGTCTTGGCGTCGAATCAGTTTAAATAATTTCAAAGATGTTACAATAAAAGAACGGATAATATATTTTAGTCAGCAAGGACGAATGGTTTTTGTGAACGTGCAGTTTAAATATGGAGTAAAGCTGAGAATATTTAAATTGTAAAAAAATAACTAAATGAAAAGTATTTTCTGAGTTTGATAAACTGTACTGGTAAGTGGATAAATATCATACGGCATTTTGAAATTAAATTTCATTATTAATAAATTTTTAATTTAAATAAAGATTTCTTAAAATTCGATAAAATAAAGTTTTTGCATTTGATAGTCATATTTAAAATAGCCAAAAATAAGAGTAGAAGGTCACGAGTGATTTTAAACAAAACCAACAACGTTCAGTATTTTGCATGAATTTAGTCGATAATTTTTTTTTCTATCTTTGTGTTTACCTGTCTATTTTGTTGGGGTTTAATAGATGTTTTTTTTTAAATAAAACTTTCACAAGTTTATTCATTACTTATAATTTGTACTTTAGTTCATGTTGACATCTCTGACCGTTAAGACATGAATTTTCCCACTTTTTCATAAATATTTCTGTTTGACCATATATGTAGCCGTGTTTTATATATACCAGTTTTGTTTATACCATTAGGTAAGAGAAAGTATACTTAACCAGTAAAAAACAGATATTCTAAGGCCCATTCTACACGGACGCTTTTTACACCGCGTTGCATTTTGCAGAAGCATCTGATTGGTGCATTCACACCACGTGGTGGACCAATCCAATCGCAGAGTTATCGCAAAAGCTAACGTGCGCAAATAACGTCCGTGTAGAATGGGGACATTATTAAAGCGCATTAGCTTTTGTAGATGGCCCTGGGATTGGGGAATACAAACTATGTGGTTTACATATACACTCGTAGAGTCATCTGTATCTAACGCGCGTAAATAACATCAATTTTATTTCTTTGATGTCAGGATGTGTTTTAAACAAAAGCCGTTTTTTATATTTCAATCAGAAAGCTTTTCTTTCTTATATATAAAGTATTTAAGCATTTTCAGTGGCATTTGGCTGACATGTAAGAGGCAATTGTTTCTGAGCATTTAGAGTAAAACCTATTTACATCATGTGTTTCTGCTAATTAGAGTGATTTTGCATATATCACTGACAAATAAAATATTGTAGGTAGTTATTTTAGTCTAAATGGAGCGATTGCAAGGGTTTTTCTGAAATTGAACAATCGGAGATTACCGTCAGCATTTCTACAGTAACTATTTTTAGGTGTTTACAAAATTGAATTCCAAAACCGGGATTTAAAATTTTTTAAATATCTATTTGTAAATTATATTTTCTGGTGGAATTGAAATCAACACCTTAGACAAATCGATGACATTTTGTAGAAAACACCAGATTTTTAGACCATAACAAAGCTGCGGTTATTGAACCGAAATCGATCGATTCTTAGCGGACAGACAATAATAAGTTCTATGGAATTTATTATGAATTTTAACGCATGTTTTAACAATTAATAAATTTCTGAAATTACAATTTTATTCGACAAAATTATGTTATCTGAACCTCCGACTCTATATTTTACCGACAAATCTGACTTTAAGCACCATTTGTTTGTATCAATGAAACGTTATAAAGAGATGCGGAGAGAAAGTTTAATTCAATATATAAGTTCCATACATATAAGTTAATGTATATAAGTTAAAGTATAACCAAATTTATATCTTGATTTTATCTCCAACTGATTTATAAAATACGAAATGTGGAGCTTTGTGTAGATTCAGTTGAAAATTTTAGATTCTAATAAAGTTTAGCTTTAAATTTGAGGGGGTAGAGAATTTTTTTTTGGGGGGGGGGGTGCGCCATTGAGTTAGGGGGGGATTTGCGCCATTGAGTTTGGGGGGGATGGGCACCCCTGGTAACATCGGCCAATGACGCCATTACGCTTGCCCCAAATGCGTGCCTACCAAAAAGTTCTAAAGTTTCTGAGAGCATCGCCAGCACCATTCTTTCGGAAAATATAAAAACAGAAACATCGGCCTACACTGACCAACTTCAAATTCTGCCAGGTATTTCAATCAAAACGGAAACTCACCTAAGTGGCAACGAGCCTGAAAATGTAGAAGTTATAGATTTGAAAAGCGACTCAGATCCGTCGGACGGTTTCGAATGTATTTCTATAAAAAGGGAAACACCAGAGACATCGCATGTGAAAGATGCCGGGGACGTACTGAAAGTAAAAACTGAAACACCGTCAGAATTAAACATTCCACAGAAAAAACGGCGCATATCACCTGTAGGTGACTTTCCCAATTCTACCCAGTCAGTGAAGGAGGAGACTGTAGTTTCAGAAATCACAACCTCCGCACCTTTTCCAACATCTATATCTTACTTTATAGTAACATCGGCCAATGACGCCATTACGCTTGCCCCAAATGCGTGCCTACCAACAAGTTCTAAAGTTTCTGAGAGCATCGCCAGCACCATTCTTTCGGAAAATATAAAATTTGAACCATCGGCCTGCCCTGTAAAACTTGAAATTCTGTCAAAAGAAGTACATTTTAATACGAACAGATTTCAAGACGTAACTTTGACTCAGACATCCAATAGCACTTCTGAACCGGCTCCACGTTGGAGAAGAAGTTCGGTTCCAGAACAACTAAAGTACGAAGTTGGTCAACGCATGGCGAGAAATGACCAGCTCCGTCTCATCATTCTTGACTGGGACATCGTGGAGATGTCGAAATTATACCGGAGCCACAAGTTACCACAACTAGCAGCAGAATTTAAAAAAGTACGCTCTAAACTATAATTTTATAGTTATTGATGTTAATTTAATTTAGATATTCCAGGATTATCGCAGAGTGATTAACAGTACCAACAAAATCCTTCATAGTGTTCAAAGGGCGGTCCACCCTGCCCGCCCTTTTTTCATCTCGATAGCGCCCTAGTGTTCTTTTTCAAAAATGCCGCCCTCTTTTGAAAAAATTCCGACCCCCTTGCCCTTTTCAGTCTTCCCTAGCTGTTTTTAAAAAATGCATCGATTTAAAAAATGTATGTAAATTGGAATTAAGTGGATTATGACAGTAGAAAAAAACTTCTTTTTTACTATGCGTGTTGCACAATTGCTACGATTCCGCAGTAATTTCGAACACGAGGCATTCCACGGATCCTATTGTAATTTGTGCTCGCATTTGAAATACTAATATGTTTTTTTATGTGGGTTTTTTAAGGAGAAGTTGGTTTGGAGCTAGGTTAACATATTACACATTTTATTGCCAAATTTTGGATTTAAGTATCCCTTTCACCATTTTTGTAAGGGGTCTGATTAGGACTATTTATCGATTGGGTTTTTAGCCAATAATCATAATCATACACTCTAAAAAAAATTGTTTTAAATTAGTACATGAACGTACTCGTTTTTCTTTGAGTACAAAATTTAGCAAAGCGACCTGGCAAACTTAAAATATTTGATCAGAAGACAATTTTCCACATTATTTGATGTTGATTGCCTAAATGGAAACTGAGTTATTACAACCCAATTATCTTACTTCCCATCCTTTTGCCACGCCGTTTTAACATTGCTTCTATTCATAACTTCGTCACGAAGCTCTCGTAGTACAACATATATGGCGTTGGACTTCGGTGAAGACGACATCAGGTAGACGGATTGAGTTCGATTCCCGGTATGTCCTGGTTGTAATTGTTGAAATTTATTGAAAGTGATTCACGAAGGCAACCTATGTAGGCAAGCAACTGCTATTTTTATTTATTTTTACTCATTTTTGAGTACATGTCTTCTTCAAAAATGAAACTTATGTATTCGGAGCTACGATGAGAATAGAATGTAGTCAAAAATGAGTACATTTTACTTATTTTTAAGAACCTATTTATAACAGTGTACAAAGTGAAGCTAAAACCTCTTATAATATGATTTCAACATTATGTCTTATGTCCGATATGAAACCCTTATGCATATCATTGGGATAGACCGATTTTTCATTGTATTTGTAAAAGAAATACGGGACTGTCAAAAAGTTAACCAACTTAATGGGATAATATTGGAATAAGAATGGAAGACGTTTATTTATATACCATTGATCGCAGAGTAAAATCCTGCCCATATTTGATAAGAGGAAGATTAACTTCAGATTTTACCATAGTTTCAGAAATCGAGCTCAAAGTTACCCAACGTTACCCAAAGTTACCCAACTTACTGGGGTAAGATGGATCGATGGAGGACGTTTATTTAAGTTAACTTCATACTTTACTATAGTTTCGAAAATCGAGCTTAATACTTGTTGACAGGAATAATAAAAAACCTGAAAGAGTGTCCCAAAGTTACCCTGTTTTACGGTATATAACTTTTTTCTGCAAACCTATCTTTTGTACAAACTGACAAAATCCTTTTGATACTTTTAGTTTACAGAATTATAATTCGTTCTAGGTAAAGAATACCTACGGAACATATCAGGAGTATTATAATACTTATCTCCCTCTGATGCTCGCGCAATTCTGGAGCGACCTATTCAAGTCCTATGAGCATTTACGGCCACCTCTTCTCGTTTCATCCGGTTCAGTTTATAAAAGACAAATTATTTACTATCTCGTCAATAGGGTAGAGGTTAGCCACGATATCTGCACCTACTGCATTTACTGTGAAACAATTGTAAGGAGCTCTGACGTCACTAACAACCTTGTCCCCAAGCACATGGAAGTAAGTTTATTTTCGAGTGTAAAGTCGGGTTTACACTATGTAGCAAAACAGCTACACACTGTTAAATATTATTACGACCTTGCACCAAAATTTGGTTCCCATTTAGCCGCAACCAACATTTGGTGCTGAGTTTCACCATTTCACTGTGTATGTACGAATGTACAAATGTACAATGTACAAATGTACGAATACCATTTAGTAAGGAAACCACCAAAACTCATAACGTTACATAAAACTCAAAATTCGGAGTTTTTTAGTATTTTAGTAGTAGTATTTTTGTATCGAAGCTGACAACCCCAGATCACAACTTTTTACTCTTCTTTGTCAAGTCCACCGATCCAGCTCGAATTAGGAATCCTTCCTCAGCTTGTTGATGAAGCGACAGCGAAAATTTCGGTTGCAGTTAAAGTGGTTGCAACAATTATCGGTGAAACCTCCGCTTTTTTGCGATAAAAGATTTTTTGTTCAACCTAAATTCCACCATAATATGGTGTGATTTTCTGCAGACCTCTGTTTTGCACCAAGATATGGTGCATCGTTGAACTGAAATTTTTAACAGTGTATAGCCGGGTTAGATAGCAGCGTTACAAGTTTTTCATAACACCAATCGAAAACAGTTATATAGCCCAGCTATATCTTCCAAATCAACAGCTATATATTTAAGGGTGAGCTACCCATCGGTTGTTAGTAAGATCACAGGTAAGATGTAGCTGAGCTATATAGCGGGCAACATATTTCCAACAACGGTATATTACCAACACCGTCAAAATGGTGGGTCCTTTAATATATTAACGTCTCCCACCTAATACGGCTGATGGAGGTAAGGCATATTGGCGCGATAATTGTTTGGCAATGAGGGGGTAAAGCGACGAATGCTGCATCCCATTTAGCATTGGTAACCTGAAGATGTTACTAAATCAGCTCAGTTAACTGTTTGATTTAATTTATTTTGGTTGTATATCATCGAAGACCTATACTGCAAAAAAAACGCAACAAACCCCACAAAAAAGCTTCAAACCATCTTAAATATTGAGCAGCCCTTGCTGGGCTGGAATATGAACATTTATTTTTATATTTTGTGGGAGTATAGACATAATTTAAATCCAAATTTCGAAAAGGTCTCATATTCGAAAAGCATTTCCATGCTATCCTTCTAAATTTTCGATTAATGCCTTGAAAAACTACGTACTTACGAGAAAGTTAAGACTATACACTGTAAAAAAATGTACTTAAAAATAAGTGCCTGGACCAACTAACGTTTCTTTTACTACAATTGCATCGTGAATGAGAGACAACGCATCCAAATTTAAGCAACCGTACTTTCTCAAAAATGAGCACTGTGATTTAATATTGCTAATCTCAGTTTTTATTCAAGCCATCTTAACAAAGCGACCTGGAAAACTTTAAATATTTGTTCAGAAGATGGTTTTCCGCATTTAGCCCAGTAGAGATAGCTCAAAAAAAGAGGTTGGCTTGCAAAAAATGGAGTAGTTTTGATTTTCGGGTATGTTGTATGTATCGACCCCCTCGTGAAAAATCCAAGTTTTCGACCTCCCACCCCTTGTGCGTTTTCCGCCATCTTGAAAAAACCGCTAAAAAAAGGCACTTTTTAAAGTTTTACCTCAATAACTCTCTTCCAGTACATTTTAGGTTAAAAGTCACAATTACAATTTTAAAGAGCATTAAATTTCCTACACATTTCATGCATAACATATTGGAAAATTCTGAACATGTACTGAGATATAGGGCCGTAAAAATCTATAAAAATTTCAAAAAAATGAAAAAAGTCAAATATGTCGTTAGTTTTACTTGAATAACTTTTTTCTGTGCAGTTTAGCGTAAAATGCATAATAACCAATCTTGTAGAGGATTAATTTTACTACAAGATACATACCAAATATTTGTAATTACTACGAACAGATGCCGAGAAATGTTGAAATAACAATAACAATGTCGTACGTACTTTCCCTTCCTTCTCTTGCATATTTCCAGTTGTAAGAGTTTCGGTTCTCGTTCTGTTGTGTTTGCTAATTTTTTTTTGTTTTTAAGCTCTGTAGTGTGTGCTCTTTTGTTCAAAATGTCGAATTTACATGGAACTGTGTGCTTTATCTGTGCTGAAAGTTTGAGTGAAGGTGAAACGTTCGTAGTGAAAAAGCTAGGCGAATTACGTGAGTCTAGTGTAAAGCGTAAACTTTCAACTCAGTCTGCCTTTCTGAATAATGTGAACGAAGTCAGGGTTCAATACTTTATGCCAAAGGAACTAATAATGATAAGCTGATTGCAGCTTACCTCCGAAGGGCAGCTTCTCAGACTGCGCCTGGACCATCCCGTAGATCGTTGAATGAATGTGTTTTCACTTTCAAACATCACTGCTTCCTCTGTGGAAACGAATTACCTAAGGATTTCGAGGAGAAGCAGAAAAAAATACACTTTGGATAGACGTGATAAAGTATTTTTGTGTGGAAAACTGTCCAAGAATCAATTTTGAGTATTGTCAATGCATGTAGGAACCAATGGGCGCATAAAATACTTCGACTCTTGTTCACTCTACCCGATTCTACTGGTGCTAGTTTTCATTTGAAGACTTGGTTAATCAGATTGAAGGAGAGTTTCGTTCAGATATGAGAATTTTAAAAGCGAGGTTTTGGAAACAATTTGGAGATGATGTATTGATTGCTGACTCACATCCCCATACATCAGTGATATGTTTCAAAAAGACTAGTTACAAAATTCTCAGTGATAACTGGTACGGCGAAAGGAAAAAAAACTTTTTCGTATCCTTCAGGTTGCAGCTTACGACATCGCAGAAGACATTCGTTCTCACGTTTATGACAATAGTGTGTATACACCTTCAGTTGACTTCCTTCAGGATGTGAAGTCTGTGATACCACCTTCTTTACTTTATTTCATGGAAAGTGTGATTATGAAAGACAAGAAAGACCAGCTGGATGGACTGAATGTGACATTGTCACATTCAGTGATAGCCGCAGTAAGATCACGGTCATTTTTGTCATCCCTTCTCTCTGGAGTAAGTACTTATTTGTACAAAAAATTTGGATCACGGCTTCATCTTATTATCATCCTTGAAATTTTTTTTCCAGTTATGATGAAGTTTTTATATTTGAGCTATCTGCTGTACTTCATGCGGACACAACCCTCAAGAAAAGTGCATTCTGCCAACTCATTTTTGATAAAGCTGACCTCAACGTTAACACTCTGAATGGAGAAGGTACATTTCATGCAATGGGAGTGATCATTTCTGTTACTCCTAGCACGTCTGTGATCCCAGATGCATACGATTCTGTTGTAGTTATTGGTGAATACATTGACCTTTTAGTATTGGTCACGGGTTTAGCACCAGACAATGTGGTCTTTTGCAAATCTGGTAGGAGCCACATGGCAGATGCCTTGTACTCCAAAATATCAAAAATATTGTGGAAAACATTATTTTTCTACATGCGATAAGTGGCTGCGATACAATCTCCGCTCTATTTGGGCAGGGGAAAATGTAGTTTTGTATCACATTAGAAAGTGATGTATTCCAAAATGAAAGTATTACCATTTTCAAAGATCCAGTTGCAGAAAAAGAAAACATCACGAAAGCCACTGAAACTTTCCTTGAGGCCCTTTTTGGCGGTGACCTAAACACTTCTATAGATGAGTTGCGCTATCTTCGCTTTTCTAAAGCTGCTATAAACACAAAATTCAATTTGACTTGACTACATCCAACTAAGGATGCAGTTCAATATCATGCATGTATAACTTATTTGTAAGTTCAAACCTGGATGGGGTATGAAAAAGACGCTCTCATGGGGCTGGAAGAAGGATATTGGTGGCCTAACTCCAGTCCCAATGAATAAAGAACCAGCTCCACAGGCATTACATAACATGATTTCGTGCCAATGCAAAAAGACTTGTGGTAACAAATGCAGCTGCAAAAAAACCTGGGCTACGATGCTCCGTAGTATGTCTTCATTGTGGATTCCAGTCCAGCAGTAATGCACCAAAGGTTGAATTGAACATGGAAGAAGACGAGTTTTTTCGATCTACTGCCTATTGGTTGAAGTAATGAACTATATACATCAAGCACACCTGTGCTAAAGCAACAAAATTTTATGATGGATTTTTAATTTGAGATTTTGTACATATCTCTCTATTTTAAAAAAAAGTAAGCCCTAGGGGGAAAAAGTAAGTACTAGGGGGAATTTTCAGTTCTTTCAATGTTATTCAGATCGTATCTCAAAATGTAAAAGTCCTAAAATTACGAAATTAAGTGAATTTGTTAAGAAATGTTTGATAAATAAGAAGAATATATTTTTGTTTCAATACTGTTATTAGTTTATAAGTTATTTAATATTAAAGTCGTCGTTGATAAAATTTCGCTTGCAACTAATTTTGTCCGTCGAGTTTCTGAAACACTATTAAGAGGAGAGATCCAATTTTTTTAGGAAGTGTAGAAATAGGTTTGAACTGGAAATCCAAGTAAGCATTTTTTTAAATTCGAATTAGTTTTGGATTTATAAATTTTTGAAACATTTAAACACGCTCCACTTTTTGAAGTTTTTTCACCCTCATTTTTGAAACGTGATTTCTAAATTGCTATAAGTCATTTAAAATTAGATATTCTCTTATTCAAAAAAATATATTAATGTTCGTTAAAACTTCTTCTTTCTGATGTTATAAAGATTATATTTCTATCTTTACAATTAAATTAGATATGGTCAATTAAGATAGGTATAAAAAATAGCGAAGAAGGATAAAAATGTCGGATATTTCGAGAAAATTTTAATTTGCGACTTTTTGTCTCATTGTTCCGCTTGCATCTCAAAAAGTAAATGTCCTAAAATT
Organism: Troglohyphantes excavatus; assembly: GCA_963932185.1. Lineage (NCBI taxonomy): Eukaryota > Metazoa > Arthropoda > Arachnida > Araneae > Linyphiidae > Troglohyphantes > Troglohyphantes excavatus. Next base: position 1,601,525 of record OZ010674.1, read on the forward strand.
ATGAAATTATGCCAGTTTATTAAGAAATGTTTGGGTAATAAGATGAATATTTTCTTTTTTCAATACGATCAGTATATTAGACGTTATTTTATGTTAAAGTCATGATATTAGAAAATTTTGAAAACAATTCATACATTTTTGGATACTTGTCTTCCAATTTTCAACAAAAAAATAAATAAAAAATTAGGGATATAGATTAAACAATTGGCTACAAATGATCCAGAGCGTTTGTGAAATTTCGATTTAGTTTTGTAGTTATAAATTTTTAAATAATTGACGAAATGTCTGAAATAATCGTCCATTATACGGGTAAAATTTTAAGTGATAAATTAAAACTGCTCTAAATAGTTCAAAAGTATACTTTTTTCCCGTTAAAAAAATATAGTTATGTTCGTAAAATCTTTCTTTCTTGAATGGTATCAATACTGAAATTCTATCTTAAAAAATAAATTAGATGTAACTATTTATGTGAAGTACTATAAATATTATTAAAAGATACTCCGGAAGGAAATGCCAACATTGGCAAAATGCCAACGTGTATTTGGCTGCCAACGGCGAATTATTATTAGCGCCAATTCTCAATTATCTTACTTTATATAAATATAAGTTGGCGATTAAGCCTATTTATTCTTGGCGCGTTTATGCTGTTGTTTGTTTACACATGTTTCGCTTTTCAATGAGCACAATTGCGTTGAAGCAGTTCTATAGTTGAGTTTTTCCAGTTATGGGGGGGGGGGATTGGGGGGAAGCATGCCCCCCCCCTCTGTAAACTTGAAACCTTAAAAGTTGGGAATTTCGAGTTTTAAAAATCTCTGAGTTGGGAAAATTTATGCCTCAGGCAAATTAATATTATTAGCAAAGGAAAGCGACGGACTAATAGAAATTGCCCAACTTTTTTTTAAGATGAAACTTAAATTAGACCTCAAAACGGACCACTGCATTGGAACATGCGTGCGACAAATCAATACTTTCGAAAGAACTGTTTAATATTACCTATAAAAAAGCTGAAAATGTCTTATAAGTTGGAACTGGGAATTTTTTTAGCACTGTTGTGTTGTGCAATTTCGAATAGGTAGGTGTGGTCTGGTTAAATAACGTCACACTAGAGCTGCACATTGAACTACTGGCGTTGGTTCGAGCAAAGCGCCCTTGATTTGTTATTGGTACGTATTTACTTACAACATCAAGGACGCTTTGGTTCGAGGCCTTTCTCAAAGAAAAGACCCGGGAACGATGCCTCATATTGTTAACAGTGGTCAGATAACGAGGACAACACTTCAGCTGGTACCCGATGTCCTTAGGTTGGGAATTTTGAATCGTTCAAGTTCGGAATTTCGGATCGTTAAGTTGGGAAATTTCTTGTCTCAACATACTAAAAATAAATTTGTGTGACGGCACTGCCAGTAATAATTTATATAACTAAAAAAAGTATTGTTGTTAGGACACATTGTCATTGCCTACAGTGTATGAAGCCGGTATTGGTTTGCGAAGCAAACTAAAGAGGATTGCGTAGCAATCCTCCGGGGGTTGGTGGAGCGTTAGCGGAGCAGGGGGCGGAGCCCCCTAGTAATTAAAACAAAAGTTAAGATGCATTTTCAAATTGTATTAAGTTTAAATATAGGTATTCGTAAATGCTTTAAAAATTTGTGTTTTTCATTGTAAAGTTTTTGTATTCTCCTAAATTTGACATAAATCTCATGTATTGCATGCAAGTTCATGAACTACATACGTGAACTACATGTATATATTACATACGTAATAGATTAAAGATATTACTTTCAGGAATACTAATTTCAACAAAGGGTGATATTTGCAGTTTACAACCAACTTTCACCAAAATAGTTATTTCAACATTTCTCGGAATCTGTTCTTAGTAATTACAAATATTTTGTATGGATCTTGTAGTAAATTTAATCCTCTACAAGATTGGCTATTATGCATTTTACGCTAAGCTGCACAAAAAAAAGTTATTCAAGTAAAACTAACGACATATCTGACTTTTTTAATTTTTTTGAAATTTTTATAGATTTTTACGGCCCTATATCTCAGTACATGTTCAGAATTTTCCAATATGTTATACATGAAATGTGTAGGAAATTTAATGCTCTTTAAAATTGTAATTGTGACTTTTATTCTAAAATGTACTGGAAGAGAGTTATCGAGGAAAAACTTCAAAAAGTGCCTTTTTTTAGCGGTTTTTTCAAGATGGCGGAAAACGCACAAGGGGTGGGAGGTCGAAAACTTGGATTTTTCACGAGGGGGTCGATACATACAACATACCCGAAAATCAAAACTACTCCATTTTTTGCAAGCCAAAATCCTATCTCTACTGGGCTAATTAGTTGAAGTCGATTGCTTAAATGGAAACTGAGTTATTTAAACTCAAGTAACTTACCTTCCGTTGTTTTGCTACGCCTTTTTTTATTGCTTCTGCTTATAACTTATTTATCATCCTGGTTTATATCATACTGGTAGTACAACGGATAAGGAATGGACTGCGGTGCCTTAGGATATGGGTTCGATATCCTATAACTCTCGGTTGTAATTGTCGATATTTATTGGAAGTGATTTATGAAGGCAGCCTATGTAAGCCAACATCTACTCTTTTTATTCATTGTGCTCATATTTGAGTACATGTCTTTTTCAAAAATGAAAACTTATATATTCGGTGCCATGATAAGCATCGAATGTAATCAAAATGAGTACATTTTGATAATATATATATTTAATTTAATTTAATTTTAAAGGTGGTACTTGTGGCGTCTTCGTCTGGCCACGAATTCCTAGGGATAGTCAGGAAATGCAGACAAAAAAACTTCTTCAGGCCCAAGGATGGCGACCATGCCAGTCTCGCTGTCAACTTCGAGATCGGCGAAGACGGCGAGACCAAAATTAAGATAAACATCATCATCGAGCTCGCCTGTTCCCCACTGAAGATCGGAGAGATATTCCAATTCTCCATACTGAAGACTATGAGTGGACTGCACAAGATGAACGGAGCAATGCTGAGATTGGAAGATTCAAATATGAAAAGTGTGGTGCTCAACCCTGTTGGCGCACCGAAAATCACACTTCCTACTACTAATAAGTAAGTGTTCCTCTTTTATTACGAGATCGTTGAAAGTCCTGTCTAAAATACATATACTGTTTTCACCCGGGGAGAAACTGATATTGATCCCACACACTTTTTAATTTTTTAAGGATTGTTAATTAATGTAAAAAACCTCTATTATGGCATATATAAGCCATTGAACAAATGAAAGACGAATTCAACAAAAGTCAAGAAAATATAAAAAATGTGATAAGCTTTGAATTTTATAAAAAAAGGATAGATGTATTAAAAATATTTTATAAATCACAAACCTTTTTTTCAGAATTTTTTTAATATATTTCCAGAAACATCCTTTCATTTTAAACTTGAAAATTCGGAGATCCATAGAAATGCATACATCTACCGAGCACTGTTGTGGTTTTCTAGGATTTGAGATCGGACTGACATGTTTATTTTTTTCGATGGATTTCCCTTAAAATTTCTTTCGAAAAAAATAATTTTAAGTTTATGCATCTTTGGCGAACTCATTACAACGATTTATTTTCATCTTTATTTTTAAACGGTTTAAAATTCGAACTTAACAAAAAAAACTATTTAGTGTATTATTAAATGCTAAAAGAGGTTTTTAAAACATCCAATGTTAATTTCGGCCTTTGTAAAATCTTTAATTTTTAACGCCAAGTCTCGGAAAATATTCGAAATTTAAGTATAATGTAGGCAAAAGTCACCAAGTTTGAGTATAGTACTTAAGTAGCTCCGATAATATTTTTTACCAATTCTCGTTGTATAGAACACGATTCAATAGGATTATTATGTGTGTTAATAAGTCATTAACTATTCAGTCTGAGATATAAAACTTTGATTATTTCAGAAATAATAATTTCTTAGTTTGTGTACACTACGAAAGTGAATTATTTGAAATTACTTTGTTAATTGAAATTACTTTTAATTGTATTTTGGATAACTGAATTTGTATTCAAATAAGCATTTATCGGTGTGCTTCTTGTTCAGCTAATTCATTTTCAAGCAAGTAATGCGCGATACCACAAAAACAACTACTCACACTGCGTATCCGTACAGATACTATAATTCATAAAAAACGTAATCTTATCAATGTAATCGAAAAAACATAATATGTTGCCTTTATGGGAAAACTCCCAAAGGATAGCTGCACTGTAAAAAAAAAGGTACTTAAAAGTGAGTATAAGAACCTACTCGTTTCTCTTTGAATACAATTGCATCGTAAATGAGCCATGACGTACTCAAATTTAAGTAATCGTTCTTTCTAAAAAAATGAGCGCTGTGATATAATATTTCTATTCTCAGTTCCTGTTCAAGCCATTTTAACAAACTTAAAATAGTTGTTCAGAAGATGGTTGTCCACATTATTTCATGTCGATCGCTTCAAAAATAGAAACTGAGTTATTACGACTCAACAATCTTACTTCCCATTCTTTTGGCACACCTTTTAAACATTTCTTCTGTTTATAAATTCTTGACGTCGTCTTGAAAGTTTACACGGATAAAGCGCTGGACTGCGGTTCCACAAAATATGGGTTCGATTCCCAGTAAGTTTTGGTTGTAATGGTCGATATTTATTAAAAGGGATTTATGAAGACTATGTAGGCTAGCATCTGCTCTTTTTACTCACTGTACTCATTTTTGAGTACATGTCTTTTTCAAAATTGTAACCTATATATTCCAAGAGATGATAGGCATCAAATGTACTCAAAAAGGAGTACATTTTACTAATTTTTTTATCACCTATTTTTAACAGTATGCGCACGAGCAACAAATGCACTGCCACTTTTAATTAACTAAGCAACTAAATAATCTTCCCAACAACTGCGAACGTGCATTTAATTGTATCCTACTCAGGGATGTCAAGTCGTAGGTTTCGCAACTACCCAAGAGAAGAGGAAAAATCGCTAAACTCGGATTACGGCAATCCATACAAAATCATCAAATTGTCGATTGTTTGCCAATGTCGATCAATTGTCGATTACTAGCGCGATAGCGAGCGGAAGGATGTTTTGTGCAATTAAAAGTTGCACAGTGAGTCGATACAATTTCAGTTTTCCAGTTATATGCAACTAAATAGTTTAATTACATGCCCAATAGTTGCCATTGTATTGTAGCCATAATCAAGTTTTTTTTTTACAATAATTTTTAACGCCACTGTATATTACCAAAGTAAATTGTTTTGAGGAAAATGTCAACAAGCCAAAAACAAGCGTGAGTCTTCAGTTTGTCGCCAAAATTTAAAGCTGGACAACATGCCCACGCTTTTTCCATCCGAGACGCGGCTCTTGACGTCAGGAGACACTGAATTGGTTGGTTCTTGTGTTTCGGTGGGAATGCAAACCAATCGAAATCCTTGACGGACATCAATGTTGAAAAAAGCGAAAACAAGTTTTCCATCTTTTATCCTCGATATCTCAAACCAGCGGGAGATAAGATAGTGATTTTTTAACTTTATATCATTGCTTTCCTATTTGTTATATTTTTTTTTGCTCTGAATTTTAGTTTTTGTCAACTGACGGAAGTAGTGTAAAAAGGCCGCTACGGGGCCGAGGTGCTGTGTGGATTTTGGTGGATTTCTGTGGATTTTTGGCGGTGCTCTGTGGATTTTGGCGGTGCTCTGTGGATTTTTCGAGGATCTGTGTGGATTTTGGTGGATTTTTCGAGGATCTGTGTGGATTTTGGTGGATTTTTCGAGGATCTGTGTGGATTTTGGTGGATTCTGCGGATTTTTGGTGGTGCTCTGTGGATTTTGGTGGATTCTGTGGATTTTGGTGGTGCTCTGTGGATTTTTGGTGGTGCTGAGGTGGATTTTTGGTGGATCTTGGTATCAAGACGAGGATCTGTGAGGAGTAATGAGGAGTACGAGGAGTAAATGAGGATCTGACGGAGTACCGGGCTCTAAGCTGTGGTGCTGCGAGGATCTTGTTGGATCAGGGCGGATCTCGTCTGTCAAGCCGCGGATCAGGGGGCGTGGCCTAATGGAGATGACATCAACCAATCAGGTGTCAGTAAGTGACGTCACACGCAGGGGACGTCGTCGGGGAACAGGTGTTGATGACTCATCGCCGCCGATGGGCATGTCACACCGTGTCTCAACGTGCATGTACAGGAACGGACCAATCAGGTGCTTGTTTGAGGATGAACTCATGAACCAATCAGGTGTCAGTAAGTGATGGAGTGTCATGTGACATGAAAGTTGCTTTTTTGTTATTTTGCGTTTTTATTTGGGTATTGGTGGAAATTTGCGACGCACTGCATCTACACATTTTTTAATTATAAGCTGTGGGTTGTGACATCATAGGTATAATGTTAGGAATAGTTGGTTGTTGAAAAAACTGTGAGCTGTATACGCGACTGCAATTTTGGAAAGTAAATAAAATATGATAGAATTAAACTAATATTCTTATTTTAATATTTATTTATTTTTAATATTTATTATATTTTAATATTTATTTATATTTTGATATTTATTTGTATTTTAATATTTATATTTTTACATTTATTTTTAATATTTATATTTTTACATTTATTTTTAATATTTAATTATATTTTAACTTCTATATTTTATTATTCATTTATATTTTATATATATTTTAATATTTATTTATATTTTATTACTCATTTATATTTCACATATATTTTATATACGTATACATCTGTGCCAAAAAAAAATTAACTCAGTGAGAGCAATTACGTCCCATTAGAGCTGCACAATGAACTTATGTTAAAGGGAAAGACACTAGTGTATATATTTTAACTATGGTTAGTACAAAAGAAAAGAATTTTGCAAGAATGGTTGTAGAAAAATATATTTTATGTGACCAACTCCAGCATACAATTTCGCCATATAACTCTATGAGGAATCATCCTATGGGGTAAATAACATACCATCGTGTACAGGAAGGTAGACAAGATTAATAAGTAAAGCTTTTCGACATGTATACTAAGGATATAAAAAATGACAGTCTGGGGTTCTATGAAAATAACGTATATAACAATATACGTTTAAATTATAATTTATATAACGGAAATCAGTCTCAGTGTATGAAAAATAAGTAATTAATATGAAAGCTGATACTTTGAAAAAGAACCTTGGGAACCAAAACCTTGTGTTACGGTTAATTAAACTTTTTATAAAAGTAATGTGTCCTTTAAATGTTTTTCACATCATACGTAAAATTATTATTGTAAGAGGGAAAATATCATATCGTTATGACTAGAAGGAGGGGATCTCGCATTGATCACAATTGGATGCATTAGAATTACTTACTGTTTAGGAATATGATGTAAAAGTTACTCTATCGCATTGGTTGTGGTGCTGGGCAGAATGCTTGATAAGAGCAGATTTGGGGTTGGTATGTAAGATAATGGATATATTACTTGTTATAAATACGTGTTAAAAAAGGGGATTTGTCTTAGATGTAGTTGTTTTAGGGGTGTTTTGTAGCTGACTGTTTGATTGAACGCGCAGTGCAGCTACACAAAGGGAGTTATTTTAACAAGAGGGGAATTATTAGGGCTGGCTAGTTATATTTTCAAAGACTAAGGGGCAACAAGTTCCCATATGAGTACAGTTGAGGGTGATTGTATAGAATTTGGCGACATCAAGTATCCACAAGGGGACAATTTGAGAGGTGTATTCATAAAATTGGCGACATAAAGTACCCATAGGGAGACGTTTGTAGGCGTACACACAAAATTGGGGTGAAAGCGGGGTGTCTAGTAGTACATTAGACAAGAATAAATGTAAAATGAAAAAGTTTAAGTTTGAAATAAATTATAAAAAAGAATAAATGTTAAAAAAAAAAAGTTAAAATACAATTTAAAAAGCAAAAAAATAAAAAATAAAGTTAAAAAATAAAAAGTTAAAAAATAAATAAAAAAGTTTAGTGTGAAATAAAATTAAAAGGTTAAGTAAAAAAAAAATTACTAAAAGTGAAAGAAAAAAAAATATGTTAAAAGTGAAAAAAAAAAGAATAAATATAAAAAATATTTAAAAAAAAAGTTTAAGTGTGAAATAAATTATAAAAATAATTAATGTAAAAATAAAAAAATAAAAAGTTTACGTGTGAAATATACTATAAAAAGAATAAATGTAAAAATAAAAATAACTAAAAAGTATAAGTGAAAAATATAACGTAAAAAGAAAAAAAGTTAAAAACAGTAAATGTAAAAAATAAAAAAAAAAGTTTGTATAACATAAATTTTTAAAGAAAAATGAAAAAAAAAAGTAAAAAACAATAAATAAAAAAGTTTCAGTGTAAAAATACAATTTAAAAAGAAAATGTAAAAAATTAAAAATTTTAAAAAGAAAAATTAAAAAAAAAAAATGTCAAATAAAAATATCTTAAATGTAAAAAATATTAAAAAAAAAGTTTAGTGTAAAATATTACGCATCATAAGTTTCTTACCCGCATCCACCCAAAGCCATATGGTGTTACGGAGCGTACTAGCCCCATATAGGCGTAGATGCCCGTGGTGAGTTCTGTGAATGATCTACCTACTAATCAAACGGTAAATACCATAATTATATTAAAATATTAGCAAAAAAAAAAAAAGCAGAAAATACTATTATAGATATAAAAAATATTATCAAATTATACAAAATAGAATCAAGAGTAACTAATAAATCTGTATACAATGCGTGTCTTTAAATGTATAAGAGAAACCAATGTATATATTTCTACTAAAATGTTGATACATATAATAAATTTTTTACAAATTAACTCAAATATTTGCGAAATAGAGAAAATAATACATTCTTTTTTAAAATTGTATCAAATAGTCTATAAATGGATAAAAAAAAATATCATGACAAGTATTAAAAATATTAAAATAATGGACTTAGTAGGACACATTAATGTGTCGTACGTATATACTTATACTTTTTAGTTATTTTTATTTTTACATTTATTCTTTTTATAGTATATTTCACACGTAAACTTTATATTTTTTTATTTTTACATTAATTATTTTTATAATTTATTTCACACTTAAACTTTTTTTTAAAATATTTTTTATATTTATTCTTTTTTTTTTCACTTTTAACATATTTTTTTTTCTTTCACTTTTAGTAATTTTTTTTTTACTTAACCTTTTAATTTTATTTCACACTAAACTTTTTTATTTATTTTTTAACTTTTTATTTTTTAACTTTATTTTTTATTTTTTTGCTTTTTAAATTGTATTTTAACTTTTTTTTTTTAACATTTATTCTTTTTTATAATTTATTTCAAACTTAAACTTTTTCATTTTACATTTATTCTTGTCTAATGTACTACTAGACACCCCGCTTTCACCCCAATTTTGTGTGTACGCCTACAAACGTCTCCCTATGGGTACTTTATGTCGCCAATTTTATGAATACACCTCTCAAATTGTCCCCTTGTGGATACTTGATGTCGCCAAATTCTATACAATCACCCTCAACTGTACTCATATGGGAACTTGTTGCCCCTTAGTCTTTGAAAATATAACTAGCCAGCCCTAATAATTCCCCTCTTGTTAAAATAACTCCCTTTGTGTAGCTGCACTGCGCGTTCAATCAAACAGTCAGCTACAAAACACCCCTAAAACAACTACATCTAAGACAAATCCCCTTTTTTAACACGTATTTATAACAAGTAATATATCCATTATCTTATATACCAACCCCAAATCTGCTCTTATCAAGCATTCTGCCCAGCACCACAACCAATGCGATAGAGTAACTTTTACATCATATTCCTAAACAGTAAGTAATTCTAATGCATCCCATTGTGATCAATGCGAGATCCCCTCCTTCTAGTCATAACGATATGATATTTTCCCTCTTACAATAATAATTTTACGTATGATGTGAAAAACATTTAAAGGACACATTACTTTTATAAAAAGTTTAATTAACCGTAACACAAGGTTTTGGTTCCCAAGGTTCTTTTTCAAAGTATCAGCTTTCATATTAATTACTTATTTTTCATCCACTGAGACTGATTTCCGTTATATAAATTATAATTTAAACGTATATTGTTATATACATTATTTTCATAGAACCCCAGACTGTCATTTTTTATATCCTTAGTATACATGTCGAAAAGCTTTACTTATTAATCTTGTCTACCTTCCTGTACACGATGGTATGTTATTTACCCCATAGGATGATTCCTCATAGAGTTATATGGCGAAATTGTATGCTGGAGTTGGTCACATAAAATATATTTTTCTACAACCATTCTTGCAAAATTCTTTTCTTTTGTACTAACCATAGTTAAAATATATACACTAGTGTCTTTCCCTTTAACATAAGTTCATTGTGCAGCTCTAATGGGACGTAATTGCTCTCACTGAGTTAATTTTTTTTGGCACAGATGTATACGTATATAAAATATATGTGAAATATAAATGAGTAATAAAATATAAATAAATATTAAAATATATATAAAATATAAATGAATAATAAAATATAGAAGTTAAAATATAATTAAATATTAAAAATAAATGTAAAAATATAAATATTAAAAATAAATGTAAAAATATAAATATTAAAATACAAATAAATATCAAAATATAAATAAATATTAAAATATAATAAATATTAAAAATAAATAAATATTAAAATAAGAATATTAGTTTAATTCTATCATATTTTATTTACTTTCCAAAATTGCAGTCGCGTATACAGCTCACAGTTTTTTCAACAACCAACTATTCCTAACATTATACCTATGATGTCACAACCCACAGCTTATAATTAAAAAATGTGTAGATGCAGTGCGTCGCAAATTTCCACCAATACCCAAATAAAAACGCAAAATAACAAAAAAGCAACTTTCATGTCACATGACACTCCATCACTTACTGACACCTGATTGGTTGTTCATGAGTTCATCCTCAAACAAGCACCTGATTGGTCCGTTCCTGTACATGCACGTTGAGACACGGTGTGACATGCCCATCGGCGGCGATGAGTCATCAACACCTGTTCCCCGACGACGTCCCCTGCGTGTGACGTCACTTACTGACACCTGATTGGTTGAGGTCATCTCCATTAGGCCACGCCCCCTGATCCGCGGCTTGACAGACGAGATCCGCCCTGATCCAACAAGATCCTCGCAGCACCACAGCTTAGAGCCCGGAACTCCGTCAGATCCTCATTTACTCCTCGTACTCCTCATTACTCCTCACAGATCCTCGTCTTGATACCAAGATCCACCAAAAATCCACCGCAGCACCACCAAAAATCCACAGAGCACCACCAAAATCCACAGAATCCACCAAAATCCACAGAGCACCACCAAAAATTCACAGAATCCACCAATATCCACACAGATCCTCACAAATCCACCAAAATCCACACAGATCCTCGAAAAATCCACCAAAATTCACACAGATCCTCGAAAAATCCACAGAGCACCGCCAAAATCCACAGAGCACCGCCAAAAATCCAAAGAGCACCGCCAAAAATCCACAGAAATCCACCAAAATCCACACAGCACCTCGGCCCCGTAGCGGCCTTTTTACACTACTGACGGAAATTGCTAAATGTATAAGGAGCAAGAACAACATTACGGTGGTCATCAACCATCCAGACAATCATCTCAACGCTTTGTGCCAAGTATAGTGAGTCGTCTTCGTCTAAAAAGTGCAAAGTTGTTAGTTTCGTGCAACAAAGACATGTTCCACCAGGCTGCTAGAATGATCATTTCCCTCGGATATGACACAATGGTCCTGACCCGAGAACGGAAGATGGATAGTTCGGAGCTCCGTACCTACTCCCCTTTAAAAGACGAATTTCACAGCCATTCTTTGGATGAAAATGCTAAACGATCATCTTTAACTTACGTTCTCAAACATTGTGAAGTTCTGGTAGTACAAACCGAAAACTGTTACTTTGACGATATTATACATACTAATACAAAATTTGATGTGTGCGTATTGGTGGAAGCTAGTACTCTGATCGAGGCGAAATCCATTCTACCTCTGACCTATTACTGTCGTCACGTTTTGCTCATGGGATCCACAGATAAATCTGCGGAAATTAGTAGCTTAACCTCAGAGTTGGGCTACGGAATATCATTTTTTCATAGAGCCTGTGCAACTAGTGGGCGAGAGAGCGTACGCCAGTAATTGTTTGTTTTGAAAAATGAATCGATTTCCATTTCGATAAATTAAAATTTTTCCCCTGACTTTCATAAAAAAAAAAACAAGAACAAAAAAATTCACAAATTTATCTGTTAGACATAGATGATAAAAATTAAGCGAAAATTTAGTGGCATTCAAATTTTGATTTTTGTCATTTTTTAATTTTGAGAAAAAAAAATTAACCACGAAATATTTTAGAATTATTGACTAGGTAAGTCAATTTTTGTAGTTTTTGACTATATTCTAATTCATCGAAATGGTGATTTTTTATTTTTGAGATTTTGTTGTTTTAAAATGATAAATACGATTATCTAAATTCCATAAGATTTCTCATGCTTATAATTATTTATTATGATTAGAGACTAAGTATTAGATTTGTTTATGTTTTAAATGATGCACAACGGTGAACACTGCTGTTTTTGCACATTATAAAATTTGCAATTTTAGATAACATTATAAAATTGTGTAAATTCCAATTGATTTATTATGCTTGTCGTTTTTTATTACAATTTTAAAATTATTCCATTGACTAAGTATTAGGTCTCTTTATGTTTTAAATGATGAAGACTACAGTTTTTTCACATTTGAATTTTTGTGTTTTAATAACTAAATAGAACTGTCTAAATTCCATTTGAATTGTCACCCTTGTAGTTCTTTATTATGATTAGAGACTAAATATTAGATCACTTTATGTTTTAAATTATGCATAATGATGAAAACCACTGTTTTTTTCACATTTTAACATTTGTTGTTTTAAATAACTAAATAAAATTGTCTAAATTCCACTTGATTTATCATGTTTGTCATTATTTATTACGATTTTAAGATTATTATATTGACTAAGTATTAGTTCTCTTTCTGTTTTGAATGATGAACAATTATAAACACTACTGTTTTTTCACATTACAACATTTGCTGTTTTAAATAACATTATAAAATTGTCTAAATTGCATTTGATTTATCACGCTTGATCGTTTTTTATTATAATTATAGAGACTAAGTATGTTACGTCTTTATGTTTTAAATGATAAATTAAGAGAATCACACTAATTTTTTTTGTCTGTCTGTTTGTCCGGATTTAACTTTAAAACTACTTCACGAATTTTTATGAAACTTGCAACATTTTAACAATATTTTCTCAGTTTGAAATCTGCATTTTGTTTCATAAGGTCATCTGCAACCATTCAAAAGTTTTAGAACTTTTTCTATTTTAACAAGCATTATTCCTATGGGAAATTTACAAGTAGATTTTCCATTCATAACATTATTGTTGAACATTGATTTGTTTCAAAATCACAAACGCGTCGGTGCTTAATTTCCTATCCGAATCTTTGAGAAAAGGCTGGCTGTTGCTAACCCATTTGCGGAGGGAGAAGTTACCTCTGCAAAGTAGCTCAACTGTTTCATTTTTAATTTTAGTATCATCTTCGATGCTGTCAGCGTCTGTCATTACGTCATCGACATAAAAATCATTTAAAATTGATTTTGCACCCAAGGGAAAATCATGAGCTTCGTCAGCGGCTAATTGTCGAAGAACACGCATAGCGAAATAAGCCGAGCTATCCATACCGAACGTCACGGTAGATAATCGAAAATGTTTGTGCACATTTGAATCTTGGGGTCTCCAGATTATTATTTGATAATCTTGGTGGGTTTTATTAACCCTGATTTGACGGTACATTTTGTGGATATCAGCGGTGTACGCAATTCCGTGTAATCGCCATCTGAGAATAACATTCGCTATGTTTTCTTGAAAGTTAGGGCCGGTTAATAACTTATCATTAAGAGAGTATCCTGTGGAGGTTTACTGCTTTCTTTAGTTACATGGTGATAGGGTAGATAATATCCTAGGTAACCATTGCTGTCTTGTTTCAAAGACCCTCGCGTCAGGTTCAAACCTCCTCCATGTGGTTGAGAGTCAAGTACTCGGTAATTTGTTGATTATATTCGTTAGCCAAACTCGTTAGCCATTCCTTTCAAGTTTCCGTTCAAGTTGCTTGAATTTTGCGGTAGCTAATTTTTCCGATTCACCTAATGGAATTAACTGTTCGTTATCTTTAAAGGGCAAGTTGACAACGTATCTACCATTTTCTTTGAAATGTGTTTTTTGAAAAATCTCTTCACATTGTAATTCTTCGGGTGTTAAATGGGGTTTTGGAGCGAGAACCGGAATCCCGCGGACCCGGGCATCTGTCACTGGGGGAGGAGGGAGCGGAACACCTGTTGCCCTAAACGTTCGACCACCCGAGCCCGGAATCCCGCGGACCCGGGCTTCTGTCGCTGGGGGAGGAGGGAGCGGAACACCTGTTGCCCTAAACGTTCGACCACCCGAGCCCGGAATCCCGCGGACCCGGGCTTCTGTCGCGGGGGGAGGAGGGAGCGGAACACCTGTTGCCCTAAACGTTCGACCACCCGAGCCTGGAATCCCGCGGACCCGGGCTTCTGTCGCTGGTGGAGGAGGGAGCGGAACACCTGTTGCCCTTAACGTTCGACCACCCGAGCCCGGAATCCCACGGACCCGGGCTTCTGTCGCTGGGGGAGGAGGGAACGGAACACCTGTTGCCCTAACCGTTCGACCACCCGAGCCCGGAATCCCGCGGACCCGGGCTTCTGTCGCGGGGGGAGGAGGGAGCAGAACACCTGTTGCCCTTAACGTTCGACCACCCGAGTCCGGAATCCCGCGGACCCGGGCTTCTGTCGCTGGGGGAGGAGGGAACGGAACACCTGTTGCCCTAAACGTTCGACCACCCGAGCCCGGAATCCCGCGGACCCGGGCTTCTGTCGCTGGGGGAGGAAGGAGCGGAACACCTGTTGCCCTTAACGTTCGACCACCCGAGTCCGGAATCCCGCGGACCCGGGCTTCTGTCGCTGGGGGAGGAGGGAACGGAACACCTGTTGCCCTAAACGTTCGACCACCCGAGCCCGGAATCCCGCGGACCCGGGCTTCTGTCGCTGGGGGAGGAGGGAGCGGAACACCTGTTGCCCTAAACGTTCGACCACCCGAGCCCGGAATCCCGCGGACCCGGGCTTCTGTCGCTGGGGGAGGAAGGAGCGGAACACCTGTTGCCCTAAACGTTCGACCACCCGAGCCCGGAATCCCGCGGACCCGGGCTTCTGTCGCTGGGGGAGGAGGGAGCGGAGCACCTGTTGCCCTAAACGTTCGACGACCCGAGCCCGGAATCCCGCGGACCCGGGCTTCTGTCGCTGTGGGAGGAACGCGCGGAACACCTGTTGCCCTAAACGTTCGACCACCCGAGCCCGGAATACCGCGGACCCGGGCTTCTGTCGCTGGGGGAGGAAGGAGCGGAACACCTGTTGCCTTAAACGTTTGGCGACCCGAGCCCGGAATCCCGCGGACCCGGGCTTCTGCCGCTGTGGGAGGAAGGAGCGGAACACCTGTTGTTCTAAACAATCGATCACCCGAACCCAGAATCCCCGGACCCGGGCTTCTGCCGCTGGGGGGAGGGAGCGGAACACCTGTTGCCCTAAACGTTCGGCCACCCGAGCACAGAATCCCCGGACCCGGGCTTCTGCCGCTGGGGGGAGGGAGCGGAACACCTGTTGCCCTAAACGTTCGGCCACCCGAGCCCAGAATCCCCGGACCCGGGCTTCTGCCGCTGGGGGGAGGGAAAGAAAAACCTGTTGCCCTAAACCGACCACCCGAGCCCAGAATCCCCGGACCCGGGCTTCTGCCGCTGGGGGGAGGGAGCGGAACACCTGTTGCCCTAAACGTTTGTCCACCCGAGCCCAGAATACCCGGACCCGGGCTTCTGCCGCTGGGGGAGGGAGCGGAAAACCTGTTACCCTAAACCTTCGGCCACCCGAGCCCAGAATCCCCGGACACGGGCTTCTGCCGCTGGCGGGAGGGAGCGGAAAACCTGTTTCCCTAAACCTTCGGCCACCCGAGCCCAGAATCCCCGGACACGGGCTTCTGCCGCTGGCGGGAGGGAGCGGAACACCTGTTGCCCTAAACGTTCGGCCACCCTAGCCCAGAATCCCCGGACCCGGGATTCTGCCGTTGGGGGAGGGAGCGGAACACCTGTTGCCCTAAACGTTCGGCCACCCTAGCCCAGAATCCTCGGACCCGGGCTTCTGCCGCTGGGGGGAGGGAGCGGAACACCTGTTGCCCTAAACGTTCGGCCACCCGAGCCCAGAATCCCCGGGACCCGGGCTTCTGCCGCTGGGGGGAGGGAGCGGAACACCTGTTGCCCTAAACCTTCGGCCGCCCGAGCCCAGAATCCCCGGACCCGGGCTTCTGCCGCTGGGGGGAGGGAGAGGAACACCTGTTGCCCTAAACCTTCGGCCACCCGAGCCCAGAATCCCCGGACCCGGGCTTCTGCCGTTGGGGGAGGGAGCGGAACACCTGTTGCCCTAAACGTTCGACCACCCGAGCCCGGAATCCCGCGGACCCGGGCTTCTGTCGCTGGGGGAGGAGGGAACGGAACACCTGTTGCCCTAAACGTTCGACCACCCGAGCCCGGAATCCCGCGGACCCGGGCTTCTGTCGCTGGGGGAGGAAGGAGCGGAACACCTGTTGCCTTAAACGTTTGGCGACCCGAGCCCGGAATCCCGCGGACCCGGGCTTCTGCCGCTGTGGGAGGAAGGAGCGGAACACCTGTTGTTCTAAACAATCGATCACCCGAACCCGGAATCTTGCGGACCCGGGCTTCTGCCGCTGTGGGAGGAAGGAGCGGAACACCTGTTGTTCTAAACAATCGACCACCCGAACCCGGAATCCCGCGGACCCGGGCTTCTGGCCCTGGGGGAGGAGGGAGCGGAACACCTGTTGCCCTAAAAGTTCGGCCACCCGAGCCCAGAATCCCCGGACCCGGGCTTCTGCCGCTGGCGGGAGGGAGCGGAACACCTGTTGCCCTAAACGTTCGGCCACCCGAGCCCAGAATCCCCGGACCCGGGCTTCTGCGGTTGGGGGAGGGAGCGGAACACCTGTTGCCCTAAACGTTTGTCCACCCGAGCCCAGAATCCCCGGACCCGGGCTTCTGCCGCTGGGGGGAAGGAAAGAAAAACCTGTTGCCCTAAACCTTCGGCCACCCGAGCCCAGAATCCCCGGACCCGGGCTTCTGCCGCTGGGGGGTGGGAGCGGAACACCTGTTGCCCTAAACCGACCACCCGAGCCCAGAATCCCCGGACCCGGGCTTCTGCCGCTGGGGGGAGGGAGCGGAACACCTGTTGCCCTAAACGTTTGTCCACCCGAGCCCAGAATACCCGGACCCGGGCTTCTGCCGCTGGGGGAGGGAGCGGAAAACCTGTTACCCTAAACCTTCGGCCACCCGAGCCCAGAATCCCCGGACACGGGCTTCTGCCGCTGGCGGGAGGGAGCGGAAAACCTGTTTCCCTAAACCTTCGGCCACCCGAGCCCAGAATCCCCGGACACGGGCTTCTGCCGCTGGCGGGAGGGAGCGGAACACCTGTTGCCCTAAACGTTCGGCCACCCTAGCCCAGAATCCCCGGACCCGGGATTCTGCCGTTGGGGGAGGGAGCGGAACACCTGTTGCCCTAAACGTTCGGCCACCCTAGCCCAGAATCCTCGGACCCGGGCTTCTGCCGCTGGGGGGAGGGAGCGGAACACCTGTTGCCCTAAACGTTCGGCCACCCGAGCCCAGAATCCCCGGGACCCGGGCTTCTGCCGCTGGGGGGAGGGAGCGGAACACCTGTTGCCCTAAACCTTCGGCCGCCCGAGCCCAGAATCCCCGGACCCGGGCTTCTGCCGCTGGGGGGAGGGAGAGGAACACCTGTTGCCCTAAACCTTCGGCCACCCGAGCCCAGAATCCCCGGACCCGGGCTTCTGCCGTTGGGGGAGGGAGCGGAACACCTGTTGCCCTAAACGTTCGACCACCCGAGCCCGGAATCCCGCGGACCCGGGCTTCTGTCGCTGGGGGAGGAGGGAACGGAACACCTGTTGCCCTAAACGTTCGACCACCCGAGCCCGGAATCCCGCGGACCCGGGCTTCTGTCGCTGGGGGAGGAAGGAGCGGAACACCTGTTGCCTTAAACGTTTGGCGACCCGAGCCCGGAATCCCGCGGACCCGGGCTTCTGCCGCTGTGGGAGGAAGGAGCGGAACACCTGTTGTTCTAAACAATCGATCACCCGAACCCGGAATCTTGCGGACCCGGGCTTCTGCCGCTGTGGGAGGAAGGAGCGGAACACCTGTTGTTCTAAACAATCGACCACCCGAACCCGGAATCCCGCGGACCCGGGCTTCTGGCCCTGGGGGAGGAGGGAGCGGAACACCTGTTGCCCTAAAAGTTCGGCCACCCGAGCCCAGAATCCCCGGACCCGGGCTTCTGCCGCTGGCGGGAGGGAGCGGAACACCTGTTGCCCTAAACGTTCGGCCACCCGAGCCCAGAATCCCCGGACCCGGGCTTCTGCGGTTGGGGGAGGGAGCGGAATACCTGTTGCCCTAAACGTTTGTCCACCCGAGCCCAGAATCCCCGGACCCGGGCTTCTGCCGCTGGGGGGAAGGAAAGAAAAACCTGTTGCCCTAAACCTTCGGCCACCCGAGCCCAGAATCCCCGGACCCGGGCTTCTGCCGCTGGGGGGTGGGAGCGGAACACCTGTTGCCCTAAACGTTCGGCCACCCGAGCCCAGAATCCCCGGACCCGGGCTTCTGCTGTTGGGGGAGGGAGCGGAACACCTGTTGCCCTAAACGTTCGGCCACCCGAGCCCAGAATTTCCGGGCCCGGGCTTCTGCCGCTGGGGGGAGGGAGCGGAACACCTGTTGCCCTAAACCTTCGGCCACCCGAGCCCAGAATCCCCGGGACCCGGGCTTCTGCCGCTGGGGGGAGGGAGCGGAACACCTGTTGCCCTAAACCTTCGGCCACCCGAGCCCAGAATCCCCGGGACCCGGGCTTCTGCCGCTGGGGGGAGGGAGCGGAACACCTGTTGCCCTAAACGTTCGGCCACCCGAGCCCAGAATCCCCGGACCCGGGCTTCTGACGTTGGGGGAGGGAGCGGAACACCTGTTGCCCTAAACGTTCGGCCAACCGAGCCCAGAATCCCCGGACCCGGGCTTCTGCCGCTGGGGGGAGAGAAAGAAAAACCTGTTGCCCTAAACCTTCGGCCACCCGAGCACAGAATCCCCGGACCCGGGCTTCTGCCGCTGGGGGGAGGGAGCGGAACACCTGTTGCCCTAAACCTTCGGCCACCCGAGCCCAGAATCCCCGGGACCCGGGCTTCTGCCGCTGGGGGAGGGAGCGGAACACCTGTTGCCCTAAACCTTCGGCCACCCGAGCCCAGAATCCCCGGGACCCGGCTTCTGCCGCTGGGGGGAGGGAGCGGAACACTTGTTGCCCTAAACGTTCGGCCACCCGAGCCCAGAATCCCCGGACCCGGGCTTCTGCCGTTGGGGGAGGGAGCAGAACACCTTTTGCCCTAAACGTTCGGCCACCCTAGCCCAGAATCCCCGGGACCCGGGCTTCTGCCGCTGGGGGGAGGGAACGGAACACCTGTTGCCCTAAACGTTCGGCCACCCGAGCCCAGAATCCCCGGACCCGGGCTTCTGCCGCTGGGGGGAGGGAAAGAAAAACCTGTTGCCCTAAACCTTCGGCCACCTGAGCCCAGAATCCCCGGACCCGGGCTTCTGCCGCTGGGGGAGGGAAAGAAAAACCTGTTGCCCTAAACCTTCGGCCACCCGAGCCCAGAATCCCCGGACTCGGGCTTCTGCCGCTGGGGGGAGGGAGCGGAACACCTGTTGCCCTAAACCTTCGGCCACCCGAGCCCAGAATCCCCGGGATCCGGGCTTCTGCCGCTGGGGGGAGGGAGCAGAACACCTTTTGCCCTAAACCTTCGGCCACCCGAGCCCAGAATCCCCAGGACCCGGGCTTCTGTCGCTGGGGGGAGGGAGCGGAACACCTGTTGCCCTAAACGTTCGGCCAACCGAGCCCAGAATCCCCGGACCCGGGCTTCTGCCGCTGGGGGGAAGGAAAGAAAAACCTGTTGCCCTAAACCTTCGGCCACCCGAGCCCAGAATCCCCGGACCCGGGCTTCTGCCGCTGGGGGGTGGGAGCGGAACACCTGTTGCCCTAAACGTTCGGCCACCCGAGCCCAGAATCCCCGGACCCGGGCTTCTGCTGTTGGGGGAGGGAGCGGAACACCTGTTGCCCTAAACGTTCGGCCACCCGAGCCCAGAATTTCCGGGCCCGGGCTTCTGCCGCTGGGGGGAGGGAGCGGAACACCTGTTGCCCTAAACCTTCGGCCACCCGAGCCCAGAATCCCCGGGACCCGGTTTTCTGCCGCTGGGGGGAGGAAGGAGCGGAACACCTGTTGTTCTAAACAATCGATCACCCGAACCCGGAATCTTGCGGACCCGGGCTTCTGCCGCTGTGGGAGGAAGGAGCGGAACACCTGTTGTTCTAAACAATCGACCACCCGAACCCGGAATCCCGCGGACCCGGGCTTCTGGCCCTGGGGGAGGAGGGAGCGGAACACCTGTTGCCCTAAACCTTCGGCCACCCGAGCCCAGAATCCCCGGACCCGGGCTTCTGCCGCTGGGGGGTGGGAGCGGAACACCTGTTGCCCTAAACGTTCGGCCACCCGAGCCCAGAATCCCCGGACCCGGGCTTCTGCTGTTGGGGGAGGGAGCGGAACACCTGTTGCCCTAAACGTTCGGCCACCCGAGCCCAGAATTTCCGGGCCCGGGCTTCTGCCGCTGGGGGGAGGGAGCGGAACACCTGTTGCCCTAAACCTTCGGCCACCCGAGCCCAGAATCCCCGGGACCCGGGCTTCTGCCGCTGGGGGGAGGGAGCGGAACACCTGTTGCCCTAAACCTTCGGCCACCCGAGCCCAGAATCCCCGGGACCCGGGCTTCTGCCGCTGGGGGGAGGGAGCGGAACACCTGTTGCCCTAAACGTTCGGCCACCCGAGCCCAGAATCCCCGGACCCGGGCTTCTGACGTTGGGGGAGGGAGCGGAACACCTGTTGCCCTAAACGTTCGGCCAACCGAGCCCAGAATCCCCGGACCCGGGCTTCTGCCGCTGGGGGGAGAGAAAGAAAAACCTGTTGCCCTAAACCTTCGCCACCCGAGCACAGAATCCCCGGACCCGGGCTTCTGCCGCTGGGGGGAGGGAGCGGAACACCTGTTGCCCTAAACCTTCGGCCACCCGAGCCCAGAATCCCCGGGACCCGGGCTTCTGCCGCTGGGGGAGGGAGCGGAACACCTGTTGCCCTAAACCTTCGGCCACCCGAGCCCAGAATCCCCGGGACCCGGCTTCTGCCGCTGGGGGGAGGGAGCGGAACACTTGTTGCCCTAAACGTTCGGCCACCCGAGCCCAGAATCCCCGGACCCGGGCTTCTGCCGTTGGGGGAGGGAGCAGAACACCTTTTGCCCTAAACGTTCGGCCACCCTAGCCCAGAATCCCCGGGACCCGGGCTTCTGCCGCTGGGGGGAGGGAGCGGAACACCTGTTGCCCTAAACGTTCGGCCACCCGAGCCCAGAATCCCCGGACCCGGGCTTCTGCCGCTGGGGGGAGGGAAAGAAAAACCTGTTGCCCTAAACCTTCGGCCACCTGAGCCCAGAATCCCCGGACCCGGGCTTCTGCCGCTGGTTGAGGGAAAGAAAAACCTGTTGCCCTAAACCTTCGGCCACCCGAGCCCAGAATCCCCGGACTCGGGCTTCTGCCGCTGGGGGGAGGGAGCGGAACACCTGTTGCCCTAAACCTTCGGCCACCCGAGCCCAGAATCCCCGGGATCCGGGCTTCTGCCGCTGGGGGGAGGGAGCAGAACACCTTTTGCCCTAAACCTTCGGCCACCCGAGCCCAGAATCCCCGGGACCCGGGCTTCTGTCGCTGGGGGGAGGGAGCGGAACACCTGTTGCCCTAAACGTTCGGCCACCCGAGCCCAGAATCCCCGGACCCGGGCTTCTGCCGCTGGGGGGAGGGAGCGGAACACCTGTTGCCCTAAACCTTCGGCCACCCGGGCCCAGAATCCCTGGGACCCGGGCTTCTGCCGCTGGGGGGAGGGAGCGGACAACCTGTTGCCCTAAACGTTCGGCAACCCGAGCCCAGAATCCCCGGACCCGGGCTTCTGCCGTTGGGGGAGGGAGCGGAACACCTGTTGCCCTAAACGTTCGGCCACCCTAGCCCAGAATCCTCGGACCCGGGCTTCTGCCGCTGGGGGGAGTTAGCGGAACACCTGTTGCCCTAAACGTTCGGCCACCCGAGCCCAGAATCCCCGGACCCGGGCTTCTGCCGCTGGGGGGAGGGAAAGAAAAACCTGTTGCCCTAAACCTTCGGCCACCCGAGCCCAGAATCCCCGGACCCGGGCTTCTGCCGCTGGGGGGAGGGAAAGAAAAACCTGTTGCCCTAAACCTTCGGCCACATGAGCCCAGAATCCCCGGACCCGGGCTTCTGCCGCTGGGGGGAGGGAGCGGAACACCTGTTGCCCTAAACCTTCGGCCACCCGAGCCCAGAATCCCCGGGACCCGGGCTTCTGCCGCTGGGGGGAGGGAGCGGAACACCTGTTGCCCTAAACGTTCGGCCACCCGAGCCCAGAATCCCCGGACCCGGGCTTCTGCCGCTGGGGGGAGGGAAAGAAAAACCTGTTGCCCTAAACCTTCGGCCACCTGAGCCCAGAATCCCCGGACCCGGGCTTCTGCCGCTGGGGGAGGGAAAGAAAAACCTGTTGCCCTAAACCTTCGGCCACCCGAGCCCAGAATCCCCGGACTCGGGCTTCTGCCGCTGGGGGGAGGGAGCGGAACACCTGTTGCCCTAAACCTTCGGCCACCCGAGCCCAGAATCCCCGGGATCCGGGCTTCTGCCGCTGGGGGGAGGGAGCAGAACACCTTTTGCCCTAAACCTTCGGCCACCCGAGCCCAGAATCCCCGGGACCCGGGCTTCTGTCGCTGGGGGGAGGGAGCGGAACACCTGTTGCCCTAAACGTTCGGCCACCCGAGCCCAGAATCCCCGGACCCGGGCTTCTGCCGCTGGGGGGAGGGAGCGGAACACCTGTTGCCCTAAACCTTCGGCCACCCGGGCCCAGAATCCCTGGGACCCGGGCTTCTGCCGCTGGGGGAGGGAGCGGACAACCTGTTGCCCTAAACGTTCGGCAACCCGAGCCCAGAATCCCCGGACCCGGGCTTCTGCCGTTGGGGGAGGGAGCGGAACACCTGTTGCCCTAAACGTTCGGCCACCCTAGCCCAGAATCCCCGGGATCCGGGCTTCTGCCGCTGGGGGGAGGGAGCAGAACACCTTTTGCCCTAAACCTTCGGCCACCCGAGCCCAGAATCCCCGGGACCCGGGCTTCTGTCGCTGGGGGGAGGGAGCGGAACACCTGTTGCCCTAAACGTTCGGCCACCCGAGCCCAGAATCCCCGGACCCGGGCTTCTGCCGCTGGGGGGAGGGAGCGGAACACCTGTTGCCCTAAACCTTCGGCCACCCGGGCCCAGAATCCCTGGGACCCGGGCTTCTGCCGCTGGGGGAGGGAGCGGACAACCTGTTGCCCTAAACGTTCGGCAACCCGAGCCCAGAATCCCCGGACCCGGGCTTCTGCCGTTGGGGGAGGGAGCGGAACACCTGTTGCCCTAAACGTTCGGCCACCCTAGCCCAGAATCCTCGGACCCGGGCTTCTGCCGCTGGGGGGAGGGAGCGGAACACCTGTTGCCCTAAACGTTCGGCCACCCGAGCCCAGAATCCCCGGACCCGGGCTTCTGCCGCTGGGGGGAGGGAAAGAAAAACCTGTTGCCCTAAACCTTCGGCCACCCGAGCCCAGAATCCCCGGACCCGGGCTTCTGCCGCTGGGGGGAGGGAAAGAAAAACCTGTTGCCCTAAACCTTCGGCCACCCGAGCCCAGAATCCCCGGACCCGGGCTTCTGCCGCTGGGGGGAGGGAGCGGAACACCTGTTGCCCTAAACCTTCGGCCACCCGAGCCCAGAATCCCCGGGACCCGGGCTTCTGCCGCTGGGGGGAGGGAGCGGAACACCTGTTGCCCTAAACGTTCGGCCACCCGAGCCCAGAATCCCCGGACCCGGGCTTCTGCCGCTGGGGGGTGGGAAAGAAAAACCTGTTGCCCTAAACCTTCGGCCACCTGAGCCCAGAATCCCCGGACCCGGGCTTCTGCCGCTGGGGGGAGGGAAAGAAAAACCTGTTGCCCTAAACCTTCGGCCACCCGAGCCCAGAATCCCCGGACTCGGGCTTCTGCCGCTGGGGGGAGGGAGCGGAACACCTGTTGCCCTAAACCTTCGGCCACCCGAGCCCAGAATCCCCGGACCCGGGCTTCTGCCGCTGGGGGGAGGGAGCGGAACACCTGTTGCCCTAAACCTTCGGCCACCCGAGCCCAGAATCCCCGGGACCCGGGCTTCTGCCGCTGGGGGGAGGGAGCGGAACACCTGTTGCCCTAAACGTTCGGCCACCCGAGCCCAGAATCCCCGGACCCGGGCTTCTGCCGCTGGGGGGAGGGAAAGAAAAACCTGTTGCCCTAAACCTTCGGCCACCTGAGCCCAGAATCCCCGGACCCGGGCTTCTGCCGCTGGGGGAAGGGAGCGGAACACCTGTTACCCTAAACGTTCGGCCACCCGAGCCCAGAATCCCCGGACCCGGGCTTCTGCCGTTGGGGGAGGGAGCGGAACACCTGTTGCCCTAAACGTTCGGCCACCCGAGCCCAGAATCCCCGGACCCGGGCTTCTGCCGCTGGGGGGAGGGAAAGAAAAACCTGTTGCCCTAAACCGACCACCCGAGCCCAGAATCCCCGGACCCGGGCTTCTGCCGCTGGGGGGAGGGAGCGGAAAACCTGTTGCCCTAAACCTTCGGCCACCCGAGCCCAGAATCCCCGGACACGGGCTTCTGCCGCTGGCGGGAGGGAGCGGAAAACCTGTTGCCCTAAACCTTCGGCCACCCGAGCCCAGAATCCCCGGACACGGGCTTCTGCCGCTGGCGGGAGGGAGCAGAACACCTGTTGCCCTAAACGTTCGGCCACCCGAGCCCAGAATCCCCGGACCCGGGCTTCTGCCGCTGGGGGGAGGGAGCGGAACACCTGTTGCCCTAAACGTTCGGCCACCCGAGCCCAGAATCCCCGGACCCGGGCTTCTGCCGCTGGGGGGAGGGAGCGGAACACCTGTTGCCCTAAACGTTCGGCCACCCGAGCACAGAATCCCCGGACCCGGGCTTCTGCCGCTGGGGGGAGGGAGCGGAACACCTGTTGCCCTAAACCTTCGGCCACCCGAGCCCAGAATCCCCGGGACCCGGGCTTCTGCCGCTGGGGGGAGGGAGCGGAACACCTGTTGCCCTAAACGTTCGGCCACCCGAGCCCAGAATCCCCGGACCCGGGCTTCTGCCGTTGGGGGAGGGAGCGGAACACCTGTTGCCCTAAACGTTCGGCCACCCGAGCCCAGAATCCCCGGACCCGGGCTTCTGCCGCTGGGGGGAGGGAAAGAAAAACCTGTTGCCCTAAACCGACCACCCGAGCCCAGAATCCCCGGACCCGGGCTTCTGCCGCTGGGGGGAGGGAGCGGAACACCTGTTGCCCTAAACGTTCGGCCACCCGAGCCCAGAATCCCCGGACCCGGGCTTCTGCCGTTGGGGGAGGGAGCGGAACACCTGTTGCCCTAAACGTTCGGCCACCCGAGCCCAGAATCCCCGGACCCGGGCTTCTGCCGCTGGGGGGAGGGAAAGAAAAACCTGTTGCCCTAAACCGACCACCCGAGCCCAGAATCCCCGGACCCGGGCTTCTGCCGCTGGGGGGAGGGAGCGGAACACCTGTTGCCCTAAACGTTTGTCCACCCGAGCCCAGAATACCCGGACCCGGGCTTCTTCCGCTGGGGGAGGGAGCGGAAAACCTGTTACCCTAAACCTTCGGCCACCCGAGCCCAGAATCCCCGGACACGGGCTTCTGCCGCTGGCGGGAGGGAGCGGAACACCTGTTGCCCTAAACGTTCGGCCACCCGAGCCCAGAATCCCCGGACCCGGGCTTCTGCCGTTGGGGGAGGGAGCGGAACACCTGTTGCCCTAAACGTTCGGCCACCCTAGCCCAGAATCCTCGGACCCGGGCTTCTGCCGCTGGGGGGAGGGAGCGGAACACCTGTTGCCCTAAACGTTCGGCCACCCGAGCCCAGAATCCCCGGGACCCGGGCTTCTGCCGCTGGGGGGAGGGAGCGGAACACCTGTTGCCCTAAACCTTCGGCCGCCCGAGCCCAGAATCCCCGGACCCGGGCTTCTGCCGCTGGGGGGAGGGAGAGGAACACCTGTTGCCCTAAACCTTCGGCCACCCGAGCCCAGAATCCCCGGACCCGGGCTTCTGCCGTTGGGGGAGGGAGCGGAACAGCTGTTGCCCTAAACGTTCGACCACCCGAGCCCGGAATCCCGCGGACCCGGGCTTCTGTCGCTGGGGGAGTAGGGAACGGAACACCTGTTGCCCTAAACGTTCGACCACCCGAGCCCGGAATCCCGCGGACCCGGGCTTCTGTCGCTGGGGGAGGAGGGAACGGAACACCTGTTGCCCTAAACGTTCGACCACCCGAGCCCGGAATCCCGCGGACCCGGGCTTCTGTCGCTGGGGGAGGAGGGAACGGAACACCTGTTGCCCTAAACGTTCGACCACCCGAGCCCGGAATCCCGCGGACCCGGGCTTCTGTTGCTGGGGGAGGAGGGAGCGGAACACCTGTTGCCCTAAACGTTCGACCACCCGAGCACGGAATCCCGCGGACCCGGGCTTCTGTCGCTGGGGGAGGAAGGAGCGGAACACCTGTTGCCCTAAACGTTCGACCACCCGAGCCAGGAATCCCGCGGACCCGAGCTTCTGTCGATTGGGGAGGAGGGAGCGGAACACCTGTTGCCCTAAACGTTCGACCACCCGAGCCCGGAATCCCGCGGACCCGGGCTTCTGTCGCTGGGGGAGGAGGGAGCGGAGCACCTGTTGCCCTAAACGTTCGACGACCCGAGCCCGGAATCCCGCGGACCCGGGCTTCTGTCGCTGTGGGAGGAAGGCGCGGAACACCTGTTGCCCTAAACGTTCGAACACCCGAGCCCGGAATACCGCGGACCCGGGCTTCTGTCGCTGGGGGAGGAAGGAGCGGAACACCTGTTGCCTTAAACGTTTGGCGACCCGAGCCCGGAATCCCGCGGACCCGGGCTTCTGCCGCTGTGGGAGGAAGGAGCGGAACACCTGTTGTTCTAAACAATCGATCACCCGAACCCAGAATCCCCGGACCCGTGCTTCTGCCGCTGGGGGGAGGGAGCGGAACACCTGTTGCCCTAAACGTTCGGCCACCCGAGCACAGAATCCCCGGACCCGGGCTTCTGCCGCTGGGGGGAGGGAGCGGAACACCTGTTGCCCTAAACCTTCGGCCACCCGAGCCCAGAATCCCCGGGACCCGGGCTTCTGCCGCTGGGGGGAGGGAGCGGAACACCTGTTGCCCTAAACGTTCGGCCACCCGAGCCCAGAATCCCCGGACCCGGGCTCTGCCGTTGGGGGAGGGAGCGGAACACCTGTTGCCCTAAACGTTCGGCCACCCGAGCCCAGAATCTCCGGACCCGGGCTTCTGCCGCTGGGGGGAGGGAGCGGAACACCTGTTGCCCTAAACGTTCGGCCACCCGAGCCCAGAATCCCCGGACCCGGGCTTCTGCCGTTGGGGGAGGGAGCGGAACACCTGTTGCCCTAAACGTTCGGCCACCCGAGCCCAGAATCCCCGGACCCGGGCTTCTGCCGCTGGGGGGAGGGAAAGAAAAACCTGTTGCCCTAAACCGACCACCCGAGCCCAGAATCCCCGGACCCGGGCTTCTGCCGCTGGGGGGAGGGAGCGGAACACCTGTTGCCCTAAACGTTTGTCCACCCGAGCCCAGAATACCCGGACCCGGGCTTCTTCCGCTGGGGGAGGGAGCGGAAAACCTGTTACCCTAAACCTTCGGCCACCCGAGCCCAGAATCCCCGGACACGGGCTTCTGCCGCTGGCGGGAGGGAGCGGAACACCTGTTGCCCTAAACGTTCGGCCACCCGAGCCCAGAATCCCCGGACCCGGGCTTCTGGCGTTGGGGGAGGGAGCGGAACACCTGTTGCCCTAAACGTTCGGCCACCCTAGCCCAGAATCCTCGGACCCGGGCTTCTGCCGCTGGGGGGAGGGAGCGGAACACCTGTTGCCCTAAACCTTCGGCCGCCCGAGCCCAGAATCCCCGGACCCGGGCTTCTGCCGCTGGGGGGAGGGAGAGGAACACCTGTTGCCCTAAACCTTCGGCCACCCGAGCCCAGAATCCCCGGACCCGGGCTTCTGCCGTTGGGGGAGGGAGCGGAACACCTGTTGCCCTAAACGTTCGACCACCCGAGCCCGGAATCCCGCGGACCCGGGCTTCTGTCGCTGGGGGAGTAGGGAACGGAACACCTGTTGCCCTAAACGTTCGACCACCCGAGCCCGGAATCCCGCGGACCCGGGCTTCTGTCGCTGGGGGAGGAGGGAACGGAACACCTGTTGCCCTAAACGTTCGACCACCCGAGCCCGGAATCCCGCGGACCCGGGCTTCTGTCGCTGGGGGAGGAGGGAACGGAACACCTGTTGCCCTAAACGTTCGACCACCCGAGCCCGGAATCCCGCGGACCCGGGCTTCTGTCGCTGGGGGAGGAGGGAGCGGAACACCTGTTGCCCTAAACGTTCGACCACCCGAGCCCGGAATCCCGCGGACCCGGGCTTCTGTCGCTGGGGGAGGAAGGAGCGGAACACCTGTTGCCCTAAACGTTCGACCACCCGAGCCAGGAATCCCGCGGACCCGAGCTTCTGTCGATTGGGGAGGAGGGAGCGGAACACCCGTTGCCCTAAACGTTAGACCACCCGAGCCCGGAATACCGCGGACCCGGGCTTCTGTCGCTGGGGGAGGAGGGAGCGGAGCACCTGTTGCCCTAAACGTTCGACGACCCGAGCCCGGAATCCCGCGGACCCGGGCTTCTGTCGCTGTGGGAGGAAGGCGCGGAACACCTGTTGCCCTAAACGTTCGAACACCCGAGCCCGGAATACCGCGGACCCGGGCTTCTGTCGCTGGGGGAGGAAGGAGCGGAACACCTGTTGCCTTAAACGTTTGGCGACCCGAGCCCGGAATCCCGCGGAACCGGGCTTCTGCCGCTGTGGGAGGAAGGAGCGGAACACCTGTTGTTCTAAACAATCGATCACCCGAACCCAGAATCCCCGGACCCGTGCTTCTGCCGCTGGGGGGAGGGAGCGGAACACCTGTTGCCCTAAACGTTCGGCCACCCGAGCACAGAATCCCCGGACCCGGGCTTCTGCCGCTGGGGGGAGGGAGCGGAACACCTGTTGCCCTAAACCTTCGGCCACCCGAGCCCAGAATCCCCGGGACCCGGGCTTCTGCCGCTGGGGGGAGGGAGCGGAACACCTGTTGCCCTAAACGTTCGGCCACCCGAGCCCAGAATCCCCGGACCCGGGCTCTGCCGTTGGGGGAGGGAGCGGAACACCTGTTGCCCTAAACGTTCGGCCACCCGAGCCCAGAATCTCCGGACCCGGGCTTCTGCCGCTGGGGGGAGGGAGCGGAACACCTGTTGCCCTAAACGTTCGGCCACCCGAGCCCAGAATCCCCGGACCCGGGCTTCTGCCGTTGGGGGAGGGAGCGGAACACCTGTTGCCCTAAACGTTCGGCCACCCGAGCCCAGAATCCCCGGACCCGGGCTTCTGCCGCTGGGGGGAGGGAAAGAAAAACCTGTTGCCCTAAACCGACCACCCGAGCCCAGAATCCCCGGACCCGGGCTTCTGCCGCTGGGGGGAGGGAGCGGAACACCTGTTGCCCTAAACGTTTGTCCACCCGAGCCCAGAATACCCGGACCCGGGCTTCTTCCGCTGGGGGAGGGAGCGGAAAACCTGTTACACTAAACCTTCGGCCACCCGAGCCCAGAATCCCCGGACACGGGCTTCTGCCGCTGGCGGGAGGGAGCGGAACACCTGTTGCCCTAAACGTTCGGCCACCCGAGCCCAGAATCCCCGGACCCGGGCTTCTGGCGTTGGGGGAGGGAGCGGAACACCTGTTGCCCTAAACGTTCGGCCACCCTAGCCCAGAATCCTCGGACCCGGGCTTCTGCCGCTGGGGGGAGGGAGCGGAACACCTGTTGCCCTAAACGTTCGGCCACCCGAGCCCAGAATCCCCGGGACCCGGGCTTCTGCCGCTGGGGGGAGGGAGCGGAACACCTGTTGCCCTAAACCTTCGGCCGCCCGAGCCCAGAATCCCCGGACCCGGGCTTCTGCCGCTGGGGGGAGGGAGCGGAACACCTGTTGCCCTAAACGTTCGACCACCCGAGCCCGGAATCCCGCGGACCCGGGCTTCTGTCGCTGGGGGAGTAGGGAACGGAACACCTGTTGCCCTAAACGTTCGACCACCCGAGCCCGGAATCCCGCGGACCCGGGCTTCTGTCGCTGGGGGAGGAGGGAACGGAACACCTGTTGCCCTAAACGTTCGACCACCCGAGCCCGGAATCCCGCGGACCCGGGCTTCTGTCGCTGGGGGAGGAAGGAGCGGAACACCTGTTGCCCTAAACGTTCGACCACCCGAGCCAGGAATCCCGCGGACCCGAGCTTCTGTCGATTGGGGAGGAGGGAGCGGAACACCTGTTGCCCTAAACGTTCGACCACCCGAGCCCGGAATCCCGCGGACCCGGGCTTCTGTCGCTGGGGGAGGAGGGAGCGGAGCACCTGTTGCCCTAAACGTTCGACGACCCGAGCCCGGAATCCCGCGGACCCGGGCTTCTGTCGCTGTGGGAGGAAGGCGCGGAACACCTGTTGCCCTAAACGTTCGAACACCCGAGCCCGGAATACCGCGGACCCGGGCTTCTGTCGCTGGGGGAGGAAGGAGCGGAACACCTGTTGCCTTAAACGTTTGGCGACCCGAGCCCGGAGTCCCGCGGACCCGGGCTTCTGCCGCTGTGGGAGGAAGGAGCGGAACACCTGTTGTTCTAAACAATCGATCACCCGAACCCAGAATCCCCGGACCCGTGCTTCTGCCGCTGGGGGGAGGGAGCGGAACACCTGTTGCCCTAAACGTTCGGCCACCCGAGCACAGAATCCCCGGACCCGGGCTTCTGCCGCTGGGGGGAGGGAGCGGAACACCTGTTGCCCTAAACCTTCGGCCACCCGAGCCCAGAATCCCCGGGACCCGGGCTTCTGCCGCTGGGGGGAGGGAGCGGAACACCTGTTGCCCTAAACGTTCGGCCACCCGAGCCCAGAATCCCCGGACCCGGGCTTCTGCCGTTGGGGGAGGGAGCGGAACACCTGTTGCCCTAAACGTTCGGCCACCCGAGCCCAGAATCTCCGGACCCGGGCTTCTGCCGCTGGGGGGAGGGAAAGAAAAACCTGTTGCCCTAAACCGACCACCCGAGCCCAGAATCCCCGGACCCGGGCTTCTGCCGCTGGGGGGAGGGAGCGGAACACCTGTTGCCCTAAACGTTTGTCCACCCGAGCCCAGAATACCCGGACCCGGGCTTCTGCCGCTGGGGGAGGGAGCGGAAAACCTGTTACCCTAAACCTTCGGCCACCCGAGCCCAGAATCCCCGGACACGGGCTTCTGCCGCTGGCGGGAGGGAGCGGAAAACCTGTTGCCCTAAACCTTCGGCCACCCGAGCCCAGAATCCCCGGACACGGGCTTCTGCCGCTGGCGGGAGGGAGCGGAACACCTGTTGCCCTAAACGTTCGGCCACCCGAGCCCAGAATCCCCGGACCCGGGCTTCTGCCGTTGGGGGAGGGAGCGGAACACCTGTTGCCCTAAACGTTCGACCACCCTAGCCCAGAATCCTCGGACCCGGGCTTCTGCCGCTGGGGGGAGGGAGCGGAACACCTGTTGCCCTAAACGTTCGGCCACCCGAGCCCAGAATCCCCGGGACCCGGGCTTCTGCCGCTGGGGGGAGGGAGCGGAACACCTGTTGCCCTAAACCTTCGGCCGCCCGAGCCCAGAATCCCCGGACCCGGGCTTCTGCCGCTGGGGGGAGGGAGAGGAACACCTGTTGCCCTAAACCTTCGGCCACCCGAGCCCAGAATCCCCGGACCCGGGCTTCTGCCGTTGGGGGAGGGAGCGGAACACCTGTTGCCCTAAACGTTCGACCACCCGAGCCCGGAATCCCGCGGAATCGGGCTTCTGTCGCTGGGGGAGGAGGGAACGGAACACCTGTTGCCCTAAACGTTCGACCACCCGAGCCCGGAATCCCGCGGACCCGGGCTTCTGTCGCTGGGGGAGGAAGGAGCGGAACACCTGTTGCCTTAAACGTTTGGCGACCCGAGCCCGGAATCCCGCGGACCCGGGCTTCTGCCGCTGTGGGAGGAAGGAGCGGAACACCTGTTGTTCTAAACAATCGACCACCCGAACCCGGAATCCCGCGGACCCGGGCTTCTGGCCCTGGGGGAGGAGGGAGCGGAACACCTGTTGCCCTAAACGTTCGGCCACCCGAGCCCAGAATCCCCGGACCCGGGCTTCTGCCGCTGGCGGAAGGGAGCGGAACACCTGTTGCCCTAAACGTTCGGCCACCCGAGCACAGAATCCCCGGACCCGGGCTTCTGCCGCTGGGGGGAGGGAGCGGAACACCTGTTGCCCTAAACCTTCGGCCACCCGAGCCCAGAATCCCCGGGACCCGGGCTTCTGCCGCTGGGGGAGGGAGCGGAACACCTGTTGCCCTAAACCTTCGGCCACCCGAGCCCAGAATCCCCGGGACCCGGCTTCTGCCGCTGTTGGGAGGGAGCGGAACACTTGTTGCCCTAAACGTTCGGCCACCCGAGCCCAGAATCCCCGGACCCGGGCTTCTGCCGTTGGGGGAGGGAGCAGAACACCTTTTGCCATAAACGTTCGGCCACCCTAGCCCAGAATCCCCGGGACCCGGGCTTCTGCCGCTGGGGGGAGGGAGCGGAACACCTGTTGCCCTAAACGTTCGGCCACCCGAGCCCAGAATCCCCGGACCCGGGCTTCTGCCGCTGGGAGGAGGGAAAGAAAAACCTTTTGCCCTAAACCTTCGGCCACCTGAGCCCAGAATCCCCGGACCCGGGTTTCTGCCGCTGGGGGGAGGGAAAGAAAAATCTGTTGCCCTAAACCTTCGGCCACCCGAGCCCAGAATCCCCGGACGCGGGCTTCTGCCACTGGGGGGAGGGAGCGGAACACCTGTTGCCCTAAACCTTCGGCCACCCGAGCCCAGAATCCCCGGGATCCCGGCTTCTGCCGCTGGGGGGAGGGAGCAGAACACCTTTTGCCCTAAACCTTCGGCCACCCGAGCCCAGAATCCCCGGGACCCGGGCTTCTGTCGCTGGGGGGAGGGAGCGGAACACCTGTTGCCCTAAACGTTCGGCCACCCGAGCCCAGAATCCCCGGACCCGGGCTTCTGCCGCTGGGGGGAGGGAAAGAAAAACCTGTTGCCCTAAACCTTCGGCCACCCGAGCCCAGAATCCCCGGACCCGGGCTTCTGCCGCTGGGGGGAGGGAGCGGAACACCTGTTGCCCTAAACCTTCGGCCACCCGGGCCCAGAATCCCTGGGACCCGGGCTTCTGCCGCTGGGGGGAGGGAGCGGACAACCTGTTGCCCTAAACGTTCGGCCACCCGAGCCCAGAATCCCCGGACCCGGGCTTCTGCCATTGGGGGAGGGAGCGGAACACCTGTTGCCCTAAACGTTCGGCCACCCTAGCCCAGAATCCTCGGACCCGGGCTTCTGCCGCTGGGGGGAGGGAGCGGAACACCTGTTGCCCTAAACGTTCGGCCACCCGAGCCCAGAATCCCCGGACCCGGGCTTCTGCCGCTGGGGGGAGGGAAAGAAAAACCTGTTGCCCTAAACCTTCGGCCACCCGAGCCCAGAATCCCCGGACCCGGGCTTCTGCCGCTGGGGGGAGGGAAATAAAAACCTGTTGCCCTAAACCTTCGGCCACCCGAGCCCAGAATCCCCGGACCCGGGCTTCTGCCGCTGGGGGGAGGGAGCGGAACACCTGTTGCCCTAAACCTTCGGCCACCCGAGCCCAGAATCCCCGGGACCCGGGCTTCTGCCGCTGGGGGGAGGGAGCGGAACACCTGTTGCCCTAAACGTTCGGCCACCCGAGCCCAGAATTTCCGGGCCCGGGCTTCTGCCGCTGGGGGGAGGGAGCGGAACACCTGTTGCCCTAAACCTTCGGCCACCCGAGCCCAGAATCCCCGGGACCCGGGCTTCTGCCGCTGGGGGGAGGGAGCGGAACACCTGTTGCCCTAAACCTTCGGCCACCCGAGCCCAGAATCCCCGGGACCCGGGCTTCTGCCGCTGGGGGGAGGGAGCGGAACACCTGTTGCCCTAAACCTTCGGCCACCCGAGCCCAGAATCCCCGGGACCCGGACTTCTGCCGCTGGGGGGAGGGAGCGGAACACCTGTTGCCCTAAACGTTCGGCCACCCGAGCCCAGAATCCCCGGACCCGGGCTTCTGACGTTGGGGGAGGGAGCGGAACACCTGTTGCCCTAAACGTTCGGCCACCCGAGCCCAGAATCCCCGGACCCGGGCTTCTGCCGTTGGGGGAGGGAGCAGAACACCTTTTGCCATAAACGTTCGGCCACACTAGCCCAGAATCCCCGGGACCCGGGCTTCTGCCGCTGGGGGGAGGGAGCGGAACACCTGTTGCCCTAAACGTTCGGCCACCCGAGCCCAGAATCCCCGGACCCGGGCTTCTGCCGCTGGGGGGAGGGAAAGAAAAACCTTTTGCCCTAAACCTTCGGCCACCTGAGCCCAGAATCCCCGGACCCGGGTTTCTGCCGCTGGGGGGAGGGAAAGAAAAATCTGTTGCCCTAAACCTTCGGCCACCCGAGCCCAGAATCCCCGGACGCGGGCTTCTGCCACTGGGGGGAGGGAGCGGAACACCTGTTGCCCTAAACCTTCGGCCACCCGAGCCCAGAATCCCCGGGATCCGGGCTTCTGCCGCTGGGGGGAGGGAGCAGAACACCTTTTGCCCTAAACCTTCGGCCACCCGAGCCCAGAATCCCCGGGACCCGGGCTTCTGTCGCTGGGGGGAGGGAGCGGAACACCTGTTGCCCTAAACGTTCGGCCACCCGAGCCCAGAATCCCCGGACCCGGGCTTCTGCCGCTGGGGGGAGGGAAAGAAAAACCTGTTGCCCTAAGCCTTCGGCCACCCGAGCCCAGAATCCCCGGACCCGGGCTTCTGCCGCTGGGGGGAGGGAAAGAAAAACCTGTTGCCCTAAACCTTCGGCCACCCGAGCCCAGAATCCCCGGGACCCGGGCTTCTGCCGCTGGGGGGAGGGAGCGGAACACCTGTTGCCCTAAACGTTCGGCCACCCGAGCCCAGAATCCCCGGACCCGGGCTTCTGCCGCTGGGGGGAGGGAAAGAAAAACCTGTTGCCCTAAACCTTCGGCCACCTGAGCCCAGAATCCCCGGACCCGGGCTTCTGCCGCTGGGGGGAGGGAAAGAAAAACCTGTTGCCCTAAACCTTCGGCCACCCGAGCCCAGAATCCCCGGACTCGGGCTTCTGCCGCTGGGGGGAGGGAGCGGAACACCTGTTGCCCTAAACCTTCGGCCACCCGAGCCCAGAATCCCCGGGATCCGGGCTTCTGCCGCTGGGGGGAGGGAGCAGAACACCTTTTGCCCTAAACCTTCGGCCACCCGAGCCCAGAATCCCCGGGACCCGGGCTTCTGTCGGTGGGGGGAGGGAGCGGAACACCTGTTGCCCTAAACGTTCGGCCACCCGAGCCCAGAATCCCCGGACCCGGGCTTCTGCCGCTGGGGGGAGGGAAAGAAAAACCTGTTGCCCTAAACCTTCGGCCACCCGAGCCCAGAATCCCCGGACCCGGGCTTCTGCCGCTGGGGGGAGGGAGCGGAACACCTGTTGCCCTAAACCTTCGGCCACCCGGGCCCAGAATCCCTGGGACCCGGGCTTCTGCCGCTGGGGGGAGGGAGCGGACAACCTGTTGCCCTAATCCTTCGGCCACCCGAGCCCAGAATCCCCGGGACCCGGGCTTCTGCCGCTGGGGGGAGGGAGCGGAACACCTGTTGCCCTAAACGTTCGGCCACCCGAGCCCAGAATCCCCGGACCCGGGCTTCTGCCGTTGGGGGAGGGAGCGGAACACCTGTTGCCCTAAACGTTCGGCCACCCGAACCCAGAATCCCCGGACCCGGGCTTCTGCCGCTGGGGGGAGGGAAAGAAAAACCTGTTGCCCTAAACCTTCGGCCACCCGAGCCCAGAATCCCCGGACCCGGGCTTCTGCCGCTGGGGGGAGGGAAAGAAAAACCTGTTGCCCTAAACCTTCGGCCACCCGAGCCCAGAATCCCCGGACCCGGGCTTCTGCCGCTGGGGGGAGGGAGCGGAACACCTGTTGCCCTAAACCTTCGGCCACCCGAGCCCAGAATCCCCGGGACCCGGGCTTCTGCCGCTGGGGGAGGGAGCAGAACACCTTTTGCTTTAAACCTTCGGCCACCCGAGCCCAGAATCCCCGGGACCCGGGCTTCTGTCGCTGGGGGGAGGGAGCGGAACACCTGTTGCCCTAAACGTTCGGCCACCCGAGCCCAGAATCCCCGGACCCGGGCTTCTGCCGTTGGGGGATTGAGCGGAACACCTGTTGCCCTAAACGTTCGGCCACCCGAGCCCAGAATCCCCGGACCCGGGCTTCTGCCGCTGGGGGGAGGGAGCGGAACACCTGTTGCCCTAAACGTTCGGCCACCCGAGCCCAGAATCCCCGGACCCGGGCTTCTGCCGCTGGGGGGAGGGAAAGAAAAACCTGTTGCCCTAAACCTTCGGCCACCCGAGCCCAGAATCCCCGGACCCGGGCTTCTGCCGCTGGGGGGAGGGAGCGGAACACCTGTTGCCCTAAACGTTCGGCCACCCGAGCCCAGAATCCCCGGACCCGGGCTTCTGCCGCTGGGGGGAGGGAAAGAAAAATCTGTTGCCCTAAACCTTCGGCCACCCGAGCCCAGAATCCCCGGACCCGGGCTTCTGCCACTGGGGGGAGGGAGCGGAACACCTGTTGCCCTAAACGTTCGGCCACCCTAGCCCAGAATCCTCGGACCCGGGCTTCTGCCGCTGGGGGGAGGGAAAGAAAAACCTGTTGCCCTAAACCTTCGGCCACCCGAGCCCAGAATCCCCGGACCCGGGCTTCTGCCGCTGGGGGGAGGGAAAGAAAAACCTGTTGCCCTAAACCTTCGGCCACCCGAGCCCAGAATCCCCGGACCCGGGCTTCTGCCGCTGGGGGGAGGGAAAGAAAAACCTGTTGCCCTAAACCTTCGGCCACCTGAGCCCAGAATCCCCGGACCCGGGCTTCTGCCGCTGGGGGGAGGGAAAGAAAAATCTGTTGCCCTAAACCTTCGGCCACCCGAGCCCAGAATCCCCGGACCCGGGCTTCTGCCGCTGGGGGGAGGGAAAGAAAAACCTGTTGCCCTAAACCTTCGGCCACCTGAGCCCAGAATCCCCGGACCCGGGCTTCTGCCGCTGGGGGGAGGGAAAGAAAAATATGTTGCCCTAAACCTTCGGCCACCCGAGCCCAGAATCCCCGGACTCGGGCTTCTGCCACTGGGGGGAGGGAGCGGAACACCTGTTGCCCTAAACCTTCGGCCACCTGAGCCCAGAATCCCCGGACCCGGGCTTCTGCCGCTGGGGGGAGGGAAAGAAAAACCTGTTGCCCTAAACCTTCGGCCACCCGAGCCCAGAATCCCCGGACTCGGGCTTCTGCCGCTGGGGGGAGGGAGCGGAACACCTGTTGCCCTAAACCTTCGGCCACCCGAGCCCAGAATCCCCGGGATCCGGGCTTCTGCCGCTGGGGGGAGGGAGCAGAACACCTTTTGCCCTAAACCTTCGGCCACCCGAGCCCAGAATCCCCGGGACCCGGGCTTCTGTCGCTGGGGGGAGGGAGCGGAACACCTGTTGCCCTAAACGTTCGGCCACCCGAGCCCAGAATCCCCGGACCCGGGCTTCTGCCGCTGGGGGGAGGGAAAGAAAAACCTGTTGCCCTAAACCTTCGGCCACCCGAGCCCAGAATCCCCGGACCCGGGCTTCTGCCGCTGGGGGGAGGGAGCGGAACACCTGTTGCCCTAAACCTTCGGCCACCCGGGCCCAGAATCCCTGGGACCCGGGCTTCTGCCGCTGGGGGGAGGGAGCGGACAACCTGTTGCCCTAATCCTTCGGCCACCCGAGCCCAGAATCCCCGGGACCCGGGCTTCTGCCGCTGGGGGGAGGGAGCGGAACACCTGTTGCCCTAAACGTTCGGCCACCCGAGCCCAGAATCCCCGGACCCGGGCTTCTGCCGTTGGGGGAGGGAGCGGAACACCTGTTGCCCTAAACGTTCGGCCACCCGAACCCAGAATCCCCGGACCCGGGCTTCTGCCGCTGGGGGGAGGGAAAGAAAAACCTGTTGCCCTAAACCTTCGGCCACCCGAGCCCAGAATCCCCGGACCCGGGCTTCTGCCGCTGGGGGGAGGGAAAGAAAAACCTGTTGCCCTAAACCTTCGGCCACCCGAGCCCAGAATCCCCGGACCCGGGCTTCTGCCGCTGGGGGGAGGGAGCGGAACACCTGTTGCCCTAAACCTTCGGCCACCCGAGCCCAGAATCCCCGGGACCCGGGCTTCTGCCGCTGGGGGAGGGAGCAGAACACCTTTTGCTTTAAACCTTCGGCCACCCGAGCCCAGAATCCCCGGGACCCGGGCTTCTGTCGCTGGGGGGAGGGAGCGGAACACCTGTTGCCCTAAACGTTCGGCCACCCGAGCCCAGAATCCCCGGACCCGGGCTTCTGCCGTTGGGGGATTGAGCGGAACACCTGTTGCCCTAAACGTTCGGCCACCCGAGCCCAGAATCCCCGGACCCGGGCTTCTGCCGCTGGGGGGAGGGAGCGGAACACCTGTTGCCCTAAACGTTCGGCCACCCGAGCCCAGAATCCCCGGACCCGGGCTTCTGCCGCTGGGGGGAGGGAAAGAAAAACCTGTTGCCCTAAACCTTCGGCCACCCGAGCCCAGAATCCCCGGACCCGGGCTTCTGCCGCTGGGGGGAGGGAGCGGAACACCTGTTGCCCTAAACGTTCGGCCACCCGAGCCCAGAATCCCCGGACCCGGGCTTCTGCCGCTGGGGGGAGGGAAAGAAAAATCTGTTGCCCTAAACCTTCGGCCACCCGAGCCCAGAATCCCCGGACCCGGGCTTCTGCCACTGGGGGGAGGGAGCGGAACACCTGTTGCCCTAAACGTTCGGCCACCCTAGCCCAGAATCCTCGGACCCGGGCTTCTGCCGCTGGGGGGAGGGAAAGAAAAACCTGTTGCCCTAAACCTTCGGCCACCCGAGCCCAGAATCCCCGGACCCGGGCTTCTGCCGCTGGGGGGAGGGAAAGAAAAACCTGTTGCCCTAAACCTTCGGCCACCCGAGCCCAGAATCCCCGGACCCGGGCTTCTGCCGCTGGGGGGAGGGAAAGAAAAACCTGTTGCCCTAAACCTTCGGCCACCTGAGCCCAGAATCCCCGGACCCGGGCTTCTGCCGCTGGGGGGAGGGAAAGAAAAATCTGTTGCCCTAAACCTTCGGCCACCCGAGCCCAGAATCCCCGGACCCGGGCTTCTGCCGCTGGGGGGAGGGAAAGAAAAACCTGTTGCCCTAAACCTTCGGCCACCTGAGCCCAGAATCCCCGGACCCGGGCTTCTGCCGCTGGGGGGAGGGAAAGAAAAATATGTTGCCCTAAACCTTCGGCCACCCGAGCCCAGAATCCCCGGACTCGGGCTTCTGCCACTGGGGGGAGGGAGCGGAACACCTGTTGCCCTAAACCTTCGGCCACCCGAGCCCAGAATCCCCGGGATCCGGGCTTCTGCCGCTGGGGGGAGGGAGCAGAACACCTTTTGCCCTAAACCTTCGGCCACCCGAGCCCAGAATCCCCGGGACCCGGGCTTCTGTCGCTGGGGGGAGGGAGCGGAACACCTGTTGCCCTAAACGTTCGGCCACCCGAGCCCAGAATCCCCGGACCCGGGCTTCTGCCGCTGGGGGGAGGGAAAGAAAAACCTGTTGCCCTAAACCTTCGGCCACCCGAGCCCAGAATCCCCGGACCCGGGCTTCTGCCGCTGGGGGGAGGGAAAGAAAAACCTGTTGCCCTAAACCTTCGGCCACCCGAGCCCAGAATCCCCGGACCCGGGCTTCTGCCGCTGGGGGGAGGGAAAGAAAAACCTGTTGCCCTAAACCTTCGGCCACCCGAGCCCAGAATCCCCGGACCCGGGCTTCTGCCGCTGGGGGGAGGGAAAGAAAAACCTGTTGCCCTAAACCTTCGGCCACCTGAGCCCAGAATCCCCGGACCCGGGCTTCTGCCGCTGGGGGGAGGGAAAGAAAAATCTGTTGCCCTAAACCTTCGGCCACCCGAGCCCAGAATCCCCGGACTCGGGCTTCTGCCACTGGGGGGAGGGAGCGGAACACCTGTTGCCCTAAACCTTCGGCCACCCGAGCCCAGAATCCCCGGGATCCGGGCTTCTGCCGCTGGGGGGAGGGAGCAGAACACCTTTTGCCCTAAACCTTCGGCCACCCGAGCCCAGAATCCCCGGGACCCGGGCTTCTGTCGCTGGGGGGAGGGAGCGGAACACCTGTTGCCCTAAACGTTCGGCCACCCGAGCTTAGAATCCCCGGACCCGGGCTTCTGCCGCTGGGGGGAGGGAAAGAAAAACCTGTTGCCCTAAACCTTCGGCCACCCGAGCCCAGAATCCCCGGACCCGGGCTTCTGCCGCTGGGGGGAGGGAGCGGAACACCTGTTGCCCTAAACCTTCGGCCACCCGAGCCCAGAATCCCCGGACCCGGGCTTCTGCCGTTGGGGGAGGGAGCGGAACACCTGTTGCCCTAAACGTTCGGCCACCTGAGCCCAGAATCCCCGGACCCGGGCTTCTGACGTTGGGGGAGGGAGCGGAACACCTGTTGCCCTAAACGTTCGGCCACCCGAGCCCAGAATCCCCGGACCCGGGCTTCTGCCGCTGGGGGGAGAGAAAGAAAAACCTGTTGCCCTAAACCTTCGGCCACCCGAGCCCAGAATCCCCGGACCCGGGCTTCTGCCGCTTGGGGGAGGGAGCGGAACACCTGTTGCCCTAAACCTTCGGCCACCCGAGCCCAGAATCCCCGGGACCCGGGCTTTTGCCGCTGGGGGAGGGAGCGGAACACCTGTTGCCCTAAACCTTCGGCCACCCGAGCCCAGAATCCCCGGGACCCGGGCTTCTGCCGCTGGGGGGAGGGAGCGGAACACCTGTTGCCCTAAACGTTCGGCCACCCGAGCCCAGAATCCCCGGACCCGGGCTTCTGCCGTTGGGGGAGGGAGCGGAACACCTGTTGCCCTAAACGTTCGGCCACCCTAGCCCAGAATCCTCGGACCCGGGCTTCTGCCGCTGGGGGGAGGGAGCGGAACACCTGTTGCCCTAAACGTTCGGCCACCCGAGCCCAGAATCCCCGGACCCGGGCTTCTGCCGCTGGGGGGAGGGAAAGAAAAACCTGTTGCCCTAAACCTTCGGCCACCCGAGCCCAGAATCCCCGGACCCGGGCTTCTGCCGCTGGGGGGAGGGAAAGAAAAACCTGTTGCCCTAAACCTTCGGCCACCCGAGCCCAGAATCCCCGGACCCGGGCTTCTGCCGCTGGGGGGAGGGAAAGAAAAACCTGTTGCCCTAAACCTTCGGCCACCTGAGCCCAGAATCCCCGGACCCGGGCTTCTGCCGCTGGGGGAGGGAAAGAAAAATCTGTTGCCCTAAACCTTCGGCCACCCGAGCCCAGAATCCCCGGACTCGGGCTTCTGCCACTGGGGGGAGGGAGCGGAACACCTGTTGCCCTAAACCTTCGGCCACCCGAGCCCAGAATCCCCGGGATCCGGGCTTCTGCCGCTGGGGGGAGGGAGCGGAACACCTTTTGCCCTAAACCTTCGGCCACCCGAGCCCAGAATCCCCGGGACCCGGGCTTCTGTCGCTGGGGGGAGGGAGCGGAACACCTGTTGCCCTAAACGTTCGGCCACCCGAGCCCAGAATCCCCGGACCCGGGCTTCTGCCGCTGGGGGGAGGGAATAAAAAACCTGTTGCCCTAAACCTTCGGCCACCCGAGCCCAGAATCCCCGGACCCGGGCTTCTGCCGCTGGGGGGAGGGAGCGGAACACCTGTTGCCCTAAACCTTCGGCACCTCGGGCCCAGAATCCCTGGGACCCGGGCTTCTGCCGCTGGGGGGAGGGAGCGGACAACCTGTTGCCCTAAACGTTCGGCCACCCGAGCCCAGAATCCCCGGACCCGGGCTTCTGCCGTTGGGGGAGGGAGCGGAACACCTGTTGCCCTAAACGTTCGGCCACCCTAGCCCAGAATCCTCGGACCCGGGCTTCTGCCGCTGGGGGGAGGGAGCGGAACACCTGTTGCCCTAAACGTTCGGCCACCCGAGCCCAGAATCCCCGGACCCGGGCTTCTGCCGCTGGGGGGAGGGAAAGAAAAACCTGTTGCCCTAAACCTTCGGCCACCCGAGCCCAGAATCCCCGGACCCGGGCTTCTGCCGCTGGGGGGAGGGAAAGAAAAACCTGTTGCCCTAAACCTTCGGCCACCCGAGCCCAGAATCCCCGGGACCCGGGCTTCTGCCGCTGGGGGGAGGGAGCGGAACACCTGTTGCCCTAAACGTTCGGCCACCCGAGCCCAGAATCCCCGGACCCGGGCTCTGCCGTTGGGGGAGGGAGCGGAACACCTGTTGCCCTAAACGTTCGGCCACCCGAGCCCAGAATCTCCGGACCCGGGCTTCTGCCGCTGGGGGGAGGGAGCGGAACACCTGTTGCCCTAAACGTTCGGCCACCCGAGCCCAGAATCCCCGGACCCGGGCTTCTGCCGTTGGGGGAGGGAGCGGAACACCTGTTGCCCTAAACGTTCGGCCACCCGAGCCCAGAATCCCCGGACCCGGGCTTCTGCCGCTGGGGGGAGGGAAAGAAAAACCTGTTGCCCTAAACCGACCACCCGAGCCCAGAATCCCCGGACCCGGGCTTCTGCCGCTGGGGGGAGGGAGCGGAACACCTGTTGCCCTAAACGTTTGTCCACCCGAGCCCAGAATACCCGGACCCGGGCTTCTTCCGCTGGGGGAGGGAGCGGAAAACCTGTTACCCTAAACCTTCGGCCACCCGAGCCCAGAATCCCCGGACACGGGCTTCTGCCGCTGGCGGGAGGGAGCGGAACACCTGTTGCCCTAAACGTTCGGCCACCCGAGCCCAGAATCCCCGGACCCGGGCTTCTGGCGTTGGGGGAGGGAGCGGAACACCTGTTGCCCTAAACGTTCGGCCACCCTAGCCCAGAATCCTCGGACCCGGGCTTCTGCCGCTGGGGGGAGGGAGCGGAACACCTGTTGCCCTAAACCTTCGGCCGCCCGAGCCCAGAATCCCCGGACCCGGGCTTCTGCCGCTGGGGGGAGGGAGAGGAACACCTGTTGCCCTAAACCTTCGGCCACCCGAGCCCAGAATCCCCGGACCCGGGCTTCTGCCGTTGGGGGAGGGAGCGGAACACCTGTTGCCCTAAACGTTCGACCACCCGAGCCCGGAATCCCGCGGACCCGGGCTTCTGTCGCTGGGGGAGTAGGGAACGGAACACCTGTTGCCCTAAACGTTCGA
Organism: Troglohyphantes excavatus; assembly: GCA_963932185.1. Taxonomy (NCBI): domain Eukaryota; kingdom Metazoa; phylum Arthropoda; class Arachnida; order Araneae; family Linyphiidae; genus Troglohyphantes; species Troglohyphantes excavatus. Next base: position 1,645,190 of record OZ010674.1, read on the forward strand.
CCACCCGAGCCCGGAATCCCGCGGACCCGGGCTTCTGTCGCTGGGGGAGGAGGGAACGGAACACCTGTTGCCCTAAACGTTCGACCACCCGAGCCCGGAATCCCGCGGACCCGGGCTTCTGTCGCTGGGGGAGGAGGGAACGGAACACCTGTTGCCCTAAACGTTCGACCACCCGAGCCCGGAATCCCGCGGACCCGGGCTTCTGTCGCTGGGGGAGGAGGGAGCGGAACACCTGTTGCCCTAAACGTTCGACCACCCGAGCCCGGAATCCCGCGGACCCGGGCTTCTGTCGCTGGGGGAGGAAGGAGCGGAACACCTGTTGCCCTAAACGTTCGACCACCCGAGCCAGGAATCCCGCGGACCCGAGCTTCTGTCGATTGGGGAGGAGGGAGCGGAACACCTGTTGCCCTAAACGTTCGACCACCCGAGCCCGGAATCCCGCGGACCCGGGCTTCTGTCGCTGGGGGAGGAGGGAGCGGAGCACCTGTTGCCCTAAACGTTCGACGACCCGAGCCCGGAATCCCGCGGACCCGGGCTTCTGTCGCTGTGGGAGGAAGGCGCGGAACACCTGTTGCCCTAAACGTTCGAACACCCGAGCCCGGAATACCGCGGACCCGGGCTTCTGTCGCTGGGGGAGGAAGGAGCGGAACACCTGTTGCCTTAAACGTTTGGCGACCCGAGCCCGGAATCCCGCGGACCCGGGCTTCTGCCGCTGTGGGAGGAAGGAGCGGAACACCTGTTGTTCTAAACAATCGATCACCCGAACCCAGAATCCCCGGACCCGTGCTTCTGCCGCTGGGGGGAGGGAGTGGAACACCTGTTGCCCTAAACGTTCGGCCACCCGAGCACAGAATCCCCGGACCCGGGCTTCTGCCGCTGGGGGGAGGGAGCGGAACACCTGTTGCCCTAAACCTTCGGCCACCCGAGCCCAGAATCCCCGGGACCCGGGCTTCTGCCGCTGGGGGGAGGGAGCGGAACACCTGTTGCCCTAAACGTTCGGCCACCCGAGCCCAGAATCCCCGGACCCGGGCTCTGCCGTTGGGGGAGGGAGCGGAACACCTGTTGCCCTAAACGTTCGGCCACCCGAGCCCAGAATCTCCGGACCCGGGCTTCTGCCGCTGGGGGGAGGGAGCGGAACACCTGTTGCCCTAAACGTTCGGCCACCCGAGCCCAGAATCCCCGGACCCGGGCTTCTGCCGTTGGGGGAGGGAGCGGAACACCTGTTGCCCTAAACGTTCGGCCACCCGAGCCCAGAATCCCCGGACCCGGGCTTCTGCCGCTGGGGGGAGGGAAAGAAAAACCTGTTGCCCTAAACCGACCACCCGAGCCCAGAATCCCCGGACCCGGGCTTCTGCCGCTGGGGGGAGGGAGCGGAACACCTGTTGCCCTAAACGTTTGTCCACCCGAGCCCAGAATACCCGGACCCGGGCTTCTTCCGCTGGGGGAGGGAGCGGAAAACCTGTTACCCTAAACCTTCGGCCACCCGAGCCCAGAATCCCCGGACACGGGCTTCTGCCGCTGGCGGGAGGGAGCGGAACACCTGTTGCCCTAAACGTTCGGCCACCCGAGCCCAGAATCCCCGGACCCGGGCTTCTGGCGTTGGGGGAGGGAGCGGAACACCTGTTGCCCTAAACGTTCGGCCACCCTAGCCCAGAATCCTCGGACCCGGGCTTCTGCCGCTGGGGGGAGGGAGCGGAACACCTGTTGCCCTAAACGTTCGGCCACCCGAGCCCAGAATCCCCGGGACCCGGGCTTCTGCCGCTGGGGGGAGGGAGCGGAACACCTGTTGCCCTAAACCTTCGGCCGCCCGAGCCCAGAATCCCCGGACCCGGGCTTCTGCCGCTGGGGGGAGGGAGAGGAACACCTGTTGCCCTAAACCTTCGGCCACCCGAGCCCAGAATCCCCGGACCCGGGCTTCTGCCGTTGGGGGAGGGAGCGGAACACCTGTTGCCCTAAACGTTCGACCACCCGAGCCCGGAATCCCGCGGACCCGGGCTTCTGTCGCTGGGGGAGTAGGGAACGGAACACCTGTTGCCCTAAACGTTCGACCACCCGAGCCCGGAATCCCGCGGACCCGGGCTTCTGTCGCTGGGGGAGGAGGGAACGGAACACCTGTTGCCCTAAACGTTCGACCACCCGAGCCCGGAATCCCGCGGACCCGGGCTTCTGTCGCTGGGGGAGGAAGGAGCGGAACACCTGTTGCCCTAAACGTTCGACCACCCGAGCCAGGAATCCCGCGGACCCGAGCTTCTGTCGATTGGGGAGGAGGGAGCGGAACACCTGTTGCCCTAAACGTTCGACCACCCGAGCCCGGAATCCCGCGGACCCGGGCTTCTGTCGCTGGGGGAGGAGGGAGCGGAGCACCTGTTGCCCTAAACGTTCGACGACCCGAGCCCGGAATCCCGCGGACCCGGGCTTCTGTCGCTGTGGGAGGAAGGCGCGGAACACCTGTTGCCCTAAACGTTCGAACACCCGAGCCCGGAATACCGCGGACCCGGGCTTCTGTCGCTGGGGGAGGAAGGAGCGGAACACCTGTTGCCTTAAACGTTTGGCGACCCGAGCCCGGAGTCCCGCGGACCCGGGCTTCTGCCGCTGTGGGAGGAAGGAGCGGAACACCTGTTGTTCTAAACAATCGATCACCCGAACCCAGAATCCCCGGACCCGTGCTTCTGCCGCTGGGGGGAGGGAGCGGAACACCTGTTGCCCTAAACGTTCGGCCACCCGAGCACAGAATCCCCGGACCCGGGCTTCTGCCGCTGGGGGGAGGGAGCGGAACACCTGTTGCCCTAAACCTTCGGCCACCCGAGCCCAGAATCCCCGGGACCCGGGCTTCTGCCGCTGGGGGGAGGGAGCGGAACACCTGTTGCCCTAAACGTTCGGCCACCCGAGCCCAGAATCCCCGGACCCGGGCTTCTGCCGTTGGGGGAGGGAGCGGAACACCTGTTGCCCTAAACGTTCGGCCACCCGAGCCCAGAATCTCCGGACCCGGGCTTCTGCCGCTGGGGGGAGGGAAAGAAAAACCTGTTGCCCTAAACCGACCACCCGAGCCCAGAATCCCCGGACCCGGGCTTCTGCCGCTGGGGGGAGGGAGCGGAACACCTGTTGCCCTAAACGTTTGTCCACCCGAGCCCAGAATACCCGGACCCGGGCTTCTGCCGCTGGGGGAGGGAGCGGAAAACCTGTTACCCTAAACCTTCGGCCACCCGAGCCCAGAATCCCCGGACACGGGCTTCTGCCGCTGGCGGGAGGGAGCGGAAAACCTGTTGCCCTAAACCTTCGGCCACCCGAGCCCAGAATCCCCGGACACGGGCTTCTGCCGCTGGCGGGAGGGAGCGGAACACCTGTTGCCCTAAACGTTCGGCCACCCGAGCCCAGAATCCCCGGACCCGGGCTTCTGCCGTTGGGGGAGGGAGCGGAACACCTGTTGCCCTAAACGTTCGACCACCCTAGCCCAGAATCCTCGGACCCGGGCTTCTGCCGCTGGGGGGAGGGAGCGGAACACCTGTTGCCCTAAACGTTCGGCCACCCGAGCCCAGAATCCCCGGGACCCGGGCTTCTGCCGCTGGGGGGAGGGAGCGGAACACCTGTTGCCCTAAACCTTCGGCCGCCCGAGCCCAGAATCCCCGGACCCGGGCTTCTGCCGCTGGGGGGAGGGAGAGGAACACCTGTTGCCCTAAACCTTCGGCCACCCGAGCCCAGAATCCCCGGACCCGGGCTTCTGCCGTTGGGGGAGGGAGCGGAACACCTGTTGCCCTAAACGTTCGACCACCCGAGCCCGGAATCCCGCGGAATCGGGCTTCTGTCGCTGGGGGAGGAGGGAACGGAACACCTGTTGCCCTAAACGTTCGACCACCCGAGCCCGGAATCCCGCGGACCCGGGCTTCTGTCGCTGGGGGAGGAAGGAGCGGAACACCTGTTGCCTTAAACGTTTGGCGACCCGAGCCCGGAATCCCGCGGACCCGGGCTTCTGCCGCTGTGGGAGGAAGGAGCGGAACACCTGTTGTTCTAAACAATCGATCACCCGAACCCGGAATCTTGCGGACCCGGGCTTCTGCCGCTGTGGGAGGAAGGAGCGGAACACCTGTTGTTCTAAACAATCGACCACCCGAACCCGGAATCCCGCGGACCCGGGCTTCTGGCCCTGGGGGAGGAGGGAGCGGAACACCTGTTGCCCTAAACGTTCGGCCACCCGAGCCCAGAATCCCCGGACCCGGGCTTCTGCCGCTGGCGGAAGGGAGCGGAACACCTGTTGCCCTAAACGTTCGGCCACCCGAGCACAGAATCCCCGGACCCGGGCTTCTGCCGCTGGGGGGAGGGAGCGGAACACCTGTTGCCCTAAACCTTCGGCCACCCGAGCCCAGAATCCCCGGGACCCGGGCTTCTGCCGCTGGGGGAGGGAGCGGAACACCTGTTGCCCTAAACCTTCGGCCACCCGAGCCCAGAATCCCCGGGACCCGGCTTCTGCCGCTGTTGGGAGGGAGCGGAACACTTGTTGCCCTAAACGTTCGGCCACCCGAGCCCAGAATCCCCGGACCCGGGCTTCTGCCGTTGGGGGAGGGAGCAGAACACCTTTTGCCATAAACGTTCGGCCACCCTAGCCCAGAATCCCCGGGACCCGGGCTTCTGCCGCTGGGGGGAGGGAGCGGAACACCTGTTGCCCTAAACGTTCGGCCACCCGAGCCCAGAATCCCCGGACCCGGGCTTCTGCCGCTGGGAGGAGGGAAAGAAAAACCTTTTGCCCTAAACCTTCGGCCACCTGAGCCCAGAATCCCCGGACCCGGGTTTCTGCCGCTGGGGGGAGGGAAAGAAAAATCTGTTGCCCTAAACCTTCGGCCACCCGAGCCCAGAATCCCCGGACGCGGGCTTCTGCCACTGGGGGGAGGGAGCGGAACACCTGTTGCCCTAAACCTTCGGCCACCCGAGCCCAGAATCCCCGGGATCCCGGCTTCTGCCGCTGGGGGGAGGGAGCAGAACACCTTTTGCCCTAAACCTTCGGCCACCCGAGCCCAGAATCCCCGGGACCCGGGCTTCTGTCGCTGGGGGGAGGGAGCGGAACACCTGTTGCCCTAAACGTTCGGCCACCCGAGCCCAGAATCCCCGGACCCGGGCTTCTGCCGCTGGGGGGAGGGAAAGAAAAACCTGTTGCCCTAAACCTTCGGCCACCCGAGCCCAGAATCCCCGGACCCGGGCTTCTGCCGCTGGGGGGAGGGAGCGGAACACCTGTTGCCCTAAACCTTCGGCCACCCGGGCCCAGAATCCCTGGGACCCGGGCTTCTGCCGCTGGGGGGAGGGAGCGGACAACCTGTTGCCCTAAACGTTCGGCCACCCGAGCCCAGAATCCCCGGACCCGGGCTTCTGCCATTGGGGGAGGGAGCGGAACACCTGTTGCCCTAAACGTTCGGCCACCCTAGCCCAGAATCCTCGGACCCGGGCTTCTGCCGCTGGGGGGAGGGAGCGGAACACCTGTTGCCCTAAACGTTCGGCCACCCGAGCCCAGAATCCCCGGACCCGGGCTTCTGCCGCTGGGGGGAGGGAAAGAAAAACCTGTTGCCCTAAACCTTCGGCCACCCGAGCCCAGAATCCCCGGACCCGGGCTTCTGCCGCTGGGGGGAGGGAAATAAAAACCTGTTGCCCTAAACCTTCGGCCACCCGAGCCCAGAATCCCCGGACCCGGGCTTCTGCCGCTGGGGGGAGGGAGCGGAACACCTGTTGCCCTAAACCTTCGGCCACCCGAGCCCAGAATCCCCGGGACCCGGGCTTCTGCCGCTGGGGGGAGGGAGCGGAACACCTGTTGCCCTAAACGTTCGGCCACCCGAGCCCAGAATTTCCGGGCCCGGGCTTCTGCCGCTGGGGGGAGGGAGCGGAACACCTGTTGCCCTAAACCTTCGGCCACCCGAGCCCAGAATCCCCGGGACCCGGGCTTCTGCCGCTGGGGGGAGGGAGCGGAACACCTGTTGCCCTAAACCTTCGGCCACCCGAGCCCAGAATCCCCGGGACCCGGGCTTCTGCCGCTGGGGGGAGGGAGCGGAACACCTGTTGCCCTAAACCTTCGGCCACCCGAGCCCAGAATCCCCGGGACCCGGACTTCTGCCGCTGGGGGGAGGGAGCGGAACACCTGTTGCCCTAAACGTTCGGCCACCCGAGCCCAGAATCCCCGGACCCGGGCTTCTGACGTTGGGGGAGGGAGCGGAACACCTGTTGCCCTAAACGTTCGGCCAACCGAGCCCAGAATCCCCGGACCCGGGCTTCTGCCGCTGGGGGGAGAGAAAGAAAAACCTGTTGCCCTAAACCTTCGGCCACCCGAGCACAGAATCCCCGGACCCGGGCTTCTGCCGCTGGGGGGAGGGAGCGGAACACCTGTTGCCCTAAACCTTCGGCCACCCGAGCCCAGAATCCCCGGGACCCGGGCTTCTGCCGCTGGGGGAGGGAGCGGAACACCTGTTGCCCTAAACCTTCGGCCACCCGAGCCCAGAATCCCCGGGACCCGGCTTCTGCCGCTGGGGGGAGGGAGCGGAACACTTGTTGCCCTAAACGTTCGGCCACCCGAGCCCAGAATCCCCGGACCCGGGCTTCTGCCGTTGGGGGAGGGAGCAGAACACCTTTTGCCATAAACGTTCGGCCACCCTAGCCCAGAATCCCCGGGACCCGGGCTTCTGCCGCTGGGGGGAGGGAGCGGAACACCTGTTGCCCTAAACGTTCGGCCACCCGAGCCCAGAATCCCCGGACCCGGGCTCTGCCGTTGGGGGAGGGAGCGGAACACCTGTTGCCCTAAACGTTCGGCCACCCGAGCCCAGAATCTCCGGACCCGGGCTTCTGCCGCTGGGGGGAGGGAGCGGAACACCTGTTGCCCTAAACGTTCGGCCACCCGAGCCCAGAATCCCCGGACCCGGGCTTCTGCCGTTGGGGGAGGGAGCGGAACACCTGTTGCCCTAAACGTTCGGCCACCCGAGCCCAGAATCCCCGGACCCGGGCTTCTGCCGCTGGGGGGAGGGAAAGAAAAACCTGTTGCCCTAAACCGACCACCCGAGCCCAGAATCCCCGGACCCGGGCTTCTGCCGCTGGGGGGAGGGAGCGGAACACCTGTTGCCCTAAACGTTTGTCCACCCGAGCCCAGAATACCCGGACCCGGGCTTCTTCCGCTGGGGGAGGGAGCGGAAAACCTGTTACCCTAAACCTTCGGCCACCCGAGCCCAGAATCCCCGGACACGGGCTTCTGGCGTTGGGGGAGGGAGCGGAACACCTGTTGCCCTAAACGTTCGGCCACCCTAGCCCAGAATCCTCGGACCCGGGCTTCTGCCGCTGGGGGGAGGGAGCGGAACACCTGTTGCCCTAAACGTTCGGCCACCCGAGCCCAGAATCCCCGGGACCCGGGCTTCTGCCGCTGGGGGGAGGGAGCGGAACACCTGTTGCCCTAAACCTTCGGCCGCCCGAGCCCAGAATCCCCGGACCCGGGCTTCTGCCGCTGGGGGGAGGGAGAGGAACACCTGTTGCCCTAAACCTTCGGCCACCCGAGCCCAGAATCCCCGGACCCGGGCTTCTGCCGTTGGGGGAGGGAGCGGAACACCTGTTGCCCTAAACGTTCGACCACCCGAGCCCGGAATCCCGCGGACCCGGGCTTCTGTCGCTGGGGGAGTAGGGAACGGAACACCTGTTGCCCTAAACGTTCGACCACCCGAGCCCGGAATCCCGCGGACCCGGGCTTCTGTCGCTGGGGGAGGAGGGAACGGAACACCTGTTGCCCTAAACGTTCGACCACCCGAGCCCGGAATCCCGCGGACCCGGGCTTCTGTCGCTGGGGGAGGAAGGAGCGGAACACCTGTTGCCCTAAACGTTCGACCACCCGAGCCAGGAATCCCGCGGACCCGAGCTTCTGTCGATTGGGGAGGAGGGAGCGGAACACCTGTTGCCCTAAACGTTCGACCACCCGAGCCCGGAATCCCGCGGACCCGGGCTTCTGTCGCTGGGGGAGGAGGGAGCGGAGCACCTGTTGCCCTAAACGTTCGACGACCCGAGCCCGGAATCCCGCGGACCCGGGCTTCTGTCGCTGTGGGAGGAAGGCGCGGAACACCTGTTGCCCTAAACGTTCGAACACCCGAGCCCGGAATACCGCGGACCCGGGCTTCTGTCGCTGGGGGAGGAAGGAGCGGAACACCTGTTGCCTTAAACGTTTGGCGACCCGAGCCCGGAGTCCCGCGGACCCGGGCTTCTGCCGCTGTGGGAGGAAGGAGCGGAACACCTGTTGTTCTAAACAATCGATCACCCGAACCCAGAATCCCCGGACCCGTGCTTCTGCCGCTGGGGGGAGGGAGCGGAACACCTGTTGCCCTAAACGTTCGGCCACCCGAGCACAGAATCCCCGGACCCGGGCTTCTGCCGCTGGGGGGAGGGAGCGGAACACCTGTTGCCCTAAACCTTCGGCCACCCGAGCCCAGAATCCCCGGGACCCGGGCTTCTGCCGCTGGGGGGAGGGAGCGGAACACCTGTTGCCCTAAACGTTCGGCCACCCGAGCCCAGAATCCCCGGACCCGGGCTTCTGCCGTTGGGGGAGGGAGCGGAACACCTGTTGCCCTAAACGTTCGGCCACCCGAGCCCAGAATCTCCGGACCCGGGCTTCTGCCGCTGGGGGGAGGGAAAGAAAAACCTGTTGCCCTAAACCGACCACCCGAGCCCAGAATCCCCGGACCCGGGCTTCTGCCGCTGGGGGGAGGGAGCGGAACACCTGTTGCCCTAAACGTTTGTCCACCCGAGCCCAGAATACCCGGACCCGGGCTTCTGCCGCTGGGGGAGGGAGCGGAAAACCTGTTACCCTAAACCTTCGGCCACCCGAGCCCAGAATCCCCGGACACGGGCTTCTGCCGCTGGCGGGAGGGAGCGGAAAACCTGTTGCCCTAAACCTTCGGCCACCCGAGCCCAGAATCCCCGGACACGGGCTTCTGCCGCTGGCGGGAGGGAGCGGAACACCTGTTGCCCTAAACGTTCGGCCACCCGAGCCCAGAATCCCCGGACCCGGGCTTCTGCCGTTGGGGGAGGGAGCGGAACACCTGTTGCCCTAAACGTTCGACCACCCTAGCCCAGAATCCTCGGACCCGGGCTTCTGCCGCTGGGGGGAGGGAGCGGAACACCTGTTGCCCTAAACGTTCGGCCACCCGAGCCCAGAATCCCCGGGACCCGGGCTTCTGCCGCTGGGGGGAGGGAGCGGAACACCTGTTGCCCTAAACCTTCGGCCGCCCGAGCCCAGAATCCCCGGACCCGGGCTTCTGCCGCTGGGGGGAGGGAGAGGAACACCTGTTGCCCTAAACCTTCGGCCACCCGAGCCCAGAATCCCCGGACCCGGGCTTCTGCCGTTGGGGGAGGGAGCGGAACACCTGTTGCCCTAAACGTTCGACCACCCGAGCCCGGAATCCCGCGGAATCGGGCTTCTGTCGCTGGGGGAGGAGGGAACGGAACACCTGTTGCCCTAAACGTTCGACCACCCGAGCCCGGAATCCCGCGGACCCGGGCTTCTGTCGCTGGGGGAGGAAGGAGCGGAACACCTGTTGCCTTAAACGTTTGGCGACCCGAGCCCGGAATCCCGCGGACCCGGGCTTCTGCCGCTGTGGGAGGAAGGAGCGGAACACCTGTTGTTCTAAACAATCGATCACCCGAACCCGGAATCTTGCGGACCCGGGCTTCTGCCGCTGTGGGAGGAAGGAGCGGAACACCTGTTGTTCTAAACAATCGACCACCCGAACCCGGAATCCCGCGGACCCGGGCTTCTGGCCCTGGGGGAGGAGGGAGCGGAACACCTGTTGCCCTAAACGTTCGGCCACCCGAGCCCAGAATCCCCGGACCCGGGCTTCTGCCGCTGGCGGAAGGGAGCGGAACACCTGTTGCCCTAAACGTTCGGCCACCCGAGCACAGAATCCCCGGACCCGGGCTTCTGCCGCTGGGGGGAGGGAGCGGAACACCTGTTGCCCTAAACCTTCGGCCACCCGAGCCCAGAATCCCCGGGACCCGGGCTTCTGCCGCTGGGGGAGGGAGCGGAACACCTGTTGCCCTAAACCTTCGGCCACCCGAGCCCAGAATCCCCGGGACCCGGCTTCTGCCGCTGTTGGGAGGGAGCGGAACACTTGTTGCCCTAAACGTTCGGCCACCCGAGCCCAGAATCCCCGGACCCGGGCTTCTGCCGTTGGGGGAGGGAGCAGAACACCTTTTGCCATAAACGTTCGGCCACCCTAGCCCAGAATCCCCGGGACCCGGGCTTCTGCCGCTGGGGGGAGGGAGCGGAACACCTGTTGCCCTAAACGTTCGGCCACCCGAGCCCAGAATCCCCGGACCCGGGCTTCTGCCGCTGGGAGGAGGGAAAGAAAAACCTTTTGCCCTAAACCTTCGGCCACCTGAGCCCAGAATCCCCGGACCCGGGTTTCTGCCGCTGGGGGGAGGGAAAGAAAAATCTGTTGCCCTAAACCTTCGGCCACCCGAGCCCAGAATCCCCGGACGCGGGCTTCTGCCACTGGGGGGAGGGAGCGGAACACCTGTTGCCCTAAACCTTCGGCCACCCGAGCCCAGAATCCCCGGGATCCCGGCTTCTGCCGCTGGGGGGAGGGAGCAGAACACCTTTTGCCCTAAACCTTCGGCCACCCGAGCCCAGAATCCCCGGGACCCGGGCTTCTGTCGCTGGGGGGAGGGAGCGGAACACCTGTTGCCCTAAACGTTCGGCCACCCGAGCCCAGAATCCCCGGACCCGGGCTTCTGCCGCTGGGGGGAGGGAAAGAAAAACCTGTTGCCCTAAACCTTCGGCCACCCGAGCCCAGAATCCCCGGACCCGGGCTTCTGCCGCTGGGGGGAGGGAGCGGAACACCTGTTGCCCTAAACCTTCGGCCACCCGGGCCCAGAATCCCTGGGACCCGGGCTTCTGCCGCTGGGGGGAGGGAGCGGACAACCTGTTGCCCTAAACGTTCGGCCACCCGAGCCCAGAATCCCCGGACCCGGGCTTCTGCCATTGGGGGAGGGAGCGGAACACCTGTTGCCCTAAACGTTCGGCCACCCTAGCCCAGAATCCTCGGACCCGGGCTTCTGCCGCTGGGGGGAGGGAGCGGAACACCTGTTGCCCTAAACGTTCGGCCACCCGAGCCCAGAATCCCCGGACCCGGGCTTCTGCCGCTGGGGGGAGGGAAAGAAAAACCTGTTGCCCTAAACCTTCGGCCACCCGAGCCCAGAATCCCCGGACCCGGGCTTCTGCCGCTGGGGGGAGGGAAATAAAAACCTGTTGCCCTAAACCTTCGGCCACCCGAGCCCAGAATCCCCGGACCCGGGCTTCTGCCGCTGGGGGGAGGGAGCGGAACACCTGTTGCCCTAAACCTTCGGCCACCCGAGCCCAGAATCCCCGGGACCCGGGCTTCTGCCGCTGGGGGGAGGGAGCGGAACACCTGTTGCCCTAAACGTTCGGCCACCCGAGCCCAGAATTTCCGGGCCCGGGCTTCTGCCGCTGGGGGGAGGGAGCGGAACACCTGTTGCCCTAAACCTTCGGCCACCCGAGCCCAGAATCCCCGGGACCCGGGCTTCTGCCGCTGGGGGGAGGGAGCGGAACACCTGTTGCCCTAAACCTTCGGCCACCCGAGCCCAGAATCCCCGGGACCCGGGCTTCTGCCGCTGGGGGGAGGGAGCGGAACACCTGTTGCCCTAAACCTTCGGCCACCCGAGCCCAGAATCCCCGGGACCCGGACTTCTGCCGCTGGGGGGAGGGAGCGGAACACCTGTTGCCCTAAACGTTCGGCCACCCGAGCCCAGAATCCCCGGACCCGGGCTTCTGACGTTGGGGGAGGGAGCGGAACACCTGTTGCCCTAAACGTTCGGCCAACCGAGCCCAGAATCCCCGGACCCGGGCTTCTGCCGCTGGGGGGAGAGAAAGAAAAACCTGTTGCCCTAAACCTTCGGCCACCCGAGCACAGAATCCCCGGACCCGGGCTTCTGCCGCTGGGGGGAGGGAGCGGAACACCTGTTGCCCTAAACCTTCGGCCACCCGAGCCCAGAATCCCCGGGACCCGGGCTTCTGCCGCTGGGGGAGGGAGCGGAACACCTGTTGCCATAAACGTTCGGCCACCCTAGCCCAGAATCCCCGGGACCCGGGCTTCTGCCGCTGGGGGGAGGGAGCGGAACACCTGTTGCCCTAAACGTTCGGCCACCCGAGCCCAGAATCCCCGGACCCGGGCTTCTGCCGCTGGGAGGAGGGAAAGAAAAACCTTTTGCCCTAAACCTTCGGCCACCTGAGCCCAGAATCCCCGGACCCGGGTTTCTGCCGCTGGGGGGAGGGAAAGAAAAATCTGTTGCCCTAAACCTTCGGCCACCCGAGCCCAGAATCCCCGGACGCGGGCTTCTGCCACTGGGGGGAGGGAGCGGAACACCTGTTGCCCTAAACCTTCGGCCACCCGAGCCCAGAATCCCCGGGATCCCGGCTTCTGCCGCTGGGGGGAGGGAGCAGAACACCTTTTGCCCTAAACCTTCGGCCACCCGAGCCCAGAATCCCCGGGACCCGGGCTTCTGTCGCTGGGGGGAGGGAGCGGAACACCTGTTGCCCTAAACGTTCGGCCACCCGAGCCCAGAATCCCCGGACCCGGGCTTCTGCCGCTGGGGGGAGGGAAAGAAAAACCTGTTGCCCTAAACCTTCGGCCACCCGAGCCCAGAATCCCCGGACCCGGGCTTCTGCCGCTGGGGGGAGGGAGCGGAACACCTGTTGCCCTAAACCTTCGGCCACCCGGGCCCAGAATCCCTGGGACCCGGGCTTCTGCCGCTGGGGGGAGGGAGCGGACAACCTGTTGCCCTAAACGTTCGGCCACCCGAGCCCAGAATCCCCGGACCCGGGCTTCTGCCATTGGGGGAGGGAGCGGAACACCTGTTGCCCTAAACGTTCGGCCACCCTAGCCCAGAATCCTCGGACCCGGGCTTCTGCCGCTGGGGGGAGGGAGCGGAACACCTGTTGCCCTAAACGTTCGGCCACCCGAGCCCAGAATCCCCGGACCCGGGCTTCTGCCGCTGGGGGGAGGGAAAGAAAAACCTGTTGCCCTAAACCTTCGGCCACCCGAGCCCAGAATCCCCGGACCCGGGCTTCTGCCGCTGGGGGGAGGGAAATAAAAACCTGTTGCCCTAAACCTTCGGCCACCCGAGCCCAGAATCCCCGGACCCGGGCTTCTGCCGCTGGGGGGAGGGAGCGGAACACCTGTTGCCCTAAACCTTCGGCCACCCGAGCCCAGAATCCCCGGGACCCGGGCTTCTGCCGCTGGGGGGAGGGAGCGGAACACCTGTTGCCCTAAACGTTCGGCCACCCGAGCCCAGAATTTCCGGGCCCGGGCTTCTGCCGCTGGGGGGAGGGAGCGGAACACCTGTTGCCCTAAACCTTCGGCCACCCGAGCCCAGAATCCCCGGGACCCGGGCTTCTGCCGCTGGGGGGAGGGAGCGGAACACCTGTTGCCCTAAACCTTCGGCCACCCGAGCCCAGAATCCCCGGGACCCGGGCTTCTGCCGCTGGGGGGAGGGAGCGGAACACCTGTTGCCCTAAACCTTCGGCCACCCGAGCCCAGAATCCCCGGGACCCGGACTTCTGCCGCTGGGGGGAGGGAGCGGAACACCTGTTGCCCTAAACGTTCGGCCACCCGAGCCCAGAATCCCCGGACCCGGGCTTCTGACGTTGGGGGAGGGAGCGGAACACCTGTTGCCCTAAACGTTCGGCCAACCGAGCCCAGAATCCCCGGACCCGGGCTTCTGCCGCTGGGGGGAGAGAAAGAAAAACCTGTTGCCCTAAACCTTCGGCCACCCGAGCACAGAATCCCCGGACCCGGGCTTCTGCCGCTGGGGGGAGGGAGCGGAACACCTGTTGCCCTAAACCTTCGGCCACCCGAGCCCAGAATCCCCGGGACCCGGGCTTCTGCCGCTGGGGGAGGGAGCGGAACACCTGTTGCCCTAAACCTTCGGCCACCCGAGCCCAGAATCCCCGGGACCCGGCTTCTGCCGCTGGGGGGAGGGAGCGGAACACTTGTTGCCCTAAACGTTCGGCCACCCGAGCCCAGAATCCCCGGACCCGGGCTTCTGCCGTTGGGGGAGGGAGCAGAACACCTTTTGCCATAAACGTTCGGCCACCCTAGCCCAGAATCCCCGGGACCCGGGCTTCTGCCGCTGGGGGGAGGGAGCGGAACACCTGTTGCCCTAAACGTTCGGCCACCCGAGCCCAGAATCCCCGGACCCGGGCTTCTGCCGCTGGGGGGAGGGAAAGAAAAACCTTTTGCCCTAAACCTTCGGCCACCTGAGCCCAGAATCCCCGGACCCGGGTTTCTGCCGCTGGGGGGAGGGAAAGAAAAATCTGTTGCCCTAAACCTTCGGCCACCCGAGCCCAGAATCCCCGGACGCGGGCTTCTGCCACTGGGGGGAGGGAGCGGAACACCTGTTGCCCTAAACCTTCGGCCACCCGAGCCCAGAATCCCCGGGATCCGGGCTTCTGCCGCTGGGGGGAGGGAGCAGAACACCTTTTGCCCTAAACCTTCGGCCACCCGAGCCCAGAATCCCCGGGACCCGGGCTTCTGTCGCTGGGGGGAGGGAGCGGAACACCTGTTGCCCTAAACGTTCGGCCACCCGAGCCCAGAATCCCCGGACCCGGGCTTCTGCCGCTGGGGGGAGGGAAAGAAAAACCTGTTGCCCTAAGCCTTCGGCCACCCGAGCCCAGAATCCCCGGACCCGGGCTTCTGCCGCTGGGGGGAGGGAAAGAAAAACCTGTTGCCCTAAACCTTCGGCCACCCGAGCCCAGAATCCCCGGGACCCGGGCTTCTGCCGCTGGGGGGAGGGAGCGGAACACCTGTTGCCCTAAACGTTCGGCCACCCGAGCCCAGAATCCCCGGACCCGGGCTTCTGCCGCTGGGGGGAGGGAAAGAAAAACCTGTTGCCCTAAACCTTCGGCCACCTGAGCCCAGAATCCCCGGACCCGGGCTTCTGCCGCTGGGGGGAGGGAAAGAAAAACCTGTTGCCCTAAACCTTCGGCCACCCGAGCCCAGAATCCCCGGACTCGGGCTTCTGCCGCTGGGGGGAGGGAGCGGAACACCTGTTGCCCTAAACCTTCGGCCACCCGAGCCCAGAATCCCCGGGATCCGGGCTTCTGCCGCTGGGGGGAGGGAGCAGAACACCTTTTGCCCTAAACCTTCGGCCACCCGAGCCCAGAATCCCCGGGACCCGGGCTTCTGTCGCTGGGGGGAGGGAGCGGAACACCTGTTGCCCTAAACGTTCGGCCACCCGAGCCCAGAATCCCCGGACCCGGGCTTCTGCCGCTGGGGGGAGGGAAAGAAAAACCTGTTGCCCTAAACCTTCGGCCACCCGAGCCCAGAATCCCCGGACCCGGGCTTCTGCCGCTGGGGGGAGGGAGCGGAACACCTGTTGCCCTAAACCTTCGGCCACCCGGGCCCAGAATCCCTGGGACCCGGGCTTCTGCCGCTGGGGGGAGGGAGCGGACAACCTGTTGCCCTAATCCTTCGGCCACCCGAGCCCAGAATCCCCGGGACCCGGGCTTCTGCCGCTGGGGGGAGGGAGCGGAACACATGTTGCCCTAAACGTTCGGCCACCCGAGCCCAGAATCCCCGGACCCGGGCTTCTGCCGTTGGGGGAGGGAGCGGAACACCTGTTGCCCTAAACGTTCGGCCACCCGAACCCAGAATCCCCGGACCCGGGCTTCTGCCGCTGGGGGGAGGGAAAGAAAAACCTGTTGCCCTAAACCTTCGGCCACCCGAGCCCAGAATCCCCGGACCCGGGCTTCTGCCGCTGGGGGGAGGGAAAGAAAAACCTGTTGCCCTAAACCTTCGGCCACCCGAGCCCAGAATCCCCGGACCCGGGCTTCTGCCGCTGGGGGGAGGGAGCGGAACACCTGTTGCCCTAAACCTTCGGCCACCCGAGCCCAGAATCCCCGGGACCCGGGCTTCTGCCGCTGGGGGAGGGAGCAGAACACCTTTTGCTTTAAACCTTCGGCCACCCGAGCCCAGAATCCCCGGGACCCGGGCTTCTGTCGCTGGGGGGAGGGAGCGGAACACCTGTTGCCCTAAACGTTCGGCCACCCGAGCCCAGAATCCCCGGACCCGGGCTTCTGCCGTTGGGGGATTGAGCGGAACACCTGTTGCCCTAAACGTTCGGCCACCCGAGCCCAGAATCCCCGGACCCGGGCTTCTGCCGCTGGGGGGAGGGAGCGGAACACCTGTTGCCCTAAACGTTCGGCCACCCGAGCCCAGAATCCCCGGACCCGGGCTTCTGCCGCTGGGGGGAGGGAAAGAAAAACCTGTTGCCCTAAACCTTCGGCCACCCGAGCCCAGAATCCCCGGACCCGGGCTTCTGCCGCTGGGGGGAGGGAGCGGAACACCTGTTGCCCTAAACGTTCGGCCACCCGAGCCCAGAATCCCCGGACCCGGGCTTCTGCCGCTGGGGGGAGGGAAAGAAAAACCTGTTGCCCTAAACCTTCGGCCACCTGAGCCCAGAATCCCCGGACCCGGGCTTCTGCCGCTGGGGGGAGGGAAAGAAAAATCTGTTGCCCTAAACCTTCGGCCACAAGAGCCCAGAATCCCCGGACCCGGGCTTCTGCCACTGGGGGGAGGGAGCGGAACACCTGTTGCCCTAAACGTTCGGCCACCCTAGCCCAGAATCCTCGGACCCGGGCTTCTGCCGCTGGGGGGAGGGAAAGAAAAACCTGTTGCCCTAAACCTTCGGCCACCCGAGCCCAGAATCCCCGGACCCGGGCTTCTGCCGCTGGGGGGAGGGAAAGAAAAACCTGTTGCCCTAAACCTTCGGCCACCCGAGCCCAGAATCCCCGGACCCGGGCTTCTGCCGCTGGGGGGAGGGAAAGAAAAACCTGTTGCCCTAAACCTTCGGCCACCTGAGCCCAGAATCCCCGGACCCGGGCTTCTGCCGCTGGGGGGAGGGAAAGAAAAATCTGTTGCCCTAAACCTTCGGCCACCCGAGCCCAGAATCCCCGGACCCGGGCTTCTGCCGCTGGGGGGAGGGAAAGAAAAACCTGTTGCCCTAAACCTTCGGCCACCTGAGCCCAGAATCCCCGGACCCGGGCTTCTGCCGCTGGGGGGAGGGAAAGAAAAATATGTTGCCCTAAACCTTCGGCCACCCGAGCCCAGAATCCCCGGACTCGGGCTTCTGCCACTGGGGGGAGGGAGCGGAACACCTGTTGCCCTAAACCTTCGGCCACCCGAGCCCAGAATCCCCGGGATCCGGGCTTCTGCCGCTGGGGGGAGGGAGCAGAACACCTTTTGCCCTAAACCTTCGGCCACCCGAGCCCAGAATCCCCGGGACCCGGGCTTCTGTCGCTGGGGGGAGGGAGCGGAACACCTGTTGCCCTAAACGTTCGGCCACCCGAGCCCAGAATCCCCGGACCCGGGCTTCTGCCGCTGGGGGGAGGGAAAGAAAAACCTGTTGCCCTAAACCTTCGGCCACCCGAGCCCAGAATCCCCGGACCCGGGCTTCTGCCGCTGGGGGGAGGGAAAGAAAAACCTGTTGCCCTAAACCTTCGGCCACCCGAGCCCAGAATCCCCGGACCCGGGCTTCTGCCGCTGGGGGGAGGGAAAGAAAAACCTGTTGCCCTAAACCTTCGGCCACCCGAGCCCAGAATCCCCGGACCCGGGCTTCTGCCGCTGGGGGGAGGGAAAGAAAAACCTGTTGCCCTAAACGTTCGGCCACCCGAGCTTAGAATCCCCGGACCCGGGCTTCTGCCGCTGGGGGGAGGGAAAGAAAAACCTGTTGCCCTAAACCTTCGGCCACCCGAGCCCAGAATCCCCGGACCCGGGCTTCTGCCGCTGGGGGGAGGGAGCGGAACACCTGTTGCCCTAAACCTTCGGCCACCCGAGCCCAGAATCCCCGGACCCGGGCTTCTGCCGTTGGGGGAGGGAGCGGAACACCTGTTGCCCTAAACGTTCGGCCACCTGAGCCCAGAATCCCCGGACCCGGGCTTCTGACGTTGGGGGAGGGAGCGGAACACCTGTTGCCCTAAACGTTCGGCCACCCGAGCCCAGAATCCCCGGACCCGGGCTTCTGCCGCTGGGGGGAGAGAAAGAAAAACCTGTTGCCCTAAACCTTCGGCCACCCGAGCCCAGAATCCCCGGACCCGGGCTTCTGCCGCTTGGGGGAGGGAGCGGAACACCTGTTGCCCTAAACCTTCGGCCACCCGAGCCCAGAATCCCCGGGACCCGGGCTTTTGCCGCTGGGGGAGGGAGCGGAACACCTGTTGCCCTAAACCTTCGGCCACCCGAGCCCAGAATCCCCGGGACCCGGGCTTCTGCCGCTGGGGGGAGGGAGCGGAACACCTGTTGCCCTAAACGTTCGGCCACCCGAGCCCAGAATCCCCGGACCCGGGCTTCTGCCGTTGGGGGAGGGAGCGGAACACCTGTTGCCCTAAACGTTCGGCCACCCTAGCCCAGAATCCTCGGACCCGGGCTTCTGCCGCTGGGGGGAGGGAGCGGAACACCTGTTGCCCTAAACGTTCGGCCACCCGAGCCCAGAATCCCCGGACCCGGGCTTCTGCCGCTGGGGGGAGGGAAAGAAAAACCTGTTGCCCTAAACCTTCGGCCACCCGAGCCCAGAATCCCCGGACCCGGGCTTCTGCCGCTGGGGGGAGGGAAAGAAAAACCTGTTGCCCTAAACCTTCGGCCACCCGAGCCCAGAATCCCCGGACCCGGGCTTCTGCCGCTGGGGGGAGGGAAAGAAAAACCTGTTGCCCTAAACCTTCGGCCACCTGAGCCCAGAATCCCCGGACCCGGGCTTCTGCCGCTGGGGGAGGGAAAGAAAAATCTGTTGCCCTAAACCTTCGGCCACCCGAGCCCAGAATCCCCGGACTCGGGCTTCTGCCACTGGGGGGAGGGAGCGGAACACCTGTTGCCCTAAACCTTCGGCCACCCGAGCCCAGAATCCCCGGGATCCGGGCTTCTGCCGCTGGGGGGAGGGAGCGGAACACCTTTTGCCCTAAACCTTCGGCCACCCGAGCCCAGAATCCCCGGGACCCGGGCTTCTGTCGCTGGGGGGAGGGAGCGGAACACCTGTTGCCCTAAACGTTCGGCCACCCGAGCCCAGAATCCCCGGACCCGGGCTTCTGCCGCTGGGGGGAGGGAATAAAAAACCTGTTGCCCTAAACCTTCGGCCACCCGAGCCCAGAATCCCCGGACCCGGGCTTCTGCCGCTGGGGGGAGGGAGCGGAACACCTGTTGCCCTAAACCTTCGGCACCTCGGGCCCAGAATCCCTGGGACCCGGGCTTCTGCCGCTGGGGGGAGGGAGCGGACAACCTGTTGCCCTAAACGTTCGGCCACCCGAGCCCAGAATCCCCGGACCCGGGCTTCTGCCGTTGGGGGAGGGAGCGGAACACCTGTTGCCCTAAACGTTCGGCCACCCTAGCCCAGAATCCTCGGACCCGGGCTTCTGCCGCTGGGGGGAGGGAGCGGAACACCTGTTGCCCTAAACGTTCGGCCACCCGAGCCCAGAATCCCCGGACCCGGGCTTCTGCCGCTGGGGGGAGGGAAAGAAAAACCTGTTGCCCTAAACCTTCGGCCACCCGAGCCCAGAATCCCCGGACCCGGGCTTCTGCCGCTGGGGGGAGGGAAAGAAAAACCTGTTGCCCTAAACCTTCGGCCACCCGAGCCCAGAATCCCCGGACCCGGGCTTCTGCCGCTGGGGGGAGGGAAAGAAAAACCTGTTGCCCTAAACCTTCGGCCACCTGAGCCCAGAATCCCCGGACCCGGGCTTCTGCCGCTGGGGGGAGGGAAAGAAAAATCTGTTGCCCTAAACCTTCGGCCACCCGAGCCCAGAATCCCCGGACCCGGGCTTCTGCCGCTGGGGGGAGGGAAAGAAAAACCTGTTGCCCTAAACCTTCGGCCACCTGAGCCCAGAATCCCCGGACCCGGGCTTCTGCCGCTGGGGGGAGGGAAAGAAAAATATGTTGCCCTAAACCTTCGGCCACCCGAGCCCAGAATCCCCGGACTCGGGCTTCTGCCACTGGGGGGAGGGAGCGGAACACCTGTTGCCCTAAACCTTCGGCCACCCGAGCCCAGAATCCCCGGGATCCGGGCTTCTGCCGCTGGGGGGAGGGAGCAGAACACCTTTTGCCCTAAACCTTCGGCCACCCGAGCCCAGAATCCCCGGGACCCGGGCTTCTGTCGCTGGGGGGAGGGAGCGGAACACCTGTTGCCCTAAACGTTCGGCCACCCGAGCCCAGAATCCCCGGACCCGGGCTTCTGCCGCTGGGGGGAGGGAAAGAAAAACCTGTTGCCCTAAACCTTCGGCCACCCGAGCCCAGAATCCCCGGACCCGGGCTTCTGCCGCTGGGGGGAGGGAGCGGAACACCTGTTGCCCTAAACGTTCGGCCACCCGAGCCCAGAATCCCCGGACCCGGGCTTCTGCCGCTGGGGGGAGGGAAAGAAAAACCTGTTGCCCTAAACCTTCGGCCACCCGAGCCCAGAATCCCCGGACCCGGGCTTCTGCCGCTGGGGGGAGGGAAAGAAAAACCTGTTGCCCTAAACCTTCGGCCACCCGAGCCCAGAATCCCCGGACCCGGGCTTCTGCCGCTGGGGGGAGGGAAAGAAAAACCTGTTGCCCTAAACCTTCGGCCACCTGAGCCCAGAATCCCCGGACCCGGGCTTCTGCCGCTGGGGGAGGGAAAGAAAAATCTGTTGCCCTAAACCTTCGGCCACCCGAGCCCAGAATCCCCGGACTCGGGCTTCTGCCACTGGGGGGAGGGAGCGGAACACCTGTTGCCCTAAACCTTCGGCCACCCGAGCCCAGAATCCCCGGGATCCGGGCTTCTGCCGCTGGGGGGAGGGAGCGGAACACCTTTTGCCCTAAACCTTCGGCCACCCGAGCCCAGAATCCCCGGGACCCGGGCTTCTGTCGCTGGGGGGAGGGAGCGGAACACCTGTTGCCCTAAACGTTCGGCCACCCGAGCCCAGAATCCCCGGACCCGGGCTTCTGCCGCTGGGGGGAGGGAATAAAAAACCTGTTGCCCTAAACCTTCGGCCACCCGAGCCCAGAATCCCCGGACCCGGGCTTCTGCCGCTGGGGGGAGGGAGCGGAACACCTGTTGCCCTAAACCTTCGGCACCTCGGGCCCAGAATCCCTGGGACCCGGGCTTCTGCCGCTGGGGGGAGGGAGCGGACAACCTGTTGCCCTAAACGTTCGGCCACCCGAGCCCAGAATCCCCGGACCCGGGCTTCTGCCGTTGGGGGAGGGAGCGGAACACCTGTTGCCCTAAACGTTCGGCCACCCTAGCCCAGAATCCTCGGACCCGGGCTTCTGCCGCTGGGGGGAGGGAGCGGAACACCTGTTGCCCTAAACGTTCGGCCACCCGAGCCCAGAATCCCCGGACCCGGGCTTCTGCCGCTGGGGGGAGGGAAAGAAAAACCTGTTGCCCTAAACCTTCGGCCACCCGAGCCCAGAATCCCCGGACCCGAGCTTCTGCCGCTGGGGGGAGGGAAAGAAAAACCTGTTGCCCTAAACCTTCGGCCACCCGAGCCCAGAATCCCCGGACCCGGGCTTCTGCCGCTGGGGGGAGGGAAAGAAAAACCTGTTGCCCTAAACCTTCGGCCACCTGAGCCCAGAATCCCCGGACCCGGGCTTCTGCCGCTGGGGGGAGGGAAAGAAAAATCTGTTGCCCTAAACCTTCGGCCACCCGAGCCCAGAATCCCCGGACCCGGGCTTCTGCCGCTGGGGGGAGGGAAAGAAAAACCTGTTGCCCTAAACCTTCGGCCACCTGAGCCCAGAATCCCCGGACCCGGGCTTCTGCCGCTGGGGGGAGGGAAAGAAAAATATGTTGCCCTAAACCTTCGGCCACCCGAGCCCAGAATCCCCGGACTCGGGCTTCTGCCACTGGGGGGAGGGAGCGGAACACCTGTTGCCCTAAACCTTCGGCCACCCGAGCCCAGAATCCCCGGGATCCGGGCTTCTGCCGCTGGGGGGAGGGAGCAGAACACCTTTTGCCCTAAACCTTCGGCCACCCGAGCCCAGAATCCCCGGGACCCGGGCTTCTGTCGCTGGGGGGAGGGAGCGGAACACCTGTTGCCCTAAACGTTCGGCCACCCGAGCCCAGAATCCCCGGACCCGGGCTTCTGCCGCTGGGGGGAGGGAAAGAAAAACCTGTTGCCCTAAACCTTCGGCCACCCGAGCCCAGAATCCCCGGACCCGGGCTTCTGCCGCTGGGGGGAGGGAGCGGAACACCTGTTGCCCTAAACCTTCGGCCACTCGGGCCCAGAATCCCTGGGACCCGGGCTTCTGCCGCTGGGGGGAGGGAGCGGACAACCTGTTGCACTAAACGTTCGGCCACCCGAGCCCAGAATCCCCGGACCCGGGCTTCTGCCGTTGGGGGAGGGAGCGGAACACCTGTTGCCCTAAACGTTCGGCCACCCTAGCCCAGAATCCTCGGACCCGGGCTTCTGCCGCTGGGGGGAGGGAGCGGAACACCTGTTGCCTTAAACGTTCGGCCACCCGAGCCCAGAATCCCCGGACCCGGGCTTCTGCCGCTGGGGGGAGGGAGCGGAACACCTGTTGCCCTAAACGTTCGGCCACCCGAGCCCAGAATCCCCGGACCCGGGCTTCTGCCGCTGGGGGGAGGGAAAGAAAAACCTGTTGCCCTAAACCTTCGGCCACCCGAGCCCAGAATCCCCGGACCCGGGCTTCTGCCGCTGGGGGGAGGGAAAGAAAAACCTGTTGCCCTAAACCTTCGGCCACCCGAGCCCAGAATCCCCGGACCCGGGCTTCTGCCGCTGGGGGGAGGGAAAGAAAAACCTGTTGCCCTAAACCTTCGGCCACCTGAGCCCAGAATCCCCGGACCCGGGCTTCTGCCGCTGGGGGGAGGGAAAGAAAAATCTGTTGCCCTAAACCTTCGGCCACCCGAGCCCAGAATCCCCGGACTCGGGCTTCTGCCACTGGGGGGAGGGAGCGGAACACCTGTTGCCCTAAACCTTCGGCCACCCGAGCCCAGAATCCCCGGGATCCGGGCTTCTGCCGCTGGGGGGAGGGAGCAGAACACCTTTTGCCCTAAACCTTCGGCCACCCGAGCCCAGAATCCCCGGGACCCGGGCTTCTGTCGCTGGGGGGAGGGAGCGGAACACCTGTTGCCCTAAACGTTCGGCCACCCGAGCTTAGAATCCCCGGACCCGGGCTTCTGCCGCTGGGGGGAGGGAAAGAAAAACCTGTTGCCCTAAACCTTCGGCCACCCGAGCCCAGAATCCCCGGACCCGGGCTTCTGCCGCTGGGGGGAGGGAGCGGAACACCTGTTGCCCTAAACCTTCGGCCACTCGGGCCCAGAATCCCTGGGACCCGGGCTTCTGCCGCTGGGGGGAGGGAGCGGACAACCTGTTGCCCTAAACGTTCGGCCACCCGAGCCCAGAATCCCCGGACCCGGGCTTCTGCCGTTGGGGGAGGGAGCGGAACACCTGTTGCCCTAAACGTTCGGCCACCCGAGCCCAGAATCCCCGGACCCGGGCTTCTGCCGCTGGGGGGAGGGAAAGAAAAACCTGTTGCCCTAAACCTTCGGCCACCCGAGCCCAGAATCCCCGGACCCGGGCTTCTGCCGCTGGGGGGAGGGAGCGGAACACCTGTTGCCCTAAACCTTCGGCCACTCGGGCCCAGAATCCCTGGGACCCGGGCTTCTGCCGCTGGGGGGAGGGAGCGGACAACCTGTTGCCCTAAACGTTCGGCCACCCGAGCCCAGAATCCCCGGACCCGGGCTTCTGCCGTTGGGGGAGGGAGCGGAACACCTGTTGCCCTAAACGTTCGGCCACCCTAGCCCAGAATCCTCGGACCCGGGCTTCTGCCGCTGGGGGGAAGGAGCGGAACACCTGTTGCCTTAAACGTTCGGCAACCCGAGCCCAGAATCCCCGGACCCGGGCTTCTGCCGCTGGGGGGAGGGAGCGGAACACCTGTTGCCCTAAACGTTCGGCCACCCGAGCCCAGAATCCCCGGACCCGGGCTTCTGCCGCTGGGGGGAGGGAAAGAAAAACCTGTTGCCCTAAACCTTCGGCCACCCGAGCCCAGAATCCCCGGACCCGGGCTTCTGCCGCTGGGGGGAGGGAAAGAAAAACCTGTTGCCCTAAACCTTCGGCCACCCGAGCCCAGAATCCCCGGACCCGGGCTTCT
Organism: Troglohyphantes excavatus; assembly: GCA_963932185.1. Lineage (NCBI taxonomy): Eukaryota > Metazoa > Arthropoda > Arachnida > Araneae > Linyphiidae > Troglohyphantes > Troglohyphantes excavatus. The sequence continues at coordinate 1,669,311 of OZ010674.1, forward strand.
GCCGCTGGGGGGAGGGAAAGAAAAACCTGTTGCCCTAAACCTTCGGCCACCTGAGCCCAGAATCCCCGGACTCGGGCTTCTGCCACTGGGGGGAGGGAGCGGAACACCTGTTGCCCTAAACCTTCGGCCACCCGAGCCCAGAATCCCCGGGATCCGGGCTTCTGCCGCTGGGGGGAGGGAGCAGAACACCTTTTGCCCTAAACCTTCGGCCACCCGAGCCCAGAATCCCCGGGACCTGGGCTTCTGTCGCTGGGGGGAGGGAGCGGAACACCTGTTGCCCTAAACGTTCGGCCACCCGAGCCCAGAATCCCCGGACCCGGGCTTCTGCCGCTGGGGGGAGGGAAAGAAAAACCTGTTGCCCTAAACCTTCGGCCACCCGAGCCCAGAATCCCCGGACCCGGGCTTCTGCCGCTGGGGGGAGGGAGCGGAACACCTGTTGCCCTAAACCTTCGGCCACTCGGGCCCAGAATCCCTGGGACCCGGGCTTCTGCCGCTGGGGGGAGGGAGCGGACAACCTGTTGCCCTAAACGTTCGGCCACCCGAGCCCAGAATCCCCGGACCCGGGCTTCTGCCGTTGGGGGAGGGAGCGGAACACCTGTTGCCCTAAACGTTCGGCCACCCTAGCCCAGAATCCTCGGACCCGGGCTTCTGCCGCTGGGGGGAGGGAGCGGAACACCTGTTGCCTTAAACGTTCGGCCACCCGAGCCCAGAATCCCCGGACCCGGGCTTCTGCCGCTGGGGGGAGGGAAAGAAAAACCTGTTGCCCTAAACCTTCGGCCACCCGAGCCCAGAATCCCCGGACCCGGGCTTCTGCCGCTGGGGGGAGGGAAAGAAAAACCTGTTGCCCTAAACCTTCGGCCACCCGAGCCCAGAATCCCCGGACCCGGGCTTCTGCCGCTGGGGGGAGGGAGCGGAACACCTGTTGCCCTAAACCTTCGGCCACCCGAGCCCAGAATCCCCGGGACCCGGGCTTCTGCCGCTGGGGGGAGGGAGCGGAAAACCTGTTGCCCTAAACGTTCGGCCACCCGAGCCCAGAATCCCCGGACCCGGGCTTCTGCCGCTGGGAGGAGGGAAAGAAAAACCTGTTGCCCTAAACCTTCGGCCACCTGAGCCCAGAATCCCCGGACCCGGGCTTCTGCCGCTGGGGGGAGGGAAAGAAAAACCTGTTGCCCTAAACCTTCGGCCACCCGAGCCCAGAATCCCCGGACTCGGGCTTCTGCCGCTGGGGGGAGGGAGCGGAACACCTGTTGCCCTAAACCTTCGGCCACCCGAGCCCAGAATCCCCGGGATCCGGGCTTCTGCCGCTGGGGGGAGGGAGCAGAACACCTTTTGCCCTAAACCTTCGGCCACCCGAGCCCAGAATCCCCGGGACCCGGGCTTCTGTCGCTGGGGGGAGGGAGCGGAACACCTGTTGCCCTAAACGTTCGGCCACCCGAGCCCAGAATCCCCGGACCCGGGCTTCTGCCGCTGGGGGGAGGGAAAGATAAACCTGTTGCCCTAAACCTTCGGCCACCCGAGCCCAGAATCCCCGGACCCGGGCTTCTGCCGCTGGGGGGAGGGAGCGGAACACCTGTTGCCCTAAACCTTCGTCCACCCGGGCCCAGAATCCCTGGGACCCGGGCTTCTGCCGCTGGGGGGAGGGAGCGGACAACCTGTTGCCATAATCCTTCGGCCACCCGAGCCCAGAATCCCCGGGACCCGGGCTTCTGCCGCTGGGGGGAGGGAGCGGAACACCTGTTGCCCTAAACCTTCGGCCACCCGAGCCCAGAATCCCCGGACCCGGGCTTCTGCCATTGGGGGAGGGAGCGGAACACCTGTTGCCCTAAACGTTCGGCCACCTGAGCCCAGAATCCCCGGACCCGGGCTTCTGACGTTGGGGGAGGGAGCGGAACACCTGTTGCCCTAAACGTTCGGCCACCCGAGCCCAGAATCCCCGGACCCGGGCTTCTGCCGCTGGGGGAGAGAAAGAAAAACCTGTTGCCCTAAACCTTCGGCCACCCGAGCCCAGAATCCCCGGACCCGGGCTTCTGCCGCTGGGGGGAGGGAGCGGAACACCTGTTGCCCTAAACCTTCGGCCACCCGAGCCCAGAATCCCCGGGACCCGGGCTTCTGCCGCTGGGGGAGGGAGCGGAACACCTGTTGCCCTAAACCTTCGGCCACCCGAGCCCAGAATCCCCGGGACCCGGGCTTCTGCCGCTTAGGGGAGGGAGCGGAACACCTGTTGCCCTAAACGTTCGCCCACCCGAGCCCAGAATCCCCGGACCCGGGCTTCTGCCGTTGGGGGAGGGAGCGGAACACCTGTTGCCCTAAACGTTCGGCCACCCTAGCCCAGAATCCTCGGACCCGGGCTTCTGCCGCTGGGGGGAGGGAGCGGAACACCTGTTGCCCTAAACGTTCGGCCACCCGAGCCCAGAATCCCCGGACCCGGGCTTCTGCCGCTGGGGGGAGGGAAAGAAAAACCTGTTGCCCTAAACCTTCGGCCACCCGAGCCCAGAATCCCCGGACCCGGGCTTCTGCCGCTGGGGGGAGGGAAAGAAAAACCTGTTGCCCTAAACCTTCGGCCACCCGAGCCCAGAATCCCCGGACCCGGGCTTCTGCCGTTGGGGGAGGGAGCGGAACACCTGTTGCCCTAAACGTTCGGCCACCCTAGCCCAGAATCCTCGGACCCGGGCTTCTGCCGCTGGGGGGAGGGAGCGGAACACCTGTTGCCTTAAACGTTCGGCCACCCGAGCCCAGAATCCCCGGACCCGGGCTTCTGCCGCTGGGGGAGGGAGCGGAACACCTGTTGCCCTAAACCTTCGGCCACCCGAGCCCAGAATCCCCGGGACCCGGGCTTCTGCCGCTTAGGGGAGGGAGCGGAACACCTGTTGCCCTAAACGTTCGCCCACCCGAGCCCAGAATCCCCGGACCCGGGCTTCTGCCGTTGGGGGAGGGAGCGGAACACCTGTTGCCCTAAACGTTCGGCCACCCTAGCCCAGAATCCTCGGACCCGGGCTTCTGCCGCTGGGGGGAGGGAGCGGAACACCTGTTGCCCTAAACGTTCGGCCACCCGAGCCCAGAATCCCCGGACCCGGGCTTCTGCCGCTGGGGGGAGGGAAAGAAAAACCTGTTGCCCTAAACCTTCGGCCACCCGAGCCCAGAATCCCCGGACCCGGGCTTCTGCCGCTGGGGGGAGGGAAAGAAAAACCTGTTGCCCTAAACCTTCGGCCACCCGAGCCCAGAATCCCCGGACCCGGGCTTCTGCCGTTGGGGGAGGGAGCGGAACACCTGTTGCCCTAAACGTTCGGCCACCCTAGCCCAGAATCCTCGGACCCGGGCTTCTGCCGCTGGGGGGAGGGAGCGGAACACCTGTTGCCTTAAACGTTCGGCCACCCGAGCCCAGAATCCCCGGACCCGGGCTTCTGCCGCTGGGGGGAGGGAGCGGAACACCTGTTGCCCTAAACGTTCGGCCACCCGAGCCCAGAATCCCCGGACCCGGGCTTCTGCCGCTGGGGGGAGGGAAAGAAAAACCTGTTGCCCTAAACCTTCGGCCACCCGAGCCCAGAATCCCCGGACCCGGGCTTCTGCCGCTGGGGGGAGGGAAAGAAAAACCTGTTGCCCTAAACCTTCGGCCACCTGAGCCCAGAATCCCCGGACTCGGGCTTCTGCCACTGGGGGGAGGGAGCGGAACACCTGTTGCCCTAAACCTTCGGCCACCCGAGCCCAGAATCCCCGGGATCCGGGCTTCTGCCGCTGGGGGGAGGGAGCAGAACACCTTTTGCCCTAAACCTTCGGCCACCCGAGCCCAGAATCCCCGGGACCCGGGCTTCTGTCGCTGGGGGGAGGGAGCGGAACACCTGTTGCCCTAAACGTTCGGCCACCCGAGCCCAGAATCCCCGGACCCGGGCTTCTGCCGCTGGGGGGAGGGAAAGAAAAACCTGTTGCCCTAAACCTTCGGCCACCCGAGCCCAGAATCCCCGGACCCGGGCTTCTGCCGCTGGGGGGAGGGAGCGGAACACCTGTTGCCCTAAACCTTCGGCCACTCGGGCCCAGAATCCCTGGGACCCGGGCTTCTGCCGCTGGGGGGAGGGAGCGGACAACCTGTTGCCCTAAACGTTCGGCCACCCGAGCCCAGAATCCCCGGACCCGGGCTTCTGCCGTTGGGGGAGGGAGCGGAACACCTGTTGCCCTAAACGTTCGGCCACCCTAGCCCAGAATCCTCGGACCCGGGCTTCTGCCGCTGGGGGGAGGGAGCGGAACACCTGTTGCCTTAAACGTTCGGCCACCCGAGCCCAGAATCCCCGGACCCGGGCTTCTGCCGCTGGGGGGAGGGAAAGAAAAACCTGTTGCCCTAAACCTTCGGCCACCCGAGCCCAGAATCCCCGGACCCGGGCTTCTGCCGCTGGGGGGAGGGAAAGAAAAACCTGTTGCCCTAAACCTTCGGCCACCCGAGCCCAGAATCCCCGGACCCGGGCTTCTGCCGTTGGGGGAGGGAGCGGAACACCTGTTGCCCTAAACCTTCGGCCACCCGAGCCCAGAATCCCCGGGACCCGGGCTTCTGCCGCTGGGGGGAGGGAGCGGAACACCTGTTGCCCTAAACGTTCGGCCACCCGAGCCCAGAATCCCCGGACCCGGGCTTCTGCCGCTGGGAGGAGGGAAAGAAAAACCTGTTGCCCTAAACCTTCGGCCACCTGAGCCCAGAATCCCCGGACCCGGGCTTCTGCCGCTGGGGGGAGGGAAAGAAAAACCTGTTGCCCTAAACCTTCGGCCACCCGAGCCCAGAATCCCCGGACTCGGGCTTCTGCCGCTGGGGGGAGGGAGCGGAACACCTGTTGCCCTAAACCTTCGGCCACCCGAGCCCAGAATCCCCGGGATCCGGGCTTCTGCCGCTGGGGGGAGGGAGCAGAACACCTTTTGCCCTAAACCTTCGGCCACCCGAGCCCAGAATCCCCGGGACCCGGGCTTCTGTCGCTGGGGGGAGGGAGCGGAACACCTGTTGCCCTAAACGTTCGGCCACCCGAGCCCAGAATCCCCGGACCCGGGCTTCTGCCGCTGGGGGGAGGGAAAGAAAAACCTGTTGCCCTAAACCTTCGGCCACCCGAGCCCAGAATCCCCGGACCCGGGCTTCTGCCGCTGGGGGGAGGGAGCGGAACACCTGTTGCCCTAAACCTTCGTCCACCCGGGCCCAGAATCCCTGGGACCCGGGCTTCTGCCGCTGGGGGGAGGGAGCGGACAACCTGTTGCCATAATCCTTCGGCCACCCGAGCCCAGAATCCCCGGGACCCGGGCTTCTGCCGCTGGGGGGAGGGAGCGGAACACCTGTTGCCCTAAACCTTCGGCCACCCGAGCCCAGAATCCCCGGACCCGGGCTTCTGCCGTTGGGGGAGGGAGCGGAACACCTGTTGCCCTAAACGTTCGGCCACCTGAGCCCAGAATCCCCGGACCCGGGCTTCTGACGTTGGGGGAGGGAGCGGAACACCTGTTGCCCTAAACGTTCGGCCACCCGAGCCCAGAATCCCCGGACCCGGGCTTCTGCCGCTGGGGGGAGAGAAAGAAAAACCTGTTGCCCTAAACCTTCGGCCACTCGGGCCCAGAATCCCTGGGACCCGGGCTTCTGCCGCTGGGGGGAGGGAGCGGACAACCTGTTGCCCTAAACGTTCGGCCACCCGAGCCCAGAATCCCCGGACCCGGGCTTCTGCCGTTGGGGGAGGGAGCGGAACACCTGTTGCCCTAAACGTTCGGCCACCCTAGCCCAGAATCCTCGGACCCGGGCTTCTGCCGCTGGGGGGAGGGAGCGGAACACCTGTTGCCTTAAACGTTCGGCCACCCGAGCCCAGAATCCCCGGACCCGGGCTTCTGCCGCTGGGGGGAGGGAAAGAAAAACCTGTTGCCCTAAACCTTCGGCCACCCGAGCCCAGAATCCCCGGACCCGGGCTTCTGCCGCTGGGGGGAGGGAAAGAAAAACCTGTTGCCCTAAACCTTCGGCCACCCGAGCCCAGAATCCCCGGACCCGGGCTTCTGCCGCTGGGGGGAGGGAGCGGAACACCTGTTGCCCTAAACCTTCGGCCACCCGAGCCCAGAATCCCCGGGACCCGGGCTTCTGCCGCTGGGGGGAGGGAGCGGAACACCTGTTGCCCTAAACGTTCGGCCACCCGAGCCCAGAATCCCCGGACCCGGGCTTCTGCCGCTGGGAGGAGGGAAAGAAAAACCTGTTGCCCTAAACCTTCGGCCACCTGAGCCCAGAATCCCCGGACCCGGGCTTCTGCCGCTGGGGGGAGGGAAAGAAAAACCTGTTGCCCTAAACCTTCGGCCACCCGAGCCCAGAATCCCCGGACTCGGGCTTCTGCCGCTGGGGGGAGGGAGCGGAACACCTGTTGCCCTAAACCTTCGGCCACCCGAGCCCAGAATCCCCGGGATCCGGGCTTCTGCCGCTGGGGGGAGGGAGCAGAACACCTTTTGCCCTAAACCTTCGGCCACCCGAGCCCAGAATCCCCGGGACCCGGGCTTCTGTCGCTGGGGGGAGGGAGCGGAACACCTGTTGCCCTAAACGTTCGGCCACCCGAGCCCAGAATCCCCGGACCCGGGCTTCTGCCGCTGGGGGGAGGGAAAGAAAAACCTGTTGCCCTAAACCTTCGGCCACCCGAGCCCAGAATCCCCGGACCCGGGCTTCTGCCGCTGGGGGGAGGGAGCGGAACACCTGTTGCCCTAAACCTTCGTCCACCCGGGCCCAGAATCCCTGGGACCCGGGCTTCTGCCGCTGGGGGGAGGGAGCGGACAACCTGTTGCCATAATCCTTCGGCCACCCGAGCCCAGAATCCCCGGGACCCGGGCTTCTGCCGCTGGGGGGAGGGAGCGGAACACCTGTTGCCCTAAACCTTCGGCCACCCGAGCCCAGAATCCCCGGACCCGGGCTTCTGCCGTTGGGGGAGGGAGCGGAACACCTGTTGCCCTAAACGTTCGGCCACCTGAGCCCAGAATCCCCGGACCCGGGCTTCTGACGTTGGGGGAGGGAGCGGAACACCTGTTGCCCTAAACGTTCGGCCACCCGAGCCCAGAATCCCCGGACCCGGGCTTCTGCCGCTGGGGGGAGAGAAAGAAAAACCTGTTGCCCTAAACCTTCGGCCACTCGGGCCCAGAATCCCTGGGACCCGGGCTTCTGCCGCTGGGGGGAGGGAGCGGACAACCTGTTGCCCTAAACGTTCGGCCACCCGAGCCCAGAATCCCCGGACCCGGGCTTCTGCCGTTGGGGGAGGGAGCGGAACACCTGTTGCCCTAAACGTTCGGCCACCCTAGCCCAGAATCCTCGGACCCGGGCTTCTGCCGCTGGGGGGAGGGAGCGGAACACCTGTTGCCTTAAACGTTCGGCCACCCGAGCCCAGAATCCCCGGACCCGGGCTTCTGCCGCTGGGGGGAGGGAAAGAAAAACCTGTTGCCCTAAACCTTCGGCCACCCGAGCCCAGAATCCCCGGACCCGGGCTTCTGCCGCTGGGGGGAGGGAAAGAAAAACCTGTTGCCCTAAACCTTCGGCCACCCGAGCCCAGAATCCCCGGACCCGGGCTTCTGCCGCTGGGGGGAGGGAGCGGAACACCTGTTGCCCTAAACCTTCGGCCACCCGAGCCCAGAATCCCCGGGACCCGGGCTTCTGCCGCTGGGGGGAGGGAGCGGAACACCTGTTGCCCTAAACGTTCGGCCACCCGAGCCCAGAATCCCCGGACCCGGGCTTCTGCCGCTGGGAGGAGGGAAAGAAAAACCTGTTGCCCTAAACCTTCGGCCACCTGAGCCCAGAATCCCCGGACCCGGGCTTCTGCCGCTGGGGGGAGGGAAAGAAAAACCTGTTGCCCTAAACCTTCGGCCACCCGAGCCCAGAATCCCCGGACTCGGGCTTCTGCCGCTGGGGGGAGGGAGCGGAACACCTGTTGCCCTAAACCTTCGGCCACCCGAGCCCAGAATCCCCGGGATCCGGGCTTCTGCCGCTGGGGGGAGGGAGCAGAACACCTTTTGCCCTAAACCTTCGGCCACCCGAGCCCAGAATCCCCGGGACCCGGGCTTCTGTCGCTGGGGGGAGGGAGCGGAACACCTGTTGCCCTAAACGTTCGGCCACCCGAGCCCAGAATCCCCGGACCCGGGCTTCTGCCGCTGGGGGGAGGGAAAGATAAACCTGTTGCCCTAAACCTTCGGCCACCCGAGCCCAGAATCCCCGGACCCGGGCTTCTGCCGCTGGGGGGAGGGAGCGGAACACCTGTTGCCCTAAACCTTCGTCCACCCGGGCCCAGAATCCCTGGGACCCGGGCTTCTGCCGCTGGGGGGAGGGAGCGGACAACCTGTTGCCATAATCCTTCGGCCACCCGAGCCCAGAATCCCCGGGACCCGGGCTTCTGCCGCTGGGGGGAGGGAGCGGAACACCTGTTGCCCTAAACCTTCGGCCACCCGAGCCCAGAATCCCCGGACCCGGGCTTCTGCCGTTGGGGGAGGGAGCGGAACACCTGTTGCCCTAAACGTTCGGCCACCTGAGCCCAGAATCCCCGGACCCGGGCTTCTGACGTTGGGGGAGGGAGCGGAACACCTGTTGCCCTAAACGTTCGGCCACCCGAGCCCAGAATCCCCGGACCCGGGCTTCTGCCGCTGGGGGAGAGAAAGAAAAACCTGTTGCCCTAAACCTTCGGCCACCCGAGCCCAGAATCCCCGGACCCGGGCTTCTGCCGCTGGGGGGAGGGAGCGGAACACCTGTTGCCCTAAACCTTCGGCCACCCGAGCCCAGAATCCCCGGGACCCGGGCTTCTGCCGCTGGGGGAGGGAGCGGAACACCTGTTGCCCTAAACCTTCGGCCACCCGAGCCCAGAATCCCCGGGACCCGGGCTTCTGCCGCTTAGGGGAGGGAGCGGAACACCTGTTGCCCTAAACGTTCGCCCACCCGAGCCCAGAATCCCCGGACCCGGGCTTCTGCCGTTGGGGGAGGGAGCGGAACACCTGTTGCCCTAAACGTTCGGCCACCCTAGCCCAGAATCCTCGGACCCGGGCTTCTGCCGCTGGGGGGAGGGAGCGGAACACCTGTTGCCCTAAACGTTCGGCCACCCGAGCCCAGAATCCCCGGACCCGGGCTTCTGCCGCTGGGGGGAGGGAAAGAAAAACCTGTTGCCCTAAACCTTCGGCCACCCGAGCCCAGAATCCCCGGACCCGGGCTTCTGCCGCTGGGGGGAGGGAAAGAAAAACCTGTTGCCCTAAACCTTCGGCCACCCGAGCCCAGAATCCCCGGACCCGGGCTTCTGCCGTTGGGGGAGGGAGCGGAACACCTGTTGCCCTAAACTTTCGGCCACCCTAGCCCAGAATCCTCGGACCCGGGCTTCTGCCGCTGGGGGGAGGGAGCGGAACACCTGTTGCCTTAAACGTTCGGCCACCCGAGCCCAGAATCCCCGGACCCGGGCTTCTGCCGCTGGGGGGAGGGAGCGGAACACCTGTTGCCCTAAACGTTCGGCCACCCGAGCCCAGAATCCCCGGACCCGGGCTTCTGCCGCTGGGGGGAGGGAAAGAAAAACCTGTTGCCCTAAACCTTCGGCCACCCGAGCCCAGAATCCCCGGACCCGGGCTTCTGCCGCTGGGGGGAGGGAAAGAAAAACCTGTTGCCCTAAACCTTCGGCCACCCGAGCCCAGAATCCCCGGACCCGGGCTTCTGCCGCTGGGGGGAGGGAAAGAAAAACCTGTTGCCCTAAACCTTCGGCCACCTGAGCCCAGAATCCCCGGACTCGGGCTTCTGCCACTGGGGGGAGGGAGCGGAACACCTGTTGCCCTAAACCTTCGGCCACCCGAGCCCAGAATCCCCGGGATCCGGGCTTCTGCCGCTGGGGGGAGGGAGCAGAACACCTTTTGCCCTAAACCTTCGGCCACCCGAGCCCAGAATCCCCGGGACCCGGGCTTCTGTCGCTGGGGGGAGGGAGCGGAACACCTGTTGCCCTAAACGTTCGGCCACCCGAGCCCAGAATCCCCGGACCCGGGCTTCTGCCGCTGGGGGGAGGGAAAGAAAAACCTGTTGCCCTAAACCTTCGGCCACCCGAGCCCAGAATCCCCGGACCCGGGCTTCTGCCGCTGGGGGGAGGGAGCGGAACACCTGTTGCCCTAAACCTTCGGCCACTCGGGCCCAGAATCCCTGGGACCCGGGCTTCTGCCGCTGGGGGGAGGGAGCGGACAACCTGTTGCCCTAAACGTTCGGCCACCCGAGCCCAGAATCCCCGGACCCGGGCTTCTGCCGTTGGGGGAGGGAGCGGAACACCTGTTGCCCTAAACGTTCGGCCACCCTAGCCCAGAATCCTCGGACCCGGGCTTCTGCCGCTGGGGGGAGGGAGCGGAACACCTGTTGCCTTAAACGTTCGGCCACCCGAGCCCAGAATCCCCGGACCCGGGCTTCTGCCGCTGGGGGGAGGGAAAGAAAAACCTGTTGCCCTAAACCTTCGGCCACCCGAGCCCAGAATCCCCGGACCCGGGCTTCTGCCGCTGGGGGGAGGGAAATGTATAGACGTATGTACCCGACATCTCCCGAAGGATATACGGGTATGTGGAACCGCAGGTTCGGCCAGCAGAGCAAAGCCACCCCCCACGGAACCACCACCAAACGCCAACTTTATTATTTTCCATAATATGCATGCTTTACAGAATTTTACAGTTTGTGTGAGTTTACAGTAGAATTTTCTTCATACATTTTGTACTTCTTATTATCTGACAGAATAATAATTTTTTGAGCACCACACTCAGAGGTTTAGACAAATTTTGAGATGTTACAATATACAAGTGTTTTCTCTATATGGGGAACATTCCCCTCACAAATGATGTAAAAGCAAAAATAAATAAGTAAATAAATAAAAGAAAGATATAAAAATTTAAAAAAATAATAGCAAAAAACCCATGGCAGATAATTGAAACACAATCGTTGAGGTAGGCTTTCTGTAGCGTTCATATCTCATCATGGGCATTTGGCGTACCAATAACTGCCGGGTGATCCAGTGAACTACGCAACGTTAATTGTCTGAGGATCAAAAAGTTCGTGACCTCTACGAAATGTCGAAGTTCCTAGAGCTAAGTTTACTTTAGATACCCATCTTGTCTAAGAGAGATGTTATGATGTGCTGCAGGAAAGTTATATGTTCTTTTGTGAGTAAAAGTTTAGAAAGCGGGACTGCTGGAAAGTTAAGTGGGAAGGTGTTAAATCTAATGTGTTCAAACTCTGCACAGTTGTAAATGTAGTGTGTTATTGAGCCTTCGTCATCATCATACGGACACGTTGGACATCCTTGAAAAAGCCTGGCCTGGTGGACAGGGAAAACGCCATGGCTCGTGAGAAACTGATTAAGGTAGAAATTTGATACACATCGGCTGGTTGAAACGGACGGGAAGATGGAGAATGTATGTCTCCCCTTGTATGTATTTTCCCACCTTCTTTGCCAAACAGAGATACTTTCTTTTTTCAGCATATTTTTGACTTGTGTGCTTGTAAATTTGACAGGACAATCGACAGTAGAGGAGGTTGTAGCTTCTTTTGCCAGAGTGTCAGCTTCTTCATTACCGAGTGTACCTATATGTGATTTAATCCAATGTAAGTGGAAGGAAACTTGCTTTTGTCGCAGGCGCCTGGCTATTCTCTTGATCTCCATAATCCAATGATGATTGTCATCTAGTCTGTATAAGCTTTTAAGAACTGATTGGCAGTCTGAATAAATATTACAACTCTCACCGTTACTTAAGTGGTTTTCCATCCATGTGAAAGCAAGACGAACGGCGTAGAGTTCAGCAAGATAAACTGACGACGAATCGGTCAACCTGGATGTTCTGAAATAGACTAAGTTGGAATCATTGAGAACTACGAATGCGCAGCCAACTGTGTCTTGCGAGCCGTTAAGTAACTTAGATCCATCGGTAAAAATCTCGACTCCGCAGTTTAATGGATGATTATGATCATACTTTAGGGAAGATAATTCATATGGATTTAATAATTCATTGAAGAAATAAATGTCTTTTAGTGGGATGTGAAGTGTGTGAAAACGAATATCCGATTTTCCTGTTTTCGCAAGAAATTTAACTTTGGCAATTTCAGCCTGTAAGTTAATTGGTAAAATTCCCGAAAGTACTGTCAGGGCCTCCGTTGAGGTAGTCTTGTAGCATTTAGTTATCGAAAGGAGGAGAGCTCTTTGTATTTGAAGAAGCTTATTAGTTTGTGCAATACTCCCTCTGTACCAAATCTCACATGCATATAAAATCATGCGCTCTACAGCTCGAAGATACAGTTCTTTCAACACCCTACCGCTGAGACCCCAAGTGGGCCGGGCTATTCTAGAGATTTTTTGCATCCAATTGATTGTTTTATCACGCAGTGATGAGATATGGGTCGAGAAGGTGAGGCCAGAATCTAAGGTGACTCCTAAATATTTAATAGTTTTTTTGTTCTTGAAATAGCTGTTGTTAATATCAATTTTAAGGCACCATTTAGGATCTTTCTTTATAGGAACTATCATCAGTTGAGTCTTCGCGATACTAAGTTGAAGCTTATAGTTATTACACCAATCGTAGATGAATCTAGTGGCGTGTTTAGTTTTGTAGACTATTTCATTCTTAGATTTGCCATGTAGAATAAACAAAAAATCATCCGCAAACGCAATAAGTTCACCTTGAAGTCTTTTATCGGTGTTTTTATACGCTGTTAACAAAGAATTCGCTATACACATCCAATAGAGTGGCCCCGAATTAGACCCTTGTGGGACCCCACAGTTATAAAATTTTTTGGCACTAGAAGAAGTAGAAACGTAAGTGACAGAACGGTCCGTAAAGTAGTGCTTTATGAGCTGTAGCATCTGATTAGATATGCTAAAAGTCAATAAAGATTGAAGTATGTCACTGATACGGATCGAATTAAACGCATTCTTAATGTCGAATGACAATAATGCCGAATGATTGTTGTTTGTTTTGTTTGTTGAGATGATTTCCATGAGTTTAGAAAGAGCTGCGAGAACCCCTTTTCCCTTCCGGAAACCGAACTGGTTTTTGTCGAAGTATGGACTCTTTTCCAGAATGTAAGTGAGTCTGTTGGTGATAAGCTTGTCTAATATTTTACCAAAAATTGGGAGAAGGCAGATAGGGCGATAGGCTTCGCAAGTTGCTTTATCCTTGTTAGGTTTCTGGATTAGTATAATTTTCGATTCTTTCCACCTCAAGGGAAAAGTGGCATTGTCTAAACATGAGTTGAATATTGCGAGAAACCAATCCGGGTGAGATGTGAAGATATCTTGAAAAATCTCCTTTGGAATTCCGTCCAAGCCGGGGGACTTTCCCGATTTCATACTGTGTAACACCCATTGGAGTTCTTCCACTGAAAATGGAGGTTCTATGTTATTTGCGGTGTGCAAATAACGAGGAATTTCATCATCCACAGTCGGAAAGTGGAAGTCTAATAAATGGCTAATAGTTTCTTGGTAGCTTGACGTATTTGTGTTGACAGAAAGTGTAATAGAAGACAACGTTAGTACATCCGGTTTTGTCATAATCAACTTCTTTGAATTTTTTGAGAATACAGTTTCTTTTGAAATACTGTCAATGAAGTGGATCAGTGAATTCTTTTTAGACATGCTTAACATCCTTCTATAAACAGCTCTCTCCTTTTTGTATAGTATAATGAGATCCTGACGTTGGCGAGGTGAGCGACATTTTTGATACAGCCTTCTGTGAGCAAGCGTTTTGGAACGCTGGGATCTGAGTTCTGCAGACCACCATGGGACTGCTTTAAAAATGATTTTGGTGTTATTCGTTTGTTTCTTAGAATTTTTACACGCTTGAATAATATCATCAGTTATCGCACTTACTGTGTCCCCGACATTTGATTTTGACAGAACATCAAGGCTGTACCTCTGAATTATTTTTTGCATATGGGAATTGAATTTTGACCCATCTAAGTTTTTGTATGCTATTTTCTGAGAAGCTATTTTTGTACCAGTGGATAACGGAGTGGCGATATTTTTGGTGAATGTCATGAAGTTGTGATCAGACAACGTTTCCTCATCCAAAATTTTCCAGTCTATGTAATCCTCCACTTTTTGTGTTTTTATTAAAGCCAAATCAATCCATGATTCGCCGCGGGTACACTGAAACGTAGGTAGGCTTGTGTGTTGGTTTAAGATTTCTAAGTTGTTAAATAAAATGAAATTCTGGATTGCAATACCTCGATGGTCCAAATGGCGCCCGCCCCAAACGGTGGACTTCGCATTAAAATCACCCAATAGTATTATTTCTTCCTTTTGTAGATTGGATGCAAAAATATTGCTGAGAATGTTAATTGAGTGGTCAATATTTTCGCTAGGAGAGCAGTATGTAGAGATAATAATATATGCTCCATTAGTGGTATTTAGCGAGACCGCCACAATGTCTCTACTAATATGTAACGTTAACAGGTCGAATTTGCCATTGAATATTAGAGCTGCTCTCGGTTGCTCCGGGTGAAATATTTTGGTGAGAGTGGAATCGAATCCTGTGATATTTTGCTTGTAATAGTGGGGTTCGTTGATACTCGCTACTCCAATGCTGTGTTCTAAGATAAACTGAGATGTGGAAAGATTCGCAAGTCGAGAGTGCGCCAAGTTGATATGAAGGAAGTGCAATTTAGACATAAGAAATCTTGTTGCGTAGCATCATTATTTCTCTTCGTAAAGAGGGGCATGATCTACTATTAGAAGGATGGTGGACATCGTATTGACAATTATAGTTAGTGTTATTGTCCATACAGTTGATGCAGCAACTCCTTTCCTGGCAAAATGTTTTATCGTGATCCCCGCAGCTGCAATTTGTGCAAGTCTTATGGGAGTTACATTCTTTCGCCAAATGGCCGAAACGGTTACAATTAAAACAGCGTAGTTCTCTGATGAATTCATTGACCTGTAACACATTCCAGTCCAAGAACAATTTTTGCTCTTTCATAATAAGCCTAAATGATCGTGGTTGTGTTTCAAAGATCCAGTGGTTATGGTTTGGTTTCCTAGATTTTATAGGAAAGAGGATTTTAAGGTCGTTTTCCCCTACATTTAAGTTTTGTGCGAAAAGCTCTTGGCCTAAATTTGACTCGTCATAAGAATTTGGCACATTATACAATATTATTCTTGGGTTGTGTTGGCGCGGTGAAACAACGTCGTAATCCTCTGCAAGTTTAGATTGTAGCAGGTTTTCCCTCAGAATATCCACTTCTTTCTTCGAGCTACAAGATATTTTTAAGCCACCCTTTGTCATACTTCTTATGGATTTTAGCTGAATATTTAAGTTCCGCGGGCTGACATTTTTTAGTAGCTCAACCTGAATGTTTGCCTCTGGCGGCGTATTCGGTTTTGGATAAATGAGCAAAACTGGGTCAGGTTTTTTGGCATGAGAGTTATTCCTAGGATGAGCCAGTGGGGGAAATTGTTGGTCCAAGTCTGTTGCTGGTTTTGCAGCCATGGACGCGTAAGACACGTCTAAGTTTTGATTATTTGCATGTTGGGGAGTTGATTTCAGTTTAGCTATTTCAAATTTAAGTTTGTCATTTTCGGTGGCATAAATATGCATTTGGCCCATTAAGCAAGTTATCTCATTTTGAACTGTAAGCGTGTTTTGCTTACCAAGTTTTTGGCTATTGATTATGTTCGTGATTTTTTGAAAACTGTGCCAAATGGGTTCATTTATTATCTTGAACGTTTCATATAGAGTGGCTGAGTTTTGGTCAAAATCTGGGTCAGACTCATTTGGTGGCGTGTTTAGTAACGGAGTTTCCTCTATTACCGAAAGAATACTAGTTTGTGACATATTAAACGTAATATAGACAGTTTTCAACACAAGCGTAGGTAAACCTTACCTTTGAAAATATGCAGGACTGATTTGTTGGATCCTAGTACGAAAGTCTGCACCTAATCTGTGATATGCCTGTACGAGTACTTCTTTACCTAGATAAAAGTTGGCGCCAAATTGGATCCTGTAGTCCGCAGCAGCATAGAAACCTTGAGATCTTGAAAAAACGATATGTCATTGAAATCCGTTGGCAAATCGGCTTCTAGAGTTCCGACGAGAATTCAGTTTTCCGTCCGTCACTCCGGAACTTTTTATCTCACATTTCCAAAACTTGCACCATTAAAAAGAGGAATTTTTTCTCATCTTTAATGAATAAAAATGGGACTTAGTTTATCAGGAAATAAATATGAAGAAATTAAAATAAGATTTTTTATCGAAGAGCATAAATTTATCGCTGCAAACATCACAAAATCCGAGCACGCGACCCTGGGGGGAGGGAAAGAAAAACCTGTTGCCCTAAACCTTCGGCCACCCGAGCCCAGAATCCCCGGACCCGGGCTTCTGCCGTTGGGGGAGGGAGCGGAACACCTGTTGCCCTAAACCTTCGGCCACCCGAGCCCAGAATCCCCGGGACCCGGGCTTCTGCCGCTGGGGGGAGGGAGCGGAACACCTGTTGCCCTAAACGTTCGGCCACCCGAGCCCAGAATCCCCGGACCCGGGCTTCTGCCGCTGGGAGGAGGGAAAGAAAAACCTGTTGCCCTAAACCTTCGGCCACCTGAGCCCAGAATCCCCGGACCCGGGCTTCTGCCGCTGGGGGGAGGGAAAGAAAAACCTGTTGCCCTAAACCTTCGGCCACCCGAGCCCAGAATCCCCGGACTCGGGCTTCTGCCGCTGGGGGGAGGGAGCGGAACACCTGTTGCCCTAAACCTTCGGCCACCCGAGCCCAGAATCCCCGGGATCCGGGCTTCTGCCGCTGGGGGGAGGGAGCAGAACACCTTTTGCCCTAAACCTTCGGCCACCCGAGCCCAGAATCCCCGGGACCCGGGCTTCTGTCGCTGGGGGGAGGGAGCGGAACACCTGTTGCCCTAAACGTTCGGCCACCCGAGCCCAGAATCCCCGGACCCGGGCTTCTGCCGCTGGGGGGAGGGAAAGAAAAACCTGTTGCCCTAAACCTTCGGCCACCCGAGCCCAGAATCCCCGGACCCGGGCTTCTGCCGCTGGGGGGAGGGAGCGGAACACCTGTTGCCCTAAACCTTCGTCCACCCGGGCCCAGAATCCCTGGGACCCGGGCTTCTGCCGCTGGGGGGAGGGAGCGGACAACCTGTTGCCATAATCCTTCGGCCACCCGAGCCCAGAATCCCCGGGACCCGGGCTTCTGCCGCTGGGGGGAGGGAGCGGAACACCTGTTGCCCTAAACCTTCGGCCACCCGAGCCCAGAATCCCCGGACCCGGGCTTCTGCCGTTGGGGGAGGGAGCGGAACACCTGTTGCCCTAAACGTTCGGCCACCTGAGCCCAGAATCCCCGGACCCGGGCTTCTGACGTTGGGGGAGGGAGCGGAACACCTGTTGCCCTAAACGTTCGGCCACCCGAGCCCAGAATCCCCGGACCCGGGCTTCTGCCGCTGGGGGGAGAGAAAGAAAAACCTGTTGCCCTAAACCTTCGGCCACCCGAGCCCAGAATCCCCGGACCCGGGCTTCTGCCGCTGGGGGGAGGGAGCGGAACACCTGTTGCCCTAAACCTTCGGCCACCCGAGCCCAGAATCCCCGGGACCCGGGCTTCTGCCGCTGGGGGAGGGAGCGGAACACCTGTTGCCCTAAACCTTCGGCCACCCGAGCCCAGAATCCCCGGGACCCGGGCTTCTGCCGCTTAGGGGAGGGAGCGGAACACCTGTTGCCCTAAACGTTCGGCCACCCGAGCCCAGAATCCCCGGACCCGGGCTTCTGCCGTTGGGGGAGGGAGCGGAACACCTGTTGCCCTAAACGTTCGGCCACCCTAGCCCAGAATCCTCGGACCCGGGCTTCTGCCGCTGGGGGGAGGGAGCGGAACACCTGTTGCCCTAAACGTTCGGCCACCCGAGCCCAGAATCCCCGGACCCGGGCTTCTGCCGCTGGGGGGAGGGAAAGAAAAACCTGTTGCCCTAAACCTTCGGCCACCCGAGCCCAGAATCCCCGGACCCGGGCTTCTGCCGCTGGGGGGAGGGAAAGAAAAACCTGTTGCCCTAAACCTTCGGCCACCCGAGCCCAGAATCCCCGGACCCGGGCTTCTGCCGCTGGGGGGAGGGAGCGGAACACCTGTTGCCCTAAACCTTCGGCCACCCGAGCCCAGAATCCCTGGGACCCGGGCTTCTGCCGCTGGGGGGAGGGAGCGGACAACCTGTTGCCCTAATCCTTCGGCCACCCGAGCCCAGAATCCCCGGACCCGGGCTTCTGCCGCTGGGGGGAGGGAGAGGAACACCTGTTGCCCTAAACGTTCGGCCACCCGAGCCCAGAATCCCCGGACCCGGGCTTCTGCCGCTGGGGGGAGGGAGCGGAACACCTGTTGCCCTAAACCTTCGGCCACCCGAGCCCAGAATCCCCGGACCCGGGCTTCTGCCGCTGGGGGGAGGGAGCGGAACACCTGTTGCCCTAAACGTTCGGCAAACCGAGCCCAGAATCCCCGGACTTCTGCCGCTGGGGGGAGTGAAAGAAAAACCTGTTGCCCTAAACCTTCGGCCACCCGAGCCCAGAATCCCCGGACCCGGGCTTCTGCCGCTGGGGGGGGAGGGAGCGGAACACCTGTTGCCCTAAACCTTCGGCCACCCGAGCCCAGAATCCCCGGACCCGGGCTTCTGCCGCTGGGGGGAGGGAGCGGAACACCTGTTGCCCTAAACCTTCGGCCACCCGGGCCCAGAATCCCTGGGACCCGGGCTTCTGCCGCTGGGGGGAGGGAGCGGACAACCTGTTGCCCTAATCCTTCGGCCACCCGAGCCCAGAATCCCCGGGACCCGGGCTTCTGCCGCTGGGGGGAGGGAGCGGAACACCTGTTGCCCTAAACCTTCGGCCACCCGAGCCCAGAATCCCCGGACCCGGGCTTCTGCCGTTGGGGGAGGGAGCGGAACACCTGTTGCCCTAAACGTTCGGCCACCCGAGCCCAGAATCCCCGGACCCGGGCTTCTGACGTTGGGGGAGGGAGCGGAACACCTGTTGCCCTAAACGTTCGGCCACCCGAGCCCAGAATCCCCGGACCCGGGCTTCTGCCGCTGGGGGGAGAGAAAGCAAAACCTGTTGCCCTAAACCTTCGGCCACCCGAGCCCAGAATCCCCGGACCCGGGCTTCTGCCGCTGGGGGGAGGGAGCGGAACACCTGTTGCCCTAAACCTTCGGCCACCCGAGCCCAGAATCCTCGGGACCCGGGCTTCTGCCGCTGGGGGAGGGAGCGGAACACCTGTTGCCCTAAACCTTCGGCCACCCGAGCCCAGAATCCCCGGGACCCGGGCTTCTGCCGCTGGGGGGAGGGAGCGGAACACCTGTTGCCCTAAACGTTCGGCCACCTGAGCCCAGAATCCCCGGACCCGGGCTTCTGCCGTTGGGGGAGGGAGCGGAACACCTGTTGCCCTAAACGTTCGGCCACCCTAGCCCAGAATCCTCGGACCCGGGCTTCTGCCGCTGGGGGGAGGGAGCGGAACACCTGTTGCCCTAAACCTTCGGCCACCCGAGCCCAGAATCCCCGGACCCGGGCTTCTGCCGCTGGGGGGAGGGAGCGGAACACCTGTTGCCCTAAACGTTCGGCAAACCGAGCCCAGAATCCCCGGACTTCTGCCGCTGGGGGGAGGGAAAGAAAAACCTGTTGCCCTAAACCTTCGGCCACCCGAGCCCAGAATCCCCGGACCCGGGCTTCTGCCGCTGGGGGGGGGAGGGAGCGGAACACCTGTTGCCCTAAACCTTCGGCCACCCGGGCCCAGAATCCCTGGGACCCGGGCTTCTGCCGCTGGGGGGAGGGAGCGGACAACCTGTTGCCCTAATCCTTCGGCCACCCGAGCCCAGAATCCCCGGGACCCGGGCTTCTGTTGCTGGGGGGAGGGAGCGGAACACCTGTTGCCCAAAACCTTCGGCCACCCGAGCCCAGAATCCCCGGACCCGGGCTTCTGCCGCTGGGGGGAGGGAGAGGAACACCTGTTGCCCTAAACCTTCGGCCACCCGAGCCCAGAATCCCCGGGACCCGGGCTTCTGCCGCTAGGGGGAGGGAGCGGAACACCTGTTGCCCTAAACGTTCGGCCACCCGAGCCCAGAATCCCCGGACACGGGCTTCTGCCGTTGGGGGAGGGAGCGGAACAGATGTTGCCCTAAACGTTCGACCACCCAAGCCCGGAATCCCGCGGACCCGGGCTTCTGTCGCTGGGGGAGGAGGGAGCGGAACACCTGTTGCCCTAAACGTTCGACCACCCGAGCCCGGAATCCCGCGGACCCGGGCTTCTATCGCTGGGGGAGGAGGGAGCGGAACACCTGTTGCCCTAAACGTTCGACCACTCGAGCCCGGAATCCCGCGGACCCGGGCTTCTGTCGCTGGGGGAGGAAGGAGCGGAACACCTGTTGCCCTAAACGTTCGACCACCCGAGCCAGGAATCCCGCGGACCCGAGCTTCTGTCGATTGGGGAGGAGGGAGCGGAACACCTGTTGCCCTAAACGTTCGACCACCCGAGCCCGGAATCCCGCGGACCCGGGCTTCTGTCGCTGGGGGAGGAAGGAGCGGAACACCTGTTGCCCTAAACGTTTGGCGACCCGAGCCCATAATCCCGCGGACCCGGGCTTCTGTCGCTGTGGGAGGAAGGAGCGGAACACCTGTTGTTCTAAACAATCGACCACCCGAACCCGGAATCCCGCGGACCCGGGCTTCTGTCGCTGGGGGAGGATGGAGCGGAACACCTGTTGCCCTTAACGTTCGACCACCCGAGCCTGGAATCCCACGGACCCGGGGTTCTGTCGCTGGGGGAGAAGGGAGCGGAACACCTGTTGCCTTAAACGTTCGACCACCCGAGCCCGGAATCCCGCGGACCCGGGCTTCTGTCGCTGGGGGAGGAGGGAACGGAACACCTGTTGCCCTAAACGTTCGACCACCCGAGCCCGGAATCCCGCGGACCCGGGCTTCTGTCGCTGGGGGAGGAGGGAGCGGAACACCTGTTGCCCTAAACGTTCGACCACCCGAGCCCGGAATCCCGCGGACCCGGGCTTCTGTCGCTGGGGGAGGAGGGAGCGGAACACCTGTTGCCCTAAACGTTCGACCACCCGAGCCCGGAATCCCGCGGACCCGGGCTTCTGTCGCTGGGGGAGGAGGGAGCGGAACACCTGTTGCCCTAAACGTTCGACCACCCGAGCCCGGAATCCCGCGGACCCGGGCTTCTGTCGCTGGGGGAGGAGGGAGCGGAACACCTGTTGCCCTAAACGTTCGACCACCCGAGCCCGGAATCCCGCGGACCCGGGCTTCTGTCGCTGGGGGAGGAGGGAGCGGAACACCTGTTGCCCTAAACGTTCGACCACCCGAGCCCGAAATCCCGCGGACCCGGGCTTCTGTCGCTGGGGGAGGAGGGAGCGGAACACCTGTTGCCCTAAACGTTCGACCACCCGAGCCCGGAATCCCGCGGACCCGGGCTTCTGTCGCTGGGGGAGGAGGGAGTGGAACACCTGTTGCCTTAAACGTTCGACCACCCGAGCCCGAAATCCCGCGGACCCGGGCTTCTGTCGCTGGGGGAGGAGGGAGCGGAACACCTGTTGCCCTAAGCGTTCGACGACCCGAGCCCGGAATCCCGCGGACCAGGGCTTCTGCCGCTGGGGGAGGGAGCAGAACACCTGTCTTATTTGTAAAATTAAAAATTATTTTGACTTTTTAGCGCAATTTTCTTAAAGTCGGTTTTCCTTTTTTTTTTAAATATTACTTTATTTTTTAGGTTTTAGTTTAGTAGGGGGTTTAGCCGCCTGCTATTATTCACCTAGACATATTTAGTAATCGGAGAAATGGTTTAAAAAAAAGTCCGGTTAATCGATATGTCCGAATATATAGTAGCCGGATAACCGATTTTAAAAAAATGCAAAAATTTTTCGCTATTTAACAAAAAAAAGGATTTTCGAAATCGGACAATATTTTTTTTTAAAAAGTCCTGTTAATTGAGAATTTCGGATAGTTACATGCCGGACAACCGGATATATTTTTTAAAAGTTGCCCACCTGAGACATCCCTTATCCGACAAAATATTAATTTTTCAACTACCTGAATTAGAACAGAAATCTTGCGCGGACATACATTACAATTTAAAAAAAAAGATAAAGTCGAACTGATAACCGGTCTCTTTTGGCGGTTTTGATTTTCGCGCTTTTCTGTCGTTTAAAAAATATTTATTGTGTCAAAACTCATATGTCGGTTAGTTGATTTTTTAAAGCGTCTTGAAATACTATTTAGAAAAATTAGTTATTTTTAATATTAGTTTGTGAATTTACACGAAATCTCGAGAACGGATAAACCTTTGACTACTAAACCTGATGTGCAACTAATTAGCTCCCATAGGATGGCACAACAATTATAGATCCAAAATTAAAAATTTTACAAAGAAAGTTATCGTCGTTCGATTTTGATGATTCCGAAATTTTCTTTCAAGTATACACTGTTAACAATTTCAGATTCAATTCGTGGTAACACCTTAAAATGGTAAAACTGAGCACCAAGTATTGGTTGCAGCTAAATGGGTACCAAATTTTGGTGCAAGGTCGTAATAATTTTTAACCGTGTAGAATGACAATTTTTCACATCTTCTTCCGTCGCTGAACGTGATCAACCAATTATATGTGGAAACCTTTCATTCCATGATTAGAAAATAACAAAATATATTTTATTAGGAATTGTCAATTGGCGATTAAAACCAGTTTCACGTGCAATAAAAAATGCACTTCTTGAAATGGCTTGCAAATTCACGAAACACACAACTTTTCTATATAGTCACAGATACCTTATTTTTAATCTGACATTTCACTAAAAATTTAAATCAATTTATGAAGTTTCGAATTATTGAATGCCCTAGCTCTTAATATCAACTCCCAATCTTTAATAAGTACTCCATATACACAATTTTATATATCATTTTTCCCGAATTGCAGTCATTTACACAATTCAAACACAAAAAAACAGGTCGTTTTTCTATTGAAAAAAATATATTATATACATTCATTCGTATTTAAAATGTTTATTTTATTTTCCCACCTCCCTGTTAAGTTTGCAATAGGTTTATACAATCAGTAAATTAATTAGTATTTTAAATATTTATCGCTTAAAATTATTTTAATTTAAGATCAAATTCAGAGAAATAATTATTAAACAAAGAAAAAATTATAAGTTTGCTGAAAATTCTTTATAATAACAATTATTTTGTTTGCAATTCTAATATCATTAAGTGAAATAAAAAGTAGTGTGAAACTTACGCTGTATTTTCATTGGAAACTTTAAAAAGGCAGTGTACAGATGCCTTTATTGCATGTTGTTTTAATAATTAATGTTTTACTGACAGATTTTTTACATTGATTACTTCTGAGTTCTGATATGAAATCTTTAAAAAATAACATACATACTATTCTTGGTTGGATGAATATTTTAACTAATTACAGGAATTTTTTATAAGACTATTTTCGAAAAGGAATTTAATCAAGTTGCTATTTTAAGAATATCTGTGACTGAAATATTGAAAAAAAATCCTGTTGCTTTCATTCCTGTAAATATAGCATTTCTGAATAAGTTGACAGCACAAATTAACGTTACTAGAATTTCAATATCTTAATTTTAGTACTTTTTCGTACTTTAAACTTTATGGTTACTGACTGCTTTATGAAATATACACAGTTCGCGTCTAGTTTATTTAATGGAAAGAGACAATTTTTCTAGACGAACATCTTTGATTTCAACAATTAAATGTTACTCATCTAGCAAATTAATCAAACAAATGAATGTTATTTATATATAATCAAAAAATTAAAGCATATCTACTCACAAAAGTTGCAATATCCCAGCTCAAGATGTAGTTCAATCTTTACGTCCACGATCTTCTCAAAATGGCGTCGGATTCAGCAAATTGAAACAGACGGTCAACTCTCTTCTGTGTGCTCATTGTTGTTCGCAATAGAACACTGAGAAGCTTTGTTGCGAGAACAGGTGTTTTTATATTATAGGTATAATCACAAGAAAGTTATTCTTAAACAGTGTTTAAACACATTATACACAATAATATATCTCCACAGGTAAATGTCTTGAAAAATTTTGCATTGATAAAAAAGGGAAAATATTCATATTCATTAATTACGTACAAGAATGGCCATTTCTCCGTTGATTTGTTTAACATTAAAAATATATATATTTGTTTCCTTGACACAAATTATAATATTAAAATACAAATACAACATAAAGTTATGTAACTGAAATACATAAAATCCATACATGTTTCGGGAGATGCATCTCCCTTCATCGGCAGAAATGAAAAAACAGTCTATGTGCACACAAAATTAAAATAAATACAGAATTGAATGTGTTGTCAAAGAACAAAAACTATCTCAATTTTTTTAAAGTTAACTATTGTGTGACAACAAGCGGGAAAAATGGGAACAACGAAGATCTCATTAACAATCAAATTAATATCGATAAAATAGTAAAACGCCTCCAGGAAGTCAAGTTCGACTGGAGATGTGGGTTTGCAAATTAAATGTAGGTGTAGGTTATGTGTCAATATGATCTTGGTGTTCCTGGAAGCGAAATTGTAATGCTTTTTGATGTTTGGTCGAAGTACGATATGTCACATTGGCGTGAGGTACAATAGATAGATCTCATGTCAATGTGGATGGTAGAATTATGGTGCTGTGCACATAGCTGCTGTGCACATTTTTTTTCCTATGCTGTGCACATAGACTATTTTTTCATTTCTGCTGATAAAGGGAGATGTATCTCCCGAAACATGTCGTCACCTCAGAGCAACAGTACGAAATGAGCAAAAACAGAATTGCCTTTAAAATTGATTTTAAAATTTGCTGTTTTTTCAATGCTGAATATCTAAGGCTGTAGTTCAGGGATTTCAAAGAATAAATAAAAATGTCCGAGTATTCCACTAAATAAAGGCACATTTGGTCATATTAGCAAGACCGAAAACTCATTTTCGTGTTCTTTTTAGATGTCTCACTGTTGCTCTGAGGCGACGATGTCTGGATTGTATGTACTTTAATTTTATTTTATATTTGTACTTTAATATTCTTAAAGCGCTTTTTTACGAGATGAGTCTTCATCGTACAAATTCTAAAGCCGTTTTTTTTTCTATATGACATTTTGTTTCAGGACTATTTCTACGAAGTCTTTCCCAGTATCCCAGTATCGTCCCAGTATGTTATATTGACTCACATGATTGAAGATTTGAGGTTGTCTTACATTTAAGTCGTCTGACGTCATGACGTAATTTTCATTCTTTCTTATACAGTGTTCACTACCCTTTCGACAGATGAAATCGTGCAAAAAAGGGGGAATAAAATAAAAGGAATTTCATAAAGCTTGGTGTGTGTGAAATCAATAAGATTAGTATTCTGGGGCTACAATATTGAGAATTTCCTTTGTCTTTCGCTATGTTTGCATCGCGTGTAACAGGCGGTATTTCGTTTCAGACTCAAAATAAAAGCACACGATTAGGCACAAATACAAGTTCCATTATAGCTTTAGTTACATAAGGATTATCAATACATAAATTTCCATATTAAATTTTTCGCATTCGAATAAAAAAAAAATACTAAAAATAGACGATAATGAAACATAAACTATTGATACATTAATTGCGCACTGTTATTTTACAGAAATATATTAGATTCCTCAAACACAAATAATCGAACCTAACCAATATTAAACAAAGAGAAAAGCATGGCGCCAAATTTTCAGAATCGCGGGGGAAAAAATAGAAGGATCGCAACATAAAATAATCACGACAAGGAGTATCGTAAGTTAGGAATTGAATAAGTTAGGAATTTACTGTTGCCAAATTTACCTACATCCAGTTTGCTTGAAAAGGTATTTTAAAAGATAGTTGGATTGGCATTGGGTGATTGTTAGGAAGATCTAGACGAAACCAAAATTGCTGAGCTTTCTTAAGCTCCTTTTACACGGTCGAGATATACACGCGCGAGTTTTTGCAGAAGGCTCTGTGATTGGAGCAGTGGCGGATTTACATAGGGGCTAAAGGGGGCTGTAGCCCCCCTCCCCCCCCCCCCTGGGCTGTGGGCCCTTTTCTATTGTTAGTATAGTAAACCCTAGTACCCAAACTTTTACGATTCTAAGGTGTTTGAAAGTGTCAGTGGCGGCCCGTGGTCGAAAATGTTAATACAGCCGAAATCATGTGACTCCGATTTTAATATTAATTCAACTTAAACAAACAACAACACGTGTAAAACTTATCGAAAACTATTTCCGTTTGGAGAGATTCTTCGAAATTGTCGTTTTCCCTCCGTCCCGCCGATTCACTCAAGAAATCCCAAGTACAGCAGATTTGAAAAAATCCTTTTGCGCTGCGTTTATGTCGTCACATCCTCCATTTTAGCGTGTTGGGGAAGTCATACTACATAAGGTTGCTATGGCAACGGTGCAGCCGATTTCGAACTTCGCTTTTTGGCTGCAATTTTTATTGAATGGAGTTTTTTCCACTCCAGAATTTGTGCATTACGTAAAAAGGTTTGCTATTTATCGGAGATTTTTTTTACTTAGAGTTGAAATTTCATCTTCATTTCCAATTCTAATCTTCATTTAAGAAAATTAGTGAAGTATATAATTTTAGTTTTAAAATACACTAACAAAATTAGGTGCAGCCCGGCTGTACTTGCTGTAGTGCACGAGCCGCCACTGGAAAGTGTTGGAAACTAATGTTCCGTTAAAAAGAAATATCAGACGATTTTTAAAGGTTCCACGTATTAAATTCTAGATTTTCATATTATTTCTTTTGTTGGTACGTAAATCCTAATTGCATGCAGAATTTCGCGATTCTAGGACAATCAGAAATGCCCCAGAATTATCTTTCTATAAAAAAAATTGCAAAATTCTAGGTTTGCAGTTTTGTTGGAATGGTAATGTCAGTATGCAACATTTCACGATTCTAGAACAATCTAAGTATCCAAAACTAACGTCGAATAAGGGTTTTTTCACCCCTGAAAAACATTCGAACTAGACGAAAATAGCCTACTTTTCCTTAAGGTATAAGGAACAACTCTGTCAAATTTCATCTTTCTGGGTATACGCAAAGTTAAAGAATTAGTGATGAGTGAGTGGATAAGTGACGGGGATTTTTACTTTTGGCAGTTAGAGTTCGAATTTTTTAAAATCCTTTCTTAGTAAACAATTTTGGCTTAAAATGTACCTCCATACGGAAAAAAACGTTTCAAATCCTATTTTCACCATTTTAATATTATTTTTTCATTTTTTGACACCAATTTCGCCATTTTTATGTTAGTTTTACATTTGACAATATTTTAGTTCGTTTGGTAAAATGTTTTATTCATTTGGTGAAATTTTCATTTATTTAGCGATATTTTTATTATTTCTGCGACATATTTTTATTTATTTGACGACATTTGGCGAGATTTAGTCATCAGCCAATCAGAATGCTATTCATAGGTTACATAATATTAAAATATTCCATTGATTCAATTTTGAAATTTGCCGCGGAAAAAAAAAACGAACCACCGATGATTATTTCGTTAGTTTTTATAGTAGAGCTAAACTTAATATACCATTTTGTATGGCATAAAGTCTACTACACATTGGTATACAAAAAATTTGCGTAGGGGACTATCTTCATACTCGAATCCGCACCAACTTTAAAATTTTCAATAGCAATACCCAATTTTGATTCAATATTTAGAATCTACGACAAAATTTATCGTTGAATATCAATTTGCAAGTCATTTGGTTAAGTAGTTTTTTAATTATGAATATCGAAAGTTTAGAACTCGTAATGTTAAATGAATTTCTTAAACTTTTAATCATATATTTCGAAATAATAATTTTATTAAGCTGATATTTTTAACTGTGTTACTTCTAAACAACCCAAACAAAATACACTAGCTTTCATTACTTATATGTATATTTTTTAATTTTATTTAAATTAGGATATTAATATTCATAAAATTTATGAATAGCAACCATGTTATATTTTGATAGTGATGGATTCAGAAAAACGTTTTATATGCATATCTAAAATTTCATGATTTTCCTCTTTGTAGTTTTTTGGCTATATTATAATAAGCATCAAAAGATCATTTAAGGGGTCATACACAAATTTAAAATCTGCAGAACTTAACAGAAATTTACTAATTTTGAGAATTAAAAGCGCTGTGATCGCGTCGGCATAAAATTATAAATTCTTATATAAAGCGAGGGGTATACGGGAGTGGGGGAATGAATTATTACGGGAAAAGAAGAACCACGGCTAACGCCAAAGCATTTTCTACCAGCGTACTTCATTTGGAAGTCTCACTAATACTTTGTCCAATATGAAAGTAGCCCCTCAAATAAGATAGATACATATCGTCTAATATTTCTGCATATAAATGTAGGAAATTAACGAAAATTTATATTTAGATTATTTTGAGGGCGGGGAACATTTCTGCGCTATCAAAAGTAGGTGTTGCTATTGAAAATTTTAAAGTTGGTGCGGATTCGAGTATGAAGATAGTCCCCAATGCAAATTTTTTGTATATCAATATAGAGTAGACTTTATTCCCTACAAAATGGTATATTAAGTTTAGCTCTACTATAAAAACTAACGAAATAATCATCAGTGGTTCGTTTTTTTTTTCCGCGGCTGTACATATATGTTAAAAAGTTGAATACGGACAGAACTCCTTATCACCAAAAGAGAAGAAAGTGCGCCAAATTTGAAACTCCTACAAATGTTTGAACGCCAAATGTGCAGCGCTATAACCACGTGATGTGGGTTTTTCTTTTCAATGTTGACACCGCGGCCTTATGAGAGTCTGGTATTGAAGGCGCTCTCTATTTAATATTACAACTCTCTGGTTGAACCGACTATATCATACTGTCCTAATATTACGAGAAATTAGTAATTGAAATAGAACAAATATTTTAATTTTCCGAACAAATATTTTAATTTTCCGAACAAATAAAACTCTCCAGTACTTGTATATTTTAAACTAATAAAATACCTAAATTTCGCGTCCAATAGTTTTTCCTGTTTAATCCAGATAGTTGTAATATTAAATAGAGAGCGCCTTCAATGCCAGACTCTCGTAAGGCCGCGGTGTCAACATTGAAAAGAAAAACATAATCACGTGGTTATAGCGCAGCCACATTTGGCGGTCAGACATCTGCAGGAGTTTCAAATTTGGCGCACTTTCTTCTTTTTTGATGATAAGGAGTTCTGCCCGTATTCAACTTTTTAACATATATGTACGTATTTACTTATTTTCAAACAATATGCGCTAAATATTTCCTCTTCATTAACGAAACGAAAATATTTTATTTGTGTTCAATACTCGAAGAAGCGAAACTCTTTATATTTCTCAGGTTTTATTGTTCATATTTTCTTATTGAAGTTTACAAAATAACTATTGAAAGAACTTCGCTTATGGTAAATTGTTTACATAAAAACGTAACGCAATTATTTCAAAACTACAAAGTAATAAAAATATCCTATATATATCTGTTAAACTCCCTTAAATTGTGACACTCGTTCAAAAAAACGATATTTAAATACAAAATTAAACACAAAACCTTATTACAATACTTCGATCTCGTTTAGTTCTTAAAGTCGCCAAGGCCTGCCAAGTAATATATAAAGCACATGAATGAATTGGCATATCCACCTATCACGTGGTTTCAATGATGGACACACGGAAATCAGCATTTTTATTCCTCTATTTATATCATTACTCTATGGTTTAATCTATGTTTCAAGTGACTCTATTAAGAACGAAAAACAAATTTAAGTTAATTAATTTTTCACTAAAAAGTAGTTGATTTAAACAAGAAAATTGACTTTTTTTTCATTAAATTTGCATGCAATAGTTAAATAAAAGTGCTTTCGTCACAAATTTTTTTTGATAGTCATATATTTTTTTAATTATAAAAGTAAGTAATAAAATAAAAATACTTACGTTAGCTAATCTTACGCGCAATATCTTCATGATAATATTAAGATATGTTAGTGTAGCAATCAATTAACATTGTGACGGTAATAGCAAAGGGTAGGACTATTGATTGCGAGTGTTCTCAATACCAAATCCACATAAACCGAGGAGTAAAACTTTAAATCATCACGTGGTTGTAGCGCCGCCACATTTGGCGTTCAGCCACATGCAAAGTTCCAAAGTTGGCGCGGTTTCTTCTGTTCGGTAGGGCATTCCAACTTATAACATTGTGTGTTTATCTTAGGAGTGCTATTAAAGCCTAAACATCCGTCGACAGCAGTCAATTGGGTCTGAGCGACATTTGTCTGGGAACCGTTTTTAAAATCAATTCCATGGGACACCGGTGTAGGAACATCATATACGCTTTTAGGGGAATGCATTGCGACGCTCACTGCACTGTGGTGACAAATAGCACGGTTAACCAACATTCGGTCTTGTTCTGTAAGAAATAAGGCGACGATGCTTTTTAATAGGGTGACATCGAGCAAATCAGGTATGAGAAGCCTGTGTCTTCAGACGGAATAGCTCGTTTATCTTCCTTCCGTTTGCGAGACAAGTGTTGGCGACCCCCCCCCCCCCCCCCCCCACTCGTATTTCTATAATCTGCCGAAATAACGTGACTGGTGAACGGTATTTCTTATAAACGGTAACACTCGAGTGCAGGGCACAGTGTCCACCGGCGTCCTCTCGGTCTGGGCTGAGTTGCCTTCGTGGCGGCGACGACGTCTTAACATCTCGCTGTATGCCCTATCAGATGGGCGGGTCAGCCTGCAGCTTCTCTGCCCTAAAATTGGATTATAAACGGTAACAACGCATGTTGCAATTGAAGTCCCGGTTGAACGAATTTCCATGAGCTTCTGAACATGCGTCAAGCAGCAGAATTCTACTTGCGATTGCATTCTGGAAATTTTTCCCCGTTGTCGGCTGCTGTGCCGCTGTTTATTGGAACGCTGGTCATGTGCAGCTGAAGTGACACAGCTGCCGATGTTATTTGCGGAATGGTAAAAAAAATGGACCTTTTGAGGAGAACACAAAAGGAGAAAATTAATAAATGTTAGCTAGAAATAACTGCTTGTTTCATGGAATATGAGCGTCGCAGGCTTCATAGCTTATAAGAAAGGCAAATATCCGAAATGGTCGAACATTAAATAAACCACCAGAAAAACAACGAGGTTTTTAAATTTGACGACGTGATAATCTATATATATAAATGCGAAAAACCCACTCATCTATATATATAAATGCGAAAAACCCACTCATCACTCATCACTAATTCTCCAACTTCCCGTATACCTATGAAGATGAAATTTGGCAAATTTGTTCCTTATACCTTAAATAGGAAAAGTAAGCTATTTTTGTTCCGATCGAACGGATTTAAGGGGTTGTAAAACCCCTTTTTCGAAACTTCTCCATAGGATTAACATGGAGAACATGTAACAATGCAAAATATAAAATTTAAACAATGGAAATTTTTAATATTATGTAACATACGAGGAGCATTCTGATTGGCTGATGACTAAATATCGCCAAAATTTCGCCAAATAACTAAAAACTGTCGCCAAATAACTAAAAACTGTCGCCAAATAACTAAAAACTGTCGCCAAATTAATAAACTTCGCCAAATAAATTAAAATTTCACCGAATGAATAAAACATTTCGCCAAATTAATAAAATATCGCCAAATGAACTAAAATATGATCATATATGTAAAAATAATATAAAAACCGGCCCGTCGCACCGGGGGGGATTTAACTGTGAAAAAGAAAACAAAACGAAAAATGCTACGACCAAAAGTGCAAGCCATACGAAAAATATATTATCAAACTGAAGAGAAAGAAGTATACAGTATGAATAATATAAAGGTTCAAGACAGGAAGCCCATCGCTAAATAAAAGTTTGTAATTTAGCCTCCGTGCACTCAGTTAGTTTTGTGTTATCCATTATTTATTAGTTTACCTGCCGAGAGGCCAGTTATGTTACCACTCTACCTGTGAGTGAAGTTCTGTAATCTATATATATAAAAACATCGCCAAATGAACTAAAATACGAACACATATGTAAAAATACCATAAAAATGGCGAAATTAGTGTCAAAAAATGATAAAATGTATGTCAAAATGGTGAAAATATGATTGGGTAACAGGATATTCCGTACTACATCAGCTATGAAAATTAAATTTGGCGTGGAGGTACACTTTAAGCCAAAATTGCTCACTAAGAAATGATTTTCAAAAATTCGAACTGTAAATGCCAAAAGTAAAAATCCTCGCCACTTATCCACTGACTCATTACTATTTCTTTTATTTTCTGTATACCTATGAAGATGAAATTTGGCAAATTTGTTACTTATACCTTAAATAGGAAAAGTAAGCTATTTTTGTACCGATCTAACGTATTTAAGGGAGTGTTCAATGAGACAGTGGGATTTTTTGTACGGACCGTTAGTTTTGGACAATTTGGATAGTTTTAGAATTGTTAAACTCCACATACTGATAGGGTTTACCGAACAAAGTAAAACTTCTCGAATGTTAATCAACGGGAATATCATTTATTTGTCAGCATTGTTTTATCGCCAACTTCTCCGTGTTATAAAGTTTTCAGTTCCAGCTAGAACTTGCTAATAAAATTTATTTAATTTGTTTTGGGTGGTTTGAACTTGGTTTGGGTTCGTTATTTTATTTATCTTCTGATGGGTGAGGAATTAAGATTATTTTTCATCCGCTTAAATATGTTTTACTTGTACCTCTTTTGCGAGTTATTTTCTTCCCGTGCATAGAACTTAAAATTCAAAACTGAACCAGTGTTCACGTTCCCAGTGAGTAAGCGTCTTCTTCTATCTACTGGCGGGCCTCGGGCGTGGCCTGGTTGGAAAAGCGGGAATTACTTCTCAATGAATTACTTTCTTGACAAACGAATTTATTTATATCATGTTAATTATCGCGTTAACTGTGAAGTGAAAAAGGAGAAACAAAAAGCGAATATTATCGATTCATTAACTTGGCTGAACTGTCGAATTATTGAACTTGTCGTTTAGTTTTTAAACTTGATAACTGAGTTAAGTAGAACGCAAATATTCTTGATTAATATTAACTATGATAACCGAGTTGATTACAAAATACCTTATAACTTCTCTTCACCAAGTTGTACAGGTCCCAGCAGATGGTTCTTGTCTTTTTCATACCTTGTGTTACCTCGTCCATGGACATTTGAACTTAAGCAATGAGATTCGAAAGTCCATCGTATCTCATGTGTATAACAACTGGGACCGATTCAATTTCTTTACGGATGACGGAAAAGGAAACAACTTCGCATCAAAGGAAATTTACAGATGTGAAATGTTGAAGTATACAACGTATGGCTCTGCATGCGAGTTGACTGCCGCTGCAGAACTTTTTCCATATTGCTTCGAAGTTTATTATAATTGTTACCTTTACTTTTCATTTGGAAGTAATGAAAACCCTGTGAAAAAGCTTCGTTTTATCGGAAAAAATGTCTGTAACGGCCATTTTGATGTATATATTCCTGTCACTTTGCCAAACGAGGATTGTCAAAAAAGGAAAGAAAGAACAGAAGAAACAGTTTGTTCTAATAAACGTATCAAACGTCGTGGAAAGTTTTCTGACAAAGCAAGAAAACAGCAAATCCGTAATTCATCAAAAAAATATGCTAAAAATAATCCTGAAACAAATCGAAAAGCTGTACACAAATACAGAAAAGAAAATCCGGATGCCAACAGAGTTGCTGTGGCAAAGTATACACAAATCCATCCTGAAGTAAATAAGAAAGCTGTTGTAAAATACAGTTACAAACATCCGGATAGAAATAAACCTACGGCGATTTGCCATGACCCCACTAAAAAAAAAGGACTTCAACGAAGAACAGTGATATGGCAAAAGAAAGCAGGATCGGGTTTCACTTACGACCCATAGATAAGTTATGAATCTGATCAGATGATAAACATAGGGGCAATGAATGTAAAATGCACATTCTGTAATGCTCTTAAATGGAAAGACGAATCTTCCGGAATGTGTTGTAAAAGTGGAAGAGTCCAACTTCCAAGTTTTCAACAGCCTCCTGAACCACTGCAAAGTCTTTTGGATGGTAAACATCATGAAAGTGAACACTTTTTAAATAACAGCCGTAAATACAACAGTGCGTTTCAAATGACATCATTCGGAGCTAAGAAGGTTGTCGAAGGAAACTTCATGCCTACGTTCAAAGTACAAGGTCAAGTTTATCATTTGATTGGGAGTATGTTTCCGGAAATTGAAGAAAGCCATAAATTTCTGCAGATTTATTTTATTGGCGACAAAGATAAGGAATTAAAAATGAGGTGTAATAATATTTCGGGTGTCAAACCTACATTGATAATTGAGTTGCAAATAATGATGCATGCCTGCAACAGCTATATTAAAGAGTTGGAATGTGCCATGGAAAATGTGTCTGATGAAAAAGAACTTGAAGTAGTAATTCATTCCGAAAGAAGACCTCCTCCTGAAGCTCATAAAGGTTGCTTCAATGCACCCTCTACAAAAGAAATTGCTATTGTAATGGTTGGACAGAACTTTGAGAAAAGGGATATTGTTTTGAAGGGCAAGAACAACAAGTTGCATCGCATAAATGAAATCCATAGATCTTACGATGCACTACAGTACCCCCTAATGTTCTGTTATGGAGAATATGGGTACTCAATTTCTGTATCTCTCACAGACCCTATTACTAAGAAGCCTCTCTCAAAAACTGTATCGGCCGCAACCTTTTACACATATCGTATTATGGTAAGATTTTCAGAACAGAATTATTTACTACTTTTCAGAAATTAATTTAATCAATATTTGGTCGATATGTACGCTAAAATTGAAACAGAAAGATTAAACTTCATACGTAATAGTCAAAAGAAATTGAGAGCAGAAAATTACATTCATCTCAAAGATGCTTCCAGTTCTTACAGGACCTTGCCAATGAAATTTCGTTACAAATTAGTTCCTTTAATACTGTGGTTACCTCTGATGGGTGACAAATTCAGAATATTGTTTATTTCGCAATAAATATTGTGTTTGTATCAATTTTGTAAATTATCTCCTTCCCGTGCGTAGAACGGGTATTTCAGCTAGTCTATATATATAAATGCGAAAAACCCACTCATCACTCATCACTAATTCTCCAACTTCCCGTATACCTATGAAGATGAAATTTGGCAAATTTGTTTCTTATACCTTAAATAGGAAAAGTAAGCTATTTTTGTTCCGATCGAACGGATTTAAGGGGTTGTAAAACCCCTTTTTCGAAACTTCTCCATAGGATTAACATGGAGAACATGTAACAATGCAAAATATAAAATTAAAACAATGGAAATTTTTAATATTATGTAACGTACGAGGAGCATTCTGATTGGCTGATGACTAAATATCGCCAAAATGTCGCCAAATAACTAAAAACTGTCGCCAAATAACTAAAAACTGTCGCCAAATTAATAAACTTCGCCAAATAAATTAAAATTTCACCGAATGAATAAAAATTTTCGCCAAATGAATCAAATATTGCCAAATGAACTAAAATATGATCATATTTGTAAAAATAACATATAAATGGCGAAATTAGTGTCAAAAAATTATAAAATATATGTCAAAATGGTGAAAATATGATTGGATAACGGGATATTCCGTACTACAACAACTATGAAAATTAAATTTGGCACGGAGCATGGCATTTTAAGCCAAAATTGCTCACTAAGAAAGGATGTTCATTTTCAAAAATTCAAACTCTAACTGCCAAAATTAAAACCCTTGCCACTTATCCACTGACTCATCACTAATTTTCTAACTTTCTGTATACCCAGGAAGATGAATGTTGACACAGTTGTTACTTATATCTTACATAGAAAAATAATCTATCTGGTAGGTAGAAGCCACTCTGTACCGTAATAATTGGTTCATGAATACTTTGAACCCCACGTGGTAGGAAGGTCAGAGGGAGAGTGTATAAATGGTCAATCTGATTGACGCGGCCTACCTTCCTCTACTCCATGTTAAGTCATTTATCCACGAAGGCTGATTTTCCATAGAATTATTGGAGTGGAAGTGTATACTGCCTGTCACCAAGGGTGACATTTTCCTTCATGCGGTGTACAGATCACAGGGTAAAATGGTTTAACAAACGACCTGATCGACGCGACTCACTTTCCTATACCATGGTAGGTCATTTATAACACGATTCCCCTGGGAGTAATGTGAACGAAATAGCCTGCAGTTAAGGGCGACATTCCCTTCACGGTCAGCGGCGGAATGGGTTAATAATCGGCTTGATCGATGCGCCCTACCTTTCTTTATATGTAGGTATGCCTATACAGTAGTTATGTGGCGGAATCGAAAACTGTTGTTATAGACTCTGCCCCCACCTGGTACTAGTGTCAGAGGGGGATTGGATTTGCGTAAATTTTCTGTAGTAGTGGGTAGGGGATTGATACGATTTTTTTTAAAAAATTGATTTGAAGTTCAATGAAGTAAAAAATATGATTTATTTTTTATTTAAAAAAGTTAAATATTTAAAAAGTGCGGGGAACCATCCCTCCTCGCATGTTGATAAGGTGTACCGTACAAAAGAAAAAATATGAAAATCTTGAATTTGGCATATGAACCTTTTAAAATTATTTTTCGGTTTTTTTTCTTCTTATATTTTTACCAATTTGTGAAACTTAACGACAAATGTTGACATAGGTGTCTAATAAAACTTTTTCAGATAATTTTTATTAATATTTATAAGAGTTCTTCCCGTTTAAATCTTTGGGATGCTACTGAAGGTTAAAATATGGATGGTGATCAACGGGAGTAGTGCATATATATCCACGTTATTGTGTAGACAACTTCATATTAGCAATCTTTCCAGTTCTTGCAGGAACTTGCCAATAAAATTTCGTTTCAAATTAGTACTTTTAATACTGTGGTTTCCCCTCATGGGTGACAAATTAAGAATATTGTTTATTTCGCTATAAATATTGTATCTGTATCAATTTTGTAATTTATTTCCTTCCCGTGCGTAGAACGGGTATTTCAGCTAGTTTGTAATATAACCTCAGTGATTGTTCGTGAAAAGATTTGGAAGGATTTAAAATCTCTGCAGCTCTGTCGTACCACAATATTGAAATTATTAAAGTTATTTTAAAAATATATACATTGAAGTATTGTACTAATTTTTTATAACTTTTTATTTTTACAAAAATCAACATTTTTCTAAAATTTACCAATTTGCTCGTTCTTTGAATGACTAAAAAAATATCTGATATATTCTGATATATATTAAAACTTTGATGACTTTTATATTTTCTGAAAGTTATAAAATTCATATTGTAAGGAGAGGCAATTTTGGCCAATCTTTAAATACGAAATTTTATATCTGTCATTAATATTTTGAAAGTAAAATTATTTTCTTACATTAATTGAGTCACTGACACGGGAAAGGTAGTACTACTTACTACCTTACCTCTATGACTTACTACCTTTCCCATGTCAGTGCCTCAATTATTGAATTAGTTACTTCTTTTCGTAGCAGGATAACTTTCCAGGAACGGGAAATAGCTGTTTTTGGACAAGAACATAAGTATAAAAAAAATTACTCGGTTAAGAGATATGTATATAATATATTTAACTTAGAAACGAATTCGAGATGGAATTTGAATCCCGTGAGCTTTTGGAAAGAAAATGTTTGCGTCCGGAAGTATCCGAAATTCCACTTCTCTTTGAAAATTTCTTGAATGGATAACGGTTTCCATGTTCCCTGGAGCGTCCTACCCCCCCCCTCCCCTCTCCCCCTCGCCAACCCCCTTTGTGTGTGTGTGTGAACACGCTTCAAATCGTTCGCTTCTTCTCAAGAGTGGATTTAGGGGAAGGGACACTTTTATATTGAAAGTGTGCCGCAGGTCAACACAAAAGATTGAACTCGCACGCAGTTACATATTTGACCTTTCTAATAAGTTATTTGTAGACATTCAACGGCTTCTCTTCTTCGTTGCATGGGAACGTCAATATCTTTAATCCGTTTGCATAGTTCTTCACTCCAGGAAAAAAAATATATATAATTTTAAAATTGAAACAAGTTACGTTTCGATTTAGATTTCCTTCACTGTTAAAGATGAATGCAAATTTTTGAAGAAATGTTCGTTAAATTGTCAAACAGACGCCTGCTAAATGTTCCAATTAAATATTTCGAAAACAATAACAAAATGTTTCGTGACTTGGGAAAAGCTTAAAACGGTTCATCATATTTGTTGAAGAATTGAATCGGAACATATTTTTAACGAAACCATTTTTAGCAATTTTCCTATTTAATTCATTAAAACCGAGATATGCTGGAGAATTGGGAGTTGTCTTGGGGCTTTTCTAAAGAAATTGGACGAACGCCCATAGCTTAGACAATTCGTTTTTTTCTTTTTATAAACATTTCATCTTCCGTGGTTGTCGAAGTGTGATTCTGCCAGTCAAGTCGTCGGACAACCTTAGTCGGGTGCTAAAGTTCGCCGCAGATAATTTCTATGTTTTTATAAATGCCCTCCAACGGATAAATTCAATTAATTAAATCGTAAGAGAGTAATAATAAATACTGATTTAAATAGGTATTCCAAAAGTCTGGGATCATCGTCAAAATTGCAATATAACTTTTTAATAATTTCTTATATTACATTTGTCTGCATAAAACCCAAAAGAAAAATGGCCGTTTTATTTATTTGTTCGAATTGATGAAATGTGTGATGGCATTAGTTTGTAGTGTGGTTCTTGTCATTTTTTTTAATGTATAAAACTTTAACC
Organism: Troglohyphantes excavatus; assembly: GCA_963932185.1. Classification (NCBI taxonomy): domain Eukaryota; kingdom Metazoa; phylum Arthropoda; class Arachnida; order Araneae; family Linyphiidae; genus Troglohyphantes; species Troglohyphantes excavatus. The sequence goes on from OZ010674.1 coordinate 1,708,050, forward strand.
CTTTGTATTCTTCTGTTCCCTCTCAGGAGGCAACATAATGACTCGTTCTTTTGGCTCCCTGTTCTTTAAGTTAAACGAGAACAGCATGATCTCGTGTTTAAAAAACAGCGATCTTTTTTATAGCTTGTTCTTTTGCAGATCCAAAATAGTTTTTACTTTTGTCGGTATCAAAAATCCTGGAAAAAAGAATCAGGAATAGGAATAACTGTTTCGTAAAAAGAATGCAAATGTCTAAAAATTTCTAAAGTGCAAATAGTTAAAAATAAAATGCAGCCGTTCGATTGCGATAGGCCTAGTTTGCCGGTTCCATATCGGAGACCGTTGCCCGGGGGCCCCACTAGGAGGACAGCCTATATTCGCCCCCTTTTGGTGGCTTGGATGTTAAAGCCACCGGGTGGTCAGATGTTAGGACCACCTCTCTATATATTGGAAGGGGCGATGTTATTGCCACCATCGATCTCACATTCAGATCGACATCGCACGACGGATCTTGGCCGTACGGAAGGGGCCAACGGCGCGTTCTTGCCGGCGGACAGTGTCCGCGACCCACCTCTTCAAATCCTGCGACTTCAAGAAGCCTTCGTAGGCCCGGACGTAGCGCCCGTACGCCTCCTCACGATGCTTGATTTCGCGTCGCTTCGGAGGCCACCTGGAAAAAATAAAGTAATTGTAATTTTGGATTCTTATTAAACATCTCTGGAAAGCTATATTAAATTTCATTAAACAATAAGAAGTATAGTTACCTATACTAACATATAAATTACCAATAATATAACCTATAAATTAACTATAATAACCGATAAATTACCTATAATTATCTTTAAATTACCTATACTAACGTTACAAATCTTTAAAATCTAGCAACTTCATAAAACAAATAAAAGTTTCTCCATTTAATTAAAAATTATTAGAAAAATGTGAATACTTACAAGTGCTTGTAGCACCATGTGAATAAGCCACAGGACATCGTATAATTATCCAATATTTAACATATTCAATAGCAAATCAACAGGTTTAAACGCAGTTCAATCGCACAGACAAGCAGAGAGAACCCAAATGATAAAAAATATAAATTGCGGCGTCTGTAGTGTTATAACAACAATACATTAAAATGTTTAAAGTGCCATTCTTACCTTAATAGTAACAATGGAAATATATAATATTTGAAAAAATGGCTTGAGAAATATTTATTGCTTTAACAATGTTCGGGTTTTAAAAGTTTTAACTGCAACAATGCATTTTTAACAAATGTGTTGTATTTGAAATCCGATAATCTGACTCATATTAATTGGCGGAAGGGTAACGCTCCTTTGTGCTGGTTCCAGCGAATCAACAAACGAGTTTGAGCGAATTGACCAATTGACTTATTTCAAACCTGTAAAAAATTGGACGTCAAAGCTGTCATTTAGCTGGGGTCGAACTATAATTAGTTAGGTGAAAGGGGGGTGGGGATAGAAAATTATAAAACATATCAAACAATGTTTTATTTCTTCAACAACCCAATGTGCAGATTTAGTGCGACGTTAAATCAACCAACTAAACAATGAACTAGCCGGGACTTAATTGTTATACTTGACTAGTGAATTATAAAATCTTTAAGGTTTTCACTAAGGTTTACTTCAGTGGCGGTGATTGTCTGTTAAGAGTGAGGCGCAAAGGTTCAAAAGTAAGGACCAAATGCCCAAATTCTAATTATTTCTATGAAAATTAGTTTAAAACGTTAGGTGGCACTTGCTCCTGCTCGCCATCCCTAACCACCGTCGCTGCTTTACTGTGCTTATTGTAAGGTTTACTACACTTTAGCAGGTGGTGTAAAGTAACCCCCCCCCCCCCCGCATGCAGTTCTGTAGTGAGCTGTTGGTGGGCAAAATGATTTGTTACCTGAATTAGAAACAAACGATCAGAAAGCACATTAGTATACTTTTTAAATGGATTGTTACATAACACAATTACGTAACACGTGGTTAATGTAAAATATGCAACTTTTCCACTGATGAAAAGAAGTGCCAATGAAGGGAAGTGGTTCGTTTTCATCCCCCCCCCCCCACTGTACATTGAGGTACTGTGGAGGGGGAGGGGGGGGGCATTGTCTCAGCATTTAGAATCTACTACAAAAATTATCGTTGGGTATCAATTTACAAGTTATTTGGTCAAGTAGTTTTTAAAGTATGAGTATCGAAAGTGTAGAACTCGTAATGTTAAATGAATTTCTGAAACTTTTAATCATGTTTCAAAATTACAATTTTATTAAGTTAAAATTTTTACCTTTGTTACTTTTAAACGACCCAAACAAAATTCCCTAACTTTCATTACTTTTATATATAAATTTAAAACATTTATTTAAATTAGAATATTAAAATTCAAAAAAGTTATGAATAGCAACCTTGATAGTACTGGAATAAAAAAAACGTTGTGTAAAATTTCTCATTTTTGTTCCTTGCATTTTTTTTTTTTTTGCTATATTAATATTTCCGACAACATAATCATTTCAAGGGTCATACGAAAATCGAAAATGTTTAAAAGAAATTTTGGATAATTTGGCGGTTTAACAGCGCTGTGAAGCGTTAGCATAACATCTTTCATTCTTATCTATATTTCGTGTGATTAAAACCTCGTCGATAGGGAAGTTATGTAAACTAGAAAATAATGCCTAATAATAATGAATGAAACGAAAGGCAAAGTTTTTTTTGACTGGCGCAAAGAAACATTTCTACAAATAAAGTTCACTTACTCTAATTCAAACTTGACAGCAGAACCATTTACTATTGTGTTGCGTGTTTTGATCCTTTGAATCCTCAGTAATCAATAATAATTAAAGAAAGTGTGTGTATGTGAGTCGCAAAACACTTACTTCCACTGCGCTTAAAAGGCTGAAAATGTATATTAATCTCTATTCATCATCGAGATATGCATCTGCAGCTTGGATTTGCAAGGTCCACTTGTTTTTTGTTAAATGATTTTAACAATTTCAGAAATACTGCAGAAGTAACCATCTTGATAAAGATATTTCCAAGATCCACACCGTTCCTTTCCAGCTCAGAGGACAGCGCACTGGATGTGAGAGCGAGAAGTCGCAGATTCAAGTCCCGATGTAGGGGAAATTACATTTTTTTATTGCCCCTTTTAACGGTCACCGCAACAGCGCGGGCCAAATAACTATTTGTAATTATTTTTCTGTTATTCCAGAAAAAAATTGTTTTAAAAAGAAACCTTCTTTTGGTAACAAATTAACTTAAAAGTTATTATTTGATAGTCTATATAACTGTAAATTTAAATGTGTGCTACAAAATATATTTCTAAATCAAGGTTCCTTAGAGCTGTTACAGGCAGAGGGCGTGTGCTCATTCGAGAAAATTCGAGAAATCGCTGATTCATTTTTCACCCGTGTCCGCTCGATCTGTGAACAAGCCCTTAGGAATGGAGTAGAACAGAAGCAAAACAGATTAGTATATCAAATGTGAACTCATATGAGAAAATAACGAAAAAACCGCCAGTTGATGTAAGGTAAGTCCAACCACGAAACCAAGAACTTCGGCTGCTGCCTAAACTTTCTTCCAGCGTCCTTCATGTAGTAATCCGAATATTACTTTGTTCAGTATGGAGGTAGGCCCTCAAATGCGAGCGATACGTATTATTTAATATGTCGGCATATAACTGTAAGAAATGAACGAAAATTTAATTCTAGATTATTTTGAGGGTGAGGAACATTTCTGCGTTGTCTCAAATTAGGTGGTATTGAAGTGTATTTTAATATAAAAACCGCCCCCCCCCCCTATTCAAATTTTTTGCATAGTATTGTGTAGTAAACTTCATCCTATAAAATGGTGTATTCAATTTATCCCTACGATAAATAGCGTCCGGAAAACAAGTGATGGGTCGTTGCCCCCCCCCCCCCTCCCTTCTGGCAACTTTACATTGAGCAAAACGCGTTTAAGTATTAAGTGAAGGGAGTTGTTATGTCGAATGCGAATGGCGGATGACATCTAGTATTCTTGATTCAGTTATATTAAAAATATTCTTATTTTCGATTATATAGTCGTGGAATATTTAATTTAAACTATTTAATTCAATTTATAGTCCAATATTTCTAAACTATTAAAGTGATTCGTTTCTTTAGGGAGTTATTAATAACACTTCCCAAATTTGCGAAATAATAAAGAAAATCCGAATTTTTAAACCTGCATAGAGACACGGACAGTTTAGATAAAATGATGGATGGCCAATAAGAAATCTAATGCCTCAGACATGAAAAATGAGATTGAACAAAGCTAACCTTCAGTCCGCCTTCTCATTTTGCTAAAATGAAGTTGCTGTGAGGTGTGGGGCGGTGGTGTTATGCAAATGTAAAACACCCATTTTCCGAAACAATCAACTCACTCGGGTTTGCTATTACGCATTTCTCCGTATTTATTGACCCTTTGCAGTCGATGAACATTTTGGTATTTACGTTCTTTTTACGGAACAATTACAAGGCGTTACTTTGCGCCAATGATACCCAAGTGATGTCATACTTTTAAAGGAAGTTAGATAAAGAAAAAGGTAACGAAAGAAAAACGTTTTTTATGTTTTTGAACATGCAGTTCTCGTTCAATTGAATTTTTGCAGTATTTGCAAGGTTAGAACTATACAGAATTCCCAGAATAATGTACCTTATTTTATTATTTTTTTCAATGGGACATTTAATTGTAAGTAAACGTTTTTACGAAGATTTGCTAAAATTCAGTGTAACGATGTATGAAAAAGGAAATAAAGAGAATGGTTTTTCTATTGTCTTAGATTTGTATACCGAAAACAATACAACCATGTTCTTTGTACGAACAACGAGAGTCGGAGTCGTAGGGTTCTCTCGTAGGGGTTCTTTTAACACTCCCGTAGTCGCTTGTCATCTGGAATATTTTTCTGAGAGGGTTTTACGTGTGACTCGGGCATGTTCTTCCAACTCTCTCACTAAACATACTTTTTATAGCAGTATATTTTTGTATAGAGGAACGTTCACTTATTTTCTTTCACCTTCCATAGGGTGCAATGTGCTCGATAGGCCATGCATTAAAAAAAACCTAATGATACAACTGCCAAGAGTGATGAATATCATTACAAGATTAGGGGTGTCAAAATACGAAAGTAAACCATATATTTGGCATAAAACAAGTCGAACACATTTTAATGCAATCGCGCGCGCAGATGCTCCTCACGTGTGACTACTTTCGTGGCATGAGGATGCGCGACCACTGGACGGGTTTCCTCTTCCTAGACGCGGAATTCACGACGGACGTCGGGAGCGGCGGCGTCTGCAGATGAAAAAGGCGAGGACATGTTCTCCAGCTTTAAGGTCTGAAAGGGTAAAACAAAAAAAAACCACCTTGAAGAGGGGTAAGAACTTCGCCCAACCCTCCCTCCCTCCCTTGTCGATCCCCTTAAACATTCGATACGCGTCCCTCGCAGAGGAGTGTGGGTGGAAGAGCTTCTTTCACGTCTTCCAGCCAATGATAAATGACTTCGTTTCGCATTCAACGGGGTGCGGACATTTTGTTGTATTCTCTGTTTGCAACTCGGAAAGGAAGAAAAAAAAAGGTTTCGCGAACTTGGTCGAGCACTCGAGAGAGGGAGAGAAATGCGTGTCCCTGAAAACACCTCCCGTTGCTGTCGATGGTCAGAGGGGTTCTGCCGGAGGGGGGGGGGGGGGGGGGGTTGTTCAAAAGGAGCCAGCCGAAACAAGTCAACAGCCAGATTGGATTGAGAAGGAAGGAGTGTGGGAACTACTGCAGATATTTTTTTTACCCAAAGTGTCCTTTCATTTCGGCCAGTAAAGGTCGCTTGCTAATTTCGCAAGTAACAAAAACGTATAACACTAATAATGTTTATATCTTTTTCAATTAACTATATTACCCGCTTGCCTTACTTTGGTATCGTTGGTTTGATGCCGTACGTTTGTCGAAACGAGCGGGAGTGGTCGCATTGGAGAGCTCTCTCTCTCTCTCTCTCTCTCTCTCTCTCTCTCTCTCTCTCTCTCTCTCTGTCATAGCCAGTGTAATCCCACGAACTGGAATCAGTGCTCATCAGGGAGCTTAGTAGTGTGTAATGTGTTGCAAATATTTGACGGTTGCTCGGCTGTGGCTCCCTCACGTTCGATACGTAGGGGGGTGAAGGCAAGAGGCCGAACTAGATTGTGACTCGGGCAGCAAGGCAGGTGGATACCCATCCGCAGCCGCGCGGTTCGCACGAATAAGCGTAAGTTGTGTATTTGGTGACGTCACTTCTTCCTCCTAGTGCCCACGTACTCTTGTGCAGTACGCACAAAAGACGTTTCACGTACACAGGGCCGGATTTCAAATCTTTGAGTCCAGCGATTCCTTTCTTTTGATATCAGCTCATTGGTTATGTCAAAATACTTTACCTGTAAAAAATGCCCGAAATGAAATATAAAGTTAGAGTTAAGATTTAAGTGTTAAAAAACTGGTTAACTTCAAATGTTCTTCAGTTCCACAAAGGTCTGCATGGTGTTCGTCGTAGCAACGAGTATTGGGCAGGTCTTTCCAGTAACCGCCTTATAGACCGCTATCTTGGTTTTAAACTTAAAATCTATTAAATGCATATAACGATTAATTTCAAATATATACCAAATAGAAAGTTTTTGGAACCCTTAATCATATAATGACTTCATCTAATTTTGTTTCTATCATGTTCCACGTACTGCAAAATTTTAATAGTAAAGGTAGTTAAGTTATGAACATTATTGTAATTATATGGTAATGGTATATGTTTGAAAAAACTTCGTTACATTTGTACAACATCGTTTAAATTACTATTAACTCTTTGAAAAAACTACTATCTCAATTAAAACTCTACTGTCATTTTCAACATATATCACTCTCCATCGTAAACACAATCGCTGCATACTTCTTCTGTAGTGGTGTTGCAGCAGAGTATACACCGTGAGATCCACTGCAAACTGATGAACATTCCAGACCTTGTTTTCTGCATGAGCACCTTTAAGTACTACAATCTGTCCTGCATTTACATCTTACTAGGAGGCTCCGCCCCCTGCTTCGCCAACCCCCGGAGGATTGTTACACAAACATCCTAGGCGTGCTTCGCAAACCAATTCTCACTCGCTAGCTCGCTTTAAGGTAGGGCACAATAACAAGGTGTCCTAGTAATACTACTTTTTTTAATTACATTACTGAAAACTTTAAAAATTGAAACTGAAAAATTAAATTATAATTCATCTTGGCATCAAAAAAAATTTTCGCCTTTAAAGTCAAACTTTTTTGTTAAACTACAAATAGAAAACAATGTTACCACTGCCATGCCTACCATTATTTATTATTTTCTACGTAATTTTCATGACTTTCCTGCGTTTTAGCTCAATTTATAACGTTATGGATAGTTTGTTTTGAATATAATTGATGTTAACTTATAAATTGAAGGGAAATAATGTATTTTTCATGATTTCTGCTTCGTCGCTTCTTGGCAGCACCGCAAGTGGCCACGTTGCCCACCATTCCCTTACGTATAAGAACCAAAAATGAGCTGATAATACAGATAGGAATCTGAATAAATTACTTTCGTTTAAAAATGTCAATATTTCTTTTGTATTCGCCAAATATCAAGTGATTCTGGGATGAAACGATTGCACTCTACAGTAGCCTTGGCGATCGTAGAATTCTCAAAAATGAGAGTTATTCCTGAGAGTGTGCAAGAAGGTAAATCAAAATTGCTTTTGACGTAGGACTAAAAGCAAACCCTAGACTCACAATCAAAGTTATTCCTTTTGCATTTAAACGATGTCCGAACTCCACTGAGCACTGAGTGAGTGCGACAGGCCATAGCGACTAATCAGTGAAATGGGCGACAAAAGAGCTGGCAAAATGAGTCATTTCCCCCTTTTGTAGTTGCCGTGACAATGCGAGCGACGCTTATGAGGAAAGATGTGCGTCGAATAAAAGAAAAAGGGTTTCGTTCACGTTTGAAACTCCGTTTTCTTAAGAATGCGACTGCAGATGGTTTATGTTTTCGGATTAGCTGTAATCTTGTTGGCAAAACTCAGGCGCGTTTAATGAGGTGAGATTAAGAAGGAGCGTTGTAATTGCGGAACTAAAATAGATTTTGACGCGATCTTTTGAACGGCCGCCATTTCCGATGCAACGATGAACTGTCCAGCAGACAAACGGCAAACTTCATTATTAATTGCGATTTTGGCGCCTGGTGAATGATTGGCTGGTGATCTAGGTCGGTTAGTTAATTAACGTTGTTCTAGAGCTGGACAGTGAACTGTTTGTGACGGTTAAAGGTCTATCTCAAAGGAAATACCCGGGTTTTGGCTTGGTTTGTTAATTAACGTCGCACTAGAGCTGCACAGTGGGCTATTGGCGACGGTTCGGGGGTCAATCTCGAAGGAAAGACCCGGGAACACATACACATTCACACACACATTCATACATGCACCTCGTTATTTTAGAACCATGATCAGATGACGAGGAAACACCTGAACTGGCACCCAACGCCTTCAATAGACGTCGGGACTTTGGACCCCGATCAGATTTATCGTGCACCAGTCCCGTATACACGCCAGTATAATTTGTTGGATATTCTGGACGACTTTCTAGTATTTTTTTTACTTTTCTATGTCAAGTCCATTGCACGGATTCGAACCACCAATCCCCTGATTAGTAGCTGAACGCCTTACCAACTGAGCAACTGGGGCTCGTGGAAATACCCGGGAACACTGCCTCGTATTTTGGAACTATTGTCAGATATCGAGGTCAACACCCGAACTAGCACCCGACGCAACCTCAATAGCCATCATGACATTGGGGGACCCTGATCAGATTTACGCCATCAGGCGATGTAACGCAAGTCCGACCGTGAAACGAAGAACCTCACAGTTGCCAAAACTTTCTACCAGCGTCCTTTATATCTTAGTTCGAATATTTCTTTGTTCAATAGAGAGGTTGCCCCCCCCCCCTCAAATGCTAGCAATGCATATCATTAAATATCTCCGCATATAACTGTAAGAAATTAACGAAAATTTCAATCTAGATTGTTTTGCGGTTAAGAACATTTTTGCGTTATCAAAAGTGGGTGTTGCTATTGAAAATTTCAAAGTTAGAGTCCATTTTAATAGGAATTCAGCCCCCTATGTAGATGTTTTGCATATCATTGTGAAGTATATTTTTCCCCCTACCAAATGGTATCTTAAGTTTAGCAACTTTTTTTAAATAGCAGCTAAAGAACGAGAGCTGGTGCGTATTTTTCCCCCGACATTTTAGCATATCGCCTGAACGGCTTGGATCAGTTCCGACAAATGATCGATCAAATGAATTGTCATTATGCCACGAAATATATTTTGCATAATTTTAGTATAGTGGATATCAAGCGCCATTTTGTTGAACGTAAAAACATAAATATTTTTGTAATACAGTATAGCCTAGTATAAAACGAAATGACATTAAGAGGATTTAAAGGTTTTATATATTTTCTTTTCATGGAAAAAAACTCACTGCACATCCCCCAACGGTGTATTGACTTTAGCGTAATGCAGTCGAGTTCAACCTTTGCGAAAATGTAAGAAATTTTCGTCGCATTTCGTGTCATGAAAACCTTCATAAGAACACGCTTTATTTTTTATTTTTGAATCACCCACATAGAAACAGAAGAGATATATTCAGAAGTATTTAGAAAAGAGAATAAAAAATGTCTTCACAACACACACATAAAAGGAAGGATGAGACAATTTAACCCGCATTATATTGAAGAGCGAAGATTTTTTTTTTATGTGTGTCAGGAAGGAATGCAAAATAAAGGGGAGCTTTCTCTATTAATATCGAAATTGAATTACTGCCCACAGTGTGTCGTCGCCGGCATTCCGAAGACCACCACTGTTTTGAAATGAAACAGCCCTCCGAAAAACAGACATTATTTCTCCCCATCTTTTTCTCTGGGATAGGGCTTACTTTAAATTATAGCGGGAAATTACCTTTCAAATTCATAACTGTTATTGCTTGGATGTGGATGCGATACAGTGGTAGAAATTCTTTTAAAGTGTCTATTTTAATTTAGTTTTGCGTAACTTAAGTAAAAAAAATCTAACAAAAAAACGCAGAAAATTGAAACATTTATTTCAGAAACCCATCCTCAGACAATTTAACACATATTTTTGTGCACATTTGCTGTCAACAGCCAAATTTAGTTTTTAAAAAATGTAGTTTTTACAATAAAAACTTATTTCATTGTAAAAATCTGCTAATTGTAATTTTATTTTTAAATTAAACAAAAATGAATAAATATTTAAATTTAATTACAGGCCACTTCCACGTCGAGAAGGTGTTAACAAATACTTTTTAAAAAAATGTTACGACAAAATGTATAATAATATCAAAAATAGAATGCTTTTATTTTTTTTTTCTGAAAATTTGAAAAAGTACACTTGTCTATTCTACTCGTTCATGTAGCCTTGGAGTGTTTCTGAAACAAACCCTTCAGATATGCTCGCAACAAACAATGAGATACGACAACCTGGGACGTCGCACCGGGGGGTGGGTGGGGGGATTAGAAATTGTCCAACTTGTAAAATTTAACTTAAATTCGTGTGTTTGGTTTCAGAGTTCACTACACACTTATGCGCCCAATACGACGCTGAGGCTCCCAAGGCTACAGATGGAGTTGACTAAAGCAGTCTGCTGCCGACACAACGCGAGTGGCGGAACTGTTTTATAAATTTCAGTGTATTATTTTATTGATACCAGGCTCGTTGGTAGGGGGATCCAAACCCATCCCATTGAATGTCAAGCGAAAAAAAATTTAAACCGAATGTGGTATCGTTTCTTTTTTTAAAAAATAATCCCATATTTTAAATATATAATAAATTTATTATCTAAAAATTAAGGAGCAATGGTTTCATATTTCCAGACAGACAGGCGCCTAAATAAATGCTCGCATCTGTTTTTATTTAGAAAAACAAACACCATATATTTATAGAAAATGCAACTGTATGACCTTCAATTCTAAATTTCACATGTGTCGTTGCTCTTTGTGTGAACGTCACATAGTGTTCCTTTTATTAAAATAACTTCTCTTTTAATTGTGCTCGGCTAGGTGATTGTTTAAATCAAAATCTTATCCTTTTTATACAAAAATCACTTTTGCTTCATATAACCCTATTGGTTTTGCTTTCCACAATGTAAAATTTCTTCGAGCTAATATTCGAAACGCCAGTTCTATACTAAATTTATCGTCTCGTGTCTAGGATTTTTTTTTTTTGCGTTTTGGTTGGTTGAATATTCACATATTGTGTAATGTTGACGTAGTGCGTTTCCTTTGTGTTTTTCTAGTATTTACCGGTTCCTAATAGAAACTTCGAGAACTTTCGAGGGGTTCTTTTATTTTCATCATCCCTTTCGTTAAAAAAAGCATTCAGACTTCGATAGGATTGTCATGACAAATCTTATGCGGGGAGTACGCATCTTTTAATTTTTACCACTGCCAAAGCCGCACTCCCTGACTTGTCGTGGATTTTTTTTAAGATACTGCATTCAATAAAAAGAATAATAGAAAATGCAACCAAAAGTGTTTGATGAGTACCTCTTCTCTTTACCTAATTTTATATTATATGTCTTTCGTTTCGCATTAACTTTGGAGGACTCTCTCTTTGAATACCTTTAAGTTTATTGAATTTATTTATAATAATTTAAATTCCAGTTTTCCTGCATTGATTAATTTAGAATTAAAATGATTAATTAATTAAAAAAAATATAATTTAATTACTTGATAAATATGGTCATATTGGTATGTAGGTACCAATATTTTTGTTTTTGAATATTATTTAATTTAATGTTTTATGTTAAGATTTAGCAATGGCTATTATTGGGTTGGCACAACTGTCGAGCCCCTTTGACTCCCACTATTTACAGATCACGTTACCATTTTCAGAACATAGCTTTTTTTTTTTGTTAACCCCCCCCCCCCCCCCCTATGACTCCCACAATAAAAATTTTACCGTCGTTACGACAAAATACTTTTAATTTAATATTTATAATAAGATAAATTTGGTCTGCTTTTAGAACTTTGAATTATAATGACCTTTACAATTTAAATTGAATTTATAGAAGTTAATATTTATTGGTCATAAGTAAAGATACACTCTTTTGAATGAGTAGCACAATACCATGCAATGTCGAGTCTTTGACTACCGCTATACTTTATATCACGTAACCTCATACTTGTCGCTTCGGGGGGCAGCATACCCCCCCCCCACCCCCTAATCCGTGAGTTGGGAAAATGTATGCCTCAAGAAAATTCCTATTATTAGCAAATGAAAGTGAAGGAAGATTAGAAATTGCCCCATTAAACCTCACCTTAAACCTTAGAACGGATACTACACTGAAACATGCCTGCAACAAATCTATACTTCCGACAAAACTGTTTAATATTACCTATAAAAAAGTTGACAAATGTTGATAAGCTGGAAATAGGAATTTTTAGCACTGTTGAGTTCGAAATTTCCAATCATTCAGTTTGGTTTGGTTAATTAACATCGCACTAGAGCTGCACATTGTTCGTTAAACCTTAAATTAAACCTTAGAACATTGCACTGGAATGTGCGTGCAACAACGTTGGTTCGGGTCTATCTCGAAGGAAAGACCCGGGAATAATGCCTCGTATTTTTTAACCATGGCCAAATAACGAGAATAACACCCGAGCTGGTATCCGTACCCGACGCCGTTAAGTTGCGAATTTCAAATCGTTAAGTTGGAAATTTTCTTGCCTCACCCCCCCCCCCCCCCCCCCAAAAAATGTGTGACGGCACTCAGCCTGAGGCGTGTCGCACCGGGGGCAGCATGACCCCCTCCCCCCAAATGTTGTTCCAAATTTTTTACAAATGTTGAGTTAGGAATTTCGAATCTTTAAGTTGGGAAATTTCTTGTTTCAGCCCCCCAAATTTTTTTTGGTGTGATGGCCCTGACGGCAACATCCAATGGAATAGAGCATTCAGTTATCGCGCAAAAATATTTACAGTTCAAATCCGAAATGCGACAAAGATGTTTAGTGACTGGAATACAGAATCTGTTTATTTGAACTCTATCAGAACTAAACATCCCCCCCACTTACATCGTCGGGATTGTACTTCTACGAGATAACTCCACTGGAAGATGAAGGTATTAGTACATACGAGTTCCTATTTTAAGAACCCGCCCCACGACATATCTACTATTGAGTGCTACAACTAGGACCGTTATGTCTTGTTCTTCCAATGGAATTATCCTGTTGTAGCACTGGAACGGCGGTGTAAAACGACACACATCATCATAGAACGCAAAGAAAATGATTAGAATTATATTAAAACAAATACTCGTATGTTGAAATTAAATGAGATCGAGAAAGTATAAAAGGAAATATCTAAATAAGAAGGTCGGCTCATGATGAGTTTTTTAGAAATTGTGGTGGTTGAATTTTAACCCTTTTTACTCCCGCTGTCTCCTCTCGGGCGACTACGTAACGATACCCGTTCTTTTGGTTCCCTGTTCTTTCAAATAAAACGAGAACATCAACGTGATCTTCTGTTTGAAAAACACCGATTTTTTTTTAAATTGTTCTTTTACTAGATCCAAAAACAGATTATGATTCCCCCCACCCCTCTATGGCCATAAAAAAATTCTGGGACAAAGTACAGAAAGCACGCAAATGTCAAAGACGTTTTTGGAGTGCAAAAGATTCCTTTCTACAGGATATTTCACTTAATGAAATGGGAAACTGCTGAATGTAAATCCTTACCCCCCCCCCCCCCCCCCCTGTTCGGATAACTGTTTACAGCTTTTGTTTTTACTCTTTCGAAAAGTCTCGACCCCCTTTACCAACTTATTTGCGCATGCGCGCGACGCCCACGCGAGTGTGCCCGCGCGCCGGCCCATGTTTAAAAAGGGACTCCCCCCACCTGAGCAGCCCTCATCTCCCGCGATCCCGAGTTGGATCTCATAACGCCCCTTGCGCCCCTCGTGACCGCCACTGCGAACAACAGGTCTCTTTTTTCCGCGAAGGTGGAAAAAAAGAACGGAAAGAATTTATCTCTTTATTTCTTTTGACCCGAAACTTTTTTCCTCTCAGCTTCTTCGAATCGTTTGGTTCCTTCACCTGCAAGAGAAGTCTCTCCTCATCTCACTCTTCCGTCGGATTCAAGTTTAGGTAAGGTAATTCGAATTTAACAACAACAAAAACTTTTAGAGCCTAGTTTCTAATTTACGAGAAGCTAAGAAAATGTATATGTGTTATGTAAAAACTTTAATTTATTAATTCAAAATAATTCAATTAGATTTATAAATTTCAATGCGAGTTGAAGTTTATCTTTTCAATGAAAAATATCTTTCCAAGAATGTGAAGAAAATTTATAATTTAAAATGCTTCTTTCATAAAACTATTTTGCATTTTTTTTTGTATAGTATTATGTAATTTAAAATGTGTATTAATCTTAATTTTGCTTTGTGATATTATATTCTTTTTGTTAGCGGATTGCTTCAATTACGAAGAGTTTTTGAATTTTTGCCTTTGATATTTAAAAATTCATTATTCATAGTTAGTTTATTATGATAAAGGGCAGTTTAATTTGATACTAGCAATATGGCCCGGGGTTGCTCGTGGTCACTTTGCACAGTAAGAGATGCGCGATTTTGTCTGGTCAGCGTAGCCATCGCATATCACTTTCTGTGCACTGTGAAAATTAAACTTTATCAAAATCCAGATATTACCCAGAATTACTTTGAGTATTTTTTGAGATACCTAAATCTATTTTTATGTTCACGACTTTACATGCTATTGCGACTACTATTTAAAATGATGTTTTTTTAAAATGTTTATTTTTCTGAAATAAAAATTCCTAAAAAACTTTTAAAATTGCATATTTTTTGTACAAAAATTAACCATTTAGTAACAATAAACCCTTGTAAAAAAATTTCACATTCATTAGTTTTATTATTGGCGACGCAATAATATATCAAAGAAAAAATGTTGCATTGTTCCAAATCGAAATAATTTATCGTATTTGGTGAAGTTTTTTTTTTTTTTTTGTGCCAATTGGTGACCGGAGTCTATATATCCGTCTTTCAACATAATTTCATATAATTTCATATGGGTCAATATTTACGAACAATATTTCTTATAAAAATTAATTATCAAATATTCATTTTTGAATTCCAATAGTATGTTTTTGAGGTAAAAATTTAAAAATAAGCTACATGGAGGTATAAATATAGAAAACCTTAAATTAAACTTTTAGGGTGGCCCATTTCAACACCATAGAAAGATTCCACTCCGTAACAAAAAGCCCTATTGTCATAAACTTAAGTTGTTCAGAACATGAATGCACATGGCGTCAGTCGAAAGGGCTGGTTTATCTTCCTCCTTCGGTTGGCGAGGTTTTTGTTAACGACGTTAATTTTGTTATTTGGACACTAATTTTGCCATTGTGATGATATTTTTAAATATAAGACCTCTATTTTAGCTCATTTGGCAAAATTTTTATTGATTTGGAGAAATTTGTTATTCATTTGGCGATATTTTTAATTCATTTGGCAATATTTGGCGACATTTTTAATCCGTTTGGCGACATTTTTAATTAATTTTGCGACATTTTTAATTCATTTGGCGACATTTATTTATCAGCCAATCAAAATGAATCGTTTATTCCAGTATTGTCGAAAAATATTTATGGTCGCCAAGGTGATTTTTAACAAAAATTTTATGAAGGGAAGATCGAGTTGTAAATTTCCCATAGGAGTAATGTTAGAGAAAATGGAAAAAGTTCTATAACTTTTGAATGGTTGCAGATATCCACATGAAACAAAGTGCAGATTTTAAACTAAGAAAATATTGTTCAAATGGTTCAAGTTTCATAAAAATTCGTGCAGTAGTTTTTGAGTTAAATCCGGACAAACAGACAGACAGACAAAAAAAATTTTAATGCGATTTTCTGAATCAGTGTATCCTAATTCGTGTAGAAAACTCAAAATGAGGGATTTTGTTCGATTCCACAGACAGACACTCCATTCTTATATATAAGTATTGATAATGTAATATCTTAACTGTTGTATAAAGTACTGTGTAAAGTTGGATATATAAAGGCACAATTCATTTATGATACTATTATTCTACGGTGAATTATGTGATAGACAACTATTGGAATGTTGTATTTGAAATGTAGATATTCCAGTTTTATATTTCAATTGCAGCTATTTTCTTAGTTTGCTTTTGTAGCCAAATTTGTGAACTGATTGCGAATATTCCCAGTTCATTCATTTGTAAGTTGCTAATAGCAAATTCCCAAATAAATAAATAAATAAAAAACTTATACTAATTTCGGGACCTGTATCTCAAGTCACTAAAAATAAATTCAAATCAATATAAAAAAAAATACTCAAACTTTAACCCTGTTTCGATATTTTGATATTTCCAGGAAGAATGAAAATAGTAATATTTTATTAAAATAAATTCCTTATGAAACTCAGCATGTAAGTTTTATTTCCGAAACAGTCGATTTTAAACGCTTCTCTTAGGAATAAACTCCGGATAACATGCAGTCGCCATAGACACCAAACTCGAGTTATCTTAGGTTAGCCAATGGATTCGCCGCGCTCCCTTTATAAAACCTCGTGAAAACGCATTCAAGCCAGAGTTTGTAGTGATAAAGCGGTTTCTGCCCCTTTCCGATTTTTTAATAAAAAAAATGAAACTCTCTATTGAATAGTATGATTTAGTAATTATTATTAGGACTATTATTATACGGTATTGTAACCGGGATTTCGTAAATTTCCCAAGTTTCAAATCAATATGGCATATCATCAAGGTTGAATGATACAACGGCAGAAGGGGATGCTGTGTTAAAAATGAGATGTTCTCCTCTCTGAAAATAACAGAGGTACTTTATACAGTTTTATGCACAAAGATGGATTCCTGGGGGTTAGAACGGGAAGGTTTTTCCGAAAGGATGCCAAAACCATCGAAATATCAGATTTGAGACAATCCGGTTTATAGATAACTAAGCTCAATTGAAGACGTAGAGCAGCTCCACTTTTTTTCTGTATTCTGATTTTCACTTTTTCCTAAAAAGAAAAAAAAAATTTCTATCGTTTAAGTACAGGAACCGGGTCAGCAATGACTATATAGAGATAGATATAATGGAAAATAAGCTGTACTTTTGTATTACACGATGCAAGAATCGTCCTTCTTTCTTTTGAAACTGGAGCTGCCTTATTCTTGCGCCCGCGTCTTCAATTGAAATAGAACGTTGTTTAAAACGCAAATAAACTCGTCTTTCAAACTGTAATGGGAATACATATAAATGTGGAGGATGTTGCATACCACATTTATTTCGCATTGCAAATATTTAAAAAATATTCTAGTCAAGTGGAGCCATTTTTCTTCAAACAACCCTTTATCATCGTGACTGAGACTTTTCTAACAAAGCACGACTCCTCTGCCTTTTATGCACCTGATGTACAAAGCAATTATTAATCAGTATTTAGTTAACCACGTCTTCATTCTGTAAATGAATTTGCATTAAACAGATTCTGTGTTTTAAAAAACTTAATTTTGTTATTAATTGTGATCATATTTCAAATTGTAAAATTGCTGTCGTATTTTAAATAATGGACGTGATATTTGATGTGGCGTCTTGTCCATAAACTTTCGTTTTCCCATGTACAAATGGTGTACTTCAAATCTGGAAATGGAAGGATTTCTTTTTTTAAGCCTTTCTCACAAAATAGAAATTTTTAATTCATAAAAGGCATCGGCATATAGCTATAAAAGACAGAACAATTGATAATCTTTTTCTACAAAATCAAATAAATTATTTTCTTTAGGTAATTGATGTAACAGTTAATTCAAACATATCAAATTATCAAATGGTTCAAAAAGGGGGGGGGGAGGTTTCAAAAACATAAAATCGTGTTTTTGTGTTTCTTTAATTGTTCTCCTTTGGCCCCCACGCTGTTGATTAACCCGTTAAGAAGTTTACCGGAACTCGGAGCATATTTTAAGGAATTTCAACTGGTGGGGCAAATTAATTTTTGCAGAAAGTAGACCCCAGAAGTTAATGAAAACTTGGTATTTAAAATATCAATTTTAAACTAATTTAATAAACTTAGTTTAAAATTATATGTTCTGTAAAAAGTTAATTAAAAAGTTTTTTTTTTTTTATCTAATTCAAGAAATTTTCTAACGATTCATAAAAGGATGTTTTATTTGCTGTCATAAGGCAAAATTTTATTTAAATATTATTAAATTTAATTCGTTAATTCAATTTAATAATTATTAATTATCAAAAGAATAAAGTCCATATACATCTAAATATGTACACTTAAGTAAACTTTAGACAAGTACCCGACCATATTACAAACAAAATGTTCATTAATACATTAATAAGTAGACATTACATTAATAAGTAGCATTTACTTCATAAGATGAACAATAATATTCTATATATTTATATTCTGAAAATATTATGTTTTATAGCACAAAAATGTAGAAAAATAAGTAGTTTTAAGTTTTTAAAAAACTTTATCATATCAGTGTATTGTAATATACATTAGCTAAGGTTAGACATAATAATTTCTTAAAACTTGTTGTCATTGGTGAAAAATGCTTTTACATACTGTCAGTCCTTGCAAGCACGTAGCCAGGATTTTGCTAAGGAGGGAAGGGGGGGTCCAACAGTTGCTACGATTGGGGGGGGGGGGGTAGTTTCTTCCCCAGCTTTGACATTTAGAGCAAATTTTAATTAAAATTTTAAATTAAAAAAAATTGAACTATAAATGAAATTGTATGTTTTCCCTTCAGTATGAGTATTTGAGTTTCCCCTTAAAATGCAAATCGTATGTTTTAAGGATTAAAACATTTCATTTTTCGTTGTTGTATTAACATAATCACAACAAAAATAGAAAATATTAATAAAAAAGTTATATAAATTTTTTCTGACAATAACGATTTCCCGTCTTTTTTTCTGGTAGAAATATATGAGTTTGGTGCACTTGCTTTGCTCCCCAATATTCTTTCATTAGCAAATATTTTTAATATTTCGCTCGGGGCAGTTATTTTACATTTTGAGAACAGCGCAACTGTTTTGTCACTCTTACATCAACTGTTTTTCTGTCTCGCAAAAAGATCTTTCCGATATTTATTGTAACTAAATAAACTTGATTCGTCTAATTTAACAAAACAACAAAATATTTTACAATAAAAGTTCGTAAATATGACTTTATGCCTCAATGTCTAGTTTTAAGCTATTTACCTTTTACATTTTTAACAAATAAATATTTGAAATTATGTTTATTTTAGCTACTTAAAGTAATAAATTTTATAAATAGTTTTCAAATTAAAATTTTTCTGCTTTTAAAAAACATAAAGTGTTAGTAATATAAAAAATATATACAATTTTTGACATGAGCCTGAGTTTATTGAGTACAAGAAAAGTTAAATTGGATAATGTTTTGGATAAATATAAATAATCAATTTAAATATTAGTAAAATGAAATAAATAATAAATTGTTGAATATATAAATATTCAATTGATTCAATAAAACTATTAGAAATTTTTATTTTATGTAAAACGCATTTTCTAGTATTTACACTAATTCGATGCATTGAAATTTCATTTATTATAAGTAATTTATATGTTGTTCAAGATTAAAATGATCTTAGACTTAGTTTCTATACATAAACATTCTTAGTGTTATTGACTTAACAATGTATAGAAAAACAAACATTTTAATTAGTCACTGCCAATTGATTAGTATAATTACAAAAGTCCATTTCATTAGGAAAGATATGGTATGACGTTTAGAATACAGAAATATTTACTTACTTGCAAAACAGTAAAATATGCTGATAGAAAAAACCTCCTACATTTGTTTAAACTAAAAAAATGCTTCCTAAATTTACCGTCTGTACTCTGAAATAACTAGTCGTGAAATAGAGCTGTAAGCTGTTCTACCTCTCTTCATTCTCTTTGTCGATATACTCCCCTACGACTCTCCGGACCTTAGAGCTCGGGACAATGCATTTGTAGTGTAGGGTTCATTCCAAAACCTGTAGGACCTGCCTCCACAAGCATAGAACGACAATACCCTTGTCACAATGGAGAGAGCATCTATCAGCCAAAACGGCTATCCAAGGGTCAGTTAATTACAAACAGGTGAGGACGACAGGACCATGAGGACGAAGCGAAGTAGACTATACATTACAATCACTACAATTCCCAGAAAAGCCTTTTTCTTTGACCCTTGACATGTGCTTGCTACAATTTCAACGCGCCTTTTCCGACAAAGTAGACAGTTTCTTTGTAAAAGTGGATATTTGACTAATGATACACACAAGTTGTCTTCCAAAGAAAACTGTTGAAAAAGGTTTGTAAGCGATTCCATTGTCAAACCTACGACAACTCATTGTCCTCCTGTTCCTTTCAAAAAGACCCCCCCCCCCCCCCCAATACCTCCAAGAGCAGTTTAAACACGTTTACGAATAAAGAAGGGGTGAAACTGTCCGCGCTTCCTTTCCAAAGCGGCTCTTTGTAGTAATACACTAATGAATTTAGGTGCAGCCCGGCTGTACTTGCTTTAGTGGCCGATCCGCCACTGGCGTGTTTTAGGGATAACTTGTTGAAGTCATGGAGGTAAGAGTAACAGGAGGGTACGTGTCTTACCTCCCGGCATTGTCGCGATTGAAGTAACTGTAAGGGCGCGTCGGCCATGTTAGATACACCAGAAAAAGGGAAGAACTCGGGTAGTGTGCGTGACATTTTTCTTGTTTCTTTCATCTCCTTCAAATTGATGCCATACACTTATGAGTATATACTATCAATTTTATAACTACGTCTTTTTTATCTAAGAAATTTTAAATTTCAGCATGAAAACAATTTTGGTTTATTTTAAACTCTAGATTTTTATAAACTTTTAAGAATTAAAAGTATGAGTTCAAACTAAAAACTTTAAAAATAATATAAGTTTTTTTTTTATTGAAGAAATTGGGGTGCATATCAAAAAATAACATTTGTAAAACGTTACGGTAAACGTTAACTAAAAGTAAAGGTTTCATAAAAACCTTCTCTTACAGTAAAAATTTATATTTTATATATATGCTATAATAGTTTCCATTTCTTTAAACAATCAAAATGGACAATTATAACTTTATTAAACCAATATTCAACTACTTAATTATGGTAATTGTTTATATATTAGTTTAATTAAAACTGAAATTAACAATATTGTAAAAAAAAAAAAACAGAAAAACTTTTAAATTGGTAGAACGTTTGAAAAACTGTCTTGCAGATTCTTTCTTTACATAAAGGTTTTTCCAGTAATAAACCAAGTGAACCTTGAATTATTGATGGAATATATAAGGTGAACAACATCTATGCAATTGAATTCAATTAATAACATCAGAAGCTTTTGACATAATGGCAAATTTATAATTTTTTTCATATTCAATTTTTAATATATCTGGCAAAAAAACCATATCGTACTCTTTACAAACAAAAACAATTACAAATTGAAACAAAAATTTAATGATATTACGAGCTTTTCTTCATACATATAGATTTTACAAATGATAAGTTGTCGGAATTGTCTAGGATAAACAACAGCAATGCAAGGATAGCATTTTAAAGTACACTCAACTTCTTTATTATAAAACCTTTAATGAAATAATTTCTAATCTTTTTGTATTCGTTTCATAAAACCACAAATTAAAACATTATCGTTCATCTACTAAAAAATCGTATTTCATGTTAAATGATGATATACTGTGTTGTTAATTTAAACTAAAAACATAGAAATATTTAACAGAAAATATGGAAAGCCAGGCATATTTCCGTTATGAACCTTGTGACATTTTTTATTTTAATGCTTTCATAAATTTGTTTTAAAAAATGTTAACTCGCATAAATAGTTTGCGCAACAAAACAGATTTTTAATCTGAGATTTTTATTAAATTCAATATATTTTATAAACTTTCTTTTAAGTTGCATACATTATGGAGTAAAGTTTGTCACACCATATGTAAACGTCTCAAAAGTAAATATGGCCAACTCAAATTAATCAAATCGCTTTGCTGTACATAGAACATGTAATTTAGTACTAATTTATAAATATACGGAATTTGCTAATTAGTAGTAATAAGTAAAGTGCTTTTGATCATTTATTAAAAAAAAACTTAAGTAATAAAACTTGCTCAATCTCAATTTACCCCGCAGTACAACTTCAGTCGTGAAAGTAAGTCCCAGTAATCTGAATCACAAAGCTCAGCCAAATTTATAAATCATAAGAAATTTGTAACAATCAATTTCAAAATTCAGATTTTGTAACGTTTAGGAAATCAGTTTATAATGTAATATTCTCCATAGTAATCGCAACAAACAAAAAAATTGCTTTAAGAATGTAAAAGCGGACTTCCTTATAAAAAATTAAACTTGGGGTCTTCTTAAAAATGCTATTTGTACAATTGAAAGCTACACAAAACCCCATGCTGCCCAAATAACCAAAAATATCGTTAAAATAATATAAAACTCAGCGCGTTAAACTGGTCGAAATAGTATTTCTTGGTGTAGCAAAGATGGCGCCGCGGTTACAGCGAAAGCTTTAAAGCATTCGTCCAATGCTCTCTCCTGTTACTCTTACCTCCATGGTCGAAATAGTATTTCTTGGTGTAGCAAAGATGGCGCCGCGGTTACAGCGAAAGCTTCAAAGCATTCGTCCAATGCTCTCTCCTGTTACTCTTACCTCCATGGTTGAAATTGACAAGAACGATAGAGAGTAGCATATGGCACAAAAAAAAAATCTTGACCTGAAGGGGGGGGGGGGGGGGGGTCCGGACCCCTGGCTACGTCCTTGAATGAGGCAATTCTCAGTCCTGAACAAAAGGATTTTTGGGGATGGGTAAAAGGCAGTGGTAAAAGCTAGACGGGGGAGGGGTGTGAAAGATTTTCTCCCTTGCGGCGAAATATGGCCTTTTCACTGGAAGAGACATCTGTCTCTGTCCATTCTTTCCTATGCTACAACTTCAAGTTTATGTTTTTACTATGGAAAATGGATAGAACAAAAAAAAAGTCCGGTGGGGCAATTCTGTATGACTGGTGGGGCATTTCTACACACTGGTGGGGAAAAATCCCCACCAACTCTATGTTAAAATAGGCCCTGCCGGAACTCCAACCCGCGACCTATTGTTCAGAAGAACCGCACGCTACCGACTAAGCTATAAAGATACGTTCTAGATATTGGAAATATTTTTTTAAAACGTTTCTTTAGGTTATACTTTTAAAATTAAATTCCCATCGTGTTTTGTTGTTATAGCATAAAAAGAAAAATCATTTTCCCCGCGGGGTCTCGAACCCGTCAATTACTCTTCCCCGCATTTTACTAACTAAGCTCCTATTTTTAAAGCTATTTTTTGATGCAATATTTCTAAAATTCTTAAAATCATTTTTTTTTTAAATATAAATGGAATTTGACAAATCCGAGCCTTAGGTGTACATCTTAAGAGTAAGTAGTTTTTTTTACGATCCATGAACAAACTCTTTCTTTTCATATTACAAATAATATTAGTTTTAAAAATAAATTGATTTCATATAAATGTCACTCTAAAATCAGACAAAATAAAAACATGGTTGGGAATGAATTAGAGCTCCACGGACCACTTTGAACCCTTATGGACCAGTAAGGGTCCTTTAAAGTGCTGCGAATTTTTGCGAACTTTTTGTGAAATGTATTTCTTTTTTATAACTAAAGAAAAAGAAATCTGAATACGAAATTTAAGTTTTATTTGCAATAATAAAAGAAAGCGCTTGTTGTTTGCGGATTTTAATGCACTCGATTACGTTGACTGCTGCAACATGAGATGAATTTCCCTGTTCAAATATATTATAAGGTGTAATACATTTCAGAGACTCCTAATCACATGTCAAGGTGCTGGAGAAGTGTTGGCGGATCCTTTGCCAATTTTACTCTTCATTTCGAACTTCGGAAAGTTTAATAACATAGTTCCTCTTTCAGCGTGACGTAAGTTAGGGATATTTCATATTTGCACTTTAATGATGTGGTGTAAATAATATTTTGAATATAAATAGAAGTCTTTTGCCTTGTGAAAATAGACATGACCTATTTATTTATTCTGCATCTCTGTAGGTTTCCACTTGAATCCAGTATTTTAAATCATTATGGAAGAGAGATAAAATCGTTCTCTAGCATTATTTTCGAGAAGTGAAGGTTACACGTGTTGCCATTTAGTATATGAAACTAACGGATGCTTCATTTTCATCAAAGCTTGAGTAAACACACAATTCGAACCTTTCGTCTTCATTCGTATCAAATGTGTCATTCGTCTTAATAAGGAGGATTCAATCGTAATTAAAACGAGTCACAATTAAATCGAATCACAAGTAAAACGATTCAATCACGAATGTCATAGACATTACGCACTACGGAGAAATGTACCAATGAAATTGGTTAATCCTGAGAGTAACACTCTAGGCCTCCGAGGTGTCCCGAGAAACTCCCATCTCCATTTGGCATCTCACCTTCTCCGGAATTCCTCAAGGAGTCACCGTCGCTCTTTTTCCACAGAGATTCAATGTCATGTTTGAAAGACGTTTTAAAAATTGTCTGGAAACAACGTGTCAATGGAAGGGTTCGAGATATAAATACGCGGGAGGGTGTACAATCTTTTATTGCACAGATAAGTTGTATTTTTACGGGGATGGTCATTAATGTTAAATATATTCAATTTAAAATTATGAATTTTTTTTCAATAAGCATTTTTTAATTCATTCTGGTCATTACAATTACAAATTTAGAATTATATTTAGTTTAATATATGACTTATATTACAACCTTTTAAATAGATAATTACCATATCTAAACATTTATTCTCAAGGAGGATATGGAGAATTACATTTGAAATATTTCCAGTTTTAAAATTCCTGAGGTGACTCTCCTCAATTCAGCTGGAATAACATATGTGGATTTTACAACACATTTCTCATTCATTTCTCACGAATCATTCATTGTTCAGCATTTCTCCCCTTATTAGTTGAGTTGGCGTGATTGCGCAAAGAATGGGAATTGATATGTGTAAAATCTTGAAATGAAGCAAAACAAAGGTGGAGGCCCACTGTGCCAGGCAGAGCAGTTTGCTTCTCTTCCATAGGTGGGCGATGTTTTTTTCTTTTTGTTGTTGACAACCGATTCCTATTTGATATACTTTGATTCCTATAATAGTCACACTGCTGAAATGACGACTCGCGTAAAGCAATTCTGGCCGTTCTCCGACGCAGCCACACCCAACTTTTCGGGGAATTTGATTAATATGAGAAACGACACATTTATAATCAAGGAACGAAAGTATTTTTTATTAGTCATTTTAATATACTTATATAAAACAAAACAAAACATTATAAATTGTTATTGTAATTTTCAAAGTGAAAGTTATTTATCTTTTGCGCATACAAGAGAAAAATTTAATAACTGTGGCATCAAATTTATTTTTTCATTTAAAAAAAATTGCACTATAAATACATTTAAACGCGAACTTATTTCGTGTATTTTTTGCTCGAGACATTTAAATTAAAACTGTTTCGCACAGACGGAATGCGGGAAATAAAATTAAAATAGTGAAGGAAAACACCGGATATTAAGATTTAAAAAACTAAAAAAAAAACCTCGTCGTTAAAGTGAGTGAACTTTTTTTGCCAACTTTGTCAAAAATAGGTCTTTTATGACATCACAATTTCTTGAGAGTTTGTAGGAAAATGTCCATCCACAACGGAAAGGGCCGCGTGTCTCCTGCAATAGAAGGAAAGGCGGCTGTGTCGGAGTACGGCCAGAAGAGTTTTTAATTCAACCCTCATTTCTGCAGATGGCAGAAATAGGAATTGGGTACCAACGTAAACCTTGGCAAAAGAGAATAATTAACAAGTTGTTCCATCCGACATCTCGGTACCCTATCCACGCTTCGCATCTGCTTTGCTTTATAGTAATATTTTGCACATATCCGTACCTGATTTATAGAAGGATATCACGTTTATGTCAATTGTTCTATTTGTCATTAAGTTGTCTCAAAAACCGCATTTTTTTTAAAGCAGTGTTTCTATCCCCTCCCCTTGTAGTTGATTTTAAAGAAGTTTCACATCAGCATGGTTCGTGAAAAACTTGCAATTTTGGTGGCTTTTCTTGTTCTCCGGTATTTTCCTTGTACACTTTTAGTTTGTATGTGGAGGGGGGTGGGGGGGGTAGTAGTTTTCGCGTAGCTTCGAATAAGAGTAGTTTTCGCTCCAAGAGCTAATGTATAGTTGGAACACGCATCGTAAAAAAAGTAACTTTTATTATTTTTAATAGAGATAGATAGCTTCAAAAAAAATATCTCAAAGCTTTAGATTTGAAGAATGTTTCAAGCTGGTTTAATTTTACAAAAGTTATGACAAGTAATTTTTTAACTGAGGAAATAGCTGTCATTGTTGAGAAAACTGGAGATCCACGGAAGCCCAAACGTGCGGATTGTAATTAATTATACGATGTTGTTAACAGCCGGCAATTTCCTGCTCGCGTAGCTCAGTTTTTAAACTACTAAATAGGTTTGAGTAAAGGCGCTCGCGTGGGAACAACAGAAACCAGTTAGTCTACCACAGCAAAAAGTCGGCATAAAACATTTATCAAAATTGTGAAATTGAAGGTTTTATAAAGGCTACTAAGACAAAAACAAAAAACTTTTTTTTAAGTTTTTAATTTTCCTTAATAATACCTACAATTTCACCATTCTGGTGGAGGTTTTGTGTTGTCTTCTTTTACTGTGAT
Organism: Troglohyphantes excavatus; assembly: GCA_963932185.1. Lineage (NCBI taxonomy): Eukaryota > Metazoa > Arthropoda > Arachnida > Araneae > Linyphiidae > Troglohyphantes > Troglohyphantes excavatus. The sequence goes on from OZ010674.1 coordinate 1,734,875, forward strand.
TCAAGACCCGAAGAAAAATCTCCCGTTGGGTAGCGAAAGATCGGCAACTGGGGCCCTAACATCATCTCGGCGGAATCGTTCCGCGTTGGGATCGATCTCACAGGAAATGACGTTTGACGATATCAATCCCAAGAGTGAGATCTTACGCGGCTCGTGGTTGGTTGTGGGATTGGCTCTTGGGATTGTATTGTGGAATCGTTTTGTAGTGGTTTCGGTCAATTGGTTGGATTTACGTCGCATTACAGCTGCAAATTGGGCCATTGGGACTGTTCTAGGTCTATCTCGAAGGAAAGACCACGGAACGATGCCTCGTATTTTTGAACCATGGTCAGATGACGAGGATGTGCAGTGGAAGTTCTGATGAATAAAAACATTCTTTTATAATTTACAAGTGAAAAAAAATACAATATTACACATTAGATAGTTAAATATAGTTTTTTATAAATATATAATGCAATTATAGTTTTTTATAAATATCTATAACAAAAAAATTGTTATTTATCGTTTATATATTTAGATATTAATAAACTAAGGAATGTCTTCTGCCAGACAGTTTTGTATGGTTACCCTAGTCAATTTTTTTTTTAGTTTTCCTGGGTCTCCGTGGCCGAGCGGTTAAAGGCGTCAGCTGGGAATTCGAATATTCCTGGTCTGGTTCGAACCTTAGCGATGGACTTGACAAAGAAAAGTAAAAAGTAGTGATCTTGTGATCGTAGGATTGCCAGCTTCACTACAAAATACTAGAAAAGTCGTCCAGAACATCCGTAAAAATTAACGGCGTGTATACGGGACTGGTGCACGATAAATCTGATCGGGATCCAAAGTTTCGACATCTATTGAAGGCGTTGGGTGCCAGTTCAGGTGTTTCCTCGTCATCTGACCACGTTCTAAAATAACGAGGTGCATGTATGAATGTGTATGTGTTCCCAGGTCTTTCCTTCGAGATAGACCCCGAACCGTCGCCAATAGCCCACTGTTTAGCTCTAGTGCGACGTTAATTAACAAAAAAAAAAACCAAAAAATCCTTCGGTTTGGCGGAATGGTTGGTTGTTTAAAAAACATTGCACTAGAGCTGTACAATGGGCTATTGGTGACGGTTCGGGGCCTATCTCGAAGGAAAGACCAGGGAACGATGCCCTCGTATTTTTTAACCATGGTCAGATGACGAGGCCAACACCTGAGCTGGCACCCGACGCAACCTCAATTGGCGTTAGGACATCGGACCCCGAACAGATTTATCGTGTAACAGTCCCGTATACTCGCCAGTATAATTTGCTGGATGCTCTGGATGACTTTCTAGTATTTTTGTAGCGAAGCTGGCAATTCACCGATCGCATCTCACTACTTCTGTACTTTTCTTTGTTAAGTCCATCGCACGCGTTCGAACTAGCAATCCTCTGATTACTAGCTAAACTTTATCCAAAAGTTTTGATGGGAATCCATAACTGTGAGCTTGACGTTCTGTCCACTCGAACACTACGGAGCGAGGTGTTACAGATATTTGGTTGGTTTGGTTAGTTAACGTCGTGCTAGAGCTATATTATGGGCTATTGGAGACGGTTCAGGGCCTATGCTTCGTATTTTTGAACCATGGTCAGATGATGATCAGTTATTTCGATACAAAGAAGATAGTCAGAATGATGTTGCGGCATATAATATTATAGTTAGGTTTACCATAATTTATTTTAGTAAAATTCGGAAAGTGTAATAATTCCTTACTAACTACCCTCTTTCCTAAAACAAGCACGGAGTTTGAGTGAGCTCAGATTTGAACTTGAAATAAAAACTGTCCGGACGAAATCCGGTTATATCGTGACCCAAATTTTAGTACAAAAATTATTATCTAATATTTAAAACTGAAACCTGTTGCATATGGTACACACTATTTTGTTCGAAAACATTACAAATTGTGTGATCATTTTCACTTTTGTACGATGTTCTGTTATAACATTTTAACTATTTATAATGTATCGTATTTACTCATTACGCTTAAACATATTGCACACTAAAAACATAATTTTATTTCTTCTGTAACAAATATCATAAAATTCTATTAAAACGCATTAATTAAGGACAATAGTATTATTTTGCAAGTATTTATTATAATATATATAAACAGTTCCATAATAAAATAACATATATTCACGAAGTATTCCAATTTTTTTTACTAAATACATAATTATTTTAAATCAAAAATTAATTTCCGTATCTACTAATTTTCATTTAAGTAATTTTGATTTTTTTTTAATATTGATCCAGATATAATATAAATGTTATTTTTTTTTTCAAAATTTACTTAAGTATTTCTTTCATTTGTAATAGGTTTTTTTTAAAAAAATGTTTCTTTTATTGTACCTTGTACATAGCTAAATATTAAATTTATTAACTATGTTATATCTTCCTGATTAAAATGTATTTCTTCTCAATGCATAAAAAGAGGCATTTTATGCCACAAAATAAAAAAATATATATTTTTCAAACTTAGGTCACCGGCAACGCCGGGCTACATGACTAAGTTGAAAATGATTCATCTAAAAATGAACAGAATAATGAAAACTACAAAAGATAGCTTTTAGCTTGAAATCTCGATGGAAATCTCTTGGATTTTCTCGAATCTCGATCCCACCTAGTCGGAAATCTGTTGGAAACGATCCCACCTACTGTTGGAAAAGATCCCACCTTGTCAATGAATCGTGGGATCTATCTCAACCGAGACATCGTATTGACCATGCGCAGTGAAAGAAAGTGACTTATTTGCGGTCGTTCTCAAACACTTGACCTATCGTGAAAGGGCTTTTATTGAGATTGCGATAAGAAAAGCGCGCGAAAACGATCTCGCATTCGAAGTCACTTTACAATCCCAACTCTTTCTGTCGGCATCTCAAAGGAAATATCACGTGACCTTTCGATTCCAACAGAAGGTCTTGACATCTCGAGATGATGCTAGGGCCCCTGGGGCTCTAGCATCATCTCCGCGGAATCGTTCCACGTTGGGATCGATCTCACAGGAAGTGACGTTTGACGATATCAATCCCAAGAGTGAGATCTTACGCGGCTCGTCGTTGGTTGTGGGATTTGCTCTTGGGATTGAATTGTGGAATCGTTTTGTAGTGGTTTCGGTCAATTGGTTGGATTTACGTCGCATTACAGCTGCAAATTGGGCCATTGGGACTGTTCTAGGTCTATCTCGAAGGAAAGACCAGGGAACGATGCCTCGTATTTTTGAACCATGGTCAGATGACGAGGATGTGCAGTGGCAGTTCTGATGAATAAAAACATTCTTTTATAATTTACAAGTGAAAAAAAATACAATATTACACATTAGATAGTAAAATATAGTTTTTTATAAATATATAATGCAATTATAGTTTTTTATAAATATCTATAACAAAAAATTTGTTATTTATCGTTTATATATTTAGATATTAATAAGCTAAGAAATGTCTTCTGCCAGACAGTTTTGTATGGTTACCCTAGTCAATTTTTTTTTTTAGTTTTCCTGGGTCTCCGTGGTCGAGCGATTAAAGGCGTCAGCTGGGAATTCGAATATTCCTGGTTCGAACCTTAGCGATGGACTTGACAAAGAAAAGTAAAAAGTAGTGATCTATTGAAGGCGTTGGGTGCCAGTTCAGGTGTTTCCTCGTCATCTGACCACGTTCTAAAATAGCGAGGTGCATGTATGAATGTGTATGTGTTCCCAGGTCTTTCCTTCGAGATAGACCCCGAACCGTCGCCAATAGCCCACTGTTTAGCTCTAGTGCGACGTTAATTAACAAAAAAAAAACCAAAAAATCCTTCGGTTTTGGCGGAATGGTTGGTTGTTTAAAAAACATTGCACTAGAGCTGTACAGTGGGCTCTTCTTGATATCTCGAGATGATGCTAGAGCCCCTGGGGCCCTAGCATCATCTCGGAATGTCAAGACTTTCTGTTGGAATCGAAAGGTCACGTGATATTTCCTTTGAGATGCCGACAGAAAGAGTTGGGATTGTAAAGTGACTTCGAATGTGAGATCGTTTTCGCGCGCTTTTCTTATCGCAATCTCAATAAAAGGCCTTTCACGATAGGTCAAGTGTTTGATGACGACCGGAAATACGTCACTTTCTTTCACTGCGCATGGTCAATACGATGTCTCGATTGAGATAGATCCCACAATTCAATGACTATGTGGGATCTTTTCCAACAGTAGGTGGGATCGTTTCCAACAGATTTCCGACTAGGTGGGATCGAGATTCGAGAAAATCCAAGAGATTTCCATCGAGATTTCAAGTTAAAAGCTATCTTTTGTAGTTTTAATTATTCTGTTCATTTTTAGATGAATCATTTTCAACTTAGTCATGTAGCCCGGCGTTGCCGATGACCTAAGTTTGAAAAATATATATATTTTTATTTTGTGGCATAAAATGCCTCTTTTTATGCATTGAGAAGAAATACATTTTAATCAGGAAGATATAACATAGTTAATAAATTTCATATTTAGCTATGTACAAGGTACAATAAAAGAAACATTTAAAAAAAAAAAACCTAATACAAATGAAAGAAATACTTAAGTAAATTTTGAAAAAAAAAATAACATTTATATTATATCTGGATCAATATTAAAAAAAAAATCAAAATTACTTAAACAAAAATTAGTAGATACGGAAATTAATTTTTGATTTAAAATAATTATGTATTTAGTAAAAAAAATCGGAATACTTCGTGAATATATGTTATTTTATTATGGAACTGTTTATATATATAATAATAAATACTTGCAAAATAATACTATTGTCCTTAATTAATGCGTTTTAATAGAATTTTATGATATTTGTTACAGAAGAAATAAAATTATGTTTTTAGTGTGCAATATGTTTAAGCGTAATGAGTAAATACGATACATTATAAATAGTTTAAATATTATAACAGAACATCGTACAAAAGTGAAAATGATCTAACAATTTGTAATGTTTTCGAACAAAATAGTAATAAATAGTAATAGTGTGTACCATATGCAACAGGTTTCAGTTTTAAATATTAGAAAATAATTTTTGTACTAATATTTGGGTCACGATACAACCGGATTTCGTCCGGACAGTTTTTATTTCAAGTTCACTTCTGAGCTCACTCAAACTCCGTGCTTGTTTTAGGAAAGAGAGTAGTTAGTAAGGAATTATTACACTTTCCGAATTTTACTAAAATAAATTATCGTAAACCTAACTATAATATTATATGCCGCAACATCATTCTGACTATCTTCTTTGTATCGAAATAACTGATCATCATCTGACCATAGTTCAAAAATACGAAGCATAGGCCCTGAACCGTCGCCAATAGCCCATAATATAGCTCTAGCGCTACGTTAACTAACCAAACCAACCAAATATCTGTAACACCCCGCTCCGTAGTGTTCGAGTGGACAGAACGTCAAGCTCACAGTTATGGATTCCCATCAAAACTTTTGGATAAATTTTAGCTAGTAATCAGAGGATTGCTAGTTCGAACGCGTGCGATGGACTTAACAAAGAAAAGTAAAGAAGTAGTGAGATGCGATCGGTGAATTAATTGCAAGCTTCGTTACAAAAATACTAGAAAGTCATCCAGAGCATCCAGCAAATTATACTGGAGAGTATACGGGACTGTTACACGATAAATATGATCGGGGGTCCGATGTCCTGACGCCAATTGAGGTTGCGTCGGGTGCCAGCTCAGGTGTTGGCCTCGTCATCTGACCATGGTTAAAAACTACGAGGGCATCGTTCCCTGGTATTTCCTTCGAGATAGGCCCCGAACCTTCACCAATAGCCCACTGTACAGCTCTAGTGCAATGTTTTTTAAACAACCAACCATTCCGCCAAAACCGAAGGATTTTTTGGGTTTTTTTTTTGTTAATTAACGTCGCACTAGAGCTAAACAGTGGGCTATTGGCGACGGTTCGGGGTCTATCTCGAAGGAAAGACCTGGGAACACATACACATTCATACATGCACCTCGCTATTTTAGAACGTGGTCAGATGACGAGGAAACACCTGAACTGGCACCCAACGCCTTCAATAGATGTCGAAACTTTGGATCCCGATCAGATTTATCGTGCACCAGTCCCGTATACACGCCGTTAATTTTTAAGGATGTTCTGGACGACTTTTCTAGTATTTTGTAGTGAAGCTGGCAATCCTACGATCACAAGATCACTACTTTTTACTTTTCTTTGTCAAGTCCATCGCTAAGGTTCGAACCAGGAATATTCGAATTCCCAGCTGACGCATTTAACCGCTCGGCCACGGAGACCCAGGAAAAACCCCCAAAAAAAATTGACTAGGGTAACCATACAAAACTGTCTAGCAGAAGACATTCCTTAGTTTATTAATATCTAAATATATAAACGATAAATAACAAATTTTTTGCTATAGATATTTATAAAAAACTATAATTGCATTATATATTTATAAAAAACTATATTTTACTATCTAGTGTGTAATATTGTATTTTTTTTCACTTGTAAATTATAAAAGAATGTTTTTATTCATCAGAACTACCACTGCACATCCTCGTCATCTGACCATGGTTCAAAAATACGAGGCATCGTTCCCTGGTCTTTCCTTCGAGATAGACCTAGAACAGTCCCAATGGCCCAATTTGCAGCTGTAATGCGACGTAAATCCAACCAATTGACCAAAACCACTGCAAAACGATTCCACAATACAATCCCAAGAGTCAATCCCACAACCAACCACGAGCCGCGTAAGATCTCACTCTTGGGATTGATATCGTCAAACGTCACTTCCTGTGAGATCGATTCCAACGTGGAACGATTCCGCCGAGATGATGCTAGAGCCCCTGGGGCCCTAGCAGATATCAAGACTTTCTGTTGGAATCGAAAGGTCACGTGATATTTCCTTTGAGATGCCGACCGAAAGAGTTGGGATTGTAAAGTGACTTCGAATGCGAGATCGTTTTCGCGCGCTTTTCTTATCGCAATCTCAATAAAATGCCTTTCACGATATTTTAAGTGTTTCATGACGACCGGAAATGCGTCACTTTCTTTCACTGCGCATGGTCAATACGATGTCTCGGTTGAGATAGTTCCCACGATTCAATGACTAGGTGGGATCTTTTCCAACAGTAGGTGGGATCGTTTCCAACAGATATCTGACTAGGTGGGATCGAGATTCGAGAAAATCCAAGAGATTTCCATCGAGATTTCAAGCTAAAAGCTATCTTTTGTAGTTTTCATTATTCTGTTCATTTTTAAATGAATCATTTTCAACTTAGTCATGCAGCCCGGCGTTGCCGATGACCTAAGTTTGAAATATATATATATTTTTTATTTTGTAGCATAAAATGCCTCTTTTTATGCATTGAGAAGAAATACATTTTAATCAGGAAGATATAACATAGTTAATAAATTTAATATTTAGCTATGTACAAGGTACAGCCGCGGAAAAAAACAACGAACCACCGATGATTATTTCGTTAATTTTTATAGTAGAGTCAAACTTAATATACCATTTTGTAGGGAATAAAGTATACTACACATTGATATACAAGAAAATTGCATAGGGGACTATCTTCATATTAAAATCCGCACCAACTTTAAAATTTCCAATAGCAACACCCATTTTTGATTTAATATTTAGAATCTATCAAAATTTATCGTTGAATATCAATTTGCAGGTCATTTGGTTAATTAGTTTTTTAATTATGAATATCGAAAGTTTAGAACTCGTAATGTTAAATGAATTTCTTAAACTTTTAATCATATCTTTCGAAATAATATTTTTAGTAAGCTGATATTTTTATCTGTGTTACTTCTAAACAACCCAAATAAAATACATTAACTTTCATTACTTATATGTATATTTTTTAATTTTATTTAAATTAGGATATTAATATTCATAAAATTTATGAATAGCAACCATGCTATATTTTCATAGTGATGGATTCAGAAAAACGTTTTATATGCATATCTAAAATTTCATGATTTTCCTCTTTGTAGTTTTTCGGCTATATTAAAATGTGCCTCAAATGATCATTTAAGGGGTCATACACAATTTTAAAATCTGTAGAACTTAATAGAAATCTACTAATTTTGAGAATTAAAAGCGCTGTGATCGCGTTGGCATAAAATTCTAAATTCTTATATAAAGGCGAGGGGTATACGGGAGTAGAGAATGAATGACCACGGGAAAAGAAGAACCACGGCTAACGCCGAAACATTTTCTACCAGCGTACTTCATTTCGAAGCCTCACTAATACTTTGTCCAATGTGGAAGTAGCTCCTCAAATAAGATAGATACATATCGTCTAATATCTCTGCATATAAATGTAGGAAATTAACGAAAATTTATATTTAGATTATTTTGAGGGCAGGGAACATTTCTGCACTATCAAAAGTAGGTGTTGCTATTGAAAATTTTAAAGTTGGTGCGGATTCGAGTATGAAGATAGTCCCCTATGCAAATATTTTGTATATCAATGCATAGTAGACTTTATTCCCTACAAAATGGTATATTAAGTTTAGTTCTACTATAAAAACTAACGAAATAATCATCGGTGGTTCGTTTTTTTTTTCCGCGGCTGTACAATAAAAGAAATTAAAAAAAAACTATTACAAATAAAAGAAATACTTAAGTAAATTTTGAAAAAAAATAACATTTATATTATATCTGGATCAATATTTAAAAAAAATCAAAATTACTTAAATGAAAATTAGTAGATACGGAAATTAATTTTTGATTTAAAATAATTATGTATTTAGTAAAAAAAAATTGGAATACTTCGTGAATATATGTTATTTTATTATGGAACTGTTTATATATATTATAATAAATACTTGCAAAATAATACTATTGTCCTTAATTAATGCGTTTTAATAGAATTTTATGATATTTGTTACAGAAGATAAAATTATGTTTTTAGTGTGCAATATGTTTAAGCGTAATGAGTAAATACGATACATTATAAATAGTTAAAATATTATTACAGAACATCGTACAAAAGTGAAAATGATCACACAATTTGTAATGTTTTCGAACAAAATAGTGTGTACCATATGCAACAGGTTTCAGTTTCAAATATTAGATAATAATTTTTGTACTAAAATTTGGGTCACGATACAACCGGATTTCGTCCGAACAGTTTTTATTTCAAGTTCACGTCTGAGCTCACTCAAACTCCGTGCTTGTTTTAGGAAAGAGGGTAGTTAGTAAGGAATTATTACACTTTCCGAATTTTCCTAAAATAAATTATGGTAAACCTAACTATAATATAATATGCCGCAACTTCATTCTGACTATCTTCTTTGTATCGAAATAACTGATCATCATCTGACCATGGTTCAAAAATACGAAGCATAGGCCCCGAACCGTCGCCAATAGCCCATAATATAGCTCTAGCGCGACGTTAACTAACCAAACCAACCAAATATCTGTAACACCCCACTCCGTAGTGTTCGAGTGGACAGAACGTCAAGGTCACAGTTATGGATTCCCATCAAAACTTTTGGATAAAGTTTAGCTAGTAATCAGAGGATTGCTAGTTCGAACGCGTGCGATGGACTTAACAAAGAAAAGTAAAGAAGTAGTGAGATGCGATCGGTGAATTGCCAGCTTCGCTACAAAAATACTAGAAAGTCATCCAGAGCATCCAGCAAATTATACTGGCGAGTATACGGGACTGTTACACGATAAATCTGATCGGGGGTCCGATGTCCTGACGCCAATTGAGGTTGCGTCGGGTGCCATCTCAGGTGTTAGCCTCGTCATCTGACCATGGTTAAAAAATACGAGGGCATCGTTCCCTGGTCTTTCCTTCGAGATAGGCCCCGAACCGTCACCAATAGCCCACTGTACAGCTCTAGTGTAATGTTTTTTAAACAACCAACCATTCCGCCAAAACCGAAGGATTTTTTGGTTTTTTTTTTGTTAATTAACGTCGCACTAGAGCTGCACAGTGGGCTATTGGTGACGGTTCGGGCCTATTTCGAAGGAAAGACCCGGGAACGATGATTCGTATTTTTGAACCATGGTCAGATGACGAGGACAACACCTGAGTTGGCACCCAACACCTTCAATTGACGTCGGCACTTTGGATCCCGATCAGATTTATCGTGCAGCAGTCCCGTATACACGCCGTTAATTTTTACGGATGTTCTGGACGACTTTTCTAGTATTTTGTAGTGAAGCTGGCAATCCTACGATCACAAGATCACTACTTTTTACTTTTCTTTGTCAAGTCCATCGCTAAGGTTCGAACCAGGAATATTCGAATTCCCAGCTGACGCCTTTAATCGCTCGGCCACGGAGACCCAGGAAAACTAAAAAAAAAAATTGACTAGGTTAACCATACAAAACTGTCTGGCAGGAAGACATTCCTTAGTTTATTAATATCTAAATATATAAACGATAAATAACAAATTTTTTGTTATAGATATTTATAAAAAACTATAATTGCATTATATATTTATAAAAAACTATATTTTACTATCTAATGTGTAATATTGTATTTTTTTTTCACTTGTAAATTATAAAAGAATGTTTTTATTCATCAGAACTGCCACTGCACATCCTCGTCATCTGACCATGGTTCAAAAATACGAGGCATCGTTCCCTGGTCTTTCCTTCGAGATAGACCTACAACAGTCCCAATGGCCCAATTTGCAGCTGTAATGCGACGTAAATCCAACCAATTGACCGAAACCACTACAAAACGATTCCACAATTCAATCCCAAGAGCAAATCCCACAACCAACGACGAGCCGCGTAAGATCTCACTCTTGGGATTGATATCGTCAAACGTCACTTCCTGTGAGATCGATCCCAACGTGGAACGATTCCGCCGAGATGATGCTAGAGCCCCTGGAACGACTTCCAACACTGGGGGGACCATGCGATGGTTTCTGCCGCCGCCTCGGATTTCGGTCTCACGAAAGAGTTCATTGCAGCATTTGGTGGGCGCATGTTTCTTCAAAAAGGAGCTTGCATTTTTAACAGTGTGTAGAGATTTCGAGAGTTGAATCTACTTCTGTGACACGCGCACACTGAGCTCTCAGAATGCCGAGACCACCCTACTCTTGTTCCAAAAGAGTTCTTTTAAAGCTGCACGAGGGAGGACTCCGGCAGGTGCAACAGGCCGAAAATATTCCGATTCCTTTTCCCTAATTTGAAGCCTCAGAATGCGTGTCCTCGGAGTTCCCCCCATAAAACTAACCGCAATTAATTAAGAGTCGTGGGGCGGGAGGCCGCGTAATTGCTACGGTCGGATAAAACAACGCCCGCCGAGTAGAGTTTCACGACACACAAGAAAAGGGGGGGGGGGAGAGAGAGTGCTCCTCAGATAAGAGACAGGGGCGCACCGGCTCGACTCTCGATTTTCCAGATGAGACACTGCGAAAGATAAACACAACACCCCTTCGTTGAGGTGTGGGCAGAGGTGCGCCTACGGTTGCACTGTTAAAAATGCAGACTCACTTTTTTAACAAAAACTTTCGTCATTTTTGACGAAATCTTTGATTAAATATTTCGTCAAACTCAGAAATTTCATGTTATCGTTTTTTTTTTAGACTAAATTTATTTCGTCAAAAATAAGGAGGATTTCAAATACATATTGACAGGTTGACTCGAGATCTCCCGATCTGTAGTCCAGCGCTCTATCGACCACGCCAGAGTGGCTGGTTTGAAATGCGCGTGTAAGAACCAAAATCACCGGAAAGAAATCTGAGTATAATAGTTTCTTTAAAATGTGAAGATTCTTGTTTCGTTAGAAGTCAAGTGATTCAATGACGAAACAATTGTCAAATGGGACGAAACTAGCTTTGACGATCACAGTAATCAAAATGGAGTGTTATTGCTGAGAGTGCGTAGCGTGATATTTGCGTGTCTCCCGTCCGGACTGAACGGGAAAATATCCTAAAAATGACCCTGCAAGGAAACATCCAGCAGGTCAGAGATATTTTGTTGTTGTCTGGGAGGCCATATGTTGCGTTTGTGTTCAGAGCGGGAAAAAAGGATTCTGATCATTTTTGGATCTGCAACAGAACAAGTTGGAAAGAAAAAGTCTTTTTTTTTAAATACAAGATCACGCCGTTCTCGTTTATTTTAAGGAAAGGGCGTGTTCTCTTGTCCTCTGACCGCGGAGTGCAAAGGGTTAATAATATATATATAGATGTCGATGCTAAGTGCCCAGATGTGGTCAGGGACAAATCACTCAACGTGTAGCACAATTTGAAAGTGTACACTCTCAGAAATAACTCTCATTATTTAGCATTATGGGATCGTCAAGGCTCGTTTTGTCCATTTTGACTATCACTTCGTCATTAAATCACGTGACTTTTGAAGAAACAAGAATCCTCAAGTATTTAAGGAAGAAAATTTAATTAAATTCATTTCAGCTCATTTTTGGTTCTTATACGCACATTGTCAGAATTCAAGCGAGCCTTTTCAGCCGAATGGATACAGCGTTGGACTTTGGACGGAGAGGTCAGCGGTTCGAATCGAAATTTCTATATTTATTTGAAATCGTCCTCATTTTTGACAAAATAAATTTCGTTCAAAAAAAGGGCAAAATGTATTTCATCAGTTTGAAAAAATATTTAATTAGAGCATTTGACACCCGAATGTTTCGTCAAAAACGACAAAGGCTCGCCACATATGAGCATACATTTTTATCAGTGTAGCATATTATCCCAAAAGAAAAAAAACCACAATCATCAGGGGGGGGGGGGGGTTGCTGCCAATTACAATAATTGTTTCTCCCCTCCCACACTTGGGTGCTATGTCGATTCTAATTTGATGATTCCAATAAGCTTTTCACCTCAAAGGCAAGGGGGGGGGGGGGGGGGGGACATGGTTACACGTTCCATAATAATAAGGAAACGAAATATCCACTGGGGGAATAAATGCACATGGGGTAGGGGTGGGGCTCGAAATGCTGCAAAGGTTTAGGACGGAAGTCGCGTATGGACGACATGAACATTCTCATCTGGATGCAGCTATTTTGTAGTTGAGATGCACTCCTTTTTTGTCTGTACAACGCGTGGAACACTTTTATTTTGTGAAAAAGTGCTTCCAGTTTTGAAGGACAACATTTACTTTACAAAATGAAGGTTGCGGGTTAGAAATTAAAAAAAATATATTGGTATATGTATTGTTCCCCATTATATTTCTTAAAACTATTCTATCCTCAAAGAAATAAATTTAACTTGCATAGGATCTTTTACTATCTTTATTCTCTCTCTCCGTGCTGTTTCACGTTGCGGTTTCATTAAAAAATATATATATTTCTTGGAATCTAATTTTAAAGCCTAACTTAGAAAAATGTGTAATATATTCGTATATTCCAAGATTGATATATATGAAACGAGACAACTAGGGTGGAGTTGCAATTGGACACAAGCAGAAGATACGTGTCTTGTTTAAATTTTATTTAACTATAATAAGTATCTTCAATTATTTTTTTAAAAAAACACCATTTTTTTACAGTATTCAAACCATTGAAATCGGTAAAATTGGAAATTGCCAAAAGATGCTAAGCAGTAAAATATCTAAATTTTAACTATATTACTGGCGTTTCATTATTTGTTGTTAAAACTCAAACCCGTAGCAAGCAAGCTGTTGAAAAACAGTTTAAACCAAAAAAATACTTTTGAAATTGCAGATGAATGTCTAGTTTGAATAGTTAAAATTTTAGTATGTCATCTAGAAAAACTCAATTAGACAATAGATTTAAAAAAAATTTTTAAAAAATGTTCTGTTGCAAACTATAGTTTTTGAAATTTTATGGACATGTGTTTTGCTTTTTTTATTGTTATGCCATCCACATATAGGATGCACTAAACACAATAATTAAAAAAAGCAGTTCATTTGTTCATATAAAATGCAATCAATTTTCATTGTCCCGCTTTTTAGTTTTTACTATTTACGAGATAAAAATGTTCTGAAAATACTTGAATATAAATATTTTCTATTATCCATAAAAAGCCCTTTTAATATCCTCTTTCCACCATGCTAATCGGTTTATAGTTGAAGTTCTGCGGACGACCTCGGCGCAGTGACTAAGAGCAGGAGAAATTACATCTGACGTTATTCAATTATTTCGACGATTTTTTTTTTGTGTAAGGAAATGGGGAGAGAGATAAGCAAAGATCATAAAATTAGACTTCAGACCTACTTGACATTGTATCTGCATCGTTATAAATGTGTTTAGTCATTAATGTTTAATGAAGCATTTTTATATTTAAAAACGTAAATAGAGATCGGACGTTTGTCCAAGACAACTGTGTATTTCCTGTTTGTGCCGTAGCTTATTTTAAGCAGAATTTACGAGTGCCCACTTGCTATTTCTCAGCCAGTTCACTTGACGAAAATCCTCTCATTTGGGACCATTTGACGATATAGGCCATGTGCTCCAACAGACGGGTCCTCTTCCCCCCCGCCGCCCCCCCCCCCCCCCCCCCTCGTGTAATCGTGAAAGAGTAAATTTTTAATAAATTTTTCTTTTGCCGAATCAGCTCATTTTTTCCCCCCCAGTTCTATAAAATCACGAAGTCACCCCCTCTCGCATGGTATCGATGACCGTCAAGGTTCGGCGTAGATGCAGAGGCCGTCGTGCGTCAGTTCCGTCTCTACACTAGGACACAATAAATGGTCCCTTCTCTTTTCGAATTGTGCGGCTTGATTACGAAAGGCGCCCACCCAGCCGTGAGTACATGGGCTGAGGTACTTTGTTCTCAATGGGAAACGTCGCACCTGAGGAAACGTCGCAACAGAATTTTCATCTGTGTAATGGACAACTCTGCCAAATTTCATATTCCTTTCATTTTGCATAAATTAATAAATTGCTTAATGGGAATAAAACGGGTTGGGTACCACACATGAGACTGAACGTACTTAATTCTAAATGTGCACGAGGCTGTCTTTTTTCTGTACACCTGGTGTTTACAGAAAGCGAAATCTGTTTTCAGTAAAAATGGAATTTTCCCATTCAAAAGATATACTTTCATGTTTTGTAATGAACGTATATTACAACGCAATGTATATGAAAGTTATGACATAGCTAAAACTCGATCTTCTTTTTCTAAGTCATTATTTATATACCAATAAATCTACGTTTTCCAGATATTATAATTAAAAACGAAATAAATAAGTAATAACTACAAAAATAGACTCGTGATTCGATTCTAGTCCGATAACAGCTGTTATCAACAACACATCTCTCGCTCTTTCAATTGGGGAAGAAATGAACGGAGTCCAGTGTCATCCAATCAAAGGTTTTCTTCACCCAAAGCACAAGGATAAATATTTTACAGGTCAATAATTCATTTAATAATTATTGAAATCAAATAAAACTTACATTATATGAAAGCTGTTGTAGTGGTTTTTAGGATGGTGTATATATACGTTTTATTGCATGTTCATGAAAATGTACCGAGGATATTGGCGTTTCATGATTGATTTCTGTGTCAAGGTCATTCAGATTCAGTAATCTCTCTCAGGAAATTTCAATTTAAAAAATCTATTTTGAGTTTTAATATTTTTTTTATAATGAACTAAATCTATTAAATTACTTGAATATTTGCATCATGTGTATTTATTTATGAAAGAAATTCCTGATGATTAATGTTGGATTTAAATTTACATTTTTACTACCTCAAGTAAAAAAACTTATCTTAAATATAATAATAAACTAGTAGACCACTTAGATATGCTAACTATTCGTGTACTCAACTAAATACTGGTTCCACACTTCAACGATCCTTCAAATCACTTCAGAGCCATTCTTTTTTTGTAAAATACCTCCAGGCAGCGATGTGAAGTATGTAAAAATATAAACGAAACTTCATGAATACACACATACTCGGGTCGGGTGTGATCCTCCACGTCAACGGCCATTGAAGGCGAACAAACAAAACGAATTAAGAAAAGAGGGGGAAAAAATGAATTTTATCTCTTCTCATTAAAGTCGCGCACAGGAGTGCGCAATAAAAACCGATCCAACACTTGGAGAGTTGAATTTCCCGGAACGTCTCCTAATTTTTAATGAAAGCTTCCCCTATCTCTCGCAATAACTATTAAACTGCTTCGGATAGAACATTTAATGGCTGCCCAGATGTTGTTTGAACCGCCCCCCCCCTCCCCCTTCGGAAAGGGTGGATTACTAGCGACACGAAACGTCTTTCTTTTCGGTCAGTGTCGCTTGTGCTAAAACTGCATGTAACACAAATATCGCTTTATCTTACTACCCGCGCACCTTACTTTGGTAGTAAGGCGCGTGGAGAGGAAAGAAGCCTTTACTCGATAACGCATGTGTCGCGTGTGCAGATGGCGCCGTTTTTCCGCTAAGCTATTGTAGCTACATGTAGCCTCGCACGCGTCGTTCAGAAGAGACGTAGCCCATGGAGTATGTGTGTCGATCCGAGGGGAAGGGGTGGCGTTGGAGAGAGCCCACTCTGCCACAGTAGGCACAATCCGTCGAATTCAAACAGGTGCTCATCAGGAGTTATGAGGTTTTCACAAAAGTGTCATTTATTGCAGAAATATGATGGCTATGCCACCCCCGTGTTCGACACGTAGAGTCCCAGAATAGCGCGAAGAGACCCGAGCAGCAAGACAGAGGAAGGCCGATCATCGCCCCCCCCCCCCCCCCCCGGCCCCTTTGGCTAAGGCGGAACGTCTCCATAGGGAGACCCCACTAAGAATACAACTAAGTTCATCATGTAGGCTTTTGTAACGTTTGAATAAATGTGAGCTGTGTATTTGGTTGCATCGTTTCTGCATCCTAGGGCTCTTTGCAGCCCGCATAAGACGTTTCACTTACTACTGCGGCTGTGTTCAGCGCCCACTGTATAGAAAACCGTACTGCACGCGCTTTTAACGTCGCAAACTGAAGACCGGAATTGGCAGAGGAAGGAGAAATCGTAACTCCCGTTAGTCACTACACACTCGTCAACTAAAATCTGAAAAATATTTGACTCAATAAATGTGCACCCGAATACCCTCTGTGGTGAGTTGGACGCCTCCGAACCCTGCGACCGTGTCTCGATAGAGAGGCACATCCTCACCTGTTTTTCGACGTGAATACGTTTTTCCTTACGGGGGTACGAGAGTACGTAAGTCACACAGAGTCGCATAGTGACATTTGTAAAATCCTTATAACTCCCAAGTAAAAACATACTATGAGGATAAATGACATACCATCGTGTAGAAGAAAGTAGGCCGCGCTTACTAGGCTGATTATTAACGTATTTCGCCCTTTGACATTTGTACCACGTGAGGGCAATGTCGCCCTTGGCTACCGTATCGCTTTGGTTTCACCCACATAACTCCACCAAGCAGAATCAACCTATGTGAACAAATGATTTACCATCCTGTACAGGAAGATGAGCCGTGCCAACTAGGTTGGCCATTTATTCGCTTCCCCTTCTGACCTTTGTACCGCGTGGGGCCCAAAAGTATGCACGAACCAAATCTTGCCGTACGAATTTTTTTAAGGTTATGAGAAAGTAATGGTACACACTTGCAAATTTTTCGAATCAGTGGTCCTCTAAATGTCGATAACCACTGCTCGAGTGCGACTTCAATTTGCATCCATGAACCGACCTTTTAGTGCAGCATTGCAATCAAGAAAGGGGGATTTCGTACTCGAGGCAATGGAAGGTGACGAATGACGCAACGAAAACCGACATTCCCAGAGAAGTGACTCGAGGCACTAAACGAAAACTTCCCTCTCTCAAGAAGCCACTTCGAAGTGCGTTTTCCCGATTTTAAGTGAACGACATTCAAAACATCCAGAAATCTTCATTTATCTTATTTATAAACCCGGTCATTTTAATTAACGCGTCTTCCGGAGGTGTTCGTAAGAAGAAATTTCATCACGTATTCATTTCGGGTTCGGGAGAGAGGGGGAAAGGGGGGGGGGGGGGAAGAGGGGGGGAAGCTTTCATCCAATTTATGCTCACTTGTTAAACTGAAGGAGAATGCGTTGGATTTTCTTTCATTTTCACATTTTTTTTTTGTGTGTGTGTTTTTCGACATAATAAGATTTATTTGAAGTTGATGTTTAAATGCAAATGAAATTGAATAATTTTTATATGAAAATATAATACACATGTTCTAAAAATTCATACATTTTTTTGTGATGTATTGTTTTTAAAGAGTCGTGATATCTTTGTATTTCATTATAAGTTTGATTCTTTCTTAGTTTAATCTGTAATTGTGTAAAAGTAGTGCACACCGATTACAGGCGCACAATACACAAGATCAAATTAAAAGCCAACCTTGGCGTATTTTATTTTTTGTTTCGATTAAATTTACTTGAAACACAACATATTTTTAACAAGGTTATTTAATTTGTTGAAAAAAAGGATGTATTGTACTTATATTTTCCAAATCTAAATAAAATTTATTCAGTGACGAATTTTGTTTCAATTCCTACATTCCTGTTTTAAAAATACAAAAGCTTTACTCCTTTATTCAAACTATTCATTTGCTCGCTCACTATTCAATTAGAAATTGCTTTCGAATACAGAAAATAGGATTGGTAGATTTACCGCGTAGAGTGTTTTCCATTGAAAGTCATGTTCTTCCATTTTAAATACGAATTCAAGGGTCTACAATTTAAAAAGAAATTCCTTCTGTTTTAAATGCCACAGGTGTTTATTTTCTTTGTATTAAAACATCGAATATTTAATTTTTCGCTGGGGGGAAGGGAGATTCATTACCAAAGAAGAGAGCTGTCGAGTGGTTATAAAACACATGCGGGCCTTTTGCCGTTCTTTGAACTTCATGTAATGCTGTTAGATAAATACGCTTATTACGCTCGCATTCACTTGATATATTTTTATTTAACAAACCGATCCCTGCTGGAATTAGGAATTGAAAAATACAAAAGCTAGTTCCTCTTTTATTCAAACTATTTTATTGAACTTTAATTTGCTCATACACTAAAACCATTCCATAAGATTTTGAAGATATACGGAAAATGTGAACAGTTGCATTTATGCATCAACATTATCTTATAGGTTTTTGAATCAACATTTGTGTTCTTCCATTCGGTCCCTTTTTATCAAGAATACCAAATTTCTCCATCCTCGAATTCACAAAATAAACCACCTCAAAACGTCCACAGGTGTCTCCGTGTCAAAGTGGAGGGGAGTTTCTTACCCGCTATAGGATGAAGACCAACCACTAACAACGAACAATTAATGATGTGCATGTATCTGGGCTCAATCTGTACGAGTCTATTATTAAAAGTACTATTCTGTGTTACCGAAAGGTAACTTTTCATCATTTTCAGAAATATTTCAAAATATATATGACCCGGCCACAGCTTTTACTAAGAATATGGGCACGCATGTAGCCAGCAAATACTTATAAAAGATAGCATCGCAATCAGAAGTTTCATTACTTTTGGTACCTCACTTATGCATTTAACTCTCCAGCCTAAACGCAAAATGAACACGATATAGAATTCCACTTTAAAAAGAACAGGCACGGTATGTAACTGTTCTATAAAAAGAACGAAATATCAAAAGTTCCCCGAATGCAAAAGGGTTAATATGATTTTCATTAAAACAAAAATGGGCACTTTTAGGGAAGGGATATTTAAACAAAGTTATTTTTTAAAAAAATGCCGCTTTATAAAAAGTCACTTTTCTCAGTGGTAGATCGCAAAAGTGCTGCATGCAGAGTGATGTAGAAAGCAAAGTGATGAATAAAAACAAAATGTTCGTACAACTTGGTTAGACTCGCAGTTTCCACTCGGAAGAATGTTTTTGAACGCCCCTCCGATGTTTTCGATACTTTAATTAGAACAGGATTTATAACTCTAAAAACTCCACGTATTTTTTCGTATGACGTAAAAGCCGATCTGTTGGACCCTTGGTCTCATGAAACTAGACATGCTTAAAATAGTAGTTCGGTAAAACTAAACATAGGAGAAGCGCAGTGCAACGTCACAGGCTGTCGCGCTGAGCGCTTAAAGGCAAAACAAACAGAATTCCGTTGCCTTTCGCTATGCCTGCGTCGCGTTAAAAGGCGGTATTTTGTTTTAAACTCAAAATAAAAACACACGATTAGGCACAAATACAAGTCCAATTATAGTTTTAGTTACATAAGGATTATAAAAACAAAAAATTTCAATAATTTTATTTTTCATATTCGAACAAAAAAAAAATACTGAAAATAGACGATAATGAAACGTAAACTAATGATACATTATTTGTGCACTATTATTTTATATTTGTAACAATAACTTATAACTTTTTGTGTCAAGTTTTGTTTACGAGATACCATCATAGGTTCATTAAACACAAATAATTGAACCTAACAATAATATTGTTACAACTATATTTAAACATTTTTTGAAATCCATCGGCGACTTTGTTGGAATTCTGAAGTTGTAAATCATTATTTAATAGTATAAATATATAAATCGTATTACTTATATTGAATTGCTTGTTTACTAATCCAATAAATATATGCATAAAACTTTAAGCACAAAAAATATTACACATTAATGTATTAAAAAAATGACTTCGATTCTGCAAATATGTTTTCTTGTAAAAGTAGTTTATAATTACACAGGGACGGCTTAAGGCCGAATTTCAGTGGAAAAAGAAAAATTTAGAAGATTTATTCGAAAAATTTTAGTCTACATTAGGATGTTTTTAGATTGATATTTTTTAATTTAATTGTACATTACATTTGAGTAAATTGATAATATTGAGGTATATATGCATTTAATAATTTGATGTTTTTAAAAGAAATTATTAATTACAATTATCTGCCTGATATTTTAATATAAGTACTAATTATGGTAATGTTTTAATCATTCTTAAAGAAAACAAAACAATGAAAAACATTTGTAATTTATATTTAAATATGTGGATATTATTAACATATAAGTATTTTTTTAATTTGAATTTTACGCCGAATAAATCAGATAATATTTATTTTTTAATTGTATAAATATGCAATTAAAACTAAGTAATTTTGATTTAAAAAAATGTCATTGAATTTGTATACGCATTTTTCTTAACATTTAAAATAAGTAGAAAACCCTAAAAAATAACTAAAATGTCCTTAAAATAAACAAAAACAGTAATAAATATATAACTTTATTTTTTAATTATAATTTTAATCAGTATAATTAGTTTCAAGTAATTCTTAAATGAAGTATTAACGATTAACGCATTGGTCGATCGCGAACAAACATGCTAAACCCATGTTAAACGCTGACCCGCGAACGACGTTTCTGCCTTCAGCTTTTCCGAGAAGCCGGTTTGTTTACAAATACGCCCTTCCCCTATAGATTTTGAAAATTCGTATCGCATGTAGCCGAAATGCCAAATGATCGATCTTTTAAATGGCGGGTTTGATGAGAAACACCCGCATAGGAACTACTTGCAACAACACAGCTGCTGACTGCAAAGAAACAATCAATGGAAGTAAGTCAGCAGAATTACTAAGAACTTCAAATTTCATAAAAAACTAAGTGAGCCATCTACTTTTAAACCTAGATAGATCCATCGATGTTCGGATAATGACGTTTATTTTAAATTTTCATACACAGATCTCTCAGTAAGAGAGTCATAACACTGAAAAGCAGCTCAGATACTCTATTCATTTTGAATTGCGAGAGTAGCGTTATTTTGCAAAACCAGATAATTAAAGAAATCAGTTTAAAAAGAATCAGATGGATCAAGATGCGCGTAGGCTGCTGTGCGCCTTTCGCAGTGCAGTAGTCGTGCTACATCTCATAGGTTTGTTATTAAACCAGATATATCCCATAGCTTGGTTGCAAAACTAGATAATCTAAAGAAATTGTCTCTCAAAGTAGTACTTCAGAGTTAACATTGGGTTGAGACCTGTCTGTGTCTATCTAATACCGATTTGTAAAAAAAAAAGATAACATTCTTCCATGAATAACGCCATTAAATAGACTTTCGTTTGTCTTGAAAATGTGTTAAAAGTGATCTAGTGTTCCGAGATAAAAAAAAACCATTGGGACAGAGTTGCAGTGTAAAAAGTCACATCAGCTTCGTGAGTCACGGTTTTTCTCATTACTAAAAGTAACAGGTACAGTATAGTGGAAATCTAGATAGAGAGGAAATGAAAAAATAATCCCCTTTTCGTCTGAACTTGTTGTGATCGAACAATTGAAGAATAACAGACAATAGCAGGGGAGTGGGGCGGGGAATTTTATTTTAACTTGATACCTTTCTTAAAACTTGTGTTCATTGCTGATTGACATTTTCCACCCATATCCTCCTCATACTAATCATCTACCTAGACATATTTTTTTTGCATTAGTGTCTATTATTAAGTATCTGTAATTAATAAAACTTTATAAAATAAGATTAATTTGTTTTAATGTTTCAGTATGCCATAATATGATTGTACTAGTTGTTTGGCCCCCTCGTTGCTAGAAAACATGTTAAATCATATTTTTTTTACGACAATATGTTTCGAGAAACTTCTTCGGAGATCCGGGGAATTTTCTTTCTTTTAAAACCTCGCTTGTTGTGATTCGTCGCGTGTAAAGGCGCAATAAAAGAGATATGCTGTATAAATAATATATGATATTTTTATAAATATATATACTAGTTACTTTTGATGTTTTATTACTTCAATTTAATTCATCAAAAGTTTGTATAATATTTTTATTAAAATACTTTTTACATAAAAGTCAGCCTAATGGCTTAAAAATGTTCATTTGAAATTCATTAGAACAAAAGAATGATACGTTAAACTAAACAAAATAGCAGTGAGAGCACTTTTGCCGCCACTCATGAAAGGAATGACTCGGAATGGAATAAATGAAGAGTTGAAAGGTTTTTATCGAAACCCGAAACCAGCAAAAGAGAAACCCCCAGAAACTTAAGCTACTTTTAATGAACAATTAAAATATTTACTTAATCTTTTAATGTGAAGAATTTTTATGCGTACTTTCCACTAAAACAGTCTTATTAAAATATTTAATTTTTACTATAGCACAGAAGCAGAGTAATGGATTTTATGCAAGCATCATTCTCTAATGAAGTTTAAATAGGGTTTAACCATTAAAACTTACTCAATTGAGTACTTAATGAGACAGATTCTTCTTTAAATCCCGTTCACTTTTGCTTTCTCCCGAGACCGACTTTTCTGTTCCTCGACGTTCATCCCGAACGCATGTGGAAAAAAACCGCACTTTCTCAAATTCCCGATTCAATTCCCTGATTCCTCTCGTCATGATACGCGCGAATGTCCCAACTGTTTAAAAACTTGTAAATGGAGTTTTAAGATGAGAAAAAGAAAAGCTTTCATTTTTTCTCCCCCTCTCAAGATTCATTTTAATAAAAGCTTTCCTTTTATTTGCTCAAGTGTGAGAGGGGGAGGATGTCAAACACTCCTTCAGATTTCGCAAGATAATAAAAGAAAATGCGTGTCCTTGTCAAGTATTTAGCGAGTTGAATATTAATATCACATCCTTTGGGACGAATGATAAATATGACTGATTTTGCTAATCTTATAATTGCCGTTGATATAACTTATTTTATGAATGTCCGTGTAATGTGTTCATTTGAATCGATTGAAATGGCACAAATAACTGTAATATGAGACGTGTTATGCAAAATTCCGCTCTAAGTGAGAGTGGACTTAACGGAGCTTAGCGTAACAGACCTCGTACATAATTTGTAATTTATGCATTTTGAGTAAAAAATTTTTTTTAATAAAAACTCGTCTTATAGAACACTGCGTTAGAAATATTAAAACACAAATACAACGTTAAAACTTCGCAATAAAAATACATAAAATCTAGACCAGCAGAAAGGAAAAGTCAGTGTGCGCAACAAAATGAAAATAAACCCAGAATTGAAAGTGTTGCCAAAAAACAAAAACTATCACATATCGGTGGGTTGGTTTGTTTGGTTTGGTTTGTTAATTAACGTCGCACTAGAGCTGCACAGCGGGCTATTGGCGCCGGTTCGGGGTCAATCTCGAAGGTAAGACCCGGTTGGAGTTAACTATTGTGTGCCAACAAGCGGGAAATACCGGTACAGCAAAGGTTTTATTGACAATCGAATGAATATTGCTGAAAATGTGAAACGCCTCCAAGAAGTCAAATTCGCCTTGAAATTTGGGTTTTTAATTAAGTGTGGGTTAGAAAAAATAAATAGGATTATGTTCCCAAGAGTGCCTGGAAATGGAGGATTTCTTTATTTCTTGTTTTACAGTATGTGCTTGGTGCTTCTTAATACGAAATCTTAAGACTCTTTTTGTTTGACCGATGTATGACATGCCACATGGACATGATATACTATATGTGCCCCAGCTATTTAGGTCGTCAATAAGGTCTTTAAGTTGTATGAAGGGGATTTTAATGATAGGTGAAAAAAATGGAACGTATGTCAAATTTATTGAGAATCTTAGAAATTGTACGGCTGATCTGGGGATAATATGATAATATGGCAAAACAACCAAAGCGTTACAGCGTTCAGATAAATTAGAATTTTTTAGTGGATTTTTAAATTTGTGTAGAGCCTTATCAACACCTTTGAATGAAAAACCTCGACACCCGGCGACAGCTCTTACGTCTCTCTCTGTTCTACATCAGATCCACTCTTATAGTCCAATCAGCAAAGAATGAAAAAAGAGTCAATTCGGAAAAAAAATAGGGGAAAGCTGGAAACAGTTTTAATCGCTTCCAAAAAGTGTTCTGTATGATATATTAATTTTGCACCCCTGTACCACATCGGCGTTGGTCGCCACCTTGGTAAAATGGCGGCCAAAACCAGTTTTATGTAGTTATCTCTTCAGGTATTAATTATAGAGAAAATATTTCAATTACAATATTATTCCCAGAGTAATTTTACACAATAATGCTATTTACACTTTTATTTGCCATTCACCATTTAGACGCTAGAGGCGTTTATAGTGGATATTAAATCACTAAGTGGCACGAATAGTCAAGAAATCTCTTCGATTTGACAGTTATTGCTCTTTATTTTGTTTAAAAAACTTCTCTATACCTTATGATATTATCGATAATGATATTTATAGTGCTACATATACTGTATACACGTGTCTCTTGTTATTTTTGTACCCCGTTAATGATCTTAGACCGACACGTGGCTTTTGAAAGCTGGTGGGATCGCAAAATGACCCTGCAACACGGAATCCCGCCATCACGGAGAGAACCACTCCCGCTGTACTGGAGTCAAATACACGAGGCGTACTTTGTTGTACCGAACTATAATACTCAGGTAAAGAAACATCAGAAAAATAGTAGTTCTAATTTTTACGTACACGATACCTGACTTGAAGTAAATAATTTTGGCAGTGTCTATAAGGAAATTTAGAACTATCTGCACACAATAATAAAATAGAAAATATGATATATGTCGAAACTAAAAAAAATTCTAGTTTTTATGAATAAGAAACACATAACTTACTTAAAAACTAATTTAAAAAAAGTATGCGTTCATAAGACATAGAGAAGTTTCTAAATAAAGTAAAGAACAAAGGATGTCCAATTAAAGCGGTTTCTTGATTTTTCTGCCACTTAGTGATTTAGTATCCACTTTATTCGCCTTTAGCATCTAAACGATAAGTCGCAGAAAAAAAGTGTAAATAGCAATTTCGTGTAAAATTACACAGGGAATAATTTTGTAATTGAAATATTTTCTCTGTAGTTAATAACTAAAGAGATAATTACAAAAAAAAAATAGCCGCCATTTTTTCAAGATGGCGGCCAACGCTGGCGTGCAAAATTAATATATCATACCGAACATTTTTTGGGAGCGATTAAAATTGTTTCCAGCTTTCTCTTATTTTTTTCCGAATTGAACCCTTTGCTGACTGACCTACTAGTCCAGTTCAACCTGGAGTTGATCTGATGTAGAACAGATGTTTAAAGAAATGTTAACAAAAGTGTAAGGAACAGTCATTTTTTGTTATATGAGGTGAGACTTAAAATGAGGCATCAAACATGTGTCGTTGATAATAAAAATCCCGTTCGGATTTTCAAAAATCTGACAAACTTATGAATAATAAGTTTCTTATTTTATAAGTTTCATTCAAACTTCCTCGTGTTTGGGTGGAGGTTATAAGAAGAGCACCCCGCGACTGCAAAGAGCGGTTCGGCCTCCTCCTCTGTGCGCTTTAGAAACTCTTAAATAACGCATTTCAAAAAGTCATTATTTACTTTAACTTAAACTACCTTTCTTGTTTTATTATTGCAAAAAAAATAGTAAAAGTGAATACAAACGCAAAATGAAAAGTTTGCTACAGCTGACGTATGTATACAAAGAACGTGTTTATTTCATTGATTGATACAAAGAACAGAGGCAGAATTTTATGTGTATTATCTCTTGGAGACGGCAAAAAAAAAAACGAATATATAAAATTTATTGGCTTAAAATTAAATAATTCAACTACTTTGTATGTAATGCGTGGAATCTTTGTTGGGAAAATTCGATAACAACAATTCTCAGTCAAACTTACATTTTGTATTGTATTCCTTTTGATGTTATAAATCTTTGTGATAAAGTAGTGAAATTTCTCAATTTCCTTTCATTAAAATAAGAAATTGCACTTCTCTTGCAACCATCTCTCCACCTGAAATAAAAGTATATTATTTGATATTAGAAATAATATACGTTGATATTAAAAATATTGATATATTCAAAATATTTATAATAAAAAATATTGATATTAAAAATATTCATAATAAAAATATTGATATTAAAAATATTGATATTAAAAATAAAATAATATAAAAACACATTCTTATCCAAACTGGCCATTTGCATTGATGAATTACTTTTTGATGCCCTGTCTTCTTATTTGGATGAATAATAAAACACGTTTCTCTTTTTCCCTTCATCTATTTATATATTATAAATTAGGGTGGCAACACTAGCTGTGGTGGCGATCGGACGTATTTTGCCAGAGCTCCTGACTTTAAGATATTTTTCATTACTTTGTTTTTTTTAAGCCGAATTGATATATATTTTTTTATTTATAATTAATAAATCTGCATTATGCCCTTCGACGCTGCAAAAGATTTAAACTCCGGTGCATCCATGGAATCGTCGAATCCCGATACTCAAGCAAACTTTGGTGCGAAGTGCGGAAAGGGTTCTAAACGGAAAACCTACTCACCTATCTCACCAACAAGTGATGTACAGCCTAAGTCAAAATTCCGATTCGACAATACTACTGAAGACATATCTACTATCTTCACGGATGAAAATATTGATCTCCAAAAAGGTATGAAGATTCTGATTAAACTTCAACTGGAATCCAACAATACCGTAAATAAATTGATTAACAAAATAGATAATATCACCGCATGGCTTGGAAATATTGGCGAAGCAATTGTAGACATTGAAAGTAGAGTTAACGATATTGAAAACAAATTAACAAGTCACACACCTCCTGCCAAGGCCGACGTATTAAACGCCTCAAAAACACCTAACCATGAATACGAAAACCTGCAGCGCAAGTTATCGGAACTCGAGGACAGAAGTAGAAGGAATAATATAGTTATCGCTGGCTTGGAGGAAGTTGGATCCGAGTCCTGGGAAGAAGCAGAAAACCAAGTTATGAAACTTTGCAAATCGAAGTTAAATATTACTGATATATCCATTGAGCGTGCTCACAGATTAGGAAGAAAGAATCAAAACAAACACAGACCTATTATTTGTAAACTTCTAAACTTCAAAGATAAAGAACGAATAAAGAAAAACTGTTTCAAGTTAAAGGGAACAAACATATTTATCAACGATGATTTTTCTCAGAGGACAAGAACTGCCAGATTTCACTTGCGTAACTTTATGAAAGAAAGAAAAAACGAGGGTGTAGTTTCTGCAAGATTGAACTATGACAAACTTTTAACAACAACAGTATGTCTACAGCTTTGAAAACTCAAGTGTTGTTATTGTGGGTTCTCAACAAGAGAATTTACCTTTAACCTAACAAAAAAGGTCCACCGGTCGATCTCCCCGACGTGCCTATCTCTTCAAAGATCATCCATCTGAACGTCGCAGGTATACACAACAAAGGTATTTACCCTGATTTTTGGTTAATATTTCAACACTCTGACTTTTTCGCCTTAGTCGAAACTTGGCACACTTCTCAATTTAATTTAATTTCAAATCTAAAGCACTTTATTACCATCCAAAGTTATGCAGTCAGAGAGGGCATGTCGGGTCGACCGAGCGGTGGCATTTTTTGTGCATATAATCCGAAGAAAGTCCGCAAAGTCAAAGTGATAGATATAACACGCTTCTGGATTCTGTTTTCTGCTACTTATAACTCTTTAGAAAATGTATTATTTGGCTGTTGTTATTTTCCGCCTGATGTTAAATATGACAATGCCCTCAATGAATTCTTTCAATTGATTCAATATCTGAACTACTGTAATGTTATACTCTTAGGTGACTTTAACGCACGCTGTAATTCTTTAAATCTTGTACCCATAGTTAATACACACGATCACCTTTATTCCAATGACTCTATTTTATTAAAACCAAAAGACCAAATTACTAATTCAAGAGGTAAATCTCTGCATCACTTTTGTGTTGAAAATGACTTTATACGTCTCAACGGTATATTACCAGGAGATATAGAGGGAAACTTTACTTATTTATCTGTTAACGGTGCAAGTACAATTGATTATATTATAGTATCCAGTCCTATATTTAATATTTATGTAACAGACTTTTTTGTCTTGCCTAAAATAGGATCCGACCACTTGCCCATATTAGCAACTTTTATTTTTAATACTTTTGAATCACAGAAATTAAACACGCTTAATACCTCAGATGTTCACCTGAAGAAGTCTTCCTGGAATCCAAATCTAATCACTAATTTCATAACAGACATAGACCTTAAATTACAGAATATAACCGATATTGATGCGAAAAACATTGTACCCATCTTTGAATGTGTTGCAGAAAAGTATGACATGATGAAATCTATCTCACCTCATAAACCAAAAAAGAATAATTTATTTGCAGACAGTTGGTTTGATAAAGACTGTTATACTTTAAGATCTAACCTTAGGTCAGCTCTGAAACGCGTAACAAAAAACTACATCGAAAACATTCAAAACTATCGGCTCCTACAAAAAGAATATAAACAATTATGTACTGGCAAAAAGGAAAGTTACTACTCTTCTATCCAAATTCAATTAGCAAATTGCAATAACTCGCAATCGTTTTGGAAAACTATACGCAAATTTAAAAGAATTAAAGCTACGACCCCCAACATATCACCAAAAGATTGGTTTGATTACTATTCTGGTGTTTTCTCTATTTCAAACAATCAATTATCCCCAAATCCCTCAATTGATTTATGTGTAACACGTTCCTTCTCACACTTCGATTCTATTCTTGACCCAGATATCACATCTTATGAATTGGAATCTGTGCTACATAAATTAAAAAATGGCAAATCCCCTGGTGTAGAAGGTTTGAGACCAGAATTTTTTTAATATTTAGGCCACGAGTCCATTCAGATCATTGCAACAGTTTTTAATAAAGTTTTCAACTCTGGTTCCTATCCAGCTAGCTGGATTGATATTTTAATATGCCCAATTTTTAAGAAAGGTGATCCAATCAACCCGAGTAACTACAGACCCATATCTTTGGTTCCAGTAATAGGTAAATTATTTACATCTATTTTGAACAATAGACTGGTAAGCTGGCTTGATCAAAAAAACTTATTATTAGAAGAACAGGCTGGGTTTAGAAAGGGATATTGTTGTGTGGATCAATCGTTTATTTTAAACTCAATAGTACAAAACAAGCTAAGGAAAAAACGTGGTAAACTCTATGCTGCATTTATAGATCTAAAAGGGGCATTTGACAGCGTCAATCATGATCTTCTGTGGTCAGCTTTAAACGGGATATCAGTCAGCCCAAAGTTTATTTCTATTATAAAAGACATGTATAAAAAAGCTACGGCCCGAGTTAGAGTAGGTGACGGATCTACCGAATCCTTTAATATTGCTACTGGTGTTTTACAAGGAGAAATTCTAAGTCCTTTATTATTTATCCTGTTTTTGAATAATTTAATAATTTGGTTAAACGAATCATCAATCCCTGGTATATATATCAATTCTGATATTTTTATACATATTTTGCTTTATGCCGATGACGCTGTGATTCTCGCTGATTGCCCAATAAATCTCCAAAGAAAACTTAATATTCTTGAAAAATTCTGTGATAACTTCTCTTTAACTGTTAACATTAATAAAACTAAAATAGTTATATTTCGTAAGGGCGGTAAATTATCTAAGCATGACAAATTTTTCTACAACAATAACGAATTGGAAATAGTTTCTAGTTATGTTTATCTAGGTATTCCATTTTCTTCATCTGGCTGTTTTAATCTTGCCAAAAATTATTTTATTTCTAAAACAAATAGTGCAGTAAACACTTCTTGGTCCATACTGACAGGCGCAAAAATTAATTCGGTTAACTCATGGTTTAAATTATTTGATGCTTTGATTTTATCTGTTTTAACATACGGTGCTGCAGTTTGGGCGATAAATAACTACAATGATCTAGAAAAATGTTTTTGTATTTTTGTTAGAAAGCTCCTTACAGTTTCCCGTTATATACCTGGATATATTTTAAGACTCTAATTAGGTCATCCTAGGATCTCTTTAGTTTTTATTCGTTTAATTTTAAAATACTGGATACACCTTCTCAAAATGTCAGATGATAGGTTTGCTAAAATTTGCTACTTAAACATGTATAATTTATCCTTTAACTGTACAAACAATAAATTTAATTGGGCCATCTCGATAAGAAATATTTTACAAAACGCTGGTTTTTATTTTGTTTGGCTTTCGCATAAAGTTGCTGAACATTACATTTCAACGATAGTACAAGTATACCATGACCAATACACACAAAATGATCTTGCTTCAATGAACAATAGTATTAACCACTCACAGTATAAATATATCAAAAACTCACATTTAATCGAAGACTATTTAATTTCAAATATAGAAATCACTATAAAAAGAATTATTATACAAATTCGTTGCAATCCATCCCGTATATTTTTTAAAGGAGTTGCTTTCGAAATTTTTCCTAACGAGTCCTGTAAGTTTTGTAACACAACAGAAAATGAAACCTGGGATCATGTTTTTTTTTTTTTTAGTCTGTCCTATTTACGATGCATTCAGACAAAAATACTTATCATCAATTGAATCCAGTAATATTTCAACCATCCTAAAATTTTACAATAAAGAATATTTTTGTTTTTATAATTATGCAATCTCTGTTTTAAAATTCCGGGAGGACTTGATCAGTGAACTTGTGCAGGAATAACAGATTTAAAACCCAATTCTAATTGTTCATGTAATTTATTTTTGTCTTTTTTTGTATATTTGTCTCAAATTGTGTTTTAAGTTTTTTAAAAATGTATTATATGGTATTTTGTGTTATCAAACTTTGTATCCGCTTTTGTCAAAATTTGTTGCCAACCTTTGTAAATGGGCTACGGCAAACTACAATAAATATATCTATCTATCTATTATAAATTTACAAACTACTTTATAATGGACTTCAGATAAGATCAGGCGGGGTAAAATGGGTATATTTTGAAATATAAATTATATATTGTTTAACTTAGGCTTTGATATCGTTCTTTTTTTAAAAAACACTACTTTGTTTAATGGTGTACATTTCACTAAAAAAATAATTTTCTGAATGTTTTAAATCAAATCCAAAAGTCGATATGTTTCAGTTTACAAAAAAAAACCTTGCTATCGAGAGACCGCGTCAACCAAGTTGGCTATTTATCCTCTACCCCTTCGACCCTTGTATCGCGTGAGGCCCAAAAGTACTGACGAACCAAACCTTTGGGTACAGAGGATCGGCCCGCACTTTGTTTCACGAAGTTACTTTAAAGTGAGGTTGGCTGCACTATTTCAATCTTGATTATGCTATGAAATGATCATGTTAAGTTTGTGGGTAGTTTCAAATTACTTCTGGGTATTCTAATTTCCATTTAATAAAAAATTATATTCGCTTATTGCTTTTGCTTATTGCCGCGCCTCCTAATGGTGGCCTTGGAAGAGAAAGGGACAACGACATTACTGCAATGTTAAAAATGCACGCTCATTCTTGAAGAGAGTTTAGTCATTGACTTACTATGACGGACGCCTTCCAAATGCTCCGATTACATGTTTCGTCATAACTGAGGAAATCCATTTTGTCGTGTTTTTTTCTCACGAAATGTATTTAATAAAAATGACGATGATTTCAAATAAAAATCTACGGTTCGACTCCAAATCAGGTCCGAGCTCAAGCGCGCAACCGAGACCAGAAAATCTCTTTTGAATTGTGTGTCAATATAACATGTAAGAGCAAAAGTTGGAACACCTAATGGGCTGACGCCACGGCACGGAAATCGGAGTAAATTACTTTCGGTAAAAATGTGAACATTTTTGTTTAGTTAAAAGTCAAGTGATTCAATGCCAAAGCAATTGCCAAAAATGGACAATAGTAGCCTTGGCAATCATAGAATGCTAAAAAAGGATATTTTTATTTCTGATGGTGTACGCACTGCGAATTTCTCACACAGTTCCTTAGGCCCTAAGGCTTAGGGGCCCTATTTCTTGTGGCGCCCCCTATTGGATTGTGGAAATTATTATCATGCAAAACAAAACTTTTGAAACCATGTTAGTAAAACGTGACATATAAAGCAGCCACTTCTTATAGTTTTATTATACATATTTTTATTAATTTACCGACTTTTCGGACCCACACTCTCAGAAATGATTCTTATTTTTGAGCCTTCTGCGTTCGTCAAAGTTACTTTGTCAAATTTGATAATCGTTTCGTCTTCACTTTGACGGAACAAGTATCTTCGAATCTTTAACGAAAGTCATTTACTTCGATTCCTTTCCGATGGTTTTGGTTCTTACATGTGTAGAGATTCTTGGTTCGCATCAAACCGTCGATTTTATTTTTGAAATCGTCCCCATTTTTGACGGGAAAGAAACGACAAAACATGAATTTCCACAGTTTGACGCACTATTGAATCGGAGCATTGGCAGGCATCTGTTTCGTCAAAAATGGCGAAAGCTTTTTCAAAAATAAGCCTGCATTTTTAACAGTGCACGTTGTTTGAACGTATGAAGAACATCTTGGGGGGGGGGGGGGTGATTCATTTGAATGTTTGTCATCTGTCGTTTTACGTTAGGGAATCACTGGGCAAAAGGGGCTCCTCCTCACTCGAACGGAGTCTCATTCGTGGGCGAAAAGCGATTTCCCTTCCGGAAAGTTCCCTTCTCCTCCTCTGCCACGTTGACGGCACATCGGATGAAGGATGGGGGGTGAATTAGCAACATTTTAATACGCTTCCAGGGGAGTGATGAAAGTGGGCGATATTACTAATGAACGAGGTGATGTAAAGAGTTGCGTCCGTTTTCGCTTGCCAAGGAGAGATTAATAAATCATACCTGTTTGGGAAGTGGTGCTTGTGCCTGTCTGTCATGAATCCTTGGACGCAGAAAGGGACGGGGGAGGTGGGGGGTTAAAGATCTTCTTATGCTTCATGTCGTTCATACATTTTGAAGGTCGTTCTCTTTTCCGAAACGCATGAGAAAAACGCGTTTGGGGATGTAGCTAAAATAAACTTTATAAAACTATTATTTCCAAATCCGATTTTAATACCCTTAATGAAAAGTATATTTAATTCAGTTTTAATTCTAATAACTTTATTCACAATTTCTAGACTTGCATCTAATTACATGACATTTGATATTTCGATGACCAAAAGCACAATAATTGTATGTAACATCTGTTACCGAGTAAGCGCGAAAGCCGCATGGCTGCAGATACACTGATTTGTTCAGTAAAAGTGCAGAATAATCTACAAAATAAGAGTTTTCTGCACTTTCACTGGAGAATCTGCAGATACACGTATTCTGAATCGTGAAAGTGCAAAAGTTTGTTCTTTAGTGGGTTGGTTTGGGTTTTATGGCACAAGAGCCAAATTGGCTATGCTTTTCTTTAGATATCGGAAAATAATTTAAAATAATTATTTTTCAACAACTGTCAGCATTTCTTAGAACCTTAGTCACTTTTACAATCTCCCATCAAGAACGCATCTATTATATTAGCTAATGTAATTGCTAGATATTCAAAAACAGCTGCTGCTCCTTTGAGCAGTTATTTGGTGCTTCTCGCCCGCCGAAGCAGTCGGTTTTGGCCGTTTAACAAAAAAAAAATGCCATTTTTAGTCATATAATATAGATGTAGGAGTTTATCCTCAAACGCGCGGTATTGTCTCAAAATTTATAAACTTAATTAGCGATCTTATTTGCACTTTCAAGGGTGTTTGTCAGTGTATCTGCAGATTCACTGTAAGAAATCTGTAGGCACACTAATGAATGTGCGAAATCACACAATTTTCCACACTGTCACGTATCGGCAGATGCGCAAGTGAATATTATTAGATACACTGATTTTCGCACTTATACGATGACATGTCCACTTTCGGATAACGCAAAAAGAAGATTTCGAACTGGGGGGGGGGGTGTATACTATATATATATACTTGCAGAGACTTCTTTTGAAACCTGCACCACAAAATAACTATTTGGAAGGGACATTCAACGTTCGTGCTGGAGGAAAGACTCCACTTTTACATTGATACCAGAGTCTCATTCGGGTCAAAATAAGTGAACCTACCAAAAAATTGTGCTTTTAGCCATTAATTTCTGTCTTTAGCTGGGATTCGAACCCGTACCCATTGCGTGGCAGTCCAGTATGCTACCACTACACTTTTGGGATATGTTATATATTCTTTCTGATTGGTTTTTCGAAGTTGTGAACATTGTTTCATAATCTGTAGGAAAACTAACAATTGATTCCTGAGTGAAGTGCCCGCATTTGAATACCCCCCTTTACGTATTTTTAATAGCAAATAAATATAATACCAATTTTATTTTTCGTTTTGTTTGAGCTATATTTAATTTTAATTTTTTTGTGTTCGATATCTTATTTTTGATTCTTCAGTAAATATCGCATGGTTTTCTTTAGGAAGAAACAATAGTGCGAAACTCGCTGTCAATGTCTTGTGTACAATGGTGTGTCTAAACTCATTTGGACAGGAAGACGCATTCGGTGTTAAGATTAAAAATAGTATATTTATTTTTATGTATTTCATATACGATTCTCTTTTATGAATTTTCTTCCTAACTCATTTACTTAACATTGTAAATAATCTTTACAGAAAATGCACAATTTGAAGCCAATCCTTTTCACTTTTTATTACAGTAAAGACACTTCTCAGATACACCCCCACGTTATAGCAACCTCTTTTCTATAATGATATTCACTGAAGTTCCTAAAGGGTTGCCATGAGAATGTTTTAACTCGCCCCTCAGACCTTTCGGTATAACGATAGTGAAGGGGGGTCGTTATATAAAGGGTCTTAGTATTGATTGGAAATAAATGAAAATACTTTGTTCCTTTAGGTGTATTAGCAAACAATTTCAGCTTGGAAAGTTAATTGATATACGATTTAATTAGAATCGAAATTTATATATTTTGTTTAATCTAAAATGATTTAATTTAGGAAACGAGTTCAGCCTGATGTGTATCGACATTTACATAATATATTTTGGGTGATTTCATTATTTACAAACTATTACAACTCATAATTTAATTAAAATTATATTTAATTAAGACTTAATCTTATATACTTCGTTTGAAACATTATATGGTAATTAAGAAGCGAATTAATTATAAGAATATAATTAGACTTTTGAGTATTTGAAATTGTATACTTAGTTTATTTTAAATATGTCTCTCACTTAAACAAACAACTCTCGCGTCTTAAGAGAGAAAGCCAGTGTGCGGTTCCGATGTGTGAAAGCAATTACACGAGCCGACGCTTTTGAAAAAGAAAAGCGTTCCAATTCCATGAAAGAAATAGGAAGGAAAGCCAAAAGTTAAAATAAAAAAACCTGCAGATCCCAATTCATTCCTTACAAATCGCTTGAATTGCGTCCGCTTTGGAAAAGTAGGATTTGAGATAAATATTGATTTTTTTTCCCTCCTCCTCCTCCAAAGTTACTTATAATTTTTTTTTCTATCCTTAAAGCATATCGAGGATTACGAAACTTATTTTTTCCCTTCATTTCCAGTTCATTTTTTAACATTTTTTCTTGCCATTTTTAAAACACGCTTCATGCCTCATTACCGTAACAAGTTAAAGGGAAAAGTGTAAAACCCACTTACGCGAAAAAAAAGGGAACTTTTCCGACGACTTTAGCTGCACTAATTGATCTCCACGAATTGGAGGGGGGGGGGGGGGTGCTTGTATTTGTATAAAAAATACATATACGAAGTCGGATCTGTTTAATTACTCTTGCACATACAGGTGTTGTTTTCCGTCAATTGTTTCTGCGTATGCCATTAGACAAGCTTATCATACAGAGATAACTAAGAATTTAAAGTTCATTTTTGTCCTATTTCGACTTATCGATATTTATAGATGCAGATTGACGAGCTTTATTAGAATACAAACAGACCTTGTGGCCATCGAACCCAAAATTTTAAAAACTCACCACTTATTGTTAAATTATAACGCCTGTAGTTTTTATTTCTTGTATTACAAGTTGAGTACAGTAGGACTGTAATTAATCGAACTGCTCATCACTTTGGAAAGAGGGGGGGGGGGGGGGGGAGAGAAATCAGCAAAATCCACATTTTAAAACATTTTTATCGGTGAAAGATAAAAAAAAAGACGCAGCTAGTGATATCTGTAATATTTTCAAGCAATGATACATTTTAATACGGCTTTCTTTCTTTAATAACCGAATATTCGATTGTGGGGTCTCAATGGATCCTGAATGTTGGAGTTCTACTGGATTTGTTTTGGAATTGAAAACCATATAATTTTGAGTTTAAAAAAGGTTGAGCACAAAATATTTTAATAAATATTCTTTTTAATGTATAAATAACTGTAATTGTATGGGACAATTCAACATGTAAAAGCAAACACTTCAGTATATTTTATTTGCAATGCTGTTGTTGAAAACATTGAAATAAAAAATCGCGAGAAAATCCTTTTCGATTTAAAATTGTTATACGATCGCATATAACGTACTTACTCGTTTAATTTGAATTCAAAAATAACTTTTAAAAACAATGACATCATTTCTAAAGCATCTTACAAGTGCTGAATAAATTTACTGACTGAATTGAAATGTTGGCTATTCCTCATCAAGTCATTATATGATTTTATATTCCACCAAACATTACTCTGCATGAATTCAATGTCTTTTTTAATGAAAAAATAGTACAGTTCCGTTTCTTTTCAATTTTTATTTCTAGTTTGTTTTGAAATAACTCTTTCGGAATCGGGTCTTGAATTGAGATTTAAATTAAGAGAAATTGGTGAATATGCATTAAAACGTTTTAATAAAAATAATTTATCTCATTTTTATTTAATGAGAGTGATAATTAATATTTATAGCATTTTGAATTTGGTCATGTTTTTATTCTCATTATTTTATTCATATATTTATTCTTAACTTTTACTTAAACCTGTGTAGAAAAGAAAAAAAAGCATTTTTTTTAACTTTTGAGAAAATATCTCGTTAATGCGAATTAAAAATATACTTATATGTTGTAGTTTTTTAATGAAGTTAAATGTATAAATCTCGTTAACTTAAGTAATATAGTTAATACATCCGAGGAAAAAACAATCAGCACAAAACCTTCAGCAAATTTTGATTGAAGCTTTTATAAAATATATTAAACAAAAAAAATACTTCAAAACGGCAAAAGGAATGTCTTCAGTTTAAGGAAAAGTTTAATAGGAGCATATAGTAAGCGTCTGTTTCGTCAAAAATGACGAACATTTCTTAAAAAATGAACATGTATTTTTAACAGTGTATAATCTGCTGAAATGACGTAACACTTTTCTGTCCGTACTCCGACACGGCTACACCTGATTATTTTTATCTGCTCCTAAGATACGAGACAAAAAGCCTTCTTCTTCGGCATTGAAGAGGTTCCCTCTCGCTGTCTTCCGTGATTTGGTAGGGAGCGTTCTTGACGGGAATCCCGCGGAATATCCGATCGCCGCGCCTCTCTAAGTGCCCGGCTGTCTCATCTTCCATCGGCCGCCCCACGATCTATGGAAATGGCGCGCAAATGGAATGGCGCGCAAATAAGGAATTGTGACGCCTTTTAACGCGATCTTATTGTCCGGCACATCATCGTAAAAATTGGACGCAGGAAGTGAAGGGAAGTTTTAGCCAATGTCGGTCGCATATCAAAGCGAGTAGTTTTTTGTGTCACTTGTATTGTATATAATTTTATTTTTGTCAGAATACCTTCAACGGGTCACTTTACTGCATTTTTATGTATTTTCCAACTTTAGCAAAGTATGCGAGTGTAGCTAAAATTATGTTCTAAAAATTATGTTTATCCTAAATATTCTGTGATAACTGAAGATTCCGGTAACCTATATTATTTTAATGTAGACTTGTTTACTATTTTTATTCTTTTATCTGCGGTGTAAAGTAGGAAGCGGGGATTAGATACTTTACTCCAATGTCAAAAATTTACTTTTTTCGATAGTAGAACTTCTGTTGGAGTAAATAAAATCCTCTTGTTCTTATTTAGCAGCATTCAAAATGTATGTTCTATTTTTTTACGTCCAAAAAAATCCATTTCCAATACCAAAAAAATCATTTTAAAAACCAAAAACCTTTCAATGATTCCAAAAGTTCCTTTTATTTTTCATAACAATTGGCGAATTCGGATAGATTTGATTGTCTAATTTTTGCTCGTATACTTCATTGGGGTAAATAAAAATACATTAGATATAAATTAATAAAAAATTAAAATATATATTTTTAAAAAATCCCATTTTAATGAAAATACCGCTCTTATCCAAATTATGGCCCAACACGTCTTATAAAGGCAGGTAACTTAATTTTTTTTTATGCTTGACTAGCAAAAGAGAAGACCATTTAGGTTTACTTTTCTGTTGTAAGGTTAATTAATTAACGGTTTTATTATTAATTATTTAACGGGTGGAGTAAAGTAATCCCGAATGTTGGACTGGCATGATGCTGGTGAGCAAAATAATTCGCAACATGAATAAATAGCAAAAGGTCAGAAATACCATTAGTAGATACTTTTAAATGGATTGTTACATAAAGCAATTGAATCGGCATTTGTAAAAAGTAAATATGTAAAGCATTTGTAAATATGTTACAAAGGGGAGAGATGAAAAAGTGCATCACTTCAATCGTGGTGTACATAAACTAAAGGGAAAAAGTTCAGATAATTGATATTATGTAGCCACTTATATTCCAAGGCGAATTCAGGAGTTTTGTTACTGCCCTAGAGCCTCCCGCAAAATTCCCAAAAATTCCCTTTTTACACATTTTGTCTAACGTTACACTTGAATCGGGAAAACAAAGGAAACAAAATATTATGAACGAAATTCTTTATTTTTAGTTATAAAACTTCAAAAATACTTCGATGACATTATAAAATAAAAGTTGTTCGTCATGAAAAAGTTCGAAATGAGTGACAAACGAAACAATGAAAACGCATCCTTACTGTATCGCCGACTTCTGCACTGGCCACTGCGTGTTGACGGATGGCTAAAAGTGGTGGTCCGGGATGTGGGGCCTTTTCCGACCTCAGCCGTCCTCTCTCCGTTGACCGTCCTGCGCGTCCGGCAATTCCAGCGGGGGAGAAGGTTTTGTTCCTTCCCAGCGTATGTCCTTACTTGAACCGTGATACTTCAGGTGTCGATGCTGCAACTTTCTTTGGCTCGTTGAGGATAAAGAGACGGACGAAAGATATCTTGGAAAGTCCTCTTTTCTTACAAAACTTTCATGAGGAATGACAATCTTCTCATAAAATGAAGGACATCCCTTTTTAAACTCCTTTGCTTCTGCGGTAGTAACCTTTTATAATAATAAATCTCCCGGTGGTGTTTGATTGTATCGTGAGCTCCTCGTATTCGTCAGGTGAGCAGATCCCCGATCGGCTTTTCGAAAGCCCATTTTTAGATTTCACAATAAGCATGAACGTCTTCGATTGATACTCATTTAAAAAATATTTACTTACCCCCATGGTTTACGTAGCTTGTTCCTGTAGTCCTTTGCTTTCTTTATAACATTTCTTTTGCACAGTTCTCGATTGTTCTCTCTCTTTCTGGCAGGTCCATCTTCACATTGCTTTTTTACATAATGGAACCAGATTCTTCTGATTCCATTATACAAAAACTTTCAAAAGCACTACCTTTTTAGCCTAACTCTCTATTGCTCTATCCTACTGTTCGTCTGCTTTCAAATTTCTTTACCAACCAGAATTGTAAAAAAGGTGTAGCACATGTCTACTTTCACTAAATGTCCCGGTTTTTTTTTAAATGTGAAACTTTTTTCAACAGGTGAAGTAAAGTTACTCTGCAATGAGTAAGGTAACCCAGGTTGACGGCATCTCAATTATTCAATTTTTCTAATTATTAAAAATTTAAAATATCGTATTGTGTAAAGATTTGACTGGGTTTACTTCTCACCTCGACGAAAGCATATATTGGCAATATAGAGACTCGCGACACGAGATGTGTCAGTTTGAGAAATAAAACTAGGATTCGTACTTGGAAAAGCTGCAGTCTGCTTGCTGTATTTTTTTTTATATCTTTGAAAATTCTCGAAACGACTTCGAAAGAAGATTTTACTTGGTATGTTGTATTCTGAAGTCCTCAGTAACTA
This sequence comes from Troglohyphantes excavatus, assembly GCA_963932185.1. Taxonomy (NCBI): domain Eukaryota; kingdom Metazoa; phylum Arthropoda; class Arachnida; order Araneae; family Linyphiidae; genus Troglohyphantes; species Troglohyphantes excavatus. The sequence continues at coordinate 1,775,613 of OZ010674.1, forward strand.
CTGGCTCTATTTATAAATGTAATTTTATAGGATCGACTTCAATAAAAGTATAACAAACCACTCGACCCAGTTTTAATCGCGTTACAACTTCACATATTGAAGTATTTCGTTATTATGGTATTGTAAGTAACTTCTTAGAAATCCTTTCAATCAACTACCGACGATATTGAATAAAGTGCAACAATTTAGAACAAATTGTGGAAAGTTATGAAGCGAAGTTTTAGACTGACATTCAAAGATATTTGTAATCTTTGCGTCTGTTTTGAATATATTTCAGCAGTTTTATTTTTCCAACATAGAAACCGAAATGACTTTACACCCGAATTTCCATATATTAAAGTTATTTGCAAAATTGATTTTATTAAGCACCTCTCACTTTAACGTACAGCTTGGAGAAATAAAAAACGAACGCCAATGATTATTTCGTTAGTTTTTATAGTAGAGCTAAACTTAATATACCATTTTATAGGGAATAAAGTCTGCTACACATTGATATACAAAATATTTGCGTAGGGGACTATCTTCATATTAAAATCCGCACCAACTTTAAAATTTCCAATTGCAACGCCCAATTTTGATTCAATATTTAGAATTTACGACAAAATCTATCGTTGAATATCAATTTGCAAGTCATTTGGTTAATTAGTTTTTTAATTATGAATATCCAAAGTTTAGAACTCGTAATGTTAAATGAATTTCTTAAACTTTTAATCATATCTTTCCAAATAATAATTTTAGTAAGCTGATATTTTTAACTGTGTTACTTTTACACAACCCAAATAAAATACACTAACTTTCATTACTTATATGTATATTTTTAATTTTATTTAAATTAGGATATTAATATTAGGATATTTAGGATAATAAAATTTATGAATAGCAACCATGCTATATTTTGATAGTGATGGATTCAGAAAAACGTTTTATATGTATATCTAAAATTTCATGATTTTCCTCTTTGTAGTTTTTCGGCTATATTAAAATGGGCATCAAATGATCATTTAAGGGGTCATACACAAATTTAAAATCTGTAGAACTTAATAGAAATCTACTAATTTTGAGAATTAAAAGCGCTGTGATCGCGTTGGCATAAAATTCTAAATTCTTATATAAAGGTGAGGGGTATACGGGAGTGGGGAATGAATGACCACGGGAAAAGAAGAACCACGGCTAACGCCGAAACATTTTCTACCAGCGTACTTCATTTCGAAGCCTCACTAATACTTTGTCCAATGTGGAAGTAGCTCCTCAAATAAGATAGATACATATCGTCTAATATCTCTGCATATAAATGTAGGAAATTAACGAAAATTTATATTTAGATTATTTTGAGGGCAGGGAACATTTCTGCACTATCAAAAGTAGGTGTTGCTATTGAAAATTTTAAAGTTGGTGCGGATTCGAGTATGAAGATAGTCCCCTATGCAAATGTTTTGTATATCAATGTATAGTAGACTTTATTCCCTACAAAATGGTATATTAAATTTAGCTCTACTATAAAAACTAACGAAATAATCATCGGTGGTTCGTTTTTTTCCGCGGCTGTACGTACACTCTTGTACACACACTGTACTCAAACAGTACGTGTCTCTTGTTTTGTGGTATTGTGAGAGTTGCCTGCACATTCCATAAGATTAAATACATGTCAAAAATCTGTAAGTAGTAATTATCATAATAAAAATAAGGTTAATGAAACTTTAATATTTCTCTTGTTGGTTAATAAATAAGACCACTTACTTAAAAAAAAGCCGTGTCATCTCCTTAGACTAAGGTTTTCTGGGATGTATTGCTTCTTATATCGTACAGGTGGCGAGTTTGCTGCAAATTCGACTAAGGATCTAACTATAAAATCATTATTTTAACGCATACATTTATTTTTCTCTACGATGCTCTTTTATACCAAACTTTAGACCTATACAATTTTGAAGAAGACATTAGTGTTTCATTTCTATTTTTCTTATTATTAAAGACTCTTTTAATAATTTAAATAAGTAGTGAGCCCAATTTAAATAGACATTATGAACATTAACTCTTTTGGTCAAGATATAAATCTATTTTTACACGGGGCTATATTCAACTCTTTTTAATACACTTGCTACACTATCGATAATATTCCGATAAAATATAAACAGAGAAACCGGCCTGATCCAAATATCTTCATTTCGTATAACCTTCAAACTAATGTTAAATTATTTCACCTCTTGTCAGCATCCTCTTATCTCCAGTTCAACTGTTGACTCATGCGGGCGCTTCTCCATTTTTCACACTCGCCCCGACTGCCGCACGTGTGAACAAAGACTCCTGGAATCTGATACCCTCCCTCCCCCAAGGTAGCCTTTGTTTTTATTCAACATCTTGAACGAAAGTGAGGGTGAAACGGGTTGAGATACACGAAAGAATTTGAAGTCGACCCTTTGTGGTCGAGATTTTTTCTTCCCTTGGCCGAACCACCAGATAGATTAGTCAAATGGAATATAAAATTTAATTAAACAATACAAATAACACTAATGTTTGAAATACACTAAAATATCTCTCCTAGATTATATCTACATTTAATTTGCGAATAAAAATGACAGCCAAACTCAAGCTTGATTGTATCTAAAACAAATTCTTTCACCTCTCCTGTCTGGTAAAAGTTTTCCAGAGAGCATTGCGAATGAATGGAGAATCGCGCATCATTTTCATTTTTTTATTTAATGTTTGTTTTTAGCCTTTACCCCTTAATGCAAAAGATTTTCGAAAAACATTGTAAATTCGAAACATTGTAACAAAAAGTACTTCAGTGACTTAAAAAATGTGTACATGGGTGGAGAATTCGTTTTTGAAAACTTCTCATCTGACTGTAAGAACGTTGAAGCGCTTTTTTTTGTAGCAAACCGAACTCTAAAGCATAGAAACGCGCAGTCAGAGGTGTTTTATATGCGATGTACTAGTGCATTCGTAAATAAACGTTGAGTTTTAAATTATAAAAGAAGTTTAAATAACACGGCGTTATTTCGGTGACTTAAAGGCAGCCCTGGAGTGCAAAAGGTTCATAAACTAGTTGATACCCAAGTGATTTTATATTTTTAAAATGGAGTTCGATAAATTACAAACTAACGAAAAAAGCGTTTCTATGTTAAACAACATGCAGTTCTCGTTCAATTGGAAAGGATCATTGTTTTCAGGAGTGAAAGTACATTGAGGCGCGATCAGTGCAAGTCAAATAGAAATAGTTCGCCAGCTACATTTTACAAAAACTGTTCCTTTGTGTAAAAACTCCTTACTTACCACCTGTTGGCGATCCAAAGCAACTTTATATGAGAATGTACCACATGTGTGAGGAGAAATCCGACGAAGATGAATCGAAAATCAAGGGAGTGGTTATCAACCAAATTCTTTTGTGGCGACAAGACACTCTATGCATGTGCATCGATACTACCGATTATCGGAAGAACGATTTCTGGTGTGCGAAAAAGACAGGATTTCTTTTGAGCAGTTCGTGTCGAGTCTGTAATGGGTTAGATATCCAAGGTTTAATTCGCATTTTTGCGATGATTTGAATTTCGAAAAGATGTTTGTCTCTCGGGATTGTCTTATGTTCGATATTAGAAATTCTCCCGGGATTGTGTTACGAATATTATTAGAAATATGGACAAGTTTTTCTTCCTTTTAATAAGCATAGAAAGGTGTTTTTTTTCTTATCTAATTTTTACTTCTAAAATAATACTGATAATGATGAAGAATCTGTTCTATGTGTAAAGTAAATTGCCGGTGACTGTGAAATTTATCCCTCTTAAACCTGTAACATAATTAAAATATTTATTAAAACATTTTAAGTTTTCCAAAAACTGAAGTTAATATCTTTAATTAGCTACCCTTGATAATTGTACCTGGTATTCACTTAATTATTACGTACTAATTAAAATACTTTAATACCTTTTTATAGTTGGTTATTACATGATGAACTTATACTACGAGGCATTAATTACTGTAATGTAACATTAATTACTTTAAAGTCGTATCATAAAGTCGATTCGGGTCATTTTACTACCATCCGAAAATATACGTTGTATATCACAATAAATCCATGTACTTAAACTAATAACCTTTGTAACATTACTTACAGAAACAGTCTCGAGTGCAACGCTCTTTGGGCAGACACACTTTGAACGTCAACAGTAGAGAAAGAAATTGCTAGAAACCATTTTTTTTTTGAGAAATATTTAAAAGATTCTGATATTTTTACTTATTTTGCGAAATTACCGGGTACAAAAAGGTTGAGCAATTTTTGTCAACTTAAAAAAGTAATGAATCATCTAATAGAGAGCAACAAAAATTTGGACCAAAATGACTAAAATTTATCAACCAAGCAAAAAAAAAAAATTTCCCAAAGTTGAACTTTTAACACGAATTTTTTCCTTAAGAAATGAATTTAAACATTTATTTCATTTTTTCTGAGGCGTTCGAGGAGCGCAATGGTATATATATATATATATATATATATATATATATCTAAAAAATGCATTCAAACAAAAAATCTCTTCACACATTACGACAACGCCTTTTGAGCCGTGAAGCGTTAAATCCCAGACTTTTCCATTCACTCTTCAGAAGAAATTCCCAATCTCACTTTTAAAACCATTAAATTCCTCTCCCCCCAAAGGATTATTTAACAGCTCAACTCTGTTCCCCAGGATGCAGCGGGAAAGAAGAGGGGGGGGGGGGGAAAAGGCCTTAAACCCTTCCTCCTATTTAGGATCCTGGATAATCCTCGTGTCGGCCATTAAACTCCAGTCAAGACTATTAAAACTATATTCTAAAAGAGGCGGGGCATTGTCGTAAATTTAAATTAACTTTATAATCCAATTGGTGGAACTGCGGTGAATTACAGTTGTAATGGGTCGTAAAAAGAAAGTGTGGAGCACATGCCTAATAAATTGCATCTTAAGGTTCCCAATGTCTGACGTAGTTAAATGGCGTATTTCTGTGTTGTATGCAAAAAAATAATTAAGTAACTCAGAATCAATTAGAACGAGATTAATTTTGAGTTGAATACACGTCTTTGAAATCGGTACGGAAACGAAAACTTCAGCAACATGAAAAGCAACATTAAGAATCCTTACAACTCCAGGGAGCCCATGGAAATAAATCACCTAACTTCTTGTGAAAGAAAGTGTACCGCGTCGACCAGGTTGGCAATTAATCTACTTTCCCATCTGCCCTTTATACCCCATTAGGGAGGAAATGAGTGAGTCACATTTCCGGTACACGCTGACTGTTTATCCGGTGTTACTTCAGTTCTAATCGACGGTTCGTGATGAATGCATGCTTAAATTGAAGAGTTCTACAATTCCACTTGACTCCCTGAGCACTTGATACAAGAATTCTAATCTTATTAAAAGTGCGGAAAGAGCTCACCGAAAGCACAATAGCCCCAGTAAATTTAAACCAAAAACAGGGTCGATATGACACAAATTCCTAATTAGCTGAAATTTTCAGGATTAGTTCCTAGCTATGTGTAGAACGTATCCTGAAAAGTCCCCTAACTTTTCACGTGCGCATCAATTAAAAATGGCGGATCAAAGATGTCCGCCCCGCACTTTGTATCTGAAGCCCTTGAGTGATGTTTTTTGTCATATCTCAAGCAAAAACCATCATTTTTCAATTCTGGAAAAACCACGTGCTCCGAAAGGATGCCTGTTTTCATATATACCTAGATGTTTCCAAGAAAAAAAATTATAAATGAGCTGTAAATTGATAAATCTGCACTACCTCTACACACAACCGGAGTTCGTGGGCCCCTCCCCAACTACCAGGTTGTTACGTATGCAAAGAGGAACTCATCCTGAAAATTTCAGCTAATTACGAATTACTGTCATATAAAATCCTAAATTTACTGGGCTACAAGAAAAGGGGGCACGTGCCATAAGAGTAATTCTCGTATCAAATCTCACGGCGGGGGACTGCGTGGCTACCCGGATGTTTTTTTTGTTTTTGAAATAGCGTTTTTCGCACATTAATGGTTTAGAAACAACTCCTTATTGGGACAATTAAAAAAATTCAAAAGGGGTTGTGTGTACTTTTTGCTTGAAATAGTTTTGTAAATGCGTATTTTTGACTATCTTTTTTGTTGTTGTTACTAGTCCTTCGCTGGCTAGCGGCAGCTAGACAGCTTCCATGAGTACCCACAACCTCATAAAATCGAGGGCCTGCAAAGGATCCGTCTAAAAAAATTCCCTGGTGAGCCGAAGACAAGATAGAATGTGTTCCGGGGTCGCACTCTTCACTCCACACTTGGAGTATACCGCAAACTGCTTAACGCCGTTGTCATAAAAACATCCTTGCAAGTGGCCACTAGCAAATCTAGACAATGCCGCCTGATCGGCTCTATCGCAAGAGAAGCCAATAGATCCACCAGGGCTGTCCCGCCTAAACCACCCATGGGTGGGGGGACCCTCCACGCCTTTAAGTCCTTGATTTTCCTGATGGAGAAAAGTTCATCAAATGTGAGGGAGGAGTCAGAGCGAAATGGTTCCGCCGAGCCTCTCTTCGCCAAGTCGTCGGCAATCTCATTTCCAAAGATATCGACATGGGATGGAATCCATTGGAGGTGCACCTCATGTGCTGGACTGAGGAGTCCCAACATGTTCGAAATGGAGATGCCAGTACGATCACCGACGTCGTTCCAGTCTCGCAAGTGTTGTATAGAACTTCTATTATGCGATAAAATCCTGATAGCTCTGAAATTGTCCTCCTCCAAAATTGCATCAAGTCCAGCCTTAATAGCCAGCAGATTTAAATGAACGATTTTAAATTGAACTTGCGTATTTTTAGTTAACAGTTTCAATATGTATTTTCAATTAAGTACAATATTCCATCAATCACAATATTGTATACTAAGCTATCAATTACAATATTTTGTAATATTCCATCAATTACAAAATGCTAAGGGCTACTTTAAAAAAAAAACGTATGTTCTTTAATATTTTTTTTACTTACATGATATTTTCGGAACAAAATCTATAAATGTTGTTGAAACACATTTCCTGCTCTATTTTCTTTATATGCATTGAGTCAGAAAACTATCAATCAGAAAATTAAAGGATGGCGCAAAAAAAAATATTTTTATAATTTGAAAATTAAATTAAAATTTTCAAACAAATTTAACTATATTATGAAAAGTATAAATAAAAAAATCCGCCATTGAGCGTGCATAAGAACATACCACATTGTTGAGATAAGCACTGACGGTGAAATATTTTGGATTGCAATTTTTCGTAAGAATGGTATGGCATATATAGACTACAGCCGCAGAGTGCATCCAACTGAGTAAACGAAGTGTCTGTGGGAATTTATCTTGGCAATCAATGCCTTTTCACTGAATCTAAATGCTTTACTTTTAATGTATTCTTGGTAACACAATGGTGCTTCTTTCCATTTCGTCGAGTCACTTTCTTCTGTATGTCGGTCGAAATGAATCTTCACAAAACGCGTCTGAAGTTTGTTCGTTTCTTTCTGCGTTTGCGCGTTTCGTTTCTGAAGTTTGCGTCTAAGGAGAGTGCAGCAACTGCTGACACGGAATACACTCGAGACGCCGGCGACGGAAACCCGCGTTTTCGGCCGATATGCGCTCGCAGGAGGCCAACCATTGAGTACAAAATTGTTATGGGTACTCTGATTCCAGGTAACACCTGCGTCATTTGACACTGCAGAAATGCAAGGGGTTCACACATTGGTGGGCGATGGTCATTGTTTGGCTGTATCAGCACAATAAAATATTATTCTTGCCAAACTATTTGAAACAAGTCGCTTAGCTTCAATGAAGTAGTTAAATCATAGCAAAAAGATAGTATGTGTAAGTGAAACAGCCGAACCATGTGTGACCGACCACCCTGCATTCTTTACGCAAAGACCTCTCCTACTTTCTAATACGCGTGTAAATGACGTGACGAAGTATTTAAAACCTATCTCAACCCTTTGCACTCTAAGAACATGTTTAATACTCACGTCCTTTTGATTGAACAGTGACATCTCGTTCCTGTTCTTTTAAAAGGGTATTCCGTAGAGTGTTCTTTCTACGCTTAGGGTGGATACTTATAAAAATAAATAATGATGCGTGAAGCTGAATCTCAGCATCTTACCAAACATATAATTAGTGATTTATAAAATGTGTTAACATTTTATTTTTTAAGGGGAAGGGGGGTTGTGAAGAGTTGTATCTAAAGAAAGTTTTAATCACCCCCATACTGGGTGCTCCTACATCACAAAATAATTTCTATTCCAGTTTGTAAGAGGTTAACTTTTTAAACTCAAGAATATGTTGTTCTTTTTTATTTTGAAGAACAGAGGAAATAAAACAGATTCGTTTATTTTGGTGACTTAAAGGCGACGCTCGATTGCAAAAGGGTTCTTGAAATGGGTTGGCACCCAAGCGATGTCGTGCTTTTAAATGAAGTCAGATGAGGAACAAGTGAACGAAATAAAAGAGGGTGCGTTTCTTACGTTCAAGAATCCGTATTTCTCGTTCAATTTGAAGAAAAGGAAAGAAAAGAACGGGTCGGTCTTTTGGTGACCGAGAGTCGCCACTCGAGTGCAAAAGGTTCAATCCGAAAACCCAGAAGAAAAAAAAAATTCACCCCTTTGACTTTAATGCTCCCGTCCGGTGCTTCTCGAATGAAACTCCCTTCGTCGGGAGAGATTTTCCCTTTTGTATGATAATCCCTTCTTCGTGCAGGGGGAAGATTCGGGGGGGATTTCCGTCTCTTCCTCTCCTCGTACGCGGGGGTGTCGCGGGATTTCGACGAGCAAATCAGTCACTGGAGAAATGTCCCAGGGTTCTCTGTCGTCCGAGAACTTGACCTCCACCGTCTCTATTTAAAGATGGAACTCCCAACATTTTTGTCGTAGTAAAAAAACATGTCTTCTTCTTTTAAATTGGGTTTTGTATTCAACTCAATAGGACGCCTCATATTTCGACAGAATTTTTGGATCACTCATTTAGAAATGTAATCTTTAAAAAATCTCTTTTGAACCATACGGGGCTTAATGGAGGCTAAAAAAATATTTACTTCATTACCACAAAAATAGTCAAATACGGACAGTAAAATAATAATTCCAAATAATCAAAAAAATATATTTATTTTCACAATGATCTGCGAGAGGGACTCTTGTTATTGACAATGAACCTAAAATTTATTTTCGCTCTAAGATGGCACTTTTCGCTTCCGATGCAAATGTGTCAATAGGTGGTTGTAGTGTGAGACAACGAAAGGAGCGAAAGGGTGGCTAATTAAAAAAAAATTGGTAACAAACACCTCTCCCACAGAAGAAATAAAAAGACTCTTCTGTCTGACGGATAGGAGCCCTCATCCACTCCCCGTACGTAATTAGCTTTTATTTCACTATTTCACACGCGTCTGATTTCCTATCAGCACATTTTTCTGAATCGTGCCATTTGCCACGGGGTATAGTTTCGGAATGGCACCTTAAAGCGTAATTGTATAGCTTTTTAATCTGATAATCCATTCTAATTAATTATAAACGACATTTCTTGTCGAAAAGTACCTTCATGGGGAAAAAAACGATTTCCTTGACTTTTAGATATTCCACCATGTCTCCGTGGACCGTGTTTGTATGAACCCTTTGGACTTGCGGGGTGCCTTTTCACCAAAACAACGACCTGTTCTTTTTTTTCCCCTGTTCTTAAAATTCGACAAGAACTGTATGTTCTTGAACATAAAAAACGCTTTTCCTTTATTTTAGCTTGCTTTTTATCTTACTCCATTCAAAAGTATGACATCACTTGGGTATCAACCTATTTTATGAACCCTTTGCACTCGAGTGCCACAATAAAGGCACCAAAATAACGGTGTGTTATTTTTTCCTCTGTTCTATAAAATAAAAGAGAACAACATATTCTTGAATATAAAAAGTTATTGTCTCACAAACGTTAATAGAAATTATTTTTATAATTTAGAAACACCAAGTATGTTTGATGAACTAAAACTTTCTTCAGTTTAAGATTCGCGCATAACTTCTTAATTTTTATAATCTCCTAAAACGTAAAAAAAAACACGCTAAAGAAACTTCTTTAAAAAGAACAGGTATGGGATGTAACTGTTCCATAAAAAAAACCGTAAATATCAAACATGTTCCTCGAGTGCAAATGGTTAATCGTACGAGCGAACACCTGAATACACGTTGACGTATGTATTAGTGTACGTATTACACTGTGCAAGAAACGTACAGCTCCAGGAGCTGTCTTCGTTTTTGCACCGAGTTAGTTCAACGTTGGGTCGCTTGATTCGATCGCTTTCCGTGTTGCATCGGCCAGTCATTTTCCAAACTCGTTTGTGGAAGGCGTGTTGTTTGTTGAACCAACCGAAAGGTGGGTGTTGCACATCCGAAATTCCATCCAAAAGGGTGTCATTCAGAGGTAGCCTATAGTTCTATGTGGTTTATTATGCAATCCTTAAATGAAACGAATATTATTTTTTGCTGTCTGAAGTTCACAGTCGCACAGATGATTTCGGAGAAGTATCTAACAAGGATTTTATAGGTAAGCCCGATTCCAAGTCTAAGGTTTAAAAAAAGCAGACAGCCCCATTATTTGTTCTGTTTTACAAAAAAAAAAAATTCAACCAAAGGTAAAAAAAGTAAAACCGGTCCGTAATAGAGGAACGTATTTTTCATGTTTTATCCAAATTGGATAATATTTGAAAACCGTTATGTATTTTGAAAGTGATTTTCGTCCTTCCTGAACAATTTTGAAAACTGGAGCTGTCTGGTTCTTCCGCCCACGTCTTCAGTTTATCTTTGATTGGAGGAGATGGGGGAATCACTGAATGAGATAAGTGATAACTAACAGTATACCTCAGTGAAGAGCAAACACGAAAGACGCGTTCGGTCGCACATTTCGAAAGCCTTTTTCGCCACTCATTATTCTCTGTATAGAAACTCACTTATTTTTTTGTTCATTCAGAACACATTTTGTCCTACTGAAAAGGACTTGCACTGAAAGGATGCTCGTACACGAGTCAATGCATTTCGGAAAAGTTATTTTATTTTAGGATGAAAACCACCTCCATGTGAGGAAACACGCTTCGGATGTGTTTCGGGCATTGTCACGAGAGGGTGTTTTGCCCCGCTCCTCCACCCACGCATCCCCCCCCCCCCTATCGAAATGCCCCATCTTCATCCCAATCATAAATCCAGTGCTGAGTCGCGATGGCACTGGAGTAGGGGATTCGACCGGATGCGTTCATTACGGCAGAGGCAGAGCAGCATAGCCTTAAGGCGGCTTGGGACCCGGGTCATCTATTGGCATCCAACAGGCTAAGTAAGGGACGACCGAGGGACATCGATTTCACGAATGTCCGATGACGATCTCTTGTGCGGGGGGGGGATAATAATATAATAATTCCAATGCGAAAGGACAAAATTCGTCTTTCGAGAGACTCCTCTTCACTCATTCCCTATGGACTCTGAATGCATTTTTGACGCACAAGTGGAGTTATTACTATTAGGGTCCTGTAACATACCAAAACATTTTGAATTGCCATTCTGGACATTGTATTTGAACTCATGGATCCACTATATTATCTATAATAATAAAAGAGTCTGTCTGTGGATCCAAAAAAAAACTACTTCCTCTGGGTATAAAAGGTTTATATACAATTACTATTCATCCTCAAGATGTGCACCTGAGGCTCGAATGTGTAAAATTCCATTTTTTTTTTTTTTATAAATGATTTTAACCGTTTAAAAATATTGCATAAAGAAACAACATCTTAAAACAAAAGATTTCCTATAACTGTGACGTGCCTTTGCAGCTTAGTCGGTAGTACTTTGAGCTCAATCCCTCCACGCGGTACAAAGGTCTAAAAGAAGAATGAATTCATTGTCAACCTTTTCGACGCGTCTCACTTTCCTCTACACGATGGTAGGTTGATTGAGCCCATGGAATGATACCACGTAGAGTTATGGAAATTTTACAAATATCGTTTTTACAACTTTCCCTTTAACTAACATTTCAATTATAATGGTAATTATGTTTTATCATTATAATTGAAATGTTAGTTGTATTATGTTAGTATGAAATTGTATAATCAACTGAATATTAAAAATATATTACAGCAGATGAAAAATAAACAAAAGAATAATAATGCCATATAAATAACTCCCTTTGCTTTCGCTGATTGGGGGTTTATCCTATAATAACAAAAGGTGTTTAAACACATTTCGACGTCATGAAAGTTGTAGCTTCCCTTCAGGCATCGCGATTCCAAAATGTTTCGGGCATGCACACGACGGGTGCTCCTTCACCTTCTTCGAACCAAACTGATTATAGAATTGAAAATTCAAATTTCTTATAATATTTGAGACCAGGAAAATGCTTAAACAAACTATTTTATGACGAGTCATTTTGTAGACATGTTTTGTAAATTTAATACCTTATTTATTCTGTGAATTTGCTTATAAACACACATTTAAATAAAAAGAAAATGAACAAACTGATTGAATATATGAAACGTAAACTGAAATGAAGAAAATAAATGTAAGGTATTTGTGTAGATTGGTATTTTATCTTCTATTCAAGGCATACGAAATGAACATTTCTTTTTCATGCAAAACTGGTCTTTCTTATTTTAAATAGCTCTCCATTGATGCGCTTCTTTTTTGTTATGAAATCGCAATTCCCACTCGTCGCAATTTACCTTTTGTTGCTGCTTTCTTCGCACCCTCGGTCTTTTCGATTTTTCTCTTCGTTTCGCAACTCCATGCGTTTGTTTATTTATATATTAACTAGCAAAGTACCCGTTCTTCGCACGGAGATATATAATATAACGACAAATAACCGAAAATATATATATTTCCTCTTCTCCCTGGGATAATTGCATACACCATTTTAAAATTCCTCTTTAAATTCTATGTCCACTTTTTATTTTTTTTTGTTTAATAAATTAGAAGTTAAAAAATTAAAAATATCTCTATACTACTTGGTTGTTAATACACCGATAAAATTCCTATAATTTCTAGTTTATCTCTCATAAGAATATGGAGTTTTAAAAATTTAACATTCCTGCACAAAAATACTTTTAGAAATTAATAGGAATTTTCTTTCGGTATGGGTAGTTTCGGTGCATAGTTGCATGAAATCCCAGAAGATTAAAACGCGACATTTGGAAAACTTGGCTTAACTCCAAGTGGAATCAGCTGATGGGTATAAATAATATACTATCGTGTAGACGAAAGTCAGACGTTTTTTACGTGCCGATTTAACCCCCCCCCCCCCCCCCCCGCTTTTACGCTCGTAGCAGGCGAAAAGGAGTGTACCGATATCATTAATTCAACTGGAATCAGCGTACATGTATAAATGACATACCATTTTGTAAAGGAAGGTAAACCGTTTCAACCATGTATGCCATTTATCCTCTCCCCTTCTCAACCTTGTATCGAGTAAGGCCCAATACAGCGCGGTTTGTACATACTCGATTTTTTTTTTGTTAACATGGCTGCCGCAATTTATTCGTGAAATGACTATAATTATATTTTTGTTTACAGTGGCTCCTTTAATCGATGAAATTTTAATTACTGTTTTCATCATTATTGAAAGATAATGTGCATTATAACAGGTATTTTATATGAATAATTATTTACATAAAGCTATGATTTTTTTTATCTAAGGAAAAAAATATTAAATTAAATAATAAACTAAGCGCTATGATCTTCATTTTTACATTATTTTTAAAAATAATTTCATCAAGGAGGGTTCCATTAAATTGCAGTTTTAAAGGAATAACTTCAAGCGTGAATTTTAATTAAACTTCTGAATCAATTTCGATATTGAAATGTTCTGAAGCTGCATGGAAGTGAAAAAAGCAGCAGAAACAGATAACATAATTTTTTAAAGCTGACCAAATTAATAAATGTGATAAAGAACTTAAATGATTTAACTTTCAAACATTCCGAATTTCCCTGTTCCCAGTATTGCAATTTTGATTTGATTATTTTCAAATGCCCGTTTCAATGTATCGTTTAGGCTACATCTTTGCAATATCTTCGACCAACAACTTGTGTATCTAATTAATAGTTTGCATTTTTGTCCTCAATAATGCAGAACATAAGAATGTAAATTGCAGCCAGAATAAACCTAAACGTTTTTTTCAAATAAACTGCCTCAAATTCTTTATCAAAGTAAGAATAAAATTAACAGCCCAGCATAAATACTCAACCAAAAATAGTATGTTTTGAAATACTACACAACTTTCTTTTACTACGCCCTGCCCATGTTTTAAAAAATTCCCTTGAATAATATTATTACAGAAGAATAACCACCTATTTTAATTTTAAGTTCATTTTTTTTATTTACGGATCAATTTATTAAAAATTCGGTATTTACTCATTTTGTTAAACAATTTTTCCTAAAATTTTGATTTTGTGATACTGTTATTATAGAATTCGCATCGAAAAATACCTGTCATACAAATATTTAGTAAGTTCCATAGTCATACAAATATTTAGTAAGTTTCCATAGCAAATTACAGCCAAGGCGCACTTCATCTAAAGAATACACTGTTATAACTTGGCGATAGTTTAGCAAACGGTGCAGCATACTATAATCTCACCATGTACTTTCAATAATTTTACATTTAATATTTAATGATCGTCATTCAATGTTTTAAAAGGAAATATTCATTGGCACATTAAATAAAATATTTTCTAAATTATCAGTTGGTATCTGTGAAATTTTATTCTTTAATAACATTAAAAAGTCTAATAGAGTTGAAAATTCACAATGAAACCAAGCTTCGTACATTTTAAAAAAAATACTTGCATAAAATATTTTTCAAATAAATAAAATGGACGTTCATACACAAATTACTCGCATTTTGGATGAATTGTTCTAAAGTTCGATCTAAGATAATTAAATATACTTACAATAAACCTGTATAAAACAAAAGAGATAAAACAATTATAAAATTTTAATACAATTCTAAACCATTTTTTTAAGATAAAATTCTGGTTGTTTTAATTTTTGAATGGTTCCGTATTGTAGCAAAAAGCCCAATGTATATACATTTTTCAATAATAATTAAATCAAACAAAACCTATGACGTCGTTTTTATATTGCCAATAACGAACAACTTTATTTTAAATTGCAAACGATATTTTCATCCATGTTAAGTCAATGGAATCCATTAAAATAGTTATAACATACGATTGAAACATCGTACAAACTTAAAAAATATTACAAAAAATTTCTAATTTTTCAAGTAAAGTATTCTATAAATTTTATAAAGCTACGTTTTGTAGTTATGGAGTATTCCGTGAAAAGATCGGCATTCTAAATGGTATATAATTTTTTATATTACATTTTCGCTTTTCTCTGTTGATTTTAACTGATTTTACTGTTGCCACTTCGTGAAACTTTGCCGACGTACGCTAAAAAATGTCATAACATTCGAATGGAACATCGTAGAGACTTGAAAATAGTCGCGTTAAAATTCTTATTTTTTGAACTAACTATTCTGTGAATTTCAAAGCTCTGCGTTTTGTAGTTACGGAACCTATAATATACTGACAAACCAACAAACCAACAAACACACATCCGGACAGATTTTGAAGATTTCTGCTTTATATATAAGATTCTAAATTATTTTTATTGTTTGTCATTGCTGCCATTGTTTGTCCTTGCAAACCCAAGTGAGCCAAAAATGTCCTTTTCTATAAGATAAAAAACATTGAAAATAAAATATTTTAAATTGTACCAATCCCTGTATTTTGAAGAAGGTTGTTTTATCGAAAAACGTTTTCTGATGAAAACAGTGGAAATCAATTTTATTCATGCACGTTTTTTAATTAACAAAATTATACAAACGCATAACTATTCCACTTTAAACTTGTTATTTGTTTTCGATATCGCCTCATTTCGTGGAATAATTAAAATACCGTAAAAAAAACACTCATTTCAGGGAATAGCGGCTGTCACGGAAGAGGAGCGGAAGCCTATAGGAATTCATTGAAAATATTGTTTTTGAGCACTTGTCACATTTGAAATTTATTTTCGAAAAAGAGCTCCTATACTGAATCCGAAGTTTTAATAGCAACAGACATAATTATCATTTTTTTTAAATTATGCCGTCGTCCATTTCGATAATCGTTTCGTTATTCAATTAGTGGACTTTTGACGAAGCAAAAATCTTCACATTTTTAACGACAGTCATTTACTCCGATTCCTTACCTGCGGCTTGTTTTTGGTTCCCATTCGTATATTCCCACAGTTCAAAAGAGTTTTCGGTCTCGGTCTTCGGACCAAAAGATCACTGGTTCGAGTCCAACCGATTTTTTTTTTCATTCAAAATCTTCATAATGTATGACGAAATAAATTTCCTACAAAATCGAAGAAATGCATGTGACCTACTTTGACGAAATATTTAATGGGAGCATTTCGCAGGCGTTTGCTTCGTCAAAAATGACGGAAGGTTCTTCAAAAAAATGAGCATTGAAGGTCTAACAGTGACGTCATCCTGTGCAAATATCAGAAGAGCTCGTTAAAACAAAGCTTAACCACTTATTTTCAAAAAAACAAAATGCTCCCCTTCGGCCACCACCATTTGAAACGCCTCTTTTGTGTGTTTCACACTCTTTGTCATCCTCCGTCCTTCCTCCTGTGGTATTCGAGCGATTCTTTCGGAAGGAGGCGACGTTTCTCGACACCTCGTTTGAATTCTTGGGCGTAATTAAAATTTTTGATAGTTTTCTCTCATTAAAACCTTTCAAACTATTCTTCTTGACGAAGAAACAGAAAAAATATCTAATCATTCATTATTTTTCCCGTTAGGATGCACTTGAAATGTCTGTGGTTTTGCTTACGAGACATTCCGTGAAGTTGGGTTTTTTTTTCGTAAAGCACTTTAAATATGTATTATGGGGGTGAAGAAGATTTTGTTGTAAATCTTTAAAGGAATACTGTTTTTAAGGTGAAACGAGAGGTTCTTTTTAAAAAAATGTATATAATAAAAATAAGGAATTTCTTCCGATCAAAAAAGTAACGGGCATATAACGGATAGATTTAAATTATTATTTTTTAATAAGGGCTGTAACTACAAATATACGAACAAAATTTGAACGAAAATGCTTTTTTTTTTATTTATTTGCTTTTTAACATTTATCGGCAAACCTTTATGCAATATTCGATCCTTCGTAACAATAGACCACTGGTTCGAGTCCCAACGAGGAGCAACTCAGATTCTTTTTTGAATGTACATTTGCCCTGCTTCTCCTCAGCAACGCGAGACCCAATAGCTAGTTTTTAATAAGAGCTGCTGTAACCAGATATATACGAGCAAAACTTGAAAAAAAGTCGCAATTTATTATTTGCTTTGTAACATTTATTAGCAAACCTTTATTTGATATTCGATCCAACCCATTTTGGTATTTCTACTCGTATTTTATGCCATAATGTACACACACCCTCCATATCATGACTTCACACGGGACCATAGGTCGCTGTAAAGAGTTCAAAGTACCATCATAGAAACTACTCAACCGATTGGGCAATTTACTAAGAGTCGCCAAAGAGGAAGGGTCCCTGAAGGTCGTTGTCGGAAGGGTCTGCTCAACTTATGTTTGTTTCATTTCCACCGTTTGACGAATTAAATAAAAAATAAAAGATACGCGGGCTATTAAAAAAAAAATATTTCCGAACATTTATTCTACATTTTAGCATTATTATATTTTCTAATTTGATAGGTTTATGTCGCATTCAGGGTGAAATCGATGACATCTTATTGAGGAATGTATCGAAACACCGGCTTCTGTCTTCCGACGCTACAGAAACACTACATTAAAAAATTAAACCGATTGCTCTGGATGTTTTTGTGGTTGTGATACACAAACCCAGAGCCATACTCATGTCCAGCCCGGCCCAACACCCTCCGCGGCTGGTCGTGGGCGAGTGGTGTAGCTTGGCAAAATGATCGCTAAATGCTGGGCAGCATTTGGAAGCTGGTCGAAGAGAACGATCCAGGACCATCCAGCCCCAAGTCAAAGAAGCCAAAGGAACATGCTGGGCCAGTGTGCAACCAGACTGCCGCTGGTGCTGCACTGCAGAAATGCGGTTTTGGACAAGGAACTACTCTCGCATGTAACTTTTTTGTCATGCGTCGGCTCCTAAACATAGAAAACCGCCGGCTCGATTCTCCCAACTTTCTACAAGGACCTGTTGACAGGGCATGAAAGAGAAATCTTGCTACGCACTAGCAATAATCGCACTTCCACTTTTATCCAACCGAGCAACTGAAAAAACCACACACCAACTGATTCAGATTACTAAATTGTATCTAACTCAAGACTTCCAGGTCTCAGATTTCGCAATCGCCAAAGTGGAGTTGAAAAATTGCCAAACTCGGATTAACACAATCCGTGCAAAATCGCCAAATTGTCTATTATTTCCCAAAGCCTTTAGAGCAGTAGCGAGCGAAATAACATTTTGTCCAATTACAAAGTTGCTGAGTTCAGCGGGTACAATTTCAGTTTTTCCTTGACGTGCAAATGAATAGTTTAGTTGCGCCTTAAGAGCTGCCAGTTCGCGGTTAGCCTTACCAGGGTTTTTTTTCCCCCCTTTTCTCTTTGTCATCCTTCGAATGGAGGCTCGCGATCATAAAATGTCCCGCCAGTGTCATCCTTGCTTTGATTAATTAACGAAATATCTTTCAAAAAGATCACCCTCACCTTTCCAAGGAAAGTGAGATGAAATCTGTCATTCATCTTCTTCTTCTTCGTTCTGCTTATGATACGTGTCTCGAGGGAATGATCCACATTTTAAACTTTTATACAAAATCAAAATGGATTCTTTTATTGGAGACATTTTTCGATTTACATAGATTTTAACTAAAAGGATTAACCGAGATAAGATTTTAATATTATACCTTTCGATTTCTTTACTTAAACGAAAATATGAATTTTAAAATGTTTATGTACAAGAGTTTATAATTCGCGATAAGCTCTGAAGATTTTGAGATTTTTATCGATACGTATTTTTAACGCAGGAGATAGTCAGGAGGGCCGAAACTAGAAAATACGATGGAAGGGAGGGGGGGAGAGGGGGTAAAACGACTACAATGTGCTGACTGAAAATTCGGATGAAATTCTAAAACATTCAGAGTAATGATCCTAAACAGACATTCGACTTATTTATGGTGTACTGTCTTCTAGCCGCCAGCGCACGACATTTTATTTTATGTCTGATACTTTCTAAACTGATGTGAATAAGTAATCACTATGGCTATTGCAGCCCAATTGATTCAGTTATCATGTGAACTTACGATAAGTAATGCTTTGTAAATAAAATGGGGGGCTGCCATTGTTCCTTAGCTCGGTGCCATTGAGGAATGGATCTAAAATAGCGCTAAATATTTTCTTCAAAAATTCTATCGCAACTTGTTTTAAATGTTCTTATGATATTAATATTTGCGAAGAAATTGATTAAGAGGGTTGAAAGTGACAACAACAACTCTATTCCTAAGAAAGCTACTTTTTCTAATTAGTAGCACATTTTAAATGTTCGCAAGTTGGTCGTAGTGTGGCAGTCTGGAGAACAGGGGCCCGATTAAGACATTGAAGTAAAGGAAGACTGTCTTTAAATGGGGGCCCCATTCCCCTCAAATAGACACCGGGACATTAAATTTACATGCACTAAAATCCTTGCCCCTGAATTGCATCAAAATGGAACACATTATAAATAATATAACAAAATATATTAATAAATATATGAGTATTCCTAATATTATGTTTTGAGTTTTTCCAATATTCGAACAAATTTAACACAAGTAGCAAGTTTTTTTTACAAAAGTTTGTAATGCAATTTTTTAAAAGTAAATTTAATAGCGAACTTTGTTAGATTGGTTAGTTAATCAACGTCGCACTAGAGCTTCACAGTGGGCTATTGGCGACGAAAACTATGTTAGGTTGTTAAATATTTATATAACTAGGGGGCCCCGCCCCCTGCTCCGCTGACCCCCGGAGGATTGCTACGCAATCCTCTTTAGATTGCTTCGGAAACCAATACCGGCTTCATACACTGTAGACAATGACAATGTGTCCTAACAACAATATTTTTTTAGTTATATAAATTATTACTGGCAGTGCTGTCACACAAATTTATTTTTGGGATGTTGAGACAAGAAATTTCCCAACTTAACGATCCAAAATTTCGAACTTGGACGATTCAAAATTCCCAACTAAGACGTCGGGTACCAGCTCAAGTGTTGTCTTCGTTATCTGACCATTGTTAAAAATATGAGCCATCGTTCCCGGGTCTTTTCTTCGAGAAAGGCCTAGAACCAAAGCGTCCTTTTATGTAGTAAGTAAATACGTACAAATAACCAATCAAGGGCGCTTTGCTCGAACCAACGCCAGTAGTTCAATGTGCAGCTCTAGTGCGACGTTAATTAACCAGACCACATTTAACGATTCGAAATTCACAACGCAACGCAACAGTGTTAAAAAAATTCCCAGTTCCAACTTATAGACATTTGTCAGCTTTTTTATAGGTAATATTAAACAGTTCTCTCGAAAGAATTGATTTGTCGCCCGCATGTTCCGATGCAGTGTTCCGTTTTGAGGTCTAATTTAAGTTTCATCTTAATACAAGTTGGGCAATTTCTAGTCTTCCGTCACTTTCATTTGCTAGTAATATTTATATTCCTGAGGCATAAATTTTCCCAACTCAGGGATTTTTAAAACTCGAAATTCCCAACTTTTTAGGTTTCAAGTTTTTAGAAGGGGGGGGGGGCATGCTTCCCCCAAATACCCCCCGTTGTGGTGGACTTGATAACTTGAAAAGCTAAACACTTTAGAAATGCTTCAACGCAATTGTTTCTGCTAATTGAAAAGCTAAACATGTGTAAACAAACAACAGCATAAACGCGCCAATCATAAATAAGCCTAATCGCCAACTTTTATTTATATAAAGTAAGATAATTGAGAATTGGCGCTAATAATTATTCGCCGTTAAGACATATATTAAGTTACGGGAAACTGGATTGACATACATGTTGGCATTTTTCCAATGTTGACATTTTGTTCCAAAGTATCTTTTAATAATATTTATAGTACTTCACATAAATAGTTATATCTAATTTATTTTTTAAGATAGAATTTCAGTATTGATACCATTCAAGAAAGAGGGATTTTACGAACATAACTATATTTTTTTTAAAGTATATTTTTGAACTACTTAGAGCAGTTTTAATTTATCCCTTGTGAAGATACGCGTAAAATTGACGATTATTTCAGACATTTCGTTAATTATTTAAAAATTTATAACTACAAAACTAAATCGAATTTTTACAAACGCTCTGAATCATTTGTAGCCAATGGTTTAATCTATATCCCTAATTTTTTATTTATTTTTTTATTGAAAATTTTAAGACAAGTATCCAAAAATGTATGAATTGTTTTCGAAATTTTCTAAAATTTTGACTTTAACATAAAATAACGTCTAATATACTGATCGTATTGAAAAACAAATATATTCGCCTTATTTCCCAAACATTTCTTAATAAATTGGCATAATTTTATAATTTTAGGACATTTACTTTTTGAGATGCAAGCGGAACAATGAGACAAAAAGTCGCAAATTAAAATTTGCTCGAAATATCCGACATTTTTATCCTTTTCCGCTATTTTTTATACCTATCTTAATTGACCATATCTAATTTAATTGTGAAAATAGATATATAATCTTTATAACATCGGAAAGAGGAACTTTTAACGAACATTAATATATTTTTTTGAATAAGAAAATATGTAAATTTAAATGACTTATAGGCAATTTAGAAATCACGTTTCAAAAATGAGGCTGAAAAAACTTCAAAAAGTGGAGCGTGTTTAAATGTGTAAAAAATTTATAAATCCAAAACTAATTCGAATTTTAGAAAATGCTTAATTGAATTTCCAGTTCAAACCTATTTGTACACTCCCTAAAAAAATTGGATCTCTCCTCTTAATAGTGTTTCAGAAACAAAATTACTTGTAAGCGAAATTTTATCAACGACGACTTTAATATCACATAACTTATAAACTAATAACAGTATTGAAACCAAAATATATTCTTCTTATTTATCAAACATTTCTTAACAAATTCACCTAATTTCGTAATTTTAGGACTTTTACATTTTGAGATACGATCTGAATAACATTGAAAGAACTGAAAATTCCCCCAAGGGCTTACTTTTTTTTAAAAAATAGAGAGAATAGAGAGAAATGTGTGAATTTGGGACCCCTGAAAACTATTAAAGTGTAAGTCTGAACTTCACGGGCCTATTCGGCAATCAGGCCCTGCTGGAGAAGAAGGTACCTGTTCAAGTGTTGTCCTCGTCACCTGACCGTGGCTACGAATTAGTTGGGCTTTCGTTCTGGATAGACCGAATGGCCTCAAACACGTGACTTCTTTTCAAAATTATGAATTAAAAAAATACTCGCGATTGGCTGATGAATTGGGAAATGTGTAACAGTGAAAATTTATGAATGGAACGACGTCATTAACCACGTGTCTGAAGCCATACATGTTAGCCTCACATTGATGTTAGCGAGATCATAACATTATGTTTTCTCTACTATGAAGGATCCATGCTCGAAAGTAGTGCAACGTTAACTCCAACTGTCAAACCATTTTGTGACGATGGCTTTAAATTCCACATACATTCCTCGACACGTGTTGTATTACTATTTTGAGGTCGCATCAAAAATGTGCGACCGAATCGATAATTTGTGCGCGAAACGAATTAACAGAGATGAGTGCCGTCAAGAGCCATTCGAGGGCGTAATTCGGTTAAGGTATCTGAATTTCCGCATCATCTGTGTCGAGGGGCAATTTCCGGAACCCGTGACGTCAGAAGTCTCAGAGTTATGCTCAGCTTTCTTTTCTGCGTGTGCTTATTTATGGAACAGATTCACTTATTTCGTCCTACGAAAACAGTTTATTCGAAATGCACCCAAGTACATCTAAGACGGGGCTCTGGGGGGGGGGGATGAAACACGATCTCGTCACGAGTTGTCGTCGGTCTTTTCCCAAAAGGTGCCGAAATGGGTGCTGGCCGCGTGAGGTTGGGTTCGCGGCACACTTTTGACCCGCACGAAAGTTAGAAGGGGGAGGACAAATGACCAATCTGGTCGAAGTAGCCCGCCTTCCCCTACACATTTTGGTATGTCATTTATCCTCATAGAATTATTCCACGTGGAGTTACGGGGGTGGAATCTTATCTTTTACTGTAGTTGATCGAAACCCCACGCCCCCTACGGGGTACAAAGGTCAGTTTGCTCAAAACATCTCACCTTCCTCTACACGATGGCATGTCATTCATTCCAAAGAGAATGATTCCACGGGGAGTCATAAAGATTTTACAAATGTTGATTTTCACTATGCTGTGCAACTATGTACCCGTACCGAAGGAAAGAAAATGATGTATTATCTGGAGTAATATATAGTTTTAAAGGGTATCCAAGAAGGTATTATTCTCGGTTATTGCAGATGCTGCTATCCTTACCCGACAGTCAATCTCATAAGGCTCGTTTAATCAAAATTCAATCATACTCAAAGAAACCAACTCTTCAGGTGTATCTAATTTAAATTTAATTAAGCTTTAAGTGAGGTTACATTTTATTTACAATTCAAGGAAAGTGCGCCTACGTGATTGGCACTTCCTATTCGTTCACCTCATGATATAGTTCTATATTTCTTTCTAACAAGATGACTACGCTCCAGCGTCATCAGAACTTAATTGCGTAGTATTCTCCGGCCATCTGATTGGACGTCGCATGCGTGGGAGGTTTGTCCACGTGCCTTTCCAACAAGTTTGTTGTTTTCACTAACGCACAACGTCAAAACAAAAAAAAAATGTACATAGCTACAGAACTGTGAATTTCTATGGAGGTCAAGTGTCCAATTCTTTAATCAGATCAGGTTCACAATAAGGTATACGGGATACGGTACTTTTTTTTTTAATATAGAAATCAGTCAAAACTATGAAATTGTCCAGTGAGTTTTTTGTCGGCTAGGTAGCTTGCCGTTGCTCGTCTACATTGAAATAACGCACGCCAAAAAAAAATCAATAAATATCAACCCACTGAGGGAGGATTAAAATATCGTACACGTGTTTGCTTTCACTTCATATTTCCAACTCATTCCTTTTCGAAGAAAATATTTTTTGAATTATTTCCATAAACCATTTCCATGAGCGATAAGTTTTGGCATGTGGCAATTGAAATTCTAATATGAACATCAACTACACATTCAGAAATATCCAAATTGATTAAAAATGCTAATTTGACTTTTTTTTAAAAAAGGCATCAAAATGCTTCACGATAAATGTTGCTTCATAAATATGCCCAATTAAAAAAGTTTTTTAAAAATAAAGTTCAGTTTTTTAAGGGAATATACGTGCAATGTTAGCATACCCTATGTGGATTTACGGTTTCTTGAAAACTACTGAAGTTTTATATTCTTCAAATAACTCCTTCATAATATACCGAGGTTAAAATGTGGAAGAATATTAATTATTTAAAAAAAATAACTAATTATCAACACTATTAAAATGCTATTTTTCGATGTACAATTTCTTAGAAAGTGTTCCACTTAAATGTTTGTAATTTTTGGCATTTAATACTTTTGGTATAATAATCTAAATTTATGATTTGAAAAACAGAGATTGAACATGAATATTTTTTATTTTATCCAAAAACGTTTCTAAAAAAACATTTTTTTATATAATTTTTGCATTATAAAAAATAATTAAGGTAAGATTGAAACTTTATGTTAACCTCGTATTAATCTATAGGTCATGTGCTTCAATTTGCAAAACAATGGCGGACCTATACACAATTGTATTGTAGGAAAGGTACACCGAAGTTCAAAATATCAAGTTTTGAGAAAATGAAGTTTACAGGTTATAATCTTGCCCCTGTCATTTGTTAACTTATTTAAAAAATTAAAAAATTTCTATTGTGACTAGAAACAAAAATTGCACGTCAATGGACGGATAAAATGAAGTTTAATGTAAAATAAAAAATACCCAAATCGAATTTTTGATGACTTGGGAACTCAAAGCTGCAGGTATTGAGTTCCCAAGCATACTAAACGTTTTATGCAGGCAAAATTAAAACTGTTACTAACATGCAGTTTATACGCTGAGGACTTCAGAACTGAAGGCTATTTTTTTTAACCTTTTAAGGTCTTATCAAAAAACCGCACCGTTTTTATTTTGATTTTTTTGCTGGGTATACGTTAAAAACTGCAGAGAACTGGATATTTTTCCGAACCTGAACATGGTTAAAATTATTTATCTCGCCTAATGCTAAAGCGTGATAGGATATTATATGATTTTCCCAGTCAATGCTTTGAAGTAAGGAACTTTTGTGGTTTCCTCAGCTGCGACCTGCATGATCCGACCATCATTCGTGTTGCGTAATGCCTACATCATTTCGTATACACATTTCCATGTTCACTGAATACTCGATTCGTTCTGCAAACGACCTGATTCAATAGTGAGGTAATCTATCTAAGTTTATCTCTCCTGGCGACTCCCATTGGAACACGCTGAAGGTGGGGGACAGTGTTGCTGGTCTTCCCGTGCAACAGACTGGAAGCAAAATATAATTAAAATACACAACTTGCATGATGATGAATAAATTTCGAAAACTCCCTCCGTGTACAACTGTCGTTTACAACGTTGTTTCAGTCGCCGTAACAAATACCGTCAAATGTCCTGAGGATGAATACCACTTGTATACATAAATGTGCCTTCGGAAGATGTCGGGTACATACGTCTATACATTATACATAAATGTGTTAGCCTCCTTTTATACGCAACCAGGTGTTTTGCTATCCCCAGACAGACTCTTTCATTTAGTGTAGAAGAATTCGGCTAAAAGTATAGTTATATCGATATGAAATAGTTAAAGGGTACAATGGAGTAAAATAAATATTAAATAAAAAAACAAGCTTTATAAGTAAGGAAATGAAATATAAAGTTAAAAATAAACAAAAAAATAGTGTGAATTCACTAAAAGTAAAAGCGTAGGGGGAAATGGCGTAGCCAGCATTGGGTTACCTTGGGATAGAACCCCCCCTCCCCCCCCCCCCCCCGCGCATAGCCAGTTTAAAATCAAAATTAGTTTTTCGAAAAATAACAGGTGCAAAAAAAAAAAAAAAAACGAAGATATTTTTCTTAGATTTTTATAGAGAAAAAACACGTCGCATTTCCTGGGTTACCCCACATGTATTTCCTGCTCCCTTCCCTTCTGTCTCCTGGAGGGATGATTTTAAGGAGAACAGTGGTCAAACAACCTTAAGACAGAAAATTCGACTTTCTGTGGGTGGACGATGGGGTAGTGGGTCTACATGATTGTCTTGGGTGTATCAAATGTACCTCAACCTATGTGACATTTGTTTAACACGGGAATAAAGAGGTCTATTGGTATTCAGTTGGCGACATAAAAGGTAATTGAAGGTTATTTGTACATGTAAGGGGTCACTTTTCTTAACACTTGAGATGGGGCGGCAGTTGAGCCGGAATCCACAATGCATCAATCCAGAAATTGCTTGCCTTGAAGTAAGGTATTTTCCCCATCCTGTCAAAATATAACACCCCTAATTGTGATCCTCTTCGCTCCCTCACAACGGCGGTGGAATTTTTTCCCCTTCTTAAAAATTAGTTTTCTGAGAGGTTGTATGTCTCTCATTTGTCATTTGAATTTGGAAATCACTCCAGTACTGCACATGCTTGCTAGGCTTATCTGAATTACCATTTTCACGGTATGCCGTCTACAAAACATAAACTATTGGAAGATTCAAGACAAAAGAAAGGAGCATCGTGCAAAAAATTACTGATATGTTTAAAGTATGTACTCCTTTTCTTATTCAAATATTTTTTATTTATTGAGATTACCGTTGAAAATACCCAAAACTAATTATTTTTTTATTCAATTACATTTATAAATTAGTTTTCTGTCACTCAGACGTGTTACTTTTCACGCGGAAACGCAGTTTCCGCTTTTTTTAAAAATTTGGGTTTTGATCATTTCGAAGATTGATGTACATTCATTTGAAAATTTTTATGGGGGATTATTAAAAACTTATGTTCAACATTATAAATACGAAAGGGCACATAATGTAAAAGTTTGTTCTATTAAAAAAGGGTGGGGTCAACAGGTTCCCCTTTAAATCTGTGTTTATAACCTTTCTCTGGGTTTTTTTTTCTGCGGCGCTGCATCTCGTGCTGATGATTAGGCAAGCATTTTCCATTGTCTAGCTTCACAGATTCTACAAATCAATGTTTTTTTTATAATAATATATTTTTTATTCAGTTATTTGATTTTTTTTTACGAGTAACACTATTTTCTTTTATGATTTTGCCGCAATGCACAGTTTTGCTGCGTCACGCAACCAATGAAACCTCCTCCCCCCATGTCACACCACAGTCATGCCCGATAAAATTAACCTTAAAATAATGATTATTATACTGTTATTTTTAATTTTATAATAAAGAATTATTTACAAATTTAAAATTACTACTTAAAAATTATTATTATTATTAATTAAAATTACTAATTTAAAATTGTTTCAATCCGGGGCCACCATCAATTTCTAGCTACAGACTTAAATCTCAGTAAAATGTCAGCCAGGTTTGTTAGTAATTTAAATTAGGAATTGACTGAAGATTAACCTGCGAAAATTAAGCTTTTAATTGACATCTTATATATAATTTATATATAAAATTAATAATATATATAATTTATATTAAAATTTTTAAGTAAAATTTTAATTTAAAACAACTGCTTAAATTAAAAAATATCATAAATTAAATTTACTTATTTAAATTTACTACTTAAAAATTATTATGATTAATTAAAATTACTAATTTAAAATTATTAATTAAAATTACTAATTTAAAATTATTAATTAAAATTACTAATTTAAAATTATTAATTGAAATTACTAATTTTAAATTGTTAATTAAAATTACTAATTTAAAATTATTAATTAAATTTTATTGAAATTATTAATTAAAAATTGTTTAAATTAATTATTAAAAAAAAAAATATTTGGTTTTGGTCGGACCAAAAATAATTTATGACCCCCCCCCCCCCTTTTCGGACAATCCTGGCTACGCCACTGGTTGGTTGAACTCTGTGAAATTTTAAAGCCATTTACGGATATCCACGCTCTTAAACTTGGTTAATTTAAAACATTTAATTTTTTACTTTTAAGCTTACTTTTCAGTTACCCCTATTAATATAGGGTAAGATGGGGAGAAATGGGTCATGAAGTAAAATGTTTGTTTTTTTAATATTATTTTATTAGATATTAAAAAATACATCGTTTAGATTTCGTTCTTTTTTTTTTAATTTACTTCATTTAATGAAGTATATTTTAGAAACAAAATACATTTCTGGGTGATTTAATTTCAAGTCCAACAAACAATTTGTTTAAGTAAACAAAATAAGCTTAAGTTAATTTCATAAATGAAATCTTCTATATATAATATAAACTAGAAACGCAAATTATTTACCAATATTCCTGGGTTTTGTATAGAAGAAAAGCTTTTTAATATATTCCAAAGATAAAATTAGGAACAAAAATTATATTTCGATTTTTTTCATTGATTTGCAAAGTAGGGAAAATGGTTATCTAGCCAAAATTATTATATACTGCACCATATACTCAGCAAAAAAAAAGAAAAACTTCATCAGAATTAGGAATTGAAGTTTTCTTGCATAACATGCTGGAAAACTAATGTCTTTTAAAAAATATCTATTAATTCAAGGTTTCTGTTTCCCATTTTCACTTAAAACTTTTAAATAACCTTCCAAAAAAACCT
The DNA here is from genome assembly GCA_963932185.1 of Troglohyphantes excavatus. NCBI lineage: Eukaryota > Metazoa > Arthropoda > Arachnida > Araneae > Linyphiidae > Troglohyphantes > Troglohyphantes excavatus. The sequence goes on from OZ010674.1 coordinate 1,804,478, forward strand.
TCAATTTCGAAGCATTGAAAATATATTAAGGGAAAATGCACATTTTTAAAAGTTTTATGTAGGAAAATTAAAAACTTTTTATTTTAAATGCAATATTTTTTATTACAAATTTCTTTAAAAAAAAAAAAACATGCAAAAATCTTAAATTTTACAATTTTAAGAAGTTTTTTATGCTGAATATCTTTTTAATTATTCAAGGTTTTGGGACTTATAAAATTGTTAACGTTTGCTCTTCCTTTAGAATGTTATTGTAATCTTCAGAAATTATTTTAAAAGCTAAAATTGAAAAGTTCTTGCTCCCCATTGCACAAATGGACTAAGTAATATCTTCAATGAAAGTTAAAGATTTCAATGTATTTATAATGAGGCCTCTAAATTTTAAAGTGGCCTATACTGACGCTATGTCTCTAAAAGGTTCAGTAAAGTATATATTCTCGAAGAAATATGTGTCGGATGATAAATTTACAATGACATTTTGCAAGTTTTGACCCTTAAAATTATTTGGTATTGATAAAACATCTCCAAAGGATCCAATTCTAGAAACTGTCAACTGCGCCGACATATCTTCGAACTAACAACTGTCGATTTTTGTGTGTAAGATGACACATTCAAAGCGAAGAAAAAAATGCGAATTTATTGCCGTGAATTTTTTGTTATTCCCACTTACAGATAACGTTGTAAAAACTCTAAATCTCCCATCAAAGCGTCCCCTCTGTCAGCAAACGAACTGCAGCCATCGAATTCCGCAAACAGTGAAACAACTAAACTCTCGAAGCAGAAAAAAAGTCGACTTTTAAACCTTTTCATGTCCTTACTGTTCCGAGAGAATCGTGTCTCCTCCATGAGGTAACAACCGCTGTCAACAATTTGTGCTTTATTGAGAAGGGCCGAGAAAGATCTTTTGAGCTCGCAGGAACATCGACTAGAGGAAGGAGTATTTCCTAATGGCCAATTGACAAGCGGATGTCGAAGGGCTTTCTTTATCCGCATTTCGACTCTCGAGAAGAAAAAGAACATATTTTTTCTCGTCATCTTAAACCGCGCATTCTTTTATCCCTTTGCACTCGAGAAACACGTTTGATATTTACGTTCTTTTCATGGAACATTTACATCCCGTTTCTGTTCTTTTTAAAGAGGTATTATTTAGCGTGTTTTTATACGTTGAGGGTGTATATTTATAAAAATAAAAAAGTTATGCATGAATATTCATCTCAGTATACCAAAAACATGTATTTCAGTGGTTTCGAACATTTGTCACATGGTTTTTTTTTTTTTTTTTTTGGGGGGGGGGGGGGGTTTGAATCCGTAAGTTGAAAGATTTAGATCATCCCATGCGGGGTTTTTCTAGATGGAAAAATTAATTTCCATTAAAGTTCGTGAGAGAATAACTTCGATAGATCGGATAATATGTTGTTCTCTTTCATTTTGAACAACAGAAAAAGCAGAGTCGTTATTTTGGCACTCGAGTGCAAAGGGTTCATAAAATAAATGGATACCCAAGTGAGGCCATACTTTTCAATGGAATTAGATAAAGAACAAGAAGAGAACAAAAAAAAAAGTTCTCGTTCAATTTGAAGAACAAAATAACAGGTTATTATTTTTGTGACTGAGAGTCGCTACTCGAGTGCAATGGTTTAATGTCGGAAAAACAGTCATAAAAAGCGGTGAAATGACTGTAGTCGTCCACGGACCTCCGATTTTCCCAATGAAATTTATAAAAATACTCTGTCGAAATCGAAGACGTTGGGGGGTGTTTTTTAAAATAGGATATCTGCACTTCATACTATGCCAAACACCATGCGGTAACAATTTTTCTATGTTGTGCCAAAAGGCTATAAAGCCGTCTTAAGTCTTCTCTCCAGTTCTTATTTTAGCTCAGTGGTCTGGGGTTTCTAATGGCGAATTCCAATTTACGCAGTTATCTGAAGTCGGTCATGCGCCGTCCAGTTTGTGTATAGGTCAATGGTCATTGTGTCTGATGTTGACGAACCTTTTTTGAATTTCCCACGCAATTTTCTACAGTAAAAAAAAATGCTCGGTGAAAAGAAGAGTAAATAGATAACATCTCCAGTGTGTGTTTTAGACAAGTTTTCACTCTAAACAAACATGTTTGCTCACATGTTCACATTCGAGCGAGTTTCTCTCGCTAACAGTCTACTCGGTAGATTCTGCTTTTATCTTTTAACATAACAAAACAAAAAACAAAAATCCAGAGCAAATAGATTCGGGCAATCATCTTTTCACAATGGCTTTTCTTCCTATTACCATAAAAAGAAGCCTCTTCCAATAAAAGTGCTAATCTAAAACTTAAAAATAAAATTCTTTTTTTCAATCAATAAGTGCTTCTAAGGTTATCATTGAGGGTAGAATATAATAGTCTATACTTAGCTCATGCCCTCCGGATGTTTGCCACTGTTTTCTTTGCTCCCGTCCATTCCTCCAGAATAAATGTTCAATACAAGAATGCAAAGGAACTCCTCAATTGTGTCGTATTCATGTTAGTTTTCGTTAATTTAAAGAGGAATTGGGAAAAAATAAAATTTGGATAAACCTCAAAATCTTGAATTGTTTGTATTCACTTGTATGAGAAAAAATCCTTTAGAATGCCAAGAACTTCTTTCACCTGTTAGCCACCACCTGTTCACTTACCCTTTGGGGGGGTGTCTACGCACAAGACAAATACCGAGATTGAATAGGACATAAGTGAATAGTTTCTATACAATATTTTTCCTTTTATATTTTGAAACAATCGCTCATTGTTAAAAGATTTTTTTTTTAAAAAGTTTCTTTTAAAATTGTTCAAGTGCAAATGCTTGTGTCCCCTCTTATGGTAGGACACGCGTTTTTCTTCTGTGGCGGTTGCGTTTTCCCTCCGAGACGCTGGATGAGTGGGTCCGTACTCCATTTCTAGAGAAATTAAATAATCCAGCGGAGCAAATAATCTCGGTTGAGAAAAATGCGAAGACCGTGTGCCTAACCTTAATACTGGGGAACATGTCCTCGCGTTTTTCATCAGTAGACCCTACGTTTGACGTCCAAGGCTCTGGATCGGCTGGTTCCAGTATCTCGGAGTGAAACCAAGTGTAGATTATTGAACAAGCTAGGTGAATTTTTAATGAAATGTATCTAAACAAAACAAAATATCGCAAAGCGGGAGTCTTTGAATGACCGAAAACGATTCGACTTTAAAACGCTTGTTTTAGCAATGGCTCTTTTGGAGGGACAACCTAGATTTACACGTAACGTTTGACGCAATACATTTGCAAAATTTGGATTCCATAAAATTATTTTACCTGGTAGTTCTGGGATCATATTTAGACCTCGCTACCAGAAAAAGAAAATTAAATTGAAAAAAAATACATATACTTCAATTTTAATAACTTCAAGCAATGTTGACGCCAAATTTGAAGAACATCGAACAACGCGTTGGGTCGTAAATGCGTAACAAACCAACAGACGAAATGCTAAAAGGTTGAATTAAAACAGTGACATCGCTAACGCTCGATCAATAAATTAAAGTAAAGTAAAAAAAAAAAGGATAACCGGTACGAAAAAGAGTTCTATTGGTAGAATTAACGTCGTACTAAAGCTACACAGCGAGTTCAGTGTTCGGGTAATCATTTGATCATAGTTCAAAAACACAACTAAGTAGTTCCAGACTTTTCCTATGGAACAGATTCCCAATCGTCGCACGGCAAATGCCAATTGAGGGCGGAAGGAGATTCACCTTTTCCGACTCCTCCGAAGGGAGTAACGGGGACGAAGTGTGCATTTGTTAGAGAACGTTCCAAGGACCTCTACTCCATACACATATATGCACAGGTACAGTTCCAGAATTTGGCAAACAGAGCTGTCCTCTCCTCAGTCGAGTGTGTTTTTCTTTTGCCGAAGACTATTCGACTTGCATCCGAATGAACCCTTTGCACTCGAGGAAAACATGTTTCATATGTACGTTCTTTTTATGTATCCCGTTCTTATTCTTTTTAAAGAAGTATTCTTTAGCGAGTTTTTTTTTTTTTACATTTAGAGATAATTAAAATAGTTTAAGTGGATAATTATAATAACAGAAAAGTTAGATGTGAAACTGAATATTAATCTCAGTACACCAAAAACACGAATTGAGTGGTTTATGAGAGATGTGTCAAATGTAAGAGAAAAGGGGGGGAGGGGGGGGTTGTGAGGAATTTCAATCTGAAGATCACCCACATACTTAGAGCTTCTAGAGGACACAAATAATTTCTATTAAAGTTTAGGAGGGAATAACTTTTTAAACTCAAGAATAGGTTGCTCTCCTTCATTTTGAAAAACAGAGGGAAAAAATGACGCGTCGTTATTTGAGTGACTTAATCGTTGAAGGGACTCGCCCTCCCCCCCCCCCCCCCCCCATTTATGGCAAACACACGTCATTCCGAGTTCGTTGTTCAGGGAAGCGGTGAGACCTTGGGGGACGGATGAGTGCATAGGGTTCCAATAAAATAGGGTGATGTGCCCCCATGGGATGTTATCCTATTGAATGGATTTAGATAAAGAACAAGCTATCGAAAGAAAAAGTTGTTGATGATCAAAGAACATGCAGTTCTCGTTCAAGGAGAAGAACGGGGGGGGCTCCTCCCGCATTCATGTGGGGGGGAGAGACCATGGTCACTTGGGGTGTTCCCCTCTCTCCCATTTGTCTTTGGGAAGAGTGACAACAGGAATAATCCAAACCTAATTTCGCACTTCATTAAATGCCACTGTGCTTTGTGTTAAATGTACATTATTGGTAGATGAATGAATATTGTGCAACGCTAAACAGTAACAGTACTGTGTGCATTCCCTATGTAAAGCGACCGGCGTGGCTATTTTGTAGAGCGCTGCTAGTTGAATTGAGAATGGGTGAGGAGAAAAGGGCACAAGGGGTACAAGTTACAATTTCATTATTTTGTGAAAACGTAGTTTAAAGTTAAAACGAAACAGCTGATTCTTGAAGTAGTTGATTCTTGAGATAGATCTCAGCACATGACAGACATTGACTTGTATCCTTTTGCCACCTACATTTCATATGTATTAGCTATTCATAACCGCACTTAACTGTATTTTTTCAAAATGGCTTTTAAAAAAAACTTGGCTTCCCACCCCCTCCTTCCGAAGTAACATAATATGTGATTGTTTGTTTGTTGGTTAATTAACTCTTTAGGATTCGGTGGGTTAGAATCTGGTCCACCTTTAAATCACCTTATTATGCATGGTGAGGTATTTTTTAATCCATCTCGAATACTTGAAATTATTCACAATACAAAGTTAAATATTTTTTACGGATTTGTAATCCAAGTGCTTGAAATTGGTATGTTGTGCAACTTGAACTCTTTTTCTCGTTAAAATCGTGTGCATCAAAAGAGTTAACCTTGCATAAATCTGCACAGTGGGCCATTGGCAACGGATCTATCTCGAAGAAAAGACCCCTGAACACTGCTTAGTATTTTTTTTTAACTATGGTCAGATGACGAGGGCAACACCTGAGCTGACATTTGACGCAATCTTAATAGGCTTCAGGACATTGAACTACGACGGATTTAACGTCACCAATCCCGTATACACGCCGGTGATAATTTTTAGACAACTTTTGTAATTTAAGAGCGAATTTGGCAACCCATTGATCGCTACAATTTAACTGTTGTCAAGTTCGATTCAGGCGCAGCATAGCCCAACTGTTGCTCTTGCGCCACTACACTCCAACCAACCAACCAAATGCGATTCAACTCGAACTATCAATCTTCTGATTGCTTGCCGGATACTGTTCCTTTGGGGCTATCGAGCCCTTTATTTAGGCCAACAGCAAGCGGTTTTCCCAGGTGGTCACCCTTCCTAGTACTGACAACGCCCGATTATGCTTGAATGAGGTGATTTGACGAGAACCGGTATAAATTCTTTATTGAAAAATCGATATAATAGTATTTATAAATAATGGATTTAAAAATTGCTAGCAAAAAGGGATTGGCTCCGCGCTGGGAGGCTTAAAGTGACGCAAGTCGCAAGTCAGTCGTAGTGGGGGAGCAACTGTTCAAAGAGTGGGACAAGTCGATTGCCAGACGTGTTGGGTCACACCAGGAGGTGTTGTACCAGGCCCGTCATAGGACACCAGAGCTGAGTATGAGAGCCGCAGGGGGAGAGCCGTAGAACAAAGTCAACGGAGGCTCGCACCTTTGAGAGGTTTTTTTCGCTCTCGGACAGGTCCAGAGAGGTGGTAAATGTCCTTCCAGGCGACAGGGCAGAGCAGAGAGTGGAAGTTCTGGCGTAAGTAGCCATGGCGATGAGGGTTCACTCTTGGAGAGAAGGCCGAGGTCCGTCCCGGCGACCGGTTAGAAGGACCGCGCGTGCTCCAGCTTGAGAGCGGCAGGCCTTCAACAAACCGCCAAAGCGAAGAGCCAGGTACTCCCAGACGGGTCCAAGGCAACAGCTCGAGACTCGAGCACCACCATGGTATGGTCGTTGGCCCATGATGCTTTGGTGGAGAATGCAATGCCTGAGACTGGTCATTTTTTTTATGTTGGATGACGAGAACTGGGCACCTCACATAAAAAAAATGCACCCAAATAATAAAAATATTTATCCTAATTTATCCTAACAGGCTAAATCTAAAAAACAACTCTCATTTTCAAGCCGTTTCTTTGGCGATCAATGTAAAAAAATTGAGAAGGTTCCTTTAGGCACACGTAAGGTAGTCCAAAATCTTATATTTGAATTTTTTGGATAGTAATTATTATAGCCTGTTTTGCATCTACTCAATTGCGGAATCAGAACTGCGAAAAGTAAATAATTTCTCCAGTTTTTAAGAAATATTCACAGCAATCATTTGAGTTTCCATATTCGATGAGTTCTTTAAACTATCGAATTATTCCAACGTATCTCTTTCACTTCACCTATAAGTGTGAAGAGTACTCGTCTCCTTTATAAAACTCTTCCCATTACCTTGGAACTTTGTCTATACACAAAAGTATATTTCTCAACGTGGCGCATTTTGAAATTCCATGGGGAAAAAATCTTCTTCAAAATTTTTTTCCCTAAATATTTCGTCTCTAACTATTTCCGAAATACTTTTCCCTCATCGTGACAAACATAGAGTGAAACTAACGCGTCCTTTTCCTCCCAACCCTTTTCAGAAAATGACAACTCGGAATGTTTACAAATCCGAAGCAGATTATTACGGAGTTCTCTCCTCATCCCCGACTTTTCTGTCCTTTTATTCAATTGTTTGCTTTAAGAAGTTGGACAAACGTCCCTACGTGTTCAAATGCGTTTTCAACTGAGAGGAAGGGATAACTTTGCGCTTCGTCTTCACAGCAGACTCTTCATATTATATAAATATATATTTTATTTTTATATTGGCGAGAATCTTTTTTTTCTTCATTTACCAAAGAATTTCTAAAAACTGTTAACCTTTTGAGGTCAAGAAGTGACTCTTCATCACATAAATGTTGTGTTTGTTCCCTGTTCTTCAAATTGAAAGAGAACTGCGTGTTCTTGAACTATAAAAAACGCTTTTTCTTTCGTTAGCTTGTTCTTTATCTGACTCCATTTAAAAGCACGACATCACTTGGGGTATTATCGGGCCATTAATTGGGGGGAAAGAACAGGAACGGGATATAACTGTTCCATGAAAAGAACGTAAGTATTACATATGCACATGGTGTAAAAAGATAAAAAAGGTCTAAAATCTCCTTTTTTCTTCGGATTTTCAGCATCCTCCGACGCAGCCCCAAAGAACAAAATAAAAAGAAGATGCCCAGCAGCAGCGTGTTCCGCCTGTTCGTGTCATGTGCAGCGTTCGTGCTCGGCTGCCACGCCCACCAGCTGCTACAGCGGCCGCCCGCGCTCCTCGAGGAGCAGCAGCAGATTCTGCGGTGGGGAGGCGGCAGCAGGTCGTCGGAAGAGCTCCCGAAGTTGGCCTCAGAAATCTTCGGATCCAGCGAGGAAATTTCCTCTTCCGACAGGAATCGATTCTTGGATGAGAACGACGCGTCCCTCTCGTCTGACGAGGTATGTGTTCATTGAAAAGAACAACCTGCTCTTTAACAACATGTTCTTTAATAACCTGTTTGTAACAACATGTTCTTTTTTCCTGTTCTTTAACAACCTTTTCTTTTCTCCTGTTTTTTAATAACCAGACTTGAATGAATGCAGACTCATACTTTTGTCACATAATTATTATGCAACCAGTGCAAAATGAATGATTTTTAAGTCCTTCTTTTGTATATCATTCTCTTTTTCGGAAATATTTACATGAGCGAGCTATTCAGACGAATAAAATATAGGAGAGTGAAATGAAGAGTTTTTTACTCGTACCATTTTTTCTGTGTGGAAAGGTTTGTTGCACGTATAAGCTGCCTTAGTAATGTGTTCTCACGCTGGTTTTGGTGTGGAAGTTTGTGCAATGGGTTAACAGCTCAAGGGTTATGCATAACGTATGTCCGTGGCTTTAAACGAGGAGGCAGTATTTCGAAAAGTTCTTCAAAGGCAAGTTCGTAAAATAAAATTTGCGAATCAAATTAAGTGACTTTTTTATTCCTCTCAAAATGAGAAAAGTCCTCCAGTTAGACCCGCCCCACTGGCTTCTCACTCTTAAAAAGTAAATTATAAAAGGTCAAAGGGCGTATCCGAAATGTATCCATAGTCCATTCTTCGATGAAAACAGCCCGGTCAATTTCAATACAGTTGTTTGAAAACTATCCATTTCTCTTGAGGCAAATTTTGCACTTTTTTTTGTCTCGTTGTTTTTTTCATATCTCTGTCCCCACGAAACTATCCCGTTCCTTGTTGGAGACTGTGAAGTAGTCTCCCAGCTTTTTGTGGAATCTGAAAGGAGGTTCAAATATGTGCTTCCGCAAGAGAAGCAAAAAAGGCCGCTGCTGAAACCACACGAGACTCACCCTCTGAATAACGCATGCCACACACACACCAATAAACTCTTCTCCATGTGAGTGAAATAGATTTCGCGTGCACTTTCCCACAGGGTTTCCACTGCTGACAGGAGATCAGAAAAATGGACCCCATTTTTTGTACGTATGATTTAATATTTCACGAAGGAAGAAAATAACTCTTTTCAAAAATTCATGCTAATATTAATAACTAGTTTAAGTACCTGACGTTCTCGGAATTTACGCAGTGTTGACCAATTTCTTTACCTTGGCGCCATATGGCGGTTTTAATAAGAAGTAAATAAGACTTTTTTTAAAAAATGATTTTAACATTTCTAGAAATATTGCCTTAAGAAACATCTTTAAAAATATATATGCAAGATGTCCAGAATGTGCCTTTCTAACTCAGTCGGTAGCCTCTCGGACTTCGTAACAAGAAGGCGACTCCAGCAACGCGGGGCCAAACAGCTAGTTTTTCAATATGTTAATTTTAAAGAAAAAAATTCTAATGCTTTTGCGATAAGTATTAAAAATCCGTTTACTCGCATACAACACTTTATAAATAAGCTAGAAATTGAACAAAAAGTACTCTGAGCAAATAAATCGGTTCTTGCCTTACAGCTAAATACTTGACTGTTCAAGAGTTTCGACTGCTACACGATTTGCACAGGGCAAGGCGCGTTGAATCAACATCGTGGCACTGTTCTAATTCGATCAAATACAAATTACCCTCTTTTACAAACAGTTAAGCAATAAGATTCTTGTCAAAACGCTTACATCAATTATTGCCGAATCGCACGAACTTTGTAATTGAATAAGATTCCATTCAACGCGTTGACATAAGAACATGAAGTAAACAGGAATTGTGTACAAGAAAATCCCTCTTGAGTCAATGAAATCTTTTGTAAATCGAATCAGAAATATATTTAGTTTGGGGAAATGAAGAAATGTTCGAATTGCTCGAGGGAAAAGTTCTGAAGACTATCGTTTGCTTTGCCAAACAATACTTTTCGGGATCTTTTGTTTTCTCGTTTAAACTTTCGCCTAATTCTTTTTGAATACGAAAATTGGTTTCAAAATGAAAAGTCGTAATCGCTTTCGTAGTGTCCACAAAACATTCTTTACTTTTAAAATGTTCTTTAAAAAAAAACTTCGGATTTGAATACAAAACTCATGAAAAATGTCTGATCATAGTCGACGCGAGCTTTAGTATTTAGAATGATGAACACACGTTGTTGGACGATGGTTATCGTTTGGATAATAACTACACATAATAAATCATCAAAATCAATCATCTTCTAAGCGACGTGTTTAAACTATAAGTTAGTTGGGCAAAAGTAATGTTTTATTATGCCCATACTGCTAAATGGTATACAGCTGTCCAGCAATTTGTGACCACCCAGTATTACATATGACATGTTTGCTTGTATTCTCTAGTGGTTATCAAATCAAACTCTTATTTACTTCCAAAATAGATTAAAATGACACGCCAAGAGACAATTTACGGATAACGGATTATATTGGTTGTTGGTTAAATAAGTTTTCCAAACTTTCGAAATAAGAATAATCTTATCACGCTGGTATTTTGTATTATACTATTTCTAAACAAAATGGACATTTCTTCCTATTTATATAATATAAATTATATTAATATTTAAAACAATTAAAAATTATAATATACTTTGCAACTAATGGATCCAGTAGTACGCTTTATACAATATCTGCAAAACTTTTAATTTTTCTCTCCATAGTGTTTTGGCAATATACGAATTTTTATCCAGTGACCTAAAATAAGAACTGCAGTAATGACTCCCAAAATGTACATTTAATGTCCTACCGTGTTTAATGGACAACTAGAACGAGACGGAGTTCATTCAGTCTTGTTTGTGGGATTTCGAGCACGTGCAAATTGGTGACTACTATGGTAAACGAACAATAATCTCTTCTTTATATTCAAATTTTGCATTAATTATGTTTAGCACCCTATTCTAAAAAATATCATCGAGCTTTTTAATATTTTAGTTATTTTGAGAAAATTCTAACGCTATCTCACAAACAAACCGGCTCTGACGTCACTGTAAGCGTGGGCATTCGACTCGTCCATTGCAATTAGTTTCACTGTTACATAGAATTGTCAAAACTATCGACTTCAGATTTAAGCATACCAATATGATATTCTAAAAAGTTAGATACCTAGAGTTGTGTATTTAACATTATCTCAAAGGTGATGATTTTAATCTTTATTAGGCATTGCTTTCCAGTTTAAATAATGTACCTACATTCATGAGCTTTTACCATTCTCTGCGTCCAGTGGCGAATCCTATGGTCATCGACAGATTCGCCGAGGACCATGGGAAGTTAAAAATTAAGTTAATCGAAATACTACTTTTGCCTACTTGTTAAAGGATAAGTCAGCTGCGGCACAGGAGAGTTCTTAACTTTAAAAAACCCACTTATTTCTCTCAGCAGATGTCCCTGCTGGACGGGCCCGTGCTCTCGAAGCGCAGGAAGGGCCCCACCCTGTCCGTGGTGAGTCCATTGGAAGTCCTCCGCCAGCGCCTGAGGCTGGACCGGGCGAAAGAGAGGATCCGCGAAAACCAGAAGCAGATCGTCGCCAACGAGGAGCTGCTCGAGAAGATCGGCAAGAGGAGCGGCAACCTCAGGGCGCTCGTGGGAAACCTACTCCAGCCCTGAGAAAACACCCGACTCCACCCCCAACACGAGATCCGGAGCGGAGTGCATGTAAGTGGGGAGGCGCATCGAAAACTGTTGCTTGTGCTGCCTAGCCTATGGCCATCAACTTATTCGTCCATGACCACGGGAAGTTCAAATGTATAAACTATAATTTGAACATGTGTATTACAATATATTTAAAATATATAACTTAAACTAACTTTGTAATATTTGGAGATTTTTTAATTTGACATTCGTTGTCACATTCTTGTTAACTGCATTGTCTCTCGGATTTAAGTAAGAATGTGATATTTCCGAGTTTTACATTCTTTTTAGCGTTTTCTTTTTTCAGAAATAGTCTTTTTGGGAATTGCATTTCCTCCCCCCCCCCCCTTTTTTTTTTTTAGTAATGGTGGTGAGGGAAAGTGTGCAGTAGTTTGTGTGTGATTCAGTTACTTCCACACACACACAAAAGAACAACGCATGAAACTAAAAGCAAATTTAGTATACAAATAACTAAAGATGTTTTTTTTTCTGTTTTTCTAAGTTAATGTAGCACTATGTTTTTATGTTCTGTTAAAATAATGTTTTTTAAAAATTCGTGAAGAATTAAAAAATTTAAAACCAAACTTGTAACAAATCCCCTTTTTGGAAATTAAAAAAAACAAATTTTTTTAATAGAAACGGCACTGCAACAGAAAGTATTTTAGATTAAAACTTTTCATTTTTAGAAATTTATAATAAAAAAAATGATTTCAGAAGCAATCAATCTCTCACTATTAATCACTTATATTGGTTGTTAAAGACGCACCGGGTTGGCATCAACCTTTTGGAAATATTTAAAACTATTTGCACATATTCAAAGTGAAACCAGCAAGCTGTAATGACAATGATGTACACAACAGCTAGCACAATCGACCTATAGAAATATATATACCTCAGGTAATTTTTAATGTATTCATAAACCAAACGAAATTTAAGACAATCGAATGACAAACAATAAGCATGTTAATTAACGTTACTTATGAATAAATAATGTAGTTTTGATCGGTTCCAAATCTGAAGAATGTTTTATATGTATAAAAGATTTTTTTTTAAATGATTAATCTCCTGAACCCTGAACGTGTTATTTATGAACAATAGTTCGTAATCAATTACCGCAGAAGATATCAAATAAGAATTCAAATTCGATTGCTCTTAGAATAATAAAAAAAAAAGGTGAATTTTTTTTCATTGTCAGAAATTTAACGCTGAGAAAAATAAGAAAAAGTATTGCATCTTCTTTAGAACATTCTCCGGAAAGAAAGCTGTCGCTTTCTGTAAAAGAATTTCATTAAACGTAATTCTTACGCTTTTCATTCAAACATTACTTTAAGCGCGTTGAGAAAGTAAAAATTAAAGGGAAATAACTATAGGATATGTAAACAAACTTTGTATGCAAAAAGAAATGCTAGAAACATTTCTTAAGATACATTGTGTTAAACTTTTTAGAATAAAAATGTGAAAATCTAAAGAAAATCTTGTGACAGATGGTGAAATTTATTGTAGTTGCTCCGTTTGAAAAAATCTTACTTTATATAAAATCTCGAACCTGTTGAAAATTAAACGTATTCCTTGCTATTATTAAACTATTACCAATTCATGTAGGGAATTAATTGTATGGTTAGGAAACGATAAAGTAATTTGAAACTCTTAAAGCTATTATCGTACTTTTCTATTCTGTTTTAACAAATGATTTACAATTTTTTCCCCTTTTTTGCAAAGGACGGAAGGGAATTTATAACGAAAAAGCTTTAAATCTGAAATCGGGTATGGCAGAATTTTCGGCTCGGACACTTAAAATATGACAAGCAATGAGTAATTAAAACAATAATTATATTGTAGTAAAGTTAGGCAATCTGCCTATGACAAGTACTTGCTACTTTAGCCTGTCGTTATCTTATATTGGACCAGTTAACTTGCAAGAAGTTCTGTAGTAAAACGTGCGTGCATTTCTCAGTATAAACTATCACATAACTACTTGAGGAATTTAAAAATCGCTTCGCAGACTTTAATCATGCAGCTAAAGCAGAAAAGATATTTGGAAATCCATTCCAGTGTGAAATCGAAAATAGGCCAAAAGAACTTCAACTTCAGTGATGGAACTTGCTTCTAATGAATACTTGGACACAATATTTCAAGGAATGTTACAATAATGCTGACCTTGTTTCATTTCACAGGTACGTCTCTAAAAACACATTTATTTAGTTCCAAGTATCAGCCATTACAAATAAGTTAACGATGAAAAAATTATAAAATTGCAGATCAATTTGGGTGACGATCTTCGATCGACCTTTTTTTGCTAACAGATATTTTCAAAAATGATTCTTGTAAAATTTAAGTGCCCTTCTAGTCAGAGGATCATCGAAATTTGAACTGAAGTGGACAAGCATTATATGCCAGAAGCAAATGCACTCGTCCCGCACGTCCACAAGAAGGCCAAAGAATGAGACATAATAACAGCGTTGCTTCCTTATTCCAACGTTTACGTTGTTTGGAATAAATTTGATTTCTTTCTTCTACATGTTATTTAAACAACTATTTTATGAACAATCTTTTAAAAAACGTGACGTTGACCTCCATGAAGAAACATCATTAAAAAAGTATTTCCAAGATGTGGAACGTGCTGGTGTCTTCGCAACAACAGGCCGCGGGTTCGAATCCCGACAGCGGCCACTCATTTTTCTTAAAAAATGTATATGCCATAACTGTACCCCGCCAATACGGGACCGAACAGCTAGTTTCTTGATATAAATGTTTGTCCTCGTAATTTTAACAATTTTTACTTATGTTAAAGTACATTCTACACGGACGTTATTGAAACGTGTTCAATTTTGAAGATAGCTCTGCGATTGGTGGATACAAACCACGTGGTTTGCATTCACTAACCTCGGAGTCGTCCGAAAAGGTAACGCGTGTCAAAAACTAAAGCGCGTGAATAACACAATAATCTTCATTTTACAATGGAGATTATTACATTAGAATACAAACCACGTGGTTTGTATATACTAATCGCAGGACCATCTTCTGCTAACGGGCATCAATAACGTCAGTGTAGAATGGGCCTAAAACAAAACATTCGCTCTGATGTGTGCTTCACAAATATTTAATGTTTTATGCTTTTACAGGGAACAAAAAGACGAAGGAATGATCTGGAAATGCGAATAAAGGGAAGAAAGAAGTGCTCCCCATCTCTGTCCCCAAAACAAGAATTATCACTCACCAAAATATATTATCCCCCCCTTCCGAGTGTGTGTTGTATTTTGGAAACAAGTTCCCCCCTTCATGGTGCGGCATCTCATTCAATTAGAGAAATATCTGTGAACTCGTTGTTGATGACGTCTCTCTTCTCCCTTCTCTCTCAGTGTGCGTGTGTTACTTATTCCATAGAGAGCTTGTTGTAACCATTTCTGTTGAGGCGCTGTGCACACCAGAGACGCGTGTTGTTGCTGTGGAAAGTCGACGTGGGTTCAAAACATTCCACTAGAAATGAATTGCGAATCGCAATCTAGATGCTAAAATAAAGTTTCCCCCCTTCATTTCATGCGACTCTTTACTTTATTCTCCCTTCACACAAACATTCATGCACGTCACTGTTTCAGCTGGGTTCGCTTTTTTAGTGAAGTGATCCAAAAAATATCAATTTTGTTGGAATATAAGAAAATATTTATAGGTTAATATAATAATTAGAAATAATGAAGATATACTAATACAATTTTGATTTTAGTATGGTTCCAGTAACACATGGACAGTAATGCCATAAATGGTGCAAAATTCAGTTTTTAATTAGTTTAACACAGAATTGGTACGCATTTTATACAACTAAAAATAAGGATCTTTTGCGGACCTTAAAAGAAATTTATAGGAACATTATCTTTTTTAATGAGAAAGAATTACATATATTTGTTATGAAAACTAGCTCTAAAGACACAAATAAGCTTCCTATTATTTTTTTTGTAATATAAAATATGAAAAAATGTGCAATCAGCGAAAGGTTATGAAGTACAAATAAGCTATGGGTTTTCTACTCGGATACAAATGTGTGTTTAAATTCACGTTAAGATGTAACATCTTTAATATAGGTTTGGTAAAATAATTTAAATAAAAATCATTTAAGGACTTTCTAAGGACCTTTGGAAGCTTGAAAAGTTTTTAAGCACCTTTTCGATAAAAATAAGTTTATAAGGATCGCACAAACCTTATAAAAAAAATGTTTTTGAAAAATTTGAAGTTTTGGTATCTTAAATTAATAAGATGTATAAAACTCAGCACAAACCACTGATGTACATTCAAAGTACTTATATAAAATGACAATTTGTTTCCCTTTTAAAAGCGATCTTTTTTACATAACATCCATTTCATTTTCTTGCAACAAGAAAAATGATACAAGTTTATTTGAAAAATGCATTTCCCTCGCATTCATAAAAATGTAGTTCTGAAGTTGTGACATTATCAGACAGATTTTTGAAAGCTGTCAACAAATTGCTTCTTAAACACAAGTGCATGCGTTGCTTGGAACAATGTCATAATTGACATTATTCAAGAAAATAGCTTCAAAGTTTGAGGCACAGCCTCGTTGGAATGTTACAGGAATCTCAAAATTATTTTATTTGAAGGGTTATTGAAGTTTGGGGATATTGGTTTTTCTATTTCATTTAGAAATTTAAAATTGATATATTTAAATTTTTTTTTAATGATAAAATTAACATAGATCGTTCTTGTTTCAAGGCACAGATAACACATGAAAATGTAAAGTATTTTTTAGCAAACAAAACTTTAATGAAATAAGATAATTTAACAATGAACTAATATTTTTGAACGTGTTTTGTCCCTTTTAAAAATATTGGTTCTTTTTTTATCAAAATAGTACAATATCATAAAAAGAAAAATCCCTTGAAATCCACACAAAGCCAATCGTACAAAATGATTGAAATATTTTCTTTGTACGGACAGTCATCTTAGAAAAGAAACCCGAGATACATATTAAGGTACTAGAGTGGCCAGCACGCGCGTATGACTTTTGGTGTTCCAACATGGAAGGCGTACCATTTCTGGGGGCACCCATGTGCGCCTTTCCTAGCATAGATTACAGTAGTTTTAATACAATATAGCAACAAAGTAGGCAAAATAAATTTTAATATTAAGTATCAAAAATAATATATTAAACAGCTAATAAAATATTTTTTTAATAAATCGACACATCAAAAATGTTAAATACTTCCACTGGTTAACAGAAATTATGTGACTCGTTCAGAAAAATTATTCTGCTATTACTAATCATTTCCATTTAAGTCAATAATCGAACTCCATCTTAATATAAAAATCTTTATTTACCGACATGGTACTGAAATTATTTACCATTTCTCAGAATTCTTAAATTAACTTCGATAATAACAATTACAGATGTTGTCATTCATCAAATTAAACACCAAATGATACAATTATTAATATGAGTAAAACAACTTAAAATAATTAATAGAATAGTATAAACAATCAATTTTACACGTAAATCCCATTTTTTTTCTCTTTAATTCGTTGATGAAATCATGCAAATAGAATTTATAAAATATGAAAGAGTAAATATTTCTGAAAATTTATTTCAGTTCACTTGAAATTTTCATTTGCCCCCAGAAATATGGTGGCACACTGGTTGATTTCTTTCCTATCCAAAAACAGTAGCTGGTCATGCGATGCCCACTCTAGTACACTACTACTATACGAGTTCTTTGGAAGGGACAGTCACCTTGGGAACTAATTTTAACGCAAGTATATATTAATAACCAGAAAGAGAGAGTAGAAAAAAAAACTTAGTTTTATTTGTAAACTCTGAAATAAAAGAAACAAAAACTTCAAAAAGGTGGAAAAGGAATGAAGTTTGATCCGATTAAATAAGGAGGAATTCTTCTCAGAAGCGCTTGGACTTTGGGCTCGCTGCGGCCGTCCGAGACCTCAGCACGTCCTTCTTCGTGTTCTGGTCCACCTCTGGGAGATCGTTCACCTCGTCCTCGGACTTCTTCACTGCAATAGTCACAACAATGCATTTCAATTAACACTGAACATTAAGGTGAACAGTATGGCTTTAAAGACGGTACAATGCATGAGTAACTCAGTGAGTGCCATGCGACACTGCATTAAGGTGGCACTACCTATGCATGATTAGGCGGGTCCTGCATATGTGATGTGGGACTCGCTGAATGCCGAGTCTCGCAGGACTACTCGAGTCACACACGCATATGGTGCCGCCTTCGCCGTGCACAAGCAACAACTGCAATATAACTTTAAAGGCTAACCGCCCACTAGCAATTATCGGACATGCAACTAAACTAAACTATTAGTTGCATGCACATGAAAAAACTCAAATTCTCCTTAAATTGTATTTGAACAAGAACTAAGTAATTTTTTAAACAGGCGGAATATCCTTTTTCTCAGCACCATGCTAAGAGCTTTGGCAAAAAATCGACAATTTGGCGATTTTGTATGGATTGTGGCAATACAAGTATGGAGATATTTTTACCTATCACTTTCGCCATTGCCAAATCCGATACTCGGAAGCCTTGAATTGGATACAATTTAGTAACCAAAATCAGTTGGTGTGTGGTTTTTTAACACACAACAGATGTGGCATACAATTGAACAAGTTGGCCCTTAATGCATATGCATGCAGTTATAAACTAAAAAAAGTTTATAAATAAAACTTTATGTGGTTGTGTTAACATTGTAAAATATAATTTTCATACACCTATCCTCAGGAGAAAACGCAGTGCCTTGATGATGAACTGGAGTATTAATAGCTTTGAAATGGTACATTGAATGGTTTTGGGGAAAATAACAAGTACAAATAATACTTAATGTGTTGCTGTTACACGTACAATCCACATAATGTAGCTATCTTATTTCTTATAAGTTTTATTGTGCGTCAGAGTAAGATAATTCTTAAACAACCTGTATATAAGCACAAACCCTAAAGGCAAAACTAATCACTACTGGCACAATACTCGGGGACAACCAAACTTGAGCTTAAACCAAAGGCAATAGCATTTGCTTCAGATTAACTACAAAATAATTCAAATGCTGTCATCAGAAAAAAAATTAAAAATGAGTATATGCATCAGAGTAATTACGTTTGGCGTCTTTTATATCCAGGCATGGCAGAGTTAAATTATAAAAAAAAACTGAACCTTACACTTAACGTTGGCATGCAATGCTCAAAAATGCAATCTTTCTGTATGTGAGTATATATATGGATATTTATGTTGAAAATTACATTGGCTTAGCATTTCACATTAGACGATAGGCCTGGCAAACCGTCAAATGGCTAAATATTTTTTAAAGTATATAGTTCAGGTATAATTTTGTACAAAATTTCAGCTAAATTGGTAATTTAAAAGTCATTGATTAAAAAAAAAAACATTACACCACAGCAATAGCTTAGTGTATTTCTTAATATCTTATAGATACAGAAAGCTTAAATATATACATACATAAGGAATTTTTTATTGATACATTATTTAAAAAAATTATATATTAAAAATAGCAAAGTACATGAATACCCTACCTGTTAAGTCAATGCAAAGTAACTTTTGCTTTTGTGCATTGTAATCATTAGTTTTAATTTCCTCTTTCTCCTATGCCTCAGCTGTGCTCGGTTCCATGCATTTGCTTTCAAATTTTTCGTAGCTACCTTGCTGCGAAATGCAGCTGTCTCAACACTAAATTCTTCTTTTTTACTTCAAAATCTTTTTTGCTTCATATTGCAAGAATTATGTACCAGAGTTTTAAAGATACTAGATCATACAGAGGGTTTTTCTTTCGGAAATATTCAACTGCTGATTTACACTTGATAATTAATATTATATCGATAATTTATTTAATTATTATATATATTTTAAACATATTCTGCACAGTTTGCGGAATATGTTTAAATTTGCATATTGCTCTATTGATTGTCAAGAAAATTTGCCATCATGCTGAAGGTGCTTTGAACTTGAGGCTCATGAAAGCAACTCAGCATAGGTTTTAAAATTTCTGAAAAGACAGGATAATGATTTTGTTGAAACACGTGCGACTACCAAATATGACTTTGAATTGGTTTGCCATTTTCATGGACAAGTGGAGGAAAGTGTACATCTGATGATATCTATGCATTTTTAAAGTATACCGTATAGTTTCACGTCTTCCTCAGTTAAAACATTTTAAACTAAATGTGGAAGTATTTTTAGTCTCCTTAAAGTTATTGTGTGACCCCTAGCAGTAGGGTTTAGTGCAGAAACGCATGTCAAGATATTGCAATAGTTTTTTCTGCACAAGCAACGCAAGTTTTACAGCTTTGTCCAAGAAATCTTTTACACATGGTTCATGTGCAGATTTTGATATGATGGGTTCATTTGCTGCACCTCAAAATATGTAAGTTTTTTTTTTAACTGATGTCACTCATTTGCAAGATTAAACTTCAACAGTTCTGCAGTTGTTTTAAAATTAAGAATTCTTGCCCAGTAAAGCAGGCCAAAAACATCAAAAAAAAAAAATCAAGGCTTTTGCTCATATTTAATTTTATGAATAAGAGGTGCTTGAGTTTGAAGTACACAAACAAATATACAATTTTAATAAAGGCCAAATTGCAATATAAAAATTAATCACAAGCTGTATATTTTTCTGTTCATAAAATAACTTGGTGACAATTCTTTTTTTCCTGCATTTCCCTTCAAAAGTCACCCTTTTTTTGTGAATTCCTTTTATTCTGGTTTTTCCATCAGATAGTACACTTCTTTGTTTGTATATGTAACACAGAATGCTGAAGTATGTATCCTCATTTAATAAAATCGGTATATATATATGTTAAATAATGTTCCATGCACATTTCAAACAGCTGACAGAGCTTTTTGCATGCATTGTGTACATGGTGGCAAGAATCTCCATCAATATCAATTTGGATATGGTGCTTTATTCTGCCTAATTCTCACTTCTAAACCTGTTTTTGAGCCTCTCATCACATTGCATGAATCAATATAAGAATAGAAATTAAATTTTTTTCAGGAATATCGCAAAGCGATAAAAGCTCAGTGATTTATTGAAATAGTGATTCTGAAGAAACTTTTGATCAAGATGCCAGATGCTCAATTACAACTTTGTTTAACCCTCTTAAGGATAAGCAAAATTTCAAATCTATAGGTTTTGTTTCACTGCAGGAAAGTCATGTCATAAAAATCATACCTTTATGAAGCAGATTCAAAACTTCTTGAACCATAATAAATTATTGAGAAAGATTCCAAGTATGCCCAGGAGGTATTAGCTTGCACCTATTGCTCATGCAACTATAAAACTTAATACTGAATCTGCTTACTGATAAATTTTTAACAGCACAAAATATCCTTTCGCTCACACCACGTTACTCTGGGAAGTCTGATACCTGGCAGCCCTGAATTGAATGTAATTAAATAATTGCTTTTAGTTGCTCAGTGATAGTTTACATTAACTAGGCAATTGACAGTTTCTAATTAACTAATAGATAATTACTAATTAACATAACTGCTAATTAAAATATTGCATTTGTAAAAAGGGGATATATTCTATGATAAAGTCTATGCAGCATATTCCCTTCTTGCATCAATTATCGTTTACTTTTTTTATAAATAATATTTTGGAAATAAAACTAGTTGAGCCTCGCCCCCCCCCCCCCCCCTCATAGTTTTTTAATTGCTACTCCATTTAAAGTGAAACAGGCAAATGACTTTTCTAAAAGTAAGAGAGACTCACGTTCGTCCTTCTTGAGCTTCTTCTCTTTCTTGGCCAGGGCCTTCTTCTTGCTAGAGGCGACCTGTGCGGCCCTCTCCCTCATCCTGCGCAGGTGGAAGTTGATGAAGTCCCACATCATCCAGGCCTGCAGCAGGCACACGGCAACCAGGCAGTTTACACGTACCACCCCTGTGTTGAAGTCCCCTGAGGCCACATCCACTGCCTTCTCCCTCCCCTCCCCCTGCTGCAGCGCCAGGCCATACCAGAAGGTGAGCACGGACAGAGAGATGGAACCCAAGCGCACCAGTACGAACAGGCCATTCCACACGGTGAAGCTGCAGGCAAGATTGGGAATGATTAACGTTATTCATTTGAAATACAGGAAAACCCAGTATTTAATTAGTAGGATTTTTTTAAGCAAAATACTCGAATAAATCCATTTTGCTAAAATAAAAATTTGAGCAGTAGCAATGTTCCCACTTTACTGTAATATTTGTTTCAGACATGCTTTGTATGCACATCTGCTGTTTTTTTGGCTGAAATTTCACTCATTTCCTCCCACAAAAGGGAAAGGAAGGAGTGGATTCGTTGACAACTTGGTCGACGCATTAAACCTTCCTCTGCACGAAGTAGGTCATTTATCTCCGTAGACTGATTCCCTGTTGCGTTATGGGACCAGAAGCACATACTGCAGTGAAGGGAGGGACTCCCTCCATGCAGTACAAATGTCAAAAGGGGAATGGGTTGGCAATCAACTTAATTGAAAGGTTCCACTTTCCTTTACACAGTGCTAGGTCATTTATCTCCATAGGCTGACTCTCCCTGGAGCTATGGTGATTTTTTATGTTGGAACAGCTATACACCCCTACCAATTTTAAAGATGTATTCATGTAAAAAATTAATTGAACCTAAATTTTATTAAAAGAAACTTAATTTTATTCTCCTAAATAAAAAATTGCAAAACTTTATGAATATGTACATAAAAAATGGGCTTTACTTAATATATTTTTCAGATGGTTAAAATGAAAAATGTTGGTAACCCGGTCAACTTTGCAACAGGGAGGTTCGACTGTGTACATATGTATCAGTAGAGATGTGTTTCGAAAGTTCCCCCAATGCTTTAGATTTATATACTGTTTCAACACAGATAAGTGTTATAAAATTAAAAGTCATGTGCATAGTTGAGGAACATCATATACATATCACTATCCCTTAGAGGTTTAAATTGATGTACAAGGTTTGAGGAAATCAGTATTAAGAAAAGGAGAAAATTAGTAGAGTAAATTGATGCACAAGTTTTGTTGAAATAGAAGATTGCTAATCTTCTATCATCAAGGAAACTGGAGAAGGAGCTTTTTTATGAAAATATAGTCTGAATACTGGTGTATTATTTAGATTAGCCAAGTTGTAGATTTTGGCCTAAATTGTACATATTTGTTTTTCTAGGTGTCGAATTAATGGCCCGTTTTGTCTTTGCCGGTAATACTTGTGTTAAAAAAAAAGCTTGTGTTAAAAGAGCAGGACTTAAAGTTTGTTTCTGACTAGAAGACCCAACATATTAAATTTTACATCTATTTTTCTTATCATACTTTATATATATATATCATTTGAATATAAATAAATTAAATAAAGGGCATTAAAAATACATTTGTAAAAACTATAGGGCAAGTATACAAAAAATAGTTATATTTAAATGTTGTTAAGTAGTTCAAAGCTCTTTAAAAAACATATCTAATTTTTAAAAATGTGGCATGGTTTCCTTACTCCAATGTTTGTTCATTAAATTTATTAAAATAAAGAAAAATATACGTAATATCTTTCAAATTATACTGGAACGTTATTAAGTACAGCTCTATTAGACTTACCCATAACCGGCTGCCTTGGCCTTCTCAGCGAAGTAAAGAAGACGGGCAGTGTGGAAAACACTCTCGACCAGATAGTGCAACACAGACAGGCAGATGGCGATTCGAGCAAAGCTGGAAACACAAAATAAACACTCATCAAACTACAAAATTATTTGGAAATGCATCCTAAAGAGAACATACAAAACAGAACTTATTCAAAGTTAATTCTACACTTTGCATAACTCTAGATGAGCAACTTGATATGTGAATGCAATTCTGCAGATAGAAAAAAAAGGGGGGAATAAAAAATCATGACAAAAACATCTACATGAGAGGAGGTTAAAACTTCCAAATATTACGCTAAAAAAACATTGCAAATTTTAAAAGTAAATGGAAATAAGCACATTCTTAGCTTATTACACATTTTGTCTAAAGGAAAGCTTTAAATGACTAAAATATTTAGATAATTTTAAATAACAACATTAATATAAACATCACAACGTCATTTATGCTACAACCAGAAAGCACATTAAGGAGATACAACCACTAAGAAATTAGAGATTTACAGAGTTCCAAGTTTTAATGGCACAAATAACGTAACATTTTTCTATATCATACTTAGCGTATATTGTTTAAGTTTCGAAGCAGCATCTCTTGTTTACTTTTAAAACAGTTGCTAAGCTTAGATTTTAAGAATTGAATTAGGATTTCAAACTGAAACTTTGCTAACAGTTTTGGCACAATTTTTTTTTTTAATGCAGGATAAAGCAATACTAAAACCTATTTTCCAAACATGTTTAAACAAACAACTTGAAATATTTATAATTCTATGCACTACTTGCAATTATTCGATAAAACATTTTCAGAGGTGTTGCCTGCCTTCTTGCATTTTGGGGCAGCTTAAATTGAAATTTGGAGCAACTAAAATTGACACTAGAAATATCAAAAATGTTTTTTGGAGCACACAAAATTAAAATTTAGCGCAGAATAAAGCTTTTGTATTCTATTGATTACTTTGTCCCTAATACAAACAAATGTTAAATTAAAAAATAGTATGCAGCTACTTTGCATATCAGAAACAAAAAAAAAAGTTTCTCTTAACTGTGGTGTTTTTACATATTTCAACTAAACTTTTGTATTGTTCTTTCTGTAGTTGTTTTTAGGCAATTCAATTTTAAATTGCAAAATTAAATGCAATGAAATTTTACACAATTTCCAGATCCTTAACCCTCTGCACTTCGCGAACATCTTTGTCATTGCGTTCTTTCCACGGAACAGTTATTCCTCTTTCTTTTCTTTTACCAACAATTTTTTATGCTCATACAGGGAAGAAAATCATAATATGTTTCGGATCTGCAAGAGAACAATTTGAAAAAAAATCGATGTTGTTTAAACACAAGATCATGCCGTTCTCGTTTATTTTAAAGAACAGGGAACCAAAAGAACAAGTCGTTATGGTGTCGCCCGATAGGCGACATCGGAGTGCAAAGGGTTAAAATTAACATCTGCCAATCTAAATTATTATATTTCACTCTACAGAATGCAGGAAAGGAATATTGCAACAAAGAAACAGAAAAGAATAAGATTCAAAAGAAAAGCAGTCAGTGTCAGTACAAATAATGTAAAAATGGTACTTTTTATGAAGAAATTTTTTTAAAGCAAATTTAACAAGTAGAAACTTACTTCAAGACATAAGCAGCGCTCAAGAATGACAAATAAAGAGTAGTATAAATGATCCTAGGTTTCATTTCATCCTACAAAATAAAATTAGATGTAGAGTGAATTTAAGATTCTAGCATTAATTTTTTTCATAGTACAAAAACATTTAAACGAAGACATGTATTTCCTGAAAATAAATATTTCTAAGTTTCCAATGACATTTTAAGGACCTTAAAAGCAATTTATAAAGACCTCATTTTTAAAGCGAAGAACTTGCATACATTAACGAAAAGTTAGCTCCAGAGTATCAAAATAGGTTTCTTAGTAAAAAAAATATTTTAAAACTAATATAAAAGGGGGGAAAATAAATGCAATCAGCTAAACGCTATCTATTGCAAATACGTTTTTTTTTTAATTCAGATACAAAGTTGTGTTTTAATTCATATTAAAATCAAATATTTAAAAATAATTTTAATAATAATCATTTCAGAGACCTTTTAAGAGCTTTCTGTAACTCGAAAGTATCCAAGAACCTTTTGAACAAAAATAAGGAATTTCCTTTAAGACCTTGCAGACATGAAGTAAAAAAAAAAGGAGAATTTCAAGGACCGTATGACCTGGGAGAACGTACTTTGAAATAATTGAAATGTTTAAAATATTAGAGTTCCTTAGAAATTGCCCAATCTTTTACTATTAAATCACTTATGGCAAAGTCATTTGGAACACCAGTCCCCTAGAATTAAACAGTTGTCCCCAAGTTTTGTCATTAGTAATTATGAATTATTTAAAAGTAAAAATACATAATATTAGTTTAAACAAAATTGATGGAGCCGTAGAAATTATTTTGTGTTAACGTTACAATATAAAAAAAAAAGTTGCTACCACTTAAGCTAGCATTAAAAATATGTAAAGAAAATCAATAAAAATGTTGTTAAAAAAATTGTGTGCAAAGTTTATTAGTTAAAATTTCAGAATGACATAAATTATAGAAAATATTATATTTAACTTTCAATCTTGTACTAAAATCCTATTATAAAAAATTAATAGAAGAAAATTCCAGATAATATATATACAGTCAAACCCCATTATAACGAACCCTCAACGGACTGGTTCAGAAGTTCGCTATAGCCGAGGGTTCACTATATCCGAATTTTCAAATATTGACGATATAAAAACTTCCTAAAGTCCTTAAACACGTTTTGTGCGAAACAATTACACTGAACACTGAATTGTAATTAGTAATGGGCAATAATAAAGTAAAAGAAATATTTGTTCTTAAAAAACAATTAAATTAATTTACTACTACTTAAATTTATTTATCTAAAGTATGAAGAGAAGTTTTGATTTTTTGTTGAAAGCATCAAAAGAGTCCATTACATTCTTATCCACAGTTTCTGTTGCAAAGAAATTATGCAAAATGTTCACAGCTGCCTTACCCTTAGCATCAGAAATTGAAGGACCTGAACTAACATCCCCTTTG
This sequence comes from Troglohyphantes excavatus, assembly GCA_963932185.1. Lineage (NCBI taxonomy): Eukaryota > Metazoa > Arthropoda > Arachnida > Araneae > Linyphiidae > Troglohyphantes > Troglohyphantes excavatus. Next base: position 1,830,799 of record OZ010674.1, read on the forward strand.
TATGCAATATCTGTAGATAAACGATAATCACCGTTTTCTATTCTCTTAATAATTTTCGCTTTATCCTCAATGGAAAAGCCATTAGCAAACAGGAGCGATTTTAAACCTACGCGAAGTCCACACGTTAAACGATAATCTTCAGCAATAGAATGAAAGGAATAGGCAAAGAATGTATGCTAAACCAGTTGAATGGGGGAAGGGGAGGAGCTGAGCATTGGAGTCTATTGTCACCTTTGAGGAACCTGGCTTCTGTCAAAGGAACAAAGAGTAAGGAATGTGGTCGGGACGAGTAAAATTTTTGGAAAAACCTGAAACTAAACTGGAAAAGTGTTAATTTTAGTTCGCTACATCCGAATTCCTTACTTTTGAAGATCGTTATAAGCATATGAAAATACATTAGCAGTGTTCACTCTAGAAAAAAAAGGGGCAGGGCGCTGTTGGCGATAAAAGGGCACCCTATTTTTGAAAAGGCAATTCTTGTTTTTAAAAGGGCACTTTAAAAAAAAGTTTGGGGTGGGTGTGTCCTCCCGTTCACACATCGTACACGTGACCAAACAAAAAATAAGTTCAGAAGTTGGTTGACATTGCGCTAGAGCGGTATATTGGGCAATTGTTGACGGTTCGGGGTCTATCTCGAAGGAAAGACCAACACAAAATCGATGTATCGTTATGAATATACTACTTAAGATAAAAAATTTAACATTTGTAAATTAATATTTTCCTTAAAAACCAAATATGGAAGTTGTACTAATCAGAGCCATTATAAAACTGATGAAAAGGTTATTTAAATCCAAAATTTGGTAATAAAATGACTAATCTTGTAACATCGCCCCAAACCATCTTCTCTTTAAAAAAAACTTAGCATTTCATATGCGAGCACAGGCAATCAATAGGATTCGTGGAAATGCCCCGTGCTCGAAAATAAAGCGGAATCATCGCGATTGCACAACACGTGCAGTTAAAAAGAAGATTGTTTTTCTATTGTCATAATTCACTTAATTCCAGTTTACACACAAAAAAAAAATCGATGCGTTTTTTAAAGACAGCTAGGGAAGCAAAGATGCTTGTGCTTGACTGAAAAGGGCAAAAGGGGCGGAATTTTTTCAAAAGAGGACGGCATTTTTAAAAAAGGGGCATGAGGGCGCTATCAAGATGGAAAAAGGGCGGGCAGGGCGGACCGCCCTTCAAAAAACGCCTAGAGTGAACACTGCATTAGTGACATAGGAGTTCGGTTGGGACCAATTGAAAAGTTCGTTACAACCGAGGGATCGTTATATCCCGGGTTCGTTATATCAAGGTTTGACTGTATTTAATTTTTTGTTTTAAAGCCCAAAACAAAAAAAAGTTTCACGAGTTCTTCTAAAGTAAAGCAATTATTTTCACAAAAAAAGTACTAAAAAAGGTAAAATAGCTTTAAAAATTAACATATTTTAAAAGATGCAAACCCATGTTTTAACATTATGTTGAGTGAAAATATTCTATTTTGGTTCGACATGAATTCTATACATTTTCGTGGATATAAAACCATTTCTATCGCGTCCCTCTCTGACCAACAGTTGCCGGTGCATTTCGGAGCATCCACGAAAAGGATGTTTTCAATAACAAACAGAGTTGGGGATAGGTGAATTCGACTTGTTACGTAACCCACCAGGTTTCTCACGCACAGGGATTTCCCTCAATAGATTCAAAATGTGACTAGCCACATTATAAAGGATAATTAATAATCTTAGGCTTTGCAGCTGTGAGATGTTTTGATGAGATGATTTAAGAAAATATGTGGAGATTGTCAATATCAAGCAGCTGACGATTTGAGTTTCGTGGGACTGAGCCAGCTGCCGGGATAGAGCACTAAAAACGTTTAATTTTGGTTATGAAGGTGGAGTTAGATTGGGATTGGACATTTGAGTTTTTGAATGGAGGTGGGGGAAAGCAGTGAGGGTTTAAGAAGGAGAGACACTGAGTATGAGGGCAGTTAAGTTGAGAACTCAGTAGAAGTTTTGAACTCTCAGAACAGTTTTCGAGTTTGATTCCGAAAATGTTTTCTAGGTGTTGATAGTGAACGCTCACTATATCCCTGGCCTCCCTTCTACCAAACCAGGTGTTATGATGAAGTCAAGTGGAGCCATATTGTTTTGGGGTTAGTCAGATTGTTTAATGAAAAATGAAAGAAAATTCTAAGCCTTTTCTAAAATTCTTAAAAATTATTTTATTTGAAGAAATATTCCATGGGACACTTAAAAACAACTTTATTATTTGTTTGCTGTATATGTATTAATATAATTCCTCAAATTAAAAAAAAATTACTTAAAAAAAAAGCAACTTACTTTTTTTACTTTTTGAAAATACAGTTCTGGATAGCAATGTAGCCAATATGCAAGTTGCACAATAAAGTAAAACTTGAACATAAATCTATAAGAAAATTTAATCTGATTACATGAAAGAATACACAAAATATGAAGCTGAATGTATTTTTACTCAAAACTATTTCCAAGTGTCTCAAAAAGAACACACAGAAAATAACAGGGTGGCAACAAAATTCTAGAAAAAAGTTCCCTGATGGTGTCACAAACATTTCTGTGATTTTACAATTACATTAAGAAATGTTGCAATACGTGCTTTGTACAATAATACAACAAATTGCTACAATAATACAATAAATATATTGCATTATTAATGAAAAATTATAAACAATACTTATTGTCAGTTAAAATAATAATTTATGGATACAACATAAATTATACAAGTACAACAGGCATAATAATAATTAAACATGTTCTCTAGAAGCAGATAATGCAAAAAGTTTATTGGAGATAATTTAAAAGTTTTATATACGTTATATTAATGAATATTCATTAACCCCGCACATATTGCTTACACTCTAAAGTCCAACACACTTTGCTTGTCCCCCCCAGCAGTGGTTCACATTTTTACAAAAATAAATCTGAAAATGCGCATAACCATGCTTTTTTTAAAATTCTTTTTCAGAACTAAAAGGAAATATTGACAACTAAACTACCCAGAAAAAAGGGCATAATAGGCAATAATTGCTGTTTTAATTATACAAATTTGAAAAATTTCCAGATTTTTTGTAAAATTCCCCGAAATTTCCAGAATTTAAATATTCCACGATAATTCTCTGATTTCCCGGTTTTTCAGGTTATGTTGCCACCCTGAATAACAACACTATCATATCCTAAAAATGCCACTATGTAAAAGTACAACTTACGTCATTTCGTTATGAGGATAATCTTGCCATAGCTTGCTGATATTTAGTAAGTACCCATCCTAATTAAAAAAAAAAGTACACATTTTTAATTGATTTATTTGAGAGTGGTGCTGCTCATTGAATTAAATTTGAAGGACAACAAAGTGCCCACTCACCCTGAGTATGATGTCTCCTCCCCAGAGGAGGGAGATGAGATAGAACACAAGCAGCTGCCCAGACTCGTTGAACTTGCTGTGCTTCATTTTGGACAGATGCAGTTTCCTATTCAGTTTCTGAAATTAGAAATCAAGTACAAGATATTTAGCAATGTAGTCAGTCGGGTGATCTGCTTTTTTTTTTCTTTTAAACTTTATTGTGTCTCTATGATCCAAATGCACTCTTTTAAATAATGTCTCTCTTATACATTGCTACGAGCTAACCTGAGAATATATGAAGATAACATAATAAATGCGCGTTTAGTACAAAATGTAGCGACAGGCACCAGTGACAACATATAAAAAAAAATGAGGCACTAAAAAAAATATCTCCAGAAAGTTTAATAGACTAAACTTAAAATGCAAATATAACTTTTTAAATATTTTATATAAAATTTAATGGCCATCCATGCATTAAATCTCCCATGTATCGCCTTTCTTAGAAAAATGTCACACAAAAGAGAATCATGTAACATTTACAGGGATGGGAAGTGCTAAAGCCCACTTTGGAGCAAATTTGGGGGTGCTTATATGTTGATATTCAAATACCTAAGAAATGTAATAAATACTAAAAAATCCCATTAAAGTTAAAACAATTTGCAGTAAATCTGAAAATTGTGTTAACTTTGCGATTCTTTCATTTCTAAGTAAAAAAAAAAATTTCAATTAGCACAGATTCCTTTTTGATAGGAAAACTTTTTTTGTTACTGAAGTCAAAAGAGAGTTTGGGAAGGGCAAGAAGGGAGGCAATTTGTGCATGAAAAGCAGAAGGGTGCAATTTTCAAAGAAAAAAAGGCTGGCAGGACGGATAGCTTTTCAAAAAATGCCTAAAGTAAACAATGCATTTTAATATGACAAAATTCGTCATGTTTGATTTATCGGCTCAAATATTTATTTTAAAAATTAAAATTTAACTTCTTTTTTTTGTTGATTTGAGTCGGAAATTTCCATGCACAAAAATATGACTCAGCTTATATAGATTCGGTTTTGAATTTTGGACAAAAAATTCATTTTGGTCTAGTAAAATTTTTCGAGGTCTAGTACATTTACATCGCTGCTAGAGAAGTCTAGTGTACGTTTTTCTTAATCCTGTGTAAGTTGGAGCAGGATATCGCTTTTGGCACTCTCTGACACAGAACTCCCATCACTGTGTTTATGGAAAAAAAAGAATACTTCTCAGCAAAAGTAATAGTCAAATTCCTTCAGAATTCTCAATCAAGGTGGGCAAATATATAAAAGTATAAAGAAAGAAGATATTGGAAAATGGCCCACCCTGTTTTATGCAATAAGTGTTTTGGAACTATTTGAAGCAAAAGTTGAGAATTGGAAAACATAAATGTCATGTTTCAACATTTTCAATTCAAAACTAAAAGAGAGAAATAAAATTAAAAATCTAATAGGAAAAAAAGTTATATATTCATTTGTTAAGGAAGTTAAAAATCCCAAAGAATTATTTTTGTAAGACCCATAGAATTTTGTAAGTAATTGGTATAACTGTATAAAGCAAGGAAGTCAACGGATAATCTTATAAGTTGGTGTGCAAGGTTACAATGCCTGGATAAAACTCAAATTTCCTAGACTTGTAATGTACACATTTAGAGAAAAATATGGATAAATATTTATTTAAATATACATATTAGAAGTTGCAATAATAATAAAAATCTTGAATGACTTAAGCTAAACAAAATATTACTCTGATTTATTTTAAATACGAATATAGCATATAGTCACAGTGGAAAGAAGTTGGAGGCGATTTGGAGTGATTACACATGAAGATAACAATCCTACAATTCTAAAAATTAGGCCTAAACTGAGCTGGCAGTGCATTTTGAAGGTGGCATTATTTTATTCTTAAAAAATCATACGTTCAAACTTTTGTGCAATTGTGGGATGCAGTACTAGATCAGAATCAATAAAAGATTTCATTATTTTCCTTCATAGGCAAGTTAAATTATTGCAAAGTAATGGCATTTCACTTAGTTTTATGTATTCAAAGCAGAGCCAAATACTTCAACCAAGGGTTCCGTTGGACTTAATTTTCAAGCAAATTACTTTACATTGCAAACCAGTTTTGGACTAAATGCACTTATACAATACCCAAACAATATTTTTTTAAAATTTGATCAATCATAAATAATATTTATGGATGAATATTTACAGTGTTCACTTTAGGTGTTTTTAGAAGGACGGTCCGCCTGCCGGCCCTTTTTTCATCTCGATAGCGCCCTCGTGCCCCTTTTTAAAATATGCTGAGGTATCAATTGATGGACATGCCCAGCCCACCCCAAACTTTTTTTTAAAAACAAGAAGTGCCTTTTCAAAAACCGTGTGCTCTTTTACTGTCAACAGCGCCCTGCCCCTTTTTATTTCTAGAGTGAACACTGATATTTATATTAGGAAAGAAGCCAATATGACATTGAAAATTTTTTTAAATTTAAAGGTTTACACAGAAAAAAAGGTTTTGTGTATTTTAAGTTCAAATTGAATTGACTAAAGTTAATATTCAATATTATTAGATTGAATAGCATGGTAAATTTAAATACTATATTACAAAATTATGATAATTTTACGTCCTAATCCTTAACCTCGGGTATTTTCGGCTGTTACGGGTACAAAGAATTTTAAAGAGAGTTGTTATTTGGCTCTGCCGAATATTCGGTATTCACCCATAAAACCAACCAAATATTCAGTCAAATCCCTAATTAAAAGAAATAGTCTTTTATATAAAAAAGCATTTAAGAATGCATAACTGCCCAAGATTCCAAATATACAACCTACTTACATCGAGTGCGTATTCTTGCAGAATAGCGTGCATCACAATGGCAATGAGAAAGTAGAATGTGATGACACACATGTCCTGGCGTCCATACGTGTACAGCACAGTGTCCGTAGGTTCAAGTGCTGAAAGAAAAACATTTTAAAAAGGACTCGTTGATACAGGCATCTTTCTAAAAATTCCACTATAAAAATCCTTGCACGTATACATCATTTTCAAATTAAATATTCAGAATGTTATGAATTAAATAGTCAGGGTTGCTATGATTTCATATAACACAAAAAAAGCATGGGTGTGATTTAAAAAAAAGCTCACTTGGAAAAAAGACCTTAAAAAATTGAATTGGTCAATTAAACATAAAATTTCAAATCCATATAATGTCATACCATCAGTAGTCAAAGGTCAATCCACATTATATGTGAATAAGGAATTTAATAACAGGCTTATTAAGAGAGGGAAAAGTTTTATGCTTGAGTCGACGTTTTAAAATGTAATAATTTTTTGACTGTTTGTTGTGAATTTTGCATAGTTTTATCAATTTTAAACATCTGCCACTTGAGAACAATTAAAATTTAACCAAGAGAGGTGTTGTTTTTTTTTCAGTTTTGTATGGCTTTTAATAAAATATATAACATGAACAGGTTACCTACTTTTTTAAAAACAAAATCTGTATAAAACATTTATAATTTTTTTTAATAATTTAAATTTTTTTGAAAAATTATATTATACTAGGAGGCTTTGCCAACCCCCGGAGGATTGCTACGCAATCCTCATAGGTTTGCTCCGCAAACCACTTCTCGTTTCGCTCGCTAAAAGATAGGACACCATAACAATGTGTCCTAGTAACAATACTTTTTTTAATTATATTACCAAAAACTTTAAATGTTGAAACTAAATTTTAATTATAATTCATCTTGGCATCAATACATTTTCTTGCCATGTAAATCAATATAATATCATTTAATTTAATTTCTTTTAAACTACAAATGAAAACAATGGAACCACTGGCAAGCCATTATTTATTATTTTATTTCTAACATTATTTATTATTTTCCACGTTATTTTCACACCTTTCCTGCGTTTTAGTTTAATTTTTAACATTATTGGTCGTTTGTTTTGGCAAAATTGACGTTAAGCTTAACATACTCTTGCCTACCAGAAGGTCATAGAAATCTAGTTTTCAAAATTGCCAACAGATGGCGCCATGTCAATGTTCCGCTCATGTAAGTAGTCATAGAAAAGCGTTTTTCAAAACTTCTATTTTTAATGTAATAGGGTTTATATTCTTCCTAATTTAAGCTGACATCAACAAAATAAGTATTTACTAATGAATTGAAGGGGCTAATCGTCAAAATGGCTTACATAATGGCAAAATAAAAATACGGGCACAACAGAATTTCGTAAACAAACTAACTGTTGCCACTCAGCGTACGGAAAAACAGCGTTTTTCAATCACCGCGTAAGAGAAATATATATAAAGATTTAACCCTTTTTTAGCAATATTTCATGATGGTACTCCTTAGGTAACATAAACAATAAAAAACTATGTATGCGAAATTCAGTAAAAAACAATGTTAGAGTATGTAATTCTTAGCTTGATTTAAAGGTAATATACAAGGAAATAATACAATATGGAGAAATTTAATTTTGGTCACTATGACCATGCTGCATTTCTTTCACAGAAGCTAAGAAAATCAGATTAATAATACAAACAGACCTACGACTTTTAAGTCGCACACTGGCCGTGGACCAGCTTCAAGGTACATGAATAGATTGGGGTATAACTGTAACGGCGGGGATGTTATAGTCATCTAAAATATACTAGCAGTCTTTGACGCCGCTCTCCACTTAAGGATTAAAAAAATGGGTACAGATGTAGTATAGGACATTTGGAACACAAGGTTTTTTTGGCGTGTTTTATAGGGGCGATAAATTTATAGTATGGCAACCCCACCTGCATTGTTGGTATGTTCCGATTCTTGTGGCGACTTTCAATCTGGCAACCCTATGCTATGTTTAACGGCAATTTTTTGTCGCCAAAACAAACAAACACGCCAAATGTCCTATACTACATCTGTTCCAAAAAATGGTACACATAAATTAAAAATAGTGCAATTTAATTTTTCTGTCTACCATTACATTGGTAGAGTGAAAAACTAAAATTGCTAAAAAATAAGACTAACAAATAAAAAGACTTCTGCTAGTAAAAATATAAACATTACCTTCTGTCACATTGTGATGCATGACAACAAACACGGATGCCAGTGGAGCAGACACCTGGAAATATATTCTTTTTAGCCTTAGGAAAATAATATAGTCTGCCAAAATAATTTTGAAACAGTCGGTGCACATAAAGTGCTGTGTCGGAGGCTTAAGTAAAACCTCATATCAACAGATTATAGAAATTGGTCATCAATAGAAGGAAGAAACTACAGCACAGAAGTTATTAAATTCGCCTTTGCGGGAATCCATCCGTTTTGCTTTAGTTTAAGATTTTACCCACATTACCAATTAATTTCCAAAAGAACAAGACCAAGTAGTTGTCAATAAGACTTAACTGCATTTTAGAGCCTGAAAAGTACTTCAACTTTCCATTCCCAACTTATATCTCCATAACGAAATGTATTGCTGCACAAAAAGTATTAAAATGAAAGTAATGTACAAGAGTGAAACTATATGAATGAAAAAAAATAATTAAAGTGTATCTTCTAATGGTTTTTGTTCCCAATTTTCAACAATATTTTTCACTAATGGGCCAAACGTATGTTTGCATTTTTAAAAAAATGCATAATTGCCAAGTTACTTACAAGAAAATCTGTGGTTTTTATGTCACTTTCTTAAAGACATATATTAACGTTCACATTTCACTTACAAGCTGCTAGTTTTGATTTTAATATTACAAGAATGTCAAGTTGTTTTGATTATGCATGAATTTCTGAAATACAGATATTAAAAGTAACACATTTGATCCTGATATGGATACCAAACAAAGCTGCTTACTAAAAGATCGTTAACAACCAAGTCAAACGTTATCAGAACACAAAGTTTTGCTTTCTAGAATAAATCCAAAATGGTAATTAAAATGACTGCTTGTAATGCAAAATGCTAAAAATATGGTTAAAATGACTGAAGCTGAATGTTTGAAAATCAGGTGATTAACTTAGAAACGAGCAACAAATGAATGAATGATAACAATATGTTGTTAAAGGACGATGCCACGTTAACATGAAATCTGCTGTAGTACGCAAATAAGTAGCAATCAAATTCTAGTAATTTTATCAAAATATAGCAAATTAAATCAGAATCAGTGAGTACACGTAGTCAATTATCCTATATTTAGGTCAAAATATTGGATCTACCTTAAATCGCAAGTTAGAAAAGTGAAGTTACCTGAAAGAGCAGGCCGATGACAAACAGCATAGCGATGCAAGACACGATGTCGGCATGATTTTGGATCAGAAATTCGCTGCTAAAGATTGGTGGATTTTTGGTTCCTGTGCGTCTTTTGAGGCCCATGTTTAAATTTGTACGATCTTTTGACACGACAAATAGAGAAAGTAAGTGCACGTAAACGAAAACAGGTATCCAGGTGCCAGTGTTGCGACCACATCTACTGCCAACGTGAAAGCAAAAGAACACAATATCTCATGTGAAATCTAGTCTACAACAAAACTAATATCAGCCAATCAACTGATTTTACAATTTTTTAAAATAAGGAAATTAAACATTAACATTTCCTCTAAAAATAGTTTGTATTCCCTAAAAATTATTATTTATTCGGGGCTTATCCCCAAGGAAAGACCCAGAGAAAATGTCTCGTAAGGTAACGAGGACAACACCTGAGCTGGTACCCAACTCAACTTCAATAGCCGTCATTACATTTGGCCTCCATCAGATCAAGTCAAGTTTAATAGGGTTTACGAAGGACATGGCCACGAAGTGGCCTTCGCCTCCGGTATAACAAAATATATCGTTACATCACATAAGCACAAGGCTGCATTGGATACTTTTATCATAAGGGTAGACAGGGGGAGGGGGGAAAGGCATAACAGCGGGCGAAGGGGGTCCAGTCAGCAGACAGATCCGCAAGTCGTGAGATAGTTAACATAGCAAGAATCTTCAGTGGTGTACCCCAAGAACATTCAAACAAGTTTTTTTCCCCCTATTTCCAAACGTATATACATTATTTACAAAGGTTGAGGAGAGAGCGCGCCGATTGCAAGCGTACAAGATTATCTTGCAGCAAGAAGTAAAGAGGCTCTGGGTCTATGGATATTTTGGATTTCTGTATGATCGTATCGCTCCAAATTTTGGAGCTCCTCGTTATCAATGTGCTCTAAAGAGCTGTAAAAATTTTCAGCCAGTTTGCTGATGTGTTGTAAGAGCGAAGGCATACCCAGTGAAAAAGCGATGTCTGTAGGCTTCCATCAGATATATTGTGCACAAGTCCTGTAAGTACCTCCCTCAATCCACACATTTAATAAACGTGAATAAAACCCAATACTGTTTACAACTCCAGCCGCACTTCTCACTTTCTGCATCGCTTAAAATATATAAAATTTTACGATTAAAAACATAAGGGAAAGAAAAGCAAACACAAGGGAAAGACTTTAAGCAAATTAACTCCAAAAATAAAATTGCCAATTTATCCCAAACTAATGTACAGATAACTCCATACAAAGAAAGAGTGCAATGTACCTTTAAAAGAAAACTCCCAAATACACACTTAAAATAAAACCAAACCCGAACCTCTCCTTATTTTTCAGCTACTATTTAATTTTATTGTAGGGCTAAACTTTATCATTTTGTAGGGAATAGTGTTAAACACACACAAAAATTGCACAGTGGCCTATCTTGATAATGAAATCCGCACCAACTTTAAAATTCCAAACAGTGTACAACAACCCCATGTATTTTGACTCAATATTTAGAGTCTACAACAAAATGTATCGTTGGATATCAATTTGTAAATCATTTAGTCAAGTAGTTTTTTTTTAATTATAAGTATCAAAAGTTTAGAACTCGTAATATATTAAATGAATATTTTAAACTTTTAATCCTATCTCCCGAAATAATTTTATTAAGCTGGTATTTTAATATATATATATTTTAAATTAGGATATTAATATTAAAAAAAATTATGAAACCATCATGCTATATTGTGATAGAAACTTATTTAGAAAAAGTTTTACATGTATATGAAAAATTTAATGGTTTTCCTGCACGTTTTTTTTTGTTTTGTTATATTGAAATTTCCATTAACTTGAACATTTTAGGGGCCATACGCAAATTTAAAAACGACAGTTCATAAAAAAAATCTTCGACAATTTTGCTGTTTAGCAGCGCTGTGAAAGATTTCGCATAAACGGTTTAATTCTTATAATATTTGCCGGGTATCTATCAGCGTCATTTCATTTCGTAGTCCGAATATTACTTTGTTCAATTATCGAGGTAGCACCTCAAATGTGAGCTATACATATTATGTATTATCTTCGCATATAACTGTAGAAAATTAACGAAAATTTAAATCTAGATTATTTTTAGGGTGAAGAACATTTCTGCGTTATCAAAAGAAAATTTTATAGTTTGTGAGTTTTTTATTTTGAATGCAGCCCTCTATGCAAATGTTTTGTATATCGTTGTGTTGTATACTTTATTCCCTATAAAATGATATATTGGTAGCCCTACGATAAATAGCGGCCAAAAAAACGTGTTACGTTTAATGAATGTTTTTCCAATTGAACAGTATTTTTATTTTATTGTTATCTTTATTTTAGTGTTACAAGTTAATTATGTAAGTTTTACTCTAATGATTGTTTGTAAAGAAGCATAGTTGCACAATTCGATACATCATACATATTACCACAGGCCAGGTAAGCTTGCATTATTCCACAGAAGGTAGGTGAATTACAAGGGATAAGTAGAATTTAATATTGAAATCTGTGCTTCTACTCTGATGTGATCAACAAACGCTCCAGTCTGGGAAGAGAACAAGTTCAGGAAATTATTTCTAGAATACCTGACAATTTGGAGCCAAAGATAAAGCAGCACTACAACGCTACAAGTGGAACAGGAATCAAATTTAAAAGCTGCCAATTGGTATTTCTATAGCGTTGATAAAGCAAAAAAAAAAAAAAGGATTGGAGGGACAATTCGAAGTCCTAGCAATGTTAATTTCAACTTTTATTTCCAAGAAATCGCAAATTTTTAAATGCAGAAAATTATATAAAATAATATGTATTTAAGTCTTACAGAGTTATGGTATTTATTTTGAAATTTGATTAATTACTTAAACTTACTTTTAATCCATATTAGATTATAATTAAAGTTTTTTCATAAAACAAACTTTTTTCTATCACATAGACAAAGTATATAAAAGTATTTTTACAAGGATATCACGACAATATGTATCTGAGAAAATAATCTAAATATAAAACTTTTAATGAAACAACTATAAAATACAGTAAAATTAGTTGGTCCATTAAAAATGTCATTTATTTTTTGGCCACTTGACGCTGTTTGCCGAATTATTCGATGATCCTTGGCCGAACGTCGCCTGTTTTGCGTGCTTCCTCTTCTTTCCATAGAACTGTTTAGTCTGAAACAAAAAACAGATATTTAAAGCATATAAAACGTTTTAGTAGAGTAAATATTCAAATGAGCACTGGGCTTAATAACAATGTAATTTTAAAATGTATTTCTAGAGGTGATAAATAAAGGTAAAAAGTCTAAAAAGAAAGATATTACAGTAACAAGTTCATTATGTAACAGACTAGTTACTTGGCCCAATTTTCTAATGAACTCGTTGAAGCATATAAATCTCCAAATGTAAAAATCCGTTTTAGCAGTATTAAAAAGTCAGTATAGGCACCAATTCTTAATATTGTACCAATAACAATGCTCATATTTGCATTTTCAATTTCATACCTCCCACCACCCTATCCTTCCTTCCGTTAGTTATATTAATTTAATAATATACCTGATAAGTATATGGATAAAAAATATTGAGTAGATTTTCGATATGTATTGTTTATATCGGTATTCCCTTTTGACAGTGTTGTTTAAAAGAGATTTCTTTCCTTATTTAAATGTGTAAGAAATTTCAATGCCACAGCTATAAAGTAAAAGGAGCATGATTTTTCTGATTCACTTACATTTCAAATTTCACAGTAGGTTGAATGCACCCAGCCATCGAAAAACAAAATGTCCCCCTGTGACTACTGAACTCCCATTTAGAGGCTGTAGAATGAAATTCACCTTGAGGTTTTTGAGCAACATTCGATTGAAAAGACAACTTAACAATTTCCTAACTTATCTCCAAATTGTTTAATCAGTATTTATTTTTGAAAGCACAGTTTATAATTTTAAGAATATAGAGGAACATAAACAATTTACCTGATTATTGGATTTCCTATTTTCAGTAGATTTTTCTTTCAGGTGTCTCTTCCCTAAAAACAGAAGTACAGAGTTGCACATTTTATGACTCCCAAAGAAATTCAGATATTTCTACGTAAGCAATGTTAAAATAGAAGACAAGTACGTACTCAAAGAGCGATGATTACATTAAAAAGGAAAACAAAATATTAATAATGTTGACTGGTATAAATGTGGATAGACGACCAATGACAAATTTGTGCAGAAAGTAACAATATGTGCTTTTGATTATTTTTTATTCATATTCTATTTTAACGGATAAATTAATTTAATTCTTATCACTGCCTTTGTTCAGTGGGGAAAGTAGTTTCAAATAGAAACAAAAATGTAATTTAATAAAATATATAAACATGTAAACAAAATAGAATATCAATGCCAGTCAAATAAAAAAAAATTATTTTTAAACTTCCTGATTTTCCTTTCCAACGTTGACAATTTCTGTGAAATATTATTCATGCATCTTAGGTGCACGACCCCCTATACACATGTGCATATATATATACAAACCGAATGTTTTTATACAGATTTGTATCAATCTCAGGGATGATAAAATTAAAGTCTGCAAAAGCGGAATTCCACATTTACTTGGAATTGTACCATGTCCGATTTAAAATCTTTTAATCTAACCATAATGATAATTTAAAAATATATCTTTAAAAGAAGAACAAAAAATCGCAATGAAAATAAATTATTAAAGATAAAATAAAAAAGATAAATAATTCATAAAGTCATTAAATTATAAATATTTTTAGAGGATATTTATTAAAAATTGTTATATGTAATATAAATTAATTTAAGATGTTAATGCAGACCCAAATAATTACAAATTTCCATACAAAAAGGAATTTTAAAATTACAAATATTTTGGTATTCATAAATATTGATAACTGGCACATCTGTAATAAAGAATATTTTTGAGGATTACCAGAAAACTGATTGTAATCAGATTGACTATAATCATAGGGCGTGAAATCGTCATCATCCAATGTCACCAGCTCGGGTGATTTAGGCTTTTTGGGGGGTGGGACGATCAGTGTGATGTCCGGTTCTGGTTTCCGTTTCTTTTTCTTGTTGGACTGCAAAAGGCAGATGGTAACAAAATGAAAAAATTTCAGTTTATAGACTTTCAATAATCATGCAGAATGTTTTAATGTAATAGTTGGAATATACCTTTTTCAACATTATTTAAAAATATACTATGGGCAATGTTACAGCAGAGGCATGTGAAATACTACTGACAAAGAACGAGTCTAATTATTGATTATTATATAAAAACCAATAAATGCAAATCCAAAACCACAAGAACAATAAGATAAACTATACCAAACAATAAGTAAAACTGTAATGTAACAACACTCAACTCGCACAATAAATTCGAAAAAAAAATCTCAAAATTTCGTTAACTACAATTCACTTAATGTTGAATAATTGAAAATGTACTGCATTTTATCCTATATTGATACAATACTTATCCCACAAACCAGGAACTTTTGAAAGAGAGAAAACATGTCAATCGATATTTGTAGAGAAAGTGGAACCCTGAAAATCAATTTTTCCCAAGTTGGATAAATAATTAAATTTCATTTAAAAAAAAAAACTATCTGAATTGGAACGTAGGTCACCTACATTTAAAAAATCATACAGGCTGAATGTACAACCTCTTTTTATTTGGCATCAGGATGTCACTGAAAGTCTTTTACAGCTATTTTAAATTGATAAGACATGTTAATCGATATTTGTAGAGAACTGGAAGTCTGATAATAAATTTTTCCCTAGTTTGATAAGTCATTCAACAATTTTACAGGTCTCTACTAGAGGTCTACAACAACAGCTACAGGTCTCTGAACTATTTCCATTCCATATTTTCAACATAGTTTTATGTTATAATGAATGTAATCGTGTAAGCATTTAAAAAATATACCTACAGTTTTGGAAAACATTTTTGGACATTTGGTCACAATTATGTACAATCGCCAACAAATATATTAACTTTTCCCCTAATCTCAAAAGGTCTGAACCATGGAAAGAATATAATGTGGAAAACAAAAACACAATAAGCAATAGGTTCAGGTCTATTTTACACAAAATATTAAGAAAGAATTTAATGAACTAGTGCCCTTATTTGTCTTTGCAGGTGAAACCACAGGTAAAAGCTAATTAATGAGAATAACCTTCTTCCTGAGAGTTGCACTCTCGTCAATTTCCGGAGAAGCTTCTTGTGCCAAGTTAGTTTCAATTATGTTCACACTGTCATCCATTAAGCAAGTTTCTGTCAAATCATGTTCTTCCAAATTGGGATTTTGCTCCTAGGAATAAAAAACAACAACTTATTCCTAAATATAGATTTTAAGAAAAAACAAAGTTAATTTTATAATTAATGCAACATGATTATTGGTGCAGTAAATTATTGTGGTTATAGTTTCATCAAGTAAAAATGGTAAAATCCATAAGAGAGTTCAGGAAAAAATTAGTCATTGATTGTAAATTCCTCTATAATTATGGATCATAAAAAAATAAACTTTCTAATATTCATAATATAAATATAATAATATGATCTATTCATAACAGTACATGGAAAACATGTTAAAACGAACATTTTTATATATGTTAAAATTTCATTGAATTTTAGTTATTACAATAGGTTATACTCCATAAGAAAACTATAATTTTTTAAGGACTTTTTTGGGGGGTTATAAAACTAATTGTGTTCTTCTAATAATGTCAATTTGTAATAACATACAATCACATAAAATAGTACTTCTGTAAAGAAAGAAGAATGAATTGCTTTTCAAGGTCATTTGGAAAAGTATTTTTATAGACATATATTTATTAAAAAATAACAGTTTTAAATAACATATTATTTATTAGCCTACAGCTCCATTTGGAAACCGAATTTTTTCCCCCCATGCAAAATCATCCTATTTATGTTTTCTCAGACGCCGTCAGACATCATTATCAATGCACTGCCCAATCTGATCTTGCCACCTTATATTTGCAATTTTACATCCGATTTTGAATATTATTAACATTTGAACAGTTCTGTTGTGGAGATGTATTAATGTTATAGAGTCTCTGCAGATGTGTCTTTTGACCATAAAGGGTTAAAATAAAAGCCAGAAACTTTAACATTATCAAGTATTTTAAAGATGACTGAAACGTATCTATTTCGTATATTCACAAATGGCAACTTCTTAAATCACATTTGATGAAAATAAGAGCAATTATACAAGCCTTAAAGTTAAAAGGAAGGTTTAGTCAGTGGCAAGTACTATAGAATACATGTTATGGCCACTATTTTGGTATACTGTCACCTCCCCCCTCCTGCTATCTGAAAACAGTTATGAAAGTATCTATTCAAATCTATTATCTAGCAGACTTATTATAGACAGCACACTATATCAGACTGCCACTGTACTTCCAAATTGTTCTGTTATTAAATGTATTTATAAACAAATGTTAAAATATGATTTACCTCAATTGTCTCTTTATGTGATTGAGAACTTTGTTCATCTTTGGACTGCAGCTGTTCCGTCACTTTATACTGGCAATGCAAAATATATAAATGTGAAATTAAACAAATATTAGAATATTAATATGGATACACATTTTAAATGTTTATGAAACTATTTTTATGAGTGAATTCATCAAATGCTACAAATTCAATAGAAAAATAATGAGGCAGTGTTCATTCTAATAATTTTTTTATTGGAGACACACCCTGTTTTTTAAAAAAATTACATTCTTCTGTCTTTTTATGCGTGAATTGCGAGGAATATGAAAGTTCTTTTTAAAAATAATCGTTGTTTGACACAGCGAATACTCCAATTTTGAAAACTGAAAATTAATGTGTTCTACTTATTAATGTTTTTTTTTAAACATTAAATGCTTTTTTTTTTTTAATTTTGATGGAATTTGTTAGGTATTTGGTAATCTTTAGATAAGGCAACTGGCTTTTGAGATTTTAAAACGAAAATTTCCTCAGTTTTAGCAATTGAGTATGTATCAAGAGCCCATCAGCTGTGTCAAGAGAAACTGTGCAGTTATGCCTCTTCCTTTAAAGTGCCTTTAGGGAAAAAAAGTGCTCTTTTTCTCAAAATAGTGCCCTGCCTCTTTTCATTTTTAGTATGAACACTGTCGAAGAAAAAAACTGCAGTAGCAGCTACTCTATAAATGCTGCAGCTCTTATAGATAGATGAAAGAAAACAATTTTCGGATATATACAAAAAACATTGAAAGTTATGGCAAGTCAATCATTTACATAAGTAGAAAAAGCATCTTTCTTCCCCGCCAACCAATCCAATACTCTGCAAAATGTACAGTTTAGTAAAATCATAAAGATGATTACTCAGAACTATGTCAGAATGCAGGAGAAAATGAAAGCTATCATGCACCCTTCAAAATGCAATGCACCCATAAGTGTACAAGTTCAATGTGTCTTCACGAAAGAATCGATGAGAGTGTATGCAAAAAAGTGTCACTTTGCAATGAAATTAATGTACTTCTTCAAAGCCCATTGCAGCATTATCAGACTATCTGAAAGCTTGCAATGCCCCCCAACCATTTTAATGAAGTCTAAAGAAATCGTGAAATGGGCAAATTATGAATATATTATAGAAAAAAATTATAAGTGGGCCATAGTCACAGAAGAAGAATTGCATTCTATACATAAGGTCATAAAATTAAAATTAGCGGCAAAATTATGAAATTGGTGCAGTTTTGGAGCAGAAATCGCAAATTGACACAGTTCGGCGCAACGCCCCTGTATATAAATGTTGGTGTTTTTTGATGGTTGGGATGAATGAATGCGTGAATCCGCTTTACATGATAGAAATTCTTTGTGTAAGGTGCGGTTCTGTTCGGAGTAAGATATTTTGTTTGCGTTTCGCATTTAGGTGAAGGATTTTTAACTGAAAGTGATTCTTTGGTACTCCTCGTCACAT
Organism: Troglohyphantes excavatus; assembly: GCA_963932185.1. NCBI lineage: Eukaryota > Metazoa > Arthropoda > Arachnida > Araneae > Linyphiidae > Troglohyphantes > Troglohyphantes excavatus. The sequence goes on from OZ010674.1 coordinate 1,849,369, forward strand.
TGAAAAAGGTAAATAGCATAAATTTGAAATAATATTAATGCTCTTATTTTCACGGTCTGGTATATTGCACAATATTAACTAAAAACAACATTTGAATGGAAATTTGAAGTGTATGTTAACAAAAATTTAATATTACTGAATTTTTTTATGTGTTTATAGAGATTGCCTCTTTGAATGCAATTAAATAATTTGCTTAAATTATCATAAAATGCAGTATCGTTCAGCATTAGCTTGAATTTAAAACTTAATCATTTACACTAACAAAATATGATTCTAAGAGCAAATATTAAAACGTGTTTTGACACATAAAGTGATTCGCAGAAAAATCACCTAACTTTTACCAAATACATTAATCTATGTAGAGATTTAATCTTTGAAAGGTAGTTTCAAGGAAACAAAGCATATTTTGGACGAATAATAATATGTTTATTATTGTCGTAATTGTCTATAATTATTGTAAATATAAATTTAGAGCTGTAATATCATTTCATTGCATATATAGTTTAAAACATTACTTATATCATAATGGCGATAATGTTAATAAAAGAAAGTCCATACGAAATAGATATTACGTCTAGGAAAGAAAATATCTATCTATATAAAAATTTATTAATGTAAAAATATTGTTCGACGTGTGTAATTATGTATGAAAAAATTTATATTTTTTTTACCATGTATTTGTTATATTTTATTGTGAAATATGTATATATTGTATTACATAATAATAGGAACATTATATATTTTGTATTATATATAATTTTACAATGTTACATTTTATTACCAGTAACGTATTATTTAAAATCATATTTAATAATAAGACATTTATTTTATTACACGATGATATATTGCTATAAAATCTTATTAACATTTTGCAAAAAAAAAACAACTAGATTTTTTGTTTCTGAATAAAATTTATAAGTTTTACAATATTTGTTTTTAATATTTTTTGCTTGTATTATCATAAAATCTATTTTTTTTATTATCTTTGAAATATTAATAAAAAATGGGCATTTAGTTATGCAAAAATGATTAGGAAAAGTTAATATGTTTATATAATAGAAATAATTTATTGAAATATTATTAAGTGTTGGATCATTAAAATTATTTTAATAAAAAGATTTGCCACCATCAGCTGATAAAAAAAACTTCATGAAAATTTAGCATTTGATATTTTGCACCGCCTAATTCTGAGGTTGCGTTATTTAATATCGCTCAAGATATCAAGTAACAGTTAAATATACTAGTTATTTCATTAAAATAACGTAATAACTGTCGTTATTTAATAATAAGTACTAAGCTCTTCCCTAATGTAAATTTATATATTAACACCACTATTCAGCAATGTCACAATTGTCACTTATGAGCTGCCATTGAGTAACTATAAACAGGATATTAGTTTTGAGTGGAATGGGCTACTTTAAGTAGATCCTTTAGGATTTTTGCAGTGAGTCTAAAGAAAACCATAATAATAATAATAAAATATCAAAAAATTTAACTTTTCTACCACAATTAAGTAATATCAATTTATTTTTGCAAAGTAATAAAAGGAAATAAAAATAAAACACATTATATAAAATATTATAATTGACTACATTATTAAAAATAAAATAATCACACACATACCCTTTCATAAGGACTAATTAGCTTTCTAATGACTTCCACTGCTTTTTCAGGAATTTTCTGTTCAGAAGACTTTTTCTAGAAAACAAATGTTTGAAATAATAAGTTTCTCTCGCACAATTTCTGTTATCACAAAATTTAATATTGAGTGTAGATGTATTTTGTTGCAACTAAAAATAATTTCATGTAATGATTTATATATTAAAGAAAATATAATTTAAGGAGATTGAAGCGTAAATCAATACCTTTGCAGATGTGTTGAGTAAATTTTTTTTATGAATTTGAGATTAAGAGTTGATTTGAATAATCAAATTATAATTTATAGAGAACTAAATAGTCTATTTAATCAGCAAAACCCCCTGATGATTGTTCTTTTCCATTCCTTGTCGCTACACTTTCCAATGGTAATTTAAAAAAGGTTGCCACTTACCACACCTGTGCACTAAGGCATAGAAATGCTTAGGAGTAAGTTTATAACATATGAATATTTTGGATTGGTTGGTTAATGTCCCACTAGAGCTGCACAATGGGCTATTGGAGATGGTTCTGGGTCCATGGGGTCATTCCATGTCAAATCAACACACCCATTTGACCTCACCATCTCGGATTTTGATAAAATTTGGCACATGGGTAGCCCCCATATAGACAAAGAAAAATATAAAATTTTATTCAACTATATCGACCCGTTTGGAAAATACGGCTATGCAAAGTTTAAAAAAACACCAAAAATCGCAAGACTTGCATATGTTTAACTTGCCATAGCAGCTTTCCTAATTATGCTAGAAAGGTGAATGAGGTGTCATTTTTCAGCATTTTTTATGGTCTTTCTTATGATATGCAACACAATAGTGGTTTAAGGAGGAAAAATATTAAAATTTTTAAATGAAAATTTAAATTTTAAATTTCGAAAAAAGCGTATTTTTAAAAAAAGTCAAAATTTTTTGGAAAATAGTTTGTACTAATGTTAAATGATATGCAAAGTTTCAGAGTGGGCAGATAAAGGGTTCATAGTTAAAATAACTGAAAACCAAAGCAGTTTTTCATCAAAATTCTGACCATATGATAAAGAAATAGCAACAAAAAGCATAATACATGAATTTTTTTTTAAAAAATTTAAATAACGAAAATAAATCCAACATACTTGATATTGTATTGTTCAATTGTAGTTGATTAATGGTTCATTTGTTTCCAAGGTGTCATTTTCAGATAACACATAAATTTTTCCATTGTACAGGATTTACTATACATAATCTGTCAGAGGCATCCAAAACACATTTGGCTTCCGTGGATATGAAAGTGATTGGAATGGTCCAGCTGGATGAAGAAATGTTACTTTTAGTTCTTCAGTTCTCTCAAAAACATAAGCTAGCCACCAGTTCTTGTTATATACAACAGTGATATAGCTATTGACCTCTATTAATTTAAGTTTCTGTGGTGATCTTACAATTACTTGTGAATAAATGTGACTTTTACTTCATGAATGACTTTATCCTGCCTACAAGAAAACTAGGGAATAATAAAAATCCTGTGCAAGTTTAAAGCTACAAACTACATGGTAGAGGAAGAGAAATTTCAGAAAGTCCCAACCCAAAACTGGGGAAAAGCCTCTCGGAAAAAGTAGTTGAAGCTGTTAATTTGTATTACAAAAATGACAAAATTAGTAGAGCGATGCCAGGCTCTAAAGATAGCTTAACAGTTATTGAACCAAAGGAAACAAATTAAAAATTTCAAAAAAACTTATTTTGTGCAGCCTGAAAGAAGCATAATTATTATTCAAAGACAAATTTCCAAATTTGGATTTTAAAATTGGCTTTTCCAAATATAAGACTCTAGCATTGTATTTTAGCAAGATCAAGTGGTATACACACTATGTGTATGCATGTACACTACATCTAAATGTAAAACTGATGATTGAAAATGGAAGTACTGACAAATGGTGCATTAAAAACCTACAAATATTACCTATCAAAAATGATATGCAATCTGTCAATAATAGATTGCGCTATGGGTAATAGCACATCTTGTCCAGGTGATACTGCAATATGGACCATCCTTGAAACGTCATTTGAAGAAAACAATACAAAAAATCACATTTCGGCAGTAGATTTCCGTCGTCTGTTGTAATTTAGGGACTCTTCAGAAATCACCAGAAGATTTATAGATTAAGATTTTATAGATTAAGCAACAGACATATTTCATGAACCTCATAAAGGAAAATTTAAAAGAATCTGAATTTGCAGTTACCCTCGACTTTTCAGAAAACTATAGTATGGTGGTTCAAGAGGAGTCCTAGTGTTACTACTGGGATAGTGGACAAGCCACAATTCACCCTTTTGTGATATATTATGAAGGAAAAACAAAAGTTGAACATCTAAGTTACGTTGCAATTACTGATTGCCTAGAACACAACACAGAAGTAGTTTACACCTTTCAAAGAAAACTTATTTCCTTTTTGACTGCAAAGTTTGAAAAAATTCATCATGAGATCTTTCACTTTTCTTATAGGCGTGCTTCACAATATAAAAATAAGAAAAATTTCACCAACTTGTGTTTTCACAAGCAAGACTTCGATATTGAGGCCAAATTGCATTTTTCAGCAACATCACATGGAAAAAGGCCTTGTGATGGAGTTGGTGTTTAAGAAATCAGCAGCTGGAGCTAGATTGCAGCAACCCAATGAAAACTAATCTTATGCACTCTCCAGCTTTATGAATGAGCAGTAGAAAATATCTGATTAACTTCACTTATACAACACAGGAGGATTAAGTACAGTCAGAAACATTCTTAAACGATCGTTTCAAACAGGCAATTACCATCCAAGGGACTTAACGATATCATGAGTTTATACCTATTAATTTAAACACATTGAAATTAATTGTGAAAACATTTTCTGAAGCTACACAATCATCACAAGTAATTGTAAGATCACCATAGAAACTTAAATTAATAGACGTTAATAGCTATATCACTATTGTATATAACAAGAACTGGTGGCCAGCTTATGTTCTTGAGATAAATGAAGAATTAAAAGTAACATTTCTTCATCCAGCTGGACCATTCCAATCACTTTCATATCCACGGAAGCCAAATGTGTTTTGGATGCCTCTGACAGATTATGTATAGTAAATCCTGTACAATGGAAAAATTTATGTGTTATCTGAAAATGACACCTTGGAAACAAATGAACCATTAATCAACTACAATTGAACAATACAATATCAAGTTTGTTGGATTTATTTTCGTTATTTAAATTTTTTTAAAAAAAATTCATGTATTATGCTTTTTGTTGCTATTTCTTTATCATATGGTCAGAATTTTGATGAAAAACTGCTTTGGTTTTCAGTTATTTTAACTATGAACCCTTTATCTACCCACTCTGAAACTTTGCATATCATTTAACATTAGTATAAACTATTTTCTAAAAAACTTTGACTTTTTTTAAAAATACGCTTTTTTCGAAATTTAAAATTTCATTTAAAATTTTTAATATTTTTCCTCCTTAAACCACTATTGTGTTGCATATCATAAGAAAAGCCATAAAAAATGCTGAAAAATGACACCTCATTCACCTTTCTAGCATAATTAGGAAAGCTGCTATGGCAAGTTAAACATATGCAAGTCTTGCGATTTTTGGTGTTTTTTTTAAACTTTGCATAGCCGTATTTTCCAAACGGGTCGATATATTTGAATAAAATTTTGTATTTTTCTTAGTCTATATGGGGGCTACTTATGTGCCAAATTTTATCAAAATCCGAGATGGTGAGGTCAAATTTTTATTAAAAGTGTGTTGATTTGACATGGAATGACCCCATGGAAAGATCCGGGAACATTGTCTCGTATGGTGAACCATTTGAACCATGGCAACTACCTTAGCTGGCACCTGACGCAAACTCACTAGGCATCAGGACATAGGACCACGACGGATTTAACGTGCACCAGTCCTTCATATACAGTGGTGGAAATTTAGGATAATTTCCGACAATTTTTTTAATTTAGTATCGAATCTGGCAACCCTCCAATCACTACATTTTAACTGAAGTCCTCATGCCAATTCAAACTCGTAATCCTCTGATTGCTAGCCAAATTAGCCACTGTGCTGGCTGAATGCTTTGGTTATCAAATCTTTTTGCTGTGGGAATAAACTTTCTTATGTTATTGAGGGATTATTCAAAGATGTAATCCATGTAAAGATGATCCATGTGTAGATGACATCCATGTAAAATGTAAACATTCCAGACTGAGAGAATATTACCCCACAAAAGAAAAACTAAAAAGATAATAATTTTTTTTTTAAAATTCTATATCTCTTTTAATTTTTTAAAACTAAAAGCCAGTTCATATTTTATAATAGATAAATAATTTTAATGGCCAATTCACACAAACATCTATATAGCTGGAGTATTAAGCTTCTTAAACTTTAGGGTGACATTACAAAAAACATTACAGTTTTATCAAAATAAAAAAATTACAAGAGAGTTTTGATTGAATACTTTTTAAAAATATATATATATACTAGTATTATAACCTGACATTGCTCGTGGTAAATAAATTCGCGAAGTAAGAGTTACGAGACATTTTTACTAAGAGTAGCCAGTCAAACATCACTATTTATACTACTGTGAAAAATAAACTTTCTTAAAAATCATAAATTTATTAAATTACTTTGAGTAGTTATTGAGATACCTAAACCTGTTACTTTTGAATTTTTATGTTCATGACTTTACATGCTATCACTTTTTGTAAAATGTTTTTAAATCGTTCTGCAAAAAATAAAAATAAAACACTTGGCGATGTTGCTTGAAACAAATCTGATATATATTCGATGCAGAGAAAATATTATGTACGTTACATTTTTTAATAACCAAACTAAAAAGTTTCTGTTCTAAAAAGAAATTAAAAAGATTTTGTAAGTTGAAAAATATGTTCCAAGGGGTTAGACTTACTTTCTTTTTGAAAAGCAAAGACAGGATGGGCTGTTTCTTCTGCAATGATGGAGTTTCATGAGTGTTTGTTATGAGGGGGAGTAGATTTTCCGTGTTACCTTCAATAAAAATATACCAAATCAATTAATTTGAAGTAACAACAAAGCAATATTTTCTCCATCACTTAATCAATTTTAAGTAATTGATGGGAAGTTTGTTAAAGAGATTGGTTGTAACTTCCAACCATTAGATACGAAAAATATCATAAAAGAGAGTATTTTTACGAATTCAAAAATTGGGAGCATTGGTGTAATAACTAGATATCTCGGAACAAATATATGTATCAGGGTTCATATACACTGAAAGAAAATATATTCCAGGAGGTATAAGAAACTTAATGTCTGATGCATAAAAAAAGTTGTTTAGAATGGACAAATTAAGTTTTTCTAATCCAAAAGATAACGAGGCACAGTAACATATTTCCCGCAATGTTACAATTGGGTTAAAATATAAAAATAGAAACACAGCTCTAACTTAAATGTTTGAACTTTAAATTTTTTTTGTTTAACTTATCATTAATTCCTCATCCACGTTCTGTACATAATTTGCTTTATTTTAAGATTTAACATGCACCAAAGACTAATTTCCTATGAAAGCTGATTAAATTTATTCAATTGTGCTATTTGTCACAGAGTCATAGTGCCAGAGTGAATCACCATAAAAGTGTTTTTTTATATCCTGATATACAATTTAATTTTTTCTACACTTGCCAACAAAAATAAATAAATTAATGCTTAAGAAAAGAGAACTTCTGAAAGGCTACTATACAATTTGAAATAAATAGCAAATTAATCAAATTAGTTCTTTGTTGCATTGATACTTTGTTACTACTAAAGCCAATAGTGATTCCTTCTCCACTCATCCACATTCTAATCATGAAAAACACCTAATGCTGTGACATGGCAGTTAAATTTTCATAAATAAATTAAACTTATAAAAATTATTTAATATTTTAAGCAATATAAAAAAAATTCAAGAGTGCAAAAAGAACAACTGAAGGAGTGCAAATAAATTATACTTTTCAGGGCTCTGGAGAAAAAAAAATCAATTTCCAGAAAGTGGGCGAATATATATAGTTGAATATCTTTTGAAAATAAAATATATGAAGATCAAAGTACTGTAGAAACTATGATTAACAGCATGAATAACACGGAAGCAGTTACACATAATACTATGTATTAGATCATTCATTGATAAGACCTCATACTTATTTTAATAACTTTTTCAGGTCCAGTGGAGAAAATTGGTTCCATAATGAATTGGGTAATAATGTTTCAAGTCAAAGTCAGACTAACATCATTTTTCTGCCAGTTGCTTTCAGTAACCAAGGAAAGGATAGTTGATACAACTTTTCCACCAGTTGTATCAACAATTCTTTCGTTGGTTACAGAAAGCAACTGGTGGAAAAGTGGTGTTAGTCTGACTGACTCTTACTTTCACCACCTCAATTAAAAACTAAATTTGTGTCTGAAAGGATTAAATTGCTAATCTGCCAACATATCAAAAATCAAGTCCCTACAATTTTTTCCCATTGAATAAACTGTTCTGCATAATCTTACAAAGGTTTGTTGCTTGTAAAATATGAAAATTCCAATAATTTTATTTTTTCACAAATTGCTTCTTTACCAAATTTGTTTCATTTTTATTCGTGACTTTATTTACCAATATATTTTTTTCCAATATCAACTTTTAATATATACGATTACATATGAATGTATACTATACTAACAAGAAAATAACTAGGTGCTGGACCTTTCGGAGTTAACAAGAGACTGGCATAAAGGAAGAACGGTAAAAATAGTCTTCAAGCCAAACCAAAATATATTCTCTGCTATAATATAACAATACCTGCTTATTATATATAGATATATAATTTTTATCATTTTAATAAACATAGTTTCCAAGAAGCACCTCAATGATTTAGATTTGAAAAATATTTCCATATGGAATATTTTTATGATGTTAAAGTTTATTGGTATTGCTAGAAAAGCTGGTAATTCATGGAGACCCTAAGCTGCCCAGCTCCATCAGAGGGTTAAATACAACCGTTAAGAAATGGTTACAATCAGCTGTTCAGTGTACAGACAGTCCGTACAAGTTTGCGAGTATGCAGTTGAGAAACATAGCAAAGGAACAGCCAATTGTTACTTGCCAGATTGATTAGATGGTTGCGCTTTGGTGTCTTCCAAATGGTGGATATCATGGGGACAGTGAACTATGCTGCTCAAGTCAATGTGATTCTGACTGACTTTAGGAGTTTGGGCTTTTTGATGAAGTTCTAAAATTTCTAGCTGAAATGAGAAAAGTTAATAAATATAATTACAGATATTTTTGTACAAAAAGATTGTAAAATTGATTACATTATAAGATAAAACTCAAGAGAAAGCTTTAAGAGTTTTGTACAAGATTTGGAATATGCATTCCACAATACAATTGAAAATTTATAATAAAAAAAAAAGAGTCTGTCTGTGGATCGCAGAACACCTACTTCCTTTGCGTATAAAAGGCTGAATATATATATTCATCCTTAAGATGAGCACACTCGGGGCTCAGATTTGTAAAATCCATTTAGTTTTTCAAATGATTTTTATAGATATTATATAAAGCAAATATATTGCAAAAAATATTTCTAAAATTCTAGAACATGCCTTTGTCGGTAAGTCGTAAGAGCGCAGGTTTTCGAAACAAAAAGTGAATGGTTCGAGTTCTGATGGGAGGAAACTGCATTAAAAAAAATGGGTAAGTCTTAACAGGTTCCCCAGCAACGCGGGATGAAACAGCTGGTTACAAATAAAAAAAATAGATTTTTCATTAAGTATGGGTGGTAGAAATGAATCCATTCAGCCAAATCAAGGCTTGCATAGAGCTTTGCTACTTTATTCTACAAAATGCCACTTGCCTGCTTCAAGGACGACTCGTTCGTCTTGAGTATGATGGAATGCAGCTCGTTCAGCTGCTGCTTGACCAGTGGTGGGATGGGATTGCAACATGCCAGGATGCCCTGCTGCTCTCTAGAGGGTTAAAGGACACACATCAACACTCAAGTAGTTTCTGGGAACTATTCAACAATTTAATAACGTCTACTTAAATTTCTATTGTTGTTCAATAGAAGAAGACATGTGATTGGTTAAACAACAGTGAGTTGAAATTTTACTTTCAGGGTAAGAGATAAGCATATTTCTTAGAAGAAATTAGTCATTCAAAAAAATAAAATTAACACATTTTCAATAATATACAAAAAAATTATATACCTGATAGGGTAAAAATAGAACAGTTTATATTATGCTTCATGCACTTGATTTAAAATGAATACATAATACTACACTAATAGCATTAAGTTACAATGCCCTAACTTTTTTCATCCTATTCCTTCCTTCCAATTCATAACTTCATCGCAATTAAAAATCCTAAATAGTTAGGCTTAAAAAACAAAAAAACACAATGGCTGTATTTTTATTAATAAATACAGCTTCTCTGTACCCTAAATTACAAGTTTTACGAAAGGTATGTTACAATTAACCAACAAAATAAGTTGTTGATGTACAACATAAATTGTCTAATGAATCAAGACACTGCATTAAAAAAACAATTCAATTACAAGTTTTCACTTACAAATATGACATGCTACATTAGTACATTTAAATCAACTTTTAGATATTTAAAATGATTCTAATAAAAATGTTATACAGTTTTAATTAAAATGGGATAAACAATTTCTTATCAGAAAGTAAAGTTTTTTTTAATACAAGAACAAATATTTGGGTTGTTTGTACATAAAATTATACATTGCACATTTTAAAATAAAATTGCAAACACACAGCGAATGGGAAATGTTCCTATGACGTCATCAACGTGTTAGGCTAGCAGAAACCGACTTTCTCGATTTTTAAATCATTTTTTTTTAAAACTAGAATGTATTTTTGTTTGATTTATTTCATTATTTTAAAATCCACACTTGGATTTCTTATTAAATGTTTTAATGGAGGAATTGAGTACTTGGTCAATTTAAAATATTTTGTCCTTGTTTAACTGCTGTGAGTATTATCGACAGGATCGGCAAGACTGTATGCATCGGGAAGATCACAATAGCAATTTTACATGACTGATTGAAATACACAAGATTACTAAAACTGCTTTATTTCGAATAATAACGACTGGTATTAAGGCCGGAAATTCTGCATGTATTTCCAGAATAACATCGAATACAAGTGACAAGAGAGAATTGCAATTTGTTCTTTATTGAACAAAATTCAGTCAAAATGCTTTGATCGATCACCCTGAAAACCCCAAAAAAGGTTTAAGAGTTGAGTCGCCAAGAACGTATTAAGAGTTGAGAATATTGCTTTTTCTGAAAAGTTGGCAAGTGTGCCCATTTCAACCGATTCTTGATTGTGCACTCTTGGACCTGACGATTTTCATTTTTATTCCAGATTTTGGGGGTATCATAACATACCCCCAAAAGTTGCGTATAATTGACAAATATGGGAGAATTTTCATCCACAGACAAGTTAATTCTATCAAATGTTGTTTATGATCATGGCAAGCCTTGCAAATTGGGAATTGTTGGTTAAAATGCATTAAACGGTCACCCTTTGTGACTTTTCTGAAAATGCAACTTTTGTATGGGTAACACAAGTGTGGCGACAAAAGCCAGTTTCATCGAAAGAACTTCGTTCTGCAGGGTTTCCAAAAGGGTAACATGCAAAAAATCAGGGTAATTGTTCAATGTATTTGATCGCCTAAATCAACAGTAGTTAGAAAAATTCATCTGTTGGGTTATTGGATGCTGAGTGTTTCATACCCGCCTCTCCTTATTTATTTATGTGAAAACATTTACGAATTTTTTTTAAAAAAGATGAATACACAATTCCAATTAAAATGAAGTGAGCGATAACACTTGGAAATTTACCGATATTCACTACACTAACTGTACTTGACTATAAAAATTTAAAGACTTGTCTCGTGGAGTTGCCTAAAGTGTAACCAGAATTGAAAAAAAAAGCAGGGTGACCAGTCAATGCATTTTAATGTAATAATATTGTTTATATAAAGAAGCTTTTAAGGGGATGGGGGGGGAGATATATATCTTTAAAAAAAATTGTAATTGTATTCATGTATGTAAATAGGGATTGGTGGGCATGAAGCGATCAGCATCCTGTAACCGAACAGATAAATTTTTTATGGCCACTGTTGATTTAGGTGGTCAAATTTGCATCCTGAAGTGGTCAAATGCATCCTGATTTTCCGCAGGATGAATTCTTTAATTGGCAATGAAAGCATCCAAAAATGTGTTAGCGTTGCGAGTATTGCTTTTTCAGAAAAGTTGACAAAGGTTACCGTTCAATACATTTCAACCTTTAATAGAAACCAAATAACAACTGTTATCTTTAGAGTAATTAAAGTTGGTTTGCAAAACTAGTAAATATGAAATGCATCAAAATTTTGTTTTATTTTTCCCTTTCTCCAAGCTTTGGTTTGGGTAGTAATTGTCGAGGGTTGGTGGAGCATTAGCGGAGCAAGGGGCAGAGCCCCCTCTATTAAATAAAAAAAAATATTTGGTGAGCAACTTACCTAGGCAAAGCTTCTGCTATCTGCATCAACATGTGATTGGGCAATACATAACTGCATAATAGATACATTTCAAATGGTTAGTACTTTACAACCAAAAAAAAAAATTATCCATCAAGTGAAAACACTAATAATTTTTGATAAAAAATAAGCTTTAAAATTATAACATGTCCCAAGAAAAATATAATTGTTTTAATTAACATGCAATTGTTAGAAGAGATATGTTAAGGCAATATTTTTTAAATGATTTATTTTGTTCCAGAAACTGCTATAAGAGTATATCAAATTAGTGGGATGAATTTTATTTATCTAAAACTTAATTTGGCAAAAATGACTTCATTTTTTTACCAACATTGATAGAAATTAGACCAATTAAATAGAATTAAAAATTATTAGTTAAATATACAATATTTAAAAATGCAAGAAATAATATATGGCAAAAAAAGTATACATAAACTGTACAATATCACTTTATATCAACATTTTCTAAAATCTACGTTATAAATTCTCCGACTTTTGATAACAGAGCAATAAGTTTTCATCTCAACAACATAGGGAGCTAATTTCATTAAAATATTTGTTAAATTTGTATTTAAATTTTTGTTATGATGCTTTAACGTACATCTTTAAAGACTCCACAAAAGTTGGCTGTTTAACCAACCATTATGTACACAAACATAGTGTGCATACTCTCTGTAAACTAATTCTGCATAGATTTTACAAATTCAACTGAAAGTTAATTCAATTAAAATTGCGCTAGAGCTACATAATGGGTTACAGCTCAGAATTTATCCAAAATGAAAGACGTGAGCACCTGAGCTGAACCCCCACACACCTGATGTAGACACGAGAACATGTGCACTGGCTTTTTTTATGTGCACCGGCCCATTATACACGACATATTTCTTTTGGTAGGTTTCTTTTTCCAAGGAGGAACAGAACTGGGTAACTCTCTGATTAAGAATTTGTTGCAATCTCAAAGTAAAGTTTCGAACTACAACATTCTGATTATCACAGTCCAATATTTTACTACTCCTTACTGTATCTTTTAAGGATTTTACAGATAATTCTTAAAGCTTTGTCCAACAATAGCCGGCAACTTTTGCCTATGCTTATAGCTAATTTTGAAGTCACTCTTAATGTTAGAAATACATATGCCAATTTGATTTTTGTAACACAACACAGTTTATCATGTAATTGTTTGCAGTTAATTTTTTTAAGAAGGCATAAAAAAAATTAAAATTTTATCTCAAAATAATTTTTATTAAATAAAGTAAATTGTAGGGTGTAAGAACTGAAAAACAAAAGATAACTTACGCTATACTTTCATCGTTTTCCCTTGCAATTCTGTCTCTCCACGAGTACAGCTCTTTTAAACAGTACAGCTGCTTGGCATTCAGCACCTTTTTACTTTTCTTGTACAATTCTAAATACTTCTCTTTACTATACAGAGGCTTTTGATATTTCTGAAATAACAAGGTGAAAAACATGTAAAACTAAAACAATTAAATAATTCAGGAGAGCTCATTCATGATCAGTACTAATACTAGTTGTTTATTGATTTATTTATAGAACACAGTATGTGCATCGATTGTCAAACATGGGCAGACATAATTGAATGGGTGAGATTAAAAAGGAAAATATTCCAATGGAATATTTCCTCTTTTTAATCTCACCCATAGTTTAAATATTAGGAATTGTCTAACTTTTAAGAAACCTGAATTGGTTTCGCTAAGGTTCCAAATAATAAGGTTTAAGGAAGTGTCAAGGGCATTTTTGATCAATAAAATAAAATCAAAACTATATATAATAATGGAAATAATGTAAAATTAGATAAAAACATATAAATCTAGAAAAATGTCAAAAGTAGACAACACATTTCAACTAAAATCATTTTCATTGTTACAGACATGTGGGTGCACTTATTATTCTGGCAACACGAGCAGACATAAATCTCTTCTGAATGATTGGTAATGAAAGACAAAAAACACCCGTGACAGCCATATAAAATAGATTGTATAAAACAATTAACAACAAAGTGAGATGGTTTTAGGACAAATAAGATTAAAAAATGTAGGAAAAGGACACACTTTCGCACATATGACTTTGCTTCTTTCGAATGTTGAGGACAAAAGATTCTTCATGTCATTTCCCCCCTTGATCAGGTCGTTCTTCAGACAATCATACACATACAGTAGATAGTGTGTGTCTTCTCTAGCATACTTTACCATTTCAGTTGGTAATGGCCTGAAAAAGAATAATTAAAATGAGAGATATGTTTACATAAAAACTACTTATAAAAAATTAAAAGCTGTAATGAGGGCTGACAATACAGTTACAGTATGAAAGTTTGTTAGAAATTTTTCTAATCTTAAATTATGAATTACTTGTAAAAAAGTCGATATTAAAAAATTCGAACTGATATTAAAAGATTTTAAACAGAAGTACAGTAGAAGTTTAATTATCCGGATCAATTGGGACCAAACCCCATATAATAATTGACAAAAAAAAGGGTATTAAAGAAAAAAAAGTTGTATCAAAATGTATCATCGCTTGAACATATCACCACTGTCGCAATTTTAGCAATGTTTTTTTCATTCAGCGGAAAGAAACTTTTAAAATGTGAATTTTGTTGATTTCTTCCTTTCTTAAAGCGATCCAGAGTTCTATTGCACAAGTGCAATATACCTAAATTTAAATTAACTTTTACAATTTATTTTATATAATATAATGCAATTTTTTTTATACATCAAAAGTAAAAAATTGTTTTTGGAATGTTTTTTTTAACAGGTTAAATTTAGCCAAACCATTTTATCGTAAAATATCAGAGGAAAGTTCGTTCTTAACCCTTTTAGGCACAGTGGTGCCAATTGGAACCATAATGAATGAAGTTAGTCCGGCTTGCCTCCCCTTTTTCGCCAGTTGCATTCAATAACTAAGATGTCTGACTTTGTAAGTGGTGGTTCGTAAAGCGGTGCGAGTTTGACTTTCGACTCTTGCTTTCACCACCTCAATGAGGAATTTTCACGATTTCTGTTTTTATTTTTATGTTAAAGATGAGAAAATTTCATGCAAAAAAATGCTGTTCCTTTTTTTTTAACGAGCGTAGATAATTTATTAAAAAACTTTAAAGTTGTATTTCATGAACTGGCGCGAAAAACGGCCCAAACCGGAAGTGACGACACTATACACGAATTGCTCCCGCTCAACTCAATGTTTACATTCCGGTTTTGAACCGAATTCGAGACCGCTATTTTTTAATCTTTTTCATTATGAATTCAGTATATAAATACTGTATTGTGCCTTGTTGTGCGAATACAACAGTGAATTCTTCGAATAAGCTGTTTTTTAGCGTCCCAAAGGATAGCACAAATCGAAAAGCTTGGACAAGAGCTGTGAAGAGATGATAGGAAAAATCCTAAGCTTTCCAGTAAATCAACGTTATATTGTTGTGAAGATCATTTTTTGGTAAGTAAACACTTGTTTGTTGTGCCCCCAAATGAAATATAAATCTAAGTATAAAGAAAATATATATTCAAGTTACAATTTAATAATTAGAAGTCACACCAGTCAGCCTTTAGAATAGAATATATCACTAAGAGTTGTAAGTATTAAAGCAGTAGGAATATATTTTTGCTCCTATGCATTAAATAATACTTAACAATATTCTATTTGAATTTTATTTTCTTCTTTTAGTTAATAATTATGTAAATCAACAACGTTTTTCTTCGAAAAAGTTTAATGAGCCTCAGGATATCCCAGTATTCATTAAGCTAATATGTTCTAATTATAATATGATGATACATGTACCTTTAAAAAAATTGTACTTAAATTCTCTTTTGTATTTATTTACAGGAGAACATGCAGAATTTTTGACAATGGAGTTTGACTAATGATGTAAAGAGAGTAGAGCTGAAACCTGGCGTTCTTCCTCATCGTTTTGAATGCCAAAAGCCAAGTGTTCCCCCTCCGCCTGAGAGGCAAGCAGCGTTGAAGCGTAAACATTTGCATTTGCTGCAAGATGCACTGGCTGTTCCTGGTCCTTCATGGAGAACATCTCAAGATTCTTGACCTGTTACAGTATCAGTGGATATTTCAAGCGCATCTGATAAGTCCATTTAGTGAATTTGAACTTGTCAGCAAGAGCACCAATACTCAAGCCTCTGTTGCATGTTCGACTGTCCCGACAGGCAAAGCTGTGGGAACATACACATTGTCATACAAGGCAACCTGCCACCAAGATGAGGAGGAAGCCAAGGAATTCCTCAGCGACTATGAGCCAGCAGCTTCCGATTCTGAAACATGGAGTTCAGAAGATGAAGACTACACAGAGAAGAAGTACAAAGAGCACATGCTTAAGGGTACCATTCTTAGTATCGAAGAATCCCAGATTGTTTTTAGGCCTGCCTGCAGAAAGAATTTTTATTATCAATCTCATTGTGAAGAAAACCGGTTTACCAGGTGTATGTTGTTCTCAAGAAGTTGCATTTGGACCTTCCATTTTCGATATTAGCCATGGATTTTGGAAAGTCCATTTCCACACTCGGTAGATTATTTACGAAAACTCTTCCAAGACTCAGTGATCTCATGCGAGAACTGATTATGTGCAAGTGCAATAAGAGCACCCTTGCTAATTCCTTTTCGTATACGATATTCCAAAGTAGTTTCAATTATCGTTTGTTTCGAAATTCAAATAGAAAAGCCTAGCAACCCCATCCAACAAGCCCTTACATGGTCCCAGTACTACAACTGCAACACTATAAAGTATTTGGTTCCTGCACACCAGATGGTCTAACGAGCTTTATATCTGATGGAAGATCCTCCGATGCTGTTAACGTTGAAGTGTCTGGCTATCTGGACAAATTGGCCCCGAAAATACCGTCATGACAGAAAGAAAAGCTGTGATGGCAGATAGAGGATTTAAAAATATAGCAACTCTGTTAGAAAAAAGGGGCCGCACATTAGTCAGGCCACCCTCTGTATCTGCCTCAAGGATCAGCACGAAAGCTGAAGTGCGCCAATCAAGAAATCGCTTCTCTTCGGATTCATGTTGAACGTGTGATTGGCCGTCTTCGCAATTTTGACATGCTGAAACCACATGCGTGTATTGACAACCATTTGATACCTGTTTTAGATGAGGCCCTTGTGGTTGCTTGTGGCATAATAAATATGCAATATCACTTATTTAAAAAGCGATCGTTAAAAATACAGCAGTAAGGTTGCTTTTCTGGTACTTGTGTGTATGTACCACTATAAAAAATGTAATTTAATTCATTATACAATTAACTTTTTTCGGAATTCAATTTGTTTTATTAGAATTTGTTGTTTTTATGTAGAAATGTACTAAATATTTAGTTATTAATTAGTTTACTGCTTATTTTGTAACATATAATAAGAAAGCAAACTTTTTTTTTACATTAAATGGAAGTAAAAATTGTGTAAATATAAATATATACCAACATTGGAAGGGGATTAACAAAAAGATTTGGGGAGGGGGGGGGGGGGGGGGGGGTTGCCCCCACACTTTTTTCGGATGTTGCCCTAGCATTTTTTTCGGAAGATGCCCCCTCACCTTTTTTAGTATATCGCTTTTTAAGAATAAAATTTAAATCAATTGCTTTACTGTACCCCCAAACCCCCCCCCACACTACAGACGATAAACGCATTTATTGAACAAGTGAATGTGTCCATCGGCCATCGCAAATACTTAAACTTAAACAAGGCTGGACGTAATTTAAAGTGTCATGACTCTGTAGCTATAGTGTTTCAGTGGCTACTGAAAAGAAAATTACGATTTTTTTTTAGCTTATTGTGAAAACGTTTTGTTACATATAGATATATTTATTAATTTTTCAGCTATCTGATTTACAATATTGAAATAAATGAAGAGTTCAGTTGTTCTCTCTCTTAAGTAATATACATATGCTTTTTTTTTGTCTTTCAACTCCTCCCCCCCCCCATAATATATATAGGTAACCATAAAATATGAATATTTTAATGTAAAAATTCTTAAACTAAACATTATCTTAATTAGCATTAAACATTGATAGAATATTTAAAAATAAACATTGGGTTGTATCATGTTTTGTAAAAATTTAGGCTAGTAATGATATAGAATAAAGTTGAAGAATGTATGCCAGACAAAAATACATTTATAAGTAGTCTTAAGTTTTATGGAATTATATAAAGCTTCTTTTCAATGCCGGAAACTCAGTACTTTTCCAGAAAAGCAAACGTTTGTCGAGTAACATAGAACAATATTTGTTATCAAAGTCTACAAACATTATCATGATTTTTTTCGAATGTTCGAAATCGGTATTGGCCACAAAACAATCCTTTTAAAGTAATTAATTTGTCCATTTGTAATATAGTTTTTTCGCTGCTTGGGCACTTGATTTCGATTATATAATCTTCAGAAATGCCATCTGGTGAGGCCCCCATCTCTGGATACTCACCAGAAGTTCTGAAACCACGTTATTGAATTTATATATTTTTTTCTTTCTGTATCACTTTTCGGACTTCTTTTTCCAGTCTTCTTCTTCGTTGCATGGCAGCATTGTACAGAGAACACTCTTGCATCCACTTCATTGCACTGAAGTGTCACGCTATACGCTTTCTTTCGGATTCTGTGTTCTGGTGTCAAATGCTCTTTGACGGTGCAAATGTTGGCAACTCTCTTGACCTGAACATAACCAAGGGCCCAGACCTTGATGTAGATAAAGAAACAAAACACATTTTAAAATGCGTATAAAAATCATAAAATATTTTGGAAAAGCATTGAACTAAATTTCAGTATTAAATTAGGTCCATAAATTTATCATTCAAATTATTTTCATTAGCTTTGCAATATCAATCAAGTTTACTTTCTTTAAAATTCTCTTATATTTTTCACAGGATTTTGGATATAGTTTATAAATATGTAAAATATATTAAACACACACAGATAAATTAAAACTAGTTAACTTTATTTCAGAACTATTTTATATAATTTTTTTCACATGTATGCTGTCATATGTGCTGCATAAATAGTTTTAATGAATAAACAGTATTTTTAACATTAAATTTTTGTTTTTCAATGACTTGAACATGTTAAAAAAAAACTAATCAAATCAACTATTTTGGCATTACTTTTTAATATTAAAATGAAATGCCTGGAATACTATGCAATCTTATTGTTTTTTTCTTAATAAATCAGCAAATTTCTGAAACTGAATGCAATGCATTTTAGTATTATGTAATTAAAATAGATATTTAGTAATCAAGGAAAATTTAAATAATTACCTTTCAGCTTTAATTCCTCGTATTTCTGCTCCCAAAAAATCCGGGTTCGTTCCTAAGAAAGTAAACATTGATATGCTGTCTATTTTGGGAAGATTGTCCGATTGTCCCTTCATGAATTCCGGTAAAACCGACATCTTAGATGAAAAGGGCAATTAAATAAACAATATAATTGAATTGAGTTTTTTTTTTAAATGCGCAACTAGAATTTGTTCATTGATAGAAATTAAAAAAGCGGCTGCTTACGTTGAGTGAAGCGAAATCGTAAACGGAGCAAGTTCGTGTATAGTGTCGTCACAGCCAATCGCGTGGCGTTCCCGTGTCACGTGATATTTGTTGTGTTTTGGGTTATTTTAAACTTAAATTTCAGTTTATTAAATCATATTTTGGATATTTCTGACGAAGTATTCGAAAAGTACGATATCGAAAATATAAGAAAAAATTAACTTTAAGCAAATCCCCCACCCATGCAAATTCTCCATTGAAAGATAAATTTAGGCCTGAAAGGGTAAAACACTGAAATACTCCACCTCACTCTCCAGTCTGCCAGCTGGAATCTCTTGTCCAGGTCCAGCTTGCAATACTGCTTCAGGAGGTAGGAGAGGGACAGGTGGGCGAACTGGAGCACCCGAGCAGCCTGCCCAGTGTCGAACAGATTGACGATGTAGAGGCCAAAGTCCCTCTGAAGCCACAGAACGTCCATGTCTGCACCGTGCAGCACCTGGTATGGGAGTGAAACAACATTTGAAAGGTTTCTGCTTTTGTGTGCATAATAAGTTTAGTGCTCATTTATATTTAGACCTACTGTTCATATTTAAGCATTTACAACAATCTTAAATCTGAGTCTTTCACACATTTTAATGTAAGAGAGGGTGGGAGTTGCATATGTGAATTATTATTTTTCTCTTTACTGTTTCTTAATGATGTAATTAATAAGACAAAAACTGATTTATATAAATATTTACTCATTTTTAGTTTGACAAAATTTGTTAGATTTATTTATAAAGAATTTCTTATTTTGATGATCATTTAAAAAATGCACAAATTGGGAACACATGTATTATAGGACAATTTTTTGGCCCTGTTTTATTTGACAGGGTTTTTCAAATAAATATGATGTATGGCAACCCCCTGCTCTTCTTATGTTGGTATTTTTCGATTCTTCCAATGGCTTCCATTCTGGCAACCCTACAGGCAGCATAATAGCAAACAAAGAATTTAGATAATGGATGTTTTTTGGGGTTCATGTAATCAAAGCTAGGTGCCATAAATCAGCAGATAGGAAGTCAAAGATGCCTCGAACGACTAAGTTGAAGGCAGAAGAACACACCACAATTACCCGGTACCACATATCAACATTAGAAGTCTATGACATTAGTGCGTAAAACTGTTGTAGAGATGTAACCTGTTGGCCTCATCATTTTGGTTGCCATAAAGAAAAACATGTCTAGTGTCCTATACTACATCTGTTCCCAAAGTTTTTCACATTTCCCGCAATGGGAAGGGTATATGTGCGTAAAGAAAATAAACAATTGCAAGCGAGTTGAATTAACATTTACTGCTTTCATAATTATCCACACTGCTTGTGTGCAGGTTCATTACAATTGAAGTGATGATGTTTGACACGATTCAGCTTAAAATTTTAAATAGCTGTTTAATTCACAAAAGAAAAATACCATAATAATTTAAATAGGACAGTTTGAACTTTTCTTCTAATTTCTCCTATACAGTTTGTTCCTGAATGACTGTCAATCTATTTTAGCTAAATTTACACAAATGAAGTACTCGTAAGTGTTAACCTGACATTAGAAAATTAACTTGAGAAACATCTTTTATAACAGTGAAAATCCTCAAAATGTGTCTGGATCTCTGTTCGTTTGTCAGCACAAGGCTAAAAAAATACAAAATGCAGAGTTTGAAATTTAGCAGAGTTGATTAAATGCTGTTTTAGCGCCATAGACATATTGTGGTGTGATTTGATTAAAATGAACACAAAACTAAATCTGATTTCAACAAACAATTCTGCAATAATTCATTTTTAAAACTGTTTTTGCTAAAGTTAGTAGTTTGTAATGATAAAACATACAGTAAATTTGTCAAATTTTCCAATCTTGCAATAAATACATAAATTTTTTGGGAAAAAAACCACTAAACGTTAAGAAAATAAGACTAAAACTATACAAAATAAAAATATCCAGATGAATACCTTTGCAATCTTAGGGTCTGTGAAAACTTCATTAAGAATGTACATTTCACTTCTGAGGTCTAAAACATCAATGATGTAGTCTTTGGTTCGAGTGGATATTTGCATTAAGCAGGAAAATCCCTGGAAGCTTCGATAGGAGTGATGCTGAAATCGTATAAAACATATTGGAAGATAAGCATTGCTTATAAAAATTTTGTATAATACAGTTAAACCAAAAGTACATTTTAATGGTATTTACTAAGTATTTGGTTAACAACACTCAATCAACTAGTGTGAAAGAGCTAACATTTAGGTTAAAGTTGAAGAAAATCGGAGCATTAATAAAAAAGTTAGTAAATTTGTGCGAAAATACTTTTTAAATATTTTTGTAATAATCCCATGCTTTTATGTAAGTTTTTTTTAAATTATAGTTGAATTTTATCAGGGATGCCAATTACTGCAGAAGATGTGTTTTTTACAAATAAACTGTAAATCGAACAGTATTTTTCTACTTGCAATACGAGATATTGGGAATATATATAATTACAATTTACACTTGCACCTGCTATTTATCATTTTTCCCCTGCACAAGATCTTCGTTTACATTTTGTTTTTGATACAATGCATAAATGATATCCGGTGGTCCTGGTAGGACAGAAATTGTTTACTCAAAGGCCCACATTCTACACCAATGTTATTAATTATATTAGTAAAGACAAAATCAGCAAGCCTGCTCCTAGTTTAATGATATTTCAAGAGATGCAACACCCTATTAGCAGACTCAAAACATAAATACCAACATGAATGGTGATTTTTTGTAATGACCATTACAAAATGAAAAAAATAAATTTTTGGTTAAATAGAGGAGAGGAAAAAGGGCCAGAAATGTGTTATCATAGGCATAAAGGGAAAAAAATATTTTTGCTAAAATAAGGGAAAAAGGGACCCTATTCTGAAAAAAAAAGGACCTTTAAGTACTTCAAGTAACAAAGAAAACTTTTTGAGGAAAAAGGGACTTGTTGTGAGGCCTGCAAATGCAAACTTCCAAAGTGGCTCGATAGTGTGAATAATGGTGTTAGTTTAAAAGAAGAATTGCACTTCGATTGAGAAGGGCACCCGTTAGACATCACCTCCAAATCCACTGCGAATGCCTTCTCCTTCTTCAGATCTGCACACAACTCCTTCAGCTGCTTCTCCGTCTTCACAATCTCCAAGGGAGTTTCCTCGAGGGGCTTCGGAATCTGCATGAAGAACAAATTCAATGGACTGTTTATGTATGGAATAACATATTGATTTACAATCATTGCTTATTTTTATTGAATGATTTAAAGAACATTTTGCAGCGAGTATAATATTTTAGATATAAAATAACAAGGCACATTCTTATTTGAATATTCAAAAGCTTCCAAATTACAATACAAATACACTTTATGTGTTGTGAACTTAATTTCTGAACAATGACAAAGCTAATTTATCTATACGTAAATTTAAAATCTCAAAAAACTAAATAACAAGACAAGAAATGTTCACTTAAAAAATGCAGCTACTACGCTATTTGTCCTGCAACAAGGGTAATATCATACAAGGGTGCACCATTCAGGATTTGAACAGCTAAAAGACGCAACACACAATAGTGCGATATAATTATTTTTTTGTGTAATCATGAAGAATTCAACAAGAGAGCAAGTTTAGTGATTTTCTTAGTTCTGCATACTTTTACCTATTGCTAACTTTTCACTTATCCAGCCACATTCATATTTTATTTTATGATTCTTTCGGTTCTTTTAAAGGATAAAATATTAAGAAAAACCCTAAAAAATAATGATCTCGAAACTAAAAACTTTCACCTATGCACACACCTAAAAACACGAGTTGTTCAAGATTGAAATGTCATCACAAACAACATTTTGTATTTTTAACAGAGGGCTAGGTAGGTCATGTTTTAACTTAACGGTCTGGCATTTCATGTAATATGTCTGTAAATTTGTTTGGTACTTAGTCACAACCAAAAGCATTGTTCGATTTTCTTCAAATTTGACATAAATGTTCTTCAAAGTCATTAAGAATGCTTATGTATATTATCCCACTTACAAGATGGTGGCCATAATAATTTGGATGGAAGATACATTACTTTGAAAATATAATTTTATGATTTTTACTGACTTACAATAAGAAAAACCCTAAAAAATAATGATCTCGAAAGTAAAAACTTGATGTAAAACTGCTGATGTCTGAAAGTTTAATGCAATATGATTTTACAGCTATAATATAAAAAAAACTGATATTTTGAGATGATTTTGAGTTTGTTTCATCACATCTTTTTATTGGAACTTCTGAAGAGCACACCTAATGAAAAGAGTTCTATACTATATGAAATTAAATTTAAAAGCACAAGGTAATAGTAATGAAATATATTTGAATTGTAATACAAGACAACTTAATTAAAAAGCAGGAAATATTTTTAAGACTTTTTGTTTTTGACATCTTCTATTATTCTCTTTGGCATTTGCAATTTGAATACTTCTTTAACATACATAAAAAATTATTAAGTACATTTTGAAATTTAGCCAGACAGATTGTTTGATTATTTACAAGTAAAAGTTTACTCTTCTTACGATAGGTTCCACACTCTGCAAATCTTCTTCTTGAGGTTGGAATCTTTCAATCTCCCACTCGTAAGGATGGCAAAACCTGACAGGAGAGGGAAGAGAGGTTTAACACAGACAAGGTACAGCTGACAAAAGGCCAATTTTTAATAACCAAAAACAAAAATTGTGACTATCAGCAGAAATTGATTAATTGCCATAAATTTGTAATAATTTAGCATTTTTATCAAAAACCTAAAAATCTGATGCCAAAGAATCCAATTATGTGAATTGAAGTTTAAAAAGTTTATTTATTCTATATTTGCATGCCTCTTTCAATGTTTGCAATGAACAACACAAGAGAGAACGGAATTGTTTTCAATATTCAGACATTAAATATATTAGGTACAATATATTTTTTATTCTACCTATTGTGATGAAATTATATATCCAAATCATTTTTAAGATATCGCATTTTATGAAAATCCACCAGAGATTAACAGACTAACTAGGATTACACAGAATACTACATTTTGATGAGTAACGAAACTTGAATATAAAAATAATAATTTAATTTTAAACTACAATATTTTTGTTAGAAAAAAACTTTTAATTTATTTGGCTGAATGGCTTCTCACACGCTGAATTCACAATAAATTATAATGTTATACTAAATCTTGCTCGATGAAATTAATTTTGACCAAATTAATAAATAGCTAACTTAATTAGTTTATGATTTGAGAATATTTTCATACCTAGGGGCTCTGCCTCCTACTCGCTAATGCCCGCCCACCTTGCTATGCAAGAAAAAATCGTCTTCCAATGAGAAAGTTAGTCTGTACCCATTTCGAAAATAAATGTTCATTCATTGCAAATATTCTCTGAGGTTACGCCAACCCGGAGCATTTCTACTAAGAATTGTCAATTCTTTAACGACACACTACTGATTCTTCTACTCCCCATTTTTAAAATGCAGCACTAATTCTGGATCAACAATACAATTACCATAAAAATTAGTGATTCGTCATTGTCTATTGCATTTCAGTGGCTTCTATGAATTGAGTTTCGGCTTAAGTTGTCTTAATGCCAAATGGTGATTATTATTTTTTATCTAGTTTAAAACTCATTATGGATGGTAATTCGTATTAAAATTAAATAAAAAAAAAATATATTGAGAAATTCTAAAGCCAGAATAACATTTCAAACACAAAAGAAAGAGGTATTTCATCAAAGAAATTTTTGATTGCCAAATTTTAATTATTTTTCTTTTTACTGTAGATATAACTATTTTTCTAATTAGGATATCAAACAAAACTCTACGTCACGACCTTCTTCAGAGTGAGAACCATTACTAAATTTATTAAATGTCAACTAAATTGGAAAATTGTTGCCCGAGATATGATGAGTAATAAATCACAGATTTCCTTGTATTCTTGATTGTCCTTTTTTTGCAATAACTTCAAAACTTATAAATATATTTCAAAAAGAAAAATTTCATGCATTAAATCAGATATATGGCTACTATTCGACAATAAATTATAATTATGGAATTCTTTATCCTATACGTTTAGCTTGACCCAAAGCAATTCCTGCATTTTTCAATTTTAACAAAATTTAAATTCTAACGTAAGTGTTCTCTTGCAACCAAAATACCTCTCTCACCAAACATCTCTAAACAAACTTAGTAAATTTAAATATTTATCGAATAGTTATTTTCAGAGAAATGACTCAAAATATGGAAGAGTAAAGTTGATTAGCAATTGGCAGCGGCAGTCTCTTTTTCTTTTTTACAATTGAGAGATATTGATAATTTCTAATAACTCACAAATATTGTTTAAAAAGTTACTGAAATAATAATCGAAAATTTGGCAAGAAAGTGCTGGACCCTATCTTCTAACATTGTCAAGCAGCAGGAAACGTTTATGATTAAAAAGGTAAACCTGAAAATGCATGTTCCCTAACCTTTTTGCCCCATAATTAATATTTTTTTATTATAATTAATAACTGCATTTGATGTTATATGAAGATTAAAACTATAATTCACGTTTCAAAATTAAGAAAAAGAAAATAATCAAGCATTTTGATAGTCACTTTTCTAATATCGTTTAATATATCTTCATTTTTTATATTAATATTAGTTTATTTATCGTATAAAACAGTTTGCTTTATTATTTTTTATGCAACTATTTTAAATATTAGTATTAGGTTGCCTAAGAGTGATCTATTCGGCCGAACTGAATATTTGGTTTGGATGCAGAATAGGCAGTGTATATCGAATGCTAACCGAGTAATTTGGTTCATCCCTAATTATGTTCAAAAACTTTTATTTTGTTTTATATAATGACGTCTTTAGGACAATAATATACAACAAAACTGTCAGATATTATAAATAAGTCACATCTTAACTGTATATAAAATTAATAATGAAACAAACATATCTTTCTTTCAATAGCTAAATTGCTCCTTCTAAATTGGTCTTACATAAACAAACATTTTATAGTGGAATGCAAAATTTGCCTTTTTTCGATTAATTTAAACCATAACAAAAAGTTGACACTGCTATTCTTAATTTCAAGACAAAGTATTTGTATATGTTGAAATGCGAGTTTATAATATCTAAAGTCATTATATTTTCCATAAAAGCAAATACCAATTTCTATTTTTAAATATTAAGATTTTCCCAGTAAGAATATGGCATTTTAATACACAGATAAACTTAAACTGCATTTATAATTTTCTGTTTACAATTTTCTAAATTCGAAATTCTCGAGTTTAAAAAGGACACTTTGTTTAATAATACCGAGTTCCTATAGTTTTTAATAACTAGATACTTAAACGCAATCGAAGTATTAACATGACGACACTCACTCCTCTCGTTCGCCATCCTTCTCCAGAGTTATGGCGAGCGGTTTAATGGAATTGGGCTTCTCCTTGAGGATGGGAACAAACACGGAATTGGAATTGTCAATTTTGTCTTTGAATGTCAATTGGGGCCGGGAGACATTCTTGGCCGTTATCAGGTGGTAGCTCTTTGAACTCGCCGAATTGAATTGCTAAAAGCAAAAGTAAAGAAAATCTAAACACTTCATTTTTTTAAATCCTGCAAGTTTTTTTCACAACTTCTTAAAAAAAATCATTTGAAATAAAACATTCAATTATAAATAAAGCTAACCGCGCACTGCCAACTAAACTGTTTATTGCTTTTTAGTTGGATAAAATATCTTTTTGTTAGCTACCGCACTAACAGCTTTGACATAAAAGACAATTTGGCGATTTTTTACCTTCAGATTGCGAAATCTGAGATCTGTCAGTCCTGTGTTGAATGCAACTAAATAATCAACAGCAGTTGGTGTTTAAATTTTTAGTTGGTCAGTTGATTAAAGTTGGAATCCAATTATTGGCAGTGCTCGCCTAAGGATTTGATTAAATATATATGTTTTTATAAATTTTTACATAACCATAACTATCAACATTTCCAAAACAAATTTGAATTATTTTTAATTCAACAAATTATTGGGTAGTAATTTCAATGCCCAGTAGCTACAGTTATTTTCAAAATAAATCAAATACTCTGTTATGGCAACAGCATTGCTGGCTTTTTAAAAAAATCCAGCCAGCTTTTTTTTAGTAAGCTTTTAAAGCTTAAAAAAATAAATTTAAAAAAGAGCGACACATTTTCAAAAGAACAGAATGTTTCACTTAAAAATAAAATACATGTGTTTAAATTCAATAGTCACTACAGATATGGTACCACATTATTAATAATGGGTAATTATACTTTTATTTGTCAAAAAATTATGGTGATATATAAACATGAATCCAGACTAGGAGTATTTAGGCTTAGGAAAGTTACATATAAAACTTATTTATATATATCATATGTTGGTGTTTTGAAAAAACAACAACAATAAAATCTGGCAGTTTTAAAAATGGCCAATCTTCTAAAATAACAGTAAGCTGGAATGGTATTTTTAAAAAATATATATATAATGACTGTTTTGAAAGCCTGTGCAGCAGTGGTTTCGAATTTCATTACTACAACAAAAATCAACTTGGAAGAATATTGCTCCTTTTAACTGGGTACCCATTATATAAACATATTTAAAAAAAAGTGATGCTTTTGCTGTAGACAAACACTTGCCTTTTTGTTCCAACTTGTGTTTATGGCAGTAGGTGGTTTTACAGCCAAGACAAGCTCCTCTTCCGACTTCCTTAGACCTGAAGCTTCGTCTAAGAAATTGCTCTAAAAGTAAAAGAGATGCGAGTTCATATCCTAATAAACAAAAACAGAATGAGGAAAATAATTTTTATTTATAGAAGCTACACTACATGATTACATATCGTATATATAAAACTAAAAATCCGAAAATGTGTCTGGATGTAGGTTTGTTATATAAAGCTTGGAACGCTACTTATTATTACAATCAAGACAGAAGTCTAAAGTAGCTAATATTAAAGATTTATTGGGCTGTAAAATATAAAAATAGACAAACAAACACGTACGCAGATTGACCATGTACACAGTGGGGACTACCTGAGGGTCACCGTAGCCGGGTGGCCAAGACGTGCGGGCACTGGGATCCCTCCAGAGTTGACAAGCTGAACAGAGCACCGAGCAATC
This sequence comes from Troglohyphantes excavatus, assembly GCA_963932185.1. Taxonomy (NCBI): domain Eukaryota; kingdom Metazoa; phylum Arthropoda; class Arachnida; order Araneae; family Linyphiidae; genus Troglohyphantes; species Troglohyphantes excavatus. The sequence goes on from OZ010674.1 coordinate 1,878,208, forward strand.
CTCCTTCGCAGCTGGGATATCTTCTGTAGCGGATCCGGCGCACGAGCACCACCCGAGCCTTGGTGAACCACGATGTACGCACCACTGCACCAAAGAGCTCTCTGCCTGAGCGCACTTAAAACGTAGACTCGCCGGCACTATATGAGACTGTGAGACTCCGAGACTGACGAGAGATGCGAACGATCCCGCTTATAAGGTAACTCCGCGCATGGGCACTGGCCGGCTGTCGCGATTACCATATCAGAACTTCTTCTTCACTAGCTACAACGGCGGTTACGCCGGAACCAACCAACCAGGCCACGCAAAACCTCGATTCACCGATGGGAAAAACGGGACCGTCACATCTCCCCTCCTCTCTCCAGTCGAAATCTTACCACAAATATTTCGAAAAATATGGCACTTGGGGATGGTCAATCGCAAAAGAAATACACACAAAGGTTCACAGACGTCCTCTTCCCAGGCGGAAGGATAGTTCCCGACACAAAGTACACAGCACACAACAGCTTAACTAAAGAACAACTAACCTAAATATAAAGATAAACTCAGCAATAAAACTTAATACGATTAACTTCGCGACAATCACAATCACCTCCGAAAAAAATATACCGACCGCGGATCAGTATATAAACTTTTAAATCGTTACACATACTCTACTTAAAAATACACATTTACTCTCAAAATTTAAGTTTCTAAAAATTCCTCATTATTCCATTCGTAGATAAAACTAATTAAGCCTCAAAGAAATACTTTAAAGTTAACATCTGTAAACCTCATAAAACTCAAAAACGTTCAGCACTCTAATATATTAAATTCTTTCCTAAAATTATCAATAAAATTCTCAACGAGTTAGAAAATAAATAACACTAAACATTTACTTAAACGTCAACCAGTGACCAACTACTTTCCTATCAAACATGCATTAAAAATTAGTTAAAATCCAACATCAATACATTAGTATAAATTTCAAAACACAAACTCGTATTCACCAGCCAGTAGTGAATATATAAACCCAGCTTTCACCAGAACCCAAGAAATTTCATTATACATCATAGTTTCACAAAATTAAACTCTAAATATATCTTCAAAATATCACAGTCAGTCGCAAGTCACAACTCGTGGAAAGAAAGTTCAATTAAAAAGTTCAAGTTTTTGTTCAATCTTGCTGGTCGGTGAAGAACGGCATCTTCGCAGGCACATCTCTTCACGGCACCAGGTCTCCATGGCCACTATAGACTCTTCCCCCTCCCACAACTGCGAAAAGCCCTGAATATGCAGTAACTACCAATAGGGAGCGTAACCACCGTAATACACAAATAAACTTTCCAAACCAACTGAATTCACCAAAAAAAAAAAAATCTGCACACAAAACTCTAAACGCAGCAAGCCAAAAATTCTACAAAACTATTTAACTCCAAGCCAAAAATACTATAAATCACAGTTTTATTCAAAAACACCATCTCAAAACACTAAACCCCAAAAATACGAAAAGGTCAACCACAAAATACCATCGCCCTTAAACCAAGATACTAAAACACCACAAATTCCAAAACAGTTCTAATGACCAGAAAAATCCCTAGACTTTAAACCAGCTAGCTTACGATAATCCACCCTAGTGCCCCTCTTAGGACGTTCTCTACGCGATTCAACGGGTTCAGACCTTGTATTTTGCAGAACTGTAGGACTCGCGACAATACCAACTTCCTCAGGGTCAGGGTCACAGAGACTTGAAACGATTAACCGGGAGTCATTACTGGGACCTGCGGCAACATCGTCATCAGCAGAAAAGGGGTCAAAGTTGTGTTCCGTCTCGCTACCCGAGTCGACCAATTCCCGCAGTGAGTTCCCCGAAATATCACATGCTAAATCAACGCTATTCTCACGATCTGGAACAAAACTAACACCGTCGCGTACTGAAAAAGATTTAAGATTTACAACGTTATGAGTCCCCAACTCTCTCTTAGTTTCAAAATCGATGATACGGTATACTAAATCGGACAAAACCTCGGTTACCTGGCAAGGGCCTTCCCATTTGGGCATAAACTTCGCGATTTTGTGCTTATCGGCGGAGGACTGGGGATGGGTTTGTAACCAGACTAAGTCACCTTCCACAAAAACTCTGTGCGCGCGCCGTTTGTCATAGTTTCTGTTAGACATCGTTCACGTTTTCGAACCTAAGTTCAATCAAATCAAACTCGTTCGGTCGTGATTTCAGTGATGTCAAATAAGTTCGCTAATCTCATGCAGTCTTGGATATGATGTGAAGTGAAGTAATTTATTTTATTACGTCATAGGCAATCCACAGGATATAACTGGGGGCATATCACGAGCCCAGGGCTTACTTCTTCGGTTTTGACTATCGTAACTGACGATGCTAGTTTGTTGTTGTGAGGGCTGCAGTTTATTTCTTTCAATACGAAATGTAATTTAATTTTTATAGGAGCTTTTTTACTGCTCTTATTTTATGTTAGTTGGAAACGTATGTGTAGTTGAAGTCTTGTATATAAATAAAGAATATCTATATTTTTTCGAAAGAAGTTATCTTTATTGAATTAGAAAACACGTACATACGATATGAAGGTATTAAAACTCCGACTACGGAGAACAAGGGTTATGGGCCTTACCTACCCAACTACCAACCAACCTGCAGCAGCCCACAGCAAGCGTAACTACTAGACTGTTTTATGAAAACCAAGAAGCTGTCCGATGGGGGCCGAGCCGATTGTTCCAAGTTTCGTGATAACCCAATGCGTGATTCGCAAGTTTAAAAGAACTATCCGATGGGGGCCGAGCTTCAAGAACCTCAGCGTGACAACAAAGCCTTAGTGTATCTACTAAAAGAAATTTCAAGTGTGTGCTTTAAAACCTAAGAATATGGAAAAGCCAAGATTCGACAGTGCTATTGAATTGCTAGGTGCTCACAACTGGTCTTCATGGAAGGAAGATGTAAAGGTCGTGTTGATGGAAAAAGGTTTATGGTCTTTCTTTGATAATTCCGAACCTCCTGTTGGAGATAAGGATATATCAAGAAAAGAACTTCTCGAGTATAAACACCGGAAGGATAAAGCCTATGCCACAATCTACTTGAGTTTGGAAACTACGTACAGGACACTCATTTCCGGAACTACGGATGGTCCAGAAGCCTGGAAGAAACTCAAGGACTATTTCGAGCCAGCTACAAGAGCCCGTGTCGTTCAACTACTCGATGAATTCTTCGCCCATAAATTCACAAACGGAGATGACGTCGGACTTTTTGCTGCACGTATAAAGCAAACCGTCGACAAGCTTCGGGACGCTGGGCATCCAGTTGAAGAATTTTATCAAGCGTACCAACTTATAAGGTATTTACCTTCCGAATATCAGAACATTGTCCAATCTATATATAGATATCCTGATAAAGATTTTAAATTTCAAAATGTTTTAAGCGAGTTATTGTTAGAGCAAAGTCGCATTGACCAGGTTAAAATTGATTTGGATAAAACCGACAGTAATGCTTTTGCTGTTTCCTCTAAAAATATTAACCCCAATAATGTTAACAATACCAACCGTAAGTCTAGTCCAAATAAAAGAGTTATAAGAAATAAAAATACGGCTGGTAGAGGAAATTCTAAATCTAAGTCGGATAAAAGGGTGCTAAACAATTCCTATTGCAGTCTATCTGATAATGATAATTTTAATCATGTTGAAGCATGTTCTAACCAAATTAATGGTTCTGTAGATAAACTAGCATGGGTAATTGATACAGCAGCATCTAACCATTTTTGTAATAATTTGAAATTATTTACCGAATATAAAACTGTTAAAAACACAACTATGTCACTAGCAGTAGGTGACGTGGACAGTCCTGTTGAAGGAATTGGAACTGTAAAGTTCTGTGTTAAACTTGACGGTAAACCAGTTAAGATAATATTGCAGAATGTTATGTACTCGCCTAAACTTAGGCGCAATCTAATTTCTGGCTCTATGATCGAAAAGGCAGGTTCAACTTTCATTGGGGAGAAAGGAAAAATTTGGGTTTATGATAAAGACGGTAAAAGAGTATTCTATGCCAAAAGAGTTAATGGTCTTTATTTTTGTAAACCTTGGTATTATGTTAAGCCAAATCCAAATGACAACTCTACGAGGGATAACCATGTGTATAATTTTGCAACCGAGTCCAGCAATGAACTTGAGTTATGGCATGATCGTTTTTGCCATGTCAACAACGACTATGTCTTACACACAAGTCGAAACTCGAGTGTTAGAGGGTTACCTACCTTAAAGTATGAAAAATTGGATTGTGTCCCATGTAAGGTAGCTAAAACTAAAAGAAAATCTTTTCAACCTATTTCAGGAATAAGATCTTCTAAACCCTTAGAACTGTTGCATATGGACGTTTGTGGACCACTTCCAAATTTATCCATGGGTGGAAATAAATATTTCTTAACAATTATTGACGACTATTCTCGTAAGGTTACTGTGTTTTTTATGAAAAATAAATCTGACGTTTTTGATTGTTTCACACGGTATCAAAAAAGAGCCGAAAGGTTTTTAAATTCTAAGATTATTAATGTCCGGAGTGACAACGGACTTGAATTTGTACATAAAGAGTTTAATAAATTTTTATATGACCAGGGCATTCATGCCGAAAGGACAAATGTATATACTCCAGAACAGAACGGGTGCAGTGAACGATTTAACTTAACAGCTATGGATGCTGTAAAAGCAATGTTGCAATCGAGCGGATTAGACCAAAAATTCTGGGGGGAGGCTCTCCTATGTTTTACATATGTGTGGAATAGGATTTGCCATAAAAGCCAATCTAAAACTCCTTTTGAATTATACAGTGGTCGAAAACCTTCTGTAGCTCATTTAAAAACATTCGGATCCACCGTATACGTTGGCATACCCAAACAACTACGTAAAAAACTCGATATGCGAGCAAAATTGGGTGTCATGGTAGGATATGCAATGCAAACTCGGGGTTACAGAATCTGGTTAAAAGACGAAGATAAAATAATTGAAACTTCTAATGTTAGATTTGAGGAAAAGGTTAAATCTGTGGAAACTGTACTGGACCCTAAAACCGTTAAGCACTATGTGCATTTTCAAACCGACCCTGATCTAGAAAGTGATGATCAGTCAGAACGAAACTTCGAACCTTATGCCGGACCTAGTAGCCAACCTGATTTAATCCCATGTGAAAGCATTTCCTGGTTTCGAAGTGCTGTGCCCAGATCTGATGGCAGTCGAACTGACATCTATTATAAGATCGAAGGTACAAACATGCGTCTTAGGTCGAATAAAGATGTTGAGACCTACTGTAATGCTAACAAAATAAATTATAATAGAAAGCTGTTTAATTTTAGTGGGAAGGACGATTATTCAGGAAGGTTATTTGATCACGATGACTCTACACAAGTAGAAGTAAATAACATCGAAATAAAAATACCTAATAGCTATAAAGAGTCCATAAAATCCCCTGAAAGTAAAGAATGGCTAAATGCTATGAAAGACGAGATTGAAACAATGAAATCTCGAGATGTTTGGGAACTCGTACCACAAACTAAAAATCGTGATATTATTGGTAACAGGTGGGTTTATACTATCAAACGAGACGAGAATGATCAAATTGTCAGGTATAAAGCTCGTCTTGTAGCGCAAGGGTTTAATCAGAAAAAGGGTGAATCATATGAAGAAGTGTTCAGCCCTGTTGTTAACTTTTCTATAATAAGATTATTTTTTGCTATATTAGTATGTGCTTTCAAATGGTCTCATTGTCAAATTGACATAAAGTGTGCTTATTTGTATGCAAAGTTGAATGCTGAAGTGTATATGCGTCAACCACAAGGATTTGTAAATCAAGACAGACCACATTATGTATGTAAGTTAAAAAAGGCTATTTATGGACTTCACCAAAGTAGTCGTGAGTGGTTTTTTGAATTAAATTCTGTTCTTGAAAGTTTAAATTTTAAACGATTACAGTGGTGTAATGGTGCATATTTATTCAATAGGCATATTTTATTGTTGATATATGTTGACGACATCGCAATATTTGGTAAGAATAAAAGTGACATTGACCATGTATTGTCTATATTAAAACAGAAATTTGACATAAAAATTTTAGGTAAAACCAAGAAACTTTTGGGTGTTGAATTTGTCGAAGAAAACGGAAATCTTTATATACATCAAAGTTCATATATAAATAAAATTTGCGAATTGTATAAAAAGTATAACTTTCCTATATCAACACTTCCTATAGCTAAGGGTTATATTATGTCTAAATTAGATTGTCCAAATTCTGAACACGAGTCGAACGAAATGTCACAATTACCTTACCGAAATATTTTGGGTTGTATTTCTTATATTGCAAATAAAACAAGACCTGATATATGTTATGCAGTGAATATATTGTCACAATTTCAGGAAAATCCTGGTTTAAAACATTGGGTTGCTTTATTAAAATTGTTAGGATATTTAAAGTATACCCAGAACTACAAGTTAAATTTGTCAGACCTGTCTAATGTAAATATCAATTGTTTTTGTGATTCAGATTTTGCCGCCAATAGAGATGATCGCATTTCTATGAGTGGTATTTTTCTTTTTGTCGGTAATGCTCCAATAATTTGGAGAACATTTAAGCAGAAGTGCGTTACTCTTTCTACTATGGAAGCCGAATATGTGACCTTGACAGAAGCCTCAAAGGAAGTCACGTGGGTCAAAAACGTACTGGAAGAATGTACTGATTTAGGTCTGGGCAATTTAAAATTGAATGACTGTGTCATTTTTTGCGATAATCAAGCTGCTATAAGTTTCGCTAATTCTCCAATAGAGAATAGCAGAACCAAGCATATTGACGTAAAATATCATTTTGTTAGAAATTTAGTGTATGATGAAATTTTCAAACTAAGTTATATAAATACTAAAAAGAACTTTGCCGATATCTTCACAAAGCCACTTACCAAAGAAGGTCTTTATAATTTTTGTGTTAAGATATTTAAGGGGCTTAAGTAGAATTGATTTTTTCAGGATTTATAGATTTATGAATTGGCTTTTAGATTAAAGTCAACCTTTTGTGAATTTTTAAATTTTTTTCAACTATGTGTGAACAAGTGTATTCATAATGTAATTTTTTTTTGACACAAGAGTGATTCGAGATTTTTGTGCCTGTGATTCCTATTATGAATTTTTGGAAGCTCTTGTATGTTCTAGTAAAAAAAAAAAAATCTACGATTATGAATTTTTTGTAAACGTTTATATTTCTGTATCTAATCAAATGTTTACAATTTATCATTGATTTGTTATGTGATCAAATTTGATTCATAATTTAGTTTTTGATTGTTCAAGAATGTATGAGAGGGGGCCGCTTGTTAGACATCGTTCACGTTTTCGAACCTAAGTTCAATCAAATCAAACTCGTTCGGTCGTGATTTCAGTGATGTCAAATAAGTTCGCTAATCTCATGCAGTCTTGGATATGATGTGAAGTGAAGTAATTTATTTTATTACGTCATAGGCAATCCACAGGATATAACTGGGGGCATATCACGAGCCCAGGGCTTACTTCTTCGGTTTTGACTATCGTAACTGACGATGCTAGTTTGTTGTTGTGAGGGCTGCAGTTTATTTCTTTCAATACGAAATGTAATTTAATTTTTATAGGAGCTTTTTTACTGCTCTTATTTTATGTTAGTTGGAAACGTATGTGTAGTTGAAGTCTTGTATATAAATAAAGAATATCTATATTTTTTCGAAAGAAGTTATCTTTATTGAATTAGAAAACACGTACATACGATATGAAGGTATTAAAACTCCGACTACGGAGAACAGTTTCGCTTTTGTCGCTCTTGCGACTTTTTGACATTGGATTTAACCTGGTCCAAAACATCATCCAGGCCTTGTGCACGAGGCCAGGACGTGCCTCCAACCATGCTATCCCAGGGCAGCGCTAGTTCTCGTCCTAAAAACAACCTAGCTGGTGAAAAACCGGTAGCCTCCGACACAGCGGTTCTCAAAGAAAATGCAAGAGAAGATAGATTACGATCCCACCGTCCGTGGCGCTCATGTAGATAACCAGCAATCATGGGTCCAAGGGTACGATTCACTCGCTCTGTACGGTTGGTCTGCGGATGATACGGGGAAGTTAACTTCCTCGTTATCCCAAACAGGGCACAAGTCTCCTTGAAGAGCTGTGAAACAAACTGGGGTCCATTGTCCGAAAGCAGGTACTTCGGAAATCCAAAACGAGAAAAGACGTCTTTTGCCAAGACCGAAGCGACTGCTCGAGCCGTGGCGCGACGCAAAGGAAAAAGTTCAACCCATCTTGAAAAATAGTCTACCACAACTAGACATTGGGTATTTCCCTGCATGGAGGCTGGCAGAGGACCTATAAAATCTATACCCCACATTTCACCTGGTGCATTAACCGTCACAGGCTGCAATAAACCGGTCTTCTTCTGTTGGGAAAACTTAAACTTCTGACAAACTTCACAGGAACGGATATACTGTTTGACATCTCTCTTCATGCCAGGCCAAAAAAGCTTTTTCAAACAGCGTCGATAAGTCTTGAAAAATCCGAGGTGTCCGGATGCTGGGCTATCATGGAACTCCTGAAGTGCTACCGATACTAATGATCTCGGGATAACGGTTCGCCACTCCGCATCGCCGGGTCGGCTATACTTCAATATTCCCTGGTCCAGCTTATACTGGGCACCTCGTCCAAGAACTTCGGCAGCCTTCCTTCCTTCTGGCAGAACACCACTTTTCAAATAAACGTACAAGGCAGAAAAAGAGGGATCGTGTCGCTGCTCACGTATGAGTTGACTGGCGTCAATGGCCTGTATAAAGAAACAAAACTTCTCTGGGAGTTCAGACCTTTCAGCTTCTCCTACTGGGGCTCTAGACAAAGCGTCAGGTACTACCAATTGCGGTCCTGTTCGGTGCTCTATGGTAATAGGATACTCCTGCAGCTGAATCGCCCAACGAGCCAACCGTCCTTTAAGGATCTTCTTATTCTGTAGGCAAGTCAACGCTGAATGATCTGTAATCACCGTTACCGGAACAGAAAAATACGTTTTAAACTTCTCACAGGCCCAGACAATGGCGAGGCATTCTCTCTCTGAAATGGTGTAGTTGATCTCAGCTGGTCTTAGGACTCTACTGGCATAGGCCAAAGCTTGCTCAGTTCCATCAACTATCTGTGTCAGGAAAGCACCCAATCCAAGATCAGAAGCATCTGTATATAATCTCAATGGGGCATCCTGGTTAAAGAAATGTAAAACGGGTGGAGAAACTAGGGCGGTACGGAGTGCTTCAAAAGAACTTCGGGCTTGAGGAGTCCACTTCCAAGGGTGCGAGGGCTTGGTCATCTCATACAGGGGTTTGGCCTTCTCTGCAAAAAATGGTATAAACGCTTTCAACCAGCTGCACATACCTAGGAATCTACGCAGGGCCCTCACGTTTCCTGGTATAGGGTACCGCTGGATGGCTTCCACTTTTGCTGTTTGAGGCACTAATCCTTCCTTGGTAAAGTGATGACCCAAAAACTGTAGCTCCGTCTTGAAAAACTCGCACTTCTCTACGCTTAGCGTGAGGCCGGCTTGCTGTAGGGCACTCAAAACTCTTCTCAGGTGGGCAATATGCTGTTCCACATCTTTCGAATAGACAACTATATCATCCAGATAAACTTCACAGCAATCCCCGATGCAGCTGGCCAGGACTTTACTCATCAACCGCTGGAAAGACGCTGGAGCATTCCTCAAACCGAAAGGCATAACTCTATAAGAAAAAGTTCCAAAAGGAGTGATAAAAGAGGTCTTAGGTCTATCTTCAACCGCAACTCGCATCTGCCAGTAACCCGAGGCAAGGTCCAAGGTCGTCCAAATTCCTGCCTGTCCCACCTTTTGGATAATAGAAGAAATAAGAGGGAGAGGGAACCGATCAGCACACGTCACGTTGTTGACACGTCGGTAGTCGACGCAAAAACGTGTCTTGCCGTTTTTCTTCTTGACCAAAACGATGGGTGAAGCCCAAGGAGAGTCGGAAGGCTCAACTTGACCAGCTGCCAGCATTTCATCGACCAGTTCCTGGACTTCACGTAGCTTGTCTTGAGCCAAGGGATACGGATTCTGGAAAATAGGGGCAGCCTTTCCAGTCTTGATTCGGTGCTCACAAACGGTTGTCAACCCGGGCTTATTTCTAAAGACATTTCGGACCTCGTTCAGCATACCTAAGACGGGTCTTTCCCATTCCGGTAACAGTGCGGCTATCTTTTCCAAAAGACCAGTTGGAACTTCTCCCTTGAAGGGCAATTGTCCAACGGAGAGTTCCCGAGTACCAAAATTTATGGTAGCTTCACAGCGAGCCAGAAGGTCTACACCTATGATAACTTCTACTGGTAGGTCCCGAACTACTACAAAAGGAAACCTGAGTTGATGGCCGAAAAAGTCGATGTCTGTAGTCAGCATCCCTTCAGACTGCAGAAAACTATGGTCCGCTGAAAACAGTCGCGGTTGCGATATAGTGGAAAAATCTTCAAAAGAAGCTCCCTGCCTACTCAAGCTCTGTGCCAATGGTTCCGAAACAAGAGAAACGTCTGATCCAGTATCAATCCGGGCGTTCACGTACAAATTTCCCAGCTGAATCTTCGAAAACAAAAATGAAGGGTTTTTCTGAAAATCGTGTGGACTCGAGCCCTCGATCACTAGTCCACTTAGGAGTTTAAAGTGGTACTATTCTGGGGTACAGGTTCTGTACATCCACGAGCCAGATGTCCCAACTGCTGGCACCGAAAACATCTCACATGGCTAAGATCTCGTGGTGGGCCCGATGAAACTGCAGGAGTGCTTCTGCAAAAACGAGCCGTATGTCCCACTCGACCGCAACGGAAACAGGTGCGTGGCGTGGTTAACTGGCTTGGGGTACCATTTTCCAAAGTAGACGCACTACGAGAAGGCCGAGGCGGGGTGACTTCAGATTGGAAAGCACTAGTGGGTGGGGTGCTAGACGACAGGGCTCGAATGTTCTGACATCTAAAGAATTGGCGGATTAACTCCTCAACACTCGTTACATGCAGCAAAAGAAAAGGCAGAGGGCCGGGCAACCGTTTAACCAAAGCACTCAAGACGTCAGTTTCGTGCGCATGGGGATCCCATAACAAATATAAATTCCGAAATTCCCAAACGAAACGTTCGAAATCATCACCCAACTCAAATTTTTTCGAAAATAATTCGTCTGCCAAGTCTGCTCGGTTATAAATTTGCCCGTATTGTCTCAACAATTGATCTCTTAGCTGGCTCCAACTTAAAGTGTCAACACAAAAACCGCGGAATCTAAACCACTGTCCGGCATTCCCCCGTAGCCTGGAAACAGCGTATGCCACCCGCTCATCTTCCGATACCCAACCCGTCACATCCTCAACAGTAGAAATAAAGTCAAAAACGTTTTCATCCGGTTTCCCCGAAAAATAAACATCGGTGCGTTCTACGCCTCGCAAGCGTCTGTTACCGCGTACTGGCTCCTGAGCTGGCAAAAATTTAAACAACACTAATATAACCAAAAGGGCTATAAAAAAAGCTAACACAAGTACTCCGAAATCCATATTGCCGCGCAGTCGTGAGAGGAAAAACTATAGTGCCGGCTCGTTCCAGGGGCGTTCCGTACTGGGAAGTCGAAGCACACAGAGAATGTTCAGTTGAGGCACAATGTTCAACCAGCGAGTACAGCGCTGTACGTCGGAACAAGGTACACCACACTTCAATATATAAATATACTCTCCCCTCCCCTCAGAACAGGCAAAAACCCCTCGTGGTCAATAAACGCCAATGTTTGTTGTCACAAAATAAAATAATTTTTTTTTTTTTATATTTTTAAAGGTTCGGAAATAGGTCGCGGACGCCAGTTGGAACGCTACTTATTATTACAATCAAGACAGAAGTCTAAAGTAGCTAATATTAAAGATTTATTGGGCTGTAAAATATAAAAATAGACAAACAAACACGTACGCAGATTGACCATGTACACAGTGGGGACTACCTGAGGGTCACCGTAGCCGGGTGGCCAAGACGTGCGGGCACTGGGATCCCTCCAGAGTTGACAAGCTGAACAGAGCACCGAGCAATCCTCCTTCGCAGCTGGGATATCTTCTGTAGCGGATCCGGCGCACGAGCACCACCCGAGCCTTGGTGAACCACGATGTACGCACCACTGCACCAAAGAGCTCTCTGCCTGAGCGCACTTAAAACGTAGACTCGCCGGCACTATATGAGACTGTGAGACTCCGAGACTGACGAGAGATGCGAACGATCCCGCTTATAAGGTAACTCCGCGCATGGGCACTGGCCGGCTGTCGCGATTACCATATCAGAACTTCTTCTTCACTAGCTACAACGGCGGTTACGCCGGAACCAACCAACCAGGCCACGCAAAACCTCGATTCACCGATGGGAAAAACGGGACCGTCACAAGCTTACAGGGGGAGAAGATAAAAAGCCAACATGGTTGACACGGTCTATCTTTCTATACACAGTGGTATGTCATTTATCGATATAAGCTGATTCCAAATTAGTTATGGTGGCGGAAGTGTATATTGCAGTTGTGTGCGACACTCCTCCCCAAATGGTACAAAAGTAAAAGGGTGGAATGGATTTAGAATTGGCATGTTTGAAACATCTGAATTTCCTGTATGTGATAGTATGTCATTTATGCATATAGGATGATTCCACGTGGAGTTAAGAATTTTACGAATGTTGTTTTTTATTATGCAATTCCATGCAACTATGTACTGTTGGAAAACTATACAAATTACTGGATTTTTATCGGTGTATTAGCAACCAAATAATTTAGGGATACTTTTTTTTAACTTCTAATTTATTAAAAATATTTTAAAGTTTAATTGATATAAAAAAAATTTATAGGGTATTTTTAAGGAGGAATTCTAAACTGCTATATGTGATTATTCATGGGAGGAGAGGAAATGTATATATATTTTGTCATTTGCCGTTATGTTATTTATTGCTGTGCGAAGAACGGGTACTTTTGCTAGTAATATAAAAGAATAACTCAAGGAATGCTGTAAATATTCGGTTGCTATTGAATTTAGTTACAAATAATAAGATATTTTCTCATGGTAAGCAAATCAGATGAAATAATAGGCTAGAATTTGATTTAGTTATATTTAACAGTTATCTACTACAAAAATTATAAAGCAGTGTGGGATGATTCCATCCATATATTGAATATCTTTTGGAAATCATTTGGACTATAAAGGAATTTAGAATTCATTTGCCAGGTTGGTTAGCCTTTGTTAAGTTAGACCATTTTTCAAATTTTGATAAAAATATCACAGATATAGAGTCAGTAACTGACATTTGATTGAATCCTGCAAAAACTCAGTTGTTGCCACCATGAAAATGGAAGGTGACATTGGTGATAAATTTGAAAGAACTTTTTCTTTTATGGAATTTTCTTTTATGCCAAAAATTCTTGGCATAACCGATTGACTCTTAATATGTAGTCAAATAACTGTAGAACTAAATTATAACTAAAGAAAATACTTTTAAAACAAGAAATTTTGCCGCAGATATGCAGTTGCAAATAATCTTAAATTATCCATCTTTAAAATCAGAAAAACCTTTATAATAAAATGCAGTTTTTTGCTAAAACTGGCAACTCTAGTTAGCTGATACAATATTTGACAAACCTAATTAAAAAAAAAAAAAGAGCATGTAGGGTTAATGTACCAATTACAAAAGCAGTGCCAAATATAAAAATTCCTGTGATTACTGAACCCCCATTCGTCTGTAAAATGACATTTATTTAAATAAAAAAAGTTATTGAATAATATTGATTGAAAGAACTTTTAAAAACATAATGATATGCTTTTAGTTTAAAATTTTTTTCACCAAACGGTTGATAACTGGTACATTACCCCTAAAGCTAGAAAAATAGCAATAAATCTGCAAATCATGTTATTTTGGAAAGATATGTGCTATGATATTTGGAAAAGATAAGAACAACAGCAATTTATGCAAAAAAGAACAGGAGGGTGCAATTTTCAAAGTAAAAGGGGCGGGCAGGGCGGCTGGCCCTTCAGAAAAGGACTGGAGTGAATACTGCAATACAAAAGTGAAGAGAGCAGCACTCACCACGTTCTCCAGTATGACGTCATTGACGTCCACAAGCAGGTCAAACTTCTCCTCGCGCCCTTGGAACTCCTCACGCATGCCCAGGCTCTGGATGAGGGAGGACATGCTGCAACAAAAGAGGACATTTCATAGGGGGAACGGTGCACACAAAGCAACATCACACACACTTTTTCAAATCAAAGTATAAGGTGACCATAAAATAAGTTCCTCTGTTTAGAGGCATCTGCAGCTAAAACCAATTTGCAGAATTAATTTCATATTAAGGATATTGAAGGCATGGGGATTTCCATAAAAGAAAAATTTGGTACCAAAAAAAGGGTAGCAACAACATTCTGGAAATAGTTCCCTGATATTTCCATGATGGTGTAACAAAAATTTCCCTGATTTTACAATTACATTAAGAAATGTTGCAATGCACGCTTAGTATAGAAACAAAGTATCCACGCTACAATAATACAATAAATATATGGCATTTTAAATGAAAAATTATATGCAATACTTATTAACAGTTAAAATAATAATTTATGGATACAACACAAATTATGCAATTGCGACAGGCATAATAGTAATTAAACATGTTCTCTGGAAGCAGATAATGTAAAAAAATTATTATTTTTTCAAATTATTTCTTTTGTAGATAATTTTTAATGTTTTAAATTCTTGATATTCCAATCTTCAATAAATCACATATTCATTAGTTCAATTGTTAGAACATCTCGCATGTTGCTTACAATTCAAGGTCCAACACACTTTGTTTCTTTCTCCCTCCAGCAATGGTTCACATTTTTACAAAAATAAAACTGAAAATATGATAATGCGCATAACCATGCTTCTTTTCTTAAATTTTTTTTCAGAACTAATAGGAAATATTGAAAAATAATTTACCCAGAATCCAGAACATAACCGACGATAATTGCCGTTTTAATAATCCAAAATTTGAAAAATTCCCTGATTTTTTGTGAAATTTTGAAAATTTCCCTGATATTTCCAGAATTAAATATTTCCATGATAATTTCCTGATTTCCAGGTTATGTTACCACCTTAAAAAATCCCTGATGTGAGAAATTTAGGCGCTCTTCTGAGAAATTTAGGCATGCTTAAAAGTATTAACAAATCAAACATTTGAGGTACAGTGTGGTCTGCACCAACTCAATTTTTTTTTACTGTGTTTGACAGGATGTTGAAGGCGAAGGAGTTAAATACGGAACACAAAGCAAGTATAGAGATGACTCACAGGGCCAGGATGGACTGTCTTTTCCTGAACATCACCTCTCGGAAGCCGGGGAAAGTGCTGTAGTACGAGAAGTCATTGTCCGCCGAAGGGAGGTCGTTGGAGGCTTTGGTCGCCAGCAAAATGGAGCGGAGAGCAGCCTGAAAGTGAGACATTGACACTGTAGCATTGTTTAATAAATCAGACAGACTGCAGGTAACAGAATTATGTTTCTATTTAAACCAGACAAATGGTGACAGACAAGGGTGCAGGCTGACCACACACATGCATACAGTTTCGGGGGAACCTTAAGGGATACAGACAGCTCATTTGTCTGATAATCTGAGCTGTGTGCGACATTCGGCGAGCAGAAAACAGTGACAGTACCCTTGCAGCAAGGTAGGCCTGAGGACACCTTTGCTGTTGAAGGGAGTAGATTTAGCTCTTCTACCAGTCAGGATACCTACAGAATATTAACCGCTACAAAAAGGTCAGATCACACAAAATTGCTGACATCAACAAGGACAGGTTTTACAGCGATAAGTGCGAGAGGACCAGTCTGAAATAGCCCCATTTATATACGAAATTCGGCATGAGTAAATGGTCTGTTGCCGAAAATTAGCACAAACAGCTTTTTCTTTAAATCAAACCACAAAATAACTGCCACAACTGACCAACCAGGCCACACCAATGTTAACAAAAGCCATTCCAAAATGGGACCTCTACAACATTGGTCACCATAGAATTTTATAAAAAATAGTTAGGAATTGTTAGTTGCTGAGCTATTCTATTACAAAACATAGTTTTTTTTTTATTTGACTGCGTTTTTTGTACGAAAAATTCAATGTTCAACGTTTTTAAATTTGCACTCACCGGTGCTCATCACTGTATTCTTCATTAAAAGAGCATAATGTTACTTTCAAATAATATTCTCAAGCCATATCTTATACCTTTTCTCAATATACACAAAATGATTTGGTCCCCTATCATACTTAAGTTTTGTCCAAAAATAATTTTAAATAAATTAGTATATTTCTGTTGCTCAAGAACAATTTGAAATACCTGAGAGTAAGAATTTGCATCTTTGTATCCACTAGCAAAGAAAATTTCTTCACTTGATGCCTCTGGAATTTCTTGTATATCCTCATCCATATTTATAGATGGGAATAATCGTTATTCAAATAAAAAACAATTTTGTAATAGACTTTAAATAACTGTCATAAAAATTGCACGAGACAAGTTTTTCTTATAAACTGAAATGTAAATAAAACAAAAGTTTAGAGATTAGATGTATGTCAGATTCTGCAAAGAGATTTAATAATAAAAGAATAGTTGGTTGGATAAAATTCATCGCACTAGAGCTCCACAATGGGCTATTGGTGACTGTACAGAGTCCATTATATCGAAGGAGAAAACGCGGGAACAATGGCCCGTATTTTTTAACTATGGGTAGATGCAGTGGGGGATTTACATCGAGGCTAAAAGGGGCCAGAGCCCCTCTCCCCCTTAACTTATGATTAAAATTTTTTTGTCAAGAAGTAATGTTTTTTCTTCAAAAAATTGTTTTGTAAAATAACGGCTATGAGTTATAATGGGCAATAGGTGATGGGCACTGCAACGTCACAGGCTGCCGCGCAGAGCAACGAGGAAAATCTAAAGGCAAAACAAACAGAATTCCGTTGCCTTTCGCTATGCTTGCGTCGCGTTAAAAGGCGGTATTTTGTTTTAAACTCAAAATAAAAGCACACGATTAGGCACAAATACAAGTCCAATTATAGTTTTAGTAACATAAGGATTATAAAAACAAAAATTTCCAATAATTTTATTTTTTATATTCGAACAAAAAAAATACTGAAAATAGACGATAATGAAACGTAAACTAATGATACATTAATTGTGCACTATTATTTTATATTTGTAGCAATAACTTATAAGTTTTTGTGTCAAGTTTTGTTTACGAGATGCCATCATAGGTTCGTTAAACACAAATAATTGAACCTAACAATAATGTTGTTACAACTATATTTAAACATTTTTTGAAATCCATCGGCGACTTTGTTGGATTTCTGAAGTTGTAAATCATTATTTAATAGTATAAATATATAAATCGTATTACTTATATTGAATTGCTTGTATACTAATCCAATAAATATATGCATAAAAACTTTAAGCACAAAAGATATTACACATAAATGTATTAAAAAATGACTTCGATTCTGCAAATATGTTTTCTTGTAAAAGTAGGCCCAAATGACACAATAAGTTGTCTCATGGAGTGATGGACTAAGGAGGGTGCAAAATTTCAGTGGAAAAAGAAAAAATTAGAAGATTTATTCGAAAAATTTTAGTCTACATTAGGATGTTTTTAGATTGATATTTTTTATTTTAATTGTACATTACATTTGAGTAAATTGATAATATTGAGGTTCGCAACATTATCCGTGTATTATTTTAAGACGGCTATATATTGCTTGGATTTAGTTTTGAAAAATGCATGTTTGACACTTTATAATATAGTAATTTCTCCCAAATTTTTTGAAATTTGGCGTCTTCATGAAACTAATAAAAAAAAATGACATGCAAAGTTAGAAAATTCCTGTATTTAAAATAAAATACAGCAAAAACAAAAATTAGCATAAAAATTCATCGAAGTTGTGAAATTAAAGGTTTTAAACAGGCTAATCTTTAAAAAATGTAGCTTTGAAGATTTTTGTTCCGAATTCCTTTATAAAACCTACAAAAAACCTTCAATTTTCCAACTTTGATGAAGGCTTTATGCTGATTTTCTTAAACAAATTTGTCAAATCATCTATAAAAGAACTATATATATTTATGTTGTTACCCGGCAAATAAAACTAGCATAAAACATAATTAATTTGTGAAATTGAAGGTTTTATAAAGGAATTTGAAAAAACTGCACTTTTTTTTATAGTTTTTAATTTTTTCATGAATTAAATCTTTAAAAATTCTGCATTTCCCTTTAATAATTTCAATACTTTATAATAAAAGGTGTTTTAAAGGCTTTATTTCATGTTGTATAAGGAATTTTTAACAAAAATCTTCATTAAATGCAGTTATTTTTAGATTTTAATAGCATTTAAAACTGGAGTTTTGCTGCATAAAACCTTCAAGTTCGCGCCTTGAAATTTGTATGGTGATTGTTTTTGCTTCACCTTCAATTATGAAGCAAAATAATTTTCGTTTGTGCACAAACATCCCTTGAACCGCTGTAATACAATTCCCATGACGATCTTTTATGCATTTAATAATTTGATGTTTTTAAAAGAAATTATTAATTACAATTATCTGCCTGATATTTTAATATAAATACTAATTATGGTAATGTTTTAATCATTCTTAGAGAAAACAAAACAATGAAAAATATTTGTTAATTTACATTTAAATATGTGGATATTATTAACATATAAGTATTTTTTTAATTTGAATTTTACGCAGAATAAAACAGATAATATTTATTTTTTAATTGTATAAACACTTTAATTGTATAAATATACAATTAAAACTAAGTAATTTTGATTTAAAAAAATTTCGTTGAACTTGTATACACATTTTTCTTAACATTTAAAATAAGCAGAAAACCCCAAGAAATAACTAAAATGTCCTTAAAATAAACAAAAACAGTAATAAATATATAACTTTATTTTTAAGTTATAATTTTAATCAGTATAATTAGTTTCAGGTAATCCTTAAATGAAGTATTAACGAATAACGCATTGGTCGATCGCGAACAAACATGCTAAACCCATGTTAAACGCTGACCCGCGAACGACGTTTCTGCCTTCAGCTTTTCCGAGAAGCCGGTTTGTTTACAAATACGCCCATCCCCTATAGCCCCTCATTTTCAGGGAGTCTTGGGGGGAGATCAAGTTTTATAACTCTCTCTTTGGGGGTGAGGGAGAGGGGTGGGGGTCAGTGGCGTAGCCTGGATTGTCCGAAAAGGTGGGGGGGTCATAAATTATTTTTGGTCCAGCCAAAAATAAATAATTATCTTTATAACTTTATTAATAATTAATCTAATAATTTTAATTATTAATTTTAAATTAGTAATATTAATTAATAATAATAAATATGTTAAGTAATAATATTAAATTTGTAAATTTAATTTATATTTTTTTAAGTTTAAGTAGTCGTTTTAAATTAAATTCTAATTAATAATATTATTTAATTAAATATATATAAATTATAAATCAGATGTAAATTAAAAGCTTAATTTTCGCAGGTAAATCTACCGTCATTTTCTATTTCAAATTGCTAACAAAACTGACTGACATTTTACTGGGATTTAAGTTTGTAGCTAGGTGGGTCAAAACCTAAGTTACAAAAAAAAAAAAAGCGGATAACCGCGTTTCCGCTTTAAGTAGCACATCTGAGTGATAGAAAACTAATATGCACATGAAATTGAATCAAACATTAGTAAGTTTTGGGTATTTTCAACGATAATCTCAATAAACAATTTTAACAAAAAATATTTGAATTGAGTACATATGTACTTTGAACATATCAGCTAATTTTTTGCACGATGCTCCTTTCTTTTGTCTTAAATCTTCCAATAATTTACGTTTTGATGACGGCATACCGTGAAAAAGGTAAAACAAATAAAACTTTGCAAGCACGTGCAGTACTGGAGTGATTTTCAAATTCAAATGGCAAATGAGGGATATGTAACATCTCCGAAAACTGATTTTTATCGTCCTATTCGGGAGGGTTTAATAACAAAAATTGATTCTAGAGATTGGCACTTTCAAAGAAATGGCTCCCTCACAATTGTGAGGGAGCGAAGAGGATCACAATTGACAGGAGTCATTTACAATCCTTTCTTAAAGCACATAGGGGATGAATGGGTCTTTTCAGGGAAAATGCGCTTCAAAGCTAGCAATTTCTGGATTGATGCAAACAACCTACAATTATCTTTTATGCCGCCAAACTGAATACCAAATAGATATCACGACGGCCTCTTTACTTTAAGTCTCGTGTTAAGCAAATGTCACGGTTTGAGGTACAATTGAGACACCAAAGACAATCATACAGACCTATTACCGTATCGTCCCCCCACAAAAAGTCGAATTTCCTGCCTTCAAGGTTGTTTGACCACTGTTCTTCTTGAACCCATCGACCCATCCCTTCAGGGGACAGAAGGGAGCAGGAGATGTCTGTGGGTTAGACCGGGAAATGTGACGTATTTTTTCTTTATAGAAATCGAAGAAAATATCTTCGTTTTTTTTATTTTTTATTTTTGCACTAATTGTTATTTTTCAAAAAAATAATTTTGATTTTAAACTGGCTATAGGTGGGGTTCTAACCCTAGGAAACTCTATGTGCTGGCAACGCCACTGTGGGCGCTACACGTCCCGCTCGCTCTATCAAGATGACCTTCGACACACTGCAAATGCCCAGAAACAGCAACTTTGCAAGAATCGTTATATCATATGAGTACGGTCATTTGTTAAAAGTTTTATGGGAAGGGTGAGGTAACAAATTCGCGGTAGAAAGGAGGGTTTCAGTGGCTATGAGATTCTAAGAGTGAAGGAAGAAAAAGAAACTCGTTTCGCTATGGTGAGTTTTGTCAGTGGTTTTGATGAGAGTAAAAGGCGAATTCTATTGTAAATGTTTCGTGTTCTATTTGCATCATTAATAGCTGGATTAGGCAGTTAGGTAATTTATCTTTCTCTTGTGTTTTTGTTCGTGTAATTTTATCTAATCTAATCTATCTATCTAATCTAATACTATTAAACGAGCAATGTCACTATATTTGTTTGTTTGTTTGTTCGTTTGTTTGTTTGCACAATCTCCAAATCCGCTCTAACGATTTTCACGAAAATTGATGTACTACCAATTTTTGGGGTACAAATTCGATTGGGATAGGTCTCATCTTCGAAAAATTTCATTTAGAGGGTGAAATAAGTAGATTAAAAGTTCCATTTAACTCTTTCCATTGCGAATTATTCATCGCGTATGAGTTAATAGGTTATGTGGCAATAGCAGTTAAATGTTATTTAATTCGTCATATGTTATTTTAATTTAAAACGTGTAAAATATTTTGATGATATATTTTCATTATAGTTTTTATTCTAAAATAAAGTATTTTTTTCCTCATAAATAAACGAAGGAAACATCAGTAAATTAAAATTAAAATTTGAAAATCGTTTGCGTTTTTAAATAAACAAAATACACATTCTAATCACGTGACTATTTCGTCTACTAAATGCTATAAGTTTTCTAATAAATATTTAAAACGAAATTGAACAAAATCTTTTGCATTTAAAATAATCAAAGTTTGAACCATTTTAATCCTGCGATTTTTTACTGTTTCTGCACGTGACGTCATTAGTGGTATTCACTAGAGAAAGTTTTTAAAATGCCATATAAGAAAATATCGTTTTGAAAAGCAAGTAGATTTTTTGATTCCATGTAAAATGGAATATGTATTTCCGTAAATAGAACATGGAATTTTCAAAACAAAATTATAAGCAATTTCGTTTGTTTTGTTAATATTTATATTACAATGAAATCAATTGAATAAGGTTTTATTAAATTAATGTTACGTGTTGTTTATAAAATATAAATTTATTTTCATTTAAAATTAAACTTTGATATACATTTTTATTTCATAAGTTTTATTTTAGCTATTGTTTATAAATATTTATTTTAGAATTTATATGCTAATAGAATTAATTAAAATAAGTTTTATTAAATTAATTTTAAGCAATATTTATAAGGGTAAAAATATAATTTTATAAATATAAAAAACTATTTTGTTCTATTATTTATAGCTTTTATTTTACCAATTGTTTATAAATACACTTATTTCTCATAGTATTGAATAAGAAACAGAGAAAAATTCTGAATTTTCCAGTTTTTAAGATATGCTTTGGAAATTGTGAAAAAAGGAAGTGTTTCCAAAAATTCGAATTTGTTTACCATGGACACTTTGCACTGGTTTGTGTGGAAATTACATGACGTCATTTCAAGATATAAGTGACTTCCCGCGCATTATTTATTGTTTGATGGTAACCACGTGGTTTGTTATTCACCAATCACACAGGCTAATCGACCATGCGTTTTTGTTATTCCGTCAAAATTTTAATCTCGAGACCATGTCATGCTTAGTGTATGTAAAAATGGTTTGGTATTAATTCCACATTGAGTAAATAATTAATTCTAATGAGTAAATAATTAATGAAAATGTTAAATTGTTTCAAATTATATTTTTTTTCTGGAAAACTGATACCAGTAAACTTGTCATATAAATTTCTGAATGTAAATGCAACATTCCTATGACATTTTGTACAATTTAATAATGAACTGTTTCTCGAATTACGTAAGTAAGTTTAGTTTAGAGAGGAAGAGTTTAAGTTTAGTTTAGGATTGAAAATGAGTAATGAGATTTTACAATAGAACAACGGCAAAGGAGTTTAAATTTTTCATTAAAATTTTTTAAATTATTTGTAAATATAAATTTTACATCATTTACTATAAACGTGTTTTAAAATGTATTTACTTTGTTACTTCATATAAGTTTCTTATTTATTTAAAGGTTTCTCTGAAATAACCTTGCACCTGGTTAATTAAATATGAAATTATTGTTGATATTAAATTGCAATAGATAGTAATAACAAAATACTGAATAATGTTCTCGTATTACGTAGATATGTTTAGTTTCAAGCAGATAATTAGATGAGTAGCGAGACTTTATACAATATAACAAAGGGAAAAGAGTTTTTAATTGAAACGCACATAGTAATTTAAACGCTTGAAAAAAAATTTCACATACACACAGGGAAATTAATTTCAGTAAATTTAAAAACCCTTTTTAAAAATAAATTTTACATTTACCATAAATGTGTTTTTAATTATTTTTATCATGTTACTTCAAATAAGTATTTTGTTAATAAAAATTTATTCAAAGTAACTATATTTTTATCAAGACCCAGACTGCAAGCTACCTACTCATATTTTATATTCTGTAATCATTTCTTAGGAACAAAATTATGAACTATTCCTAACAACTGTCGCAAATTTCAACATGTGTTATTTTCAAACATTAGACTAAATAAAATAATATATGTGTATTGAAAAGCCGAGAATGGCAGCTTCATCATTAAAAAAATGTGTTTAACAAAAAAAAAATAGATTAATACTAGTTTAATTGTAACTACTATTATATAATAAAAACTCTTATATTTAGATTATATAAAAAGTTTAATTTTATAGACGGTTGATTTTCAAAGCCGTTATAATGAATAACCACTTGGTTCAAATTATATTATTTCCACTGAATTAAATATAAAACTTTGTTTTCGTCTCTACGATTAATTCCTAATTACACATAAAATTATTCGAAATAAGTCAATATCTTTATTATTGATTTAACGTTTAATAAGAATATAAAACATTGTCCGTTCCTTATTATTTGTGTATGCAGGTTGAAGAAAAAAAACTGCCGAAATAATTTTGCAGTAGCAAAAAATAATTTGATCTCCATTATCCTAATCTTCTTAATAACAAAACTACTTTGCATAGTATTTAAAAGTCCATTCAGTTATTCCAGAGTTAGACAGAAGCAAACATCATTACAAACGGTTACTGAAAACCAAGAATGTTGTCACGTTTTATCATGCAAACGAAAAGTTTGTATTACAATTGTGCGAATGGTTGTATTAGTCGCTCATAATCGCTAATAATATTAATTTAAGATACTTTTGCAGAATTAACACAGTAACGTTTCAACCTTGACACGTATAACCAGTTGCATGAGCATATTTCAAAGAACTAAAAGATATTTCGATAAAAATACATTATTAGACGATAAAAAAAATATCATGAAACGTACCTAACGTATCTAACCGTTGATATGGACATTTCAAAGCATTTGCATTTAATTCGATTCATTAGAAATATTATTAAGTAATAAAATATGAAAGCGAGCTGGGCTCGGTCCCCTGGTACTATATTTTAAACGGTGCAAAAAGCGAGGCTGGAGGTTGTAAATATACTATTGGGTTTTATTCAGGCACGTAGGTAAGGGGTGGTTCAGGGGGTTCAAACCCCTCCCATTGAAAGTCAAGGAAAAAAATTAAAAATAGAAGAACTATAAAAATCATAAAAATACTTTAAAAAAAAAACTAGAAAAATTTCAATTTCTAGTATAATACTTCTTGTTAAGTTGCATGAAGGAAAATCGGGTATTTTCCGTGGGTCCTATCCAGGAAAATAGTTTTCAAAAGGCTTTAAAAACACGATTTAAGGGCATTTTTATCTCAAACTAAGCATAACATGACGTCATCGTGTCTCATTATATAGTATTTGAATATCGGTGACAAAGCACAAAACGGTGCCGTATAAACAAGTTGTAACTAAAGTAATATATTATTCTAAACAAGGAATTTTAAAATTTAAATTGTTCTCTAAATTTATTTCATAATTAAGGGGTGATATTTACTAATTAAAAAAATTGCTAACGATATTGGTAACAATTTCATGAAAAATAAATGATAACAGTTTTTGTTTCGATATTTATATGCAAACTTAATTCTGTTTACTTGAATAAAAATTCATAAGTTTAAAAAAATGGGGCGGGGGTGGGGGTTAATTTGGGAGTGGGAGGAGGATAATCTACCTAAACAAACCGTTGCTCATTTACTGAACCACCCCCATGAAAAATATATACCGACGTGCCTGGTTTTATTAAATTATTTTGATAAAGTAGTGATACCGGAATCACATTATCCTTGACAATTAATTCTTAACTTTTTATATGCTAATTTCCCTGCTTAGATTAGGAAAATAGAACCAAATACCTTTGAATCGTATTTTTTTAGAAACACTAATTTTATGTAAATTTAAAAAAAAATTCAAAGAATGTGCAGCGGCTAAGCAGATAAGTTGGCTACGCTCGGTTTCGATCCGAGGAACTTCGGCTTGCTACGCCGATACTCTGCCGGTCAGGTCAAACTGATCACTCTCGCCTGAGCGGGAGTATCGGGTGGATGAAGTGAACCCCACAAATTGATTAACTTAATGATGATATTTTTAAACTTTAATTTGACATTTAAATAAGAAATACTGTACTATATATGAAAAGCAAACAAAACGTACAAAGGTCAGAGAGGAGAATGCGTTACCAATCCAATCAGCCTGTTCGATGCGTCCCACTTTCCTGTACACTATGGTACGTAATTTGTTCCCATTGGCTGATTTCCTGTGTAGTTATGGGGACTTTACAAAGGTCGGCTGTGTACTGATACGGATTTTAAAGACGAATTCACGCGAAAATGATGTTTTAAAATTGTAAAACTTTTGGGCACATTGAAAGGCACTAAACATTGTCTTTTCTTTAATAAATATTTTATCCGAAAATTGAAATCTTTGATATTTTCTTTAAAGAATATTAAAAAAAATAAAAAAAATTGTATAATTATGTTTTTTTAATGATTTTTTTAAAAGTGTAAATTTATTTTTCGGACACCCTGTATATAAATTTAATATTGGGAATTTAAGAAAAAAAATCGTTTCCACGTTTTGTAAGTCATAACTTAGAAGCAAACCTCGTTGCCAAAAAAGACAAAAACAAAATCCCACTAAACAGACTTCAGCACCGCACCTGGTTTAGCTTCCACCACTAAAAAATGGCCATCGGCCGACATCCCGCTTTTAACACAACTCGACTGCGAAATATGGCGTCGAATTCTCTCTCTCGCCGATTCGCCATTTGTTCTGAAGTTAATGTGCGGCCGGAAGAAGAGAAGCTTTTCGCTTCGCAGTTCGAATAAAAATAAATGTTCGCACGATTTACTCATTTTTCTCCTTTCCACACTTCGGCCACTTGAAGAAGTGGGCTTCTCTGAAGCACGCCATTTCATAATAAAGTCGATTTGGCTGAGGAATTGTTCTTAGGGGAGGGGGGGATGAAAATCGTTTAAAGGATAAGTTCGTAAGAGTCGTTTTTGAAGTTTTGGAATCTAACATTTGATAATTTTGAAAATGAATATTTTTGGAGGTATGAGCAAGGAAAAAAAGGTGGGGTAAATGAGTAGAAAAAGTGCCAATTTTTCATTCAAGGCTAGATTTTACTGAAAAGTTATTAATATGTAACTCTTTTTGGTGTATTTCTGCAATGGGTTCCTTGATATCATCTTTGAACATGTTTCATAATTTTGTTTTGTTAAAGTTTGAGTTTTCTTAACACTTTTTGTCAATCGCAGGGGGTTTTGTCAACGGGAATCAAGGAATTGTTCGTGTAAAAAGGTATTATTAAAATAAATTTTCTAGTCAAACTAGTAATTTGAATAAAATAGAATAAATAGCAGCCATCAACTCTTAAAAACTCAGTATATTTAACTCATTATATAGACTAAGTAACAGTCTTTCTAAAAATAAGTTAATCTTCCATTTTGAAGACTCTACTTTTATTATTTATTATCTTTGAAATAAAACGTTTGCCTGTGTAATTTTGGTTTTATTTGATTCTGGAATATTTGTTGCATTTACGTTATTTTTAATTTGTTCCGCAGGCGTTTTTTTAATCTTTTTAAAACTTTTTGTTCATAACTCCTTGTTAGAGAAAATTCAGCACAGGTCTACTAAAATGGTGCAAGGGTTTTCAGGCATGAATTATGAAGATAGGTTAAGAAATTTGAATATGTATACTCTGGAAGAGAGAAGGGTTAGGGGAGATTTGATTCAATGTTCAAATTTATCAAACAAGGAGATGTGGAGAGTTTAGATTTTAATATGAGGGATTGAACGAGAGGTCTTGGGTTTAAGTTAAACAAATCCCATTTTAATCGGGAAGGGAGAAAACACTGTTTCTATAATAGGGTAATAGACAAATGGAACAACTTGCCTGTGAATATTGTTAATTGTAAAGGAGTAATGGATTTTAAGAAGAAGTTAGATATGCATTGGGGGATAGTTAAGAGGTACTAGATGGACCATCCTTGTTGGGCCTTGAGCCTGTTGCTGATCGTCAATATTTGTATTTGAACTTTAACATTATAATTAAACAAAACTAGAAAAACTAGATTTGGGTATTTTGGCGACCAAAAGTTTCAAACTTAATACTGTCTCTTTTACCAATATCAATAAATTAAGCGTAATGCATTCCCTTAAAATCCAAATGTTACTTATTTCAATAATTAAAAAAAAAAATCGACATGTTTTAAGAACCTATTTAATAAACATTTTATATCAAAGGATTTGCAAAAGTCCCATTAGAAAGAAAAGCCTCAAACTTTAAAAAATTACACCAAAGAAACAACAAAGGTGAGCATGTAATTGAAGAAACTAACTTAAATGATTGTTTAGTAAGCGGTCATTTCATGAATTACGCAACGTATACTCTGGAAGGCTTGTTATTTCAAGAATGTTCATGCGAGAATTCTCGCACGGACACTCTAGTATTATTAGTATTACTAGTATTATTAGCGCTAAAAGAGACCAACCTTGCTAGGCTTATAGCTTGTAGTTGATCGTCATTATTCATTCATTATTCAAACGTCAGTATTTGTTTCACTTAATCAATAAAATATACACAATAAAAGGTATATTACTTAAAAACATACCATACTCAAATCGCCATCACTCTTTAACAATAAATTAAAAATCTACATGCATTTGAAAATTTAAAAAATATGTAGCTAGATGCAGATCTTATAAAAATGAAGAAGATAAGGTAAATGCGAACTCATTTATCTGAATTCAGATTTCAATTTGCATATCTTCTATATCTATTGTTTAAGTTGGTATTGATGATATGTATGCTGCTATTTCAAAATCAGCAGCTTTCAAAGGAAAGGTCTTTTTTTCGTGGTGAATTACGTAGATATCAGTTTGCATTTACATGTCAAGTGTAAATAAATCGTTTGAAAACTTTATTATCAAGAAGTTTGGTTTATAGACACATACAGGCACACAATTCTATCTATAAAAACATTCTTTTTTGACGCAGTGGTTATTAAAATATTATATAACAGCAAATTTTGACATTGTCCACTCTGCATTGCGTATTTGGATAATAAAGTTGTAACGTTACGTCCGCAGTGGGTAGTTTTGGAACCTGACCCGAAAAGAACAAGTAATTAAAAAAAAATTGCATCCTATATGTTTTGAAGAAATATTTCTTTGGAAGAGTGTATTGTCATTGGAGCCCTTTTTTGTGGTAAATAAAATTTTTAACGTTATGTTTTCCCAAAAAAGAAAAAAAAAGACTCGATGTTTCCTCTTTCTTTCAGTCAGCACAAGTGAGACATTTCCAATCAAAAAGTCATAAATTATTCCTTATGTTCCCCGAGGAGAAAATGTCGAATCCGTCGACCCAAGTGACGACACTCGGCGAACCACATCCTCGACACATCCTCAAGGAAATGGCGACGAGTGGCAAATTGCAAAATCTCAAGTGCCCAAATAGAAAGGGTGCAGCTTTAGAATGATCTCGGACTAGCAGGAATACCCGTTCTTCGCACGGGGCAAACAAAACAATATTCAATAGGAATTAATAAAACTATTATTCAAACCAAGGTCTAGCATAAATTGAGGAGAATTTCACCTCTACAGTTACTGTAAGTATTTAAATATTAAAATGACACCACACACATTTTTGATATGTAATGAAATATTACTTAAATAAAAGTATAAGCTTGTTTTGAAAAAAAAAATGGGTTGTTAAAACACTTATTATTATTTATATCAAAAATAAATTAAAGGGGAATATCTGTTTCAATTATTTAAAAAATAAACATATATTGTTTATTTATTTTAGACAGTAAGTATTTTTGCGTTGGAAACATCTTAAAACTTTTTCATAATCTTTATATGCAAGGAAATTTTTTTTCTTCTAAAAGCATTATATATTCATTTAAAAAGCTAAACAGAATTTTAAAATTCCGAATCTCAGATATACACCTTGGATATATATAACATTTGAGCCTTTTATCCATAGAGAAAGTAGGTATTTTGCGATCCACAGATGGACACTTTCTTTTATCATTGTAGACTAAGCCCCGGCGTTGCTGGAGAACCCGTTAAGATATATACTTTAAAAAAAATGAGTCCCCGTCGTCACTGGAACGACCTGTTCCGAAGTCCCGAGCGCTACCAACTAAGCTACACAAAGGAGCGTTCTAGATCCTGGAAATATTCTTTAAACATATTTCTTTATGTAATATTTCTAAAATTGTTAAAATCGTTTACAAAATCAAACGGAATTTTTACAATTCCGATTATCAGGTGCACATCTTGAGGACGAATAGTACTTATATATAAATTTTTAGCCTTCTATACTCAGAGAAAGTCGGTGTTTTGCGACCTACAAACATACATTTTATGTTATTCTTATAGATTAGTAAAAAGGAAAAACAAGAACAGGCATGAGAAGTTTTATTTCTGTGCTTCGTAACAAAAACAGCTAAAATCTTATTTTGAACTTTTTTGTATATTTTCAAAGCAAGCGTACATCTTTTTATAATTTAATTCACGACATAATATCAAACGGATTAGGGTTATAAATATTTTCATGTGCAATGCGCATTTATGACAAAAACATATATTTTTTTGACTTAGCATAGCATTTTTTTTTATTTAAATTTTTTAATAATAAAAACAAAATTATATTAAGAAGTTTTGAGTTTAAAAGAAAAAAAAAAGAAAAAAAAAACCGTGTTCTAATAATTCATATTGCAAGCCAGTTATGGTTTAATATTATTTTTAACCAATGTGATTTTACTGCATTACCAATTTTTGTTTTACTATAACATGTATAAACGAGAGCATTTGATCTTATAGCGGGCTTTGGAATATGCGATTTTTTTCTTCCTTTAATAAACAACTTGTTTGTTAGATACTAAAATAAATACCCATTTGTTTGTAATCTTTTGACAACGTTCGGGACACGGTCCTCCCTTCGCAAAAGACGCTGCTCCTCACTCCCTCGTTCCTTTCCAAAGTATTCGACGACAAATGATGAAAGACTCACTCACCCACTCGGTTCACTCTGAAATTGCAGAATTCTTTAACCGCTAACGTCCGAGTTATTTCGGCAACTGTTTAAACTATTTTAACTGTCGGAAAGTTCAAATAATCTTTCTATACCCATGTTTTGTTTACATTAAAAAAAACTAACTTAACACATCTTGAAGAGATGGTTTGTAAATAAAAAGACGAAGTTTTTCTTATTGAAGACCGAAAAGCATGTGCTATCGTCATTTATCCAAAATGAATTTAACCCAATTTTCATTCTGCACTCTTCAATTCAAAATCAGTATTTCCTAAACACTTATTTTCCTTAGAGAACATTCACAGTTGAAGGGATTAGTTGATTAAAAGAAGCATGTAACAAAAAGTAAGTTTTGAGATATTTGACCTCATATTTTCATTTCAATTTTAGTTGTGACCACATACGTTCTTCACGACACTAGTTACACCTCTGTTAATACCGCTTCTGCAGTGCTGCTTTCAATATCAAAACACAGGCAAAAACACACCTCCTTCATCCAATGACAATAACTCAATTTTTTTTTTAAAAATGCCATATTCATCCACTTATTCCTTTGTCACTTATGCCAAATTTTTATTACATTTGAACTGTTCTTTAATAATTTTTACAAGGTCTCAGTGCTGAAGGCGTGTCACTTCTTTTCGATGGTTTTGGAATCTTTACGAATCACTTCACGCTTTCTACTGTATGTCTTGTTCCTAGAATGGCGTTTGCGAGTGTCTAACAAGCGTGAGATAGATGCAACCGCGCCAACGCTGCTTCGCCTCTCATGTTTTTGTTACGCACGTTTACGTCACAGTCCACTCCTCCGTACCTCTACCCGGAACGTGACATGTTAAAATAAAGATTAATATGCACATTAATTTAAAGACGTTACACATTAAAACTATTTTAACAATAATTATATAGAAATAAAAACACATCCGCATAAAAGGAAGAACATAACATTTCAGATTTCAGTGAGAATTGTACAAAAATAAAGTTGCATTTCACTAAATCATAATTTTTTTTTTGCGGAAATTTCATTTCCATTAATCGAAATGTCAAAGCATAAGTTCAACAATGTATAATTTATATTTGATTTCCAATACCCCACTTTACACTATCATATAATTCTAAAGATATAATATTGCTATTGTAATAAAGCACCAGGCTTTGATATTTAAACATGCAGACACCCAAGGAAAAGATTAACTAGAAGGGATCTTCTTCAATTGTATTTAAATTTATCAAATCGGGTGATGTCGAAGGCATACAATTTAATACAGTTGGATTAGAGGTCATGGGTATAAATTATACAAAACCCGACTTAATCAGAAAGGTAGAAGCAAGCAATCCTATGTATTGTTTCTGTAGTAAAGATCCTTTTTACGGCTCTTAAACGCGACGAATCTTAATATGTGAGGTGTCAAAAGAAAGAGAACGGGGCGTCCGGAAGAGTAAGGGCGAAACACTGCCGGGAAAGGAGAGAGAGGAGCCGCCGCCGAATTTGACGAGCATCCAGATTTGTATCCTCTGATATTAATGTAAAATAATCTGACATGTTTGCTAAGTTTTCTATCCTCCTCTTAAATTACGGGATACATAGTAAACAATAAGGTGACACATGGTAGCAAAAAAAAAAAAAAAAAAAAAAAATGTTTATTTGGGGAGCGTTGGTAGAAAAAAAATTACATTCCTATAGACATATAAAGTAAGTAAAATACGTATTTTCTCACTCACCCGTTCTTTTAAATAAAAGACAGGAAGAGTGCGTTTATTTCTTAAAACAACAACAGGATAATGTATTTTACACCCAGAAACCAACGGAGACACACTCCTTCACTCGTAAAAAAACACTCGAAGGATTTTAATTTAACCCACTTGAGTTTACATTGGAATAAAATATGCCGTTATTTAATGAGGGGACGGTGGTCTAGCACGGAATAGAAAAATAAAACGTTTTGTTTAATGGGATATTTGCACCGTATAAACAGATTAAGGTTCTTACTGTGTAGAAAGATTAGGCATTGAGCACTCTGAAACTGATCGGCAACAATTGCAAATATTTCCTCTGTCTGCGGAGTTTTTTTTTTTTTTTTAATTTCCTGAAAGTTTTAATGCCTAATGCTTAACATTCCGAATAAGTAGTAATACAAGTTTATAATCCGTTTATGTTGAAGAGGAGACAATGTCTAACATTGAGAATTTTCTTAATAACAAACTAACTAAATCCTGAAGCTTAACTGGGATTATTTAAACTAATTAATATAGTTTTCACTAGTGAATTACAAGAATGAATTTAATTTGAGTTTATGAAGATTTCACAAATTGTGCATCATAAATTTTAGTAAGTTATTCTATCGATTTATTGGGAATAGACATTCCGGCATTTAAACCATTGCAATCGAGGAACATGTTAGATATTTGCGTCCTTTTTTAAAACAGTTACATCCCATTCCTATTCTTTTTAAAGAGGTATTCTTTCATTTTAGTTATATAAAGCATGTGGATACTTAGGTGATGCTATACTTTTAAATGGAGTTAATGAAAAGTTAACGTCGGAAAAGCGTTTTTTATGTTCAAGAACCTCGTTTAATTTAAAAAGAACTCGCAATCGAAAGGTTGAGGGTTCCGTTCCCCGTTGTCCGCAGAAACATACGCCATTTAGGTTGGTGGTGCACTTACTTTTCGTTTTTTAATTGCTGCTATTTCACACCGATGCTCAAGCTATTTTTTAAAGTGTAAAGTTGTTTTCACTGTTTTAAGTAATGTGCACGCCTTTTCGTATTATTTTGAATAAACTGTAATGGAGATAGCTTCTAAGTTCTGTACCTCAGGGTCAGACGAGACAAAATTTGTCCAAATGTGGCGATTTTTGTTGTTGTTTTACTACAGATTACGTCTTAAAAGTACGTTCAGGGAACAAAAATTATTTGTCTTAAAACAAATTTCATTACAAATATTTTTAATTAAATTAAAAAAAAACTTATAAAATTCAATTTATTTGCCATTTATTAACAACTTTTGTAGTTTTATTAATAATATTATAATAATTTACATGCAAGAAATTGTTTTAAAATTAAAATAAAACCTATTAAAAACGAATCATTGTTTTACTTGTTTTCACTTTCCAAATACGAATACTGATCTTTCTTTGATTGGAGATATCTGCAATTAAATTTTTGAAAACGCAATTTACACCTCATTTTGTATTGAAAATCTTTAAGCCACGGGGAGATGATTCCGTGGAAGGAACATTAGTTCTACACGATGCCGATAGAAGACATTTTGGCGCTGTCGGAGCTGAAAACAGTCAAATTTGTTCAGTGGTATCCTTGATTATCATTCAATATAACTTTTGGCTTTTTATTTGAAATTACTTGTGTATGTCGGTAGAGTTACTTGTTTGAATGTATTGAAAGATAATAACATAAAAGGAAAAGTTTTAAAAATCTAATACGACTCTTTACGCTCGACCCTAGAGTAAATATCACACATCACATGCTATTTGTTGCGCACTAGAAAGATCAGTGCCTGTGGATTTGTCTCTTGTGTCCCAGAAGGCCCTCATTATGATAAATAAAATATTATTTTCTATGAGTTTCGTCGCTGAACAAATATATATATATATATAAATAACGTGTCAGATGTCCAGCTGTTGTAAGTGATGCGGCTGTCACTTACGCCATCTGAATTTTGCCAAAATACATTTAATCAGCTACATTTCGTTTTATTTTTCCAATTACGACAGCGACTTATTTTTTGCCTATCGGTAACTTTTGGTACATATTTATTTTACTAAATTCCTCTTCCCATCCGAAACTATTCTTAATAAAAAAATTCCCAATAATTATTCACGATTCTCAATAGCTGTTTTATGGCCACCCTGTATTTCACAACGAACAAAGGGCGATGCAACCTCCAAATGTGGTGACCCTGCTGTCGCGCAGAACGATTTGACTGCCTGCAACCGCACGTCCAGGAGGCAATCAATAGGAGACCTCTGAGAGCGCCCTCTATAGTCGGAACGGGGGGCACGAGAGAGACAGGGGGAAAAAACATCCCTTTTCGGGGGGACGGGGGGGGGGGGACCCATTTGCTAGGGCGCAACAAATGAAGTCTCTCGCGTTAGTTTCCAATCAAGACAATAAAATCAATTAATGTGCCAGGAGAAAAAAAAAAGGAGAGAGATCCCTGTGTGCGTAAGGGAGGAGCACTTCGATCGATGGGGGGTGAAGGGAAGATTTCGTGTTTAGTTACGATTCAGTTTGAAGAGGAGAAGCAAAGCCCTTATTCTTTAATTATTTAATATGGTTAATCGTGATGTTTTACCTTGCAAGTGCGAAAATCAGTGGTATCGGCCGGTTCACTAAGTGCATCTGTAGCTAGCCCGACACGTTTAACTGCGGAAAATTGTTTGATTTCGCATAGTGTATCGGCGGATTTCCTAGTGAATGTGCTGGTGGAGATACACTGACAGGTAGGTACTCGTAAAAGTACAAATAAGATTGTTGCTCGAATAAAAGCAAAGTTTTTGTACGCTCATTAAGTTTAAATAATTTTTGTTTAAAGAAATCAGCGTGTCTTAAGATATACCACTCGGTGGACCCCTAGATCTATATTACATCATTAAAAATTGAAAAATAAAAAGGGTATGTTATTTTTGGTGGTGAGATGCCAACATTGACTGTTCGGAGGGGATGAGATGCCCGTAACAACTGCTCCAAGGGGGTATCAGGAGTTTTTTCAACAGTTCTTCTGATGCCAGATTGTACAACTGACTGAAATTCTAAAAATTACTGAGACAATTGTTGAAATATAATGTTATTTATTTATTTTCCGACATCTAAAGATCCCATTTTCGCGCTTTCACGATTCGGAATACGTGTATCTGCTGATTCCCAAGTGAAAGTGCAGAAAACTATTATTTTGTAGGCACGGCTGGCGCACGTGCGCGGTAACAGTGACATTAAAATTAAATACGGCGAGCAACGTTTCTTAATTTTCCGTGTTACACTTGTTAGAAGTTAGCGTGTCAGGAAGCGTTTATTTCGATTACTATTTCAGAATCACTAAACTTACTACTATTAAACATCATTTTAATTTTTTAAACTGAAAAACGTTTTTAGCAACAATACGCTATTCATATATGTTTAGTATAATTTGGTGAATAGAAATCAACATTATCATCAATACTGTACATTTTAGATAAATTGATTAACTCATTGTAGACGTGTTTAAGAAAGTAGTTATTACGTTATTTTACAGTATTATGATATTTTATAGCCTTTTTGTAGTATTTTTACTACTTGTGATATGTATTTTTATATATTTATAGTATTTTTAAGGAATTTTTGTAGTATTTTTATAGACTTAATAGTATATAGTATATTTGTATATCTATGAATTTTATAGTATTTTCATAGACTTAATAGTATTTTCATAGACTTAATAGTATTTTAATCGCATTTTATAGTATATTTCGATAGTTTAGATAGCAGATTTTCATTGTATTCGATAAGCATTTTCGTAAGATTGTGTTAAAAGGTTGGTTTGATTAAATAAAGTCGCACTGCAGCCGCACAGTGGGCTATTGGCGACGGTTCGGTGCCTATCCCGAAGGAAAGACCCGAGAGCGATGCCTTGTATTTTTGGATCATGGTCAGATGATAAGGACAACACCTGAGCTGGCACCCTAGTTGGCACCCTGATCAGATGTATGGTGCACTAGTCCCGTATACACGGCAGTATAATTTATTTGATGTTCTGGACGACACTTTCTAGTATATATATATAAGTAAGTGGTAAGACACAACTTGGCTACGCTCGGTATTGAACCGAGGAACTTCGGCTTGCTACGCCGATACTCTGCCGGTCAGGCCAAAGTGATCACACTCGTCTAAGCGGGAGTATCGGGTAGATGATGTGAATCCCTATATATATATATATATATATATATATATATATATATATATATATATATATATATATATATATATATATATATATATATATATATATATATATATATATATATATATATATATATATATATATATATATATATATATATATATATATATATATATATATATATATATATATATATATATATATATATATATATATATATATATATATATATATATATATATATATATATATATATATATATATATATATATATATATATATATATATATATATATATATATATATATATATATATATATATATATATATATATATATATATATATATATATATATATATATATATATATATATATATATATATATATATATATATATATATATATATATATATATATATATATATATATATATATATATATATATATATATATATATATATATATATATATATATTAATGGTTTTAATGATCTCGAATTGTCGTCAATTACCCATTGTGTAGCTCTAGTGTAACGTTTATTCAACTAACCAATCCGTCACTGTGACAACCAGGTTATTACTGAATCTAAATAAAATTGAAAGGTTCGGGGAAGTATGCCACCTCGCTCAGACCATCGATTATTCTGAAACTGTCAAAAGCGCATAAACAATGATGTGTTAAGATAGAAAGATTACGGAGCAAAAATATACAAATATGTCTAGAGTCTGACGTATATCAAACATCGGATTATTCATTTGTGAGATTAATTACATAAAAAATGTTTCCTCGCAAAACTTACCGTAACAGATTTGAATCATTGCAGAATAATTACTTTTGTGATTTATATCTGTGCATTAGGTAATTAGAGTTCGAATCGGGGATTATTATCACTTTGGCAATAATTAATGAGGGCTGATTGAACGCGGGGTTTGACAGCCGGAAGCTTTTCAAGTGAAATGTATTTTCCATCGACTTATTTCGTTAACTTTTGGCGGTCGAGAAGTGACTATCAGCCACGGAAAAAAAATAAAAAATACCGACTTGTTCTTTTGTTCCATGTTCTTGAAATCGAACTGGAGCTGACCGTTTTTTGAACATGAAGGATGCTTTTCTTTTCATTAGCTTGTTCTTTATTTAACTCCATCTAAAAGCATGACTCCATTTCGGTATCATCTGGGTAAAAATCGGGGCATTGATTGTGGAAAAGAACATCAGATTCAAGCATTTTTTTATATATAATTATCTATCTTAAACGTACAAAGAACACTTTAAAGAATACCTTTTTAAAAATAAAAGGAATGAGATGTAACTCGTAATAAAAAGTACGTAAATATGAAACATGTTTTTCGAGTGCAAAGCATTCAGGCAGGTCAAAATGGGTCTTTTAACTTTACGCACGTATAAGAACGGAAGAATGGTAACCAGACTACCATTTGGCGCAGACTCATGTCACGCCTCCTCGCCAAGAGTCCGGCAACCCGAAAGAGAGCCGTGCAAGTTCTCTGTATTCCTCGTTCAGTGGCATTTGATACCGCAGAGCAGTAATCTCCAGCCATCGGTGCTTCTAACTCACGCAGGATTTTTCTGTAGCCACCAACACACTCGCATCCCTTCTCTTCCCGCCCTCTGGACACCAGGTGAGGCGAATTTTTGTAACCCTCCTATCCTCGCGGTGACCGATGCAGGAGAGAGGTAGACGTTTTAAACGGGTGTTTTTGTCTTGTTTGGAAACATGCCGATCGCTTCGATTAGCATGGCCAACAGCAGAGTGCATCGGCACAGGATTTAAAACATTAAGAATGTATAACATGTAGCTTGTTTTGACGTTTGGGGAGTTTGTGTAGAAATATTATCAATAAAAGGGCACGAAATTTTTTTAATAAAGTTTAAAAAAATTCTTATCCTACTAGAATTTTAAAAGTTCTGCCTTGGAAACTCTTAAAAATCAGCTGCATGAAAATGAAAATATCAACATGTTTGGCGTTTAGGGAGATCCATTCCAACACTATAACTCCGTGACAAATCGCTCGATTAACATAAATCTCGTCTCTTTCGGTAGGAAATTAGGCGTGTTAAATTTTGAAATAAAGCAAGGCATGGATAGGGGGCCCGAAATGTTCGACGGAGCAATATATTGATCTTCTTTCTTCTGGTGAGGTTTTGTCAGCGACCTATCAGTATTTCTATAAAATTCTGAAATGATGTTTCACGTCAAATTCTCCTGTCCGTGCTTCGTTACCGTCACACCTGAATTTTTTAAAGTAGAAAACAAGGTGTTCAAGAAAATCGTCTACTAAATCACAGTTTAAATGTGACCCAAATTGCCGCTTTTCTACCCAAAACTAAAAACTGGACTATTGTATACGCTGAAAATCCACAAAATCTGCCCGGATGTTTATTTGCATATTTGTTTGTCAGTACAAAAAAGGCTCCGTAACTACAAAAACGTAAAGCTTTGAAATTTACAGAATAGTTAGTTTAAAAAAATCAGAATTTTTATGTGACTACGTTCAAGTCTCTAAAATGTTCCATTCGAATGTTATAAATTATTTTTAGTTTATCCCAGCGAAGTTTCTCGAACAACTGTAATATCAGGTAAAATCAACGGAGAAAAGGAAAATCAAATATAAATCGGGGATAATCAAAATAAAAAGTGGATAATCAAAATCAAATATAAAAGTGAAAATCAAAACTAAATATTCGAATGCCGGCCTTTCCC
Organism: Troglohyphantes excavatus; assembly: GCA_963932185.1. Taxonomy (NCBI): domain Eukaryota; kingdom Metazoa; phylum Arthropoda; class Arachnida; order Araneae; family Linyphiidae; genus Troglohyphantes; species Troglohyphantes excavatus. The sequence continues at coordinate 1,917,162 of OZ010674.1, forward strand.
CGAAATACTCAGTAACTACAAAATATTGCTTTATGAAATTTACAGATTATCTAGCTTGAAAAATTAGAAATTTAATGTTATAATTTTTAACTTTGTATGATGTTTCATTCGAATATTATAACTGTTTTAAATTTATCTCATTCACTGAACAACATGGATGAAAATATCGTTTGGAAAAAAAAGTATTTTGTTTACGTTATAAATATTATGGACGTGACGTCATATGTCTTGTTTTATTTGATAATTATTGAAAAACGTCTGCACATTGGGCATTTTATTACTATACGGATTCTTACAAAAATTAAAAGAACTAGAATTCTTCCTTAAAGAAATGGTTTCGAATTGTTTTAAAAGTATAATTATTTTGTGTCTTTTGTTTTGTTTCTATGCAGGTTAATTGTAACTATATTTGATTACCTTAGATCGAATTTTCAGAACAATATTTTCGAAATGTGAGTAATTTGTGCATGAACGTCAATTTTCTTTAATATTTGAAAAGTGTTTGATGCATGGTTTTATTTGTTTTTAAAAAAAATGTACGAAGCTTAAAGTTTTATTGTGAACTTTATATTAATATTACTGTTAAATGTTATTAATGGAATAAACTTATAATTAAGAAACATTTGATTTAATGTGCGAATAAATATTTCCTTTTAAAACATTAAATTCTTAATATTTAGAATAAAAATTAGAATTATTGAATGTACATAATATGGTGCGAAAAAATAGCTCACATGGTTAACGCGGTCTACCTCCTTTTATACGATGGTATATTATTTATCCATGACTAATTCCACGTTGAGTTATGGGGGCGGAATCGTATACTGCAGTTGGGTGTAAAACTCTTCCTCGCGTGCTACAAATATAAGAGGTGAATGGGTTAAGAAACATCTGACTGCCTTCTACACGATAGTATGTCATTTATCCCCATAGGATATATATTTATCCCTATATCCACGTGGAATTAAAGATTTTACAAATATTGTTTTTTATTATGTTATTCCGTGCAACTATGTATCAGCACCCATAGGAAAGACATATTCACGTCAAAAAATATTTTTTAGCAGAAATTTGTTTGATTAGTTAAATTGTTATGAGACCTCCATACCTTATGAGAGATAATCTAAAAATTATTGTATTTTTATCAGTGTTTTAACAACCGAATAATATAGGGGTATTTTTAATTCCTTTTTAACTTTTAATTTATTAAAAATATAGATATTTTTAATTTTACTTTATAAAAAAAAACCCTTTTATATGACCTTTTTAAGGAGGAACTCTATAAACTGGTATAGGCGACCATCCCTGGGAGGAGAGGAAATGTGTATCTATTTTGTGCCATTCGCCGCTATTTTATGTATCGCCCCTGCGAAGAACGGGGTAAAACTATACATGTCAATATATTCGTATCGTTCTATATTTTAATAAAAAGGTATGCACTCCTTTTTAATAGAAGAAAGTCGGGTATATTTTTGTTTTGAATGTGTGATGTGTTAAAAGAGTAACAAGCAAGGATTCAGATCACTTATGGCCCAAGCAACTCAAAAGCGACTACATGAGGCGCTAGTCTAAAGAGGGCGCCAAATTTGAGTGTCAAAAACAGATTAACTATCGCTGATTAGATATGTCGCTGAATATTTGTCGTAGTGACTATGCGGTTAAATGTGTGTATACATTTCATAGAGCATACGTAGTTTGTATCTTATTTTCTTAAGGTAAAAATGCCTATGCTAGGTTAGAGTTTTCTAATTCAGTTTTCAAGGACATAGGGAATATATTTTTTTAACCGGCTGGTTTAAGCAAGAAAAAATATAACCGGGTTATTGTGTATTCATGCAAAATGTAACATTGTGCGGGTGCAGGATGGAGCACGGAAATGACGCTTTGTGAATAGATACCAAATTTCGAGATTCTGCTAGAAAAATTCATTGAACCGCTTTTGTTAACAACATATTTGTACCTCGGAGGTATGGCACTACGTCCATTTTTTCGATATTCAGGTTAAAATTTCGATAGTACTGTAACAGATATAATTACCCGCACAGGAACTCTTCCAAAATGGAACTGTCTTCCACCCCTTTCATTTTATTAGAACCTAAACAAATGTATCATTCCGCAAAATGTAAATCTTTGTAAGCCGTTTCACTCTAATCAGAGAGTAAGTAATCCCCGGCTTTACCGGTCACGAAAATTCAGCTCCTCATAAAATTGAGATTTAAATGTTTTCAACCTGAATTCATTTTTTAAGAAGACGAAAATGCTAACCCTAGTATAATAGAACTTTTGTTATAGTACGGGTTTATCACATTCTTCACAGAGCTAGAAAACACTACCTTCTATATGGATTACCAACTGAGATATTCTCTTTTAAAGAACTCTTATGTCCATAGAAGCCTATAGACATATAAAACTTTCATAAGCTCTCCTGTGAAAGAGTAAGAATGGACTTAGTGTCCTATTATAGATATGTGTGAACCACAAAATATTTCGATATTAACCACGCATTTGCACAAAACAACTTGTGAATTTTTTTTTTAAATGCGCAATTAATATAATACTGACGATTTAGTTTAATAGAGTTTTTTTTTAAATAAGTTTTTTTTGCAATAATGCTGAAAGAATTATAATTCGTTTGGACCTTTTCACTCTTTCATTTGTTTTCAGGCTGTGTTTCGAGCAGCTGCCCACTGTGCAAAACAATATGTGATATTTTTCCGTTTGTGCATTAACCCTTACAGTATCAGTTTTTTTTTAAAGTATCTCTTCAACGTCTTCTTTAAAAAAACATTCAATATATGCGCGTTAATCCGAATAAAGCGAAGTCGAGTTGAATACCAGTTCTTCGAGGAATACCAGACCCATGGAGCTTGAACATTTTGGGGTTCGCGAGTGTAGGGGAATTGTTCGGATCGTGCTGTCCTCGGAGGCCTAGAGTGTTAATGTGAGAGCTCATAAAAATTTTAATAAAATTTAAGAAATATTAATTTCGATGCAAAAACAATTTCATGCAATAAAAATGTCTTTTATAGAATAACGAGTGAAAACCTTCGACACGGTTGCCGATAGATTATCGTCTGTTTATGTTTAGAGGGCGTTGATTTTCTTGCCATCTGATCGTAGTTGGCATTCACGAGAGTGTCCACGATTGATGACGTGGGTGTAAAAACCAGACAGCTCCAGTTTTCAAAAAAATTTAGAACGGACGAAACACGTTTTTTGCGTTGCACGAGACCTTTCTCATTTTCCTTTATCTCTGTCTCTATAGCCGCTGCTCGGAGCCATCTTATTCTTGCACCCATGTCTCCCATTCTGCTTTGTAACGGGGTAACATTTAAAAAGTAACCATGCGGTGCCAACGTTTCGCTTAGCGACGCATTACCGACGTTAAACAGATAAGTACCGAAAAAATAAATATTTCTCCGAACAGTAAAGGAAATGGTAAAATTATATAAAGTTTGTTTACATCTATATCATAAAATTACAGGGGTGTGCGTTTGACCGTTCATATCTCGCAAACGAATGATCGTATATACTTTTTAAAACTATAGTTTCCTCACAACAGGAAGGTATCTTAATTACTCGATGTTTCATGCTCGATGCTTACTTACATGTTTCGATATTTTAATTATTAAATAAGTTATGTACAATTGGCGTAACAGTCAAATTTTCTTCGCACTGCAAAACATGCAAATGTAACTAATCAAGATACTTGTTTGAAAATGTATTGGGATCTTCTGAATTCTGTGATCTACATCTATAATATATATAAAATAGTGTCTATGAGTTTGTTTTTAATACAAAGACCAAGACATACCGAGCTTGATGAAATTTTGTACATTCGACCTGCAAATCAAGAGGAAGGTCAATGTCTACTTTAGAAAACCAACCACTTTCCACCTCTTAACGCAGAAAATGACTTCTTACTAAAACCGCCAGGTGGCGCCACGGTGAAGAAATCGGTCAACACTCTTTGTAATGCCCGAGCGAGTACTTCAGCTGGTTTTATATATTTGAAGCCTTTGAGGTGGTATAAGCATTTCGGGAATGAAAAAAATAAATAAATATCACTCTTGATCGAAAGTTTCAAAGATCATAACCTTAGTCATTCCATTCAAAAACTCTTCTTCTGTAACTGACATTTTAAACTTTATTATCAAGTTTTCCCGGCGAGATCGGTCCACCCACATTCACCACTATTTGATGAGTATATCTACAGTGCGCTGTTAAACAAATCAAAATAAAATGTTTCATTGGTATTTGGTTCAATTTGGGACTTAATTTTTGCTTGTCGAGCAATATTGGTTGATAAAGCTAAAGGTTTTTAAAAACAAATTTGTGTCATATTTCAAATATTTATCTTTTGATGCTGACTTTTGGTACATAGTTACAGGTAAAAAAAAAAGTCGTTCCTATAAAAGTCCATAAATAAATAATATATTTATGCATACAGAATACACCATAAAAAAAAAACTCTTAAAATTTCCCATAGTTATTGCTGGATATATTTGATTGATCGCTATGGTAAGCGATTGCGATTATTGTGATTAATGAGCCACATGCAGTTGATAATCGATTGACAAAGTGGGCAACTCCATCCATCGGGAGTCCTAAAAGGATCTTGACCCATTCAAGATGCCCGTTCAGTTCATTTTTTGTTTTTTACTATCATTTTGTTCTTCTGTCACTCTTGTGTAGTTTTGTACATATTTTTAAAAAAGCCATTTTGTGTTACTTTTTACAATTTTTTTTATTTTGTCGCCACTGCGGCGTGGGGTGCCTACCGGTCTGTTACGTAATTTTAAACATTGCAACTAATATAATTTTAAACTGTGTAGCTTTGTCATTTTAAACTTGTATAGTCGTCCTGGAGTCTCTTGCTGGGTTCATTCATACTGTCACGTCTATTGCTGAGGCCCTAGCCTTGAAAAAAAAAATACGAAAAGGTTGATTGGTTGAAAGAAGTTGAACTAGAGCTACACAATGAAAGAATTTTGTTAAGATAATATTTTATGATTCATGATATTATTGTTAAGTTGCACACTTAGAGAATATTTAAATACAAGCAGAAATTCTTATTTGTGTTTAATTTTCTTTATTTGAAGTTTACAAGTACAAATAAAGCAATTAGGAATTTAAAAAATACAGACGTAAAAATAATTTGGAAAATTATATTCATTAAAAATGAGAAGCTCAAACTTTTTTGAGCTAGTCCTATTAATGACATCTTAGAACTAGATAAAACCCGACGCCACACAAAATAGGCCGCCTGTGTACTTATTCATTTCTGTCTCCGTTGAAATATCCTTTTAAAAGATATTGTCTGAATCGCGACTCCAATAAGCCCAAATTACGATTTCCGAAATGTAAAAGGGATTATTTTACGAAATATTTCCTTTTCTAGTAATTATCAAGGGAATTTCGAAAAGACTTTAAAGGTTGCGGGAAACTGTATTTTGCAGTGGGTATTGTTCTCTAAATTAGCATTAAACAGATTTTCCCTCCGCTTCCGAGTGCAAAAGCGACTCGTTTCGATTTAAAATCCTTCCTCAGTTTTCATAATGAAGTCTTCGAACGAACTACGAAACAATCAGTGCCGTTCATTCATTCGGTTTTACCTGAAATGCACCTTAGAATAAATTCGTTGTTATTTTATATCGTGTTCGACATAGGGCAAAGCAGAATTGTTTTCGAATTGAAATTCTGAAGTGTTTTTATTGTACCACGCGTTTTTTTGTCCCTTGAGAAGAAGAAAAAGTATTTTTAAAACTTGGTCTGTCAGTAAATGAGTGCCTAAAAAGAACGCTATTCTTAAATAAATTTCATATAAAAGTCGCATAGTATCCTTGGGATAGGGTAAAAAAAAAAAGGTTGAATTGAACTTAAGCTAGGGAACATGTCCTCGCGCTTGACGTCCGAGACACTGGACGGGTTGGTTTCCTTCCGAGATACTGGAACCAACGCATCCAGTATTTTCACATCAAGTGCGGCGTCTACGGGTGAAAAGCGGGAGGACATGTTCCCTAGCTTACTGTGTGTTCGAAACACACACACAAAATAATTGTTCGCTTAAAAAAAATGTTAGCTTTTGTTTTTGACGTATAACGTCTTTAAAACGGGGGGGGGGGGGGGGGGGGGGTCGGTTGCCCCCGCACTTTTTTAGGATATTGCACTTTTTAAAAATAAAACATAACCCCAACACCCGCACTTTTACAGACGGTCAAGGGTCGAAATGTTTCACGCCGTGACCCCTCACACACACTTCTTGTGTTCTTTTGATCTTCTTGCCCCCGCACTTTTGGCACCCAATCGCCGCCACTGCTACTCACAACTAAAGCGTTGGATTTAGGGGTTTTGCGTAAATGCCTAAGAGTACATATGTTTAAGTGAATTTCAATGGTATGGTTCGACACAAAACGAACTTTTAAGACATAATCTGTAGTTAAACAAAAAATCACCAAATTTGGATTTGTCTGACCCTGAGGAACAGAACTTAGAAGCTATTTTCTTTACAGTTTATTCAAAATTTCAAAATAATACGAAAAGGCGTGCACAGGGAAAATTATTTAAAGCTGTGAAAACAACTTTACACTTTAAAAAATAGCTTGAGCATCAGTGTTAAATCGTAGCAATTAAAAAATGAAAAGTAAGTGCACCACCTACCTAAATGACGAATGTTTCTGCGGACAACGAGGAACGGAACTATCAACCCTTCGATTACGATTTCTTTAAATTGAACGAGAACTGCATGTTCTTAAATATAAAAAACGCATTCTTTTTACGTTAGCTTCTTCTTTATCCAATTCTATTTAAAAGTATGACATCATCAAATATCATATTTTGATTCACCAAAATAACGACTTTGTTTATTGTTAATTAACCCAATATAAAAATTATTTTTCCTTTATTTAACACAAAACATAATCTTGAATTGTTAACAGACTTCTTCTTTTTCGCTGTTCTTCAAAATGAAACACAACATATATTCTCTAGTTTCAAAGTTATTTTTTCACAAATTTTAATTTTAATTATTTGATCCTAGAAATTGTTGGTGGTCTATCGTGTCGTGTTGGTGATCTAAAAATTTCTTCCGATAGAAATTCCTCACAACCCCCCCTTTTTTATTAAACGTTTCCTAAATAGCACAAATCACAAAATAGATGTTTGGATTACTCAACTTGGCATTCAGCTTCACGCGTCACTTTTTATTTTTATAATTATCTATCTTAAAAGAAAACGCTGAAGAATACCTTTTGAAAATAACATGAATCCCACGTACATATGAAGCATGTTCCTCGGCCGCAAATGGTTAATGGGTTTTACCTCATCAACCATTCATTAAAACTGTGAGAAGAAAGTGTGCGTTCGAGAGAAATAAAAATAGAAATGTGCATTAGAATTCCGTTACAAGAAGTTTTCCTTCGTGATATTGTTTTTACAATTACGTATTAGCGTAAAATATCTTGTGAGGAAAAAATAAAAATCGATTGCTTTATCAAGTTTTTAGGAATTAAAATGACCACTACCTTGCACAGTCAAATAGTGTCAAAACCTTTTAATATAATATACTTAACAATAATAATTCTTTTTGCATCGTCATTGCAAGTCATCTGACAGAAATCTTCAAATATTTTGACGCGAAACGTGTTTTGCATAGGCCATCAGCACAGAAACATCGTGTTGCTTTTTAATTGGATTTATTCCGTGGAAAAAAAAAGCACGATTCATATAAATTTGAATTCATTGTACTAGAAATTACGTACGACGTACATTTTAAAATAAAACAAATAAAGTACGGGGCATGGACGAGAGCGTATGTAATAGCTTCTTTGTTTTGTGTATCGGGACAACTCTGTTGGCGAGGTTTTGTGTTCCTGTTTATGTACTCGGTTAATATGACCCTCCTCCGGCACAGCTACTGCCGATTTTTGTTGTTGCTTGATTCCTAGATTGTCGTTGGCCAGACAAGATGGACACTAACAGAAGAAAGCTGCTTCTCTGTGGATCGCAAAACACCTTCTTCCTCTGCTTATTAAAAAGCTGAAATTTATATACAAGTATTATTCATCTTCCTGAGGTTCGAATATGTAAAATTCCATTTCATTTTTATAAATAATTTGAATAATTTTAGAAATATTGCATAACAATCCTAAAAAACAACATTTCCAAGATCTATATAGAACAGTCTTTTGTAGCACAGTTGTAGCGCCGTAGCACGCGGGGCTTCGGAAAAGCAGGATGCGGGTTCGATTCCGGAATTGAGCCACTCAATTTTTTTCAATGTATACGCCTTAACGGGTTCCTCCAATGTGTGTGTGGGGGGGGGGGGGGGAGGGGAAGTAAACAGGTAATCTCTAACATAACTTCATATGAACATTTTAAATATAGGAAGAGTGTTTCCTTACAGAAATAGAAATCAAAACTATCTTTCATGATAGACCTGGAACCGTTGTCTATTATGCAGCTTTATTGGGACGTTATTTCAACCACCCAACCTCTAACCATAACTTTTTATATATCGGATAACTGTATAAAGGTGCATGCAGATATTTCTACAATCTCCAAATATACTGGCAATCTCTTAGAAAAACCCGAGAGAAGAAACTATGTGAAGGGGCCCTGTGAAGAAGCCCAGCAGAAACTATCTTTTGCGTATTCGAGGGGTCCTAGAAAGAGTATTCCTCCTCTCATTAGGGATCGATAATATCATACCGAATCTCTGGAGGGGGCCACGAAGGACCGGGCCCAATACCGGAGTGGTCAGCACCTTCGGGGGAGGGGGAAGAGGGAGAACTGCAATGAATAACGCACATGTGATAGAAGACGGTGGGTAATTTATCGGGGACTGGGATCAATAAGAAGTCGGTCTTTCACTTATGGATACTAAGGCATGGAATAGAATTCTTTATTCCGGTCTAGATAGCCTTTTGCAGCCACGGGTGCACATTTACAGTCCTTACATAGCTATTCCTAACGGAGGATATAAAATATAATCATTCGTTATGTGTTGATTAACTGACGTTAATTTTGACGTTAACACACAGTTGGCTGAATTTCGGAACTTATTTCATGAACAATCGCAATTGATTTATGGTGGATCACTACAGCGGTTTGGCCCCGCGTTGCCGGGGAACACGTGCATGTATCCCGCTCAGACATATTTTCAATGACATAACCTCAAAATTACCATTTTTTTTACTTGTGTCACTTTTCTTGCCGGGCTGTGCGATGTATTAACCTATACCCTATTGTTCCAAAGTTTAGAGCGACATAGCGCAGGCTTTACAGCCAATGAGTTAAGTTCGTGTGGCCTGGTCTGCCTAAGTCCTTAGCTATAAAGGCACGTTCTACGTCTTGGAAATATATTTTTTAAAGATTTTCTTTCTGCAATATTTATATTTTTTAAAAATCATTAAAAAATGCAATTTTACAAATGTGAGCCTTAAGTTGATCGCGACGTCTACTGTTCCCGGGAACCACTAGTGTGTCCATTTTCAGCCTTTCACACGCAGAAAAAGTTGGTGTTTGGCGATACACATGGATAATATATCTATTTTTTAAAAAATATATATTTGCAACTGCGAGAATGTGTTAAGTAATAAATCCCGTTATAAAATATTCGTCACTATTATAAATGACTGCTTGATCAACTAACACAATTTCAAGCAGCAAGCGCACATTATAACGCCGTTCGGATGTAACAATCTGCGTTTCCCCGAATGTTGCTTTTAGGGATGAACCGGATAGTGGTTTCGCCGGATATCGGATATCCGGCGCACATTAGAAATCGGATATCGGATATACGAACTGGATTTTACCGGATATCCGGCTGTTTCTTTTTTATGAAAAAAGTTAAAAATTTGAAAAAAGTGTTTTTTTTAAGGACTTTCAAGGTAAAAAATTATATAATTTTTTTTTAATGCTATATATACTTTTTGGAGGGTCATAACATTAAAAAAGATATTTCGAGTAATTGCCAACAAAAATGATGCTTCTAGAGGAATTACAACTTGCATAATCATGTTTAAAAAATATAATTAGCTAATTAGCATTTGACTTTATTCATTTTTTTTATAATGAATCATCATGGTTTTTAAAAGTGTTTTCATACATGGAAAAACTAGAGTTTTAAATTTATAATTAAGAAAAAAATGTCAAGTGTATACAGTACATACATCTTAATAGTTCTTTAATAAACTGTTCATATTTATACTGATCTTGAAACGGCCTGATCTGTACTGTACAATGCGTTTGAAAATATAATTTTGAAATATTTCCAAATTGCTGATCTAAATTGTGCCACATTTGAATGTTAAAACTAGCTTTTAGACTGGAGAATAAAACAATTTCTAATGTACAACGAACAGAGATGTAGCTATACACTCTATACACCACCAGCTGTGTGAATTGTTCAAACTCGAAGTTGCTCCATGATATCTATAGTGGCGTGTTTCGAATGTCTGCAGCATATCTTCCTTACTATCTATTTTCTGTGACCCACCGCGTCTGAAACGCATTCCTTACACACCTGAATAGCCCCCAAAAAAGGGCGAATCTGCACACTGTGAATACATTTTGGTAGAATTTTCAGGAAAATACTTAATACTAGCAAGAGCAAATATAATTGATCGCCACACAAAAAAAAATTCAATATTTTATTCATCCGGATATCCGGCATAGTAAATTGGATATCCGGCACTTTACTTCCGGATATCGGATAGTTAAAAAGCAGCCGGATAGGCCGGATACCGGATAGTTACCGGATATCCGTTTCACCCCTAGTTGCTTTGTAATATCATTTTTTTTTAATGAATTTTTGTCTGAATGAAAAATTTCGGGAAAATGCCAGCTTTACAAATAACCGAACCGAAATTTTCTATAAATAAGTTTGAACGTCGACCCAAGCGTTTAAAGCAATCGCGATGCTTGTTAATAATGTAGTGTACAAGCTCTCGCGTTTTTCTTCTGTAGTGGTTCCTGGCTCAAGTCCCTTTCTGGGTTTGGGCGGGAGCTCCCCACTCGTCAAAAGACTTCGAAATATATCTCCAAGTTGCTGGATTGGTTGATTGAATTAACCAACCAATCTTGCGTCTCGGAGGGAAAACGCATTTGTCGAAGGAAAAAAACCCCGCGAGGACTTGTTTTATACCTTTATACTGTGTTACTCGTGTACATGCAAGGAGTGGAAATAGGAGCTCTGGACCGGGATGCGAAGTTTGACGTGGGGCCCCCTTTTATAGAACCTTGTAGGCGCTGCACACTTCCAAGGGAAACCTAACACTTGGACCTATATTAATCGATTTGTTTTATACCCACATTAAATTTGTGTCCAACGATGCTTACTAAAAATAAAGTCTATTTAAAAGCATTGTTTTATTGGGATGTCAAAAACGTAAATGAATATATATTTTTTAATTCTAAATAAATGCATAATTTTTAAGGTAATTTAATCTTAGGGTGTATGGGAAATTTTAAAATTATCGATATATTTTTGTTCCATTTGACGCTGTAATTTAAAACGTTATGGAGAAGAAATAGTCGAAGTTTTCTATTTTTTTTAATAAAACAGGTGTGTAACTTGTATAATTAAAAATATTCAACATGATTATATTTCTACTTAGTTTGTGAAGTGTAGTTTATTTTGATATGAAGTCATGCGAAATGTGACATTTGTTCATATGTCAGTTCCGAGATCTAATTTTGAAGTCAGTGGTGCCCGTATGGGGTAAGTGAGAATTCACTCATTTTCCAGCATATCTATTTGAAAAATGTATGCTTATTATGAGTTAATTAACTGTCCTCGTGAAAAATAGGGGAAAAATTTGTCAAGGATTTCTGGTAATTAAAACAACCGTTTTCCACAATGAGTTAGGGTAAGGTGTGGCAAAATGGATATTAAAACTCAATTTTTACGATCAAAATCCGATATCTATTTGGAGAAAAATTGCAAACATTACAATTATTTAAAAAAAACAATACCTTTTCAAAGGAACACAATCCTTTATTTTTATTTAATTCTGAGTTTAAAAAAAATATTTTTAATTATTAATGTTTTAAGGTTTGTTCATAGATGATATCATATAGATGATAATATCATAGACTTTGATTCATAGATGGGATAAAGTGGCTTTTTGTGGGATTCCCGAAATTTATTGTGTAAAAAAGAGTTAAAAACAAACCTTTTAGTCAAATTAGTAACTAGAATAAAATAGAGTAAAAAACAAACATGAAATCTTAAAACTCAATAAAAGTAATTATTAATAGACTGTTTTTGTAAGTTTTCCTAATGCTTTAGTTTTAATCAGCCATTTCGAAAATTCTACTTTTTTATTATTTATTTATCTTAAATTCTTGGTCTATTTTGATTCAAAAATCTATGCTGTATTACTTTATTTTCTATTTGTTTCACAGGTGATTGTTTTAAACCATTTAAAACTTTCTTTTGATACTCTAACGGTTGTAGCAAATGGCGTTCAATTTATGAAAATGTGTTTTTCTTTGTCGACAATTTGTTTAAAAAAAAACCAAACAAGTGCGTAACTTAATTACATGAACGTATAAACATTATATATTGTAAGATAAAAGCTCGTCTTTATAGAACATAGCGTTAAGAATATTAAAATACAAATACAACGTTAAAACTACGCAATAAAAATACATATCCTCCAGTCCCCCTTCTGTTTGTAAGTTTATTGCTATATGTATTTATATTAATTTTGTCAATATTATAAAGTTACAAACATTTTCAAATAAGGATTGGTCTAGGCATTATTTATTACAGAAAATCGAGAAATACTTTTATTATAAAATTAAGAGTTTATTATTGCAAAGTTTCATGTGAATGTATATCCTAATGTACAATTCGCTGTCGAAACCAAATACAATAATACTCTCCCTCTTCTTGGATCTTTTAAGGGAGACCCGAGCCCCAAATCCTAATTTGTTTATTAATGAATTAAAGCAATACCATTTTGTTTTATAATATTAGAACATCTTTTTCGGAACAATAATCAAAAACAAAAATATATTTTTAAAATTTTTTTTTGTTTTTTTTTGCGTTTTTTAAAGCTTAAATAGACTTTTTTAAAAAACACTAATTCTCCTTCAATTTTTAACGTTTTTTTTAAAAAAAATTAATTGTTTTAAATGATTAAATAATGTCAATATATGTACTACAGACGTATGAATAGACTTTGGCAGATTTGGGTTTTAATAGTTTTCAAAAACTTATTTTAAGTTCAAAACCTAAAAAATATTCAAACTTTTATGTTTAATAATTTTTGTAAAAAATTAATTTATAATTTAATTTAAAAAAGCCATTCATACGTTTATAAAACAAATATAAGAGCTTCAAAAACTATTAACAGTTTAATTTTAAGTCAATTAGTTATAAAGCCTTAGCATGTTAATCGTGACCAAAATGTAAAAAAAATATTTTGAGTAAATGACGATTGTTGCAGATGAAAAGTGTGTAGAAAGATGATAAATGGTATATAAGCATCTAAAAAAACATATGTTCTGTTTCTTTTATTGTTTTGAAATTTTGTACGCACCTTCTAAAGTATGAATAGCATCGTTTTATGAAGATTTTTTTTTGTAATTTTTTCGGAATTTGGGGCTCGGGTCTCCCATAATGACCATTTGTTCACCACCGAATATAGAAAATCCTTCACTATTTCTTTACCCCCCCCCCCTATTTTAAGTATTGCCATCCCATACAAAAAATTGATGTTTTTTTACATTTTTGTTAACCGTGCTTTAAACATCTGTTCTACACCAGATTCACTCCATGCTGAACTAGACTATTTGAGAGTTGTAGACGTGGATCGAATTTTTTCATGCTTTGCATCCTTTGGATCCATATTATCCCCAGATCAGCCATTAAACTTATAAAATTATCAGTGAATTTGGCGTGTGTTCCAATTTTTCACTTATCAATAAGATCATCTTCACACAACTAAAAGATTGGCGACCTTAATAACTGGGGCATATATGTCAATGTCTCATGTCAATGTGGCATGCCATAACATCGATCAAACAAAAAGAGCATTAAGATTTCGCATTATGGAGCACCAATCACATACTGTCAAACAAGAAATACAGAAGTCATCCATTGCCAGGCACTCTTGGTGCATAATCATACATTTAATTTGCAAACCCAAATCTCCAGTCGAACTTGACTTCCCGGGGGGCGTTTCAATTTTTTTAGCAATATTGATTCGATTGTCAATGAAACGTTTGCTGTTTCGGTATTTCCCGATTGTTGGCACACAATAGTTAACTCCAACCGATTGAGATAGTTTTTGTTCTTCGGCAACACTTTCAATTCAGGTTTTTTTTTTTCCATTTTATTGTACACACAGACTTTTCATTTCTGCTGATGAAAGGAGATGTATTTCCCGAAACATGTCTAGATTTTATGAATTTTTATTGCATAGTTTTAATGTTGTATTTATATTTTAATAGTATATATTGTATCTAATTCTAAAAATATAATATTAACAAAACTCATATTTTGTAGAAAATTGCGCTTTTTTCGAAGATTGTTAAATGTTTCCGCATTTCCTATTCTTTAGCATTAATAATTCTATTACCCATTTCTCCTACTTTACAAATCATTGAAAAAAGGCTAAATAAAGTCTACTTAAAAAAAATCTTTGGAATGTATAAAAGGTTTCTTTTCTATACAAAACCGAGAAATATTGGTAAATAATTCGGCGTTTGTTTATATATAAAGAAGTTTTCATGCATCAAACCACAAGTTTTATTGTAAACTCAAATCAACACTTTTGGATTTGAATTAAATCACCCAGAAATTTAATTTTTTTGCTGAAATATTCGTTATTTCAATTTCTTCCCTAGACGATTTTTTTAAAACCCTTTTAAAACTTTCTGTATATGTTCTAACGGTTTCAGCAAATGGCGTTAATTTTTTTTATCAAAAAGTGTTCTTCTTGTTGATAATTAGTTTAAAAAAACAGGTATATGTAACTTAATTATATTAACATATAAACAGCGTTAAATATATTGCAGATAATACTTGTTATTTTTAAGCTTCTAAATTAATATTTTTGTAGGATAACGAAGTAAAAACTCAACTTGCTACATCGACTGAAAATATGAAAAATAACAAACAACAAAATCCTCACCCATCAACTTCGAGTTTCTAAGTTACTTAGTTAAGAGAGCAGATGTGAAGTTTCTATCTATAGAATCTTAAAGGTTTTCACAAATTTGGTTGCATTTTATTCAGAATGATTTTTTAAAGCAACAAAAACATGTTTATATAATTCGAGTCCAGTTTCTCCATTAATTGAAATGTTTATTTAGTCAGCGACACGCACTACTTAATTTATTTGCAAGTACTTAGTGTTGAAGAAAGATGTTTACATTTAGTTTTACATTTTAATTCATTGGTGCACATAAAGTACTTTATTCAAAACTAGACTCAGTTTCCCTTTTCGGATTAATTTAAGAGTGCCATACTTTATTCCTGTTTTATTTCCACGCAAGTTAATTTTACTTATTTTGGCAACCCTATGCTGAAAAAAAATAGTACATTGTGATTCCACAGAGTTTAAAAAAAAAAAAATTGCTCCAGACCACTAAAATTGTTTTATTACACCACAGAGAGAATAATCCTATGCATCACCAATAGGATTGATTCCAAGTGAAAAAGCTGTTCAAAATAGTGTTTTTTTAAACATGTTTTTTTCCCATTCATTTGTAACTTTGGAATAATACACTCTTAATTTTATAACAAAAGTATTTCTTGGTTTTCTTTCATTAATAAGGCCTAAACCAATCTTTACTTGAACGTGTTTGTAATTTTATATAAGATCGACCAAAATTATAAAAATATTAAATAAACTTACAGACAGAAGGGAAGGGGGGAGGGGGGGGGGGGCATCCTTTTTGATTGACCATATTTCGAAAAGCAACAATTCGATTTTTTATGAGATCTGGAGTTTTCATTTGAAAGGTTCTAACATTGAAGTTTTTTATTCTATATTATAATTAAAAAAAGAATTGTATCAATTATTGATGTTTCCACTTGAAATAAAACAAAATTTTGTTTGCTGTAATCGAAACACGTATTGGATCAATCAGAATGAAACTCCGAGCTTCGAATAGCTGCAGAGAAAAAGTTTTTGCAACTTAATTTATTTGGATACGTTAAAATGGAACTGTGTTATTACAAATTATTTCTCTTACTCTATGTTTGTTTGGACTGTGTGCCCTTATTTTGAATTTTTTTTGTTGAACGATAGGAGTAGAACGACGATTCAAACCCCATGTGATAAACAGGTATATTTACTAGTTAGAAATATATTTAAATATATATTTTCAAATAATTTCAGTTCCTTTCGAAAATGATAGCATTTATATTAAATACTTCATCATTCGAGCTCACAAAAATGTATAGAGAAATCCGCGAGTTCATTTAAAGTGGGTACTTTGTAAAAATTAGGCTAAATGGGTAAACAGAACTCAATTACGAGATAAACAAGCGTTGTTGTGCTAATTAAATAACTCGCCTTCGTCTCGTAGAGTGAGAATGTAATTCACAGTTAACTGTTGCATTTTCGGAATTATAAACAACTAATTAGGTTTTCTAAAGAAAGAATGTTTTTCAGCTCAAAATTTAGATTTCTAATTCATACATTTTTTACACGTTTTGAGGTCCTCTAATAAGATGACTTTTTAAATATTGTCGGTATGGATCGATTTGTGCACAAAATATTTCAAATGTGTTTTATATTATATTACAATAACGCAATTAAGTGTATAACTTACGGGTATCCATGAGATTCAAATATTAAAAACAAAATTTTAAAAATTTTGCATTTACTCAAAAATGAGTATAAGACTTTCCTTTTGCTCAAATAGAACTTTAAAAAAAACATTGAAACATTTTCAGCTGAGATTCATTTTTCAAAACGCTGGCTTCACAAAAACTTTTCCGTTAGAAAGAATACAAAAACAATATGCGAAAAACTGCAGCTTCATTTTAATTACAGGCATCACATTTTTTTCTATATATAAATATATTTTCAGCTAATTTAATTTCTGTTTACATTTGTTATTAGGGGTGACCGGGTCAAGTTGTCCCAAGGTCAGGTTGTCGCACGTCTCAGTTTTCAGTCGCTTTTGCCACGTAACGGCCTGGACTCGAACTACTCAATGTTTACGTCATTTGAAGTGCCTTGCAACAATTCGCTGGATATTACGAGTGTTTTTGAAACTTACAGGGTGCGCTCCATAAGTAATGCGACTAAATTCATAAAAAAATCATTTATTCGACATATTCGTACAATTAGTTAAAAATCCTCAAAATAGCACTTTCCTGCGTCGATACATTTATGGAGGCGGTCTTTCCAGGCCTGGAAGGCATCCTGGAAAGCCTTTTCCTGGAGGTCCTTTAGAGCCGATGTAACATGAGCCTGGATGTTTTCAATCGTGTCCCAATATTTCCCTATCAGGGCTCCTTTTCAGCGAGAAAACAAAAAAAAAAGTCTGGGGGAGCCGGGTCAGGACTGTAGGGACGCTGGGAAACCAGTGGGGTATGAGTCCTGGCTAGAAAGGAGGGTCGCGCGCTGCCGAAGTGACATCAAGGACGCATGGAAATTTTATCACGATAACGCGCCAAGCCACAGCTCCTTCGTTGTCAACGATTTCCTGGCCAGGAGGCATACCCCACTGGTTCCTCAGCCTCCTACAAGCCTGACCTGCCCCCCCCCCCAGACTTTGTTTTTGTTTCCCCGCTTAAAAGGAGCCATGAAAGGGAAACATTGGGACACGATTGAAAACATCCAGGCTCATGTTATATCGGCTCTAAAGGACTTCCAGGAGAAGGTTTTCCAGGATGCCTTCCAGGCCTGGAAACACAGCCTTCATAAGTGTATCGACGCAAGAGGATGCTATTTTGAAGATTTTTAACTAATTGTACGAATATGTCCAATGTATGATTTTTTATGAATTTGGTCGCATTACTTATGGAACGCACCCTGTAAGTTTCAAAAACACCCGTAAAATCCTACATAGGCTGCCTTCATAAATCACTTTCAATAAATATCGACAATTACAACCAAGACTTATCGGGAATCGAACCCAACCTGCAGGCACCGCTGTCCTGTGCTTTATTCGTTAAGCTACCAGGACGACATGAAGAAGTTATAAACAGAATTAATATTAAAAAAGGTATTTCAAAAGAATGGGAAGTAAGGTAATTGAATTGTAATAACTCAGTTTCCATTTAAGCAATCGGTATCAAATGTGGAAAACCATCTTCTGAACAAATATATTAAGTTTGTCAGGTCCCTTTGTTAAGACGGCTTTTTGCGAAAGTATGATGACTAAATTTTATTTACGATGCAATTGTACTCAAAGAAAACGTGTACGTTCATGTACTCATTTTTAAGCTCATTTTCATGTACTCATTTTACAGTGCTGTTAAGTTAATAATTATTACACTTTAATTTAATGAACGTTAAAATTTTGATTCTAAAATGTTTGTTAACATGTGATTCTGAAATGCTTTATTTTTATTTTATAGCTTTATTTCGAATAATCAAATATATAAAAATAGTCAAACATATATATATAAAAAAAAATAACGTTCCGTCTAATTTCGAACAAATATACTTTTGTGCATTTGTGTGTGAAAATATTATTTTGGGCACACACTTTTAAGGGGGACAATGAAATATATATCGAGCCTATCGATTGAAACACCTTTTTTGAAAATTGATACATTTCTGAAATTTACATTTAAAGATTTCAGTCGGTAAAATGATCCCATTCGATCCCCACCACATACCTTCATTGGATTGCATGTGTTATACTTTACTTAATACAAAATCTCAACAAAATTACGGATATTAAATAAACTATCCCGAAATTATTATCTTTATCGTGTTGAAACTGTTATTAATCTAATTCTTCGTTCTGAACTGTAGTAATAATTAAAGTTACTTTTGAACCACATTACATTAGGAACAGTACATTTGCTCAAAGTATTTCGGTAATGAAATCTTATGAGAACATTACTTAAGACACGACAACAATCCTCATGGAATCTGCATATAAAACTAGAATCACATCAAGTTATAAATATAAAATAATGTGCATTTATTTTCAATTTTAAACCTAGTCCGCTGAATGACTCTCGTTTAAGAAGAAATTCTGATTAAGCACTCGAAATAATTGAAAAAGCGATTTCTGTAAGCACTTATGGTCAATTAACTATTCCGAGTTATGCGCGATTCAAAAGACAATGGGGGTGTTCTATATGATACCTTATTTCAAGTGTGTTTTTTTTTGTGTCACTGATGATAATATTTTTAAACTGGCTCTAAAATTTTTAGTTTCTGCATTTTTAAAGAAAGATTAAGATAATATAAGATTTCATTATTTAAAATATAAGATTTCATTGTTTAAAATATAAGATTTTATTATTTAAAATATAAGATTTTATTATTTAAAATATAAGATTTTATTATTTAAAATATAAGATTTTATTATTTAAAATATAAGATTTTATTATTTAAAATATAAGATTTTATTATTTAAAATATAAGATTTTATTATTTAAAATATAAGATTTTATTATTTAAAATATAAGATTTTATTATTTAAAATATAAGATTTTATTATTTAATATATAAGATTTATTCTTTTAATTAGTTATTGCAACGCTTATCTTTAAGTTATCCTCCGACACTTCCCTTTATTTTTTCTGTATATTTCACCGTGTAAAGCGACCGGCGTGGTTGTGTGTGTTGGTTTGAGAATACTACTTGAAAGCAGTGGCGGCTCGTCCACTACAGCAAGTATAGCCGAGCTGCACCTAAATTCAGTATTTTAAAACTAAAATCAGATATTTTACTAATTTTTTTAAATGAAGATTAGAATCGAAAATGAAATTTCTACGGTAGTTAACAAAATTTCCGATAAATTGCAAGCCTGTTACCGTAATGTACAATTCAGGAGGAGAAAAAACTCCATTCAATCAAAACTGCAGCCAAAAAGCGAAATTCGAAATCGGTTGCATCGTTGCCATGACAACATCTACGTAGTATGGAGATTCCTCCCCATGCTAGTGCACTGCATTTGTGAGAAGGTACAGCCGAAATGGATTTTCTCGTTTTAGCTGCACTTGAGATTCGATATGCTGATTGGCTCGTCCGTGAAATCACATGATATGCGATGGGTGGGTGAAACGATAACTTACGAGAATATCTCCAATCGGAAATGGTTTTCGTGGTACATTTACTGCGTGCTGTTGTTTCAGAACATGGTCATGCTGTTGTTTTGTTATTTAAGGTAATATTAAAATTGACTGATTCGCATGTTTAAAAGAAAGGAGGATTGCTTTAATTTAAAAAAAAATATGTAAGTGTTTTCTATTTTTTTTGCATGTTATCATTTCGTAAACATTGAAAGGAAACTTTGATTTGAGTAGTAAATAATAAAGAATTTCCGTTCATGTATGGGTTGTGGAAAATAAGGGGGGGCTGCACTAACATTTTCGACCACGGGCCGCCACTGCTTGAAAGTAACGTAACGTGCGCTTATTTGGTGAAAACTGCAGGGACCTCACATCGGAAAACAGTTCTATTTTATAAAAAAAATGCACTAAAATAACGATAAAATGATAATATGTGGGTCAAGATTATTTCCTAATTTGGCCTGAAGTAAGGACGATTTGTAACCAGTTTTTTTAAAAAAAACATGTAACGTTGACTAGGCATATATTTTTAAGAAACTTTTGTCATTTTTGAAGAAACAGGCGTTCCGATTCAATATTTTTTCAATTCATTTTGTCGTTTTTTTCACGAAATGTATTTCGTCAAAAATGAGGACGATTTCAAATAAAAATCGACTGCACGATCCGAACCAGAGATCTTTTGGTCCGAAGTCAAGCGTGCTATCGACCGTGCCAAAAAAAAAGCTCGTTTGAATTGTGGCAACATAGATAGATATAAGAATCAAAACCATCGAACAGGAGTCTTAGTAAATTCCTTTTTGTTAAACATGTGCAGATTCTTCTTTCGGCAACAATCAAGTGATTCAATAACCAGTGCCGCCCTTAGGGGTGTGCAGCACGTGTCGTCGCACAGGGCTCTTTGGAGGGGTTCAGTGCTCAGCAAAAAAAAAATACGATTCAAGTACTTAAAAAAAATTCAAATTTTTCAAAACTCCATAAGATTTTTTTTTAATTTGTGTTTACTCATATTTTTAGAACGTTTACTGATCTTTGTCCGATTCAAACTTCCAGATTTCACTTTGAGTACTGACATTTACATTAAAAACGCTGTGAAACAATAACTTTTCCGTGTGAAAGAATGCAAAAAAATATTAATTCATATCCTTGTATCAAAAATTACGATTACGCTACAAACCGTTTCAGTAATTGTTTTGATATATTAGAAGCAGATGGCTTAACTTTTTTTTCTCGCGAATGATGAAGGTCGATTCTTTGATTCGATTCCAAAGTTCGTATATTACTCTTCGGAAAAGAAAACGCTGACTACAGCACTATTCCTTGAGAAAATAGGTGCAAGAATAAAAAATATTGAACTGAAGCTCAAACCAATAACAACTTACAAAATAAATTACAATTTTATATGCAACTCCACAAGAAACTAATTACTTTCATACATTTGTTTACTAATATAAGCGCACATGGTTTTATAAAAAAAAACATTAAATTTTAGGATGCTTGCAATTAAAATTAGCTGCAAATATTTAAATTGTAAAAATAAAACTTAATGAAAATAATTTACGGAAAAGGTGTACTGGTTCGTTAATAAATATTATACGGCATTTCTAAATTAAAGTTTAATTTGTTAAAATAAATTAATTTTGTTAAAATTAAAAAGAAGTTTGAGTATTTGATTGTAATTAAAATAGTAAAAAGTAAGAATGGAGGATCTATGAGTAATTTCCATAGTAACGGGACTTGTAAAATTGTTAACATATAAATTTTAAAATTTTATATTATTTAGGTATATCCAGAACTATGAAAAGGAATTGAATAAATTTTGCTCGGTTGAAAAGTTTCTCTCCAAAAAGGAAGACATTATCAGCGACATGGTGCTAACAAATGAGAGGCAATTTTTTCTGATCAATTAGGTTTTTCGAACATCGCGTTTACAGGCAGAGTAGAGCGATTTTACATATAGCACTGACAAATGTGATAAAATTAAAGTGATAAAATAGAGTGTGTAGTTTATTAGAGTAAAGATAGGATATGTGATAGTAAAAGAGTTTCTTCGAAGTCGAACAAGCATAGGGTCTACATTTATAACGCAACTAATTTTAAGTGATTCCAAATTCAAAGCCATGTAGCCTACGCAAAAAATATAACCTCCCGTGATTCAAAGCTTCAAAAACGTACATTTGTATACTGTATTCTTTCATGGATTCAAAATCAACACCTTTGCTATATCGATGTTTATTGAAAACACTAGATTTTTAGTTCTGAACAATCGTGTTGCTCTTGAATAGAAATCGAGTGAAAATATTATTTCAATAATAGGTAATATACTTTCAATAATAAGTACGCCAAGATCAACACTGATAAAAAATACAATGGCATGTATTATGAATTTGAAGACCTGTTTTAAAAATTAATAACGTTCCAAAAATTACAATTACGATTTCAGTCGGCAAAATTATGCCATTCATCTTTCTCATCATATACTTTAGGGGTGGACCTGTCTTTTAGTATCATTTGTTTGAAGCAAAAGTGCGTGAAATGGTGGAAAGAGATGTGGAGAGGGAAGCAATATATAATAATTTTTTTGTCCGGATTTAATTTAATATACTTTTGAAGTCAATTAGATAACGTTCGCACTTTTTCTTTTGTGGGAGTGGGAGGGGGTGCTGATGTGCCTTTCGAAACTTATATTTTTTTTTAATCAGGGTGTAAAAAGATCATGAATTTTTTTTTTTGAAAAAAAAAATCGAATTTATTCGATTTAAATCTGATTTTTTTTATTTAAGTCAGGTAAAAAAAATTGCAGTATTTAAAAAAATTTCAATAAGTTTTTTTTCGTAAAACGTCTTATAAATACCCAGTGGGTAGGATGCATGAAAATGGATATTTACGCACCCTTACCTTATGTAAAAACCCATCCCACATGACATCTTTCGTACATGTTGCGTTTCATTTCTCATGCAGTCAATGGAAAACTTAGGGGTTTACTTTCCTCTCTGCTACTTTCATACCTACCAAGATGTAAAAAAATCATGATTTTTTAAAAATAAAATAGATCACAATGAGGTATTTATGTAATGTATATCCGTTTTGTAGCATATTATATTTTACCGACCACTCTGAAGCCTATTTACACTTCTATTTATTCAAGAATTTAAACTGAATTAACAAATGAAATTATTAAACAAACTCGTATTGCATACCTATTTATAAACAAGCTTATCACATTAGCTTTATTATAAGAATTCAACATGTTTTACTAATAGTTCTTCTTTTTTTTTTAACTTACCTCACATTTATCATTTAAATGACATTCCGAAGACTTATTTTATTAATTTTAAAAAAGGTCGTTCTTAAGAAAATTAAATACTCGTGCTCAGCAGATTGTAACATAGGATAAGAAGGAATTGCAACTGGGAATGTCCGCCCTATAGCTATGGGTAGAAAACTTGAAGGAACGTGTAGAGTAAGGAAAATGGGCTTTGGCAGATGGGCCAGGGCCAAGCCAGGGCTCTCATTGATGCAAGGGAAGCCAGCCTTTAAATGGGGGGCCCCATTGCTCTCATAGATGGGCCCTGGAGAACATCAAATCGAACTTCTACTTGCACTCATATCCTGGCCCCTGAATGGCATGGAAATGGAACGTTATAAATAATATGACGAAATATATTAATCAGTAATAAATATTCCTAATATTGTGTTCGTTTTGATATTTTTTCCAATATTCGAACAAATTTAATACAAATTGCACGTTTTTTTTACTAAAATTTGTCATATAATTTTTAAGGTAAATATAGTAGCAAACTATGTAAATGTGTTAAATATTTACATAAAATGTGTGATTTGGGAGCCCCTCAAAAATGTAAAGTGTAAGCCTGGGCTTCACGAGCCTATTCTGTAATCAGACCCAGTGAAGGGCTTTGAATAGATAAGAAGGGGCAAGTGAAAAATAAACCTTAGAGAAAAGATCAGAATAAGGTAGAAAAGTTGAAGTGACCATGAAAAAGACACCATCAGTGAGATTTTTATTTCCGACGGGATTAAATTCTTAATCAATTTTTAAAAGAATCAATGATTTAAAAGAAATTAATTGATTTAAATCAGTCATTTAAATCATTGACATCCTGATTTCAACACTCCTAACTAAAGGGTGCTCTCGGTCAGGTTCGCACAGCTAAGGGAGGCGGCTCTGTCAACAACGAAACGATTGCCAAAATAAACATAGTAGCCTTAACGGTCGCAGAATGCTAAGAAATGAGTATTCTGAGAGTGCATAAAAGTGTGCGATTTACAACACTGATGTTTTAAATTAGAGTTAGCAACCCTCCACTCTCCGTTTCTCTTCATTGGATCTAAAAAGGATAATTCCATTTCACGTGGAAGGCCAATCCCGACATCAGTGGAGACCCGTTAAAATAAGTCGGTCGTGGCATCTCCCGAACCCCCAGGAAAACGCAAATCGACTCCTCCAAAGGATTCCCCGAAGAGCAATTGCCCTTAAAACTGCTTCCTCCCCTCCCGAGTCACAATGAGGGGAAAAAAGGCCTTTCTGTGGGAACGTTAGAAAAAAAATCCCCACTGTCTTTTCGGGCAGGAAATGTTACTTTAAATATTTCCTGACCTCCGCGTTCTCTCTCTCTCTCTCAGAAAGAACTTTTCTTTGTGACGTTTTTCTTAAAAGAGTGCTTTCGCTAATGGCCTCTCTCTCGTTTCGAGAAATCGGGCGCTCGTGATGGGCATGGCCGATTCGATTCCGATTAAACGTTTATTATTTCGGATTAGACGACTTTTTTCGCCATTTTCTAAATTAGGCTGAAAAGAAAATAATTTCCATTTGAAATAAGTTACTCTCAAAAAAATTAAAATTTCTCGTATACTTTATTAAATAGGGAAAAAAACTCAATAAAAAACAATCTATTATCCCGATGTTGATAACAAAGTAACAGTCTGTACTTCAACTGTGTGCTAACACTTTTTTTAAGACAAGTGTTGTGTGGGCTTGTGTTAAAAGAAGAGTGTTAGACGACAGGCACACAGCAAAGAAGACTGTGGTGGACCTGTCTTCTAAAAATGTTGCAACGGTTAAACTCAAATGTGATATTTGGATGTTTTTTCGTACATGATCTTTAATGCTGTATGGCTCTTCACTGGTAACGCGCGCTGGCAACTATCAGGCATGCAAATTAAACTATTTAGTTGCACGTAACTGGAAACCTCAAATGGTGTCCGCTCACTGAGAAAATTTTAACTGCACAAAGCATCCTTTGGTTCGCTATCGCGCTAACAGCTTTGGAAAACAATCGATAATTTGGCGATTTTGTATAGTTTGTGGAAATTCGAGTTGTTTGACAATTTTTCACCTTGACTTTGATGATTGAGAA
Source organism: Troglohyphantes excavatus (assembly GCA_963932185.1). NCBI lineage: Eukaryota > Metazoa > Arthropoda > Arachnida > Araneae > Linyphiidae > Troglohyphantes > Troglohyphantes excavatus. The sequence continues at coordinate 1,942,764 of OZ010674.1, forward strand.
ATTCAATACATGGCAGCCCTGAGTTGGATGCAATTAAATGATTACCAGCAGTGTGATATTTTAGGTGCTCAGTTAATTAAAAGGCGCTTTGAAAGTGTTGGGTAATGGGTGCCTACATTTCTGCCTCCTGGATTATTGTACTGCAAGTACACGCCCCTAAAAACACATTTAGCATCGCAATTTCAAGAGAAGAGTTAGGATCGTCCGAGAAGAATGGTAGAGTCCTCTTTTTGGATGTTCGATTTTGAATCCAAATTTCCTGCTACGTTCCGTCACATCAATTACTGGATATATTTGAAATGAAAAGTTATACGTAAAGATGTTCCGAATCTTTTAAGAGGAGGATTTCTCTGGTTAGAACAGACAGTGGTTCCCGACCCGTGGTCCTTGAGAGAGTCTGAAGTGGTCCTCGGTCCACCACCGTGAGAAGTGATCGGTGGAGCTGTTATTTAATCATTCCATTATTTTTTTAAGGTATATTTTGAGAGGCACTTTTTGATGTTTAATCTTTTTATTCCTAATAGAGAATTAACATTTATTTGTTTACCACATAAAATACTCGGCAATGATGCACTTGTATTTTATTGGATAAAGTATTTTTTTGACAACTTTATCAGTCTAAATGATATATTTTCTGATTTTTTTTAGTTTAATTTGTGTTTTTGAAGAGAACAAACAACAGTAAGTTGAATTCTTCCTTACGAGATATGAAAAGTTGTTATTTTTATTTCTTCCTTACGCACACTTTGTTGGTATACTTTTAAATAACAATAAACGCATTTGAACTCTTTAGCATTTCACCGGTATCCCCCACTTTCACATTTCTCCATTGAACAACAAATGAAACAACACATTTTATGCAGGCACACTCCTCACTGTACTAAACATGCGTTTGGTTCGTAAATACTTTGTACCCGCGCCTACTCGGCATGCTCCTTCTTTGGGTCGAAATTTGACTCACACCCTCCAACGCGGTACAAGGATGAGAGGAAAGAGTGCGAATTTGGCAACCTGGTCGACGCGGCTCACCTTCCTCTACACTGGTAAGTCATTTATCTCCATAGTTTGAATTCCCTTTGAGTTATGGGGGGCGGAAACGTATACTGAAGCCACGAGCGACATTTCCTCCCACTCGGTACAAAGGTCAGATGTGGAAATGGGTTAACAATCGGTCAGTTCGACACATCTTACTTTCCTCTACACGATGATTGGTCATTTTTTTCCATGGGATTTCCATTTCCACACGTGCATTTATGGAGATTTTACAAATATCGTTTTTTCAGGTTTACTCACGTTAAAAAGAAAATCCGAGCTTCATCACCCATCCAAAAGTTGCTGATTTCCCTAAAACAAAGGAAAAGAGGATAAAAATGGAACTTTTGGCGAACCTCCGAATTTTACAAAATGGGCCGTTTTAATAACGAATCGGAAGGGGGGGGGGGGAGAGAAGGGGGGGGGGGAGCTCCCGTTTCTTGTAAAAGGCGATTGAGGGGGAGGGGGAGTGAGTATCCGTTCGATTTTAATTAGTTTCCTTCCCCTAAGGAGAAGGGAGATGGGAGGGGGGGGGGGACCTTGATCAGATAATTTGACCTTCTGATTCCCCTGGCTACTTCATTTAAATATCTATTAACTTAATCACTTTCGAGGGAATATGGGGGGGGGGGGGGATGTCTCCTCTTTCTGATGGAGTCGTCGAGGAGGAGCGGGTGGTTGAGGGTTATTTTTAGATGGAAGTCTTATTAGTAAAAGTAAAAAATTAGGGGACACTCCACCAAAATCTATTTTCATGGACAACTCTTCCTTGAATGCTCTAGGTATTCCACTTCCAACACCGGTATTGGCTGTATGTAAACAAATGGGTGGAGCTACTTGCTATAGATAAAACAAATGAGATGCGTGGAACGAAAAACTTACCTGACGTTAAATTTCAGGTGGTTTATAACTTATACGAAACTATTACCAGATAAATAATAACAGAAGACAATAACCCCGAAAAAGAATTTGAATAAATTACTTTCTTTAAAAATATGAGGATTCTTCGTTTACTCAAAAGTCACGTGATATAATGTCAAAACGATTGTCAAATATGACGGGAGCACTTGACGATCGCAAATCTCTCAAAAATCAAGGAGGGGTGGAAGGGGGGGGCCGGTGGGGAGGGGGGTGGGGGGAGGGAAGCCAAGGAGTACGAGTGACTTAGAAAAAATAGGAGAGTTAAGTGCGGTTATGGATGGTTAATACACGTGAAATGTTGGTAGCAAAGGGAACGAAGTAAATGTCTGCCATGTACTGATATCCATCAGCTACAAGAATCAACTATACTTCAATAATCAGCTGTTTTATTTTGAAACTTTAAGCTGTGTTTTCACCTAATGATGAAATTGTCACTTGGGTTCTTACTCCCTCAAATGAGATCTCGTTATTTCTGAGTGTTTGGAGAGTCCACAACACACATTGATAGCAGCCGTGAAATTGATATAAAATAGTTAGAAAATAAAGGATGCTTTTTACGTTTAGCCTCTAACATTTGAATCCATTTTTTTTACAAAATTTTAATTTTATTTTTTCTGATATGTTGTCACTAGTGCTCGTCGACGCTTTCTTCACCAAATAAGCATATAAGATGTTACTTCCTTATAATATTATCAAGACAACTTTTAGAGCCACGCCGGTTCTTTTACATAGTGAAATACATAGAAAAAGTGATCGAAAGTGGTGAATGATAGCTCAATACAGGTCACTACACTTCACTGTTTAACTAACCATGCTCATATTGAGTATCACCATATTGGATAGGGTAAAGTGGGTAGTGGGGTAAAATGGGTATATTGGAATAAAAATTTCACATTGTGACACTTATGCTTTGATATCGTTGTTTTATTAACACAATACTTTGTTTCACGCAGTGGTTTCCAACTCGTGGTCCGCAAACGATTCCGAAGTGGTTCGTGGATTTTTTGAACAGTCAAAGTGTTTTTGTTTTTTGCTTTAAATGGTGCACCCAACACACGCATTAAGACAGAATAGAAACTGTTTTCTTTAACAAAAGAAATGCATGTACGAGGTAAGAAGTTTAAAATATGTCGTGGGTGTTAAAGATTCCATGGAATTTTCACAATCGAAATTTAATTTTCTAATAAATAACATTTCTATTCGCTGTTCATTTATTCTCTCATCCCAGAAGGGATCGTTTTTATGTAGTTTTAAATGTAAAAAAAATATTTTTAAAGCACTTCAAAATATTGTTAGCCATTCGCTTCGTTTTGCAGGTTATTTCCACACACATGGCAGAAAAGCATTGAACACAGAAATATGAATTGCATTTTTTCATTTATAAGCTTTTTGCATACACTTCGATGTTGCGTAAACGCGTCCTTCTTTTATTAGGTTTTCGTTGCACACAACTAATCTTTTTCCAGTAGACCCCCACACTTCGATGACCGTTCCCAACTCCCAGCGCACATGGAAGTAATCAAATGTTCTAGTAACGATTTGTAATAATTTTTTTTTGCATAGTTTTAAACATGATAAACAATATTGACGTGATTTTAAAGCTAAAACGTAGTGTGGCCTCACAGCCACTTTACCAATTTTTGATGCATAAGGTTATATTTCATTTAAGAGGACACAGAACATTATGAAATTCTCGATTTTCCAAAATTATAGTTTGGAATTTCTAGATACGCTTGAAAAATTCTAGAACTGTGTCTATGATTTTGTTAACGAGTTATATGAGATTTTATGCTGGATGGCAGGAGAGAAAACGTAAGATATACGAGATCTTTAAATCGGTTTTCGAATTGTTTGGTTGTTCTCAATATTAAGTTTTTCGAAGCGATAAGGCTTTTTTTTTATTATTAATGGAAAAATATATAATTTTTTAAGCATATTGTAAAATATGTGTATATTATAAATTAGTATGCGAATTATCGCTGTGAGTAGTAATTAAAAAAAAAATACCGAAGTACAAAAATTTAAAGGAAACTTTTTGTGTTCTTTAGAATATGTAGTTATATATAAAATTAATACAAGTAGTATACACAATTTTAGTACCAATTTTTATGTATTGTAGTTCAAAGGATCTGAGAAAAAACTTTGGTGAAAAAATATAAATATCAAAAAAAAATCTTTAACGTTTTGAATTGAGTTTTAAAAAAAAATTAAAAAATTATATCTTGAAAAAACACAATTATGGAATTTTTGTGTCAAATATGACACTTTTATATTAATTTAAATAATAAGCCGTAAACTGGGGGTTACTTGGACCCATGGCGGGGTGTTCAGTGCTAAATAAGTGTTCTCAAATATGACGAAAGTTTCTTTATTTATACTCCAATTAAATTTTTTCGTCAAAAATGAGAAGTGTTTTCGTCAAAAATAACAAAATATTTTGTTGTTTGGGAAAAATTAACAAAATATTTTGTCATATTTGAAGAAATATTTCATTGGAGCAGAATTGACGAAACTATTTTGGACCTATTGAAAAACTATTTATAAAGGAACTATTTATTTGGAAACTGTTTATAAAAAAAGTGTTTTAAATCACTCTTGGGCAATAGAGTATGAAAATGAAACTTGCATTAATCTGAGAAATACAAATGAAAATACTAACGCCCATCACCTACAGAGGCTGAAAGAAGCTCAGAGCAGAGTTGCCATCTCCCAGATGAGCACGACGCTTACATTAGTCATTTGTTTTGACGAAGTTCTCCTTTTAAGCAAACACAAAAGAATAAATTACACCACGTTGAATAATTTCCAATGGAGTGCTTTTGGTCTTAAACCCTTATCGATTCCTTACTATTTTGTTCTCAGGTATCAAACAACGATCGTTTTTTTTATATATATAAAAATACCTTTTTAACAAATTTATCTTTTTTGTAAACTTTTTGTTTCAGTTTGCAACAAAAGATAAAAAAAAAATCCTGCCGAAAAAACTAAGCGGTCAACCGATCACCTTGCACGGAAGTTAAGAGCGCCCTCTGATGGCCTCGAGATGCAGTTGGCAAATGCAATTGTTTCCAGTGTTCCACCCTATTTCACCCGAGGGTTTTCCGAGGGGGAACTTTCTCTTTTTGGGTTCTTTATCCACCAAGAAGAAGAAAGAAGAATCTAATTTATCCGAGGGGTAAGGGGGAGAAGAACTTGATGGAGTAGTAAATTAGCTGTGTGGCAACAGTCTCCGCGGACCCCTCTGATGTCACTGCGAGTGTTGTTCAAGGTGAAGGGGAGATGTGTTTATTACTTACACACGCTAACTGCAACCGGAACTGGCAACCTGACAGCTTAGGAGAAATTTGCGTATTCTTTTTTTTTAAAAATGGCGGGAAAAGTTTAAGGGGAGGGAGTAAGAAAGAGGCGCGTAATTACTTTATTTGTCTCGGTTGCCCGAGCATTAATCCTTTTTGCACTTGTTTTTGCACCCTCTCTCGTGCGAGAAGGACATTAATCATCGCCTCAGAAATATTCTGGCGAGGGGGTCTTCTTGCCCCCTGAAGAAAGCGCGGAATTGTGGCTGTTTACAGAAATTTAAATAAAACTGAATCGGAAATTGTCTTTTTTTTTAATGTGGTAAGGTGGCTGTTCAACATAAATCGATCAGCTGACCTCGAAATGGGTGAATTGCGCCACAAGAATAAATTGCGTACCGCGGTATGTTGGTTTCTAGGGGAGTTGCGCCACGTAGCATCTTCGTTGCTAGGTGGACGCGCATTGACATATATCTTTATTTATCATACCCTTAAATCTTTTTTTGTAAAGAGAATTCCAGAATGCATTAGGGTTAATACTTTTTAATTATGCATTCTAGTGCGAGGTGCCAAAACCGACTGCTCGGAGTAGCCCAAATGCCTGCTTGAAGGGAGTAACAGCTGTTTTTTAAAAGCCATGTGCCCTTTTTCGGTTTCAATATCGAATGACAATTTCAATATTCAATTCATCTGACAATTGTTCAAAAATACGAGGCAGTGTTCCCGAATCTTTTCTTCGAGAATTCCTTTGCCAGTCGAAGACAAGCGTTGAGCGAGCCTCCTAGCAACGAAGATGCAACTGACCTAGAAACGAGAGAAAATATGTTTTTGTGGCGCAATTCACCCTCAGCCGCTGACCTTTGACATAGTTGATTGGTTACGCGGTTTTTACTTTTCTATTAAAAATGAATCGATAGATTGGCATATTTTTATTGCTAGTAATTTCAACTTCGAGTTGGTGAATAAAATAACCTTCAATCCTTTGAGGTTATTCCTGTAAGTTTTTACTTGAAAGTGACTTGAAATATCTTGAGTATTGGGCTACGGGGGGTATCAGGATAGAAACCTCTAAAATACAGACCCTGTGTTACGCTTTTAAGGGAATCCACTCCGATTCGAGCGAAATCACAATTATTTTTTCCTAAATGCATCGACTCGTATACAGATTTCAATTTTTGAGAGCTATTTTCAATGGGACAAAGAAAATGTGGTTTGAAATAATGAAATAGTTTGATAGAAAATCTGGAGGCAAATTCAGGGATATAATAATCCAATTTTTAGAAATTTGGAACAAAACACGGTTTGATTGTTTCCTTCTCAAATTTGGTCTTGTTCGATAGGAACTGTGTCTCCGGTAGTGTGTAAAATTTCGAAATAAAGTAAAAGCTTACAGGAAGTATATGAAAGCCAATAGTGACGAAATAGTTTGCTTGCGTATTTTCTTTCTCTTGGCGAGATTTCCTTTGGGGACCAAACCGTAATTCTATAATCTGCTGAAATTACGTTTCATGTCGTCTGGCCGTGCTCCGACACAGCCACACCCGATGTTTTCATTGCCTTAGAGATGCAAAGTGAAGTTATCTTTACCGACGAAACTTACTTTTCAGAGCTTTCTCTCATAATTCGATATTTTCTTTCAAAATGAGAAAGACACACACATTGAAACCGCATCACTCCAACTTTTGCCATACCCTTTTCTTGTTGTACCACCTCGGCATGCTCGGTAACCAATCGATAGGCTGCTTCCATCCGAGAAGTGAAGACACTCTTTGTGCATTTTCCCTCTCCAACCTTGCAATTTTTGTTTTATTTGCATCCCCCACCACCTACTCAAGAGTGGAGAAGTGCATTGTAAATCCCTCGAACAATAATAAGAGTTTGATCGACGGTTGCGGCCGCTATTTTTTCATTTTTTCTCTCTTTTGCATTGTAGAAAGCTGCGGATCAACCGATTTTTTCACCTTGTTCCGACAAAAGTTTCCGCATTTCCTTTTGGATTGCCGTCTCTCTCTCTCTCTTCCTGAATAAGAGATTTGTTAAAATTTCGAATTGATGGATTTCGGCAGTTAGATAGAATATAAAAAATTCTGGTAAGTACAGACCGCATAGTACCTCAAGGTTCGGTTCGTGAATACTTTTGGGCCCCACGTGTCACAACGGTCAAAGAAAGAGAGAATAAGTAGACAACCTGATTGACGCGGCCGACCTTCCTCTGCAACCTATATGAATAATGACCTACAAGCTGGTAGGTCATTTATTTATTTAGACTAATTCCACGTTGAAATATGTGGTCGAAAGCGATACTGCAGCCAAGGGCGACATTCCGCTACCCCCCCCCCCCCCCACACGTGGTAACAAAGACTAGGCAGCGGAATACGTTAATATTTGGCTTGGTCGATGCTTCCCACCCTTCTCTACACTATGCTATGTCATTTATTTCCATAGGCTGATTCCATGTGGAGTATTTTACAAATGTCATCTTTCACTATTCGACTTCGTGCAACTCTGTACCCATACCAAAAGGTAAGACGTATTCATGTCAGAAATTGCTCTTAGTTATTTAACGTCTAGGGTTGGTGGAATGTCGCAGTAGAGATAGGCAAAGAGCTGCCCTAGTAGCACACGTTATCGAATCGATATCGGAAAAATCACCAAAATGATATCGGATCAATATCATGTCATGATACCTAAACGATATCGAAATGGCATACACCACGCTGTATCGTGACGATGTCGTTTTTCGATTATAAAACGATACGAGAAACGATATCCCGCCGATGTTGAAAGTACGTTTTTTCCGACGTAGTGTCGATATCGTATCGATGTTTTTTACGACATCGTGTGGATATCGGAAATGATATCGTTCCTATATCAGAAAATTAAATTTTCTTTAAAAGCAGATCTAAATCCTGGCCGTGAAAATAGTCTTGCATATAGTCGTTGCAATCAATAATTCAGACATGGAGGATTTTTGCTCGCTTTTTCATTAATACAAGTTCCAAATATTTAGTACTTGTATTCTGAAAGTTGAGCAAAATTCAGATCCATGGTGGACATTGGGAAATTGCATATTTACAACAATTACATGCAAGAGTGACACTTTCACGGCCATTATAAGTGGAATAATTGTTTTAATTCCAAAGCACTAATTTTAAAACACATGAATATTTATTGTTTGGAAAACAAGGCAAAGATTTCCTTTGCTGATCATAAAAATGCCCTGCACTTTATCTTATTTTTATTGTGTAGTAGTCAATATGAGATGCATTAGCTTGTAGTAATTTTGAAATTTTTTAAAACACCAAATGATTTAATTTAAACAAATGAAAAATTTCAAACATATATATATATTTGAACCGTTAATATAGATTTTAAAATGATAAGAATTCTTACTATAATAAAGCTGAAATTGAATATATTGAAGTCAAAAGTTATCCTATTTGAAATACTAATTTTGGCTTTAAAAATAATGAGCACTTAATGCATTGTAAATACACAAGAGCGAGCCTTCTCTCTTCTAGTACAACTTCTTAACATTTAGTTGTTGCCAGTGTAGTTGATGGCTGTTACTATTGAATAATAATAATATAACTGTTCATTGCTATAAAACTAATTTGAACTCACATCATCTTTCCATACAATTTAAGAATAATTTTTTTTCAAAACTAATTTCTTCACTCTGTATTTTACTGTTTAAGATAATTATTTCAATGTTTATTACAAGCAAGAATCAATGGTAAAATATAACAATTTTATTGATTTTTACTGAAGATACAAATTCCTAATTTCAGAGCTTGGCTTCTGTTGAATGTTCCAGTTCCAATCAGCATACAAATACCCTTTCCAATTTTTTTATCAATATCAACATCAAATTGCATCATTACAGCAGCTAAAATCAAATAAATTTCAAAATTAAACAAAACAATATCTAAGATAAAAAATTGTACATGTACATAAGCAAAACTTCTTATCAATTCAAGTACTTATAAAACCAAAAATCCAGGGGTTTTAAAAGAAATTATTCTTAAGGAAATAAATTATTCTTATTTAAAGAAAAAGTATTATAAATTAACACTAAAAACGTTATATATAATAAACTGAATATAATTTGAAAATAAAAATGCTACTTTGTCATTAATTTAACTTTATTACCCCCTAACATAAAAAAAATCTCTTGTATATCCCACTTAAGGACTAGCCGCATATCGGCAACAATCGCATTACAACGTCAACTGCAGGTGATTATTTAATTGTATCCAACTCAGGGCTGCCAGGTCTCTGGTTTCCCAATTGCCAAATTGTTAAATATTTGTCAAAGCTGTTAACTATGTAGCAAGAGAAAGGATATTTATCCAACAGAAAATCTGCTCAGCGAAAAATACAATTTTGAATTTAGTTGCTTGTTTGATACTTGCCAGTGCACGGCTACCAGGCGTTTGTAAATAACCTAACAAAAGAAAAAAAGGATATTTCCTTTTCAAATTTTTATCGGTACAACAAAAAACAACAATATTGATGAAAGAAACATAGCAGAACATATATTAATTTATATATTTTAGAAAGAAAAAAAATCAGTTTTAAGGCTTACCTATATATTTTTTTACCAATTTGAATTTTCTTTAAAACTACAATGTATTATTTTGATTTTATTAAATATTCTATTTTGCACAGGTATGAAGTGTTTTAAAATAACTTTATACTTTCTTAAGAATAACTTTTAGAAATCGGTTCTTTAATAATAAATCACAATTTTATTATTAAAGAATTTTTAATGCACGGTTTTTGCATAACTCTAAAAATACCATTATTAGCCTAAAACTGTGCAATACAATGCCTCTAAAACCATGAAACTTTTCTGCCAATTCTGCTATATTGAATAGCCAGATCTTCGGTCAGCAATTTCTTTGAAACTGATGTTATAACGGAAGACACATATCTTCGTTTTAAAATTTAAATATTTTTTCTCAATAAAAGTAAAATCTCTATGCAGATACCGAATTTGGTAAATATACCCAGTGGCTAAGGTAAATAAAAATTTGCATTGACTCATCCGTCTTATATAAATAATTACATTTATTTACGATTCCTGTCTAAAATTCTGTTGTATTTTGTAGAATAGTATATTTTAGAGACCATCTTGTACCAATATTTAAAAATATCCAAGTTTTTACATATTTCGGACATTATGAAAAAACTTATCCGGGTATTTAAGATATATAGGGATAATGTAATACTCATATCCGACCAGTTACAGACGCATAATTATGAGTTATGAGCTTACGTTAAACTTAAATGAATTTTATATAATTTTTTAAGAGATTTTAAGTAACAGTGATTTAATGGACTTTATTTTATTACAAATGGTCTGTAACTGGTGTGTGTATTCACCTTAATATATATATATTATATACTTATATTTATTCAACAATTTAAACTGTTATTAAACATTTGTTTTTTTTAACAAACTCATATTATATATTTATAAATGAGCTTATCACATTAACTGTAGAGTACGGAAAAAAGAAAGGGCTGGAGGCGAAAAAAGCATCATCAGTGATATTTTTATTTACAAATGGAATTTTAATCAATTTCTAAATCAATGTTTTTGATTTTTTCTTTCTTTTTTAAATCAATGTTTTTGATTTTTTCTTTCTTTTTTAAATCAATGTTTTTGATTTTTTCTTTCTTTTTTAAATCAATTAGTATTTAATTTTTAGTGAAAAATCAGCAATGTTGTCTAAACAAAGATACCCTGCTTTATACATAAATGTACCACAAACTTTAATTTAACACTACATTATACATAAACTACGTTCAATCTTATAAACATTATATTATAGTATTCATTAAGTATTTGTTTATATACTTTTAAGTATCCACCATTGATAATAATGCAAATCAGAAGTATTTTGAAACCTAATTTTGGTATCAAGCAATAACCCAGACACTCATGTGATGTTTAGGACAAAATATCAATATGATCATAAAAAGTTTACAGTAATAAAATTAACCTTTCATTCAAGATTATGGTACATAACAAAAAGCTTTGGGTACAAAACATCTTAAGTTATTAATATGATGATTAATTCATACCGGTATGTTTGCTTCAAATGGAGTTTCTATAAGATGATAAGCACTCAAATAGGAAAGTCTAGAAAAGCAAAAAAGTCAGGCTTCTAGGAGAACATTCTTTTGGCGCAGGCATGTTTCTTTCATCGTGACCTCGTTACTTAGCAGCATCTACGTATAAAAAAAAATATGCATTAATTTTTTTAATATTATTTCATATAGGTAGAGTAGAAAAGAAAAACACTGGTGTCTTTCTATAAAAGATAAATAGCTATTAAAAAAAATTACCACCAGGCGCATGGTTCTGGTAATGTTTAATAACTTACAATCAGCATTCTCAATTAAAACATTCTCTGCTGGTTCTAATATGAATAATTCTAGATATTCTGATTAAAATTGCCGCTTTTAAATGCAACTTATTAGTGATAGATAAAAAAAATTAGATAATAAAATAAATTATTTGCAGTTTAAATATACAACATAATAGCTCTACACAATTGGAGATGTTTAATATATATCCCAAAGGAAAGACCTGTCTCGTAAATTTGGTCAGATGATAAGGACAATTTATTTTAAACTTTCATACCCAGACCGACGCAAGGACATTTAGGTCATATCACATTTAACATGCACAAGGCAATCAACACAAAGATGTTTTGGGCACGATGAAGATCAAACTTGTACCTTGCAATTACAAGCTCTCTGCTGTAAACTACACAAGGATCGAACTCACAACTCTCCTAGTATGAGCTAACACTCTTCCGACCAAGCCACTGCTGACAAATCCTGGACTCAATTGTAAAATTTGTTACATGTTCTTGTAGCTGTTTACAGTTAGTTTTGAACCACAAAAAGCAAAACTGTTGATCATACTTCAACTTTAATACAATAGGAATCTTGTTTGTAAACTTATAAATAGCCGAGTATACTGAACATGCTATCATACGATAATATGACGACATAGCGCTGTTTAACGGCAATTTTTCGTCGCCAAAAACAAAAACGCGCCAAATGTCCTATACTACATCTGTTCCGATAATTATTATTATTAGTATAAAAATAGTATTGCATGCAAATTTCCAAAGGTAAATTTATTTTACAAAACCAAATTTCGGGTCAGGTTTACTGTACGGTCACCCTTGGCGCGATTTTTCCGCATTTGGCGATAATTTTTTTTAAATGGCAACCCCCCTCCGTAACGACAAGGAATTGCAGCAACCCTATTGGACAACAGTCGCCAAAATGGCGACTTTTGGCGAGATTTTGAAAAAGTCGCCAAGGGTGACCGTACAGTAAACCTTTACCCAAATTTCTACTTAAAAACATTCCCCCTTCTTTACTAACAGCTATAACTTCTAACAATTTAACACAAATAACTTAACTCGTGTTGAATGCGCAGTCAACACAATAGACAATGTAGCTACACTATCAAATTAACTATAGATTTAATATTAAAAATAAACTTACCTCATTTCACTTATGCACATCTATAATCACAGTGTCTTTATCTTAGCCGAAACGTGTTGCTTATATTTTTTCATGATTGAATTCTTACAATGTGCGGTGTGCGCTGTAAACATCCGCCATTGAAGAGAAGAAAACAACAGTCCCACACGTTGCCAGATCCCTTTCAATATTAATATCGCTGATACGATACAGTGGCGACATCGGATAATATCGTTAAATTGACATTCAAAAATAGTGAAATTATAAATTTAATAAAATTTGTTATTTCTGTAATTTTACTTAAAATTCATGAAGAAATGCAAGTTTAATAGTAATAAGGAAGCAAATACAGAACGTTACAGATATTTACATTCATAATGTCGTACTGATGATGTCGTTACGATATCTTCTAATGTCGTTTATACGATGAACGATATACTACCGACTTGACTGTGTCGTAGCGATATCGTGTGGTAGTCGTACGATGTTCGTGTGCTACTAGGGTGTTGTCGATGTCGAAAATGAAAGACTCCCGTACACTTCCTCATCACGATCAAATGACGAAAATAATACCTGAACTTGCACTCTGCTTCATATTTTCACACCACGACAAATTTAATGTATACCACTCCCTTCTACATGGCGGGTGGTGTTTGGCGGGCGATAATTATTGAACTGATAATCTTCCTAGCTGTTCTCTCAAGACGTGGATCAAACCCACAACCCTTCGATTATAAACTCGATATTCTTCCGGTTAGGCCTCAGGAAGCTCTTAATCTCTATATCATTCACAAGTTATGAAACCATTGAAGAAGATTTTGAATAGTCACATCATGTGTTCTTCGGTTCTGTGACCACTCCCCCCCCCCCCCTCCCCTTCGTAAATTGTGTTGAAATATTTTCGGGAATAAAATGTGGTTTTAATTTTCCAAGACAGCTTTTGTGAAATTCCTCAGTTATTTTTAATATCTATCGAAATCCGAATTCCGTGCCTCCTCTGTGCGTTGGTTTTGTCCAAATCTTCACGGAAAACGAAAGAGTGTTTAGATTCCATTTCAAAACAAAAATTTTCATTTCAAACCGATGCTTTTATGTGAATTTTGTAATACACTTGAAAATAAAAGAACATGAAGAAACGGAGACTTCGTAAACAATAGTTCCATAAACAACTGGGAAATGCATTTCCTCCGTTTTCTCTTCATATCCACAGAAGACATTTCACAAAGGAACGGATTACGCGTTGTTTTACTCCATCAAATAACATAAATGCTTCCCCCCCCCCCCCCCCCCCCCTGTTGAAATGATGTTTCGTTCTCCTTGCATTTCCCCTTCATCCAAAGAGTTTTTCATTTAATATTCCCTATGAGAACAGAAAAAGCGTTGAAATCCACGAACCTTTTCGACGTTTGCAAGGAGTCACCCAAGGCATTGAAACCTGTGCACTTCTCATACGAGGAAGCCCCTGTTGGGGAGGGGGGGGGGGGGCTCTTTCCTTCGAAGTGAATACATACTTTATTTGAAATTCAGACGGATGGATTCAGTTAAGTATAGTAGAAACAAAAATCTGCTGTTTGACTGTTACGGAGATTACGTACCTTAAAGATATATAATATATTTTGCTGGATTTAATAATATTCTCTGTTTCTAATGCAGCTAATATTCTTACGTTGTTAAGAAGAAATGAAATGCTGCATGGAGAAAACTTTGCAAAACGTTTAAATTCAATATATAAAGAGAGAAAAGGACTTATGGTATGTTGGTGCGCAAAATTGATAAAGAAATGACCATTATCGATTTATGTAATTTATTTAAAGTGAAGTCATTTTTGGTTTGAATTAAGGGTTTCATATCGCTGATTTGCAGTCGTAAATAAATTCGCAAAATAATAATAAAGTCGAACTAGTGTTCCACAAAACGAACTTTCGATGATACGATTTATTAAAAATCGCGAATAAAAGCTTCTACGCGGGACAATGAAAGTAATATTTTCCTGAATCAATTTTAATCGTCACGGTTGTAATAATAAAGTTTTTATTTTTAAGTAGAATAGAAGTTTAAAAATATATATATATATATATAAATAAAGTGTTAATATTGAACCAAAAGTATTTTAAATTTTCCCTAGAATGTGATGATATTAATCGAAAATATTGATTATAATAAAACACCATTAAAAAAATTATTTATTCTTTCAGGGTAATAATAATTACAAGCCTTCTCTTTCTTCGCCCGATAAAAAAACAATTACACATTGCAAATCTGGATCACTTTAAGATAAACTTTGACGATAAGAATTCGACGAAACTAAAAACAACTTAATTTCAACCATGAGATTCTCATCACAAATTTTAATGGAAAACCGTTAATTCTATTTGGCGGGAGAAAAAGTGCGGTAAGAAAAAGCAGACAACTCGAGGTTTATAGCGGTAATAAAAACTATCCCCCACAAAACCCCTCACGTTTAAAGACAAAACAAAAATCTCCTCCAAAATAATAATAATTCCCCAGAAAATAATTCTGTCTGCAGAAATGAGAGTCCCTTTAGAAGTGCAGAGAATGGAATTTCGGATTACTGGGTGTCATTCCGTTGCCCCGTAAAATTGTTACTGCCAACACTTATTCTGCCTTGATCAAAAGAGAGCCCCCCACATCAAGTTTATGTGCTGAATTAAAGAGTACGAGAGTGGCAACGATCCATTGGCAAACGAGAGAGGGATGCCCCGACCCCGTAGTAGAGGATGTTATCGAAGAAAATTCCGGAATCGCTAACCTCATGAAAAAATCTCCATATCCATAAAAATGAGTTACTTGTTGTTTGAACTTTAATTGGTTTTTTTTTTCAGAAAAAAATGCTAATGTCTTTTGACTAACAAAAATTCCCCAAACTACTAAATATCAACCTAAAATCATTTTTTTTAAAACTATGAACATAAGTAGCTAAGTTGGCGATATTTTCCAAATTATATTCGCCAAACTGCTCCACTGATCCCTGTAAACTTTTACAAAAGAGCAACTTGTTTCACTTCTGTTCATTTCTTCTGAAAGTTTTTTATTTCCTGTTTTCATCTGCTGAGGTCTGGTTAAAGTGATGGAAGAGTTTAGTTGTTAGTTCTCAGGAAAGGAGCGCAGCGAATGTAATAACTTTTCTTTTGTAAGTATTAGCCAATATGTTGCATGCAATAGAAGTTACTTATACGTTTGATTTGTTTCATATTTTACATGAAAATATTATATTAGTTTAATGTTCCCCCATGGCTGAATACAAAAAAAAAACGGAATAAAATTGTTAAACAATTAAAAATGCATTCTTGTTCGAAGGTTTGTAAGGATGTGCAGTTTACTGGGATTGAATCAGGACCTTTCGCATGCTACGCTGACACTCCATTCGTTAGGCTAAAGTAATTACTGTATTACGAAGGATCGTATCGGATATATGAAGTGACCACTAGAGATTCGTCAGGTCCTTTTATATTGTCTGAAACAAGAGTGCACTAGTTTTGGATTCTATATCAACACTTTCTGATTCTACAATCCATATTTGCCAGTATACGGATCATGGAACTTCATAAGAAAGTGTTTTAATTTGACCTTTTAATGTTCGTCAATTCATTTATACTATACAAGGCACAATTTCTGACATGTAAAATTAAATCCCGCTAACATGTGGCATGTCGGCAAAAAATATTTAACGAAAAATAATAACACAAATTATCCTACTTTGCATATACCCAGGAAGATGAATGACACAATGTTTTTTATACCTCAAATAGGGAAAAAAAACTATTCGAGAACTACTAGCTAAAATACCCTTTTCTGGCAAGGGTTAAAAAAAATTCACTTATCATTAATTCTTCTACTTTTTATACGACCAGGAATATGAGATTACCTTTTCGTGAGCCTTACCCTTTCTTCGAATGTTTTTTTTAAAACAAACTGTCAATAAGAAGACATGTGCGTAGTAAACTGAACGCCTTTCGCTTGTATCCGTTAGAAGATAAAACAACCAGGGTTCGAAATTAGCTGTCGTTAGTCGTAAAATGCACATTTCAGTTTGACTACTACGTATAATTGTACACCAGTCGATAATTTTAATGCCTAACTTTATAAAACTTTATATCGAACAATTTCGATGCTTGCAATGAGTCTTTGGAGTTAAAGTCTGAGAAGTTGAGTCATATTTTATTGAGTCATATTTTTGGAGTTCATATTTTACACCAAATACACTCTCTCTCTCTTCTCACTCCTCTCCTCTCTCTCTCTCTCTCTCTCCCTCTTGCTACTTCATACCGTTTACGTGATAACCTAGCTTCCAAAATAATTGACAAGGCACGAATTGGTGTTAGATGTGATTTTTTTTTCTGTTCAGCACTTTGGCTAGCAAATGCTTTTTTGTATTTGACTGCTCTTAAAGGAAACTTTGTGATATCCTTTACAACTTTTGAACCCACGATATTTTCAGTTTCACGTAGTTTCATTTGAGTGGCATAGATTAATTCTTCGGATTTCACTTTTTCTCTTAGCTATCTTTGGTTTTTCGTCTTTTACTATGATAACTTAACCCATCAAATTATTTCGAAGGTCGACCAACTATTCGTTTTTTTGGTATTTCAATGGAATGCTCCAACCGTTTTTCGTACTATTTAAAAAAAATTATCTGACTTATTAGCTGCAGACATTTGCTGTTAAATATGGCTTTCAAGACCTATAATTTACGTTTGAAGTGCTCTTTTTGTTCTTCAGGAAAGGAGGGCTTTGATAATATATAACTTTCCATGTAGTTGAACTTTATTATGAAGCCTTTCTCAGGGCAATTTTTCATAATATCAAAAAGACATTTTCTAATTAAAAATGTAATTCCTGATGGTCCTAAAATTAAAAAAAAAGTTATGGTAGACATATCAGTAAGTATTCGTGCTACTTTTTTATTTTAAATATTTTAAAGTTGTTCTTTTATTAAAAATAGTTTTCAAATAAAAGTAATATTTTGTACAATGTGTGATGCCTCTTTTTCGCCAGTTGGTCATTAAAATACAATATTATGTGCATTCCCATTATTAATTTTTTTTCTTACAGACAAAAAACTAAAGCCACAGTAATTATTATTTTTTATTTTGCATAACGGTGTCTTAATATTATTCAATTATGTTGCATCCTTATTTCTTTCAAACTTGTATTAAGGAATCTCTTCATATGCAATCAAATAAATTGACATTTTCTGCAAGATATAAAAATTCGAACCTGAAAATGTTGGATCCACATTCAAAAAGCTATTTGATATTATTTTCCCTCAAAGATACAGAGCAAAATGAAGTGTTAGATGATACAAAGTAGAATGAAGTCAATCACAGTACTGCGAATTTACTCGATCCTTTTGGGCAGGAGAAATTTGAGCAGCAATTATAAACACTTAGTGTCGGATTTGGGGTCACATTCCTCTTTTGCTCTCCGATTGAAAGGAATTTCCAAGTATTAACACATGAAGAAAAGGGTCGGAAAGAGTCCCCCAACTGGAGCTTGTAATTTATTACTGCTGCCCAACCGATAATTTCTTGAAGAGAGGTTCTGGGGTCGGGGTTTTCAGACTATGAAACTTACGCAATTTTATACTTTTATTTACTTATAGGTTGCACACACTATATTGTTGTAAAATACGTTTTGTAAAGTATTTATATAAGTATTCAACGTATGTTCGCTTTGTCACACAGTAAATATCCAGGTGCACTCGAAAAAGACGTTCTAAAAATTTTGATATAAATAAATAGAAAATATAAATTTTGAAAATTTTTCTCATAACATCTGAAGCTGCGAAAAGGTGCGGCTAATTTTTGTACTGCAATATAGAAGAATAGTTACTTTATCAGTCTATACTATTCTATATAGTGAAGTTAAGTGAAGCAAGTTAACAAACGTTTTCGTGTTTATGAAATATTTCAAAATTTACGTTTAAAATGCACTATATAATTATTTTTTTGTTCAAGTACAAAAACATTTTATCAAACATAATAATATATACATTTTTTATCGTAGTCAACTAAAAATATTAGAAGAATTTAAATAAAATAGTTCTGAAAAAAGTGAGTGAAAAAGGTACAAATAATCCGTACGAATTATACCGTTTACGAGTTTTATCAGCTTAACGCTAGTGTTGCCTCAAAAAATGCAGTTAAAATAAAAAAAAACAGTTCTGCATCATTGTGCATTAGATAGTTTTTTTTTATCATATGGTTTAATCCAAAATTCGAAATTCTTAATTTTAAAAAAGTTGACTTTTGGCCAGCTTTTGAGGTCAAATACCCCACTGTGCTACGGTCAACTTTTTAGAGTACAAATGGAAATATGTTTTTAATGTAAATGAAACTTTAATGATTACAGAAATATCGTAACAAATGGGAGTTTTGCTAAAGCATTTTAAATTATTTTTATATTAGGCCTAAGTAGAATATTTTGGCAACTCAAAAAAAAAAAATTATAGGGGCCAATGACGCCTAACTTTCATTTAGTAATTTCGAACCTTGAAAACAACTTTTTTTAAATCGTATGAGAAGCAAGTTAAATTAGTATAATTATTTTAATAAAATTTTAGACGGAAATAATTCGTTTGGCAATTCTCATATTCAAATCAAATTATAATTTTATTGCTGTAGACCACATTTCTGTGGAATATTCCTTATGACCATTGACAGTGAATTTGTCTCTAAGTTTTGACGTTATACGCCTAAAATTTTGCAGCTATCTCGATAGACACAGCTTACCTAATTTTTGTTTTTATTTTAATTTGAATACGTTACACAAGCTCTAAAAAGACTGCTTACTAAATCTCTAAAGAATGAGAGTGCTTCGCAATTAAGAATGCATTTCTGAATAAACTGCTGTAATTCCTTTTGTGGTAATGTGCCATTAAATAATCAGAAACAAAACAATTTTTATTAATTACTTTATTTTAGCGAATAAGTTCATTGAAATCCCAAAGAACAAAGGGTAAGCGAATCAGTAGGAGGGTTTGCTGTGATTCGAACGCACACACAAAGCCCCCGCGAGTTGTAAACTCAATTTCTCACCTCGGAATCTAGCAACACGAATGTCCATCACACGAAACAAACTTTTCCCGCCACTACAAATTATTCCATTCTATTTCCTTTGGAATGAACTCAATAATAGCTGCAAACCGAATCTCACAGACTCCGAATTCGTGTTTATTCGATCATCGAGATTTGAGAGATTTTGTTGCCACGTCCACGAATCCGTACGTCTGATAAAAATGTGGAGTTGATTAAGTGAAGAGATGTGTGATCGCATTACAAGCGTCGCGGCGTGTTTGGGGGGGGGGGGGGGGGGATGCAACTACTATGCAGCCATCTCATGTTGTTTGTTTAGGCAGTCATTTGTAGTAGGCTGCATTAGTTGAATTAATTAAAGGAATTGAATTGTCACTGTTTTAATTTCAAAGTAAGAGTTCCTACTGAGGCGTCATAATTCCTTTTATTTGACTAATTATCTCAAATATTTGCTTATCAATTTAGCAAATATTGTGTAAATCTGACTATCCAGTCAAAGCATGGAAATGTGTTTCTTTATTATGCTGAATCGAGTCGAATAAGATTTTTTTTTCACTTGTGTTGCATTTAAAATCGCGGGAATTGTAAATATTTTTGACTTTTAGATACACACCATTCTGTATGAATGAAATGAAGATGCCACTACAAGAAAGTGAGGTCGTAAAAGAATGGGGTGAACTGTGGGACGGTGGATGATGTGGCGCAGGAATTTATTAGTAAATGCCAACTTAGCTGTGCGTGTTCAAAATTCCGAGGTCAATGCAGGCACGTAGGTGAGGGGGTGGTTCAGGGGGTTTAAACCCCTCCCATGAAAGTCAAGAAAAAAAATTAAAAATCGAATTACTGTAAAAATCATAAAAAAACTAGAATTTTTTTTCAATTTCTCGTACAACATTTCTTGTTGAGTAATATAAGGGAAAACCTGGTATTTTCCGGGGTCTTACTTCGAAAAATAGTTTTCAAAAGTTGTCAAAAACATGTTTTGAGGTCATTTTTATCTCAAACTAACATGACGTCATCATGTTTCATTATTTAGTATTTGAGTTTCTGCTACAAAGGGAAAATATCGTCAAACTGGGCGGTACAAAGAAGATGCTCTAAACATATATTATTCTAAACAAGGATTCTCAAAATTTAAATTTGTTCTCTTAATTTATTTCCTAATTAGGAGTGATATTTACTAATTTTAAAAATAGGTAATGACTGATATTGGTAACACGATTCCATAAAAATTAAATGATGTTGCTGTTTCGCTATTTATCTGCCAATGAATTCCTGTGTACTTCAATAAAAATTAATAAGTTTTTTAAAAAAATGGGGGGAGTTGTGATTTTTATATATATATATATTTACTAGGGGGCTCTGCCCCCTGCTCCGCTAACGCTCCGCCAACCCCCGAGGATTGCTACGCAATCCTATTTTGTTTGCTTCGCAAACCATAACTGCCTTAGTTCTCAAATAGAGAAGAAAAGCAAAATAAAACAAAAGTTTGATGCATTTCAATTTTACTTGTTGTGCAAGCAAACTTTAATTACGCAAAAGATGTTATTTGGTTTCTATTAAAGGGTGAAATGCATTGAACGGTAACCCTTGTCGGCTTTTCTGAAAAAGCAATACTCGCAACGCTAACAGATTCTTTGAGTAACCCTTGTCGACTTTTCTGAAAAAGCAATACTCGCAACGCTAACAGATTTTGTATTAACCCTTGTTGTTTTTTCTGAAAATGCAATATTCGCAAAGATAACAGATTCTTGGAGTAACCCTTGTCGACTTTTCTGAAAAAGCAATACTCGCAACGCTAACAGATTTTTTTATTAACCCTTGTTTTTTTTTTCTGAAAACACAATATTCGCAACGATAACAGATTCTTGGAGTAACCCTTGACGACTTTTCTGAAAAAGCAATACTCGCAACGCTAACAGATTTTTGTATAATGTCCTCAGCAACGCGAGTCCCGGCAGCTAGGATGGATGTCGCTAAATAAACAGAAACAAAACTTTCATTCTGGAACTAATGCAAATTTTCAGGTGGCAGAAATTGATGTGTCGCACTACAGAGCTTCACAATGGGCTATTGGCAATGGTTCGGGAATTATCTCGCAGGAAAAGACCCCAGTCCACTGCCTCATTATTTCGAATCATAGTCAGAGGATGAGGACAACACCCACCTGAGCTGGCAAACCACACCTGGTGTAGATATGGGGAAAGTTTGAACCATGACAGATTTAACTTGCACCAATAACCTCTACACGACGAATTTTTCGGCGCACGATGAGAAACAACACTCGCAACCCTCCGATTACGATTTCTCTGCATTCACAAGACGATATTCGAACCCACTATTCTCCGATTATGAGGTCGGTACTTTTCCATTGCGAGCCTAGCAGAAATTAATTAAATATTTGGAATAAATTTGTTTGGTAACCTTCTAGCCACGATTCAATTATTTTCGACGATGAGTTTATCGCATTTCACTGTTTCTGCGATAATGAGCGGTCTTGTGGAATACAGAGTATTTCTGCCGCGTTTTTGTGCGTGAATTAATTAAACGGTGGAACTTTTCTGCCATTCTTTTTTAAGGGGATTGGGGAATTAAGGATTTAAAACTATTTTCTTCTTCTTTTGGCAGCTTCTGATGTCAAGAGGTAAAAAGTATTTAAAATAATGAAGTTCGCGCAAGGTTATTAATTGATTAAAAAATTAATATTCGCCAAATTCCTTTTTGGTTAAAAAAGGGGGGCTTTGCACATTAATTGGGCTTAATTATTTACTTTACTTTTAATCAATATATTAAAACGATAAGTTTTTATACATTTCTTTCACATTTTCAAACTAATATTAATTTAAAATTAAATGTATTGGATTAGTCGAAATGACTTGTTATAAAAAAATTGCTATATTTTCCAAAACTACAAGACTTTTAATTTAAAAATAGCATTGTGACCCAAATAATTTTATGAACTGATTAAAAATTTTTGTTACATAAAAAATTCGAATTGTCAATGAATTCTGTTATAGAAATGTTTGTACACTCAGTTAAGCTACCATTTTAAAAAGAGGCACATTAAAATATATTTTGTTAATTCATTTTATTTCAAACTTATACAGATCGTGTAAAGTAATAAGAGGCATTAGTTTATGGAATTATATAAAGAAAATGAAATATAGATAAATACCAGGCGTAAAAAAAATGCATTCCATTATTTAGCACAGAAACTTGATAGGGCAGGTGTACAAAATTAAAACATTGATTCTTTTTCATTTGATATATGAAACACCTTGTGGACATAATTTTATAAAATAAGCACTTTGTGTTTCTGATTCAGAAGGAGAATCTCCAGTTTTCCCAACAATGCTAACAAAAAAACATTCGAAATATTTTTTTTATATTCTACACTGTCTCACAGGTATATAAGTACCCGATTTGGTCAAATTAACACAGCCAGAAAACTGTGAATATTTTAATTTTCTAATTTTCTCTCTCTTGTCAATGGCTATGTTTTTAAACAACAAATATTTATAGTTACAGTTTGCTATACATTTTAAATATCCAATTGATAGATGCAATAATATGCCGATAGAAAATAAAAATAAAGAAACAGGCAAGGGGTTAAAACGTTTGAATGGCACATCTTAAAACTGCATTTTCCCAACCAAATATACGTGAAAGTTTTTTACAGCCTAGGGAGACATTTTAATCCCTTTTGTGATTTATAATTTGGTCGAAGAAAAAAAACCCGTTTATTTTTAATATTTAATCTTTATTCAAAAAGATTTAATATAAGTCTCAGGTTTAATTAAAAATATAATTAATTTGTAAATTGGGGTCGAAAATTGTTTCTTTTGTGCTTTTAATTAACCTCTGTGTGTCTGCGTCTCGATAGTAACCCAAACGATAGTCTTCAATAGCCGCCTTAGAAGGCAGCTATTGAAGAATATCGTTTGGGTTTCTTATATTAACTGATGCTAATATGGATAATTTACGAAAGTAAAAGCTTCAACTTAAAAAAAAAAATGCTTTAAGGGACTAATTCTATTGCGGTGTTGTTGTTGTGAACTTTTGTGTTTCACTTCTAATGGAGATCTGCGGGCAGCCATGTCTTTTACTCCAAAAGAGACCGATTTGCAGAAGTTGCAATGCGCCTGATCCAAATTAGAATGTAGGCTTTCTTTGAAAGCATTTTTTATAGTTAATGAATAGTTTTATGTTTGACGAATGTTTTACTATAAAGCCAAAATATCACACTAAAGTTCAATTGCGGCATAGCCTAAACAGATTGCAGGAGTAGTTCAAGACGAACAAAATGGAACTAAGTAGTTCAATTTCATGATAGGTGCTTACAAGACACAAGAAGGAGTAGATCGGGGTGGCGCGAGTATTCACGAATCAATTCTTCGTGCACGAATGGAGTTTTTATCTGAAGAGACTAAATTTACTCCGACAAAACCACCCTCTTCAATCTAAAGTATACCATTTGCGGCAATGCTGAGGTATCGTTATTGCGACCTTGCTTGTATTTATGGGATACTTATTTAAGAAAGCAATATGACATAAATTAAAACTGCGGCACGAAATTAAAACTATGTCCTTACATGGTGTGAAATTGTATTAGATTTTTATCCAGTCAGTTTTGACGTGAATACGTCTATAAACTCAGTATGGGGTACCTCGCGGTAGGCAATCGTATACTTAAAACGAATTCCGCTTCATAATTCCACGTCGGTCTATGAGTGCAAATGACCTACCTTCCTGTGGGCCGCGTCAACCAGATTGGCCTTTCATCCTCTTCCCTTTCTGAACTTTGTACCGCGTGGTTTCCCAAAAGTGTTCACCAATCAAACCTAGCGGTACAGTTCGGCCTGTATCTGCTATACTTTTTCCTGTTATTTTTAGACTACAACTATTATTTAATAGATATTTTATTTCATAAATAAATGTATTTTCTGTGAAAAATATAGCATCTTGAAAAAGAGTTTTCAATGGAATATTTTTAATTTTTTTTTAAAGAAACTGAAATTTCTATCCAGAAATTCTACTGCAAAATACTTATATGTGCTTAACAATTCAAGATCTCCATATATGGTAAATAAGTGAACGTTCTTCAAATTAATAAACCATAAAATAAATATCAGTTCCCTGATTTTCAAATTCAAATCGAACCAGCTGAATTACCATTTCTGCATTATTTTCATCATTTGCTTGTTTGGATATTCTGAATAACCAAAAAACCTATCCAATAAAAAGTTTCAACAACGAACTACACAATTTCTGAAAAGTTTTCGCCCTTATAAACATCAATTCTACCTCAAGCGTAAAGGTACCCCATGATATATATTTTCAGAATAATAATAATACTGTTATAACAAGGATGTATATAAAAAAAAACTTTTTTACCGAGTTGGAGCGTATATCTCAATTATTTTATCTTCCACCATCTTTTTCGAGGAGCATCTCTTGCGCATTATTTACCCTTTTGTGATCCCCTGTGGATGTATTTGAAAGGGCATCGGAATTATTAAGTGAGAAATGTTTACTTCATTTAAACGCGGAGGTCCTAAAATTTATGGGTATGACATATCGAATTTTTTACGAGAGGGATATAATGCATTGAATACTTTTTCTTTTACAACCTTATACTTGCACCCCTCACAGCACAATACTGTATAGGGTCGTACAAATTAAAATATACTAGGGGGAATACACCCCCTGCCCCTTTTGACGCTCTGCCATCTACCGGAAGATTGCTATACAATCCTCCCCAGTCTACTTTGCAAACCAATTCTCACTTCGATCTTTGTGAAGTAGGATATCAATAACAATGTATTCTAATAATAAATACTTTTTAGTTATATAAATCAATTCTGAAAACTTTAAAAGTTGAAGCTGAAAATGCATATTTCAATTCATCTTGCATAATTACGTTTTTCCACACATCAAATCAATATAAAATATAACATTTGAACTACATGGTTTTTAAAAACTATAAATAGAAAACAATAGTATCACTACCATGCGCACCCGCATTCTGTGCGTTAATTTCATGCCCTTCCTGCGCTTTAGCTGAATTTCTAACATTATTTATGGTATTTAGACTATAATTGGCGTTAAGTCTACCAAAATCATGCTTACCAGAATTTTTATTATTGTTCAATTTATTGAGTGGTGACGTCAAGGATTTCTCACCATGAATTGCGGAGATTATGGAAAAGTAGTTCGCTAAACTTTCAACAGATGACCCTACTCCAAATTTTCATTTGTTTACATTCTGAATGCGCTTTTCAAGTTTACAAAACTTCTTTTTTTTTTAAATAATAAAGTTAATTTTCTTCCGAATTTGAGCTAACGCCATCAAAAGTAGCATTCGCCAATCATTTAAAACGGTTTTGAAAGTGCTAAGGCTGGTTTTTCTGCTTGTGCAACCGAATCGGACTAATGTGGCAACGTTTTTGGGTGCTTGAGTTGGCTTTAGCGAAGGCGTTGCCATTCAGATGATAGAAATTGACCCTCCAAAAAGAGCCACGTAAGTGCTTACTTGCAAAATAATCAGTCAATTCGGACTTTTAATGTCGGTTGTTATGAGGAAGAACGCAATTGTTTATCTCCCAGACAAAAGGTTGCCGTGGGCCGCAATTGGAACTTTCCGAGGAAGAGATCGGTATGTCGTGCAGACGTTGTCAGAGGAGGGTCAACTCTAATTGAACAGAACAGTGATCGTCTTTGTTTTTTTCAATATTGCGTTCACAAATAAAAGAAAATGGTGATTGAAACACAGAATAAAATTTAGGTACCGTATTTGGAATCAGGATAGACATGAAAACATGTAAAATATAGAAAACTGTATACGGATAATTTAAACCCACACCATTTCTTTTCATTTTTCAATATTTCATAACACTACAAAAAGTTTATGTTTGTATGATGCGTTTGAAATAATCTCAAATTAGTATATAATCTACTTTTAAATCAAAAGTTGTAATTGAAATTTTACTTACGTAATTAGGGTAAATAATGCAGTTTCATTTTTTTTAATAATGTAAACCTTTTAAATGACATATTAATATTGTTAAAAATTACGGTAAAAGGAATTATTCTTTTAAACCATGTATTAAAATGTATGCAACTTAAAAAATATTTTTTTAAAAACCGATGTATCTCTTTCATTTAAATGTTCAATAGTATTCATTTTAAATGCTTAATTTAACAATTCAACTTAATACGGCCGACGATTTCTTGAACGAAATGTTCATCCGATTATGGAGGTTATTTTTAAGAGGAAAAAAAGTGGAAGAGTAAAAGAGCTTTTTTTTTATTATTTGAAATGGGATTTCTCTCACAAATGGCTTTTAAGTGCAAAGTCGAAGCTGGTTAAGTTGTTCAGTTTTTTTTCCTCCTCTGTCGATTTCTGCCATTTGAAGTTTTTGATCGAGTTGTTCAGTATGAATAATTTATTTTAAAATAAGGATCCAAAAACCGTATTTTGTAAAGTAAAAAAAAAAAAATTTAAATCAAATTTTTTTAAATCTAATGCATTGCACTGATAGTCCTTTCAATGAGCTGGAATCTTTCGGTTTTTCAAGTATTCAGGTTCTTCAAGTTAAAAAATTATTTACTGAGACGAAGGCTTGCGTATAAAAAAGTTGAAAAGTTATATATAAGCACTATTCATCTTGAAGATATGCACCTGAGTCTTGGTTTTTTAAAATTCTATTCGCTTATTTTAATAAATATAATAATTTTAAAAACATTGCATAAAGTAACATATTTTAAAATATTTCCAAGAATTAGAACGTGCCTTTGTAGCTTTGTCGGTAGCGCGTGACACTTCTGAACAGTTGGTCGCAGGTTCGTGTCCCGACAGGGACCATTGGTATTTTGTTTTATATGTATATGCTTTAACGGGTTCCCTAGCAACGCGGGGCGGAACACCTGAGTGCACACTATAAAAAGGAGAAGTATTAAACCAGGGAAGTATAAAATTTCATGAAAATTTTTTTTAACAGCAAAATGAGCGAAGCGGATACTGTTTAATTGCAGTCAACAAATCTTTAATTATCTTTTAATTTTCCATTATTTTTATATAAAATAACATTCATTAATCGTTGAAATGGCTCTTCCATTCCATTTTGAAGGTAGTATTTATAAAGAATTAGAAAATGTGTTTTGCCTCTACTTTAAGGATTTGGGTTTAGCCAACTCCGTTTAGCGCTACGTTTCCATTGCTGCTGGTGCTGTGGTTTTGCAGTTTTGGATCCCCCCCACCCCCCATTGGCACTTTATATCAATTCATAACTTCGAAAAGTTTCAATGAAAGACTATAAGATTTTTAGCTATCCCCTACCTCATGCATATCACTATGTCAATGAACATCCATTGGGCTATATAGTTTCATATTTAGATACCCACTAGCGAAGCCGGGGCAGGTTGTCACAAGGGTTAGTTGTCGAACGACTCAGCAGCATAGATTCGAACTATTCAATTTTTACATCTTCTCTAATGCATATACGTCATTTCAAGGGCCTTGCGACAATTATCTAAATTTTAGGGGTGTTTTTGTGCTCTTTCAGCTGCAAGTAGTCATTGAACAATGATATAATTAACTCTGATTATTCACCCTCTATTCTATGAAATCACTCTCTCAATTATTTTATGTTATTCTATTACGTTTCATGGTGTTATTCTGTATCGACATTCGAGGTGAGGTTCCACACGGTGTATCTGCCGAATCGTGGTTTGTCTGAAATGTCCGTTCGGGGTTGATTGTCACAAAAACCCGCAGACGGTTGTCACTGTGTGTGGTATGAATAAGTTTAATATTTGTCAAAATTGTGAGAATGTACTCCAAAGTGACTTAAATATTCCCTTCATTTTTTTTATTGTGAGTTTAAGATTTTTTTTGTTGTTGCAAAAATTAAAAAAAAATATCCAATTTAAATGATCAATGGCAACCAACCCAGAAAGTCTGTGACAACCAATCTGGTGACAGGGAAGATTGTTTTCATGATTTTGCACATTTTGTTTACTGAACCCAAAGACGGGTTCTCCTTCATTGTTTCCATAGTAACGTAAACATAATGTGGTCTGAATTGGTTTTGTATTTTTCAATCAGCCTTTCTAAAAACTTGTTAAAATTTGTCGCTTATGGGCAATTTGATAAGCTTTAACATGCATACTATTAACTACATTTGAACAACTTTATAATTTCTTGAGTTTCAAACAGTTTTTCATTTAGAAAATAGTTTTAGATCAAAAACTGCTTTCTTTTAATTGAAGATGTGGGTACAAGAACCAAACAGCTCCACTGTTTTCTGGTTTACACTTATTCCTATAAAGAAAATAAATCCTCTATCTATGGGTGCAAGAGCCAGACAGCAATGGCTGTAGAGATATAAAAGAAAAGGAGCTGTACTAGTGTGTCATACGGTACAGCTGCAGGATATGTCCTGAAATATTTTGAAAACTGGATCTATCTGGTTTTTACACCCTTGTCTTCAATTGTACTTGGATTGAAGTGGGAAGCTTCAAAGTTCAGAAACGAACTATTGGTATAACACAAACAAGCCCGAGACTCGACTTGGTTCGGCCCGAGACCCGATTCCGGCTATTTTAGACGGAGTTACAGTGTCGGAATTGATCCCTCTAAACAAGCAACATAATGTTTATATCTTGATTCTCCATGTAGCTAAGTTTAAAGACGTCTCAAGTAAGAAATTGACTTCATTTGAATCTCGATTGGATTTTAAGCTGCCCTGAAACTGGAAATGGTTAACAAGCATCACTCCAAATCACCATTTTCTGGTCCTTTCTTAAAAAAAGAAGAAAAATACTGAAACTTGGTCTCGCACTGTGTGCCCCCTTTACCTTCTCAAGAGCAAAAGCGCCCCGAGGCTGCATCGAAAGAAGTTCATCCAAAAAGAGCAAATTGATTAACTGATGGTGTAATATAAAAATCTGATAAGGATCGGGGGAGTTCCTTAAAATTGAAAAGAAGCTGAGGAGATTTTTTTAATCCCTCCTCGCTTTCGGCAAGCGAAAAGCTAATTTCGGTAAATTAATTTCGATGCTGCCGCCCGACGGAGCATGCCCCATCAAGGGTGGATTTTTCCCCTGTGCGTTCAACTCTCTGACACGAACTGGATGGTGATTGAGTTCTCCTCCTCGGTGAAGAAGACGGTGTTTGTTAGAGGATGTAACACACAGGGTTTATAAAAAACTGAGCTGCATCGCAACATGTTTCCGATTTTCCTTCTATTTTTTTCTGCCTGAGAAGTGGGATAGCAGGAATAAACCAGATATTATATTGGTATTTTTTATATACCGGGGAATCGGGTGAATAGAAGTAGTTTTGAACTTCACAACTGTATTTTAATCCTTCTTCTTGTACACTTAAAATTACGAGTAATACCTTAAAAGTTCGGAGGCGGCCTGCACTATTTGAGGGCAATTTTTTTTTAAATTTATGAACTGCACTGCTTCTATTCACTCGCAAGTGTGGGTGAATAGATGCAGTCGACTTTTTTTTTTAATTCTGTTTCAATTTTCAAATCTCGCTAGGTGATTTTGAACTTTACTTTAATAACACTTAATTTAATTGACTTTTTAACAAGCTTTTAGAGATTTCCACACAAAAAAAAAATTAGAGTAGATACCTACAAATTATTATAAAGTTGGTAACAATAAAAATATCTAATGGCAAGTCATGATGGCACAATTTCTCCTCTGAAGGAACAAGTTCATTGACGGTTCATATATTTATTGACACATTTCTTCTTTAAAAAATATTTAAACAAGACGAAAACAACGTTAGAACAAGAGAGCATGACAGATTGAGAACTTGTTTTATGTGTTTACAATTTGTTGCACCTTAAAATAAGTACCTTAGATAAATAGAATAGCAAAGCTTCTATATACTAGTAGGTTCTAAAAGGTATGAGTTTTGGTGAGGTCTAGACCAAAATTCTGAAGCATATATTGCAAACACGTGTTGTAAAAGCGGTCCTCTTATCAGTGATTGCTGGGAAGACACTTTATCAGCTGTTTGATCTTCAAATGTCTGAGACTATTTAGTGTTTTTTTCCCGTAATTTTTGCATTTATCAGTGTAACACTGTAAACCAGAGCAACTCGTTTCGCAAAACGGCTGCTATTCCACGGTACTACTTATTCAGCAGTCAAACCGAATAGTTTGTTTGGCCGAGTAAATTAATCCTACGCTGTCTCCTCTCAGACGACAAGACAACAAGAACAACCCGTTCTTTTGGTTCCTTGTTCTTATGCAGTTCCAAAGCAGATTATAATTTTTTTTCCTCTATGAGCATAAAAATGCTTAGAAATAAGAACAGAAAAGGATATAACTGTTCCGTAGGAAGAACTCCAATGTCAAAGATGTTCTTGTAATGCAAAGGGTTCCCATTTATCGAAGTCTTATTGTGGTAAGTGGCAATTGAAAGTGTGCACAACTATCGGAAAGGGTGGAGGAAATGCGACAATCGTCCAGGGTTCATGCCAATTGAAATATGTTTTACTATATTACATAGAATAACCATGTCAGGATTCAAACGAGATCTAAACCTCAATTTCACAAAAAATTCACTTAGGTAATATTTAAGATAGTTAAAATTAAAAAAAAAGAAAATACTTTTTCGTAACATAAGAATAATTAAGATGATTGATCTAATTTATTTTACTAACCTTGAAAGTGGCAAATGTTTCGAACTTAACAATTCAATTTAAAAAAAAAATCACTTAAAAACATTGGTTGACTATTAAAACTTTTATTATATAAACTAAAATTTAATGTTCTCAAACTTTTTATGATCTTGCATTAATGTACAACATTACTTTCAATTTTTATATCTCTTTCTAAAATTCAATTGAATTTTTTTTTGTACGCGATACTTATTAAAATGATTGCGTTGCGATGATTCTTTGTGGACTCCTGTAGCGGTGAATTTCGTTTAACAGCTCGCAAGAATCTGTTCTTCCTGAAATTCGAAGCCAGCTGGTCCCACCCCCTCCCCTATAATTATTTTGAAAACTTCCGCTTGGGGACTATCCCCTACATAGTTCCAATAGTCTGAAAAGTCCTCCGAATCTTTACACCATTTTACACATGCCCTTTTATTGTTGACTCCGTTTCCCCGCGCTCTCCCGAGGGCAACAAATAATTGGCTTCCTCAAGATTAAACATTGTGTACGCTGGGTTGCCGGCTCCGATGTTTCGAAGTCGCCAATTCCATGGATAATATCGCCAAATACACAAAAAACCGAATATACTAGTAAAAAAATATTTCAAATGTTGGTAATTTTTTTTACCTGAATACGTCTTTCTTTTCGCTACGGTTACATTGCCACATGTGGTCCATAACTTAAAAATTCCCGTAATTTCATGTGGAATCAGCCTATGAGGATAAATGACCTACCATCGTTTCTAGGAAGATAGGTCACATCAACCAAGTCGGCCATTTATCTTCTTCCTCATCTGAGTTTGCACCGTGTGGGGACCAAAAAGTTTTCATGAATCAAACCTTACGTTACAGTGCTGCCAGTATCTACCTGATTTTTAAAAATAATTTCTAATCCCTGACCTCTAAACAAACTGGACCTCTTCTCCAAAACTTTCGTTTGCGTAAATTGAAATCCGCCATTAGAAATCTCAATTTTAGAATTTTTAATGAGACGAGTCGCCGCTTTTGAGTTACAAATTGAATAGAATTTTCAAAAATATAATCAATATTAATTATATTCTCACGAATTTGGTTTTGTTTAACAAAATAATCACTTTGATTATCGTAAAAACGCTCGAAACCGACCCGGATGTTCACTTTATCCCCTTCGAAATCATCAATGGCGACGTTTAAAGTTGTAACAGCGAGTTTCAGTTTGTGTGTGGGAATTAGTTCTCAGTACATGACTCTGTTTGAATAAACGTTCGCCTTCAGTTAAGTAATCGATAAGTTCCAAATGAACCTCATTTAAACTGATTTATTAAAAAGAAACAAAATATGATCTTTTTGCGTACTTGTTGGTAAGCATTGGGTTTTCTAAATAAAAGAATATCTAGCCATTAATCCTTTACTTCCGAACATTTTTGTCGTAGTAAAATATTTTTTTATTTTAAATTGTGTTTTCGCTAACTAATAAAATAACACTTGAATAAATAAATCTAAATAAATGACACCTAATTTTTACAAGAGTTTCTGGATCACTCGTTTAGAAAATTGAAAGCATCCACCAGAGAGCGATCTTTGAGGCATCTTATTTCCATTTTGAACCATCAGTCTTAATTAAGACTAAAAATATTTCATTTAATTGTTAAAAAAAAAAGTAAAATAGTTACAGATTTTAACAAAAATCTGCATAAAAAATTATTTCTTTGCACTGTTCTCTGTAAGAGTGACTCTTGAATTTTTCACAATTATTTACAAATGAAAAAATTTTAGGTATGCGCCAACAGATTGCACTCTACGCTTCCTATTCACGCATGTGGTTACCATGGAAACGACTGAGTTTTATACTACAAATTTGAAAATAGGAGGGTTTAGTATGAGACCACCGAGAGCGAAGGGGTTAATCTCAAGTTCAAAAAGTACATATTTCTTGGGGAAAAACACACTATGTGAGAATTAAACAAATTGTTATTTATATTTCACTTGTCTTCCAAATCACCGACACATACGTGTAATTTTTAATTTCGCCAAATGTGGCGATTTTTGCCAATGCTGTCTGCCAATTGACCGGTACACACAGAAGACGATTCCAGAAAAATGTGTTACGTGCCCCGCGGGTCGTTACAGTTAACGGAAACGGGTGCCGAGTGGAGTTGAGTTGTAGTGGTGAACTCGTATGTAACGGGGATTTTATATTAGAACATGTAACAACTGAGGGTAGAATCCTTCGATTTCGTGTTTTATTTTGTTGAACTATTTGTTGTGGAAATTGGAGGTTGCATTTCAAAACTGCTGCAAAGGAAGTGCGCCCCTTGAGCTTTCTCGGGATGAGTAAAAATTCATCCGGATGAATTAGGAGAAACGAAATTATTGAATTCCTATAATTAAAACCCGGAATTGTCTATGAAATAGAAAAGTTCATATTCAAGTTTTATATTTTAATTCCTGAACATCCGCTCATTTTATTAACAAGTTTGAAAGTTTTTTTTTTCCGCTTTGAAACCCATTTTGAATGCAGTCTGGATTTAAATAAAAAATATATTCTACAATGCTATAATGCTACAATGCTATACAAAAAATACAATGCTGGGCTCAGTACATTCGCATTTTACACCAAATGTACAGAAATTTCTCGTTTTCGTTAAAAATATCGTCAATGCGATTTATACTCAGTATGATAAATAGTCGTAAAAATCAGACTAATTGGTTCAAAGTTTTAAATAAATTGAATTCCTCGCAAGATATGCATCATTTTCATATCCGAGTGGTTAGTAAATGTAAAGTTTATTTTTTCTGAAAGAGAGTTTAATGTTTTTTAAGTTAAGGTTATTTTTATAGCTAAAGCATTTAATGTTTACCTAAATCAAACCGGTTTGAAAAATATTGAAACATATTGAAAAATAAAGTATTGATATCAATTTGGACATGATGTGTCTTGTTGGAAAAACTGGTGAGACCAGAGGGCGAAAAATTACAGGACTGACGATCGGAGGGTTAACCAATTATTGGCACACACTGCTTCCAACTCCTTAAAGATTGCACATTCAGCTGTAAATATGCTGTGAACGGTGGTAGCAATTCATATGTATTGATGTATGTTTGTGCAAAATAATTGAGTATGTTTCATCTGGTGTCGTGTGCTTCTGTTGAGGAGAGAGGGATGTGAATGAATAGAGGGGCGGATGTGGGGGGGAGGGCGTAGGGAGTTGCGCATTCTCCTAAAATGATAAATGTTTTTACAACGGTGTAATGCAATAATTTTTTTAATATTGAAAACCACAGAAATCTTGCATCCTTTATCTCAGGGAATTTCATAATTATCTGATAGTTACTTTTTGAGATACGACTCAAAATATGGAAGAAGAAAGAAGGTTATCGTCTGCCGACATTGGCAGCTACTTTTTTTTTTTATAATAAAGAGATAATTAATAATCTTCATGACCAACTAATTCATAATGAAGATTACTAATAATGACTATTAAATATGCACTTTATTTTAAACGTCAAAAAATTACATAATTATCATGCATTAAATCTTTCTTAAAAAATCCCCGCTCCCCCACCTGCCCTTCCGAAAGTCGGAACCCCCCCCCTCTTCACAAATTCCTGGCTACGTGCTTGTTCCACCGTGTCCGTAGGGGAAACAAGGTTTCAGCCTTCCAGAAGTTAAGAGTGGAGTGGTGGCATCACACACATTTCCAGTCGGTATGAAACTAAGGTCGATAACAAACGAGGTTAAGAGTGGAAACCAAACGAGGTTCACCAAAAAGTACTCGTGAAAGAAATATAAAAAATAACGACATATTTTATGAGTTTTTAACTAAATAAAAATCTTGAAACTCTAAACAACTTCACATTTCAACTTCAACAAAGATTTAATTATAAACAACCCTCTGCTCTTTTATTACTTCTAAAAATAGTTCTTTCCGTCTCAAGAGAAATATCTCATGATCCGTCTTAAAATCCGTCCGAAGGAAAAGAGCTTCTCCCAATTATTTTGGAGTATCTTTTGTTTTTCGATTCTTAGGCAATTAGGCGTCCCTTTAATGGAATGTCTAGACGGAACCCGAGCATTTCGGTATCGTCATCGAAAAATGCCATGCTCGAGAACGTTTTCTCGATAAAAACGTTCAAAAAATCTTTTTTTCCCCCTAATATTTACAAACTGCATTGCGCTGATGGAAAAATAAAATGCGGGTTACTATCAGAAAGTATAAAATTCGTCAATATTTTTATATCATTTGTGTTGGTTAGAAAAATAACATTTTCCTCTAGAAATTCTTTTATTTTGCTTTTTATATAGCATAACGAAAGTATTGCTTCCAGGTAAAATTTTCGATAAAGAGGTTTTTAGTGTTTTTACGCGTTTCGGGGCTCTAAGTGTTATTTTGAAATGGATCTCTGCGTCTGAACAAATATGTTAAGAGCGGAATATGCCGCGAACAACACGCTTGCTGTGTGTGGGAGGGGACCGATTCAGAACTAAAGCTCTGGGCCGATATTAATTCATCCAACAAGGTGCCGATAGAGTGTGAACAGAGTGACAAAGAGTTATAATAGAAACAGAGATAGGGGTATAGAGAAAAAGACAGAAAGATATAAACAGATACAGAGATAGGGGTATAGAGAAAAAGACAGAAAGATATAAACAGATACAGAGATAGGGGTATAGAGAAAAAGACAGAAAGATATAAACAGATACAGAGAGACAAACAGATAGGGGTATAGAGAAAAAGACAGAAAGATATAAACAGATACAGAGAGACAAACGGATAGAGAAAGACAAATACAGAAAGAGAGAAGCATACACAGAGCGAAACAGAGGTATAGAGATACAAAGAGATAAACAGATATCGAGAGAAAGAGACATAGTGACCATCCCCTACTACCACACATAATTGCTGACGATTATCATTGTTCATTCTCGGTCCTTCACAACGTCCAGAGGAGAGAGAGAGAAACAATCGCCCTGATCCGGAGAACTCGATCGATGGGGGGATCGGCCTTCCTTTCCACCTGGGGAAATTATCGGGGCCGGCCGCAAACGACCTCCTGTCCGACCGGACGATGCGTCCACCAGAAATCAATTGACCATTCCGATAGAGGAAGATCCCAATTATCCATTCACGGGATTTGAGGGTTTGCGCAAAAATCAAGCGCCCCGATTACAAACCTTACAGTGGCGGCACTCAGTAACCAAAATAACGATCTGTTCGCTGGTCTTCAAATGGAACGAGAGCTGCATGTTCTTGAAAATCAAAAACTATATTCTTTCGTCAGCTTGTTCTTTATCCAACTTCATTTAGAAGTATGACATCAGTTGGGAATCAACCTACTCTATGAACTCTTTACACCCGACCTTGTCGCCTCGAGAAGAACTTATTCTTGAGTTCAAAAAGTTATTCTCTCACAAACTTCAATATAATTTTTTTTTTGCCAACTAGAAGGACCAACTGCGTGGATGATTAAAAATTTTCTTCGGATAAAAATTATTCACAACTCCTGCTTTTTTTAATACATTTGACAAGTGTCATAAACCCCTCAATATACGTTTGGTATAAACAGCTTCACGCATAACTTTTTTTTTAATAATTATCCACCCAAACATAAAAAGAACACGCTTTAAAAAGAACAGGGATGGTGAGATAACTGCTCCATCGATAGAACGTAAATATCAAACGTTCTTCGAGTTCGAAGGGTTAAAAATATGTGCATAGTGCACACAAGCAAAAAAAGAACAAAATCACGTGATTTTGCAGATTTGTAGAACACGTGTATATGAAAACAGTTGTTCTTTATACCAATGCAATGTGGAATGTTTATCTTTTACATTTTACCTCGATGACAGGTTGTGATGTCCACTTTCACACAAAGATGGTGGACGTCCCATCCATCCCAGAGTCCACATCCCCGAAGCACTTTCAGCTACATTCAAGTCAATACCGGAATCTTGAATGTATAGCAATGCGATGCGAGGCAAGTCTAATTACCGTAGTAATGTGAACAGGTGTGTTCATAGGCCGCGACCTAATAGAAAATGCATTGATTGAATGACCCCCTTCCCCCACCCCTCTCCTCAAGTACTATTGCTGAAATGAGTATTTAGTGATGGCAAATTGTGGTTTTTTTTTTATCATAGTCTGCTGGCAGGGAACTGGGATTTCCATATTCAATGCGATCGGTCGTTGCGGTCCCTCTGCTTGGTTGTACTCGATATCGATTAAGGATGAAATAGGGGCTCGCCGGATATCGAATGGATGATTTCATCGATATCAAGGGGCCGTTCAAAATGATACCGGGGAAAGATTATAGTTGAGAAACTTGAAGGTCCTATCACAAGAAAGCAAATGATTAGTATATTTTACACTCACGATAAAAATTCACCTTGAAGGTGTATTTCATTTGACTTTGGGGACTGTCGGTGGATCGGCATAGACATTTTTTTTCTATAGTACGAATCCTTTTTATGCTCCTTACACTCGACGAATCTTAACTAGTAAGAAAGAGAATTCTCCAGAGCATTGACGAATCGTACGTTCATCTCGTAAATATCAACCGGTTCGTTTTAAAAAATGATTTTAAAAGAACTATTGCATAAAGAAACATCGTTAAAAAAAATGTTTCAAAGATCTAGCTAAAACGTGAGTGTGTAGCGTAGTCGGTAACGCGGGACTTCGGAACAAAAAATCCTAGTCTCGACCGGGACCACTCAAAATATTTTTAACAGATGTAATTAAATCTTTAAATGGATATGCTAATATTTTTCTTACTTAGCACTTATAATGTATTAATAGTAATGTAGTAAAGTCTAGTTTTATTCTATAACAAAATGTTATTTCTCATTTTCCTATCATAAATTTTGTTGTGTGTATTTTCTTTGATTTTTCTTTTTGAAACAGATATTTTTTAAAAATAAAATCTTCGTATAAACACTTTACACAAAAATGTAAGAAACTATTTTTTAATCTATGTGGTTTCCTTTACAGGAACTTTCGTACATTTTCATCGTGGACTTCACCAAAGTCATCCAAAACCAAGATACATCGGAAAAAGAGGAAAGAACATTAATTAAGACAAACTTATCAAGTCTTGTACTCAACCTGGATTGCCGGAATTTCTACTAAAATGCGGAACATGCTCAAGATGAGAAATAGGCACGACCGAGTCGGTTCTTTCCGCGGAGCCTATTTCCCCGTGTCCAATAATTAATGAGTTTAATTTCGAAGAGAGAACACCACTGGAAAAGATGGCGCGAAATGAGCGGCATTTCTCCTAATTTATACATGACAAAGCAAGAAACTAGAACCGAAAGTACAATGAAAGTCATGCATGTCCCAACACTGCGGTGAGAATACATCAAAAACTAATCCAAACTCGCCAGCAAATATATTTTTTTCGCCTAGTCCTTCAAATACGTACATAAAAAAAGCTCTCTGAATTAATTTCAATTAAATCGAAGTCCACTTATACCATTTGTGAATATTAACGTGACATGGAGTTTGATTAATAGTCGCGGAGTATTTTTCCCATCAGAAAAGGAACTCTTGTAACAGCTAGTCTTAGGAGATTGCTGCTATTTTTTCCCCCTTTCTTTTCGGAAAGTAATTAAGTTAGTGGAATATTCAATTTAATTTTGATGCTGTGTTGGGAAGAGAAGTGATTTTTTTTAGTAAAGACGTAAGAGTATGTTTAAAAGATCTCTTTCACTGTGTTTAGTGACAGGATTGGACAACTGTAATGAGAATAAATGAAATTGAAAACTTCTTTTGGTGTTTGTTTTAGGAAATATTAAGAAGTACGAATTGTGGAAGTCACAATTATTTTTCCGTTCTTACTCGTTTTATAATAAAAGTAGGTGTTTCTGGATTTTGATTTTACTAAATTTTAGCTCACATTGAGGATTTTAACAAAGATATAACGTATTGACTTTTTTTTTTACCTTGTTGAAAAATTCCAAACAGTTATCTCTTTTGTGTTTTAAAATATCTACATTTGTCTAACTCATATTAATATAAAAAGTGATTTGATTTCTGTAGAATTAAAGAGAAACGTCCAATTACAAAAAAATCTAAAAAAAAATCATAATAAAAAAAAAGTTTAAAAGTACTTTTTTTTGTCTACGGAATGGAATCCAAGTTTTCTGAGGAATTTATCAAATCAAGTATATTTAAGTATTTTTGAAAAAAAAAAAACTTAAAAATTAAGTACATGTATTGGATTTGCCTAGTATATCAGCTTTTAAAAGAGTTTTTTACCATGTACCAACACCAAACGCTCGGAAATTCCAGCAATGCGAAATCTACAAAGGCGAGCTGAGGGCAAACGCACTTACAAAGATGGCGGATCTTCGGTGGCTGATGTCCCTCCTTCTTGTTTTGCTCCTCCAATCAGCGGTCGAGTCCTTTGTCCTGGAGGGCTCGCCCACGTCATATGCCCAATTCAAACGCTGGTACGCTGACGTCACGGATTCATTGTCGTTTGAGTTCAAAACGACGGAAGCCAACGGTCTTCTACTCTACCTGGACGACGGAGGGCTTGGCGACTTTTTCGAACTGAAACTTGTGGATGGCATCATCAGGTATAATGACCAAGTTAATTTTTTTCCCCAACTACACTGGTTAAAAATGCATGCTCATTTTTTAAGAAACTTTCGTCATTTTGACGAAACAGACGTCCGATTAAATATTTTTTCAAACTAAGGAAAATTATTTCGTCGTTTTCTTTTCACAAAATTCATTTTGTCAAATTTCAAATTAAAATAGACGATTTGACTCGAACCAGAGAACTTCTGCTCTATTTTAACCAAGTCAGAAAATATTTTATGAATTGTGGCACAACTGAAAATTTTCAAAATCTGCCCGGATGCATGTTTATTTTTTCTGTTTGTTTGTTTATCAGAAAGGCTCCGTAACTACAAAACGTAGAGCTTCGAAATTAAAGGAATAGTTAGTTTTGGAAAATTAGAATTTAACGTGACTATTTTCATGTTTCTACGATGTTCCATTCGAATGTTATATAAAAATTTGTATTGCATTCCAGCGAAGTTTTACGAAGTGGTAACAGTGATATCAGTTGAAATCAACGGAGAAAAATGAAAATCTAATATTAAACATCCATTCGAATGGTGGTCTTTACTCGAAATACTCCAATACTAATCCCTTGTTACAAGACAAACTTTTTGGCAATCAAAATGGGAATTGGAAAGTATCAGGATTTGATTAAATAATTGACACATTTCATGAATACTCACAAAGAGTTAACTATTACAAAAACAAGAGTTAAGAGTTGTCAATGAAGTCCCATCAACATTAGGTGCACACATCCGATTTTATTTTTATATTCCTTTGTGTGATTTGAAAAGGACATGTTGATGCGTTAGACGGAAAGTTCCAATTGCGGCCCATGGCAACCTTTTGTCTGGGCGATAAACAATTGTTTTCTTCTCTGAGAATATGGTAAACCTGGCTCCCTTCGGCTGCAATTGGGCTATTGAACGCCTCTCCCGCGTCGGCGCTCTGTCACGTAGGGACTAAGAACCCCCCCCCCCCTCCTCTTTTCTCAAAAGTTCGTGAGGGGATGAACAAACCGTTCCTCGTGTCCGATTCCAGGTTGTTAACACATTGATTGCAGAAGAAAATATTTTACAAAACGGTTAGAAAAATACAGTTGTCTTTTTAGGCTTAGTCTGCTGAATACACACTGCTTTCTCAAGCACCCTCTGGAGCCCCAAGCGACTGTATAAAACTGAGATTCTAAAAAAAACTGTCAATTGTTAAAACATAATGTCCTTCATTTTTTTTCGATATCTAAATAACAAACTATGACGATTCAGAATACGTGTATTTGCAGATTCCCTTGTCAAAGTGTAGAACATTCTTATTTTGTAGATTATTTCGCACTTGCACTACACAAATCAGTGTATTATAGTCACTTAAGAAGTGACCACAACGTACGTTTAATAGCCGTGTGCGCAACTACACGGCTTTTGCACTACTTGCACGTTCACATATTTGCTAAGAAATCGACCTTTCTTCTCGAAACCGACAGGTTCCGCTTCAACCTCGGCGGAGGTCCCGTGCTGACGCACGCCGGCAAGAATCTCCAGGACGGCGGATGGCACCGGGTGGAGGTGGCCCGCACCCCCGCCGACACCTCCCTGAGGGTGGACGAG
Organism: Troglohyphantes excavatus; assembly: GCA_963932185.1. Taxonomy (NCBI): domain Eukaryota; kingdom Metazoa; phylum Arthropoda; class Arachnida; order Araneae; family Linyphiidae; genus Troglohyphantes; species Troglohyphantes excavatus. Next base: position 1,984,419 of record OZ010674.1, read on the forward strand.
GAGGCGTCCAGCAAAGCGACGAAAGGGGGGGAGGCGAGGTTCGGCAACTTCTCCGGCAACAGCTTCGTGTACGTGGGAGGGATCCCTAGCTGGTACAGCGCCAAGCTCACGCAGATGTCGCTGCCGTCGGCCTACTTCGAGCCCCACTTCAAAGGTACTGAAGAGACATGCCTTAACATGCACGCGATTTTCAGTTATCCTCCAGGAGTATCCGTGGTTCAGCAGCCTGTGGAGTGTCTGTCGTAAAGGGTTCAAAAGGGGCTTGCGCGTTTTTTTCGTTTATGAATGGGAATGTTGTTATTGAAGGAAATGATTAAAAATCAAATCGAGAAGCTTTATTACAATTCTAAATATAAAATTAATATGGGCTAAATTAAAGAGGAGCACTTAGGTGTGCGGCGGTGGGAGCTAAAAGGAGTGTGGGATCCAAACTGAACTGACGCACGTGGCGTTGGGGATGAGCATATGACTATTTCAGATCTCTGTTGTAGTTTAGGTCATCAGACAACGTATCCTTCAGTCTGGAGATACATGACCTACCATCGTGTAGAAGAAGGCGCGTCGCGTCAAAAAGGTTAACAAATAATCCACTCCTGTCTCTAACCTTTGTACGGCGGGAATAAGTTACATTTCGACCAAAGGAGCAGCAGCCGCGGGTACAAAGTATTCACTAACCAGACCTTACAATACTGTGAAGACTGTGTCCACCCGATTTAAAAAAAAATATTTTGACGATGTGTCTAACGATTCTTCCGCTTTTTTCCTGCAGGTTCTGTGCGCAACGTGGTGTACTCGAGCGAGGAGGGGCAGCCGCGCCGGCAGCAGGACATGGTGGAGTTCAAGGGGATCCGGTCCAACGAGCTGGACGCGTGCGCGCACCACGACCCCTGCGTGCACGGGGGCGCGTGCGTGAGTACGGACAGTGGCGCCGTGTGCGACTGCGGCACGGGCGACTACGAGGGCGACTTCTGCGACAAAGGTGAGGGGGAGAGAAGCCTTCTTTTGCATACGTTGCGTTCCGAGAGAAGTCTCCACTGTGTATCGGGAATCACACGGATAGCCGTACCCGAGCAACAATTGCTCTGCAACTTTTAATCAACTGAGCAACTAAATATACGCACACCAACTAACGTCGATTATTCAATTGCATCCAACTCAAGGCTGCAAGGTCCCAGATTTCGAAATCCCCAAAGAAAGATGAAAAATTACTTTAAAATCGGTTTATCACATCCCATTCGTTAATAATATTTCCACTTTTTCCTAAAATGAAAAATTATTTGTTACTTTTTAGCGATTTTTTTCCCTTAAGTTGGTTTTCCTTTTTAAAAAGTGATTATTTTATATTTCCTTTTTTAATTTTAACAAGGGGCTTAATTAAAATTAAAAACCGTTGGCGAAATAGGACGCTCGTTTCGCGAGTCTCGTTCCGACACTCGCGAGTTCTCAATGAGTGCGGTTTCGAAGAAAGAAACTTAAAAGCGTCCACATCTGCACTTCAGATTCTTCGATTCTGCAGGTTGGGAGGAAAAAAAACGAAAATCTCGTGGTATTCTTTTCGATTTCCTTCTATGAAGGAGAAAAAATGGGGAGGAATCACCATGGATAAAATGTATCTTCGACATGGGCCTTAAATGAGTTTTAGCTAGATTGCGAGGATGTGAAAAAAAAATTATATTCTTAACGGAAAAAAAACCTTTTCATTAACTTTCTCTGAATATGAAAAGTTTTTTTTTCTTCCGAGAATGGACTAAATGATTTGCTTCGATAATCGAATTTTGTGTTTTTCAAAGTGTTTATTTTTATTTCGTTTGGCCCCGGAATCGTTTGATTTGAAGGGTCAGAGAAGTATAACGACATTTGTTTCTATTTCATTATTATAAGTTTAAAATGGATATATTCAAAATAGTTTTTTAACAAAAGCTATAATTTTACATTGGTTGTTCTTATTCCTTATATAACTTATATTACGTGAAAGGCTATGCATACACAAGGATATCAAAAATTTGAAATATCAATTCAAATGAAAATTTTTAAGATCGAATCATTTCTCTGCAGTTGAATTGAAAGAAACAGAAATTGATAAATCTGAATGGCATTTTTGTTTGCACTGCTTTAAAAGTTAAGTAAAACGCCTTGTGACACGTAGAGTTTATTGGTGAAAGTTCAAAAGGTTTTTTTTTCGCCTTCATTTCCTTAATGCAAACCAACTCTCTTTTCTTGGAGGAATGCGTGTCATCGCGTCACCCTGTGAACAGATCCAATGACAGTTCAAAAGGAACTGAGAACGTATAACAAAGACTATTAAGAGTTCATTCCGTTCCCTTTAGGAAAGTTCCAGCAACTATGTGTCGAAGGGAAGAACTTGGTCGACGCTAAAAGGGAAAAAAACATCCTGGAACTCTTCCTTTCTTAAGATAAAATGGTTTTTTTATGGGCTCTTTTCCCTTTCTCCCTTTGTGAGAGTTTAGCGGGTTTCCACTTGCTCGGCGACTTATCCTGATTGGTCCACTTACAGGGTAAGCTCTCTCTGGTTGGTCGTCGGAATTCGAGATTCCCGTGCGAGAAGAGTCACCCGAGCATTACCGAAAGTGGTCGGAATGGTTCGGGGTTTACGACTCTCGGCTTTATGTAGTCCGGCTAACTGATTAGGTTATGAAGAGTGGAAGTCCTTTTTCTCGCTTAATATATTCAGTTGTATTTCTGAACTGTCGTAGAAAGACGTCGGAATCCAACGAAAATGTCTTTCGATACAAAGCGATAGAAAATATTTAAATATAGCATGAACTATTACTTTTGACGTGAAACGTCTTTAAAATAAGCTACTTTGGGTATTAGAATATAAACGCTATGTTACGCTTTTAGGATAAGTGCTTATGGTTGTAAAATCTTGAAATCAAGCAAAGCACGTACTAGACCCGGGGCGTCAGATGAAACAGCTTTTTTTTAGCTACCTTCTGTTGGTGAGATAATGGTAGGTGCCCAATCTCTACCAGTAAAATTATTCGCTGAACGTGATTTGACACCGATACATCCAACTTTTTCGTCTGAATCAGTAGCGGATTTACATAGGGGCGGGGCTAAAGGGGGCTTTTTTTTTAAAAAAAATCAAGAAATAATGTTTTTTCTTAAAAAAAATTTTGGAAAATAATGGCTATGGAGGGGCTATAGCCCCTCATATTGTTAGAGTTTTCAGGGAGTTAAGGAGAGGACCAAGTTTTATGGTTTTCATTGGGAGTGGGAAGAGGGGGCGGGGGAAGTCTTGTCGCACTATCAAGATGACCTTGGACACTGCAACTGCCCAGAAACACATTGCCTGGAGCAATTTACTTAGGGGATAAAAGGGGGTAAAGCCCCCTCCTTAGCTTATGACTAAAAAAAAATCAAGAAATTATTTTTTTTCTTGAAAAATTGTTCTGCAAAATAATTGCTATGACATTGAGACCCACAGTTTCAGTTTCCAGGGAATCTTGGGGTAAGATCAAGTTTCATGACCCTTTCTTTGGGGGTGAGAGGGGCTACGCGTTTTTTCGCCTTATCAAGATGACCTTGACACTGCAAATGCCCAGAAACAGTAAAACTGAAACCCTTTGTTGTATCACCCGAGTACGGTCATTCGTTAAAAGATTTAAGGGAGGCGGGAGATTCGTTGTAGATCTGAGAGTGAAGGAGGGAAATAAAAATTCGTGTGCTATGGTTAGTTTTGATGAGCGAAAAAAATCGGAAAAGGCGAATTCTATGCTGTTGCTTCATTAATACCTGGGTTAGATAGTCAGGTAATTTTTCTTTCTCTTGTGTTTTTATTCGTGTAATTTCATATATTTTAAGCGATGCAAAAAGCGAGACCAGTTGTAAATACTACTGGGTTTTTTATTCAAGTATTTTGATGAAATAGTGATATCGGAATCACATTATCCTTGACAATCAATTCTTAACCCTTTATATGATAGTTAGTTGATCTGCTTAAATCAGGAAAACCGAGCTAAATACTTTTGAATCGTATTTTTTTAAAAACGTAAATTTTATGCAAATTGAAAAAAAATTAAAGAACTGAACATACTTAATGATGATATTTTTAAACTTTAATTTGACATGTACATAAGAAATATTGTACCATATATGAAAAGCAAACAAACAAAACGTATTTTGTTAAAAAAATTCAAAAAAATATATTATACATCACTATTTTGCCACCGAATTTTCTTTCTATTTAAGGTATTTTATTTGTCCAAAATACATTTTGTCACATTTAAATTAACTTTCAAAATTGACATCTCTCTATACAATTATAAAAATTAATTTGCGTTTTCCGAAGATTCGCTTCAAGTGACAAAACACGTTTTGATTTTTTTCTATTCCTATGTCAATCATTTGTCTGAGTTTGTGTGGATTGAAGCAAGTACTAGTAACTGCTAGTATTCTTATTAAAAGCATTAAAGTCCAATCTACCTAACTATTTCAGTTCTAACCATTTATCAAAATTTAAGTTCAATGGTGATATTCCACATATCATCATTGTACTTAAATTTTCGTAATCTACGAAATTTAAAATTCTTCGAGAGATTTGGTGAGATATTGTTTGTCTTTTGCTCTGTCAATTAATCCATGAATATTTATATTTACATGATTTCCACAACCAAACTAATTCATTGATAGAAGTCTGTTACTCATCAGTGGCGAAGACCGCTGCATATAATTTTAAATAAAGCCGAAGCCAATTTTAATTGAAGAAAAAATCATATGGGTTGGACAAAAAAAAATCGGGAACATATCAATGAATATATATTTTCGAAATTAAAATCTTTATTATATTAAAATTCAAATAAAAATAATTGATTGCACTGTTTAGGGAGTATTCTTTTATTATGTTTAAATATTTTTCACCTTTTTGTACACCCCCCTCCTCACTATGTTACTTCATTTTAAATTGATGTTGTTAAAAATAGTAATTAAAACTTTCATTCTGCGCATTTAACAAACATTTCAGCTCATTAGGAAGATATAGTGATTTATATAAAAAAGTTTCTTATCTCAAAGTTTGTGAAAGGAATGTTTCAGGAACTTTTGCTACGTCACACAATCACCGAGACCCTTTTCTCTCATGTCACACCACAGTCACGCATGATGGACCCCCTTCTCCAAGTTGTAATAAATAAACGGCCTCTTAAAATTCAAATAAGAGCAAATTAGACTTAAAGTATAATTTTCATAACATTAATTTTATATTTTAAAACACAAAATTCAATTTATATTTAAAAGTTAATAAACAAATTTCAACATTTGTTATTTTCTTCGTGTATTTTCACATGAAACTATTTTTGGTGTACTTTTTTTATGTTACACTACTCAATTTTTATTGTATCTTACGTTTGCTTACGAAATAAAAATATTCTCAATAAATCGGTATAAGGAATTTCAGGCGCAAATTTTTTCGTTTTTCTAAATCGATAGGTAAATTCAGCTGCAAACGTTATCTGTTCTTTCATGTAATATGTATTGTAGCCAAATAGATTACTAAGCCAACTTTGTCAACCCTGTAAGTTGTTGTGATGCAAATACTAAGTAAAATACAATGTTTAACCGTGTATATAAAATTATAATATATATATTTTTTTATTATTTGCGCAATTAGAGCAAGTTTATTTGTTGTTAAATTTAGGTTACATTCATTGGAAAATTTTGTTATGGTACGAGAATCCCAAAACGACTGCCCAAAAGGGAGTTCAGATGATAAAATTGACTGCTCGGTGCAGAGCCGGATTTATACATAGGCTACTGCCTAGGGGCCGGCACAACTCACCAATAATAATATAGATTACTGAAGAATGAGTGTCTCAACACTTCAAAATTATGGCAACGACTTGTTTGAAAATAAATCACTTAGACAAAAAAAATAAGTACCAAACAAGTTTCTAAATAACTAATAAATCAAACTAAATCCGAATGAAAATAATATTCTACAAAATTTTTATGATGCAGAAAAATTCTATTTTTTTAATGGATTTGTACAATGCAAATATAACATAACAATTTTATATTCTTTTAAAATATGTTTAATTTGTGATAATTTAAAATGGCATTCTGTTACTATTTTTGCAAATCAGTTGTTTTTATTTCTACACCGTTATTCTGTTCATGGTGATTTGAGAATAATACGGAGACGAGTGCAATATTTTATTGTAATTTTCATAAATTCCATTGCACATTGAAATTTCTTAAAACTGTTGAATTGTTCAACATAACATGGGAAATTTACAAAAAAAAAACAAAAAAAAACAGCGCATCCTAATTTTATTAAAACTGAAAAATTAAAAACTTATTTAGTTTGCAAATTTTCAATTCTTGCATTTCAAAAAATTTCCTACCTCCCCTCCCCATTTCGATTTACGAAGGGGTATTTCATACCGCCAGTTGAGGGCTCGCACCACATATTCAGCCTAGAGGTTCATTAACTCTAAATCCGGCTCTGGCTCGGTGGGAATACCCCAAACAATTGCTCCGAGGGTGAACCAGTGGTTTATGAGCAGCGTGGTGGGCTAAAAAATTCCCATTTTTATTATCAGAATGCGGCGAGACAAAATTTATTCTTATACAAAAGTACATTGCACTAGAATAAAACACAACAGGGTTGCTTCTTTACATTGGAGGCATTTATCTCGCCAAGGTATCAAAATAAGATTTTTTAGACGGAATTGACACATACCGTTTAACGGCAATCGTCGAAAATAGGAATTTGTATACATTTACCCCCCCCCCCCCCCACCGAAAAAAGAATAATTAGCCCCCTCCCCCCCCCTTGGGATGACCCTAGATCCGCCACTGGTCTGAATGTATATCAAAATCTATATATATCCCACACAAAATATATGTTGACTTGAAACAAAAGTATTCATAATTCAGTTTCATCTTAAGGTCTGGAAAATAATAAGAGAATATATTGTTTCGATTTTGGAATGCTTCCTATACTCGGGGACAACCTAACTGGACCCTAAAGCGAAGACTATGACCTGTAAAAAGCTTCAACTATCAAAGGCTCTGATTGGCTAGAAATAATTCCTTCGCTGTCTTAAAAACAAAGGAGAAATGAGTATGTATTAAGAACCGTCCTATTTGGCGTCTTTATCGCTGCCTTTTCCGCACACTGCGCAAAACACGTCATCCAATTACCTTTCCTCTCTCTCACTCCCACAGAATCGAATTATTTCCTCGACAAAATCAAGGGCTAATGGACACCGACGATCTGGAGCTTTGTATTCGTTACAGCTAACATTATAATTACAAAATAAATAAAACTTAATAGTAAAAACAGTTTAGTTTTACAACAGTATTGAGAATATTCATATTCCATTAAAAGTTTTATTCATTATCCATTGTACTGAATGCAATTTCTTTGCTTATTTTGAGAACTATATTTTTCATGTGAAGGAGGATTTCTAAATGCTTAGGGCTAAGATAGAGTGTCCCCCAAGTGCAGCTTGCTTTCAATACAGCAACAGCGCCACCCCACGACTCTTCTAAGAAACTGGCCTAAACAGAAAATCTGATTCGCTAGAAACTTGGATAAACAGGAGGAAAGGGGGGGGGGGGGGAGAAGCGAAATAAATGACGTAAAAAGAAGAAATGTCGTCATTTTTCGGTGGCATACCTGGCAAAAAACCCATTACCACACCTAAGTTCCTGAAAGAAAAAAAAATAAGCGGTGGGAAAATATATGAATGGTTTTCGCCACTGAGTCATCCATCATGACCGCGGCGCTGGTAGTCCAAGGACTGCCGATTCAGAAATCGCCAAATTAAAAAGAAAGGAATCGCCAAGTTCAGTAAACAAAAACCAACGCGGTTCAGAATTTAATAAATATTTACTTGTATTTTTCAGGAGATCGATTGAAACCGAAGGGACTGATTTTTCTCTGACTGTTATGTAATAGTTGTTTCTTACATGTATACTTTGAAAAATAAACTGTAAATAGGTAACATGGTTATCCAATGATTTTGACCTTTAAGTTAAAAAAACAAGCTGATATAGCTGTGTCGGAGCATGACTAGAATGGTTTTCTGAGAAATATAATTTCAACAGATTGAAGAAATAGGCATGGGTCTCCAACAGGAAAAAAAATAAACGCTTCGTTTGACGCAGTGGCCTTCAATGACACCCCGTACGTGTTTTGCTTTATTTTACAATTTTCCACGCATCAGAGCCTCATTTTCTAGCAAACAAAACCAATCGTGCTATTTGCCACAGAGTTATGGGGTCGGAATGGCTCCCCGGCTAAAACTGTAACAGGGTGTTTCTACCCTGTACTCCATGTCACTGATTTGAAAGACGTTTTGCGTCAAAGTTGTGTATTTTGACAAAATTCGTAAACCGCAACTAACTATTTAGAAAGGGAAGATAACACTTTTGTATTGAAAGAAAAATTCTCCGATACTTTTTATGTGCCTCGTCACTGTCTAGCAACCGACAATTTATTTTTTGCATGTTTTTGCCTTAAACAAACTTTTTACCATAAAAAAGATACGCAAAATTCTTATACAAAATCTGTGTCTTTAATAGCATTATGAAACCATCGAATTTGCAATGTGACCTCGCCCTTTCGACTCAGTGGTGAATCTATCACCAAAATTACGAGACCTGTTCTTTTGTTCCCTGTTCTTCAATTGGAACGAGAACTGCATGTTCTTGAACACTGCTTTTCTTTCATTAGCTTGTTCTTTTTCTCACTCTATTTAAAAGTATGACCTGTCAACATATTTTATTAACCCTTCGCTTTCGAATGACGCTTTTAAGCCACCCAAATAAAAGAGAACATCTTCAAAATGAAAGGGAACAACGTTGAATTTAAAAAGTTCTTTTCTCACAAACTAAAATAAAAATTATTTTTGTCGTCTAGAAGCACCAAGTATGTGAAGCCGTTGTCGGAACTGCATCCCCCCCCCCTACCAGCTTCATGCAAAAATTAGATCTTAAGCTTTCGAAATTTTTCCGACAGGATTTTATAAAAGGTAACTTTAATGATATATTTAAATATTTAAAGCAAAAAAACTTAACTTTAAATTTGTACAGATACTTGATCACGATTAACCAGTCCAGATGGAAATTATTGAAATATAATAAAAAAAGGTTTTGAAACCATGTAATATTAAGATTTAAAAATAACGAAAATCGTCAATTTTCATCAATATCGAATCGTTAGTTTCCATGATACAAGCAGTGATACTTTGACTCTCTTGGAATTTTCTTAATATAAATAAGTGGAAAAGCTGAAGTTTTCACAGTTACGTGTATGAGCCCATTCGTGGGAACAAAACGCGGGATTGTGTCCGAAGTATAGGTTTCGAGTGGAACCCAATTGGTATAATTCGAACTTAATGGACAACGTGGGTTTTGATTTATGAATTAAGTTTGGTAAAACTTCATCTTTTTATTAGGCTGGTTGAATGATTGTCGCACTGAAGCAACACAAGGGGCTATTGGGATCCATCTCAATGCAAGACTCGATAACACATCATGTAGTTATAATACCAGAAACTAAACAGTTTCCAAATGTTTCATTAACAATCGGTTACTCTAAAAAAAAATTGAGAAATAAAACCATTGGAATTTTGATTCTGCTTATTTGCCTGATTTCCTTACAGACAGGGCATTTAACGCAAATAATTCTTGAAGACAGGAAGCAATTAAAAAAAAGAAATTTATATTTAACCATTCATAGCGAATGAACACAACTATTAAAGTTTGTTTCTCCTGCACTAAAACCCACATCGGTAGAATGACGAAACTATCCGAACCTGCCAACAAACCTCATTCCTAAAAGTAAAAACGATTTTAAAATCCCCCTATTTTCTATATTTCGCCAATCCTGGTAGCCAAGGGCAGCAATGTCGTTTTTCCTTCGCATTCTACTCAATCATTTTGTAACGCATTCTTTTTAAATTTGTAGGTCCCTCTCTTCCCCCCGTTTATTCCATGAAGAGGGGGGGGGGGGGGCTTTTTTAAATTCCTTCTCAAAATTGAAAGTAGAAGTCGGGATGACCTGGACGTGTCTCAGAAATCGTCCATAAAGTCAAAAGTTTACTCGTCATATAACTAGTGATTCTGGGAGCAGTAGACCTCATGTCCAATTAAAAATAAAATAAAGCTAAAATTTACATGAAATGGAATCAAATTATAAAACGGCCACTAAGTTGAAACGGAATTTAATAAAAAACAGCGATAAGTCGTTTTTAATGACTTCAAGGAACATTCGTTTCAAATTTGAAGAAATTCGAACAACGCATTTGGTTGTGACTGCTGCGTAACAAACAAATTTACATACAAACAGACGAAATTCCGAACTGTGCAGTTAAATGACGTCTCTAACGCTCGGTCAATTATGACAAGTTGTTTGTCCTCACGTTGCTAAGTACCCTAATGTGAGAAATGTGAGTTTATACCGGTTTCCCTTTCTTTCGAAAAGGGACTATTTCGGGAAGGGAGTCGATTTTGAATAAAACAAAACAATCCATTGCTGTGCCCGTGTTAGAGTTTTCAACGACTGTGTCAGAATGCAACATTGTTCAAGGCAAGTCCACATATGGATCGCCATAGAATTTTATATCAAACTAGCTGCTTGGCCTAGCGTTGCCGAGGAACCCGTTTAGACATATTACATTAAAAAAAAACTTTACTAAAACTAAAACCCCCGTCGCGATCTATTGCTCCGGTGTCCTGTGCGTTACTGATTAAACAACAAAGGCATGTTCTAACTAGGTATTGGAAATAATTTTAAAGATATTTCTTTATGCAATAATTATTAGAAATGCATATTTTTAAAAAACAAACTGTTCATAGTACAGAGGTGAACGTACGATTCGTCAGTGCTTTCCTAAATCTGACTTGCTAATTGAGATTGCGTATAAGAGATCTATACTATAAAAGTAATATATATGATTTTATTTTATTGTTTTTATGAAAATCGATTTAAAAGTTTTAGCATGAAACCTGCTTCTTAAGAAAGTTATTTTGAAATGTTATATTCTTTTCCTGGTGATTTCATCCCTTTTTTTCATGTTAATTTGCATAAATTGAATTACCACTATTGATTAGAAATACCAATTATTGATTAGAAATGTGAAGTTTAGTTTAGTTACTTTGTGTATAATTATCTTTTAGAATTGTTGTCATATTATGATTTTTTTATTTATTAAATCAATTTTTAAAATAATTGCAAAGCATTTTCTCTAAATACCCAGTTAAATATTTTTGCAGTTCTGAGAAATTAGCTAAATTTTATAAGGACAATTAAATATTTAAATCATCTAAAATTAACGTTAGGGACATTTGATGAAATAAAATATTGGGATTTACATAAAAATGCAAGTGTAGTGTTTAAATTTTGTATCTCTTTATTGTAAAAACAAGTAGTAACTGCCGCTGGCAATTGGTAACCCTCTTTCCTCTTCCGTATTTGAGTCACTTCCTAAAAAGTAACTATCGGATAATTATGAAATTTATTAAGTTTGTTTAGAAATGTTTGGATGATGGAAGTATCTTTGTTGCGATAGAACACTTATGTTAGAAGTTATATTTTGTTAAAGTTGAAATTTGCAAGAATTTAAGTAGTTAACTAGAGATTATCTCATCTAAGGCATGACGTTTTCCTTTTTTAAATATTATTATTAGTTTTCAAGTTATTGCAAAAAAAAAGTAGCAACCATTGTTGACGAATGGTAATAATTCCATATATTTAAAATATTTTCCATATATTTTTTCCATTAATTACTATCGATAATAAGTATAAAACTAGATAAAAAAAATTACCATTTGGCATTCAAATAACTTAGGCCGAAACACAATGCATGGCACTCAAACGCTAATGTGTTGGCGGCCTTCGAATATTTTCAAGGAACTGCTAAAAAGTTGAAGCTTGTCGGAAGGTGAAGTTTTTTTGCGGCCTCCGGGGTTGGACGAGCTTTAGCGGATAGGGGGCCGGGCCCCCTAGCATATAACAAAGTTGTAAGTTATTTACAATAATGCATGTTTGTTATGATGGAACATTACATGTATTAGTTAAAAATACAATAGTTGTAATCTTGATCCCCGTTTTTCAAAAAGGTAGTGTGCATCTAAAAAAAATGTGTTGATTCAATGAAAATATTACATTATCAATATTAATAACTTTTGGGAAAATAACATAACATATTTTTGATATATTATGTTTTCGATGATTTCTAATTGTACAGAAACTGATGTGTAAAATGTAAAATTTTGGAAAATATTATTCGGACATTTTGTGTTTCAAGTATAAAATATTCTCAGCAGACAAACACAGCTCCAGTCCTCCCCTTTTGACTCTTTGCGCCGCTGATGGAACATATTTGATATTTACTTTCCATCTTATTCCTGTTGCATCCTATTCCGGTTCTTTTCAAATACACTGGCGAAAAAATTAAATGAACAACCATAAAATTGAATGTAACTCGCATTTTTTTTCAGATATAAAGATGAAAATTTCACAATATCTATATTTCATATATTTGTAAATCCTAATTGTCTATTACTGAAATGTATTTTTTTATATAATAAAATAAGAAATATTTAAAAAACTGATATATGGAACATTTGGAGATCATTATTTTGGAAATACATGGGCTGTGCTAACTTGGTGTGTGATTACCCTTGACTGAAACGCAATCTTTGCAATGATTTTGCATACTTTAAATGAGGCGCTCTCTGAACTAACAAAGCATATACACGATACATTGAATTTGGGTTTTGTGTGCTAAATTCAGGATACAGTGATGTAAGTCGAAATAATAGTTTTCCCTCTCATTTTCTATCCGATTTAAATACGCAGAATAGGCAGGCCGATCCACCCGCTGGATCCCTTTGCTCTCCAACTGGTCAGGCAGCAATAGTGGAGACAGCATAGGGACGGAGCTGCTTTTCTCCCTTTGATCGGAACGAGAAGTCGCGTCCTCTGTTGCGTCCTCTCTAAATAAACTTGGACATATAGGTGGATGAGAAACCTCGTTCGTTCTCTGCATCGTTCTCTGCATCGTTCTCTGCATTCTCGGGTGGAGGAGGAGCGCGGGGGTGTCAACACTGCCATTCGAAATGATGCATGCCATCGCAATTGGTTTCACCACCTTGGTGTCGATGTTTTTCATATACTTTTTTAGGCGTATTGCATATGTTACGCTTCCTACGGATTGTAACACGTCCAAGAAGCTCGCTTCAGACAAAATCGAGACCCGTCAGTCATGAGAACTGAGCTCCAGTCAAAGGAGCTGCAATGGCGATGCGCTCTGCATCTCTTCAACAGAGAACATTTCGCAGCCCGAGCAGTCGGACAGAAATCATTGGTTTCCCTGCAGACCAGCACCTTTTACACAGCCCATCACTGACTATATATATATGGATACATGGACACCTGTAGCTGTAGAAAACTCCATTGTAATGTAATCTGTGATGATGTAATTTATTTATTCTTTTTGGCAATTTAAAAAAAAAACGGTTTGTAGACGCTATTGTGAAATATTTTCGATTTTGACCTTGTTGTCGGGATACTTCAATAGTATCTAAACCATTTTCCTGATCCTGGACAGGGCATTTTTGGTTGATTTTAGGGATTTACTGTCTGTGTGTCTGTCTGGTTTCCATCCTCCCAATTTCACGCCAATCACTGAAATCCTTTCTCAAATACGTGTTTCAACATTCAGAAGGTAATTTTTTTAATCCAACTACTCGTACAATACTCACAATATGAATTTCTAGCATCCGTGCGCATTTCTTTCAAAGACTTGGAAAGGCGCATGTGCCAAACTTTTGCAGATTCCTATAAAGTTATATGTTGAATTCCATAACTAAGTGGTGAGTTTGACGTTAACTATACGTTATTGCTAATATTATACTTGTTTTTATGGTTGTTCCTTTTATTTTTTACGCCTATGTAGATATCCTTTAGTGAGTTCTTTTTACATTTGGAATAGATAATTATAAAATTGTGCCAAAAAAGTCTTACGTGAAGCTGAATAGTAATCTCTTTATGCTAATTTTATATTTAGGGGTTTGGGACGTTTTCAAAAAAAAATAAAAATAATAAAAAACAGGGGAATTTTAATCTGAAGAAAATTTGATCACCAACATACTCTAGAGGACAAAAATATTTTCTATTAAAATTTTTGAGAGAGCAACTTTTTCTAACTCAATTATAGGTTGTTCTCTTTCAAGAAAAGAACAGAGAAGAAAAAACTAACACGTCGTTATTTTAATGACTTAAAGGCGACACTCGAGTCCAAAGGGTTAATAAAATAGGTCGATTCCCAATGATGTCATGATTTTAAATGAAGTTGGATAAAAAACGGGCGTTTTTTATGTTCAAGAACATGCAGTTCCCGTTCAATTTGAAGAACAGGGAATAGAATAAATGACATGTCCAAAGGTGGGCGAAAATCGACTTAAATAACACAAATGAATTTTTAATATGCAATTACAGATGCTTATTAATTACTCAAGAAAGATGACAAATAAAACAAAAATCCGACCTATTACTTGTTTCCCCAATGTAAGCAGAAAACCCATTTTGATGCTCCTTTTGTTCACCGAACACATAAATGGATAAATAGATAGTGTGCTAGTTTTTGTCCTGGAAAATATACGAACAAACACTTAGTTCACCGTCTTTTGTTTTTTCGCAAAGCTAATGGGAGTTTTTAGAAAACATTTTTTTTTCCCCATTACAAAAATAAATGATGGCGCAATAGGTATTGATTAGCAGGAAACTGGGGCGATGAATGAACGTTGGATACCAAAAACCCATCGTTTGTTCTCTGTGTGTGTGGCTGAAGAACAGTGGCTCAAAATGAATCGTGATATATTTTTCTGAAAGACGCCATTGTTTATGTGATTACTTTTGGTACCCATTGCTTGATCAAGTTTAATATAAGGTAAGTTGGGGTGTAAAATGGGTATGTTGTAATTAGTTAAATATAAAATAACACATTGTTAAACTCGTGCTTTGATTTTGTTAAAAAATTACTTAGTTTAATCGAGTTCATTTCAACAAAAATTTTAATTTATGGGTGATTTAAATCAAGTCCAATGGTCGAATTCTGTAAGTTTTCTAAAAAAACTTGTGATAGTTTGATGCATGAAAACTTCTATAAATGAACTAGAAAAGTTGAATTATTTACCCATTTTGGAATACTGGATTTGGTATAGAAGAAAAACTTTTTCATACATTCCAATAAAAGTTATTTAGCTTTTTTAAATGATTTGCAAAGTGGGATAAAATGGGTAATCAAAATTTAATGCTAAAAAATAGAAAATTAAAAAAAAATTCAAGATCCTCGAAAAAAAGCGCAATATTCTATAAAAATATGATTTTAAAATTTTTGTGACCTGTTTTTTTTCCCAAAAAAAATTCAACAAGAAGAAATAATTTTGATACCAAAATAGACGCCATTTGTTTGATTCAATAAAAATAAACGAGAATTTTTTAAATGAAATAAAAAACCGTATACGAAACAAATGAAAAATTAACGTCTATTTAGCATAGATTCGTGAACCAAATAAACATCCAATTATAGTAACATATGTTCTGTTTCGATGACAATAAATAATGAAATAGAGATTTTTCAAAATGGTGGATTATAAATTGTTTTTAGAATAATTGTTGCATACAATCCCATAATAATCAAATAGACGGAGTTTTTAAGAGTTGAGGGTTATAATTTATCAGACATCTGTCAGACACTAAAAATTTAACTATTTAAAGTTAAAACAATTATAACGTATACTCAAAGATGTCGTCCAGGAACCCATCATATAAATACGACAAACAATTTGCATATTAATAACCTTTTTAAAAGTAATAACTAACTTTGAATGAAAATCATTTTTTCTACCCGTTTTACTTCATCTTTCCCTAAAATTTAAAAGAATAAAATTAATATTTAAAAATAGAAACACTGCATCAGTTTATATGTTATATTTTTATTATATAAACTTATTTTTTATATTGATTTAAAATCTTATTTTTATATGATATTTTTTAACTAATTTTTCACTTTTATGTATTGATAACACCACACATTTTATATTTCAGATGACAGTCTTCATAGCTAATATTTTAAAATTAGTTTAAATATTTTATATTTGCCTTTTATCAATTGAAATTTTTTAACAGTGTTCGAATTTATAAATATTAGTTTCGACAATTCGATATAAAACAAAAAAAATGGGCTAAAACATTACGATTCGATATTTATGTTCAACCAGATTACAGGAAAAAGCAGAAACTAAATTGTATTTAATAATAAAGGCACATCAAAAATAGTTTACGAATAAATTATAAACATTTTAAAATCATGAACACGAATTTACAAAATAAACATAAAAAATATGTTAGAATATGTGTGGATTAAATTATATAAAAAAGATGCATAGATATCAAAATTCTTCCTTTCATAGTTATGAATAAATTCTTATCGATCCATGTATTCAATAAAAACATTTCTTTTATACCCTTACTTAAAACTAAATCCAAACAACCGCGGTCCTTTTTACACAGCAATTTATTACTCTCTCGATACAGTCCCTAACAGAAGAAATGGGGAGGGGGAGAAGAACGTTCGAAATCTCCGCCACTTTTCCCAAAAGGCAGAGAGCAGCGCACATGTAAAATAAAAGCTTTGAAAATCCGCCCCGAATCTCACTTGCAGATCCACTCACTCCAACACGAACCCGAAACCGTTAAAAAAGAAAAAAAAGGAAAGATTTCTGGAAAATATCTCTTTTAACAGTCGGCGGAGTACATGACTCATCCATCGCATGGATATCAGCATTCATGGCTGAAATCCGTAAAAGTTATTCCAGGGATAAAGGGGGAAAAAAAGTGCCCTGTTTACATGGGATCACAAAATTGGGGATTTCTCAAGTGATACAAGAGCAGAATTTGAATATGGAGTAAGTGGGAATCGTAAAGAAGTGGATGAAAAACCAAAACAGTTTTTTTTGTCGTTTAAATTTATATGTTATTTTCGGTAAAACAAATGAATGGATACTTCTCACTGTTAAAAACGCATGTTCATTTTTGAAAAAACTTTTGTCATTTTTGACGAAAGAGACGCTTTCTAAATGCTCTGATTAAATATTTCGTCAAACTAAGAACATTTATTCCATCGGGTTTTTTTTGACGAAATTTATTTCGTCAAAAATGAGCACCCTATCAAATAAAAATCGACAGTTCGATTCGAACCACGGATTTCTGAGTCACGGATATCAGGCGCGCCATCGGCCGTGCTAGAAAAGCTCTTTTAAATTGTGGCAACATACGTATAAGAACCAAAAGTGAGCTGATACCACTAAAAGGAATGGAAGAAGTGGATGACAACCACAGACAGTTCTAAGCAACGGCTGTAGAGAGGAATAAAGGAGCTGTACTTTTGTATTTTTGCCATGCAAGAAACGTTCGGCGTTTTTCGTCCTTCCTGAACAATTTTAAAAACTGGAGCTGTCTTGTTCTTGCACCCACTTCTTCCACTGATGTAAATGACTTAAGTTAAAAATGTGAAGAACGTTCTTTCGTCCAAAGTCAAGTTATTCAATGACGAAAAGATTGTCAAATTGAGGAAAGTAACCTTGACGATTATAGAATGCTTAAAAATGAGTGTTATGTCGAAAGTTCGTTTTCATTAAAATAAGTTATAAATTTCCAATTGTGTTTACTTGAACCATTTCCAAAAATTATGATAAATATAATTGGTTTTCATTTTAGTATTTCGAAAATCGATTCAGAATATTGACATTTGAGGTTACTCAGGCAAGAAATTAATTTAACGTCTTTTTTTAAATAACGAGAAGAAGTTTCCGGAAAAGAAATGTGTAATGTCTAGTGCAAAGTTTTATACTAACTATTTATATTTAACATATATTCACGAACATTTAGAGTTTTGATGAGAAAACGTCCTACTTCTCAGAAATAACTCTCACACATTTGAGCGTTCTGCGATTGTCAATGATATTTTTGTCGATTTTGGATACCGATTCATCATTGAATCACTTCACTTAAGACGAAACCAGATTCTTCCCATTTTTGACGAAAGTCATTGACTCCAATTCCTTTCCGGTGATATCAAGCTCATTCGGTTTTAATTTTGATTCTTATATGTCTACTAGCTGAAATACCCGTTCTACGCACGGGAAGGAAATAAATTACAAAATTGATACAAATACAATATTTATAGCGAAATAAACAATATTTTTAATTTGTCACCCATGAGGGGAAACCACAGTATTAAAGGAACTAAATTGTAACGAAATTTCATTGGCAAGGTCCTGTAAGAACTGGAAAGATTGATAATATGGAGAGGTTGCTATACAATAACGTGGATATATAAATGTTACTCCCGTTGATTACCATCCATATTTTAACCTTTAGTAACATCCCAAAGATTTAAAGAGAAATAACTCATATAATTGTTAATAATAATTATTTGAAAAACTTTTATTGCACACCTATGTCAACATTTGTCGTTAAGTTTCGCAAATTGGTAAGAATATAAGACGAAAAAAAAAAAAAACGAATTTTAAAATTCAATATTTTTATATTTTTTCTTTTGTGCGGTAAACCCTATCAATATGCGAAGAGGGACGGTTCCCCAGCACTTTTTTTGGATTTTGCCCCCGCACTTTTTTAATGTTTAACTTAAATAAAAATAAGTCATATTTTTTACTTAATTGCCAAATCATTTTTTTTTTAAATCATATCCTATCCCCTAACACTTGTACCATGTGGGGGAGGAGTCAACAACAACATTTTTCGATTACGCCACATAACTACTCATATAGGCATACCTTCATATAAAGAAAGGTAGGCCGCATCGATCAAGCCGATTATTAACCCATTCCGCCGCTGACCGTGAAGGGAATGTCGCCCTTAACTGCAGGCTATTTCGTTCACATTACTCCCAGGAGAATCGTGTTATGGGCTATAAATGACCTACCATGGTATAGGAAAGTGAGTCGCGTCGATCAGGTCGTTTGTTAACCCATTTTACCCTCTGATCTTTATACCGCATGAAGGAAAATGTCACCGTTGGTGACAGGCAGTATAAACTTCCTCTCCAATAATTCTATGGAAAATCAGCCTTCGTGGATAAATGACATAACATGGAGTAGAGAAAGGTAGGCCGCGTCAATCAGATTGACAATTTATACACTCTCCCTCTGAAATTCGTTTGTCAAGAAAGTAATTCATTGAGAAGTAATTCCCGCTTTTCCAACCAGGCCACGCCCGAGGCCCGCCAGTAGATAGAAGAAGACGCTTACTCACTGGGAACGTGAACACTGGTTCAGTTTTGAATTTTAAGTTCTATGCACGGGAAGAAAATAACTCGCAAAAGAGGTACAAGTAAAACATATTTAAGCGGATGAAAAATAATCTTAATTCCTCACCCATCAGAAGATAAATAAAATAACGAACCCAAACAAATTAAATAAATTTTATTAGCAAGTTCTAGCTGGAACTGAAAACTTTATAACACGGAGAAGTTGGCGATAAAACAATGCTGACAAATAAATGATATTCCCGTTGATTAACATTCGAGAAGTTTTACTTTGTTCGGTAAACCCTATCAGTATGTGGAGTTTAACAATTCTAAAACTATCCAAATTGTCCAAAACTAACGGTCCGTACAAAAAATCCCACTGTCTCATTGAACACTCCCTTAAATACGTTAGATCGGTACAAAAATAGCTTACTTTTCCAATTTAAGGTATAAGTAACAAATTTGCCAAATTTCATCTTCATAGGTATACAGAAAATAAAAGAAATAGTAATGAGTCAGTGGATAAGTGGCGATGATTTTTACTTTTGGCATTTACAGTTCGAATTTTTGAAAATCATTTCTTAGTGAGCAATTTTGGCTTAAAGTGTACCTCCACGCCAAATTTAATTTTCATAGCTGATGTAGTACGGAATATCCTGTTACCCAATCATATTTTCACCATTTTGACATACATTTTATCATTTTTTGACACTAATTTCGCCATTTTTATGGTATTTTTACATATGTGTTCATATTTTAGTTCATTTGGCGATGTTTTTATATATATAGATTACAGAACTTCACTCACAGGTAGAGTGGTAACATAACTGGCCTCTCGGCAGGTAAACTAATAAATAATGGATAACACAAAACTAACTGAGTGCACGGAGGCTAAATTACAAACTTTTATTTAGCGATGGGCTTCCTGTCTTGAACCTTTATATTATTCATACTGTATACTTCTCTTCAGTTTGATAATATATTTTTCGTATGGCTTGCACTTTTGGTCGTAGCATTTTTCGTTTTGTTTTCTTTTTCACAGTTAAATCCCCCCCGGTGCGACGGGCCGGTTTTTATATTATTTTTACATATATGATCATATTTTAGTTCATTTGGCGATATTTTATTAATTTGGCGAAATGTTTTATTCATTCGGTGAAATTTTAATTTATTTGGCGAAGTTTATTAATTTGGCGACAGTTTTTAGTTATTTGGCGACATTTTGGCGATATTTAGTCATCAGCCAATCAGAATGCTCCTCGTACGTTACATAATATTAAAAATTTCCATTGTTTAAATTTTATATTTTGCATTGTTACATGTTCTCCATGTTAATCCTATGGAGAAGTTTCGAAAAAGGGGTTTTACAACCCCTTAAATCCGTTCGATCGGAACAAAAATAGCTTACTTTTCCTATTTAAGGTATAAGGAACAAATTTGCCAAATTTCATCTTCATAGGTATACGGGAAGTTGGAGAATTAGTGATGAGTGATGAGTGGGTTTTTCGCATTTATATATATAGATTGCCACAAATCAACATAATTTTTCGGACACAATCGATAGCGCGCGTGACTTCGGACCAAGTGATCTCTGGATCGAGTGGAGACGTAGATTTTTAACTGAAAGGGTCCTCATTCTTAACCAAATAAATTTCGTAAAAAACGTCAAAATAAAGTTTCTCAGTTTGACGAAATGCTTAATCGAAGCATTTAGCAGGCGTCTTTTTCATCAAAAATGACAAAAGTGTATTCAAAAATGAGTATGCGTTTTTACCAGCACAGTTTCATGGGTATCACACCTTTTACGGCGATCCATTCCTACACTATAAATCAATGGCAAATAATTCGTTGGACATACATCTTGTCACATTTAATAGGAAATTAGACACCGATGTGCGTGTAAAGTCGTAATAAAACAAAGAACGAACGGGGCGTGGATGAAAGCCCGCGGTGTCAGACAGAAAATATCGTTTTTTCTTTCTGTTGGCGAGGTTTTCAGTCTGTGCATCGACACAGCCACAACCTATTTAAAAAAAAAATTCAATGTGTTTTCAGTCCTCTTCTAGCATTGACGTGAGAAACTGTAACTCTGTTGATTGACGTGTCACTGAGACGCAATTTTATCGTTTATAAAATGAAACGCGCTATGTATTGATCATCAAAATTTTCATGTCTGGGATTCAATAGCCGCAGCGAACGCTGCTTATCAATACATTTCAGGCAATTCACTTTTAAATGTGTAGTTAAATAGATGTGAATCGCTTGAACTTCGTCGCCAAGCGATGTTCTCTATCGATGCTGAATCCCAGCTGGGAAAATGTTCCCTCTCGAAAAGAAGCTCCTCTGTTGTATCACTTTTAAATACATCTCTTATTTAACAACTTTAATCCACAGAATAAATATTTGATACTGATATGCATGCTCGTTCAATTATTCTCAAAATGTTTTTTAAATATTTTGACGACCGACATTAACTAAATTATAAAATCGAAAATTCTCCTTTAATATGACAGAAAACATTTAAAGGTTCAACTTCGATAAAAAAATAAAAAAAAGAAGACGGCAACAATTATTGGATTAGAAATCAAAGTCAACGCATAAAAAATGAACGATTCTAGAAACTATTTTTTTCATCCGCAGCGTCAAACTCTTTCTCCCCAAAGTAATAAAAAATTCCCTCTTCAAATATTTTGTAAAAAAGTGCCCTTAAAAAGTTTTTTAAAAAAAGTGAAATTCCCATCGAAGAAGAAGAAGAACAATGAAATATCAAAGAACTGTTTGCCGAAGAGATCTGGCAACTGGCCAATAAGGAGAACACGTGACTTTGGGGAAGGAAGAGAATCATTCAGAAAATGAAAAATAGAAAAAGCAAAAAAAACTTTCTATTTTCCCGTTTTCAGATGGATTAGGAAGAGTGAATTATTGATGCCGGTTTCCCCTTTTTTTGCACCTGGTTGGAAAAGGGTCAACGGGAGTTGCTTTTGAAAAAACAATCCATTGCCGTGCCACTCTTTGTGTTTTCAACGACTGGTCTCGCATAACACAGAATTGTTAAAGGCAAGTCCACACATCGATCGCCATAGGATTTTGTATCGAACCAGCTGTTTGGCTTGAAAAAATTAAAAAAAATTAGTGGTCCCTGCCGAGATTCGTTACCGCGACCGAAGTCCCGCGCTCCATCAACCAAGCTACAAAGAAACGTTCTGCCCAGATTTAAGAATTTTTTTAAAGTGTTTCTTTGTACAATAATTCTTTTACACGCAATTTTGTCACAAATCATTCATTTTTATGAGATGAACGTACGATTCGTCAGTGGTCCGGACAATTCTCTTTCTTTTGACACCTCACTTTTTAGGATTCGTCGTGTGTATCAGGCGTAAGATGTATGCTACTGAAATTGAGCCTAAAAATGAACTGTCGTAATCTTGTCTGTTGGGATATAATCACTGACCTCAAATAATCAATGGAGAGTAGACAAAGCGTGAGCTTTTCGCCATACTCGCTCAAAAAAATGAAGTTGTAAAATGACCGTTTTCTCGGGAAGATTTGTACTCTTAAACTAATTGATGGGAGCAAATTTATGTTTGGAAATAGGTTTTTTATATCCAATAATCCAAATGCAACGAATAACATTTGAATGCAATGTTCCAAAAGTAAGAATGACAAATAATAATAAAAAACAGCCACGATGTACATTTTCCCCCAATGGGTGTCTTCACCCCAGCTATTGTATATGAGCTCATTGTTATGTGGGAGCATTTTGTTTATAAAATTGAACCAATTGTTTTTCCGTACTGTCACTGGTGCTCGTTCGCCGTGTTCTTCGCAGAACGAAGCATCAAGAGGGCGACTTGGCCGTCAAGTGGCTCAGGTCCAAAAGCAGAGATTCAAATGAGTCGGACATGTGTCCACGTGGTCTTTCACAAGGTTACTCATGTGTTTTGCTTTATTACTCCACAAAGAATCTAGGATTAAACGTCTTATGCAATTATAAAAACGAAAGTGTGTCGCCGATAAACTGAAAAATGGCATATCAAATGACAGTGAAAGTTGGCACGGGCATAGAGCATAGCTTGGAATATGTATAGTTTGATTTGTAGAACGCTGCAATTCCAGATAGTTGCAAAATAATGAAAAACTAGATCTTTAATTCAGTTTTACTTGAGAGTGGTAACAGTTTAATCTGGTTGACATTTATGTTTTTGTCTACGTCGTCACGGAAACTACTTTGTGCAATTTGAAATATCTTGTGCAACATTTTTAAATCTATATGTACAGGGACTCCGTACAGTACCCCCAAATCGATTAATTTTTTTAAATGGTTCAAAATAATGTTGGAATCCTCTAGCATTCTTTCCCAAATTTTTAAAACGATTGGATAAGTATTAATCGTATCAAATTTTTTAACTCCTTAGTGTATGTTGTCCTTTAATACTGAAATCTATTAATCTCAGGTTGCAGTTTTTATGAAAGTACAAGGAGGGGGGGGGGGGGGGGTTAGATGAATCGTCCCTTGTTTTTTGGCCACTATTTATCGTTGGGCTAAACTTAATATACCATTTTATAGGGAATAAAGTTTACTACACATTGATATACAACAAATTTACATAAGGCACTGTCTTCTTATTAAAATCAGTAATAAATTTTAAATTTACAATAGTAAAACCCAATTTTAATTTCAAATTTAGAATCTACGATAAAATGTATCGTTGGATATCAATTTGCAAGTCATTTGGTCAAGTAGTTTTTTAATTATGGGTATGGTAAGTTAGGAACTCGTAATGTTAAATGAATTTCTCAAACTTTTAATCATATCTTTCTAAATAACAATTCTTTGATATTTTTATCTATGCTATATTATTTATCTAGCTGATATTTTTATCTATGCTATATCTGAAGGGCTAAAACAAAATACACCAACTTTCATTAATTTTTACTTTTTTAAAAAATTTATTTTAAATTATAATAATATTAAAAGTGGTTATGAATAGCAACCGTGATATATTTTGATAGAAATGGATTTAGAAGAACGTTTTACACGTATTTGAAAAATTTCGTGGTTTTTCCCCCTTGTATTTGTTTTCTTATATTAAAATTTTCATCCATTTGATCATTTCACGGGTCATAAGCAAATTTAAAATTAACAGCGCTTAAAAAAAATCTTAGACAATTTTGCTGTTTAGCAGCGCTGTGAAAGCGTTGGCATAAAATGTTTCGTGTGTAAAAAAACTCGTGGATGTCTATAGGCACATTATGTACGAATTATGTTATTACGAAAACAATTCCTAATAATAATGAAGGAATGAAAAGGAAAACAAAGTTACTTGGTGTAATGCAAAAAAAAAAAAAAACGTTTTTACAAAAAAAAAAATTTAAAAAAATTGACTAATTCTCCTAATTTAGACTCGACAGTAGAATCCTTTCCTATTGGGTAGCGTGTTTTAATCCCTTCGGCTGTAAATTCAATAATCTATGATAAGATAATAAAAGAAAGTGTTTCTTTGTGGATCGCAAAAAAAAATTACTGCGTATAAAAGGCTAAAACTTCATATACAGTTCGGACTAGCTGACGACTATGTTGTTACCCGTGGTTTCACAAGCATTTTAAAAAATGCGGTTTCTTCCCTCCGTTTATTCCTTTATTTTATTTCTCGAATGACAAATATCCTCCCTATTGTTCACAATCGATTCAAAATAGCTTTGTTTGGTATACCAAACAAACCCTTTCGACCTCTCTTTCAAACGCAAAAACAAATATTTAATAAGTTTTTTTTTAATATTATTTCATATCACATGGTTCTTTAAGCATTTTCTCTATAATTCTAATTCAAACATGTACAAACCTTTCGTAGATTTTTTTAAAAACGAAAATTATTATGTAAGTGATATCTTCTTAGAAAGTTCATTGCCATATACAATTCAGAATGTTAGCTTTTCCGTTAGTTGTCAAATTGTCGAAAAACATAATTCTTTCAAAGCCAAAATGTTTGTTAAAGAAGCTAAATTTTCAATTTTATATGTGCCGATACTTTAACTGTAGTTTTCAAATAAAATTAATTACATTGGCTTTTTTAATAATTTCACACGTTTTAAAATACCATGAGTATAAAAAAATGTTTTTAAAAATTAGCGTGTGTTTGAATACCAATACTCACCAATTATTTTAAACAACATATACAAAAATTAGTTTAGGTCAATTATATGAAATTTATTAACAACAAATTTCAATTCTTATTTGATAATCATCCGTTAGTTTCCGTGCCAGAAGTTAAAGTTTTTTTAATTAAAAAATTATTTAATTTACTCCTCATGCACACCATAGTTTTAATTAAACACAACATTGAAAGAGAGCTTTTAATCTTTTCATTAGCTGCTAATGTTTTCACAAACAAGTTCGATGGTATCACGCGACTTCCTAATTTCTTTTAATTAATACGTTCAGGATGCTAGTGATTAAAAGCAACAAAAAAAAATATTGTAAAAAGTTTTTCGGTTTTCTTTTTTGTTATCACAACTTGCACATTTTGAGTTGAATTGTGTGACATTTACACAAGATCACCACTTTCCCGTATTCAGGTTGCATGTCACTCACAATGGAGATCGAAATTTGGGGCTGTACACGTAGCTTCTAATACAAGAATAACAGCAACTTTATTTCAAAGCATTTTGCCCATTTTTAATTTTAATGATGTTTGATCCTCCTAAGCTTTTATTAATAAACTTTATTAATTACTATATCAGAAGTGTACCCGCCGTTGCCCAGGTTTTACTAATATACTAATTTTACCAAATTACTAATTTTATTAATAAACTTTAAACTTTTTATTTACATCGGAAAAGGAAAACCCTTTCTTAATATTAATAATGTTTAGTGATGCTTTGTTAATTCCCTATAAGATCCCTACAGATATGTTTTTCAGAAGTGTAAAATATCATTGTTTGAAAATATTTCGTTTAAACTTAAATCATTTCCTAAAAAACAATTCATAATATTTTTAATTGAATTATGGCAAAATGTTATACAATATTCCTAATTTGTTTGTACCCAATAAAAATGTAATTCCTTTAAATAGCGCTTATCAACCTTTTGACAAGAATACGTCTTTAAAATCGAAAAGGGTACACATCAGCCGCACCATAAAACGGCATTTGTTACATACCCATAATTCCACGTGGAATCAGCCTATGGCGGCCTATCAATCAGCCTGCCAAGCACCATTATGTCGAGGAAAGAGAAACGCATCGACCAGGTTGGCCATTAATCCAATCCCCCTCTCATCTTTGAACCTCGTTGGGGGGGGGGGGGTATGTTGCATTTGGCAGCAATATGTGCTTTCGGCCCCCTAATTCCAGAGGGAATCAGTGTTCGGAGATAAATGACCTACTACCGTGTAGTGAAAGGTGCGCCGCTTTGACCAGGTGTTGGCAATTAATCAACTCTTCCTTCAGGCCAATTTACGGCGTAGGAGTGGGTGGGGGAGAAGGGTGTCGAATTACGGCTAAAGAAGCAGCAGGTCAAGCAGGCGCGCATACAACGTGTTCACGAACCAAATATTTCGTTACGATAAGAACTGTAACTGCCCGTTTTTTTTCAATGATACAACTTAAAACTAAAAAATATTACATTTTCTATATGTTTAGATATATGCGTTTTTCTTGATGGCGATGATCACATTCTACTATCGCGATTAATAACCAATCAATAGTCGATACTTTCCGATTCAGTACCGTAAAATGGGGCAACTTTGTGCCACTTTTTGAGGTTTTTTCGGAATATATCTATCATTTATGCACCAATTGCTCTGAAATTTTTACACAACATACCTACGCATCTCGGCTATCCAATGATGGATGGAAAAAAAATGTTTTCTTTATAGAAAGGGAGGAGGAATTTTTTTCGTGTGGCACAAAGTTATACCCGGTTGGGTACAACTTTGTGCCACTCTCTTTTCTGCCTCTAAAACACATTGAAACTTAATGTGGCACAATCTTGACCATACTTTTTTTCATACTCAGCTCATCTACTATGCTACGAACAGGGAAATAAAATTTGTTCTCATCATTTTACTGGTTTTTTTTCGCATTTTTATCAATTTGGAAGTGTGCGAAATGGAAGAAGAAGAATTTTTTTTAAACTTTTAATGATAAACTGTTTCATAATATTACATTACAAAAAATAATTTTAAATTACATTAGCGGAGTGTAGAGGCAGCGCTATGAACTTAACATCATTTTCCTGACACAAACGCCGGACATGAGAACTAAGATGTGAACTGAGATTGTCTTCTATAAGTACCACTTTGTTTCCTGCGGACTAGTAACATAGTATATTCAAACCAATCTTCCTGATTTCTTCAGACTTTCAGATGGGGATGATTCAGCATCCTTTCTCTTCTTCGGCATAAATGCAAGTGAATTTCGATGAATTCCATACCTCTCTTGGGCATTCCGGATTGTAATCTTCTTCTCAGTAATTTCCCCTAACACCTTTTTAAGGTATTCATTAGTGTAAGCTCGATAAGGGCGACCTCCGACCTTCTTTCTGTCACCACGGACCATTATCTGCAAAAAAGTATTGAATAAAAAGCGGATTAAAGCTAAAAAAATAAGAAAATTGAGTGGCACAAAGTTGTACCCCAAAGTTGTCATTTTTGATAACATGTGAGCTTATGGCGAAACTAACAAACATTTTGAATTGCTTAATACAGCAAATTGTAGATAATAATATAGTGATTAATGTATAAACTTACCAAATCTCCAGGGGAATAACTAATATGAGGTCCAGATGAGACTGTCCTGGTAGCTTAAAAACCTTCAAACACTGTGATCACAAACAATATTTTCTTGAAACCACAACTGATAACTGACCAGATTATTACATGCTCGTTTAGATTCAACATCATCATAGCTAACTACAGGATTTTTTCCAAACCTCTAGTTGCATTTATATTACCGCTAGAACGCATTGAAGTCTGGAAACCGTCTGTGGCACAATGTTGCAACCTGTGGCACAAAGTTGGCCCATTTTACGGTAATATATCCGATACATCTATAGTTCTAATATATCGATATATTTGATATCTACAGACTGTTGGTATATCGATATTTCCGATATTTTATGCGTGAAGTACAGTATCAATAAGTAAACACAAATATGTATAACTTAAACTTACGTTATAGGAACTGGACTATTTGTTTTCAAATCAAGGATTAGTTCAAAGCACAATTTTATTTTGTTTTTCTCCTTTATTATTTCAAATGTAGCCACTATAACGCCTAATAATACACTTTTGTATCGAGCATTCCGAATGCTCTTCCAGACTTCCAAATATATTTTCGATTAATAGTCAAATCGATTATTCGTTAAATCTAAAATTACAAAATCAAAATCGCGATATTTTTTTTGCTTCCGGATTTCGGTATATATCGAATCGGCGTCCCTACTTATCAATAAAACTTTTCTTCTCTTCTCTTCCGCTAGAGCGCGCCCCTGCGGAGGCGACTTTCCGGGGCTCCGAGTTCCTGGCCTTCGACCTCCGCAGCTCCTCCGCAACCCTCCTGTCCTCCAGCGACGAGATCTCGCTCCGCTTCCGTTCCCGGCAGCCCTCCGCCCTCCTGCTGTACTCCGGAAGGGGGGAAGAGGGGGGCGGAGGAGAGGAAGGGCTGCTGCTGAGTCTGCGGGACGGAGGGGTGCAGCTGCTGATGCAGCTGGGCTCCAGCACGGTGGAGAAGGTCCTCCGCCCTCCGAAGGTGCGCTTCGACGACAACCAGTGGCACCGGGTGCTCGTCCACAGGAAGGTCAGGGAGGTAAGGGGAGGAGGACCTTTTTATAGGTTTGGCCACGGAGCAACAATTGCACCGCAATTTTTAATCAACTAAGCGACTAAAAAATCCCACACCAACAGTGGGCGATAATTTAATAGTATTCAATTCAGGGATGCCAGGTCTCGGGTTTTACAACCGCCAAGTGAAGGTGAAAAATCCCCAAACCCGTATTACCACAATCCTTGCAAGGTTGCTTTCTAAAGCTGTAATCTCAAAAGCGAGTGAAAGGATAATTTGTCCAATTAAAAAGTTGCTGAGTGAATGGATACAATTTGAGTTTTCCCACCCGATGCATGCCTTTCATGTGCGCGATTGTTGCATGTGCGCGGCTAGCCTTAGCTGTATGTTGTTTATTATTATTATTTGCATTGCATTGCAACTATGACACGAAAGTGTGTGAAAACACACCACTTTCTATTTTAACCTCAGCGCCAAGAAGCCCTCTACTTAAAACCATTTCATTGTGCTATGGGGAAGAATGGTATTTAAATAACAGTTCAAAGAAAAATTGACTGCATGAGCTTTTGTTAAAAAAGAATGCTGGTTTTTTTTTTTAAAGAAAATTCTGTCATAATTGACGAAAAAGTTTTCTACGAAAAACTCCGATCATTTCGTCAAACTGAAGAAACTTATTTCGAAAAAAATTAGAACAATTTCAATTAAAAATTGACGGTATAATTCAAACCAAAGATTTCATAGTTCAAAGTCAAGCTCGTTATCGATCGAGCCAGAATAGCTCTTTTTAATTGTGGCAATATACATATAATAACCAAAATTGAGTTGATACCAAAAGAACATTTGAATATTCTTAATTTGTCAAAAGTCAAATGATTCGATAATAAAAGAGTGTCGAAAGTAACCTTGACGAACGCTGAAGGCTCAAAAATGAGAGCATTATTTATGCGAGTGCGATGGCATGACGGTTATGAGTAGACACCCCTTTCCATTAATCTCAGTGTGCCCAGAAGTCCTTCACTCGGGGGGGGGGGCCGCATTTCACAGCGCAACAGGAGATGTTGAAGATATGGAATGAAGGTTAACAGAAAATCGACTGGTCAAGTTTAACGACGACTGGATTCTCGGATGAAAAGTTTGACGATGAATAGTTTGAAAAGAAAATGAGAACCTTATGTTCTTGCAAAAGAATGAGGCTGTTCTTGTTCATTTGAATGAGGAATATGATATTTTTTAAAACCTAAACTAGTTTGTGACAATTTAGTTGTGACACAACTTTCGATTTATTGTAAGCAAAATAATCTGATAAAGTTGAGAGTTCAATGAGTTATGAAATATCCAGAACAAGCCAAATATGCACATAAATATTCATTACTTAGTTACCCGTTCAAGTTGTTGTCTAACCACCATTCAACACGGGCGTTATTCACGCGCGTCAGCTTTTGCAGAAGCCCCTTTAATCGGTGCATTCGAAATACGTGGTTTGTGTGCACTCATCACAAATTGCAACCCGCGTCAATAACGTCCGTGTAGAATGGACCTGAGAGGGATGATGACACCCAACTAGACAACTGTGATCGACACAAATAAAATATTTCCTAGAAGCCGTTCATCTCAAATAAACAACCACATTAATATTCATCCGCCAAATTCTTTCAGAAATGCAAACACCTCGGAATCGGTTCACCTTTCACGAGTTCATCGTAAGGAAATAATCTGAACTCGGACTTCGGGGACTTTTGAAGATCCCCCCCCCCCTCCCCTCGCGTCTCCTCTTTCAGCTCAAGAGGAACCTCTCTCAGCTCGGGGAATCTCGCTCCGATTAAATACATCGAGGGGGGGCGTCTGGAAGAAAAGGCGATTCCTTCAACTTACTGCTGATTGCATACATGAAAGAGCTTCGAGAGGTTGCATAAGGGTTCAATCTAGTCTCCATATTTTTCGTTAAGTCTCATGATAATGAAAGACTTTATTTATAAGTCTTTGAAAACTATTTGTTTTATCCTTTCAGGAATTATTAGAAGGTTTTTATCATTTCACGATTTTTTTTTATAAAAAAACAATAAGATGTGAAACTTTAAACAATTTATTTTTTCTCTCCATCCAAATCTACATGTGAGATAGTATTTTGAAACAATTCTGTTATTTGTCTCAAACTCGACGTTTATGTGACCTACAACCCAAGAAAAATATGTCATTTTTCATCCTTTTAAACAGTTTTAGTTAAAATCAGTTTTATAAAAAGCATGTTTTCTTAACCTGTTTGACAAAGCTGTTTAGCAATAAAGAAATCTAACAAAGACAACTTTTTCATTCACACGTTTCATGATCTCTCCAGTTATCAAGTTCCATGGCTAATAATCACTAAAATAGGAGGCAGGCGTACGTTGACTCTTAATGCTAGGAAGGCACCGCTGCGGAGATGCTTTAGAATATATATATATATATATATATATATATATATATATATAAACTAATAATAATAGGCTAAATAACGTCGCACTAGTTGTGCATAGTGTGCAATTCTATTGGGGACGGTTCGGTCTTTGAAGGAAGGAGCGGAGACCACTGGCTCCTAATTTTATACCCTGGTCGGATGACGAGGACAACGCCCATCTGATTTGGCATTCGACGCAACCTCAATAAGCGTTAGGACATTGGACCACGATCAGATTTAACATGCACCATTCCCATACACACGCAGCAGCTCCAGTGCGACACTCATTCAACCAACCAATGGTATGCGGAAAGCCACAGACAGCCAGAATCCGTCGTCACCAGAATCGCCGTCACCTGCGATATTCTGTCCCCGTTCCATAAACTCCTTCATCCATGAATTAATCATGGGTCTTTTCACGGATCTGAATCGTCCGGCAATTCATTTTAAAACTCCCCAGATCGCAGCAATCCCCGGACCTGACAATTTCCGAAATCCGGCCGATTAAGCATCGCCCCCCCTTTACCTATGATTGCCTGCAACCGCTTCCCCCCCCCCCTCCCCCTCTCCTCTTCAACAGCTCGGAGTTTCCCGTCGCTGTGTGAGACGATGCGAGAAAACGATCAAAGAGAGGAGGGGAACGGTTTGTGACAGGTCTAAAGAGGGACGGTTTTCTTGTTTGTGGTGTTAAGGTGCCTGTTAATTAGCGTCGTACCACAGCTGCACAGAGGGCTATTGGCGACGGTTCGGGATCGATCGCGGAGAAAGGTCCCGGAAATACTGACTTGTACTTTTGATTTCGAACTATGGTCAGATAACGAGGACAACACCTGTGCTGGCACCTCAATAAGGGTCAAGACATTGGACCACGTTCAGATAGGGTAGTCCTTATACACGCCGGTAGAAATTGTGGATATTTTTAGTCGAGATTTGTAATTCGTGAACGAATCTGAACCACTCCCCCTCTCCCCCCCCCCCCAATCACAAGCTTTCTACAAATCATCCAAGTCCATGTACATATTCGAACTCGCAATCAACTAGCCGGATACTTCCCCACTGAGCCGCCTGTCCCTACCATTTATTGAATGAAAATAAATGCATTTACAAAGGTTTATGGGGATTGGTTGATAGAATGAACATTGGCGTTGAGCCTGAGTGGCAAAACACAAGGCGAATGTAATTGGAGGTGGAAATAAGAAACGATCATCTTAGCACATAAATATATTTAAATATTGCACAGCAGAAAACTATTGTCTAATTTTCATAAATCTTTTCACTCGAGGTGAAACATATTTTTTTTTGTTACTTTGCCGAGCGGTACAATAATGTTAAAAAACAAAAAAAAAAAAAAACACTCGAACCCCTGGAACCTTAGAGCAAACCAACTCGGCCAAAAGCGAAAGCATCTGGTAGAATGGATCATTTGTAGTTATCGCGAGCCTCTCATGCGTAATATGTGACGGTCCTTAATAGTAAGTGACGCCATTCTAGTAAGAATCTTTCCAATTAGTCTCTCTCTCGCCCCTAATTCGATTGACCTTGATCAGAGATCGAGCTCTGCAGGGACAAAGGGAATTATAACAATAACCATAACCAAATTTTGTATAAATAACTTAGGATGTTATCTTTGCTATAAATCCTTAGGGCTCGAGATAATGAGATTGAAGAAAAATTCGAGCATTTGAAGGGAACGTATTTTTGTAATTTCTTGTACTTTTAAGAATAAAAAAAAATTGTGACTCAATAGATTTATTCAAGCTATTGTTAATCAAAAGTAGTTTACTCGTTAGTATATAGCAACTATTAAATTGCTCCGTCTGCAATATACTCTAATATTACGAAATGGAATTCGGGAATTATACTAACATTTCATGCATCCTAACTTAACGCGGTCGGGATAACATCGATTCCGTGTTTGTATTTGCTCACAAGTGTGAAATTCCATTCAGCGGTCAAATTGCGAACTCTAATGAACATTCATTAAACTCATTTCAATGCTTAGAGGGCGTTTCCCTGTTACATTGTTAAATAGATTACAATGCGTTTGCAAATTGAGGATGCAGTGAGTTTAAATAACAACTCATAGGGAATAGGGTTTGTATTTAATTAAAAATCCATAAAAACATTCTTTATTTTTACAACATTGATGCCATTTCTTCACATTAAAAAAAAACCAAATAAGGTTTTTTGTTTCTCCAGTAACAGTAGCACTGTTAAAAATGCTCATTTTTGAAAAAAATTGCATCATTTTCGTAGAAAAGGTTTGTTTGCTAAGTGCTCCGATTACCTATTTCGTCAGGCTAAGGAAATTGATGTCGCCGTTTGTTTTTACGACATTTATTTCGCTAAAAATTAGGACGATTAAACCCTCTAATGCATAGTGTAGCATATATATATCATCTATGGAGTTTTATGTTAACTAGTATAGTATTATCACGTAGGGAACCATGTGCCTAGTTTTTATAACCGCCGCTAAGTCCCTTACTTTATAAAAAGGATTTTGATAAACGCAATCAATTTCTTTGAGGTCTGTTGTTCTAAAACTGGCTCGTGTAGGTGAAGTTTTCGAATCTTTATTTATTACTTATAAGCATAATATGTCTCTACAAAAATCCTAGCTAATACCAAAGGTATGTAGATTGTATTTAACTATATTTTCATACTTTTTGAAAATTGTTTTAGTAATTGCACATGGTGATGCACATACGCTAAACAACGGTTTTAATTAAATACGCACTTCTGATTTTTTTGTATATTTTTCAGCAGTCCAGGTGCAAAAAGAAAACGAAAAAAATTAATTTCATTATAAAAGAGAAAAAAAATCATGCACTAGAGGGTTAAAATAAATAATCGACTGCATTTCTCGAACAAGGATAACCTCTATTCTCGAAGTTGCGTACAATTGTGGCAATATACATGCAAGGACAAAATTAGAACCCAATGAGCTGACGAAAAACATTTGCACTTAAAACTAATTTTATAGCGAATTGCATTTTCAATTTCTGTTTGGCTCGAACCTGTCCGAATTGCGTACACTAATATCTTATCAATATTATCGTATTAACTTTTTTAACTAAACTTTCCCTCGCAATATCAATTAAAGTAAATCCGCTCAATGTGTAATACACCTCGAAAGAGAACATTTTTCTTGGAAACGCCTTTGAAGATTGCCTTCTATCTTAGAATAGTGGGTTAGCGCTGAACAACCCTGATTTTTAAACCGAGATAAAATACCTCGCAGTCACAGTTTGTGGCACGTCCTTCGGTTGATGACCCCCTCGCGTAAAGAATGAGATGCCGCCTCGACAACAAGAATCCCATTACAAAAGTCAAGAATTGCCTTTATAGCGTTAACAGATGAACTGCACTGTTAAAAATGTATGCTCATTTTTTAAAATACTCATAAGGGAAAAGCGTTATCGGATTTAGTCTTTTGCATTTGTGAAGAAGGGTGCACAATTTTATAATGAGCGAGCATCTAGGGAAAAGTGGCCATATTAGATTTTAGACCATTTAGAGTATTAGATTTAACATTATTTTTCAGACATCTGTAATAAAAAATAACAGGTTAATTCCAAACTTTAAGGATGTAAACTTTCATATTTGCAAGCTATGGTTTTTAAGAATAAGTTGGATCATTCACATATACATAGTACATCAACGTGAAAAATGTAAAGATAAATTAAATGTTGGAGTAAAAAATTATATTTCGTTCAGAAAGTTTTCACCTATGCGGTTTTCGAAAGAAACAAACCGAGATCTTAAGCAAAAACTGCAGATGTATAAAATATGTAAAGAAACAGGTAGGGACATTGATTGTAAGGCTTATAAAAAAACGCTAGAAGGGAGAGTTTAAGTGTATCAGAAAGAAGAAATTGACTTTGAAGGGAAAACTAGCTAGGGATATCAATGATAATCATGCAAAGGGAATTTTTGTTTACAGCAGTGGAAACAATAAACTAAATACTCATATGGGTCGACTCGAAGATAATCAAGGATAATTAAAGAATGATGTGGGAATGACTAATATTTTAATTGAATTTTTCATTGGGTTTTGAAATAAGGATTTGAAATTGAAATCTTATTTCGTGCCAATAGAGGGTAATATGCGTCCGGTTATTAAAGAATGCAATTTTACTTGAGAAGAAGTAGTTTACCATTTAAGAAGTATTAAACCCTTAAAAGGCCAGATGAAATTTATCCAAAAGTACTATAGTGTTATGTGCTGAAGAACTGGCAGATATTGTACTAACTTTTTTTAATTCGACGTATAATTCGAATTATGTACCAACAGACTGAAAGTTAGCAAATGTCACTCCGCTTTTTTAAAACAGTGCGAAATGTATATACTGATTTACCGAAATTATATACCGATTAGTTTAACATCTGTCTTCTGCAAGATTTTGAAATATTGATAAAAAATCGCAACTTATCATTTATGGATTCAGAGAGTATGGATTTAGAAAAGGAAGATCTTGCACAACGAATCTTTTAAAATTCTACTATTTTGTTATTGAATAATTAGACAAAAGGTACAGTGTACATATATCCTACATTGATACCCAGAAGGCCTTTGATAAAGTTCCCATGAGGTATTGCTCTTCAAATTAGAAAGGTTAGTTATTGGAGTTGAAATTTTACACTGAAACTGGTTAATTGGTAATATTCAGCGGGTACAAATTAAAGGTAATTACTCTCAGTGGGCAGAAGTTAAAAGTGAAGTGCCACAGGGTTCTGTATTAGGTCCACTTTTATTTATTATTTTTATTGGTGATATTTGTTGGGAGATTAGGGGCAAGAAAGGGGCAGATAAGTATTAAAAATAAAAAGGCTGCCTATGTTTCACAGGGTGCAAAAAACCAAAATAATGATATAATCATTGATTTGGGGGTATTAGTAAATGGGGATTTTAAAATGGGTCATCAATGTACAGTAGTTAAGCAAGAAAGCTTAGAGCCTGTTGTTGGTCGTCAATATTTATATCTGTAATTTTTGACGAAACAGACGCCTGCTAAATGCAAAATATTAAATATATCGTCAAACTAAAGAA
The DNA here is from genome assembly GCA_963932185.1 of Troglohyphantes excavatus. Lineage (NCBI taxonomy): Eukaryota > Metazoa > Arthropoda > Arachnida > Araneae > Linyphiidae > Troglohyphantes > Troglohyphantes excavatus. The sequence goes on from OZ010674.1 coordinate 2,020,993, forward strand.
ATTCATTTTGTCGTTTTTTCAGAAATTTTCGTTATAAATGAGGACAATTTCAAATAAATATAGGTGACCCGACTCAGTTCGAATTCACGCACGCTATTTACCGAGCCGGAAAAGCCTTTTTGAGTTATGGAAATATACATATGAGAACCAAAATTGAGCTGATACCACCCGAAATTAATCGCAGTAAAGTAATTTCGATAAAAATGTGAAGATTCTTGTTTCATCAAAAGTCAAGTGATTCAATGATGAAACGATTTTCAAAATGGACTAAACTGGCCTTGGCGATCGCAGAATGCTAAAAAATTATAGTGTTACTTCTGAGTGTGAGAATCACGCTGCAGTTTAAACAGGACAGTAACTGATCATTGAATAATAGAGCTCTAATTAACATTAAATATGTATTAGCATAAAACAATATGCTTTTCTGTGAAAAAAAAACTATGTTTCGAGTAAATTCTACATACTAAATAATAAAAATAACAATATTTATTATTATTTATTGCGATAATATGCTTTACTGGAAAAATAATTTCTATCTTTTAAATAAAAGCTACTTACAAAGTAGTAAGAAAACAAAAGATGAGTAGTCATCGCGGAGAAGTGAAGTTCCTCTATTTAGTTTATTAACTAAAATATAACAATACTATTATAAATAATCAATATATTATCTATTGAATGTTTATGTAAATATTAAAATTAAATATTTACTGTATTTCAAGATGTAATGTTTGACTGGGTATCTCAATTGACCAGCGTGTAAATAAAAAGTTTTTTGGTCATTCAAAAAGTCAACGTTATGCAAAAAAGGTCTATAAAAACACTTTTAAATAATTTACATCCAAGGTCCTATAAGCAAAATATTTTAAACGAAATAGCTTGTCGTATAATATGTTTGTTGCGGAATAAATGTTTCTAATCATATACAACATTACTAGTATAAAACATTGATTCTTTTTACGAATCATAACACGTTAGGTTCATACTAAAGAAAATATTTTTCGGAGCAGCGACAAATCGTACGTTCATCTCGTAAATAAAAACGGTTTGTTTAAAGAAATATGCTACATAAAGAAACATATTTTTAAAAATATTTCTAAGATCTAGTTTTTCTACGGGTCCACTAAGATAAGCAACCCGGGGTTATATTTGTATTTCTTGTTTTAATGCCATTTCATTTAATAAGTCTCGAAATGTTATACAATTTTTTTAAATTTTAAAACTTTAACACAAGAATTTTATCTTTAATTTACTTCTGACACTTATTTTTTTTAATTATAATTGATTAATCGTTCTCATTTCGAATGCTAACTGAAATTTAATTTGTCACTTTCTTTGTACTTTTTGTCTTAAATATGACATTTTGAGATATTGTTGCCTTTGTGAGCAACACGCAAGAATATCGGTACAACAATTCTCATCTCCGCAATTGTGCCCTCAATTCCTAATTCCTAAGCGATGCTAAACGCCGCTTATTCGGACACTTAATCTCGTTACCAGTGCAACAGATGCGAGCTTTTAGCATGAATTAAAACGCCCTCTACACATTTCACATTACCCTGGAAGCCAGACAAGCATCAGCCTGTGAACGGGCGTCTCGGTCCTCTCTTCAAATGCAGAAATTTAAAAACCCCCGTCGACTGTTAGCGCACAAATTGAATCTCTTTTCCCCATTAAGATTTCTGAGCGCCCGACTAATGAAAAAGAATGGGGCGATAATTCCTAACGGTGTTGTGTAAGGCTGAAGACTTCCAAAATGGGGCGGGTGTTTTTAATCGAGTCCGTCCATGAAATTAGTTAATGCCTTTTGGCCCTTGGTTAGAAATATGCATTACGATGCGGCATTCGAGATGGTTAATAGTGGACTCACATTGCGAACGATTCATTATTTTATGTCCTGCAATGAAACGTAATTGAAGTAAAGGCATTTATGAGAACAGGTTATGTCTTTAAAGGATGTTAAAATAGGTCTAACAAATTTAAGTTGAATGTCTGCAATGATTTGCTTTACAAAATGCAGTTTTCATGAAACTTATTTTGCTACTTTAGAAAATCCAAACTAATTTTTTTCACTTGCCACACTACCAAATATAATCAAAGACTCAAGAATGAATAAAACTAGATTGTCTTCATGTAAAAAATATACGAGTAGTTCTGGAAACACTAGACGTCGCGACCAAAATAGAAGCTGAACTTTACATGAAACGGAACCATTAAAACAACCACCATCTTGAAACGGCCACTATTTTGAAACATAATAAAAAAGTTTTAAAAAAATTAAAGAAAACACATGCGTTGTTTTTACTGACTTTAAGAAACATTCATGCCAAATTTGAAGATAATCAAACGATGCGTTTAGTCCTGACTGCGTAACAAACATACGAAATGCCGAAAGGCACGAATGGTCACCGATATTCTTGTGTGTTGCTCACAAAGGCAACAATAACTCAAAATGTAATATTTAAGACAAAAAGTACAAAGAAAGTGAAAAATTAAATTTCAGTTAGCATTCGAAATTAAAACACGGACCTCGTTAAAGGTCGGTCAAATATAAAATTTAATAAAATAAAAAATTTTAAATAGAAAAAATTTGGTTAACATTTTGTTTTTCACAAGGTGTCTAAACCGTAACGAACAAAATGACGAATTTGTGTTTCCGAAAGTATAATAATTGTCTTAGTAACACATTGCGACAAAAAAAAATACTGTATTTTTATTCTTAAGCATACTCGAAATAAATACCATTTAGTATCGGAGGAGTAGTGTTATCTTATAGGACCAATGAACTCTATATGTAACTTCTGGTATGACTCAAATGAATATCCTCTATGGGTGCGGTGGAAGCCAAATGAAACCAGGCCATACTGTACTCCAACTAATTGTTTAAAGTGATTTAGTGTTTTTTTAATGTCAGAGTTGTGGAAATGTTAAATATATATAAATATTATATTTTCAACTTAAAGGATAATTTTTATATTAAAAAAAACAGTTCTTGGACATTGTTTGTTATCCACTTTAACTTTCGAATGATGGAGATTGTATTCAAAATGGGTAATGTTTTTGTATTGGGATCATTTTTTTAAAATTAAATATTAAATTATAAATCTTTAAACTTATATTTTGATATCGTTCTTTTTTTTTTAAATTTTCTTCGGTTAATGGTTCGGTTAACATTTTAGAAAATAATTACATTTCTGGGGGATTTAATCCAAGTCCAACAAACGATTTGTTTAAGTATACAAACAAACTTACGATAGTTTGATACATGAAAACTTCTATATGGAAACTAAGTAAGTCGATTTATTTACCAATATTCTTTAATTTTGTAATAAAAAATCTTTTAATACATTCCAATGAAATAATTAGGAAAATTTATAATTTATTTAGCTTTTTTTTCAATGTTTGACTGTTTGGGTGAATAGCCAACGTAAATCAAATGAGAATGAGCCGACCTAAAATGTAATCTGCTTTATTCAACAGCAAACTCGACCACCGACCTTTGCCTCAAGGCGCGCTACATGCAGGATCGGCAGCCATAAAAATGTGTATAATACAAATGCTATGAGAACGAAATAAATCCTTTGAAATTTATGCGGAGGAAAAGCACCAGGGACACCATGGGCGCAGACTAATGGCCCGCTCGAGCCCACCTTGAAGCATCGGCTTCTCGAAACAATACAATATTTATACAATACATTTGGATACAAGTAAATCAAAAATTAGCTTTAAAACTCTTAATGTTAGCAATATCTGAAAAGTAAAAAGAATTTTGCTTTTACTTCAGTAACACTTGTGGAATAAATACAATTTGGAAATTGGACGGCAGTTTTGATACAAAAACTCTCACGGAATTGTCAGACCCAGAGAAAACTTCAAGTACTCTAGCCAATATCCACTTGGCAGGTACTTTCGTCGCGTTGGAAGTTTTGATAAATATTCTGTACGTCACTGTTACCAAAATGAAGCGACGCCGACGCTTGTTTTCACATTCCATATTGTTCATAATCGAGAACATGAACGACATAGACATTCAAACTAGAATAACCAGAATTCTGTACCGTAACAATAATGCTTGATTTATTTTTAGAACAGCATATTAATTAAAATATGTTTTTTTTTAAATATTCAATTAAAAAAACATTTAACATTGTACACAAACTTTATTATTGAGGACTAATATTAAAGTGTCTCATGTTTATAAGGTAATAATATCTGTAACTTGGAATAGAAAGGACCCTTGTTGCATTGTTTTAACATTAGACATGGGTCTTTCTTGTTCTAGGACACAGATATCTTAAATGTTTTACAGAATTTTAATCAAACCAATTAATTATAAAAGACAATTAACTCTAGTTTGGTTTAAAATATTTTTGAGGAGATTTATTGTTGACACGTTAATCACGAAAATAATTACTAAATAATAATAATTAAAAAAATATATAAATTAAGAAATACTTCCTATTACCTGAAGTATTTGTTAAATATTTATTTCTAACTTTAAACCCTTATTTTCAAAGCGTAGGAATATCAGTTCTACAGATTCGTACATTTTCAACTGTCGTTTTGTTTATTTCCATAGTCAATTTAAATATATTAGCTGACTTTTCAAAGTATTATCCATGAAGATAGGTAATTACATAAAAAAAGTTTTCAAATTAATGGAAAATATATTTGGAATGCTAGATAAACACACAAGTCTCATTAAAAAAAACTTTATCCTTTCGTTTCAGTTTAAAAGTCTTCTAAATTGATGTTCATTAGTGAAGACTACATGTATTAGCTCTATTTCTATCCGAATTATTTGAGTCAAACAGCATGATAAATACTTTGCAATTTTGTATATTAACAAAACATTTTTCGTTAGTTTTCCCTTAGTTCTATTAGTTTATATCAAAAGTATGAGGGCTTCCTCTGGGATTAATAATGAAAACGGTTTACGAAACACACACAACTATTCAAAATGATCCTGTTCATAAAATTATACGCGATTAAAAATAATGTTAGTCTAAGTACGATGTTAATGCAAACAATCGACGACATATTATTAATAGGTTCTATGCTACAAATATAGAGCAATAAAATATTTACAAATAAAAAATGCTAATTTTAACATATTTTTTTTTAATAAGGAATGCTTCCTTATCGATCAATAAAAAGTGGTAAATTTGAGAGAGTAAATAAATACTTATTGAGTAAACTTACTTGAGTAAATAAATACTTATGCGTGTAGAATGATTGATATGCCGAAAGGCGTTCTGTACATGTCGTTACGCGGTGCATGGAGACTTTCGGCGGAAAAAACAACATAAGGGAACATTAAAAATCCTGATGTAAACAACTTTCACACATTTTTCGATCACCTCTATCACGACTGCGTTTCAGGAGACATTTTACACGATTTTGATGACAAAGCCAAAACCTTCCACTTCAACTATAGGCGGTCATACATTTGACTCGAAAGCAGTCATTTCTATTACCTATGTAAAAGAAAAGAAAAATTACAAAGAAATACGATTGCTGCGTTCTCTTTCAATTTCTAAAACTTTTAAATTGTACGATAAGCTTTTTCCTAAAGTTATTATTAAATAAATATTTCTAACTTTAAAACCCTATTTTCAAAGTAGGACACAGTTGGCTGAACAGCAGTTCTTCAGATTAGTGCATTTGCAGACTGTCGTTTTAATTATATGTGAGCTAACTTTTCAAAGTGTTCATCGTGAAGCTATGTAATTTCATAAATAAAAAGTTTTCAAGTTAATGGAAACTATTTGGAATGCTGGATAAATATACTAGTCTTCTTTTTTTAAAAAAAAAATACACGCTTTTAGTCTAGGTTTAAAAGTCTTCTAAATTGATGCCTTAAGTCCATTAGTGAAAATTACATCCGTTAGCTCTGTGTGAATTATTTGAGTTAAAAGGGAGGATAAATACTTTGCAATCATGTATATGAACAAAGCACATTGCATTTTTGGTTAGTTTTATTATTTTCTATCAAAAGTAGCAGGAGTGTTTCATCCGGGATTTAATAGTGAATAAATGTTGGTAATATATTTATAAATTATAATTTTTTATAATACAGTTCGGGATAATTAGATAATCCACGAAAAAAAGGTTATTTCTTAATATAAAAAAATGAAAAGAACTGTATCGGGAACACAGCCGCGGTGGTGTGCGTGAAACATCTTGTTTGTGAGTATATTGAGAGTTCGAATACCAGCCGAGCATAAAAGTTAAAAATAATTCCTTGTTCCTTGAAAAAAAAAATACTTTATTAAAAGTTTTATTTAAAGGGAATAAAAAAATTGATAATCTACTTGTTATTTAGTTAAAATTCTTTGAAAAAACAAACAAATCCTGAACCCACAAGTGTGGAATTTTCTGATATTTTTCTCAAAGCAATCCGGATCCCGATAATTGACGATCCGCTTTATTGGATACGAATAACTGAAGTTCGGATAATTGGAGTTCAACAGTACTTCTATTTATATGAGGTTACAAATATTTTCAGTATAGTTCTTGCACGAAAGATTCTTGCTGCAAATATAGGACAATAAAATATTTATAAATATAAAAAAATCTCTAATTATTAACATATTATTTAACAAAAAAAAACTTTAAGTAATTCTCACTTATCGATCAATAAAAAGTGTTAAATTTGAGAGAGAGAGTTAATAAATACTTATGCGTGTTGGAATTGTTGATATGCCGAAAGGCGTTCTGTACATGTCGTTACGCGGTGCATAGAGTCTTTTGGCTGGAAAAACAACATGGGAGAAATTAAAAATCATGAAGTAAACGACTTTTACCCAATTTTCTATTATCGTTCGGCCCCAACTAAATTTCGGGCACGGCGAACCAGTCGGAGTAGTGTGAAAACAGAACGAATAGAGAAATGGCATATCTGGTTAGAGATATGACTTCTGAACTTGGCGCTTTATTGTTGATTTAGGCGACTTGCCTATGCATGGTATTTTGAGTATAAAGTTCAACTTTCTCGGAAACTACTACATTGGTTCGATTCAAATTTATTTTATGATATATTTTCATAAAATATATTAAAAACTTGCAACTCTATGTTTCAAATTGTTACACTGGGCATTTGAAATATGTGTAAGTAAACGACCTAATTTCAAATAGTTATAAGTAATAAATCTACTAGATTTAAGATTTTGAATGGATATAAAATAAGTTACTGCAATTGATAAAAGAATATACTCTGTATTGCTATTACAATAACAAATATACGTAATTAGGGTGGATCGATTTTTTTTATAAATTTTCGAAATCGAACTCGCCTGCGGTGGGATTAGTTGTGTATCGATGTCAAACATTCGAAATAAAATATTTTAGTATCTTATAACAGAAACTCTCCTCCCCTTTTCCTCTCTCTTTAAAATTTTAAATTTCAGTAAATATTTAAGCTTTATATATTTTTAATTCGTCTGCTCTTAAAACGATTGTATAATAAGATTCTTTGTTTTTTAAAAAATATATATTAATATCGCATAATATTTCCCCCCCCCCCCGATAATCCTCCTATTACCCATACATTTCTTTAAAAATATATTTTTTATATATAAATTTTAGGTATAAAATTGCGTGTACTGAAAATGGTCCCACCGATAAGCAACCTAAAATTTTAAATTTCGCTAAAAAATTAAATTTTTACTTTTTAGATTTTTAATCGTCTGTACTGGAAATGGTTGCATAATAAGGCCGTACGTTTACGTGGATTTATTTGATATTGTATTACATTTACTGCTGCTCCCTTCCCGCCTTCCCGATACTAAGCTTTTGAAATTTTTATAATATGCAAATGTTTTATATAATAAAGCAACTCTTCACTTATTGTGCCAAATTCTTGGTAGAATAATCCAGAATTAACCACTAGTATTACACAAGCTGTCTAAAAGGCAATCAAACTAGTGACAGAGGCACCGTCATCTGTTTGCGGATTTGTGATACTGTGATAGGGATTTGACCCAAGTGACGGCCCGATACATTTTGCTATGTCGGAGTTCTGTATCTGATTGAAACTGTTAAGCAAAAAGCCGCGATAGTTTTATGCGCCCACTATACATTGACTTCCCGAAAGACGATGCCCAACTTTGAAAATAAGGCAATACATAAATTGAAAGAGTCCATGTCATATAAAAACTTGCCCATATTTGTTTGGGAGGATGGGTGTGTAGGGTGGAATTTGATTGCAGCCAACCTCTCGTGGTGAATTTTGGACTATTCTGCCAACATTTTGGCACAATAAACGAAAAGCTGCTTTAAAATATCAGACATTTGCATATGATAAAAAAAATCAAAAGCCTAGTAATAGGGAGGGGCAGCAGTAAATGCAGCCCCTCCCTAAATAAAATAAATTCACGTAAACGTACGGTCTTATTATGCAACGATTTCCAATACAGACGATTAAAAATCTAAAAAGTAAAATTCGTAACAAACAATATTGAACTTTCAATTTTTTAGCGAAATTTAAAATATTAGGTTCTAATAGTTTAGGTCTAAATATATTTTAATTATTTAAAACAATTACTAACGTTTAACATCAATACATAACTTTTCACAACCCAGGCGAGTTCGATTTCAAAATTTAAAAAAAAAATCAACTCACCATAGATGTATTGGAACCTAGGACCTTTAAACTTAGAATTTAAATTGATGCGTTCATAAATAACACGTTGAGAGGGTAATTTTTATTAATATCATCATTACACATTTGTTTGTATTTGCGGTCACCTTATTTTCAAATTCCTTAGGAAAGTTCTTTTCGTAATGCAGAATCGACACATTTTCTTATGAAACAGTGAAAACAAATCAGAAAGAAAAGAACCTTCGAAAACAGATGGACATTAATGTGTGTTAATTAAATTTTCTTCTCGTTATTTTTAGTTTTTCTAAGATGCAAGCAACAGTGCCAGTTTTGGCGAGTAATCGTCGATTTTCTTTTGTTGTTTTGTGGTTTTTAAAAGTAGCTTTTTTTTAGAATGATACTTAAATTTTTGTTCCATTTTTTAATATTTATAAAATTATAAAAAAACTATTAAGAAATGATTAATTATTGATAATAAAAATAGTGTTCAATTCCGTATACCAAATGAAAAATAAGATTTTGATACTGTATAGAATATATTTTATCTTTGTGTTTCTACTCTATCGTTTTTTAAAATAATCACTTCAAATCACTTCAAATAAAAAAATCATTCCAGCACTATTCCTGGATCCTTCTAGATTTTATTTTAAGAACCGTCTTTCTAGTGCGACATTATTTCGGCCGAACAAAACTATTTTCTACGTTTTAGTTTCCGTGTGTGCAAGTGGTTTTATACGCTAATTTATTTTATTCCTATTGAATTGTAATTATTTTGAGATAATTCGATATCTTCGTTTGTTTATGCAACTTTCCAATACAAGATGAGGTGATGATTTTTTTTCATTACTCTTCGTTAAAAATGACAAGATTCTACTTAATCGAAAGGCAAGTTTTATAGTTTTGGACAGCACATTTTTCAAAATTAGCATAATTCGAGTATTTTAGTTGAATAAAAGTGGTTTTTGTATACAAAAAATAAATTTGAAATCCTCTAAGTATGTCCTATGTGATATGCCAATCTTATGTTTTGAGAATATTTCTAGCCATTTAGGCTTAACCCTTTGGGTACATTTGACGAGTGAGACTCGTCATCTGCTTACTTGGGCGAAGTTACGGTGGACGAGTCTGACTCGTCATCTGAATTTAAGAAGCAGGCTTTGATGTTTGCCGCCTCCTCCGCCAGTGTGCGTTGATCGCAAACAATTTGTTGTAGGGTCGGTCAAGAATGGGATCCATTGAACCTCACCAAATCCGTCCCATGGGCATAAAAATCTTCAAATAGTTCAGTAATCAAAGGGTTAATTTAAAGTAAATGAAACTCCCTTACCTACAGAGAAAAACAAGCACTTCTTCCAATTGCAGAGTGATAATCAAAGACTCATTATTTTTCTTTTAAATAACTTGTAGACAAAAGACGAATCGTTCCACCAAATGACACAGGGCAGTCACAAATGAGTGGGCGATGGTCAATGTTTGGGTGTTCCCCTACACACAATAAACCATTATTTTTTCGCTATATTTAACGACTTTGTTTGTTGCTACTAAAGCTAAGAAACTAGCATACTAATAAAAGAAAGTGACTGTTTGTGGATCGAAAAAGACCAACTTCCTCTGCTTATAAAAGGCTTAAAATTTATATATAAGTATTATTTATTCTCAAGCTGTGCACCTAAGTCTAGGATTCATAAAATTCCAATCATTTCTTATAAATTGATTTTAACAATTTTAGAAATATTGTGTAAAAAACATCTTAACAAAAATATTTCTAAAATCTAGAACGTGACGTGAACGTGACTTCGTCGATAGGGCGAGGAACTTCTGAACAATGGGAAGCGTGTTCGATTCCTCAAGGGGACCACATGATTTGTTTAATGTATATGCTTTAACGGGTTCCCCAACAACGCAGGGTCAAACAGCTAGTTCAAAATATAAGCGAAATAGTTGGTCAAAAATGCTGTTTTATGCTAATACAACTAAATGTGATACAGTCAAACAATAACCATCACCCAACAATTGGCGTCCATCCTGTATGAAACTTCGCTATAGGAGCGCACCTTCGAAACTTTCTGCGGCAGCTCCCTTGGACGCTCTCAACACTCAGTTGGCTACACAGTTATTGCAACCCCGTGGTTTTACAGAAAACTCGAGAACCGCGCAATGTACTTCGAGTTGGTTCGTATAATTAATTTTTCGGCCGGAATGCAGTCTTGGATTTTTGAAAGGCGAATTCCAAACACTCTATGCTGGTGAAATGAATGCCTCCAAAAGAAAAGAAAAACCTAATAAAATGCTTATGAAATATTAGGGTTTGAGCAAAAAGTATTTTTTTTTATAATTTATCGAAAATCATTGTATTGATTTTTCTTACTTTGAGGTTTGAAAGCATATTTATACAATAGAAGTTCTTATAAAGTTCCGAAAATTGAGTGGCTTTTTAGGTGCATTTCCTATTGATATAATAGAAACTGATACAGAATTTTTTCCAAATACTCAAAAGTTAAGAAACGATTTAATGACAAGGGGAAAAAAATGTACTCTTCATTTTACCACCCATTTTACATGAAAGGCTAAACAGAAAAAAATTCAATGCACAATCAAATCGATCCAATCATTTTAGAGAAAAGCGTGTGTTTAAAACATAGTGTATAAAACATTGTGTTTGATACATATCCATAAATCTTGACACATGGGTTTGGATGGATGGAAATGGAAAACTGTGGGACGTTTCACACCATACTTGTTTTAAATGAAATAATTTTTTTATCTGTAATAATTCTCAAAGGACAGTGAAAACAACAAAATTAATCTTAGTGATTTATATTTCAGATTACCAGAGCGACAAGTTTTTGTCATGTGAGTATATTTATCCTATTTTATATTATTCGTTTTGCTTTGATCTGTCAATTGTAGTTGTTCTCTTCATTGTTTCAGTTCAGGCATGTTTTTTACAGCTATATTTCGGTTTAAAGTGACGTTTTCCATCTTTCGCGTTATGTTCCAAATGGGTCGCTCTCTCTCTCTCTCTCGTATCTTCTGATAACCTCGATGAATCCTTTAATGTCGTCAATAATGGAACGTACCCAAGAAGAGTTAACTCAGCTTCTAAAACCCACTTTGTGGGCGTCACCACTGGTATTATCGACAACTTCAAGTTCAAAAGGGATACAAGGCGAACGTCCTGCTGGCAGGACGTAGTGATTGGTGGGAGGCCATGTGTACATAAATGCTTCCGGAAGTCCTTCCGACAGGACTTGGCCCGTACGTTCTTCTATCATGAAGGTCGTGTTTTATGTCCACCTATAAAAGGACGTGTTTTCGTGTTTCTTTTTTCCAGTTCTCGGTGACGGTGGACGGCGTGTACACGGAGCGGGGTTCGACGGCGGGCACCTTCTCCCTCCTCTCGAGCAACGTGATCTTCGTGGGGGGGACGGACCTCTCATTGGCGGGGGGAGGACACCAGGCGGCGCGGCAGAACTTCGTGGGATGCATCAAGAAGGTGAGGGGACGAACGCCACCTCTAGTGTGACCTCTAAGGCTCCGTTTGAAAGCGTTGAAGTGCATCTTGTTTTTGTTTTTTTATTTGATTGATAGTTAAGAAATCTTAGCTCGCCTGATTTAGGTTGCGCTATCTCCATAATCCATTTATTCTCATATTCGGAACAATTACAAACAACACACACATACACACATAATATGTCATTATTTTCAAACCAAAGTCATATGAGGTAACTACTGAGTTGGCACCCAACTCGACCTCAATAAACATCAAACAACATCACGGAAATTGTGGATAGTTTTAAACGAACTTTTTTGTAATTTGTTAACGAATGTGGTAACCCGCTGGTCCCGTATGTTATTTACTTTCAAACTTTTTAAAGGATAATAAGTGATGAATGGGTAGAACAGCATCAGATTCGTACGGATATAATTATTATTTATATAAATTTTTTGGAAAATTAAAAAAGGTAACATTTTTGCAGATTGCCGAGATGGCAACATATCATTGCATTAAAAATCCTATATCAGGGGTTTTCTAAATTGGAATTCAGTTCAGGCAGACGGACGCTTCCGAACAACCGGTCCCTCTAGGTCTAGTTTGTTTAAGAATACCCTAGTATTATCTCAATAACAGAATTTTTACATATCTTATATCTCTTTGTTCTACCTAAGAAAAGATGGAAACCCTCTCAACTACTTTAAAAACTGAGGATTCAATGTAATTTTCCTAAAAATTTAAAATAAGGTGACAGGAAGAGTATGCGAAGTTGTTTACTTTTTAGTTTAAATGACTTGACATATAAATCGAATAAAAAAAGTTAACGTTCTTTTATACTATCATTTTATTCAAACTTCATTTGAAAACAAGTATGAAAAATAGTTATTCAGTGTGTCCCGTGGAGTAGGTCATTCTTCCCCGGAAAGCGCTGGTGCACAACAAACTAGCGTTTATTGTAGTGTGTAAAACAATATTATTCAGAGGAGTTTTTTTACTTATCGTAACACATAATAACACAATAACATAAAAGCAAACCTTTAAATACGACACTATTGTATTAATATATATCAGTGTCACTTATTTATGAAACATAAATGGGAAGTATTATAAAATGTTATTGGGTGTTAAAATGAAATAAATAATGAAAATATATATCTAAATTTCATAAAATGTTCACGGACAAATTGGGAAGTGTCATCCATGAGCATTGGTCGTTGCGAAGCAGTTTGGCTTAGTTGAATTCGGAAGGCAGATGGGTCGATTGCTTTAACATTGGCTGTTTGTGCTCAGTTTCCCCCTATTCTCCGACAATTTAAAATCCATATACGTTCACCGATTTAGTTTTCGCGATATTTTATAAAAATAAATCTTAATAATGTATTCTTCCTTTCCAAAAATTATAATTTGTTCATCCAATCTTTTGTATGTACGCTTTAGTGTTAACGTTTTTCTGTGAGTATTTCCCATTAAAAACGCCATTCATCATATCTGTCACTGCGTAATCTTAAGGGCAAAGAGTCCAGAAACGAAGCAGCACTCGAATAACTCATCTCTCCTCGCTTTCCTTCGTTTAATCCTCATAGGAGAGCGCCATACATAAATCATCCTCCAAAAAACACTTTCGGCTACTTATTTTGTTAAATTCGTTTATTTCTAAGGAAATAAGGTTACGTTTACGTACTAACATCGGCATCATAGAAAAGCTATACAATCAATCAATATTAGTATTATCCGTGTTAGGTTTCAAAACTTCCTTTTAATGTAATGATACTTGCATTTGGTTCATGTTTTGGACTTTTATCAAGGGTTTAATTTTCTAAATTATACACATTAAGTATCTAAGAAATCTCGCAATTGCTCGTGATTGGTTGATTAGAAAAAGTTCCAATATTAAAGAACTCGTAGTAGCATAGATCAAATTACCAAACAGGAAAATCTACTGTATTCTTAAAATGGTTTCTCCCATTCGGTCAAAATAGGGTGTAAAAAAGAAAAATAATTCGGCCAAATTTTTCTTTAAAAATGCGAACATTTTGCTTTATTAACCTTTTCGCTGCCATATGAGTTGCATTTGACTCACGTTTTATTTGTCAAAGAGGTTTCATAAGTTAAGGTGATACTGGGGCAATTTCTACTTTTTATTTTATTTTTTGTGTTACAAATGTAATACTTATTATACAGATAAAATACACTGATAACATAGCAATATTCTGTAAAAAAATGTGTTGTGTTAATAACTTTTTTTTTATTTCAAAATTTAAAAATAGAAGATTTTAAAAATTCTACCCGTTTTTTAAATTTTAAGTTAAAACTTTGAAAATTTTTACTTAGTAAGAGTATATTGTTGACAAAAACAAGCGTCATTTTTTAAAATATAGTTGAAATTATTTGTTGAAAAAAATGTATGAGTAATTATCAAAATTTTGCAAAGAATTGTGATTTTTCTACTTAAACATATTTTTAAAAAAACAACAAGACTAGCTATTAGAAAAACCCGACTTTCTTTTGTTTAGCAGAATATTGTAAGTGTATTACAAAAAAAAATATAACTTAAAGTCTAATTTTAAAATAACCTTTGGCTTTTTCCTTTGTGAAGAATTCGAATAAATAGATTTTTAGATATATGCATTTAAAGATCAAATATATCAAAAACCAAATGAAAATCGTTGAACGTTTAAACAAAACTTTTTTTATATCTGAATACTACACTGCTTATCAATTTTTATTGTTTTACTTAAAAAAATATTTATTATATTTTTTATATATTTTTTTAATATATAAATATTTTTTATTTTTACACATTTTTAATATTAAGGAAAATTTGCAAATTATTGTAGAATGTTATAATTACAATACTAACAATGAATAAGTAATGTATTATGCATATGTAAAAAGTTTAATTTTAATGTTTGACATTTGTTTTGTTTGGTGTTTGGCATATTTTACCTTTGAATGCATATGTTACTGTGAAAGAATATCTGTCGAATGTCGATATGCTCCGGTGAATGTCAAAGAGTTCCTTGCTTTTACAACTGCATTTAGTCGTGGAAAACTTCTTTTTCTGCAATTACAGCGTGTGCAGGTGCCTTGCCCTCGAATTAGTTGCAGCTGCTTCTCTCAGCGACATTTATTGAGAAATCTCATCTATGGAATGTACCCTTTTTTTTGACAAATTGCGAACTGAGTACGGGTATAGAACTGCTTGAGGGAGGGTACCATTTTTGTTTGCTAATTTATAAAAGTCGGAGTCTTCTATTCCAACTACAACCCCAACACATTTCTGGCATCTGTACGACCGCGGTCAAAGTCACGGGGTCTTTCTATTCGTACGGTATCACCCACTTTAAGCTGGAGGAGCTCTTTGAGGTTCGTAACACTTTCGTTGCTCGCAGCAGAGAGATTCTCTGTCGATGCCGATTCTCTTTTGCTAGGAGTAAACTCGTGTTGTTCAGTCAGGGCTTCAATATTTTCCTTTGGAACGTTGTTTTCGGTATATTCAATTTTTTTTTCAAAAGTATTAACAATTTTTTCGCTTTGTTTATTATTTGAGATTTGCTCGCCAAGAAAAGATGACGATGCTATGCCTCTTTTGGTTTAACGCCAAACAGGACTTCGTAAGAACTTTGGCGTATTCCTTCGTAGTATCTTGTGTTTTTGGCAAATTGAACAAAGGGCAAACCATCTGACCATTTATTTGTATCGTTATCGTTCACCCGATTGGTCCTTTCCACTGAGCCTTGTGTTTGACTATGACGAGGCCTTCTCGTTTCGACCCCCACCAGAGCTTACCTGTACTTGTCGACATACACCGGCGATGGTCCGGATACCTGAGAATATAATAACATATTCTGTGTTTCATCGGAGAATGTTGACATTCTTTTAACTTTGGTCTTTCACTGTAACACATATATCTTAAAATCTATTTTTTTCGGATTCTTTCAAAAGGATTAAAGGCTTTTTTAAAAACAGATTTCATGTTAATTTTTTTTGGTAATACTCTTAGAATACTTTGTTAAACAAAATAGCTTTTTTTTTAAAACTGGTCTAGTGTTTGAAAAAAAAATACTGTTATAAATAGAACACGCGGAAGTTTTTGCAAAATGTTGCTTATGTCACATATATATATTTTTCTCAATTTAAAAAAAAAAGCTAATGATATTTTTTTTCTTAACAATATACTGTTTCTAACCAAAAATTTAAAAGCTCCAACTTAATTTTAGTAAGCTTTTAATTTTTTTTTAAAATTCTGTTTAAAGAATTACCAGTACAAACATTTTACAGAATATTGGTAAAATAAAAGTCCTAGTGGAATCTTGAATTTCTTATTAGTAACAATATTATTTTTAAAGTAGTATTTTACTAAACTAACTTACATTTCATGCATAAATAAATGTTATGTAAAAAAAAACATTCACTTTTTGAACTATTGTAATAATTTTGTTTGATAAAAGAGCGCGAGGTCATAATAAAGAAACATTTGTTTCAATTATTTATATAAATAAACAAATATTTATTTAAAGTATTTTAGAGTTGACAGTATCTTACAAGTTTTCAACGCTGATGACATTTCTTTAGATATGGAAATTTAAAAATATAACTTCTAAATCCTTATAAATTCATTTTAAAAACTAAACATAATTTTATAATTCCCAGTCTGAGGTACACATCTTGATGATCCAATAGTATCTTCAGATACATTTTCAGCCTCCTATTAGCAGAGGAAGTAGGTATTTTGACGATCCACTCAAAAACATTTAATTTTATTATTTCATATTGTATAGTAGCAAATAAAAACTCCAAATTGATTACCATTTCAAAGTTCAGTATCAACTGACACAGCCGCGACCATCTCCCGTGCTGAAACGCGGGGTATCAGCAGGAATTATTTTAATCAGAGTACAATTATTCTTAGCACGTTCTGCGGCTAATATCGCATTAATTACCCGGCCCCATTTCTTCGTCGCCAAGTATTGGAGAGAGAAAAATTCAATCAGGGGGGGGGGGGGAGTGAAAAGATCTTGAGAATTATGCGCAAATATCTAATATCTTCTTTTCTTCAGACACAAATAGTTATAATATGCCGGATATTCCATAAGACATCTCCAAGATAAATGATCGTTACCCATCTTTTACATTGTTCGCTTTCATTCTGCAAAACGCAGAGGGGGAATCTTTGAATTCTTCATTTTAGGCACGTAAGGTGCGACCGGGGCTTTTTAATCGAGGGATGAAAACCCCTCAAACCATTACATTTAAATGTCTATGATTGGTTTTCTAAATCCCCCTCTCCTTTTTTTTTATCCTATGTTTCATTAGTTTTCGTTTAGGGGACCGTCCTTCAAATAATTTACGTTATTGGTAAAAGAATGTGTCCGAGTGCGATATCTCAAACTGTACACAAACGCATAAATGAACTTTTAAAACATTATTTATTATGTAATTGATGTTAAATTTTAAAAGTTGTTTCGTTTTTTCACATTTATTTATACCGCATGAGTATTGTGAGTATTAAATCCACGCCAAAAATACTTATCGTTGGCCTAATTCACAAATCACGTAACTTCAAACCACGGATTCAGCTGCCGTAGCGAAAGCTGCTTGGAGGCGGAATTCAAGAGATTCATTTCTAAATGTGAAATTGTTTAAAAACAAAAGCGATCGGAATGCTTGAGGTTAGATTGTAGGTGAGGGATTGGCTTATAAAGAGTCACTTGATTTCCGAGGTTGAATTTTGTCGCCAAGCAGCCTTCGATGCGGCTGCTGAATCCGTGGTTTGGAGTTACGTGATTTGTGAATTAAGCCGAAGTTAAAAAAAAAAGCATTTTTGTGTCATATAAACAATAGCATTAGAGACAGCACAGACAGTTGAAAAAATATGTTTTTGATTTACTATATAAATCAGTTCAAGGTTTTATAGTGAGTGCAGTTCGATAGCGGTTAAAAGAAAGTTACGTTATAGTGCATATTTTGTTTTTTATTTTAATAATAGGATTCCCAATTAATTTACAAAGGAACTAGTACTAAAAAGAACCGGTTAAAAACGTGTTTTTAAATAAAGAACGAGAATAGCGAGTTACTATTCGGTAAAAATAACTTAAATCCGAAATTGTTTTCGAAGTAAGTGTGCAAACAGCTAATAGGCAATTTATATAATTTAATTAAGAAAACTGCAACAAACCGAATTGACTAGAAAAAGGAAAGTACAAGTCCAACTAATTCCAATTGTGCTTGTGTTGTACTCTTTTTCTTCTCACCGATTCAACTTAACTGTAGCTGAATGGCGTCTGCTTCCTTGCCAGTTTTCTCTCATCGAAAAAAAAATTGTAATTCGGAATTGCAATTAGTGGATGTCCCCTTTTCTCCGTGTAAGTGAAATAATCTCCTCACGTACGCCTCCGGTCTCGCTAATGAATAGTGTGTGAGCATTACAATGCTACGCGAATTTCGAAGATATGCTTTTATCCCGTGTATGTTACTTTAATTATTAATTGCCATGTCTTATTGTAAATTGTTTGCTATGCTTAGTATAATAATAACTCATATTTGTGTGTGACGGGCATGTGTGTATATGTGTAATACCAGCGCCCACTGTGCAGAAAGCCGTATGGCACATTCTTTTTACGCCACAAACTGAAAGCCGAAAGGGGCGGTAGGAGAGCGAAATCATAAATCCTGTTGGCCACGACACACTCAGAAACCGAAATCGGCTTTCAGTTTGTGACCTAAAAAGCACGTGTCATATGACTTTACATAGTGGACGCTGATAATACCCGTATAGTAAAATATTATTAAATTAATTTGTTTACAATAATCAGTTTGTCAACAGGTGACCGAGTAGTTTAAGTAACGGATTCGTACTCAGAGGGTTGTGGTTCGACTTTCGAGATTGCGGTGAACTCGTAATTGAAGGATAGCCAGTTTCGTCCGCAAAAAACATATTTCTCATGTATAGAGAGCTGCTGCACGTTACATCTGCTATTGTATGAAACGTCTTTACATCCAAGATAGGTGCGTGGGGTGCCAGCTTGAGTGTTGTCTTTGACATCTGTCCGTAATACAAAAAATAATAATAAATAAATAAAAGACAGTGTTTCCCGGTCCTTTTTAATCCTTCCCCAATTTAAGCCATTTTCTGTAAATTGTGTCTTGTCGTCTCTTTGGATGTAAAAATTGTCTACAGGCCCATCACATTTTTTAATCAAATTTTTTTCGTATTACATTTTATTTATACACCTGGAATGAAGCAAAGTAGATTTGTGACACATGAAACAACACACTTTGCTTAATTCCAGGTGTAAAAATATAATTTAATACGAAAAAAAGATTATTTTGAAAATGTGATGTTCTTGTTTTCCAAAGTGGACAAGAGCCGTTTTTGGTAACATCTGTCGTAACGTTTTACATCTGTCGTAAAGTGATCTCAAGTATGGCTAAGGAAGGGATAGAAGTATGTTCTCCATAAGTTTGTTTTTTTCTTCTTCTAGTTTATCCCTAGGTAATTTATAGCTCATCACCAATCAGTTACTCAAGTTGCTGGTTTGAAACGAAGCGAAGCGGTAGATTTTAGAATTATCTTTTTAAAATGTTCTACTAAATAAGATCTTACGTTGATATTAGTTTAGCTGATTGAATAAACTTCGCCTAGGGACGTTAATACTCCACAGTACTTGTATTGACGCAGTTGATATTGTGTGTGCATGGCAACCCTAACAGTTTTGTGATGCGACTGGTGTCATTTCTTTTCGCTGGTGGTGTGTCGTGCATAACATTGAGATGGGCCCTGTGGTAACCGAATGGTTAGGGGTTCAGACAAGCAGCGTCGGTTCTATTGGTACACGTATGCTGGGTATGAGTACTGGTAATCGGAGAAATATCAAATTCGTTCCTTTCGCGACAAAAAAATATCCACCGTGTGTAAGGGATTGGTGCACGTTAAATCTGATGGGATCCAATGTCCTGACTCCTGTAGAGGTTGCTCTGGGTACCAGTCATCTGACCTTGGTTAAAAAAAAGGCCGTGTTCTCGGGTCTTTCTTTCGCGATAGCCCCGAACTGTCGTCAATAGCCCACTGTGCAGTTCTAGGGCGACGTCCATTCGCCCAACCAACTGAAGATGACATCGGTTGTGTGTTTCAGGTGGAGTTCGTGGCGGACAGCCTGCGCCTGGAGGTGGTGGAGCTGGGGCGAACAGGCAGCCGGCTAATCCGACAGCAGGGGGAGGTGCAGTACCTGTGCCAGGAGGTGGAGGCCGCGGACCCCATTACCTTCACCAACAAGGAGTCCTTCTTGGTGAGAGATCACAGTATATATATATATATATATATATATATATATATATATATATATATATATATATATATATATATATATATATATATATATATATATATATACTTTTTTATTTATATATCAGGGTTACAAGTAAGTTTTAAAATATTTTTTTTGAAAATTGGGGATTTTTGTGCAAAAACAGATTGGTTACTCAAAATATTGTCCATCAAATTATCACTCAAACAAAGGGACTGTTTGACTTGAATTTAATCATCCAATATTTTGCTAAAATGTACTCCATTAAACGAAGTCATTCAAAAATACGAGATCAAAGCATAAGATTAACACACACAATTCGTAACTTATATAAAATTTCAAAATACCCATTACCGCTATTACCCTGTTCCTTATCCTATACAATATATATTTCTTGTCATTATTTCACTCCTTAATTTTGGATTTTATGTAGTTTGAGCATATATAAAAAATGTCATCTATAGAGTACTTTATAATTTAAATCAATATAACAAAATTGTTAAATTTTGGTTCCTTCACTTTGGATGAATATGCGTCATTTTATGCACCAGGTGTCGCATGATGCGCAAAAAGTGTTCTTCCGTTTTATAAAAATTATGTTCCACGCCTCGTATTAAAAACTAATTGTACATTTATTAAAAAATAAAATATCAGATTTATGCAGAAAACAAAGACAGATTAATGTTCGATAAAAGTATTTTGACTTTTTCATATTCATTAGAATGTCAAAGAAAAAAAAAGGAAATCAATATTATTTTAATTTCGATGCTTTGTAAATTTTTACATTTCGATCCCACTCTCTACAAGTTTGTCCGAAATAAAAATATTATTGTTCAATAAAGTTGGTACCGCCCCTTCATATTTTAGTACTCGGGGGGTTTTATAGACCGGGTGTGAAGCATTCGCACTGTTTTGATCCGAGTATTTTTTTTCTCTTTATCATTTCCTTCTATTGGAGCAAGAACTCCCCCGCACAAACGAAGAGAGAGAAATCTCTCGCGCGCACTCTTCACTGGTGGAGAAGCGCAGTTCCCCTGGAGGACGATGATTTGAAAGAGGACCGAAATAACACGCGAGGAAAATACCGAAAAACATGAGAAGAAGAAGTAAACCTAAAATACTGAAATATGCAACTCTAACTTAAACTTCTCTCTGTAAGTCGGAGGAAATGAAACTGCTGCAATATTGATACTTTTTTTTTGCCTCCCTCAAAAAAAAAGCCTCGCAGAAAACCGCAGGAAACATATTCTTTTGTTTGCTGAGAGGATATTTTTTATTTAAGGAGAAAGAACGCAGTCATCGTAAAAATGTTTATATATATGAAACCGACAAAAAACATTGAAGTGGAAATATAAAAACAGCAGTGCCAAGACAAACGGTGTTTTTTCCCCTCACAAAATATAACCTATTTCAGATATTGGAGGATAAAGAGTTTTTTGTTGCTGTTGTTTTTGGGGCATGCTACATCGTCTATAATCTCTAACAGAAACAATCACTGTTGTGTGATTTTCTCAGAGGTGGAGAGAGAGATATAAAAGAAGATAAAATATTTGGCCAAAACAATCGATGACATGGCCACTCGAAGTTTAATGAAAGTGTTGTTTGTAACCACCGTGAAATCAAACTTACACAAAGGACTTGTAAGTATTGATATTGATTTTTTTTTAAACTGGAAGATTGATTACAAAGCAAACTTTATTGCTCATTCTCAAATACATCTCACTCAATACCTACCTATGCGGGCCTGCGATGGCTTATCTTTAGATGGCTGCGGACCACCCAATTAAAAGGTAGACAAAGCGCGGACCAAACTTTTTAATAGTATTAAATGCAATTTAGGTACAAAAAATATATTATGGACACTAAATATAATTCAAGTATTAAATATCGTATATTAATTTTTGATATATATATATATATATATATATATATATATATATATATATATATATATATATATATATATATATATATATATATATATATATATATATATATATATATATATATATATATATATTAAAATGTAATTATTTAAAAGTTGATTATTTGAAATTTAATTATTTAATCATCTTTACAAATATATATATATATATATATATATATATATATATATATATATATATATATATATATATATATATATATATATATATATATATATATATATATATATATATATATATATATATATACTAGCTGAAATACCCGTTCTACGCACGGGAAGGAAATAAGTCACAAAATTGATACAAATACAATATTATAGCGAAATAAATATTTTCTTAATTTCTCACCCATCAAGTGGAACCAAACTGTTAAAAGTTCCAATTTGTAACGAAATTTTATTAGCAAGGTCCTGTAAGAACTGGAAATATTGATAATATGGAGAAGTTGGCTATACAATGAATTGGATATATAATCGTTACTCCAGTTGATTAACATCCTTATTTTAACCTTTAGTAACATCCCAAAGATTTAAAGGGGAACAACTCTTAAAAATGTTAATAATAATTATCTCCGAAAAACTTTTATTAGACAACTATGTCAACATTTGTCGTTAAGTTTCACAAATTGGCGAGAATATAAAAAGAAAACGATTTCAAAAGGTTCACTTGCCAAATTTAAGATTTTCATTTTTTTTTGTACGGTAAACCATATCAATATCTCGGGGGGGGGGGGGGGGGAACCCCAGCACTTTTTTCGGATTTTGCCCCCGTACTTTTTTAATATTGAACTTTTTTAAATAAAAAATATTCAGAATAATTTTTTTTATTGCATTGCAAAATTAAATTTAAAAAAAAAAAATCGAAACCCTATCCCCTACAGACAATGGACGCAACCCCATTCACCCTCTGACATTTGTAACACGTGGAGGAGGAGGAGTCCACAACAACAGTTTTCGATTCTGCCCACATAACTCATCGCATAGGCATACCATTATATAAAGAAAGGTAGGCCGCATCGACCAAGACAATTATTAACCCATTCCGTCCTCTAACCTTTGTACTCCGTAACGGGAATGTTGCCCTTAACTGCAGTCGACTTCGTTCTCATTTGCTCCCCGGGGAATCGTGCTATTGGCGATATATGACCTACCGTCGTATAAGAAATCGAGTCGCGTCGATCAGGTCGTTTGTTAAACCATTTTTCCCTCTGATCTTTATACCGCATTAAGGGAACCCCAAAAATTCTACGGGAAATCAGCCTTCGTGGATAAATGACTTAACATCGAGTTGAGAAAGGTAGGCCGCGTCAACCAGATTGACCA
Source organism: Troglohyphantes excavatus (assembly GCA_963932185.1). NCBI lineage: Eukaryota > Metazoa > Arthropoda > Arachnida > Araneae > Linyphiidae > Troglohyphantes > Troglohyphantes excavatus. The sequence goes on from OZ010674.1 coordinate 2,044,662, forward strand.
TTTATACACCCTCCCACTCATATTCCTACTACGTGGGTTTCAAAGTATTCATGAACCAATTATTACGGTACAGTGTGGCTTGTACCTATTGTCCAGGGCCCGATAGCTTACTCTTTCTATGTCCACTTTGTACGACTGGCCCGCCCGAAGGCATACAGCGAGATGTTTCACAGAAACTGAAGTTTCGACAGCCGTGAAGGCAACCCAGCCCAACCCAGAGGACGCCGGCGAACACCCGGTCCATGAACCCGAGCGACCCGTCGTGCGAACCAACATCCACGGGCGACAACGTGTTTTAAAATTTGAACTCAACTGAAAAATTTGCTAATTTACCTTTATTAACTTTATTACAGAACTCAACAGAACTTCACTCACAGGTAGAGTGGTAACATAACTGGCCTCTCGGCAGGTAAACTAATAAATAATGGATAACACAAAACTAACTGAGTGCACGGAGGCTAAATTACAAACTTTTATTTAGCGATGGGCTTCCTGTCTTGAACCTTTATATTATTCATACTGTATACTTCTCTTCAGTTTGATAATATATTTTTCGTATGGCTTGCACTTTTGGTCGTAGCATTTTTCGTTTTGTTTTCTTTTTCACAGTTAAATCCCTCCCGGTGCGACGGGCCGGTTTTTATATTATTTTTACATATATGATCATATTTTAGTTCATTTGGCGATATTTTATTAATTTGGCGAAATGTTTTATTCATTCGGTGAAATTTTAATTTATTTGGCGAAGTTTATTAATTTGGCGACAGTTTTTAGTTATTTGGCGACAGTTTTTAGTTATTTGGCGACATTTTGGCGATATTTAGTCATCAGCCAATCAGAATGCTCCTCGTACGTTACATAATATTAAAAATTTCCATTGTTTAAATTTTATATTTTGCATTGTTACATGTTCTCCATGTTAATCCTATGGAGAAGTTTCGAAAAAGGGGTTTTACAACCCCTTAAATCCGTTCGATCGGAACAAAAATAGCTTACTTTTCCTATTTAAGGTATAAGGAACAAATTTGCCAAATTTCATCTTCATAGGTATACGGGAAGTTGGAGAATTAGTGATGAGTGATGAGTGGGTTTTTCGCATTTATATATATATATATATATATATATATATATATATATATATATATATATATATATATATATATATATATATATATATATATATATATGTTTCGCATTCAGAGTGACCGGTTCATGAATATATATGGAGAGTAGTCAAGTTACGTGTGACGGTTACAGTTTAAATTTTAATAACGTTGATTTTTTTTTTAATTCTTTACCCCTTTAATTTTTTAAAAAAGTATGTAATATAAAATATAATTTATATATATTTTTTTATTGTTATAGATGTTTAAATGATTAAATATTTAAATATTTATTTTGTAAAGATGATTAAATAATTAAATTTCAAATAATCAAATTTTAAATAATTACATTTTAATAATTAATTTAAAATAATCATTTTCACTAATGGTTTTGAGGATTGGATGTAAATCGTCTAAAAGTTTTATCTAATAAAAGTTACTAAGTGATGTTCCTCAATTCCTGTTGCACTTACTTGGTACTTGGATGTTTGTTTGGTGACTGGGAACCTTTTGAAGAACCGAGCGGTCTTCAATTTAGAGGACACACTGCGCGGTACTGAAAGAAAGACCTTCGCTTTGATGTATAGTTGGAAACACTCACTGCTCAGTTAAATAAAATGTTGGTGGGCTGTGTCTAACAAGACGTTCGCCGATTATTTTCCCAATGTGTTTGGAGGTAACATAAATTAGATTACAGCGATCTGTGTCGATTGGAGGCTAGTACAAATGAACTAAATTTAATGAATAAATGAACCATTTAAAAAATATGTGCATGATATACCACTATATTTAAATTCTCCTGAGGCATATCCATTCCCTAACGAGATTAATTATTTATTTTCAATAAACTAAACGGAACGGGGAAGTAAACTTCGTTTTCAATCAAACTGAAGAAGAGCAAACACAGTTTTGACTTCGTCTCTTGGAAACGCATGAATATTCTGTACGGTTGAAATCTCTTCAATGGACATTCCTTAAGTGCGCGTGATGTCAGAGACACGCAGAGTGAGGTGGGCATTTCTCTGACAGCCCTCGACGGCGGCGGCGGAACGACAGGGAATTCGGCAAAAGAAAACAAAGTCGGATGGAATCCCTGAAGAGCGCTTTCAACCTATTCTTCGACGCTTATTAAAATAATCAGGGTATTTCTTCAGATAATTTTAAGAGAATAATAGATCATTATGTTTGTTCATATTATCTCATGATAAAAATATTGACTAAACTAATATTTATCAATATTTTATAATAACAATAAATATATATTTTATGTAATGAGACTAAATTTTTTGGATTCTGTAAGAAACGTTTTAATACATTCTAATTTAAACAATAAGAAAAAATCCTTTTTATTTACCTTTTTTCAATGATTTGCAAGGTGGGGTAAAATGGGTAATCGAATTATTAATGCTAAAAAATAGAAAATTCGAAAAAAATTAACGATCTTCGAAAAAAGTGCAATATTCTACAAAAGTTTGATTCCGAAGCCCTAAATGACAAGATTTATCTGCAATATATTTAACAAGAATTATCTGCAAAATATTTAACTGTTTATCATAGTTAAGTTACATATTTGTTTTTTTAAAACATATTATAAACATGAAGAACACATTTTGATAACAAACAACGCCATTTTCTGATTTTGGTGAAACATAAACAACAAGTTTTAAATGAATTAAAAAATTATCTGAGGAACAAATTAAAAATAATGTAAATATAGCAAATTTTTCAGAATTAAAATAAACCAGAAAAGCTACTAGCAGACGTTTTATTCCGAAGATAATATATAAAAAAAGTTGATTTTTCAAAATGGCAAAATTATAACTTATTTTTATACGTACTGTTATAATAACAGTCCCTTAATAATCAAATATACTAATTTTTTAAGAGTTGATGGCCGCCATTTGTTTTGCTTTGTTCAAGTTACTAATTAGACTTAACGCTTTTTTAATAATGCCCTTTTTCACGAAAAATTCCTTGATTCTCAATGACTACCCATTTTCTCCTAACTGTGGTTGAAAAGGGATATAAAAATATTAAACTTTTTAACAATTTATAAACAAATTATGAAACATGTTCAAAGATGATACCAAGGAACCCTTTGCATAAATACACCAAAACAAGTTTCATATTAATAACTTTTTAAAACTAGCTTTGAATGAAAAATTGACATGTTTCTCAGCCATTGTAGCCCACATTACCCTAAACGACTTCTGTCTTTCAAAGATCGCTGTAACCACGTAATGAATGAGAGAGGACAAATAATATGAGGAGCACACTGCCACGCATGATCTTGTCCGGCTTTGATGGCAGCAAACATTCTTCAACATACTCAATCCGTTGAGGAGGTCCATGCTCACAAACTGGCAGCTCTTAATATCATCAGATTCGATTTTAAATAAATATCGACGGCTCAATTCGAAACAGGGATGTCTTGGCCAGAAAAGCTCTTTTAAATTTTGGCAATATACATATAAGAAATAAAATTTTAATCGAATGAGGTGATGTCCAAGAAAAATCGGAGTACATTACTTTTGATATGAAGATTCTTGTTCCATCAAAAGTGAGGTGATTCCATGGCGAAGCGATTGTCAAAATGGACGAAAGTAGCCGTGACGGTCACAGAATTCTTAAAAGTGTTATTTCTGAGAATTCTATAAAATCCCCCGGTCTCTCTCGTTGCAGGCCCTGCCCACGTGGGAGGCGGCGAGGTCGGGCAGCATCTCGTTCGAGCTGCGCACCAACGAGGCGAACGGCGTGCTCATGTACAACACGGGGGGGACGGCGCAGGGGGACTTCTTCGCCTTCGAGCTGCTCGACGGACACGTCTTCCTGCTCCTCAACCTCGGATCGGGGGCCGTCAAGGTGAGTGGGTTCTTTTCACTTATTTTGACTCGGGACCTTCCGTTCCACAGCCACGTACTCTACCACTAAAACCAAAACAATCGCCAAGGTCGGCGTATCGTATCGGCTATTCGAATTGACCTACTCATATGCACGGTGAATCGGTCAGAATGATTGAATTCCGTGAAATGTTGTGGTGTGTGCGCTTTAAGTTGGAAGTGACCATGACGATCGTTTTGGGCGTGAGGGAGTACGCGTCTTGTTATGGACCACCTAGTTCACACTCGGCGTACGGCAATGTTATCAAGTGGGCAGTCGTTGAATTGGTAGAGTGTTGCCAGTGAAGGTATGAAAAGGGTGCCACTAATCTTCAAGTGAAGTCTGTGAGTCTGCGTGTACGGAAGTCGCGAGAACTGGATGTTTGCCTCGAGAATCTGAACTAATTCAACTGAATTCATTGTTAGAAGTCCATTTAATGGATTTAATAATCATAAAGGTAAAGTACCAATCCAACAGTAGAGATTAAGAACGTTCATTTGGAAACAGTATATCAGAGAGATAAATGGAATTTCTGAACCCTTTCGCTCCCAGTGTTCTTAAACTAAACCCATCTATTCACAAATTCGTGGGATGAAACCCAGTGGTTTCCGTGATAATCATCACATGCATGAATAGGAAGCGTAGAGTGCAATCTGTTGGCGCATAGAACATTTTAGGTTCATTTGTAAATAACAGTGACAAATTCAAAAGTCACTCTATCGGAGAATTGTGCAAAGAAATCAAGAGGTTTTTTTTCTATTGTAATTTTTTTTTTTTAAATCTGTCGTTATTTGGCTATTTTTTTTTTTGGTAATAAAGTAAATATTTGCCTTCATCAAGCCTGACAGTTCAAAATGGAAATGGGATGTTTTAAAGAGGGCTCTCCATCGATCCTTTATGACCCTCCACTGATGCTTTTCTAAGTAAGTGGTCCAAAAATTCTGCCAAACAATTGTCATATACTTAGATGACTAAAAAACAATTTAAAAAAAAGAAGAAGTTTTTTACTACAAGTCGTTAAAGGGTTAAAAACCTCCGTTGTTGTGTGAAGATTTCCGCACCCTGATCAATGGCAAGCCACCCCCCTACGATAAAATCATTATCGCCATTGTTATCGAATCGGGGAAGTGGAAGTTGGCGACAATCCCAGTTCGGATGTCAATATTTCCCTTCGACGCTTAATCATCGCCATCATCACTCTTGCTGGGGAGGGGGGGGGGGGCGCTTAGGTTAACACGGGGGCAGCAGATTAGGTATTCGCGTTGACAGCTTTATTTTGCTTGTGCTACTTTTAAGGGTACACTGTACCTTCTACACTTTTTTTTTTAAATTTTGTATATTATTTAAAATTTTATATAAATAAGATAACAGTATTTCACACAAAAATTACATAACTGTTTGTATTTTTTTCTTCAAAATTTAAACTTTTTCATTTTTTTAAAACTTTATCAAAACGGTATGACTTTTTTAAATATTTATATTTTTAACAAAAAAAATTTCTCGGATCTTTTGAACGATAATTCATAAAAACGGGAATAAAAATTGTGTATATTACATGTATTTGATTTTTATATAAATAGTTATTCCTAATAACAGAAAATGTGTCCTTAAAACTCAATTTTCTTTTAGTTTAGTAATTAAAAAAAACTACTACTCTAATGCTAATTTATAATATACACATATTTTACAACATGCTTAAAAAATTATACATATCTCCATTAATAACAAAACAAAAAAATCATTCGCATTTCGACTTGATATCAAGAAAACCAAACTGTGAGAAATAAACGATTTAAAGTTGCGTTACCTTTTCTTTCCTATCATCCACAAAGAGTTTGGATTTTTTTTTACTTCTTGAGGAAAAAGATTTTTTGCTTGGATCAACTCTATGTATTGCTAGTTATTATAATTTAATAACAATTAAAAAATATGGTTTGTAACAGAATAAAACATTCTAGCCAACTACTTTTTTTAGGTTCATGTGCCAAGGAAGTGTTATGTTGATACATCAACTGGATTCATATATATATATATATATATATATATATATATATATATATATATATAATGTCCATATCTATTGCATTGTTATTTACGATTATTTAGTACCATTCTGTCCATTTACATGTCCCAGGTACAACACCGTCCTCTACATTAGAAATATAAAGTAAACTAATTTTGCAGATAGAGCAATTTTACAATGTCTTTCGCTAACCGTTCAGAGGGGGCATCCGTGAACTGAACTTGGAATGTTTCTCTTCTGTCTGTCCACAGGTGAAGGCGACCACGAGGCGAGTGGACGACGGCCAGTGGCACTCGGTCTCCCTGAAGCGCTCCGGGAAGTCCGGCCGCGTCACGGTGGACGAGTCGGCGGTGGACTTCATCACGCCAGGTAACTCGGAATTCGACTTGCATTTCTCATGAGTCACACGTTTTGTTCTCACTCTCCACGTGTGAGATTCACCACACTCGCAAAAAATAACTCTTCTTTTTGAGGATTATGCGATTCATAAAAAGCTTCTTTCCTCCGTTTTGAGAATCGTTTCGTCGGTGGCATCGTTTGACCAAACGAGAATCTTCACATTTTTAATGAAGGCAATTTACTTCCGCTTCCTTTCCAGTGGTATCAGTTCCATTTCGAATTTATATTATGTAATATAGTGACAATTCAAACGAGCTGTTTTGGCACGATCGATAGTGCACGTGGCTTTAGACCAACACTGCTCATTTCTAAAGATTATTTTTTCGCCGTTTTCGATAAAATAGACGTCTGCTCAATAGACGTCTGCCAATTAAATATTTCGTCAAACTGAGGTAATTCATTTTGTCATTTATTTCGACGAAACTAAAGACGATTTCATATAAATTTCGACGGTTCGACTCGCACCTGGGATCTCTGGGTCCGAAGTCACGCGCGCTATCGGCCTGGTCAGAAAAGTTCGTTTAAATTGTGGCAATATACAGAATCCATTTCGATTCTGTATATTGCCACAATTTAAGTTAAGTAAGAGTTGATATAACTGCCGGAGAGAGGAATCGGAGAAAATTATTTTCTTTAACAATGAGGAGATTACCTTGTTTCGTCAAATTTCATGAGATTCGATGACGAAACGATTGTCAAAATGACCGAAAGTAGCATTGACGATAGCAAAATGCATGATAGTGAACATATCCCCTACGTTCAAAGCAAACGTGTCAAAGAAGCGGCCGTCTAACCACACCATTTAAAAAGAAGCATGAAATGATGCTCGACATCAAATCTAGACATGCGCTCAATTTCTACAACTGACGCGTCGAAATGTCACAAGAAAAATTGTTACATTACTCGAAATGAAATAACACACTTTGGAATATCTTGAATGTCGGAGACTAAACATTTCAATGCCCCTCCCCCTTAAAAAAAGTTATTCCATCTTTTGTAATGATCCGACTCTACTTGATACAGGGTCGCAAAATTCTGTTGAAATATGCGACAAAGGGAAATTCCTGGAATCCTTCCAGGGAAGAAGGTTGTCACGGGGCTTCCTGCTTAAGTGAAAGGGAAAAGCTCTTTTCCGAATTCACGAATTTCTCCAAAGGAACCTCCGAATAACTGCTCCTGAAATATTTCACTCTCGTCTGCGCGCACTTTTACTTTCGACTTTCTCTTTCGTCCTTTTCTTGAGATTTCTATTTTCCATACATGAGTTTATCTTTAAAAAGTAATAGTGTGCTCCCCCTCTCTATTTCGAAGTTATGGGGGGGGGGGGGTCTTCTTGGGTAGTATCGATTTCAATGACTCTTAAGTGTGTACGAGGGGGAAAAAAGAGTGCTCTTCCGGATTTGGGAGGGTGTTTTTTTAACCTGCGACATGGCAGTGAAAACGTTTGAGATTATAACTCTTTTCATGAAGCAATTAGATTACATTGTATATGAACAAGTAAATGTTAATAGTATTTGAGAATTTAAAATATATAAATGTAATACGAATGAAAGTATACTCTTAAAAAATCTAATGACTGTTACACTTACGTCTCGTTCAAACAACTTCAGATTTAAAAGATAATCGTTCTAAAAAAAAAAAAAGACTTTAAGGAAAATGCGCTAAAAATTAAAAAATAATTTTTAATTTTACGAACGAATTAAAAAAAATTGAATTATTTAATATTCATTTTATACTTATTACAACTTTTTGAAGTGGGTGCCAATGTACAAAAATCATATATAAATTTGTGCGCCGATTTTAAAAAGTTGTAATAAGTATACAATTGATATTAAGTAATTCAAATTTCCAACTCGTTCGTAAAATTAAAAATTATTTTTCAATTTTTAGCGCATTTTCCTTTTTAATAAAAGAAGATTATTTTATAATTTTAAATGTTTACTTTAATTGATAAAAGTTTGAGAATAAAACTAACAATCCGATATAAATACTCAACCAGAAATATTCTTTTAAAATATCGCACAACTTTGTTTTATGACGTCCAAATTCCCATTGTTAAAGAATTCCCAAGTTTATTATGGCAAAGAAAAGACACCAATTTTAATTTTGAGTAGCTTATTAACGGACTGAAAAGCGTGCTAATCAAAACTTTAAAAAAAAACGCCAAAAACCTTAAATTTAAACCGCCAAAGCGCGCCAAAAGCAGAGAAGTTATCCATTCGACTGTTTTGTTTCTTTTTTTTGTTTTGTTTTTTAATACATGAAATCTTTTACTAAAAATAGACATAATTCCGGAAAATAAAAAAAAATATTAGTAAATAAAAATGCGGACGTCAAAGGGTTAATGTCGTATTATAAAGGTGTAGTTTTTAAGGACAAGTAAGGTAAACTAAAAAAGGAATATTAATAATTTGGAGTTAGGGCCTTTTAACTTATGACGGCACTTCCTTGACTTTTTAACTACTCTTCCAGGCAACTCCAACCAGCTGGACCTGGAGGGTCCACTGTACGTAGGGGGCGTCGGGACCAGCGCCCAAGGGGTGGTCCACGTCCCGAGCGAGCTGTGGTCCGGTAGCCTCCGATACGGCTACGCGGGCTGCATGCGGCAGCTGTCGGTGGACGGACGCTCCGTGGACATGGCTGGGGCGGCCCAACGGCAAGACTCCGGCAGCATCCGGCCTGCGTGCCACGCCCCTGTGCCCCAGTGCGACAGTGGCCCCTGCCTCAACGGGGGGCTGTGCGTGGAGGGGTGGAACCACTTCACCTGCGACTGCTCCCACACAGGACACGCGGGGACGGTGTGCGCGAAAGGCGAGTTATCTCCCCCCTCTCATTTATTCAGATTATTTATACTTTGAAATGTCTTGCTAAATCTAAGGGCCACACTCGTATCCAGCCCGGTCCAGATATTTGCTTCCAATGTTTGCCTCCCCTACTTCAGTAAAGCACCAGCGGAATAGGCTGGCTACCAAATGTTCCTCGGCGAATATTAGAACACTCTCCAGGGATACTCACGCCCAATTATTTTGCAAAAGGTATTAAAACATACGTGTTACACGTTTCCTAATTGTCGACAACACTTGAATACGAAAACAAAGGAAGCTCACGCAACCCGAGACAATACACCACAATATCAGCTAATAATTTACGCCCAATTGTTGGCTTTCTCAAAATAGTCCTTGAATTTGGTTAATTTCTGAAATCTTTTATTTACACACAGAATATATTTTGGAAAAAATGTGTTGATGTTTTTATTTTGGGTAATTAGTGTATTGCAACTTTTATTATATAGAAAAACCGTTTTCCATATTGTTATACAAAAAAAATTTAAACAAAACAATTCCTTAAAATAACGAAAAGTCAAACGAAAAAACACAAAATCCAACGAACTTTATAATAAAAAGACTAGTTAAACGATTTAATGAAAAAATACAGATTAAATATGTCGATAAAAATCAAGGACAATCTCTATTGCCAAATGTGAGAGCCAATTAAAGAACCAATCTGGCAATCATACTGTGCGCTAAACGAGTGTCTAAGGTTGCTTGAGGAATCAGTAAAATTTACAGATAACTAGCCAGTCAGGTCAATTTAGAGACTATTGTCTCTAAACCGACCTGGCTGACGAAGATTTTTTTTAACACTAAACTGATTAGTTGACATTCATAAACGGGATTCGGTCTTCTTTAACGATGACGAGGCGAAACTTTAATCGCAAGATACTTGACTCTTCGTAGGATTAGAACGTGCGGGTTTTGTTTCTGAGTGTTTTGGATTTGAATTAGTTAGTTTTTTGGTATGTTTTAAACGTTTCAAGAACATTAAATAAAGTAAATAAATAAAATATAGAAAAAAAATTTAACAACATTTTTAAATTGAATTTTTAATTTTAATTTTATTATTATTTTTCAGTGGTTAGACCCTTCGCCACTGCTTATAATGACTCGGAATACATAAGTTTCAAGTTTTGAAAATTATATTTTTCCCGTTCCCCCCTCCATTTGCAGACGCCACCACACTGAGTTTCGACGGCACCCAGTACATGCGGATCGGCCTGTCGGAGGCGGGGCCCACCCAGGCAGAGGACATCCGCCTCCGCCTGAAGACGACGCGACCGAGCGGCCTCCTCTTCGCCACCTCCTCCGACAAAGCGGCCACCTCCCTGTCGGCCGCCATGGAGGCGGGAAGGCTGAAGCTGGTCCTCAATCTCGGAGACGGAAATAAGGTGAGATTTATGAAGCTTTATAAGAATCGGGAAATGTGAATTCCTGCGCAAAAGTTATCTGTTCTCTCCGGCCAGCATGTTGTAGCCAAAGTTGTTAATCCTCTAAGTTGTAGTGATGCTAATACGAAGTAATATTATTATACATTAAATAGTTTTTTTTTAATAATTATTTGCCAAGTTTGAACATGCTTTTTTAAAAAACTATTTGTAGAATTTAAAATGCCATTGAAACAAATTACTATGATGCGAGATTCTCAAAATGACTGCCCGAAAATGGGTTTAGATGACAAAATCGTCTACTCTGATCGGATGAGAAGCCCCGAAAGGCTGCTGCAATGATACTAACTTTTTTTTAACAACAATGTGCCATTGCTTAGTGCGTTAATCTACTGCTCTAAGAGATGAGTAGCCCAAAACGACTGCTATATAATGAAATTTTATTATTTCAACCATTTCTTATGTAGATTTCTATAATAATCATTTTTGGTTTGGGGCAAAAAAACTATTTTACACATTACACCAGAAGAAAACTTCACAAGGTTGCTTCTTTTGTTGGCGACATTTAGCTCGCCTAGATCGTAATATTAAATATTTATTTGAGTTTACACCTGCCGGTTAACTGCTATCGCCGGAATATAGGGAGGTGACTTGTGATGGAAGGGGACTATTGCAAACCCCCCGCTGCATTCGGGTCGTTTTAATCGCTCACTCAATCGATTAATACTCGAACACCAGAAACATAGTTATTATAGTCCAACCTCCGGGGAAATATGTGTGAACTTGAAACATAGAATAAATAAATTGTTGAAAAACGACTCCTTTCTGTTATTAATTATGTACAAGATAAACATAATTGCCTCTGACGTGAATAAGTCTTTAAAATCGATTTGGGTGCGCAGTCTTACGGCATTGCAACCTGACAAACGACATTGGTAACTCCACGTAGAGTCAGCCTATGGGGATATATGACCTACTACCGTATAGAGGAAAGTGGAACCCGTCGACCAGGCTGAATGTTAACCCATCGCTCCCCCCCCCCCCCCCACCAACCTTTGTACTGCTTGGTGGGGGGTCGCCCTTGGCAGTATTAAGTGCACCATAACTCCACGTGGAATCAGCTTAGGGAGATAAATGACATACCATCATGTAGAGGAAGGTGAGCCACGTCAAACAGGTAGATTATTTACGCGTTCCACCTTCTGACCTTCGTACTACGTGGGGCCTGAAAGTAATCACGAACCAATCTTCGCGGTACAGTGCGGCCTATACCAATTCCTATTATTGTGACTCTAAAAAAAAACATTGGGTTGACCCCAAAACAGTCGCTAGTGGTTGGAGTGCGACATACATTCAAGCAAACATAAATAAATAAATTTTAATCAAATCATAATATCCGCAGTGTTCAGCTACTTCTTGCTTGATGAAATAAAAAAGTATTGCTGCTCTTTGTTTCCTAAGGACATTTGATCTCATGCTAGTTTCCGGGGACTTGACCCTTCCATTGTCAAATAATTCCTTGCAAGAATTTCATTACAGAAAGAATCTTCGTGAATAGATTGGTATTAAAATGTGTAGTTGTAAAGTACAGATCTTTAGTTTGGTTTCGGCCTATTTTTCTAGGGCATTGAATTATTTCCTACAGAATTATCTTCTATTTCGATTAATTTTGAAAACCTTTTGATTGTATTTGAAATCTCATGTGTTCAAAAGAAATGTTAAATTTTGGAACCTTTTGACGTGTCTGTTATTTAGCAAATAACAAAATAAAATGTTTTTTAAGTCGTTTTATCTTAAGGTCCCTTCTACACGAACGAGATAAAAGCGAGCGAACTTTTTAAGAATACTCAGTGATTCAAGAATAAAAACCACGTGCTTTGCATTCTCGAATCACAGAGCCTCTGAAAAAGCTCGCGCGCGTTTATCTCGTCCGTGCAGAAGTGGCCTAACTAGAGTAGAAGTTGTTTGTATAAAATAGGATAAACAAAACTGTTAGAGGTATGGTTCGAATAACACACACAAGTCAAATCAACATGACTAAGTAGAAGAACACTAAGTAGTAGAACACATCACTGAAGAAATCAGTAAATCAATTAGTATAAAGAAAAGTACTGTTTAAAATAAGAAGTGGTTACAGTTAATATTTCTTGAGCGACAGTCAATCATTAAATCAAACCAAACTCCATCAAAAACTATGTGAGAATTCATTTACGAATTTTTTTAATTTCTTAAAGCCCCCTTTTGGCATATGTTTTTGTCGGACAATGAGAATCGAACACTTAACCTTCCGAATACCAGATGGAAGCTCTATCGACTAAACCATTGCGAAATTCGATTAGCAATCAGAAGATTTGACAAAATGTTAATTTGTAGTGATCTCGTGATTGGAGGGTTGTCAGATTCTCTACCAAATTACAAAAGTTGCCTGAAATTATCCTCCATTACCACCGTTGTGAATAAGGGACTTTCGTGCACGTCAGTTCTGATCGTGGAACAATGTCCTGATACTTATTGAGGATGCGTCGGATGCCAGCTCAGGTGTCGTCCTCGTCATTTGGTTTCGAAAATTCGGGGCAGTGTTCGCGGGTCTTTCCTTCGGAATAGACCCCGAACTGCTGTCAATACCCAATGTGCAGCTCCAGTGCGTGTTTCATTCAATCAACCGTACTGGATAAAGATGAAGCGATGTGTGAGATGTCTTCTTGGTTCTTCTTCAGATCTTCTTTGTGGGTCAAGGGCTGAATGACGACCAGTGGCACACTCTGCACGTGACCAGGAGGGGACAGAGCATGGACGTCAAGGTGGACTCGGAAGCCACGTCAAGAGGTGAGGGGTTTGTAAAAAAAAATATTTTACAAAAAAAAAAAATACACTACAAAGGCAAGTTCAAGCTAGATCGTAGAAATATTTTTTCTAGATAATTCTTTGTGCAATAATTACTTTAAACACAACGATTATATTTTTTAGATGAGCGTACGATTCTTCATTTCTTCGGAAATTTTTCTTTCTTTTGACACTTCCCTCGTTAAGATGTGTCGCTTGTAAGAGATCTATATACTGCAGAAATAATATACATGAAGAAACGTATACACAAATATAAAAATTGAGATTTAAAATATTTCGCGGCCTATTGAAATAGGCAGCTTTTTTACACATTCGAAAACCGGAGCCGTTGACAGTACCAGCGACCGGATGCATTGTTATGCAATTAAACGTTTTCATGTAGTCTGGTCCGTCAATGTATATCGTAACATTGCATCCGGTGCCGTCACTGGTACCGGTTTTCCCGGTGTGCGAAAACGCGGCTTCATATTCGTAACACAGGTGATTACACGCCTCAGGTGAGCAGTTGACAAAGCAAATTTAACATCTGTCAACTATGCATCCGTTAAAATTCAGTTTTAAGCCGGAGATTAACGCCCAATGCTTTGGAGCAATTTTCTATTTGCATTCATGTGACCGCTCTGATTGGATACAATGCAAAAATCTGAATGGATACAACCAACTCTTAGTCTCGCGTGTGAAGGCTGCTTTAATAACCATTTATACTTAATATCAATTATCTTCTGCAATTGTTTTGATGCTCTTTTTAGTGTAACTCGAACATAATTCAACTTTGCATGTTGAATGTAAAGTCGGAATTTTATAAATGTACGTTTATTTTTGTAAATAAACTCAAAAATCATAAGTTAGAAGATTGGATACATAGTTTGCTGCAATTATTTAGTTTCATTTATTGATTTCGATATTTCTTTCGATGGCATTTCCAAACAAAAACCAATCACTCAAACATATTGCTTTTTTCGTTCTCTTCCTTGTCTTGTAAGAAACGACAATAAATGGCGTCAAAAGAAAAATTTCTATTTACTTGCAAACCCTTGTTATTCCAACGAATGAGCTGCATTTTCTCATAAAACGACAAACAATGGTCTCTTAGGATATGTTTCAATTGATCATCTCTTCAATAAAATAAATTCGCATTTCTCAAAAGAAAATACACGGGAATAGAATACACTTTAAATCGATATTCCATGCCTCACTTTTACTTTAAAGAGATAAACATATGAAACAGAGCACTTTCTTCGTCTCGCGTAACAATAATCCAGGGATGCTAGTACCGCTCGCTCCAAGCTATGGCTGCCAAAAAAAATTAGAAGCCAAGCGAACTATAATAATCGCCAAATTTACCAAAAGTGTTGGTGTATTCAGGTCTCGTATGGCCTTCAAATTTCTTATGTGAATTGCATTGTAGATATCTTTATTATCATGTAAATAAGAGGAAAATGTGTTATATCTTGCATTTTTTTCCACACACCCATCCTGCCCCCTTGTTGTTCTTTCTGGTGTGTAAGTAACTTTGACAAATAAAATTACTTTTCTGTAGAAACGTATTTGAATATCTGTCTACCGTATTTTTAACTTAAAAATCAACGTAAGAACATCATATTCGATTTATCTACTTTCCCAGCAAAAAAAATAATCATAGAAGGTTTCAGGCAGGAAAGTTTTCTTTTTAAGTGATCTATTAAATTAAAGATTTTTGTGTCGAATTTCTTCATAAAACTTGTAACACTTTAAAAAAAAACGCTTGAAACCTTCCGTTGAAGCATTGAAATTATTGAAGAAAAAAGACAGACTATTTAAAGGTTTCATGCAGGAAAGTTAAGAACTTTAAATATATATCTTTGTTTCAATACTCTTTAATAAAAACTTTCAATTTCTCAATTTGATTGATTTTATGCTAAGTATTCAAAATCCACAAAGCCTTAAAAATCGCCTAATTGGCAGTTTCCCGCCAATTTCTTTTCCAACCCTCAAAGACTGGCTGTGTGCCAGGGCCAACATTCCTTTTAAGTAACAATTGACCCTTAACCGACTTCCCCAATCCGTTATTGTTGTTGTCTGCGACATTTGGATTGTTATATTCCGAGTCTCAAGTGTATTCTCCTTCTTTCAATAAGAGATCTGAAGAGGGACGCAAAGTCTAATGGTGTATAGCTATCAGCTTGGGACTATGCCTTTGAATTTGAGTTTAATTGGAAACTAGAGTATGTAGAAATAGCCTTTTAAAAGGCTTCTGAAAGGTAAAATGGTGCCGACTCGTCAAATAAATATGTTGATGATTTGCAAAATGCTTAGAAAAAATACAAAAGAACGCCTTACATTGAATTGCTGCTGTCAAAGTTCCTTATATCATTATTTTAAGGACCAAAAGCCTTAAACCATTAATTTCTTTTATAAAAATGTAAGCATTAGAAATTAATATAATTCATTAATTAAACTTTTTACACGTAACCGAAAATTAGTTATAAAAATAAAATCGGGCATTTCGATAAAAAAAAAAAGGTAATTCTTTTGTTAAGTTGATCTTTTAAACATGGCACTTACTAAAAACTCAAGGGACCAAAAATCAAAGGGTCCATCACCTGGAGTATTTGTTTCCGGAACCCTCCAAAAATAGAATCTTTCCTCTTACTTTACAAATCAGAACTTTATATAATTTTATAATTGAAGACATCTGTCATAATCTTAAAACCTTTTTATGTAAATTTTTTTATTGAAAACTTATATGAAAAAAGAATAAATTCATTGCATCCAATAAATTTGTATTGAAAAAAATTAAATATTTTAATTTTTAAAAGGAAATAATCATTATTAGCACGTTTAATTTTCCATCGTGTCCACTCTGCTTATGAAAGGGATACGATCACTTTTAAAACCCCGCGTGCTTGAGGAACATCGTTGATATGGGCAATACGTTCTTTTTATGGAGCAGTTACATTCCGGTCCTGTTCTTTTTAAATAAGGATTCTTCAATGTGTTCCTTATTGTTTGTTCACCTTTAGGCCGCTTTTTCACACACCCGGAAAACAGGCGCCAGTGAAGGCACCGGATGCGCCATGTTACGGTATGTTACGCAGGCATGCGTAAGAAAGTCCGGACGGACTATGTCGGATGAACCATCCGGTTTTCCTGGTGTTTGAAAAAGTGGTCTTAGGGTCAATAAAAATAAAAGAATTATGCGTAAAGCTACGTTTCTGATATTTGTTCAATGTTCGGGAAAAAAACAGAGGTAGTGAAGAATTTCTAAATGAAGAAAGTTTTAGATCACCCACACAATTGGTGCTTCTAGATGCCAACAATAATATATATATAAAGGTTGTGAGACAATAACTTTTTAAACTGAATATTATGCTGTTCTCTTTTATTTTGAAGAACAGAGGACATGAAATAACACGTCGTTGATGACTTAAAGGCGACTCTCGAGGCCAAAGGATTTTCTATGTTCAAGAACATGTCATTGTCGGTCAATTTGAAGAACATGGAACTAAGAAACAGGTCGTTATTTTAGTGCTGAGTGTCTCCACTCGTGTGTCAAAGAGTTCATAAAAAGCAACCTTCTTGTTAAAAGTACAATATATGTTATAAATAGTCATCTGCATCACGTGGGGGCATGAATGGAGCATTTTTTTTATTACTATTTATGGTTCAAATCCTAAAGTTTATATTTTCATCTATTTCAAACTTACTACATTTCATCCTTTGCATTCCAAGAATATCTGTGTCATTTGTGTTCTTTCTACGGAACAGTTATTCCTCTTTCGGTCCTTTTCTTCCCAAAATTTTGTATGCTGTCAGAGGGAAAAAATCAGGATCTACTTTGCATCTGAAAGAGAACGAAGTCGAAAAAACAAATGAATGTTTTTTAAACTCAAAACGCAAAAAAATCACACTGTTACGGTTTTAAATTAAAGAACAAGGAATATCAAAGTGACGAGTCGTTATGTTGGTCGCTTAAGAAGTCCAAAGATATTTCGTAAATTAAGAAGAAAACGTCATTATGAGAATTAACGGTTTTATTTTAGGTTACATAATTTTTTTTCTCCCGAATTACAAATATTATGTGTAGGCCATTGCCATTCTCTTGCATAACTAAAACAATGTTTGGGAAAAACAGCCTTATAATTCCCAAACCAAAAAGTATTTCATTTATTTTAAATTCCGGGGCCATAACCTGAAAAGTATTTGTGGGGGGGAGGGACACGAACATATTTCAGTTTTCCTAATAATACGCATAATTTAAAATTTCGCAAAACTTAAATTTTTTTCAATGTAAGGCATTGAGGGGATTTTGGATTCCTTCTTTACCCAAATAATTTTTGTACTTATTTTCTTTAAAAAACAAAAGGAATGGGTTGGAGATGTAAATGACACTCGTCAGCAGTGAAGACAAACTGACATTCCTCCGAGGCTCATTCGATTGCTCATTCCTCCGAGTGTTCTTTGGTAACTTCGTTCGAAATTAGGATACAAGATTTTTAGGTATTCTCTTTGATGTAGCATGGATTTGAAAAGTTATTAAAGATATTCGAAAAAGATTGATTAAATAGGAATATGTCATTTTTCTAACATATTTTTAATTACCATATCGACAATTCTGTGTATAGTTTACTCACACCTTAGAACACCTGGAATGAAGTATATGAAGCTATAACAAGACTTCTTTCAAGCTAGGATTAGCATTTCCGTCTTATTAAGTAGGGAATTCAGGATGAAAACATTTAAATATAAATTTAATGAAGAGCTGAATTTACGTGACCGGCAAAGCCGGGGATTACTTGCTCTCTGATTATAGTGAAACGGTTTACAAAGATTTACATTTAGCGGAAGGATACATTTGTTTAGGTTCTAATAAAATGAAAGGAGTGGAAGACAGTTCCATTTGGGAAGAGTTCCTGTGCGGGTAATGATATCTGTTACAAAGCCTTTTCAAACAAACGTCATTGCCTTTCTCAAGCTTTCACATGAAAGCAAAAATCCGACACTGATATGCGCTTCTCCCTTGCGAATTTTCAACATTGATCGTTACACTGTTTTTGGTATAAAATATTTTTCACACAAGCGATATTTGAAATCATACATTTATTTCAAATGCATAATATTTAAATAATTTTGTGCATTATATATGCTTTCTTAATATATTTTCAATATTTATTTTAACCTTTTGCACTCGGTTGGCGACGCTCAGGCGACCACATAACGACCTGTTCTTTTTGCTCCCTGATCTTTAAAATGAACAAGAACAGGGTGATCTTGTGTTTAAAATAAAACATGTCCCTTTTTTTCAACTTGTTCTCTTGCAGATCCAAAACAGGTTAGGATTTTTTTCTCTCTATGAACATAAACAATGCTATGGAAAAGCACAGGAAGAGGAATAACTGTTTCGTAGAAAGAACGTAAAACGCAAAGTGTTCTTATAGTGTTTAAAAAATTAAAGGTAACCTTTTACAGTATATCTCAAACCAAATAGATTTTTTAAAAAAATGTAAAATAATATATTTTTATGAGTATTTTTAACAATCATGTGTATTGCCTGAAAAACTGATAATCTCTTCATGTGATACTACATCCACGATTGTTCGTAGCTCAAAAAGTGTAAAGGCAAAGAAAACTTAATATCAAAATTTGACTCTCAAAACAAAGAGTTGTAGTTGGTTGGGGAAGAAGACTTTTTTTATATCAAAGGTAAATTTTTATATCCCTCTTTACATTTCTAGAAGATTTAATCCATTGAATGTCAGGGGACAAATGAAATGCCACGTTTCGTGGAGTTGAAAATTTTCTCCAAATGCTAATTTCATTGTCTTGGAATTTAAAAAAAAAAGA
The DNA here is from genome assembly GCA_963932185.1 of Troglohyphantes excavatus. NCBI lineage: Eukaryota > Metazoa > Arthropoda > Arachnida > Araneae > Linyphiidae > Troglohyphantes > Troglohyphantes excavatus. The sequence continues at coordinate 2,063,956 of OZ010674.1, forward strand.
AGTTTTTACATCTTTATGGGAAAGCAAAAGCTATGCATGAGAAATTTAGAAAGGTAGCCATTGTTATATGTCATGTATTGTGCTTTCGTGTATTCTGCTCCTTTAAAATCTCCTTCGTTACGATTTCTCTCCCATTCAGGATCTTTATTCCTGCTTATAGTAATTTCTCTTAATGATGGCTTTCGAATTGTGTGCCGCGGATTGAACTCCACTGTCATCTTTGGGTCCACAGGGGCACTCGAAAATTCTCATTTCGTACATAACGATATTTATATTTGACATGAATGTCTTTTACATTTCATATTTTTTGTCTGGTTTTGTTATGAAATAAAAAGAACAATTGTGGTAAAAACAAATTTAGAATAGTTTTCATCAAATGCTTAGAAGCAATTTTTGTTCTCGTTTTGTTCAAACTCGCATTTCTAAGGTAAACGATTTAAGCATCTAACAAAATCTTGACTCATATTCGATATTTATAATTTAAAGCACATCCTTTAATGTACTGTGTCTGATAAATTTATGACGAATTTTTAACATGTAGCTTGTATTGAGAAAAATAGTGTTGTTTTTATATAAATGTTAATCCTTTCAGACAACTTTATGAATGCCATGTATTTTAACTTCATCGTCACTTGTGAATACATTGCCCTTTCAATTTTAACCATTTTGCGGTTGTAGTACAAAGCTCTACATGTAGACCCATCCAAAAAGATCAGCGATCAATTGAAATTTTTTGCAGGTTTTATAAAGAAATTAAGAACAACAAAAAACCTGCATTTTTTTTTTTTAATTTTTCTGCATAAAACCTTAAAAAATATCTACATTTTTCACCTCAATAATTTCAATGTTTCAAAATTGAAAGTTTCTGTCAGCTTTCTTGAAGTTTTGTTCGAAGGTTTTATAAAGAAATTTGGAACAAAAATATTCATTGACTGTAGTTTTTTTTTTAATTATAAAACTGCAGTTTTACTATATAAAACCTTCAATTTTGCAACTTTGATAAAAGTTTTTATGCTGATTTTTTTGCTGGTGTACTTTGAGCATATGCCAAAGGAATTTAAAGGGAGCGATATGAAGTAATATTTAAAGAAATAGAGGATTAATAATTATTTATTTTTGAAATATTCTCTCGTGGAAATGTCTAAAAAAAACATCGTTTCATAAAATGCTATTTCAAAGTAGCTAAGAATAATGCTAAAGAAACTGTTCCCAAAAGTTTTCTACATCTTTTGCCGCAATCCAAAACGTAGTTAGGAAACAAAACACAGAGAAGGCACTACATTTAAACAAAAATATGTTTTGGAATATTTACTGACGGTTGTTCTGAAAAAGAATTTGTCTTAAGAGGAACGAATGCATTTTCTTTCAAAAGTGGATGTCCATTTTCTTATAGTGGATTTTCTGTTATGATTTCGGCAAACAATGGCGAGGAGCTTATAAAATCAATGAAGGAAAACTATCAGCGATGGAACGCATTCGGGTCGTTTTGAGAAAATCGCCATTTTGTTCCAGAGAACGTGCTTTAAAAATAGGCGAACTGACAGATGTTTCGAACATTTTACTACCTTTTAGAATAGACGCTGTTATTCTTACAATAGAAATGTGATTAAATGTGAATAATATTTGTTTACGCATTACACATAAGGGATTTGCAGGATAGAAATTTTACATTGTAGATAAAGTAAAACTTTGTCAATTTCCTTATGCAAGTGGCAGCTTCGATTTGTTTAGTAGGAAAATATATTCGAGAGTTTAAGAAAATTGTATTTCAAGGCATTTCTACTGTACTTTTCATAGGGGAACAGCTGGCTACATTAATTTTTTTTAATACTAAGAGCTACCACGTAACTTTCACGGTTCAACATGCGGCGTTAATGTCTGCGTGTATTTAACGTTGACGCGTATCATCACAGACCAGTTCAGATTTCTCGAAAATCGTCAATTTTATTACAGTTCTCAATATTCTAACGCTATGTAAATATTTTCGAAATTTCACATATTTATTTTCATAATGTAAGAGACTCATAAGTTCAAATACAAAATCATCAAAAACATTCAACAATATTTTGCTGGTTTAAAAATTAGTTCATTTTATTTTGTATCTTACGACAACAAACTTGTATTATACATTAAGTAAAACTATTATTTTTTGCGAATCAAAATTAAGCTTTGGTACAATATTGCCTGAATAGGTAACTTTGAACTCATTTTTCTCAGTGAAGACTTTTTTATATTTGATCAAATTTGAATTGATATAAGTAGCAAGTCCGGCCGGTACTTATTAAGTCTTAATTGGAATAGTTTGCAACAATATTTATAACTCGTTACTACGATATTTCGTTATGGCGACCAGTTCTTAATGACCCCTCACGGAGCCAGTATGTCCAGGATTTACTCATAAGATTTCTGTGTGAGTTCTACGGCAGTTAAATTTTTAGACTCTATATACACATGTAGTTCTGTCGAACGATCGGACTGATCAGATGGATCGTAACGTAACGGATAAGTCTGAAGTGTGGAGGATAAACTGAAGACGAATCGTTGGACTGACGGGTTGTCATCCGTTCCGCTAGACGGCATCAGGCAGATCCGTCAACAGTCTAACAGTAGTCCTGAGCGAATTACCACGGAATATTAAGTTCATTCTTTATTTGGTTTTCTGTTGTTGAAGTCATTTTTGTGAACGTTTAGAAGGTGTCTTTTGTTTAAACATGGCGGCTTGGTCAAAATAATTTATATTACTATTTAAGCCCATTCAACACGTACGAGATAAACGCGCGCGTAGTTTTGCAGATAGCTTTGCGATTGGTAGATACTAAGTGCATTTTTCATGCTCCAATCGCAGAACCATCTGCAAAAGCTCGCGTGCGTTTATATCGTCCGTGTAGAATGGGCCTTATTTAGGAGTTTAGGAATTAATCGGCAATTTGCCAAATAAAACAAATATTATCACAAAAGAGACAAAAGAAGAAACATAACTTATAGTATCCTTCTTGATATGCTGAAGAAGAGGACAGAACCTCAGCAGATAGGAATGTAATGACAAAGAAAATTAACAACCTAAGGAATACTTTCCGTAAAGGACTCAACCGTGATATCAGACAAAACTGAATGGTTCAATGTGTAAGCAGAGTTCGCATCAGGTAGAAGTGATCAGTTTTTGGGACTGGCAGATAAATTATTTGCAAAACTGTGCATGTGTACAGGGGACATTATTTTTCTGTCTTTCACTTCCTTTCGTTCATTATTTCTTCACTTTGCGTTCGCAGAGCTGAGCGGGCAGAACGTGAACCTGGACCTGCAGAGCCTGCACATCGGGGCGATGGCTAAAGACGAAAAGCCGCCGGCCTCCCTGGTGTCGGCCGTGTCGAGCAGTAAGGAGGTGCCGAACTTCGTGGGCCACATGCAGCACTTCATCTTCAACGGGCAGCACTTCTTCGACATGGCGAGAGGAGGGCAGATGGACAACTTCAAGGTGATGAACACTGAGAGCACATCGACAGACTAAAGCCGGGTTTACACTATATTAGCAGACCAGCTATATAGTAGGGCTATGTAGCTATGATTAAAAAAGTTTGTAACCTGAACAAAAAGTTTTGTAGCTGTAGCACTTAGCATGTACTCAAAGAAGTCAACCAGTTGACTTCGAGAGCCACGTCTTCGGGCTACAGCTATTTTGCTGTGCTACAACAAAGCCTGGCTGTATAGCTCAGCTACATAGTTCACTTTGATCTTACCGGCAACCACTGGGCAGATCCTTCCCAGCTATATACCTCTTAATTTGGACTATATAGTAGGGTGGAGTGAAAAAATCGAAATGGGATTAATGAGATGTAATAGTGCGGAAAAGTTGTCTTTCGTATATATTATTTACCTTGTACAAGCATTTTGATAGCAAACAATATCTGGAGGTTCCCCTCAGACCTTGAAGTTGACCGATAATGTGTAAAAATTGGATAATATTGTAATGCACTATAAGGTGAGAAAAATTTATTAGAATTTAATACTTCGGAAACTTTAGCTTTAATATAGGTTTATTGTTTTAATATATGCAAGTTAACAGATAAAATCATTTACTTACATGTTAAAGATAACTTAAGGCTTCGCCCAGAGTATGAACTTTACGCCAAAATATAAAGTTTCCGTATAATATAGAACAAAGTTTAAGCATAAGTGAGTATGAAATTATGAATCCAACTGCAATAGCTCACAAGAATTATTATTTGAAACTAAAGATGCTGGTAAAAATTCTTATGCTTTTCAGACCTTTACCTATAATCACATTGCAAACAACTGAACATAGTTTGATCGGTGACTTTATTATTAACTTGATTATAGACGATATTCTGCTTTGATGTTAAATTGTGGCATAAGTTGTCTGGACTCCAATCTGACTCTAATAAAATCATCTCCCTTGGTTGCACCACAAAGCTTCTACCTCTGAGACACAGGCTGTGCATCTGTGACTAATTTAACGCATCGTTCCACCGATTGAGTATGACAAGGGTAGTTTGGGAAATCGAACACTTCAGGTACACTATAAAACACTATTTGTTTCAAATTTTCATCTGAAATTCCTATAGTAAGTGGAGGTTCTGTTTTTTCTCAATTCTGCCAATAGATGAGTTTATGGTAGTTTTCAGCTGAGAAGTTAAAATCTGTAAGGGTAAATTTACTTAGTTCCTTACTTTTTCTGCCAAGATCCGACGCAAACCAAGCTCCCTGTTGAATTTTGATCATCTTTAATCATTTCTAATTGCATATTTTCTAGACTACCAAAGAAACCATAGCGCTGAATTACAGGATTATTGTTTCAAAGACAGGTTTATAACCATCTTTCAAGGTGTGGTGAATATTAATACTAAACAACATTGGTGTATAAACTTTCATAACTTATTTCGCAAGTGTGTATAAATTCTCTGATGGATTATCGGTTTCCACGTAAAATTCGATTTGCAGTCGTTAACCGCCTTGAGTGAGAAAATGCTCTATGTTCCCGTTATGAAAAAATTGTTGAGCACTAGACGCTAACCACATGTTGGGAAATATCAAATAAGTAATGTTGATCAGTGATTAACTTTTTTTTCAAATTATTTCTGGCAGGTTAACTTGAATTTTCTCAAACGATACAATTGGTAACTGCTCACAATTGCCAATGTTATTCCAATAGTACCAAAGAATGTACGAGACCCTATAGTTTTGCCGTCTAAGTGTTCCAGACGTAATGGAAGCTCGTTTGAATGGAGTTGGCATGCTGACTACTGTAAGTTTGTTTTAAATAAACTTCGAGAAGCCTTATTACTCCTCCATTTATTCCAGTATTTAAGTTGATTCCACCATATCCGGCAGGTATAATAGCTATGAGTAGAAATTCCGTTCTCGGTTAGTTAGTCAGTTATGCTCTTAGTGATGTTTTTCGCTAAGTCGCTGGATGGAGAGACATGACCAAGATATTTAGATTCAGGTTCTTGTATCAGAGTAACATGCTCTTCAACTACTCTTTTACCCCTAGCATCAAAACTTGCAAGTTTTCCATCTAAACTTGCAACGTCTTGTCCTTTATGCCACCAAGGTACAATCCACGTAGTAATGGCGGTCTTTCTGCCTCCTGTATGTTCCTTATTTCCTCTTTCATGATCAGGGCTTGATTTAGAAAACTCAATACTATAGGCACAATATCGCTGATAGGGGGCCACCTCTAGTAAAATAAAGTCTCAAAGAATAAAAAAAACGTTATATATTAAATCCATTATTCATTTAAAATTCCAGAAATTATAAAACATTTTTGAAAATTGCTAAAAAGTAACAAAAATATTGCAATAATAATATATTTTTTTAAAGTATAGGCAACTTTAACACAATTTATGTGTAATTAAATAAAATTTGGGTCCTAATGATTAATAAGGCACTGCTCATGATTTTGTTGTTGTCAATCACGCTTCAGGAAGCTTGTTCCGTAATTTAACACATATCTTAAAGAAAGGCCATTGGATTGCTGCTCTGTTGGACTCGTTGTATCTGTAGCATGCCCTTGCCAGCGTTGGCAAAGGAAGGCAACTAATGAAGGAATTGGTAAATTAAAGCTGTTTTAGCTCTGTCTTAGTGATACCAAATGAAAACTTTCCCGCGATATTAGAAATTGAATTTTTGGAGATAAACGTTACAGAGTTGTAAATATAAAGCCATTTTTTTATGATTCAAGGTCAGAGGGGAACCTCAAGATGAAAAGGTAGAATTAAAATATTTTATCACTGTCTATATGGTACCAAATGGCAACTTTTCCGCACTATTAACAATTGAAATTCGAAAAAAATATTTTTACCTATACCTTCACTCCACCCTACATATAGCTGTTTTCGGGTGGCATTTTCAAAGACTTATTGCACTGTTACATAATTCGGCTATATAGCTGTTTTGTTACATAGTGTAAACTGGCAATTATTGAGTATGCAATTAAACTATTTAGTTGTCATGCAACAGTAAAACCCCCATTAAAACCGCTCACAGAAAAACTTTTAATTGCTCAAAATATTGAGATTGCAATATGTTTTTAGAACTAGCCTAATTAATATAACTTGCCTTACTCGCTAGTCTAAACTGATTATCAAAGTTCTCTATCCTCAGGTGACCGCCAAGTTCGGCAAGAAGGAGGACATCGTCCACCACCCGGTGACTTTCAAGTCCAAGTCTACCTTCATCGGGCTGTCACAACTGAAGGCCTACTCCTCCATGAACCTCTACTTCCAGTTCAAGACCCTGGAGCCCAATGGACTCGTCCTGTACAACGCGGGGAAAGGGCAGGACTTCGTCGCGGTGGAGCTGGTGGACGGCCACCTCAACTACGTATTTAATCTCGGGGACGGACCCAGGAAGGTCAGGTCCAATTCGAGGTCCACACTCAACGACAACCACTGGCACTCCGTCACCATAGGTGAGGCATAGCACCCATGTAGGCCGATCACTTTAAACAGCAGATACATCCACGTGACCATGGTGCTCTTTTTGGTTATGAGGTAGCGCATCTGACTATGGAACAAAAGGTTCTACGTTCCTAAAAATCAAAATTATAATAAATACAGCGCTGCTTTTAAATAGTTCGATTTTAAAGCTAGCATTTCTGTTACGTCCCATACCTAATAATAGGCCAGTAACAAGTAAACGAGTTTGGTTACTGTATCAATTTTTCGATATTTAGGTAACGTGTTAATTGATACAAAACGTTTTAAAAATAAAACTTAAGAACCTCAAAACATGTAGATGTACCCAACCTTTAAATTTTAACCAGGAACTTATACTTAATAAGTTAACCTTTCAATGCGCATTTTTTTTCCTGAACTAAATGGTGTGCACACAAATTTGTTCCTGTTTTTTTTTTAAATATTCGACAACCTAATCGATCCTTTGATATGGGGTATTTCGCAATTCTGTAAGCCACCTTGTAAGATGCTAGGAAAGCATTGTTTGGTATCTTGAAAAACGTATTTTTTGCTGTTTCAGTTCTTTCAACTTCCTGTCAAAGAAATCACGAGGCTTTCCAAGCTTATGGTGGTGATTAGTTTCTAAATAGTGCTTCAATTTATCGATTTACTTGGGACTCTGGTGCCAAAACTGTCATACATAATACATATTGTGGTCTGTCTTCATCATTAATTTCTGTCGACGTAAAATCAAACTCTAAATAACCGTCATCATATTTACGACATTTTCGTGATTTCGCAGTCGTGCCACTGTTGAGGGCGTATTTTCTTTACCTACACTTTCACGTTAATTACTGTTCAAAAACCGGTCCATCATCAAAGATACAAGAGCAAAAATCAGAAAACTATTTATCAGAGACAATAAACAAGAAGTAATATGACACTAACTATACTACATTAACTAATTTATATCACTTTGTATATTTTTATCACGATCGTGATAATAAGTATAGAAGACTAGACTTCGACTGTCAAATGACTGAATTAATTCATCCAGCAACGCTCGGTTATATATATTCCGTCCGCCAGATTTTCCAGAACAATCGAAATGTGTCGCGAAGGGTCTACTGCACATCTCGGTCTGCGCATCTGATTTTTAAGGAAATGGAACTAAGGAGGGCTCTTTTAAGTTTAGCCTTTTCAATCCGCCTCACTGTCTATCATCACTCTTACGGCTATCTATTGACGTCACAAAAAGTTTCAACAAATCATATGTCGTAGTATACAGTAGAAGTGTTATTACTAATGCAAAGTCCTTTTGTAAAGTAGACGGTTTATCGCATAGTTTTAGACAGCTTCTCTTTGGCGAGTTTGGAAACATTTTCCTTTTACTTTGGCACATTTGGTAGTTTCTAGCTGCGCAGTTACACATCTTATGTTAGTTCGATTTTTTTTAGATTTAGGATTATTTTTACATTTACACAGTTTGGGAATCACTGAGAGTGACAATAATGAAGCTATTGCAATATTTCGCGGCGCCCCTGTGAAGACGCTGCGGCTTCCCGGGGCGCCGCGGCGTATACTATGGAAACTGGCATAAGTAATCGAGAGTCCTGTTGTTTCCTCAGGCCGTCCCTCCGTCCGCCAGCACACCCTGATGGTGGACGACATGATCGCGACGGTGGCCAGCCCTGGGTCCAACGTGCACCTGGACCTGGACGGGCTGCTGTACGTGGGCGGGGTGCCCCGGACCCTGCCCTCCCCACTCCCTAAGCTAGTGCAGTCGAGGCATGGGTTCGAGGGGTGCCTCGCCTCCCTGGACCTCAACGGGGAGACGGTGGACCCCATCAGGGACGCCGTGGTGCCCAGCACTCTGGTGTCGCCGGGGTGCGCGGGTGAGTGACTCTCGGACTCTTATAAACCCATTTTAACCCTTTGCACGATACACACCGACGTTGTAATATAAGCTGATAACTCCGTTGTCGCTGCTGCGGCAACATCTAGAAACAAATCTGTATTTTTATAAAAGGGAGATATTTCGAGTTCCTTTCCTCTAAAGGACTCGAAACACCAAAACGAGCCAAAATGCGCCAATGTCGCTTATACATCTCAATGTTTACCATCCACAGCAAATAACGCTTTAGTGGATTGATTGATTGCATCCTAACTGAACTATTGCAAATATTCCTGGACTAGATGATAGCTCATAGTAGAAATGACCCTGAATCGCAGAAAGGTCAAAATTGTTCGGCGTGCAAAGGGTTACAATTTATCATCAGATTAAAAAAAAAAATTGCCGCCCTGAAGGAGACAAACTGTGTTATTCTTTTGGCTTTGTAATACTTCTCCGATATTTCTTACAGGCACAATTTCTTAATCGTCGGTTGAGAATGAAAACCAGTTATATTTAAACCACTGATTTTGCATCCGAATAGGAAGCTGTTTGGCGTCGAACTTCACGGTCAGGTATTTTGATCACTTCTTGTTAAACAATTCCATATTTAGAAGTGAGTCGCTTGGAATTCGTCGCTAAGCAGCTTCCGGATTATTCGGATGCTAAATCTGTGGTTTAAATATACTCCAAGCCGAAGTTATATTGACAAATTCTGGACGTAACTCTTTAATACCAATATTATTTATCCTTGGTTTTAATTTATGTGCAGAGTGTTTATTTTATGAATATTTTTAAAAGATCTTGTAACGTGATCTATTCTCGAAATGACTTTCCGAAGTGCCGGAAATTCCTTTCCGGCTGAATTAGGCATCCGTAAATTAAGGCTTATCAATAATACATTAAGAATTGGCACGGATAAGTATTACAATATAATCAACATGGACTCAATTGAAATATCTGGACTTTAACAGTGTAAGTAGTAGAATAAATATATATTATATATATCAAGCGACCCGGTCGGGTTCGCAACGCTAATCCAAAAAAGAAGAAATAACGCCACCTCGCCAAAGCAGCAAACAAGAAAAGAACGCCCGACCGGACTAAAACTTAATATACTTTGCACAACTCGTAACGTTAAGCCGCGTCCGTAAAACTTATTCCGGAACTCGAATTACGTTTCGTAAAAAAAGCTAGTATTGGTAGAACCGTATCAGTGAACCTTTAATTTAATACAAGAATTTTTTTTTCATTGAAAACCAACGGAGATACGAAGTTTTTTAATTTGCGCAAAGTTAGTTGATTTATCACTTTTTTCAAATTATGAAGCCCTAATTTGTAAGTCAAGCTAGACACTACATTATTCAACCGATTCTTTTTATTAATAGCTTATATGGTAGCTTTATGGCATCACTAGGTCCTTTTGTTACTTTTATTTTATAATATTAATTATTTATAAGTTTAATTAGCTAAAAAAATAATTTAATCCTAAAAGCCAAAACTCTCGCCACAAAGGAATTAATACCCAAATATAAAGTCCTTCCATTGTCCGGTCGCCAAAGGAAATTGTGTTTTAGAACGGCTTAATAAAAGTTAAAATTATCGGTAAGTAATACGCCCTACAAAATAAAAATTAACCGTTTGAAAGATAAAAAAAATCCCTTTATTTGATGCAAAAAAAATCATTTCACTTTGACTTAAATTATCCGATTTTACTAATGACATGGGAAAACAAATAGTAATTTTTAAAAAGTTTAAATGGCAATTGGTCTGACATTCTCCAAAAGATGGGTTGAAAAAAGGACTGATATCCACCAAATAAACTTTTGAAAAGTAAAAAACGCTACCCCCCCCCCCCTCCCTTAAAAATACCTTTGAAATTATGGCTAAAAAGTTATGCTATAAAACAAAATAAGCCAATTGTACTAGGGGGTTCAACCCTGAACACCATATCACTAGCCTTCTCCCAGAAAACTGCTGCGCTTTCTTTTCTTAGCTCGGTTAAAATGTTATATACACATAATTTCAAAGGTTTTTTTAAGAGGCGGGGGCGCGGGCTTAGCGTTTTTTACTTTTCTAAAGTTTTTTTGGGGGATACAATATAACTCCATTAAAAAGTTTTGATATCACTTAAGTGTCATCGACAAATTGATTAGTGTAACTGTTTCATAAAATGAATGTAAATATCAAACATGTTCTGTGAGAGTTAACAAAGTGTCTGAAATGTATTTTCACTGTTATCTTGAATCACAATTAAATGAGCGGTACACACTCACGCTCATTGTTTCAGGTCCCGTGACAAAGTGCAGCACCACCGCGTGCGCCAATCGCGGTATCTGCGTACAGATGTGGAACAGCTACACCTGTGACTGCGACATGACGTCATTCACGGGACCCACTTGTTCGGACGGTAAAACATTTTCTTCTTTTTTTTTTCCTATTTTAACCATCACACTTATGCAGGGCTCTCTATTCACTCTCTTGTCCAGGGCTTCATGTCTAAGGATTCCATTTTTATTATACTTATTAAACAATTTGGCGTTTTTAGCAAAATCCAGATTGTTTTTAGATATTGCCTAATGTCTTTAACATTCATTGAGTTTCGACTAAAAATATATAGCTTACAAAAGAATAAAGTGGTTTTCTAACTTTAGTCTATTTGAAAGCAGTTATTACTTACCTCAAGACTTTACTGTTCAGGAGAATTTTACTGACCTGACCCCGAGTACTGAATGCCCCGTTTGTGTTCCCAGAGAGCATCTCGTACAAGTTCGGTCCGTCCGGGGGCCTGGTGACCTTCAGCCATCCGGCGGACAAGCGGCCGGACACGAAGAGCGACCTCCTCGCCCTCGGTTTCGTCAGCGGCACGGACAACGCGGTCCTCGTGCGCATCGACAGCGGCAGCAGCAACGACTACATGGAGCTCGAGATCGTAAGTTGACACCGGCACCCTCTTCAGAATGTCTTTTGTTCCGATTTCCTTTCCCGGTGCATGTAACGAAATTGTCATGTGAAATAGAATAGAAATGCTATTAGAATTTTTTAAATTGAAGTCAGTTAATTTTTTTATAAATTTTTTTTTATGAAGATGAAATATATATATTTAACGGTATTTGTATGTAATAATTTGTATGGAATGTATAATGGTCGGGGGGTGGGGGGGGGGGGAGTGGAAAACAATGAAGAGCCCATATGCAAAACATTTGCATAGGGGGCTCTTCATATTAAAATACTAAACAATATGTATCGCTCGCATTTGAGGAGCTACTCTATATTGAACAATGTAGAAGTCGAACTACGAAATGAAGGACGTTGGTAGAACAAGTTTTGGCGGCACCGTGCGGTTCTTCTTTTTCGTGGTCAGACTCGCCTAGAATTGTTCTAATAATATGATGCAGTATGTTATATACTTAAAGATAACGTTGCTACTTAAATAGGATTTTATATAGCATTTTTGATGACAAAATTAATAGTGTACGGAACATTAAAAATTATAGAATATATCTTGAAAAAAAATATGTATTTAAAATACATATACCAATGATTCACTTTAATTTTAAAATTCATTTAGAAAAAAATATTGGTCCCTATCAGATTTAACGAGCATCAGTCCCGTATACATGCCAAAGAAATTGGAGGATAAGTTCGGACGACGAATTGTTACTTCACAGCGAATCTCATTATACACATACCATTCACACACAGGCAGGTAAGGCCCATTCTACACGAACGAGAAAAATGCGCACGAGCTTTTGCAGATGGCTCTGTGATTCGAGAATATAAACCACGTGGTTTGGATTCTCGAATCACAGAGCCATCTTACACGTGATACACTAAAGTGTTTTCCCAAGCACCCATTATGGGAATGGGCAATGTATTCAACTACATCCCCATCCTACCCAGCATAAAATATTCAACAAAATTGTGAAAATGAAGGTGTATTTGAAGGTTTTATGAAGAAATTGGAAACGAAAAAGCAGTTTTTTGATGAAGGTTGTATGCTGACTTCTTTTTTTTGTTGGGTAGAGCGTGCCTTCGAAGAGCGAAAAGTGCTTTTAAACTGCTTTATCAATGAAATGTAAAGAAATAAAATGTAATAGTTGATGTAGTGCATAACACATTTATGTGTATGATATTGACGAGTACAACAAAATCCATGTACAGGTGGACGGCAACGTGTTCATGGTATACAACATGGGTACGGAAGACCACCCTATTGGCGAGATGAGTGTCAACGTCAACGACCACCACTACCACGTGATACGCTTCACCAGGTCCGGACCCAACTCCACCATTCAGGTGGACGACCACAACGTCAGGACGAAGGCCCCTACAGGTATACTCAGCGTGTTTCTAGTTATAGCGTGGTTCCGATTTAAGTGGGCGGTTGGGTATACCTCCTCAAACTTGTTTCAGCGAATCAACAAACGAATTTCGGTAAATTGACTAATTGACTCGTTTCAATCCAGAGAATCCTCTAAGAAGTAAGAAGTGAATTCCCCTTCGCACCCGAGTGTCGACTCTCGGTCACCAACATAACGACCTGTTCTTTTCTTCCCTGTTCTTAAAATTGAACAAGAACTGATGTTCTTGAACGTAAACGGCACTTCTCATTCGTTAGCTTGTTCTTTAACTAACTCCGTTATAAACAGGACGTCACTTGGGTATCGATATTTTAAACCTCTGCCATCGAGTGTCGCCTGTAAGTCCCCAAAATAACGACATGTTAGTTTTCTTCTCTATTCTTCAAAATGAAAGAGAACAGCATATTCTTGAGTTTAAAAGTTATTGTCTTACAAATTTTAATAAAAATTATTTTTGTCGTCTAGAAGCAGCAAGTATGTTGGTTTAAAATTCCTCACAACACCTTTTTTCAACGTTTAACAAATATCATAAAAACACTTAATATATGTGAGATGGGACGAGTTAATAAGGAAGCTTTCTTAATGTAACGTTTTGTATCAACTTAACGTTTCATTGCGCTTTTTAGTAACTTTATTACTCGGCGATGCAGATCTCTTCAATAACATCTCATCCATCGAATAGGATTACTTCTAGTACGCACTCTGGCCAGAGGCACATATAGGCGACGCCGTGTCAGCCCATTTCCTATCTCCATCTAGTGTTATGGATAAGAACCCGCCGTCATATTCATATACATGGTGCGTTCCATAACTAATGCGACTAATTTTTTCCTGACGCGACTATACACAGCAGCGCCCTCTAATCTGCTGGGCTAGGTGGAGGGGTTATTAGCTTCAGAACGCACCCATTCTCAGTCGGCTCCAAGCTGCCAGAAAGACAAGGCGTGCGTTCTCTGAAGCCCCTTTTGAGCTTAATGTAACACGGCGCGATGGATGGAGTAACGTTACGATATCACATTTTGCGTTAAACTTGGTAAGTCCGCCACCGCAACTTTTCTATTAATTCAGCAGGCCTTTGTGAGTTGATAGCTTGTCCAAATCACAAGTTCACAGATTGCACAAGTCGTTCAAAGAGGCTTGACCAAGTCCAGGATCAAAACAATGGTCATTGATGTCAAAGGCATTGTTCAACACGAATTCGTACCTACCGGGACCACTGTGAACGCAGCTTTTTACTTGGAAGCGCTCAAAAGTCTGAAAAGGAGGGTCTCGCACTGCCGAAGTGACATCAAGGACGCATGGAAACTTCATCACGAACGCACCAAGCCACAGCGCCTTCGTTGTCAACGATTTCCTGGCCAGGACCCATACCCTACTGGTTCCCCAGCCTCCGTACAGTCCTGAACTGGCTCCCCCAGACTTTTTTTGTTTCCTCGCTTAAAAGGAACCCTGAAAGGGAAACATTGGTACACGATTGAAAACATCCAGACTCGTGTTACATTTTCTCTAAAGGACCTCCCGGAGAAGGCCTTCCAGGCCTGGAAACACCGCCTCCATAAATGTGTCGACGCAGGAGGGTGCTATTTTGAAGATTTTTAACTAATTGTACGAATATGTCCAATAAATGATTTTTTATGAATTTGGTCGCATTACTTATGGAACGCACCGTGTATATATTTGTGATACCGAGATTAAACCCTTTGCACTCCGCTGTCATAACCCCAACAGGTGATCCTCGTCTGCTGTCAACCTCTCAGGTGACAGCATAACGAATCGTTCTTTTGGTTTTCTGTTATTTCAAATAAACGAGAACAGCATGGGGCCATGATCTTGTGTCATCGATCTCTTTTCCAACTCGTTTTCATGCAGATCCAAAACTGATTATGATTTTTTTCCCTCTATCATCATAAAAAAGTTTGGGAAAAGAATAGAAATAGGATTAATTGTTCCATAAAAAGAACGTAAATATCAAACATGTTCCTGGTGTGGAAGGAATAAATATTCAGCAGCACGCATAAGATTTTGTTTTTTGATTATCCACCCCAACCGTGTAAAAAGAACACTCTAAAGAATTCATTTTCAAAGAGAACGGGATGTAACTGTTTCATAAAAATAACGTAAATATCAAACATGCGCCTTGAGTACAAAGTGTTAAAAAATACTCTCTATTTTACAGTGTAAAAAAAGGTGCTTAAAAATGTGTACATGAACGTACTAGTTTTTCTTTGAGTACAATTGCATCGTAAATGAGCAATGACGTACTCAAATTTAAGTAATCGTAATTTCGCAGAAAATTAGCAGTGTGTGATTTTATATTTGTAATCTCAGCTTCTGTTCTAACCATCTTAACAAAGTGACCTGACAAACTTAAAAAATTTATTCAGAAGATGATTTTCCACATTATTTGATGTCGCTTCTTAAATGGAAATTGAAACATTTCAGTTATCTTACTTCCCAGTCTTTTGGCACACATTTTTAACTTACTTCTGTTTATAACTTCTTCACGTCTTTCTGGTAGCTTAACGGATAAAGCTCAGGACAGAGATGTCTGCAGATGTGGGTTCGATTCCCGGTAAATCTTGATTGTAATTGTTGATATTTATTGAAAGTGATTTATGAACGCTAGCATCTGCTCTTTTTATTCATTTTTATAAATTGTACTCATTTTTAAATACATATCTGTTTTAAAATTATGTATTCGGAGCCATAATAGCATCGAATGTATTCAAAAATGAGTACATTTTACCTATTTTTGAATACCTGTTTTTAGCAGTGTTCCAACTTTTACACATTATGCTCTCTTTCTTGTGCGTGCAGGTCGGCAGCACAGCATCTTCAACAGCCACTCCACCATCCAGATCGGGGGGAAGCGGGGGGGCGGCGACCAGGAGGCGGCCATCGAGCGGCCCTTCAAGGGGGTCATCTCGGGGCTGGTGTTCGGGGGGGAGAGGATCCTGGACATGGCCGCCGAGGACGACCCCCGAGTGACTGCGAAGGGGGACCTGGAGCTCCTCATCGCCATGACCCCCGGGCAGGACGAGGACGAAGAGGTGTGGAATCGGTCATTTCTAATCCCTCGTAGGAAAACTGTAGTTTGGATGAAATTGACGCCCATAGAAAAATTCACCACACGTGTAATGCACTTGTGGGGATTTTTTTTCTATTCTAATATTTTTAATGTGTTGTATGCATATGCTTGAGAGAAATGTCCTGTTACCCCCCCCCCCTTTATTTTTTAAATTTCTTTTTATATATCCCTTTGCATGTATAATTGTTATTTGTGCATTTTTCCCCATCCTTAACGTTCCAAATCTCGCTGTCTCTACATTTGTGACAGCCTACGCAAATTTCTTAAAATTTTTCTTGTAGTTCATGTGTGAAATCATGTGGGAGATTTTCCTGAGGACAAATACTCCATTTGTCTCTTAAGGAACCCCTCGACCTATCAGTAAATATGATTTCGATGAAATCCTCATACAATTTTCCCTATTTACTCAATGCTTAAAACTACATAATTCCCTGTTGTGATGTCATTCTCTCATTGGATTTTGTGTCCTCCGTACGTACGGCTGGCTTGCTCCGAGAAATAAAGTTTTTGTTCTGTACAGCTCGCCTTTACTGCTTTCATTAAACGGCTGCACCGCCCCAAAATGAATGATTCCTAGCCAAAGATTCCTTCTTTTGTGTCTTTCGGCTCCCTAAATAGGGGGCTAACTCTGTACTCCCTATTTAGTTATTCTAGGTAGCCATCCTATGTAACGAATTGCATGTTTCAATAAGTTAACTGTATGTAGAACTTTCTCACCACCACAGCAATAAACAACCAAATGAAATAGTCAAGTGAAATCGCTGAATTATGTATTCATGTCAAAGCGTTTAATCTGAATGAGTCTGGACAATGACTTGATCAGGGCCTGATTACCGAATAGGCTTGCACTACACTTTACTTTTTTGAGGGGCCCCCTAACTCACTCATTTTATGTAAATATTGAACACCGATCACATAGTTTACTACTAAATTTACCTTAACAAAATTGGGTTATAAACTTTAGTAAACAAAAACTGCAACTTGTATTAAATTTGTTCAAATATTAAAAATCAAATCGTTCAGAATATGAGGAATACATCATTACTTATTAATGTATTTTTGTTATATTATTTATGATGTGTGTTATATTAGAATGCCATTGAGGGCATAAGGGTTAAAGTGTTTGTAAAAGTTCGATTTGATGTTCCAGGATGTACTTGTGAGTCATGGGGCCCCCCATTTAAAGGCGGGCTTCCCTTGCTTCAATGTCTTAATCGGGCCCTGGACTTGATCGATCGATACGTTAGCTCCGGCAATAAGCATATTTGTCTCTTCTCTAAACCTCTTCTCTTTTATTTCAATAATTAATACCATAGCGTTACTCCTCACACACCCTTTAAGCTGGGGGACACGAACTCGCGCTTTTCATCAGTAGACGCTACGTTTGACGTCTGAGACACTGGATTGGTTGGTTTCCCGTGTTTCGGAGGACAGCCAACCAAACTAGCATCTCAGACTTCAAGCACAACGTCTACAGATGCACCCCATGTTTCTAATTGTTGGTAGAATTGTATCCGTAGACCTAATTTTACCTATTGATTTTCTTTTTTCTAACGAAAGTTTAGTTTTGTAAATGATAAATTCTAATTTAATATTTAAAATTCCGATTTTAACATTTTTGATCGTTTATTTCTCAATTGCAATAATAATTATGCATAAATACATAACAAAAAAAATCTATATATTGCTTCCTTTAAATACATAATTATGATAGTCATATATTTAAACTCTATATATTAATTAATAGAGCAGGTGTTAATTAAAAATTTGCTGTCTAAATTTATCTTATGAATGAGGGGGGAAAGGACTTTTGACCACATGCGCGTGTATTATAGGTTACTTTGAAATAACTTATTGGTGAGCATTTTATTTGACACAAATTTTGTTTTCATTTCAGCCATAATTCATCATACAAGAATTTGATGGATATTATGGGGAAGTTGAACCACGAATTTGACATTTATTCTCAAAAAGGGGGTGGGATACTACACAATTTTAAAGACGTGTCAGTTTGTAGTAGCAAGGAGAGAAATCAGAAAACAAAAAAAACGTCAGTATAATGACGGTGATTAATATATTTAAAAGTAGTTGACGCGTCAAAACATATTATGTCTTGTTTTATTTCTTTGTATGCACCTAGTAAACCCAGTTTTGGTCTTTTAGAAATCCGTCCCGCCTGATGACGCAATCGAACCCACCGAGGAGATGGTGTTTTCCGGCGCGGGATCCGGTTGCTATGACGACGAAGACGACTGTGACGCATCCAACGGAGAGAAGCGTAAGACCGACTCCAATATCTTTGTCTCCATCGCGAGTGTCTCGTTGCAGTTTCAATTCTTCCATAAAGATGGGCATATGTGACACCAGTGCACAGCCCAATCAGAAATTCTGAGAACGTTGGAAAACGAGGAAAGATATATGTGTATGGTTGTGTGCGCACTCGGGTACACTGTTTTGCCCTTCGAAGGCTGTAATGAAAATATTTTCAGACTAGATGATAGTCTTCGGTGGTTCTGCCTTTTAAACTTTTAAAATTAACTTATATGAGACACAAATATGAATATCGGATGAAATAGAGTGGTTACAAAAACATAGTTGCTTAAGTATTTTAATAAATAATTTTCAAAGTATAATTGAAGAAGCACTCATGTCAATAAGATAATAGAATAAACGCTTAATGTCACGGTTGAAACAATTCCCTTTATGACATATAATATCTTTCCGATATTTCCGACAGGAAAACTTAATAAAATAATTTAAGGAAGAAACGGCGGATATTTTTTTTTATGAAACAGCAACAATTACCTGATTTGTATTAAGCATTAAATTTTATTTAGTTATTAAATTTCGTATTGCAGAAATTTTATTTAGTGTCGCTAGATGGCGTTGGGAAGCACTGACTTGATGAAATAAACGGAAATGGAAAAATAATTAAATGACATATAAAACCCAACATGATTTTAGGTTGCAAAGTATAGTAAACACGGGTTACTTTGACCCACCCGGTGGCGAATATGAGAACTCTGTTGAGGGTGGACTTGCCTAATTAGTACTGTGGACTGGACACGCATGGTTAAATTATTTTTTCATTTGTGATAAAGTAATACCAAAGGGCCAAAGTAACCCGTACTTACGGTACTGCGGTCACATTTAATAGCCGATACTACACTTCAATTTTAGCGATGTTTTGGTTAAGTGGTAAAGTACTGGGCTATGAAACGAAAGGTCCCAAGCCCAAATCTAACCTAGCGCGCATCTCTGTAGCTTTGAGAAGCTTATTTTCCTGGCTAGGATTTAGCAGCCGTAGAAAACTAAAAGTCACGAACGAACACTACTTAGCATAGAAATTCAAGCGATTCATTTCTATTGCCCCAATTCCTCATTTAGAAGTGAATTGCTTGAATTTCGTCGTCAAGCAGCATTCGCTACGGCTGCTGAAAATCAAGCAAAAAAAAATTTCCTTTTGAAAATAAACTCCTCAACTATAAATGAATCGTTTTCTCTCTATTTAAAAAAAAAATAAGCCCTAGGGGGGATTTTCAATTCTTTCGCTGTTATTCAGATCGTATCACAAAAAATAAAAATCCTAAAATTACATAATTAAATGAATTTGTTGTTTAATATATAAGACGAATATAAATATTTGTTTCAATACGTTTATTAGTTTAGAAGTTATTTAATATTAAACTCGCCGTTGCTAAAATTTCGCTTACAACTAATTTTGTCCGTCGAGTTTCTAAAACGCTATTAATAGGAGATATCCAATTTTTTTAAGGAATGTAGGAATAGATTTGAACTTGAAATCCGCATTTTGGCTTTAAAAATTGTAGGGAAAAAATTTAATCTGATTCAGATCTCATTCCGTAAGAAGAAAAAAACTGAAGGATTTCTCTGAAATAAACGATTCAAATACCCGTATTTCTCACGCTCAACCCGTTGTCTTTTGCAGAAGGCGAACTCATCACTCCCCAGTTCGTGGCCCCGACCCCGGACGACCCCTACCCCGCCGAGGCCTGCGAAGGGGACGACGACGATTGCGGCATAGACATCGGATCCGGCATCTCCGAGGGCGAAGCGCCGGACGAGGAGGACAACAGCGTCCTCCTCACCATCCCCACCTCGTACTTCCCGGAGCTGCACCACAGGGGGCCCTCGTCGTCCACGGCCCCCCCGAAGACCACCAAGACCACCCGTGTTCCCGCCGTCGTGTACGAAGTCCCTATCCCGGGGCTGGGGGGGAAGGAGCACCAGCGGCCTCCTACCCACCAGAGGACGCGGTCCTCGGCGGACAACACCGCCCTGGTTATTGGGGTGATCGCTGGCGCGCTCATCGCGGTCGTGCTCGTCGCGCTCGTGGTGTACAAGCTGCGCAACAGGACAGAGGGGTCGTACAAAGTGGACGAGAGCAAGAACTACCAGTTCGGGGCCATCGCGGCCAGTCCGGCCTTCTTGAACGGGCCCCCTCATCACCACGGGCCCCTTCTGCCGCCCTCGCACGTCAACGGGGGGCTGGGGGGTGGGGGAAAGGGGCACCCGGAGAAAACCCCTAAAAAGAAAAAGGGCGGGAAAGACTTGAAGGAATGGTACGTTTAAGCGGCTCGTTCACAGATCAACTCGCAAACTTTACAAATACAAGTGATGACGGCTAACCATGAGCTCTTGCGGTAAGCAAAGTCTTATTGGTCCAGCTTGTATTAGATTTGAAGCTCGACTCTCGGAAATTCTCCACCTCATCAAAGCTTGGCTGCAAGTGTCTGAAGTGATACATTCAGATGTGTTGTGAAACCTGCAGTTGGAAATGCTTCTATGATCAGAAGTGAACAGTTCTTCAATAATATAATTAATTCCGAGTTCATAATTACCATACATCCCGAGAGATTTAAATTAAAAAACAGTGCAAAAACAGTGCATTAGAACTTTAAGAAATGGTATGTTAAAACTTTTTCTGAAGTCTACTTTTTTTGCCTGCCAAAATATACAATACAAGGATTCGATTTCACTGCTGAAGCAGAAACGATGTATGCTCGTTGAAACACAATTCTGAGTATTTAAATTTGAAAAACAATGCTACAAAATATCTCATGAGGAAGCTGAGTTTGAACTTCTTCAAGACCACATACAAGACAAATATCATTCTATGAGTGGAAAACTTTTCTAAATACACGGTAACATGAAGAAATATCAAAAGATCGACCCATAATATTCCATACAATGAATAGGAACTGGTCGCACCATCTTCAAGGCATCAGATTTGCAATGCCATCGCTGCATTCACTATAAAAATTGTCCAATCGAACTATTTCATATACTCGCGTTTATTGAACAAAGTCTCTGAACCCTATACAAATATTTACATTTAGGCGGGTTGGCTGCCGAATGGTGCAAGTCCGAAAACTAAGTTCCCAGCTGAGAGCGTTTAAAGTTTGCAACTCGGCTTTTGCTTTAATCAGGGACACTCTAAGGGGTGTACGACGAGTGCCACCGCACTGGACCTCGAACTTTTTGAGTCTCGCACCCAACCGAAATTTAAAAAAGTAAGAGTTTTTTTTTCTCAAGGAAATATATTGCTTTTTTTTTTAACTTCATCTAGTTTACTTACCGTTACTTGTACATGTAGAATATTTTCGTTCACCAATCATAAGTTACCAGGTGTAAATTAATGAATGATATTTTTTACCATAAATAAAATGGAAGATTCTGTCTTAAAAATGAACTGTGCTAGAGCCGAAAAATTAGCTTACCTAGACAAATGTAAGTATTATTTGTGTGGAAGGAGGTACATATTACAAATTGGGATTGTGCACTTAACATGTCCGTGTGCGTGAGCCCGTGGCTAGATTCGCACTTGGTCCCGCGACTTCTAAGGGCGGCCCTGGCTGCCATGTTAAGTGGACTAACACACAACTCATAATTGGGCAACCTATTGAACTAGCAACCGCGCCACTTCTTCACATGAGAGAGGGCGTCCAGTCCATTTTCGGAGGCTTGCACCACTTAGTAAACATTCCGCCCGATTGTGTCATTTCCAATGCTCAATTAAGATGTTCTGAAAAGGGGAAGATTCGGTGCTATCAGTGCCATTGAAAAGGAGAACCCCTGAATAACAATTTCATTTGAATCTTATTATTCCTTTTTTAGTAACGTGTGTATAGATCTTTATAATTTTTTTATTTAACAAGCCTAGGAATTCACTGGATCAAATTATTATGAGGTCTGGAACCTATATAATAATCAGATCCTACAGTACTATATTTGCAAATCGACCCAATGTGATCTGTTCGATCGCTGATATCTCATCATTCAGTCTTTCATATTGCATCTCAGCCATGAGAATGACCCAAACGAACACTTATCTTAAGAAAAAATATGTAGAAATTGACACAGAGATGAAAGAATCGAAAGGAAAAACATCGTTTTTGATACTAGTCACCACTTGGTATAATATTTATACCAAATGGAAAAATCCTGCAGGTGTATCGACGCATCATTTGGCTTGCGAAACCGACGCGGTGGCGAAGGATACCGCGCTGCGGTCGTGAGACGCTCTGTCATCCGATCCGAGCTGCACAATTGCTTTATGCACCAACTTTGCGTTCTCTCTCCTCTTGTTCTTGCATGCACTTGAAGGTCCTCGGCTAGCATCGCCCATGAAGAGTTGAAGTCGAGAACCATATTATCGGCATCTTAATTCACAAACCACAGAACTGCCATGGTAAAGACCTAGCAGTAGAAGTCAAATACCTCACATACAATCTAAGCTCGGGTATTCCGATCACTTCTTGTTTCTAAAGCAGCTTTCGTTGCGAATCCCAACCGTAGCAATGACACGGTTTGTGAATTATATAAATGCCAAATAAAGCTGCATTTATAGAAAGACATTTGAAGGGTCCTTAGGAAAAACGATAAGGGTCTACTTTTTGTTGAAATCGAGATTTGTACCTCTTATGTTAGCTACAGAGCTGTACTTTTATTGGATCCAGTTGTGAAATAGAAATAACGATGACAGTCTGTCAAAGAAAAAGGTCAGCCTATTTTTATGAAGTATGAAACTTCCTTTTCTGCCCAATCCCTCCACACCGACCATCACCGTTTTTCCCTTAAACTCTTCATTTGGAAATAAATATATTGGAGCATACCAAATGAATTTTTTTTTTTTTAAAGTAACACTCTCTTTCTGCTGGATTTAGTCTTAAAATAACACTAAGCCGAAGAAATGCCCTTACATGCTCTTTTAATGAGGGGGGGGGACTTAAGTTATTCTGTAAGTTCGAAAGCCTCCAATGCGGCCGCCGCCGACACTCACGCTTCCATAATTAGGGACTCCATGTTCAACGGCGAGACGTCTCTCTCCCTCTCGTGTCATTTGTTTGCATCGAGGATAATGTGGATGAGGAAGATTCGACATTTCCATTTACTGAGAAGAGATTTTCTGTCTTTGAAATGTGTATAAACGCTTTTCGAATCTAACTTTGTGATTTTCGGTTTAGCACTCAAAATTGAAATGAGGTGCTCCAACCTCACTTGCTAACGCACGTCAACTCCCGGAGGATTGCAAGCCAATTCTAACCGTACTCACAATAAATCTGTGAATTTCCTGCGTTTTAGTTGAATTCAGCCCGTTTGACAAAGTAATTTTACTGTTGTTCAAATTTTGATGTGTAAATGGCGCTACTATAATAACTTTCGTTTGTTTTTTTTAGCGTAATAAACTAATTGATTGCTTAATATTTTATAATTTTGGCTCAGTTCACTCAGTCTCAAATGACACGTTGATCATAAAAATTGGCTGTATAGTTTAGAAAGTGTGACTATGACAGAAACGCCTTGTCTATTAAGTATAAAGATTATATAAATCAGTAACACGCACCCCGCGACTCCACCTTTCTTCTGTTGGTCGCAGTTGCAGTTTCGGCTTCATATCATCCCCATCAGGAATGGAGGGCGCTGCCTCAGGGTACTTCTACCAGAAATTGTTCTTTTGAAATTGTATTTTGCGTTTGAAATTCTTCTTAACTTCAACTCTTCTCTCACGAAATTTTAAGTTTTTTTTTATTACCGATCTTGCTGGTTGGTGTGTTTGCTGAAATAAATCGAGCGTCAGATGGGTATCTGAAAGAAAGTCATTCTTGTGCAAGTTTTTCTTAAAACATGAGTTATTCATTTTTTAAAAAGTTTATGTTCAAAATGAAAGTTAAAATAATAATAATAATAAAACTTGATAGGATTGAAACTGTGGCATTGGTGTTAGCAACATTACACATTAGCACATCACAGTTTTCCCAAATAGATAAATCAGGGATTAAAGAGCTGTTGTGCTTAAGCTGTTTTATTGTACTAATTTGTATTGAACAAAAAATTTCATTCATTTCCAAAGCAGATTCTTCTTTTATTTCATCCTTAAAGCTGAAAAAGCTTACAGGAAAATTTTTTTTTTTTTTTATATCTACCCTTCACTTATTAATTAAAAAACTGATTTCTTGTAAATTATCATATGTTTTTCAAGTAAATGTTTATTGTATTTCTATTGAAAAATTAGATTTATCTATTATTAATAAAAATCAACACTTTCACTACATGAGGCGGTGACTTACAGTGGCGTAACCAGCATAGGGTTACCTGGGGCATCACCTGCACCACCCCTGAAGGTGTGTGTTCAAGGAGAACTAGTAGTCAAGACCTACTTTTTTGGGGGGGAGACGGTGGACAGTGTTCTACTTTGTCTATTGTCCTTCGTATGTCAATTCGATTTGTCATTCCCCTTCCCCTCAGTTCTCACGCAGAAGATGTTAATATAGGAAAGTATTTTGTTTGCGTTTTAATTTTTCGCATTAAAAAAGATACTGCATGCAAGACACTGAAATGCCCCCCCCCCCCCCCCTTCACCTTCGGACA
This sequence comes from Troglohyphantes excavatus, assembly GCA_963932185.1. NCBI lineage: Eukaryota > Metazoa > Arthropoda > Arachnida > Araneae > Linyphiidae > Troglohyphantes > Troglohyphantes excavatus. The sequence continues at coordinate 2,089,108 of OZ010674.1, forward strand.
ACCCTGGCTAGTGACTAAATACCTCTATTACTTTCATCGCCTCAACTTTAACTGTTAAAATTTTTATTTTAATATTTTCACACCGATTACGCTACCAAAATAGTATTAATATCTTTAACACTTGCGGAAAACTTTGAAAAGTAAAATACTTAATGTGGAGTATGATTTAGAATGTAAAATTGTGGTATGCAGTTAAAAAGTGAGTGGATTTTTATGAATTATTCAGTGAATGCATCTGATTTATGTGAATTTTTTCTTGTTAAAAAAACATTTAAAGACGTTCTTCACACAAGCTGATGAATACTTGATAAATATAATATGATGACAATCTTCCTTTAAGATCGAAATTCTTTAAAACATGTAAACATGGCCTATCATGATCATGATCCGAAGTTCTGTTATTGTTCCAAATCAATATAAAAACCGATTCCCTAAGTTTTCTTAACCCTATTCGAATGTGGTTGTGGTTTTAGTACCGAAAACACATTTCTTGTTTGGTCGTACTTTTTTTAATCTAAAATTTTCAAAAATATCTCATTTTACAATATTATAATCATATAGTTTGCTATTATAAATGGTGCTATGGGATGTTCTCGTTTGATCTCACTAAAGCAACGCAGTGAGATTTTGTTCTTTTCATATCATTAAAGCAACACTTTCTATTCGACTATTTAACAAATATCCGCACTTGCCACATTTTTGCTCTCAATGTCCGATGCAAAAAAAAGCTCACATAATTTTCCTAAAGGCTTGGGCTCTTATACGTGATAACTCTTTGCGGTCGAGTGATGACTTCCGGTCACCAAAATGACAGCCTGTTTTTTGCTCCCTGTTCTTCGAATGGAATGAAAACTGCATGTTCTTGAACATAAAAAAAAACAGTTTTCTTTCGTTAGTTTTATATAACTCTATTTAAAAGTATGACATCGCTAGGGTATCAATGCAATTTATTAACCCTAAATTAAAGAATACCTCTTTAAAAATAACGGGAACGGGATGCAACTGTTCCATAAAAAGAACGTGGATGTCAAACGTGTTCGTCGTCAGCAAAGGGTGAATAAGGTGATGTTCTAATGTGAAAATCTGCAAGCAGAAATTTACATTAAACACATGCTCTTGATCTTGTGAATAATTCCACGTAAATTATTCTATTCCTTTGTATAGTTGTGAATTTTTTCAGAAATATTTATTCTCTACCTTTTTAACCCTTTGTTCGGGATGTGACTGCCAGTCACATGAATAACGACCTGTTTTATAGTCCCTTGTCTTTCAAAATTAACGAGAAATGCATGTTCTAGAACATAAAAAATGCTTTTTTTTCTTCTTCATATTAGCTTGCTCTTTATCTTAACTTTATTAAAATAGGGGCCTGCGGTTGCCGAGCGGTTAGAGTAGCGAGTTCGTAATTGAAAGGTTGTGTGTTCGGCTTTAAGAGCAAAAATAAAAAAAAATTAAGAAATATGTTGGTTTCAATGGGGATGCACCCATACTGTACGAGGTGTAATGTAGCATGATCGGCTGGTTTTGAATATTTTTATTTGAAGACGAAAACACGCTTAGAAATATATCCAGTGGACACCATAGATTTCAGCTCCCAACATTCCAAATAAAATCTTCTTTCCGACACTTCCCCTCGTAAACGTTAATCGGCTCATTTAAAAGAACGGCCACGGGATGCAACTCTTCCATAAAAAAGAACGAAATATCGAACGTTCCCCGAATGCAAAGGGTGAATGTTTGACATTATGTATTAAATTATATGTGTTGACACATTTTTACTAATGCTATCTACACGAAAGAAAAGCGAAGTACTTTCAATAAAAAAATAATATCGTATTTTGTACCCTACAGAATAATTCCCGTAATTAGCTCAACTTGTGAAAGGTACGTTGTTCTACTGAAAAGTATTCAGTCATTGCAAGGATGTGTTTTAAAAGAAACCTTTTGTCATCTGTAAATTGTTTGTCATAAAGAATTTTTGTATTTGTGTTGACTCCTTATTGCAAATATCACACACTTCAATTAGAAATTCGCATTCGTAGAGAGAGTTGTCACTAACTAATACGAAAAAATTTATTTATTAGTATATAAGTTTTGGTTTTTTTCTCCAAATTTTTTGGTTTTGGTTAATGAACGTAACACTAGAGCTGCACAGTGGGCTATTGGCGACGGTTCGGGGCCTATCTCGAAGGAAAGGCCCGGGAACGATGCCTCGTAATTAGTATACAAGTACCTTCAAATATATAGTGTGTTTAAGAAATAAAAGCTAAAAGAAATAATATTGCCAAAGTATATTGCTTGTACTTGTAACAGCAACACATAAAATTTTATTTGTGCACAGTTTTTTTTCCAAAACCGTTAACGATTCAACGCACCAATAAGCCATCAACGCAATAAGCTTTCTCCTGAGGATGAATATATGAAAATTATCTTTACAACGTTGACACTCAATACAACCCACATGAAATAAGATAAGTAAGTTGCCGATTATACATGTGACAGCAACACATAAAGTTTTATTTATAAACTTTTTTTTTTTTAACTACATACAAATTTCATGTGTTGCTATTACATTAACAAGCAAGATAACTTGGTTATCTTATTTCTTTTTTTAAGTTTTATTGTGCGTCAAAGTTGTAAAGATAATTGTTAAACACAATGAATTAGTGCTAAAATCACTATTAAATTTATACAAAATTCATTTTGAACCTTTGGTGACAGAATGGTCGGGAAAGTATCCGATGGGTGCGGGTTCTAGCATCTGCGCGCGATCTGGGGATCGGAGAGTTGTCAGAATCGTTCTTCTCGAGTCCAAAAAATATCCCTCGTGTACAGGGGACAGGTGCAAATTATATCTGATCGCAGTCTAATGTTCTGACAATTATTGAGGTTACGTCGGATGTCAGCTCAAATGTTAATCTCAGCATCTGACCATGATTCAAAAATACGAAACAGTATTCTCGGGCCTTTCCTTCGAGAAAGACCTCGTATCTTCGCCAATTGCCCACTGAACAGTCTAGTGCGATGTAAATTCAACCAACTGAAGATTACGTCGGCTGTGTGTTGCAGGTGTGTGTGCCCACAGTGAAGTAGCAAAAATATTGACAAATAATAAAAATAAAAAAACGCTAATTACCAATTATGCTAATTAGTAATTACCCATCAATTACTTGTTAATTATTTCGTTATTGCATAAATTTCTTAAGAAATTTACAATTTTTTTATTATTTAAAATTAGAATTAACACAATTATAATAAACTGTATGCATTTTTTTTTGTTATGCAAGATCTTATTTTAGAAAATTTTGACTTGACAATCGTATTGGGGGTGGGGGGAGCCTCCTACGCCTATGTGCGCGCATTTAAACTGATATTCAACTACATTTCTGTCTCTTAATTTGTATATGTAAGGAAGGGTCTTCACCAGATGTGAATTGACCAACTGAGGTAATGATGGCGGCGCCATGGAGCTTGAACTTTGCCTAATTTATGAAGCTTATGACACAAATAAAATGTTGCATTTTTCGTGGCAAGTGAGTGTATTAAAGTGGTTTTGACTCTGCAGAGAATTATATATATGACTTTTGACAGCCAAAATAGTTTTACTGATAATTATAAAAATGTAATTAATCCGTCGAACAGTTTTATAATAAAGTTTAAGGAATCTCCGAAAACGTTTAGTTTCTTTTGATAATTTATATGAAACAATTGTGTAATAAAATAACATAAATTTAACTGCTGTAAACTTCTTAAAAAAAGCCATTTTCAAAACATTTGCAGAGGGACGCGATTACTCCGGTACAAGGGTAATCGCATCCTATATGTAAGCGTTTTGAAAGTTGCATTCAAAATAACGTTAAATACTCATTTGACCCTAAGATCGGCTAGAAATAGCGCAAATTTTTAAAATTGTTTTCTCTGCAAAATAGTTTACTTTATATTTCCAATTCACGTATATTATTTTTTTATTTTTATTATTTTAATAGCTGTAACTTCCAAGAAACACCTCCAACGCTTTGGATTTTAAAAATATTTCAACATTGAATATTTTTATGAATTTATAGCTAATGTGTACACTGCTAGAAAAAAAATGGAAATTCATGGACGACTTAAATCGTTCAGCTCCTTCAGAGGTTCTTTGGTAACGTAAAACTAAATATCCCTTTGTTATGTTACTTTAGAATATAGAAAAAGGTGACATTTTTAAATGAATGAAATTAGAAAATCTTTTAGATGATGTCCTCCATGTTCATCCTATAGAAAGGTTTTTAACAAATCGTTATTTTGGCAGTTAAGGTTCGAATTTTAAAATTTCTTTCTTAGTGCACCATTAGAGCATAAGATGAACCTATGTACCAAATTTCAGCTCTCTAGGTCTTTTGGATCTGGAGATTTCATGTGCAGGGGTATTTGGCTTTTACATATATATTGAAAATAGTTTTGTTCATTTGGCGACATTTTAATTTATTTTGCGACACTTTTGTTCATTTCCGAAGTTTTGGCGATATTTACTCATTAGACAATCAGAATGCTCCTCATAGGTTACGTAATATTCCAATTTCCCATTGTTTCAATTTTAAAATATTGCATTGTTACATGTTCTCCATGTTTATCCTATAGAAAGGTTTAAAAAAATCGTTATTTTGGCAATTCGAGTTCAAATTTTAAAATCATTTCTTTGTATCCCCTAGGGCCCAAGATGAATCTGTGATTCAAATTTCAGCACTCTATGTCTTTTGGATCTGGGGATTTCGTGATCAGTGAGCCAATGAGTTGATTTGGCTTTTATATATAGAGATAACTGAAACGTTTACAGAAAGAAAAAAATCATAATGAAAAATATATTTTAATAAAATATGAGATGACAAGATATTTTTTCTATAAAAAAAGTATTATTTTAAAATTGTTTGAAGCAGTGACGGATCTAGGGTCATCCGAAGGGGGGGGGGGGTAATTTATTCTTCTTTTCAAGAAGGGTATATATATATTATATATATATATACAAATTCCGCCTTTCGACATGTAAATTCCAGCAATAGCCGTGAAACAGTATGGGTAAATTCCGCCTGAAAAATCTTATTTTGATACCTTGGCGAGATAAATAGCGCCAAAGTAAAAAAGCAACCCTGTGGTGCTTTATTCTAGTGTAAATACTTTTTTTTGCATAATAATATATTTAGTCCCGTCGCCTTCTGATAATGAAAAAGGGGATTTGGACCCACCACATTGCACATAAACGGCTGGTTCACACTTGGAGCAGTTGTTTGGAGTATTTCCTCCAAGCAATCAATTTTTGTCATCTATCGTAAAAAAACCAAGAATTAATTATCAAGAATAATGTGACTCTGCTATCACTACTTAATCAAAATATTTTAATAAAACCCCATAGTATTTATAACTCCACCTCACTTTTTGCATCGCTTAAAATATAAAAAAATACAAGAATAAAAACACAAGAGAAAGAGAAATTACCTGACTATCTAACCAATGAAGCAAACAGCACACAATATTTGCAATAGCATCCGCCTTTTCTTTATTTTTGCTCATCAATACTCCCGGAAACCATAGCGAAACAATTTTTTTTTTGCCTCCCTCACTCTCAAAGTCTTAGAGCCATTGAACACCTAATTTCTACCGCGAATTTGTTGCCCCTCCTCCCCTCAAAACGTTTAATAAATGACCGTACTCAGATGTTACAACAAAAGGCTTCAGGCAATGTTGCTGTTTCTGGGGAAGTGTCCAAATCCAAGGTCATGAGCGACAAGACGCGTAGCCCCCTTCACCACTAAAGACAGGGTCATAAATTTGATCTTCCCCGTAAACTTAAACTATGAGGGGCGCTATAGCCCTCATAGCCATAACACAACTTTTTTAATAAAAAACATTATTTCTTGACAAAAAAAATTTAGTCATAAGCTATAGCCTCTATATAAATCTGCCAATGGTTTGAAGTTTACTTATTAAAGTTTATCAATAAATTATTTTTTGTGTTTTATCAAAATAATAATTTGTAGCGGCGGCTTATATAAAGTGTAGGTGTTGGTTTTTCTTAAAGAGACAACTCAGTTGATTAGGTTATAAGTTAAAGATATTTACTAGAACACTATATTTACAAGTTTTAACAGCTTAAAATGCTCAGCTTTGTGAGCGTGAAAAAAGCGAGCTCATGGTTCGCCTGCTTAACGGAATCTTATACCAAAACAATCCGCTTGGCGGGTTGCCGGAAAAATCACGTCATTTGGCGCCGTACATACTCCCGGCCATAAAACCCTTAAGGGGTTTTAGCAAAGGCAAGAAGTACACTTATGAATCTTATACATATTGAAATTATACACTAGTACATGAAAAGGGCAGTTTACAAATTTTGGTGATAGGACGGACAAACTGGCTGTCTTTGGTTCGCAGGGTAACTACTCGAACAAGTCCATCTTTGCCTTTATGAGTCTCAACTATGCGTCCTAAAGACCACTTGGTTGGTGGAAGAGTAAAGTCCTTTAGAAGCACCAGCTCTCCTGGATCAACGTTGGTTTGTTGGGACATCCACTTTGGTCTCGTTTGTAGACGATTCAGGTACTCTTTTCTCCATCTAACCCAGAAGTGTTGGTGTAGCTGTTGTAACCTTTGCCAACGATCTAAACGATTTTCTGAAATTTCCAGCAGACTCGGTTCAGGTGGTAACTTTATAACGTCTCCAACAAGGAAATGGCTTGGAGTAAGCGGAGTCATATCATCTGGATCTGAGGTCAATGGACAGAGCGGTCTAGAATTCAAAGTGGCTTCGATTTGAGCTAGAACGGTAGACATTTCTTCGAAGGTTAGTCTAGCATTTCCTAATATTCGTTTTAGATGGAACTTCGTGGCTTTTACTGCAGCTTCCCACAGTCCACCGTGATGAGGGGAAAAGGGTGGAATGAAATGCCACGTAACGAGATCATTGGCTAGTATAGCTGAGGCGTCATTTTCTATTTGCTTGATACATTTATTAAAATCCTCAGTTAAAACTCTTGACGCGCCTTTGAAGTTAGATCCTTGATCACTGTACACGTCGGAACATAGACCTCTTCTTGAAGTAAATCTGCGAAATGCGGCTAAGAAAGCATCTGTAGATAGGTCTGAAACTACTTCGAGATGAACGGCCTTTACTGCAAGGCAAATGAATACAGCAACATATCCCTTATAGGACGGTGCTTTGCGTGTCTTGTTACTCTTCAGCTCGATTGGGCCGAAATAGTCCACACCAGTGTGGGTGAATGGTCGAGAAGTATTTACACGAGGATGGGGAAGAATACCCATTTGTTGTTCGGAGGCTGTGGCTTTGTGTCTCCAACATTTAATGCACTCGTGAATGATTATTCTCACGGTATTTCTGCAGCTCAAAATCCAATACTTTCTTCTAATGATACTCATCACTAACTGCGTACCTCCATGCAATGTATCTGCGTGAGCTTTTCTTATTATGAGCTTGCTTAGTGAACTAGATGAAGGTAAGATGATAGGATGCTTCTCTTGAAAAGGTAAGTCTGAGTTCTGTAACCGTCCACCAAGTCGTAGAATGCCTTCTTTGTCTAAGAATGGGGCTAAGGTTAACAGCTTACTTTTAGAAGGTAATGGTGTTTTGTTCTGCAGTGCAATAATTTCTTTAGGAAATTCGTAGCTTTGATCAAGTTTGACGAGGGAAACTAAAGCTTTGTTCATTTCAGTCGACGTCAAATGACCGGTTTTTCTTTCATTAATCGAACATTTGCAATTTTCAATAAATCTAAGGCAGAGGCCTGTCACTCTTGTTAACTTGGTTAAAGAGGAAAATGTTTCAATCAATTCACATTTTGGTATGACTTGGACCAAATGAGTTGACTTTGTCTCGAGTTCAGAATTGTCCGCTTTAAGGGTTTGTGGCCAAAATTCAGGTTGCAGCGATAACCAATCAGGACCCCTAAACCAGAATTCATTGTGCAGTAGATCTTGAGATTTTAGTAATCCTCGGCTTGGTATGTCTGCGGGATTAGAAGAAGATGGTACATACCTCCACTGAGCATTTGGTGCCTTCTCGTGGATATCTCCAACTCGGTTGGCTACGAACGTCTTCCATCGGCTTGGCTGTCCTCTCAGCCAGGCTAAGACGATAGATGAATCTGTCCAGGCATAGATGTTTGTAGGCTTGATCTTGATGTCAGAAAGAATAGAAAATATTAGTTTTGCCGCAAGTGAAGCTCCGCACAGTTCTAAGCGAGGTAGTGTCACAGGTTTGAGTGGTGCAACACGAGTCTTAGATGAAAGCAGCTGGGTGAAACAACCTTCATTGGTTTCTATTCTAACATATGCAGCAGCCGCATAAGCTTTGGTAGATGCGTCGCTGAAGACATGTAGCTCTACTTTAGGATCTTGGTCGGGATCGTAGCATATCCATCGAGGAATTCTTATCTTCTCAATTTCTGGAAGGTATTTCGCAAAATTTGTCCAACGCGTGCAAATGCCTTCAGGAATTTCGTCGTCCCAATTCACACTTGCTAACCAGAGTTCTTGAATCATTATCTTTCCAGTAATGATTAGTGGGGAAATCCATCCTAGAGGATCGTACAGCTTGCTGACATCTGACAAAATGGATCGTTTCGTGGGACAATCAGTTACTGGATCGAACTTAACTTGATAACTAAAGGAGTCACTTTGAGGGTGCCAAAATAGACCTAACGCTTTTACCATCGGATCTAAGTCTATTCGAACATCTTGAATTTCTTTGAATTCTTGAGGAATATTTTCTAACACATCGTTACTATTGCTGACCCATTTTCGAAGAGAAAATCCACCTTCTGATAGCAGCTTTACAATTTGATCTTGCTTCTGAATTGCCTCCGTGATGTCTTTACCTCCTGAGAGAAGATTATCCACATAGAATTGATTAGATAACATTTCAGCTCCTAAGGGATAGGTAGATCGTCCATCTTCGGCAAGTTGCTTTAATGTACGTATTGCAAGAAAGGCAGATGATTCCATTCCGAATGTTACTGTGAGTAGCTTGTAGTCTTCGATAGGATCGAACTTAGAACTCCTCCAAATTATTCTTTGATAATCTGTTTGTTCCTCATCTATGAGTACTTGTCTGTACATTTTCTCGATGTCGGCGGAATAAGCGATTTTTAGTAGACGCCAGCGATGTAGCAAAGCAGAAAGATTCTCCTGAATATTTGGTCCCTTTAGTAACTTATCATTTAGTGAGGTACCGTAAGTGGTCTTCTGACTTGCATTAAATACCACCCGAAGCCTCGTAGTGGTGCTGTCCTCTTTTATCACGGCGTGATGAGGAAGATAATATCCCTTGTAGTCCGTATCTTCAATCTTGACATCATTACTCGGATCCACTCGGGACATATGGTTCAGTTCCAAATATTCCTTAATGCATCTTGAATATTGCGAATGAAGAGCAGGATCTCTTTCTAGCTTTCTTTCCAAACGAAGGAACTGAGATATCGCAGTTTTCTTTGATTCGCCTAACTTTGGAGAATTGTCCTTGAACGGCAACTTAACTTTGTAACGTCCGTTTTCCCTCTTACAATTGTTACGAAATATCTTTTCACATATCTCATCATCAGATGTGTACGCTTTGGTTGATTGAACTTCTTCGAGTTCCCAAAATTTTTGCATATCACTGTGCAGATCTGTCAAACTATGCAGACAAACTAAATTTGTAGTCTGTAATGCTGTAGATGCTTCATGAGACTCGCATCCCACAGGTCCGGACAGAATCCAACCAAACCTAGTGTTCTGGGCCATTGGACAGTTCTTCGTACCTCTTAAACATCCATCTAACAAAATTGAAGGATATAGGTCTGCACCAAGAATAAGATCAATTTTCTTATTCCCAGAATAGTTTGGATCAGCTAATGTTAAACCTCTTATGTGCTCCCAACTTGGTTTCTGGATGGTAAGCTTTGGAGCATATCTTGTGAGATTCTTCATCACTAATGCTGACACTTCATTAGCAACGATTTCTGATTGAATATTCTTAAGGGTAATGCTAGTGGCTTTGTAGCATGGTTTTACGTTTTGATTTCCTATTCCAACTATCTGAGTATGTATAGGTTGTTTCTTTAATCTTAAGCTTTGAGCTAAGAACTCGGAAATAAATGTTATTTGCGACCCTTGATCCAAGAGTGCTCTTGCTACTATTTCATTTCCAAATGTGTCCGATATCTTAACGATTGCTGTACTTAACAGAACTGTGTTGACTATGGGCTGCTTGCTTTGAGCAACATGTGAAGTAAATTCAACACTTTCTTGGGGAATGTTGGAAGAATTGTCTTCGGGAGAAGATTCAGTAGAATTAGTACTTTTAGCTATTGCTTCGTGCAACAAAGAATGATGTCTTCTTTTACAGATACGACAAGAATTTTTACTCGAACATTGTCTTACTGGATGTGAAGCTGACATACAGTTAAAGCAAAGGCTTTTACTTTTAACTACTTGCAGGCGTTCAGCATCTGTCTTGCTGAGAAACACCTGGCACCTGGAAAGACAGTGATCAGCGTTACAGAGAGTGCAAACAGCTTTCGAAACGTGGCAGCTTGACTTAACATATGCCGACTTTGATGCAATCCCTGGTTTGCCAGTAACTCGTGTATTCTCACTTATAGCTTCCAATGTTCGAAATCTACCTTCTAAGAATGATAGCAAATCTTGAAGTGTGGGAATGTCTGTTTTGGAAGGAAGACCTTGTTCCCACAACTGTAGCGTATCTGCTGATAATTTTTGAGCTATTATAAACACTAATATTGGATCCCATGAATTTATGTTGATACCTAAATTTCTAATAGCAGCCAAACATTCTTGAGTTGTATCTAATAACGACTTCACCGATTGAGAATTATCATTAGTTTTCTGTTGAAAAAGAAATCTTTTTAAAGTAACGTTTATTAACATTCTTTTGTTTTCATAACGATCATTTAATATCTCCCAAGCGCTCTTATAATTCGAAGACGTAACTGCAAAATGCTTGATCAGCTTTTCAGCCTCTCCTGATACTTGTGACTTTAAATAGAATAGCCTTTGTACTTCTGAAAGCGATTTATTATCATGGACCATGGCAATAAATAGATCGCGAAATGATGACCAATCTTCATATAATCCATTAAATATTGGAATTTGTACTGGCGGTAACCTTAATTCATTAGAATAATCCTTTGGAAGAACAGCGGTTTGTTTACTAACATCAGTGTTCGGATTGTTTGGCGGGAAACTTTGTTCCATTTCACTTTCGATTTCCGAATAGTTATTCGTGAAGAATTCTTCTACCTGGTCACTGATATCTTCTTTTAAATAAGAATTGTCATTCGCTATTCCGTTTGTTAAAATCTGTTTGTGATTACTTCGAAATTCTTCATAGAAATTCTGAAAGTTCTTTAAACGAATTCGAAAATAATTCAAAGTTTTGCGTTCTTTGGAATCTTTCTTATAGTTTCTTACTAACTTAATCATGCTTTCATGAATATCATTTTGAATATTTATCATAGATTCCATATTTGTCATATCTTAAGATTACTTTGAATCAAGTAAATATTCAACGAATGTTCTAAAATCAACTGACCTGTGCTGCGACTCGGACGGACCAGCTTGTAGCGGCGGCTTATATAAAGTGTAGGTGTTGGTTTTTCTTAAAGAGACAACTCAGTTGATTAGGTTATAAGTTAAAGATATTTACTAGAACACTATATTTACAAGTTTTAACAGCTTAAAATGCTCAGCTTTGTGAGCGTGAAAAAAGCGAGCTCATGGTTCGCCTGCTTAACGGAATCTTATACCAAAACAATCCGCTTGGCGGGTTGCCGGAAAAATCACGTCATTTGGCGCCGTACATATTGTAAACATGTAAAATATATTAGTTAAAAAAATTAAATAGTAGCTGGACGTAAGAAGACAATCAACTGCTGGTGGATTCTGATAATGTCTGCAGATGCGTCCATAAACTTTCTTATGTAGAAGTTATTGAGTGTATGCGTAGAACCGCACTTGTCAAGATTCATGGTAGGTGCTAATGAGGACGTGGGTGCAAGCTCCAGACATCTTTACTTTTTTATTTCTGATTTTAAAGTTTTCACTTATTCCTATAAAGAAAAAGATCCTCTATCAAGAACCAGATACAGTTAGTTATAGACTAATAATTAGTTATAAAAATATAAAGGAATACAATGCAAGAACGTGTGTTTTTCGTCCTTCCTATGTGTTCAGTTAGTTGAAATATACCACTTGAAATCTGGTTGTAAATTCATAGTTTGCATTGCCTTTTATTGTGTAAAAAATTTTTTGGCATTTAATTTACTATTAACGAATTTAAAGTCAACTTCCAGTGATTTTCAATGGAACTGTTCGGGGAAAAGTTCTCTGTGAAGCCTTCCAAAAATAGAAAGTAGTCAAAATAAAGCAGTAAACAAGCAGGGTTGTATTCGCATTTTTTTGGAATAATTAATTATTCTTTATAAAATTGGAAAAATATTGAAATTTTATCATGTATGTCAAATTGGTGTGAAGTATACGCGATGTTCGTATCATATAGTTTTTGGCTATATCGTGCCCATTTTGTGCAGTTTTAAAGGAAGAAGATAAACTATGTGACAAATGAGCATTAAAATATGTTTTTTTTATTATTATTTGAAATTTCACGAATTTCGCACAATCTTAAGAACGATAAGGGAAAAGCACACATTTTAAATTTCACCCTTTCCAAAGCTTCATGTTCCACTCAACTCCAAGTGGGATAAAGAAGGTACTGAACTTCAGGAACTGGCATTGAAAGCGGTGCTGTCTATTGCCGCGAAAGCTATTAATGTGATTTAAGTTAGAATAATGAATTTTTTATTTTTAAATAATAAAGAACTACTTCGATTTTCGAATTTACATTGATAAATACTTTTAGGTACCTTTCGCGCCCTCAGTGGGACACCGGTATCTTATTATTATTTTGCTTTAAGTATTTTTTAGCATCGTTGCGGCTGGCTAGTTTTTTTGATTTCGGATGAACACCGAAAACTGTTAATGGAACCCCGGTGACTAGCATTTGACTTTGTTGCACTCATTTTCTTGATTGAAATCGACTGCATAATCATTCCAAGATGCCTATGAAAGATAGAAAACCTTTCAGGAGGATCAAACCGCCAAAGGATTTGAAGCCGGACGAAGAAGTGTTTTACTTGAAAGCTACTCATGAGGTCTTCAGAAATTACGAGTAAGTGGGATCTTCTATTTGACCTACGTCATTATTTCTGAACCACGCAATGTGGGTTATGTCCCTGCGATCGAAATTCATTTTCCAACCGTATTTACAAACATGATTTTTACGCAAAAAACGCTCTACAAACGTAAACAGTGTCCTATGTGTCAAGTTTCCGCGAGATTAGCATACAATGTTGCGACCACCTTACTTTACGCAGTAGGCTTAACTTTTTATTGTGTCGGAATTAATTTTTATTTGCTATAATCATTTTTTTGACCTACACTTTTCAGTATTCCTTTATTTTTCGCCCAAATGTCCGCGTTTTGTTTGGAAAAAATCATATGTTTACCAAATCGTATGTTTACATTGTCTGTTAATTTGTCCTATTTTTCATATAAATTTATTTTCGTAATTTTTTAATCAAATTTCAATGCACTTTGATAAAATAAAAAGCTTTATAAATTATTTCAGCATTTTTAATATTTTAAAAATTGATTATCTATAAAACCTGATTATGTGTTTCTAAATTAAGGAATATTTCAAATTAACTTAATTGGCTTTAAATTATATATTAATATTTTAATTTATCCATTTAAATGTTTAGTTTATTGAATTTGTTTTTTGACCTCAGTTGTGTGTAACATTTGCAATCAAGTGCCATCTTGTTAGTGTGTACTGAATTGTCTTATTTATATTTGAACTTCTTATATGTAGGTTGGTGCAGACATCTTTTTAAAAATGATGTAAATATCTGCATACAGTGTTGTGTATTAATTCCACTCTCTAATTAAAGTATACTGAAATATAAACTATTGATAACTAACGTTAAGTAAACCAAACCAAAGCGTTCAAAGAACCATTGAGAGACCCGACTCCGAAATATGTTTAGGAATTTTTATAATATTAATTAAAAGTTTAGAGTTTGTATATTTCAAAAAGTTATAATTCAAGTATTCGTACAGTGCCATCAAATTGAAGTTTATTTGTAATGTCGTTTTTCTTGACACAACCTTTTGGCTCTTAATATATAGTCAAAAGCAGTAGAGTTGAATTAAACATAAAGAAAGACTTTAAAAATGAAAATAATTTTTTTAAATATGCAGGAAATATTAAATTTTCCATCTTAAAAAACCTTGCTGCTGAACTGCTGATTTTTGCTATAACCGGCAATTCTAGATAGCTGGAAATACACAATTAACAATCAAAAAGGATTTTTGCAATGTTAAAAATTACCTTAAAAGTTAAAATAATTAGTTGTAAATTGTAAAGAAAACCAGCTTTTTTCATTTCCAAATACAAAAAAAATCAAGGTATAAAATAAATCATGATTAAAAAAAAAAAATGGATTTATTTAATTTAAATCAGATTTATTTTTAATATGTTTAACTACTTTACACATGTGAGTTTGGTAAATAAAAATGAGTATTTACTCACCCCTACCTCATATAAATACCCGTCCCAAATGACGTTTTGTGCATTCGTTACATGTCGTGTTTCAATTCTCGTTTACTCAATGGATAATTTAGGGGTTACTTTATTTTTTTAATTCCAATGATGTATTTATGTAACGTATATTCATTGTGTAGCATATCATGTTTTACACACTATTCTGAATCCATATTTTTAAATACCCAGGTTTTTACGTATTTTGGGAATTTATGAAAGAAAAAATTACACTGGTATTTAAGATATACTTCTATTTATTCAAGCATTTAAACTGAATTTTCTTAAGTTATACCTATTTGTTTTTTAAACAAACTCGTATTAGCTTTTTATCACATAACTTTATTATAAGAATTCAACATTTTTTATAAATAGCTCTACTTCAAAATGTCATTAAAATTAAACCAAATTGGATTTTGCTCTTCCATAAAACATATTTTATTAATTTAAACTTGATGCCTTTTTTCATGCTCAACCGATTATAACATAGCATAGGAAGGAATTGCAACTAGGAATATCTACTCTAGTTACAGGTAGTAAACTGGAACACGGTGGATTTTAGACAAATAATGGTAAACTGTCATTATCTAAAAGGATTGTAGAGTAGGGAAAAAAGGACTTTGAAAAGATAAGAATGGGCAAATGAAAAATTAACCTTAGAGGAAAGACCAGAATAAGGAAGAAAAGTTGAAGTGGCCATGAAAAATGTTCCAACAGTGAGATAACTGAAGTTCTTAATCAATTTCTAAAAGGTCAGGAGAATCGCTGTATTTGGGGGCGGACAGGGGCCGCAAATTATGCTTGCAAGGGCATGAGGTAACAATTTTCGAGGTAAAGGGGGAGCAGGGTGAACCACCCTTAAAAAAATGTCCAGTAAAGCTCATCAAGCTGAAAACCGATAACTTTAAACCAGTGGTTCCTAACCGTTATATCGATATGAACCACCCAATTAAAAGTTGGGTAATATGTGGAGAACCACTCTAATTTTACTAAATAAAATTCAGGCTATAGCTTGTTCCATATAAATCGAGTGTGAAATAGTGTATTTTTGGAAAATAATTTACAATAAAAATTAAATTGTATTTAACTTTGAAATTGTTTTAATTACTCCACATATTAATTAATGTTTGTGGAATTGTCATTCAATTAATAAAGGTGATATTTGAGCAAGTGTATTAGCTTTATCAATTTCGATATTTTTTAGTAGAAGTACAGCAATATCTGCATGAAAGTAGAAATGACTGAAAATAACATCTTTCAATGTTACTAAAAGGAAGATTAAACTCTCTATTTTTTCTCATGCGTTAAACTCATAAAATATATCAAGACTGACAAATATAAGATTTTCATAACAATTACATTTCCTAACAAAATATAAATGGTTCTTTACAGAGTATTTTCTATGAGAAGCGGATAAATTCTCTTTAGATTTTTTGCACAAAAAAAAACCCTTTCTAAATGCTCCTCTTGTATTGCAGCGACTTTTTCGAGCGTGTCATCATGTGCAACAGCTTGGTGTGGTCCTGCTCCCTGACGGGAAAGGGCAACCTGACCTTTACAGAGGCCATTACTTCGGAGGAGGCTGCCCGTGAATCCCTTCGTACGTTTCCCACTGCCCTGCGGAAGCCCGTCCTCTACCTGGCGGCCATGACGGAGCGGAAGCGACTCAACGACATGTGTGACGACGTCTTCAATTTCGTCAAGGACCGGTTCTTTGTGGGGGAAGAGGTCGAAGTCACTGTCAATGGGGTCAAGTGAGTGGTTTTCCTTGTTCCTTTACGTAATGGAAAAGTTAGCAATCCATAGGATTGGTGAGGGTTCGGTTGCCCAGTGACAATGTGAGTTTGAATATCTATGTGGACAAGTTGTAACAATCTCGTGATCAGAGGGTTGTTGGTTCGTTACTAAGATACATTTCTAAATCAGAGTTTAAAAAAAACATGGTTATATATTTTATAAAACCCGTATGTTTTTGGGGGTTCTTAAAAATTTAACTATAAAAACACTGTTGAGTTTAAATTTTATTTTAAAACAGAATTTTAGTATAAAAGAAAACTTTTATTGCAAAATTATAATTAAAATAAAATAGTAAGTTGATTTGTACTATTTTTTTAATTTATAAAATTAGTTAATTTTTTTTTATTATTTTATATTGATACTTGCATATTTTATTCGTATTTGAAAACTTATTTACAAAAGAAGAAAAAAATCTGTGCCTGCACTTTCATGCTCAATATATTATACTTGCTATGTTTAACATTGGTCATTCTTTTATACTTATCTGTCTTTTTAAAATACTGTTCAGTTAAAAACAAATATTGCAGATAGAATTAGGAAAGCTTAAGGTATTATTAGTTAAAAATAAAGTTTTTTTTTTTTATGTTGAAGTTGAGAAAATAAGTATATAATATCAAACTGGTATATATTAATCTAATATGAATTTTGATATAAAGTAAGATTTAATAAAAACCAAAAAAAGCACTTAAACTTGGGTCTTGTTTGCATTTTTAATTTTTTTTTCAATTCATTCTGGATTTTTGAGTATATGGGCTAGTCTACAACCCTATCTAAAATATCCCTAATTTCAATTGGTGTGTGTAAGGCACCTTAAATCTTGTCATTGTATAATGTCTTTAGGTCTATGAGGTTGTGTCAAGTACCAGCTCAGGTGTTCTCCTTGTCATCTGACCAAAAATACAAGGCAGTATTCCCGGGCCTTTCCTTCCAGACCCTGAACTGTCGCCAATATCCCACATCTAATGTTTACTTTTTCAAATATTTAATTGGTCCATTAACATTTTAATTAAATCTTCATTTTTCTATGTCAACACTATGAACAACACTAATTTATTGAATGATGAATTCAGTGTTCATTTGAGAAATAAAAGGGGGCAGGGCTTTTTTTTCAAAGGACACTTCAATGGGGTTCAAACTAGATTTTTACTACAATCTGACTTGCTGATAATTAAATCCCTAACAAACCCAATCAAAATTTAAAAAAAAAACTATGTAAATCTTTAGAAATCGCAATAAATCTGCAAAATTTATAGTTTTATTATCAAAGTCAGAATAATTGCGACGTCAAATCGCAGTTGTTTTTTAATTTCCAATTTTCTTGCCGCAACTTTTTTTCTCTTAGTATATATTCAAATAATTGTAAAACCGAAAAGAAAAACTACAGAAAAGCCTTTCAAATGAAAAAATGTGTTTTAAATATGCAGAAAAGATTCAATTCTATGTATTTGTTTGTCATCAAATAACTAATAAATGCAAATAAAACTGAAAAGAAAGCATGTAACACTATAAAAGGAGCAATAAATCTGAAAAAAAAAAAAATTATTTCATCAATGCTGGAAAAATAGTGGTGTCAAATTGACAATTTCAAAAACTTTATATCATTGATTATCTTTTGATAATCAAATACCTAATAAATATACTCACTGCTAAAATATGCCATTAAAGCTGAAAAAAAGTTAGTTGTAAATCTGAAAGGAAAGCTTATTTTCAATCAGCACGAATTCTGTTTCAAAAGAAGGATCAACTTTTTTTTGCAACTAATGTGAAAAGAATAAAAATGGATATTTTCATAAAATAGAAGGGTAAATTTAGGCAGGGAAAGAATGGTAGAGATTCGTTCATAAAAAGTAAGGAGGGCTCAATTTTCAAGTTAAAAGGGTGGGCCGATCTTCAAAAAACGGTTTAAGTTAACACTATTAAAATACAAATACAACTTTAAAACAATGCACTAAAAATACATGAAATTTAGACATGTTTCAGGAGATATATCTCCCTTCATCGGCTGAAATGAAAAGTCTGTGCGCACAATGAACTGAAAATAAAGCCCAGAATTAAAAGTGTTGCCAAAGAACAAAAACTATCTCGGCTGAAGGCGTTTAATATTTTAACAATATTGATTCGATTGTCAATGAAACATTCGCGGTTCCGGTATTTTCCGCTTGTTGGCACACAATAGTTAACTCCAACCGATTGAGATAGTTTTTGTTCTTTGGCAACACTTTCAATTCTGGGTTATTTAATTTCTGCTGATGAAGGGAGATGTATCTCCCAAACATGTCTTGATTTCATGTATTTTTATTGCATAGTTTTAACGTTGTATTTGAATATTCTTAATGCAATGTTCTATAAGAAGAGTTTTTATCTTAAAGTGAACTCTGTATAATGTAAGTTTGAGAAATATAAATTGTATAGTAGTATGTTCTTTATGTTTTAGTGTATTTATGCTTATCGTATTTTAAGTCGTGATTATATAAAAGCAATAATTATAGCAAAGCTAAATAAAATCCCCTTTTGTTAACCCCTTGACTGGGAAATTAATTCGAAAGCAAACAAATTCCCACCTACTTGATTTCTGAATTTGGGAAGTGTCAGCTGAAGGAATACGAATCAAATACATCGAGAATAATGTTTTAAAGTGGTTCAAATGGTCAACTGCCATACAAATACTGTGAGGTTTGAAAATCGTTAATTTCCGTTTGGGCCAGTTTCAAGAAGGAAGCGTGCAGGATTCGTACAATCCTAAGTTCTTTATTTATGTTCAAAAAATCTTTAGAAACTTTCCAAGTTTCATAAAGCCTTTACAAAGTCCTTGAAAGGACTATCATTTAAACCTCTATCCTATTATCTTACTGTGAATTAAATACAACTTTGTACCTAAAAAACACACAGCTTTTATTTGATTACCTAAACCTATTTTCATTCATGGTTCAAAAATACGAGGCATCGTTCCCGGGTCTTTCTTTCGTGATAGACCTCGAACCGTCGGCAATAGCCCACTGTGCAGCTCTAGTGCGACTTTAATAAACAAAAAAACGAACCAAACTTATTTTCATTTACTTATTTTTTTTACTAACAAACCTATTTTCGTCTTTAGAGCTAACTTTTTATTACAAATGTAATAAAAGTTATTTGTATTAAAAAATAAGGTCCTTATAGATTGCTTTTAAGGTTCTTGTAGAAATGTCTGTAGAAACCCCTTATTTTTATTTTTGGAAAATGCATACGAACACTTGTGGTAGCTCTCGTCAAGGGGTTAAAATAATACATTTACTTTAGAAATAAAATACTAAATTGAAAGAAGAAAAAAAAGGTGGTTACTGAAATAAAACTATAATTTTCACAATCATAATCAGTCAAATTACAATAATTTTTTAATTAGAAATATTGGAAGGAAATTTTAAAATTTTCATGCTATTTATAAAAAAACATGCATAATGACGGAATAATATGCATGCACTAAAAAGGTTTTTTTTTTTTAAAAAACTTATTTTAATTCTAAAATGTTATAAAAAAGCTAAACTGCTAATGCTTATAATACTCAAGTGAAACAATGTAATAAAGTTGTATAACAAATCAAAATCTGGAAAGGAAAAAAAATTTGGTTTCTTGATTTTCGTTTCTTCGCCACCAGTCATTTGAGCTATTTTTATTTTCTCTGCATATCGTATACATATAGCAATTATCTACGATACATATTGTGAGCATATGATTTTTTAAATGATTTCATTACATTTGAGTGTGCAAATGACGATTTATGTTGCACGATGTGTAATCTTTAATCCTTCTCTAAAAAATTAAGGCTGAAATAAAAATAAAACTATCCAGATCTCCGAGAATTGCATGCAATGTTGCTTTCAGCAGCAATGAACACATTTAACATCGTGCCGTGTAGCATGCACTGCTTTCCACAACGCATGCGTCTCTCCAATGCGCTAAAAAGAAGGGAAACCACAAAAATGTTTTCCCTTCCAGGGAAATACACGCAGAATATTCCCTTTATACCATGTGACTTTTTTCCGCCAATCAGAGAACTTGGCGCGTATTCGTTGAAATGGTTGAATAAATGCCGCCTAAACTTAAGGACGTTACATGCCATGGGAAATGTTTTATATTTTATAAAATAACGTAATTTTTATATTATTGACGTGCGGAATATATCAGTAACGATGGCTCCGAATAATAAAAAGACACAACATTTGAAAGTAGCTGCAAAATCCTGCCGTAAATTGACCGATCTCTGGTATGTATTGTTTACAGTGTGTTTACCTTTAGTCGATTTAATTATTAGCCTATTTGTGTTATGATCGCTTGAATTTAATTTTGTTACTGTTTTTATTGTTTTGATGTTTACTTTAATTTTTCGAAATAGCTATTTTATTGTATTTGCAATGTAAACAAACCGACTTTCAACTTTGATATCCGAAAACGCTGATTACGGCTTATTAACCTTTGGGAAAATTAGTTTTGCGAAAATATAATGTTATCAGAAATGAATTGTTTTAGATTTTTATAAAGTGAATGATGGTTGTGTGTGTTATTAATGTGTAGTTTTGTATAACTGTGATAATACCTCAAACACTTGTTGAACAAATGACACGACTTACGATCTTTTTTTTTTTTTTTTTTAATTTTGTGCAGGTTCCGATTTTCGGAAACGGAATTTTGCGAATGTAAATTTGGGAAGTGTCCGTTTTTCTCAAATGGAATTTTGTGAAAGATCTGTAATCAGACATAGAGTTCTTCTGGGTAGTCCTCAGTTTTGTTCAATGGGTTGTTGGAAACCTTCAAGTTACTGAAGGTTCTTAAAAAGTCTTTAAAATATGACTATCATTTAAATCGTACTATTTACTAAACCTCTATTTAAAATGTTTGATGTGAATTAACGTCTTACTTGCATTCAATAGCTTTTAGCTGACTGCATCTAATTTATATTTATTTATTTAAAAAATGTTAGTAAGAAGCCTATCTGTGACTTTTAAGCTTACTTTTTGTTTCCAGTGAATAAAACAATTGAAATTAAACACAAAGTTCTTCTAATTTGCTTTTTAATGTCCTTAAAATGTCCTTATTTTTATTTAAAAAATTGCATCCTTTTATGCACAAATTGCTGCCCTTCTCCAATTCACTTAACCATTTTATGAAATTTCCATTCTCATCCTTTTCATTTCAGAGCAAAAAAAACCTTACTGGCTGAAAAAAAAATTAATGCTTATGTCCTTTCAGGAAAAATTCCGAGGTAACACAAGTGTTTTTGTCGGAGCGTGCAGCAAAATCTCCTACGAAGGCAGAAAGCAGGTATATTAAAATTTTATCAATGTTTTTAAAAGAAGTCATAAATGTAATTAAAATTTAGTATTATGCTAATGAAACATTGAATTGTTCTACCAGTGCAGGGTTCTCCTTATGAGTTTTTAAAAATAGCAATTAAGTCTGTATGTGACATTTCCCAGAAGTTTTATATTGAGATTCACAGTTTATAATTTTCTTTATTTGTGATTCCTTTTAGCAAACAAAAGAAGCCTAAAGATATCCACCCTTCTAAAATCAAGTACGAAGTTGTAAACTACAGTACTGGAAGGACAACAGTGGTGAAACCAGAATGCATGAGGTGTGAAGAGACATTTATTATTTCTGGGTTTCAAATGCCATTCAGGGTTGAATTTGAAGATGTTTATTTTTATTTGAGTTTTTTTTCTGCAGTTCTATTGATTTTCAGCAGTGGTTAATTTTGTGTTTCTTCCTTTTAGTCGACCGAAAGGCACCCTGACGAAACCAAGAAATAAGCTGTTTTTGAAGCATCACACTCAGCCTAAAGAAGGCGTTTGGAAAGTAAAAGTAAGCATTGGGCGAGTAAATATATTTTACGAATTAAGGACATGGGTGGAAGAACCATACAGCTCTAAGCAATGGCTGTAAAGATATAAGGAAAAAGGAGATGTACTTTTGCATCATATGACGCCAGAAAAGGTGTTTTTTGTCTCTTCTGAATAATTTTGAGAGCTGAAGCTGTTTGGTTCTTACACTCACATCTTTAATTTCAGTCTTTATTCTTTCAACCATGGTGTTAGAAATTAAAAGAGGGGTTGAACTGCCACCAGTAGCCTAATGTGTATCTCTAGCGCAATAATTAAGCAATTTTGTATTGCAGGAAGATGTGGTTGAGAAGGAACAACTGGAGGAGTTTCCTTTCAGCGAAGTCTTCTGCGGCCCGCTGCCAGCCTACGCACAGGAGAAGAAGAAAACTCCAATAAAAAAGACCTTGAATGACTCATCTGGTACTTATACTACTTGTTTAAATTTTTTAAAAAAGCTTGAAATTTGAAAATTAACTATATATTTATTTTTAAGTGTAAAGGAGACTAGCATTCACTTAGAATGCTTTCACAAGCAACTAAAAGGAGACTATTTGATATTATTTTCAACAGAAAACCAACTTTTTGTTTAAAAAGAAGCTACTTAATATTCCCTCTGATACATCTGTATTGTTGAATATGTTACGAAATATCACTATTAACACATACTGACTGAACATTTAGGTTTTTCTAGTTTTGTTTGAGCTTTCTCCTCATGTACTTTCATGCTAAATGGAATGGTTAAGCAATTTCCATTTCATTATAAGTAGTATAATAAACTATAATTGCCAAGTTTATTTTTTAATAAATACATGAATTACATAATTATTTCGAATATAGTATTTTTGTTAGGTATGTAAAACTGTCAAATGTTTTATTAATTAAAAGTTCTTGTGTATAGTTACTAATTTTTGTTTTCAGCTTTTTTGCATTTTAACCAATCTCATTCCTAAAATATATACATCTACTTTATGATTTTTAAAATTTGTATATTTATATTTGATTATTTTAGTACTACAAGTTGTTTTTTAATGGATTATTTTAATCTTTTTCTCACTAAAAGCAAAATTTAACCTGGCCTTTTCTCATAATTATCCTTATTTATTTAGATGTGTTTTTAATGTAAACTCATTTAATGCAGATTTTTCTCTTAACAATTCTAAATTTTTTCCCTTAAAATTATAATTGTTGTAATCTCTCAAAAATAAAATTAAAATGTTGAAATACAGGTAGAAATTTATTATTATCTTGATGAATAATTGCCAATGTTTTCCCTCATAAAACTTTGCAACTTAAAGTTATTACTAACTTTTTTTTAATTTTAGGTATAACAAATTTGTTTTTTTTTTCAGTGAAAAAGACAGTACAAGGGAAGTTAAATTTCAAGAAAGAATCTGCTGAAGAGAAGAAAAAGAGCATGGATAAGCTGGCTCAAAGTGCAAAGCAAAAGATCGAGATGGAAAGGGCAAGAATGAGACTAAAAGAGGAAATGAAACAGAAATTAGAAGAAATGAAAGAGAAACAGAAAAATGTATGTACATTTTTTAAAAAAAATCCTTGATTATAAAAATTTCTTATAGTTTTATTTTCTGGAATTTTGTTTTTGTCCAGAAATGTCTAGCTTTTTTTAGGTAGTTTTTATTTAATTGTAGCATATTTTTTTATATATTTAATTATTCAAATGTTTGTGCACACCAAAGAGTGCTTTCTTGGTATTTCTCGTTGTGATTCTTGAGTAACTTGTCTTGTACACAAGTTATGAATTGCATTTATTTTTATGCCATTAAGGAGCTTGTTGAAATTAAGTTTCCCCAAGTTTGTCTCGCATTTGTATTTTTGTACCGTACTACACCCTTTGCGTATTACGTAATTTTACTATTTAAAAGTTAATTTCTGCTTAGCTTGATTCTCTTCTGCAGTATTTTTTTTTAATTTTAAAATAAATGCTAATCACAAATTAATTGTCACCACCGGGTTAGAAACTTCACTTCTTTAGTTAAGTTTTTTCTCTTGGGTAAAACATCCATGTTTTCTATCTAACTAGCTCTCTAAAAATATTGTTTGTTAGTTCCTTTCATAATCTTGTAAAATATAACAATATATGACTTAAGGATGGGGGCTCCAAATTGGAGCAAGCACTGCGACCGGAGGTCTATTGTACTATCCCCTGGAATAAATCCTTGATCACTTAAGAAAAGAGATCCGTAGCTGAAGCAAAATTCAGCAATGATCTAACAGGAATATCCTGGAGTTCCCAAGGCTCAAGTAAGTGACGTCCCAAGTGCTCGAACCTATGGGCGGAGTAGAAGTCACATTCACAGAGAATATGAACAGCAGTTTCCTCATTATTCCTACACCCCCTACACAAAGGGTCATCCTTGACCCTCATAATAGTTAGATGCCTTCTGAGAGTACAATGCCCAGTTAGTAATCCAATAGCCCTACGAATACCAGAGCGATGGAGCTTTAACAGCTCCTTATGACGAGAGCTAGGACATCCACTATTTAGTTCTCTAGCTTGTCTCTGGTCTGATGCGCTGCGCCAGTCCTCGTACTGTAAATTCCTAAAAATAGAGAAGACAGTACCTCTGATGACTTCATTAGAGATACCTAATGCTGGCTCAGGACCAATAAAAGGGGAACAAGAGCCTAGTCTGGCTAATTCATCTGCCATTTCATTACCCGGAATGCCCGAGTGTCCAGGAACCCAAAATAAGGAGACTTTATTATTCAAAACCAGTTTACATAGGTTAGAATAACAATCCCAAACCAGTTTTGAGGTGAAATTAGGTTTCTGAAGAGCCAGGAGGGCAGCCTGGCTATCTGAACATATATAAATATGTTTGCCACGATAGTTTCTGTCTATGCATATTCTACAACACATAAGGATAGCGTAGACCTCAGCTTGGAAAACTGTGGTGAATTGACCAAGAGGATAGGATAGTTTGGTATTGTCAGCATGGCAGAAGACACCTGCCCCAGTTGAGTTATCAAGTTTAGAACCGTCTGTGTACCAAACAATACGGTTATGATCACTTGCTGGAGCTACAGTCCAATCCGACCGTGAGGGGAAATGTATTTTAAAAGGCTTATTGAAGCCAAATCTTGCAAGCGTAATGTCGCAGGGCATGTTGAACAGCTGGTGCTCAGTTACCTTAGGATTAAGGTCTTTCCATGACAGATATTTTGAGTAGTCATGCCAGTGGCCTAAATATTTCAGTCTTCTTACACAAATAAGAGCCTCAGCCTCAATTCGCATATGAAGAGGGTGTAGCCCAAGGAGGAGCTCCAAGGTGGCTGAAGGGGTGGTTTTAAGACACCCAGAGATTGCGACACAGACCATCCTTTGAATTTTTCCAAGATCAAGTCTGCAGTTAAGTATCTTGGTCCTAGACCACCATACAAACAGAGCCATAGGTTAGTATGGGACAAATGATCATTGTATATACCCAATGGAGGACTTTAGGATTTAACCCCCAAGTTTTCCCAATGGCATTTTTACAGCTCCAAAAGATCCTCTTGGCTTTACCAATACAGAACTCAGAGTGCCTAATCCAATTAAGTTTTTTGTCAAAGAAGACTCCCAAAAATTTGACTTCATTAGTACAAATAAGGGCCTGACCAAAGAACTTGATGTTTACATCAAGAGTGGATGTCTTTCTAGTGAAAGCAATCAAGTTGGTTTTCTGAGGATTAACTGAAAGACCCTCGTTGTGGCACCACTTTTCGACATTGCGAAGTGCCTTATTCATGACATCACAAATGGTGTCAATGAATTTACCCCTAGTGATAATTACGAAACAACAATTACGAATTAACAATATATAGGTATATTACGTTGTAGCTTGTGACACATTTTCAAGGTTTTGAGTTTTAAAAAAATGGCCATTAATACAGTTGTTTGCATGAACAGTAAACTGTTCTGTATTTAAAATTTAAGTTGTTGTTTTATAAACTAAATGTTTCAATTTTTGTAATAATTGTATACACACATTATATTAAACCTTGTTTTGTATTTCAGGAGAGGTTGAAAAAGAAAGAAGAGAAAAAGATCATGACGGAGTACTTAAACAACTGGAAGAAGCCAAGGGACGACCTGGAATGTGACGATTTGAAGGTGAGCTTCCAGGTTTCTCATTATAATTTTTTTTCACTTTAAATTACCTATTAGCTGTTTGGCTCAGTGTTGCTGGGAAACACGTTAATATGGACATTTCTTTCTGCTATTGTTTGTACTGCAGGCTAAGTGCATAATAAGTTTCTCTTAAGATAAATTGAAATTTTGTTGAGTTAAATGGCCATCAGCAGTTTTATGAGTAAAATAGACAAGTTTATTATTAGAATGATTTACAATAAAATAATATTAAACAATAATATGATGCTTGCTTAGCACACTATTCGGGGCTTAACGCATGATACTGTATGAGCTGATATGTCTTCTTTTATATACGGAATACTGCTGTCCGACAGAGGAACCAAACTTCCACATGTTAAAATCATTTCAAAAACTTAATATGTATGTATATAATTTTACAAATCTGATACTCTGGTGCATATCTTGAGGATAAATAGTATTCACATATAAATTTCAGCCTTATATACACAGAGGAAGTAGATGATCCACAGACTTTTTTATTATTATTATTATAGATTAACAGGGTGTCCACAAAACAAGAAAATATCAGAGAATTTTTTAATGCTGAAAAAATAAAGGATTTTGATTTTTTTTTTTTTTTTAAATCCGAGACATTTAATAACAAAAAAAATACACATCCGTGGATTTCTGACTATGAATCATCATTGGTTGAATGTTTATATTCAAATACTTTCAAAATGTAATCAAAAAGGGGAAAATAGTTTTAGAACTATAAAATGTGTACTGAAAATGAAAAAAAATTCTTTTAGCGATTTCTACAAGAAAATTTCTTTCTTGTAGAAATTGCACCAAAATGCCGATGTTTCTAGAAATTGAAGGATTTTCCAATGTTTATTGTTAATAATTGCTATATTCCTAGTAAAATTTTAATTTTTCTTGAACATTGCGAGAACAATTCTTTTTGTTGATAACTATGATAATTATTTATGAAATGTCGGACATTATCAAAGATTGTAGAACTAAGTTTTCCTAACTTATCTAAACAAATTAGTATAAAGGCTGAACAATGTCTGATTGCAATGTAAATGTTTCCCTTTAGGAGCTGCCCCCAGCCGTGGCTGTCGACTGTGGCGTTCCGCACAGTTGCTTCGGGGACGCGGTAATGATCCTGGAGTTCCTCAACACCTTTGAGAAGCAGGTGCAGGTCAAGGACACCTTCCCGCAAGGAATCACATTTGGTCAGTCTCTTCTCAATGCTGGTCCCTTAGTATGGAGTTTGTACGGTCGTTAGGAATTCCATATTTTTTTTTCAGGTCCAAGAGTACATAAAAACTTTTATCTTTCTCCAAAGTTTCTTTAAAAACTTTCAAGTTATCAAAGGCTCTTGTAAAATCCTTAAAACGACTATCATTTAAATAATTTTACTAAATCTTTATTAAAAGTGAGTAGAAAATCCATGGCTTCTTTGTATCCAATACCAATTAGCTGATTACACTTTATATTATCTTTTATGTAATTTTTTTTTGCTAAGAAGCTTATATGTGACTTTAGAGCTTACTTTTCATTACAAATGTAAACAAGTTTGCATTAAAAAATGTCTTATAAATTGCTTTCAAGGTCCGGGTCTTTATTTTAATTTTTGGAAAATATGTAGACTTGGAATTTTCTACAATGTACATTAATTTTTTTTTATTTGAAATTGCATTCACATTCTTTTAACATAATTGATTAAATTTTTTAATTAATTAAGAGCTTTGATTTTTTCTAACAAATTCCTTAAGTTATAATTTTCATTTTTCAACTGTGATGTAAAAATAAAATACTTTTTTTTATATTAATACATTTTGTTAGTATTTTTATTGATTGCATAGACTCTATCAATTAGTTGCAGCTGGTTAGGCATGAACTATATATTTGCATTTATATTTTTATTCATATTAATAATAGGTAACTTACATTAATAAATAAAAGTTTATTGATTTAAATTTTATATACTTTTGTTCTATGAGGAAATCTCGTATTAGTATGTCCTAAATTTAACTAAGCATTTTTAGTTTGAAAGGCTGCAACTCTGATATTCTTTGCCAGTTGTGTGTAAGACATTGTTCTTTCTCGTGCAGACCACATTGCGAAGGCTCTTGTTGAGACAGACATCCAGGGTGTTCTTAATGACCTGCTTCAACTTTTCCTTACGGCCATTTTCCGGTATCAAGAAGCTGAAGATGACATTATTGACATTAGGGGCTTGAAAATGGAAGGTAATATTTACATGTATTTTATTTTAAAATATTTCAATATTAACTTTCTTTTGTTAACTTGTTCTCTTTATCCAACTCCATTTATAAGTAAGAAATCTCTGTGATGTCCACATGTTTTGTTAAGCCATTGCACTCCGAGTGTCGCCTGCAAGGAAATTAATGTCCGCCTTCGCACATGAATATTTTATCCTCCTTAAGCGTAAAAAAAAATACCTCATTAAAAAGAACAGGAACAAAATATAACTGTTCCAAAAAAGAACTTAAATATTAAACATTCCTCGAGTGAATATTTAATATAAGTATCTTGTATGAATCTCAACAGAAAATACAAGCAGTAGAACAACTTGGATCAAACATGGACAATTGATAATAAAAAAAAAATTAAGTATCCCGGGAAAAAGAAATGCACATTGCCTCATATTGTGCTCTCCAGGAACATATTGTGCTTTCAGTAATAATGCAAGATCACTGAAATTCCATGTCCATATTTTGTCATTTCTCTCACAATAGGTTTCACGCCTTATAAATAAAATGTATTTTAACCTGAATTTAAAATGTTAGGTTATTTATAATTAGGGTCAGTGTAATACATCGGCACAACAATTTTGTTTATAATTTATTATATAAAGTTGAAAGACCAGCAAGTTGTCTGTCATTCGCTGAATTCAGCAAAAGATAATTTTTAAGCAAAATATTAAAAGTTTCCCTGTATAATTACTTATTTCTAAAGTTGAGTTTCACCTTGTACTATAATGATTTCACTTTGTCTCATTATGGCCATCTTTTGGAATGTGGTCTCATAGTTCTTGTACATTGTGATTTAGAATCTATGTTAAGCTGAAGATTTCCGTTGGACTATTGTGTGCAAGATGGTGGTTTGTTTGACCAACCATCACAGTGCTCAGTTGCAGCACAATGAAAATCAATCTTATTTTAGTGACATTTACACTTTCAAAATTGTCTGTTTAAATTATAAAGATTGAATTACTAATTATTTATTTCAGAACTGGGCAATTTGAACATAGATCAAGCTGCAGATCTTGCTGCTATTGTTTCTACTTGGCCTCAGAAGTTCCAGGGTATGTTCTTTCATTGCAAGACATTTATGTAGATATAAAAAAAGTTTGGTAACTCTATTTATGTACGAAAGACACTTCAAGCATCATTCTACTTCATAAAGACCTCCAATTAAAATTACAATTGGTTGGTAAAGTGTTCACTCCAGAAATGAAAAGAGGAAGGGATGAAGATTGGATTTTTGCTAAAATCAGCATCAAATCATTTTTTTTTAATTGTCATTTTTATTGGCATAACTGATTGGCTATGTAGTCAAATAACTGTAGAACCAAATTTAAATTGAAGGAAATAATTGAATAATAGTCCTAGTATTTATTCCAAATTACGCTAAATTTACGAATACTGATCTTAAATAAATTACTTAACAAAGAAGAAAATTTGTGGCCGAAAGTGCTTAATATACAGAGAAATAATTAATTGCTAACACAATTTAAATCACTTCTGACTTAAACTAAGAAGTTGTTATATGAACTAGTCTGAAGTAAGTGATTGTTTATACTCTTCAAAATTATGTCATTTCTCACGCTAGCGGTTTAAAGGCAAATTTTAACACACAAAAATGGTATATCAAGTTTTTTAAATAAACGGTTTTTCCTAATACTTTCTATATCATTATTTCAGGAACCATCTTGCGAAATATTCCTCTGGATTCGTTTTCTGTGTCCGAGATCCTTCGCCTGCACGTCCTTTCCTCCGGGGCCAAACGGCGCGTCAACTGGCAAGGAGTGACAGCCCCCAGCGAGGACCCCGGCCTCTTCTTCAAGATGGAGGAGCCCGAACTGCTGAGAAAGCTTACCAAATCAAGCATATTCGAGCTGAATCCTGGTAAGTTTGGAAATGGCCAGTTTTTTATTTTAGTTTAATCTTAGGGCCTCACAACAGGTCCTTTTTTCCAAAGTCCTTTTTCCAGGTCCTTTTTCTTCAAAGTGTTCTTTTTAATATTGTCCCTTTTCCCCTTATTTTAACAAATATTTTTTTCCCCTTTATGCCTATGGTAACACATTTTTGACTCTCCTCTATTTAACCAAAGATTTATTATTTTTTCATTTTGTGATGGCCATTACAAAAATCATGTTCGTATTTATGTTGAGTCTACGAATAGGGTGTTGCAACTCTTGAAATATCATTAAACTAGGAGCAGGCTTGCTGGTTTTGTCTTTACAAATGTAATTAATCACACGGGTGTTGAATGTAGGCCTATGTGTAAACAATTTCTGTCCTTCCAGGACCACCATGCAAATAAATAATTCGGTTGGCTGTCCGATAGTTGCCATTGCACGGCTAGCCTGTATTGTTACATAGAAAATTTAAATTTAAAACTCTTTTTGCTTTATTGCGTTTTTCCGATTGTCACTCTCACATTGATGACTTAAAATGTAATGAGGATTTAAATTTTGTAGGTCCCTTTTTTAAAGATGTTTGGTCCCTTTTTCTCTAGGACATATATGTAAAAAATGTTGCGAGCCCTGACTTTGATTGCATTTTTAAACTAGTGGTCAATTCCGCTTTGTAATGTGATGTAGCGCATTAACAACTTGTAAAAAATATTTAAAAAAACGATTTTTTGAAAAAAAATTGGAACTGTCTGATTTTAAAACTAGACGACTTGATTAGTAGTACTCTGTTTAATTCAGATAAGGTATGTGACACTCATGGTGCTTTTAAAATGTTGAGTACCATGTAAAACTTCAAACTGAAGAATTTCAGTGTCCCATGGAACTCATACTTCTTGATTTTATAGGGATAATTTAATCACAATAGGTTGGCCACATTTGGCCCTTCCGCCATTAAACCCCCCCATTAATCACAATAGGAAACTTTTGTTTTAATATTTTCAATAAAAATTATTTCATAAACTTTTTTAATTAAAATTCATAACCGAAGTGTAAGAATTTGAAAAAGGTATGATGCTAAACATGTGCGGTTCGGAATCGTTGCAACGTAGTTGAAAACAAAACCATTTGGTTATTAAGAAAATGGGGTAATTTATTATCTTTTGAACATCTTTAATTTTTATCGTGCTTAATATCTGCTAATCCATGTAATCCAAAATACGTTTGAAATCCAGGGTCATTTGTTATATTTGGTAAGGGTTATTGTGCATTTATTTTTAATTTTCTTACTTGCATCGCACCCCTTCCCAAAAGCAGGAATTTTTTTGTAAAAATGTTAATTTCTTATTTTACTATATCTGTGCAGTGTTCCTTTAGGTGAATCATTTTATTTTGGGAGGGCATGCATAAAAAGGCAAAGAGGGCATTTCATTTTTCAAAATAGAAGGGTGAATTGCCTTTAAAAAAACGTCCATTTTTTTGGCACAGCTCAACCAAAACTGTCTAATTTGCCATCCAACCAAACACAAACCAATCTTTAAAAAATGCCTACAGTAAACTTTTTTTGTCTGAAGAATCATTAATTTTTTTTGTAAATAATTCTTAAACCTGGATAAGTAAGGCAATTTTTATCACCATATTGAGTGACAAACCTTGTAATATGTGAGCTTATTCTCACGCTTGCAGAGGAACGCTGCAAGGTTCTGACGTTGCTTGTCCACCAACTACTCTCGTGTGATGTGCTGAGGTACACAGTGGACGAGAACGCGGACAAGACGCGTCCTCTACGGCACCAGCTGAAGCAACTCCGGTGGGCCCACTCGCGCAAGGAGAAAGAGGACATACTCAGGTTATAACTGCTTATAGGAAATAACTGCCTTAAAAATCATGACTTACTGTTTTTCCTTGTATTAAACTTCCAATTAGATCGACAGTACAAGATCTGCTATTTAAAAAAGTGTAAACAATTGCTCATTTCCAATCAGTTTATAACGCTTCAGCTTAGAATGAGTCGGAACTGATTTGTTTTAGTGATAATTGTATTTATTTACAAGGTATTGCATTTTTCGGCCATGTAAATTTATTCTTGTTTGCTAAGTTGTTTACAATGACTACTCATAATTTTCATACTAAATATTTATGTTTCACACAAATATGTTAATTTCGTGAGCACTTGTATCAACTTTATGCAAATGTGTACGAGGTATAAACTGAGGCATTCACCTATTGTGTTCTTTTGAACCCGATTATTGTTGCCTGCGAGATGTACAAGTTTGTTTTTAAACTGTTTTTCATAAATGTAGAATATTAATTTTTAAGAATACAACTTTATCATCGGTTTATGTGTTTAAATTAAATCTATAAGGTAGGCAATTTTGGACATTATCTTTTAGTCTGCTGGACTTTATCACCTATCATTGGTTCTCAAGAACTGTCAATTGCTTCTCCTCTGTTTCTGAATGAAAAGAGCTGTGGTTGTGCAGTTTAGACTGGGTGTAACGTTTGCTATTCTATTTACAGCAAGAAGAAACCCAAGGAAAACAAACCAGAAGTGAATGGGGAAACGTAAGTACTATCCCAATAGTTCATCACCTGTCAATAAACTGATGATTCTCAAAAATTTTAATGAATCGAGATAATCTAAACACTATATTCTCTTTGGAAAAGTAGCCTGCACAATTTTACTTCTATATGATTGTTTGAAAATTTAAATACTTTTTTTTAATATATACTATTTCAGTGTTCATCTGTTGTTTTTTGAAAAGCGGTCCTTACTGTCCGCCCTTTTTTGAAAAAATGATGCCCTTTTCAATCAAACACAAGCATCTCCTTCCCTAGTTGTTTTTAAAAAAGACATCAATTAAAAACAAATTGTGTAAATTAGAATAGTAAATTTTGATAGGAGAAAAACTTCTTTTTAACTAATGTTGTGCAATCACGATGATTCCACAGTAATTTCGAGCACGGGCAAGCACTTCCTATTTGAAGTTGTAAGTAATTATTTACCACGACTGTTACACACACCGAAATTATCATGAAAATAATAAGTCGGAGTTCTGCTGATTGTTTAAAATGCTCTCTGTCACATTGCCCTTGCTATGATTTTTTTTCCTCATAAAAGTATAAAATGAAACTATTTTTTAAAGTAAGGAGATATGTTAGTGTTTACTGGTGTGTCACTTTTTGTATAGAGGAAAAATAATAAATACATAGTTTTCTTTATATAGTTAAGGTAAACTTAATCTTTTTTGTAGTAGACACCTTACACTTTACATCATAAAATATCTTTAGCTTTTGGATGATTCCCCTCTGTTAATCTTTATAAAATGGCTAATTAATATTTCTATTACACATCCATGGAAGTTTTATACTCCTGCCTTCTGAAAACTAAAAATATAAGATGCTTATTTTTGTGACTAGTTTTATGTTTCCAAGCAATTAAACATCTATCTGTGTTATTCAATATAACAAACATTCGCCAAATGAAAATGTGTTTGCATATTATAAACACTTACAGAACCTCTGCCAGTTATTAACTGAAGAAATAAGCAGGAAATAAATTATTTTTTCAAACCAATAAATTGAAGAACCTATTTGTTCTAAAGATTAATGTAATGTATACATCTTTTTTCAATTCAAGTAGGCTGAAGGTTGTTTTTTATTTGATATACAATAAACATTTATTATAGCTTCTATTGATTTACATCTTACGACGATAATAATTATTTATTATTGAACAGACAAACTTTATCCCCTACTACTTCGTTATAATGAGGTTCTACTGTAATTTAATTAATTAAAAATGCAAACTGTTTCAGGCCAGACGCTCCAATCCCAATTGATGACGAAGAAAAGGAGAACACAGACAACCTATCTCCCGAAGAGAAGGCGCTGCTGTTGGAAAAGAAAGAGAAAGAATCTGCCAAACAGAAGGTCGAATTCCAGCGCAAGGAACGTGAGATAGAATCGCAGATAAAAAAACTCCAGTTCTCGTTCAATATTGTCCCCCTGGGAAGGGACCGGGCATTCAGGCGCTACTGGGTCTTCCAGACAGTTGCGGGGATCTTCGTGGAAGACGACGACCCCTTCAAGGGGACGTGCCTTCCTAAGCCTACCATGCAGAGCGCATCCAATCCGCACCTGGCCCAGACGACAGCCACCAACATCAAGAAGTATCTGCAGAATATGGACACAAAGAGTGGCAGCACAGGGTGCGTAGTTTTGAAGTATTTCTCGTGCTCCATTTCTTGTGCTAGCTTTCTCATTTAATGCAATACACCTCTGGTTGCAGTGCTCTTAAGCTCCCCATCCATAAGTTATTAGCTTTTGTGTTATATTTTAATAATAATTTAGGGAGTGGATAAAAGATCTTATTATTTTTTGTTAATTTTCTCGTTGGTACACGCCTGATGAAAATAGCATATTTCTAATACACAAGAAATAACCACATCTTAGTATGGGAAACTAAATCAATCTTTATTTCAGCGTATCTCGCCTGCCACTGCTCGTCCAGGCAAATCTTTTCCTTTTTATACAAAAATCATGCATGCGCATTTTGCATAGATGCGCATCAAACTAAAACAGCGTCATCAGAATCAACAACACCTTTGGAAGAATATTACCCCTTTTTTATTTGCAGTCTGCAGGTTCTGGCTTTTTTATAACCCTTTTCGGTCGAAAGGTGATTCCAGGGTTCCCACGGTCCTTGAAAAGTACTGAAATTTAATTTGGCAAACTCCGAAAAAGTACTTAAAAATTACCGAAAAGTGTCCTTGAAAAGTACTTGATTTTTTTTCTTCCATTCACGGATTCCCATGAAACGAAATCTCCAAACACTGTGTCTGTGCAGGGGAGTTACTTTTCCCTAGTCTAACCGAAATTCCTGGTGTTTAAATTTTCAAAACTTTTTTTTAAGTGTATTGAAAATTTTGAAATCCAGAATTCCGGATTTGGATTCAAAATTTTGTCAAATACAATTATTTTTTTGACACATTTTCTTAAGTTTAAATATTTGTTAAAATATATTGTACGTATGGAGCTCTTTAAACCATTATATGTAAGTGTAAACTTGCAATACAGCAAGGAGAAAAGAAGCGCGAATTGAATCGATTTTGCTGCATTAAAAGATACCCTTTTGTCCGATTTTTTAGTCAACTATATTTCATTATTATAAAACACTTCAACGGAATATCTCAGCTTTTTTTGTTATTTTGTGAGGAATCGATGCTACAGAATTTCTCGAGAATGTAATCTGTACTATGTAGAAATATTTGTAAACTTTTTCAAAGATGGATGATATGACTCGAAAGTTGAAATGGCTAAAAGATAATTTAGTTGCATCTGACGAATGCAACTTCCAAATGGCGCTCTTTGGATAATTCTTTTTACTCATGAAAATCTTTAAATTGTAGAAATTCACTAAACACGATCTGTTGCGATCTTCGTTGAAAGGCTTAATCCTTTAGCATCTGATAAATAATTGCATATATTTCATTTCTTCCTGTTTTATCATGATTCTATGAAAATCTATATTTAATAGACGAGGCTCTTTTTTGTGACAGTTACTCCTCCTAACAATATAAAAAAAATTATGATCAAGGTGTCACTTAAAAAGTAGTAAAACTGCAGATGTGCCAAAACTGTAAAGTATTAAGAAATTATTTAGTTTATTACACTTTGAAACAAAGTCCCCAGTCTAAAAGTTAGTTTCAGCATTTAAGTATGGCACAATTTCGAAATATTTCAAAATTACATTTTCAAACGCATTGTAC
This sequence comes from Troglohyphantes excavatus, assembly GCA_963932185.1. Lineage (NCBI taxonomy): Eukaryota > Metazoa > Arthropoda > Arachnida > Araneae > Linyphiidae > Troglohyphantes > Troglohyphantes excavatus. The sequence continues at coordinate 2,125,436 of OZ010674.1, forward strand.
AATACAGATCTGGCCGTTTCCAAATCTCACTTTAAAAATCCTGATGCATTATAAAAAAAAACCTGAATTAAGTCAAATGCTAATTTTCATGTTTTTTTTTAACATGATTATGCAAGTTGTACTTCATCTAGAAGAATAATTTTTGTTGGAATTACTTTAAATATCTTTCTTAAAGTTATGACCCTCCAAAAAGTTAATATCATTAAAAGTTTTTTTTTATATAATTTTTTTACCTCAAGAGTACTTCCACTTTTTTTCAAATTTTTAACTTTAAAATTCATTAATTTTTTTTTAATGAATCGTTATGGTGGAGGGTCATAACATCTCACAACTAATATAAAGTTGAATTTAAAAATAAATTTCTCAAAAGTTTAAGCAAACTTGAGTTTTCATGTTTGGAAGGGCATATGGGAAAAATACAATTATTCAGAAATTGAGTTTAAAGTGTACAAAACATACGCCCATTTCTAGCAGCACCCTAGAATAACCCTTTGTAAATAAAAAAGGCTTTTTAATGTTTATTCAATCTTGGTATCCCCTTAAAAGTAAGGAATTGGGGAATATTATAGAATAAAAAAATATTTTGTAATTTTTGACCAATTTTCGTTTTTTCTAGTGTGTATGAGAAGATAATTTCATAAAAAAGAAACTGCCGGATATCTGGTAAAATCCAGTTCCTTCCTATATCCGGTTTATAATGTGCGTCGGATATCCGGTTTGTAATGTGCGCCGGATATCCGGTTTGTAATGTGCGCCGGATATCCGTTATCCGGTAAAACCACTATCCAGTTCATCCCTAATATTCACTAAATGGAATCTGCTGCGATCTCTGTTGAAATGCTTTCAATCATTTTGCATCTAATAAATAGATGCTTATTTTTCACTATTTCCTATTTAATCGTGATTTGTCTTGCACTACATAACAAAATTGCATGACGTTTTTCAAAAACATAATTTATTCACGAAATTAAAGTTTGAGACTTGAATTTTTATGTAATAACAATGGGCATTTGAAAGAAGATTTGTTTCTTTTTGTACTGCTTGCAATTCGTTAATATTTGATTTATATGTGTATATATTTTTTATTTGAAACTCAATCTAAAAAACACATGGCTGTTTGAAATTTTTTTTAATTTCTTATACAAATGTTTTTGTAAATTGTATTAATTTAGGTTAACATGCTTAAAATAAGTAGATCCCAAAGGGCTGTAAATGTCGCTTTTAAAACAGGTTTCTAAAATACATTGGAAGGTTAACTAGATTGTATTACAATAAGAATTTTCAATATTTTTATGACTTGTAGTATGTTATATTTAGAAATTGTTTTTAATTTATATAATGGCTTGGACATGGAAGATATTTATATTTTATCATTTTGCATTTTTATTAAATGCATTGACTTATTAATTTTATTTAATTATTTTTGCTACAATGGGTATATAAAAAAATCATCTTGAGAATTGGAGAATTTCTTAGATTGCTTTATGCATTGTATGCATAAAATGTTCAGAAAATTTATGAGAATCCAGAATCATCCCTAGAGAATTGTCATTTTGAGTAATAAAAAATAATTTAAAAAAAAAAAAGTGTTTTCTTTTTGTTTGTCTGGCATTAATATTCTATTTTGTTTTAGTTAAATGAAAAAAAAATCGAAATTTTCTGCCCAGAAAGCTGGGGGATTTCCATGAACATATATGAGAAAAGGGGTCCCCGACTTTATTTTAGTTTTAGCAGGGGAAGGGGTTCATAGCTTAATGTAATTTGGAACCGCTGCCTTAAATAGTGGATATTTACTTCATGCACAAGTTACACAAAATGGCTAAACTGTGTTGGTGTTTTGGTTTATTGTATAAAACCTATTTTACTTAAAACTTAATGTTTAAAGTTCAGCACGCAGTTAAACAGTTTTAGGAAGACTGCAAAAAAGAAAAAAACCTAGAACTCAAACAGATTGATTATAAGATTAATAATATACTCAATGAGTTAAAATAAAAAATAAAGTATGTAAGATCTTAAGTGCAATATTAGGGCCCTTGAACAAAAAATATTGGTCATTAAAAGGGACACTCTTTAACTTGTCCGTACAACTACTGTATGTATTGATTCCATAAAAAGATAATTGTAAATATTTAAGTATTTCAAGACCTTACATTAGCTCTATTTTTTCCACTGATTTGCCTGATCTCTCGTTGCAGGAGCGACAAGGAGAACGAGATTCTGCGTGACATTGCCATCGTGCAGTCCGACCTCCCCTTCCCTCTGAAGAACCGGAAGCTCTCGGACCTCAACCCCAGGGTGGACTCCAAGAGGGGGGTCCTGCCTGATGCAGAGAGCTGTCCCCTGTGCAAGGGCAAGAAGGTGGACAAGCAGGAGAGGGTAGGTGCATCGCTTCTTGTAGAGATGAATCAAGCATCCATCCGTAATGCAAAACAAGAAGTTGTATCATCCAATGTTAATTATTTAGAGAAAAAATTGGATGGTATAACTGGCAGGCCTCTCGCAACAAGTCCCTTTTATCCCTAAAAGTTCTTTTTTTGCATAATATGGTCCTGTTTTCCCGTACTTTAGCTAAAATATTATTTTCCCCTTTATGGATATGATAACACATTTCTGGCACTTTTCCCTCCCTATTACTCTCCCCCCCCCCCCCTCATTTTGTAATGGCCATTCCAAAAATCAACATTCATGTTTGTATTTGTATCAGGATGCTTAATGCAAAACTGATGTAATCAAATGCCTGATTATAAATTATTTGCATGGCATCACGTAATTTTTTTTTTTCTTAAGGATAGTTAATATTTAAATAAGGTGATTAAGTTGCTAATTATACCAAAATCTCATTTTTCAACTTTTGGGATATAACCTATTTTGCATTTGGACTATTTAATTGCATTTTTTTTTCCCTGATTAGAAGCTTTTTTTTTTCTAAAAAAAAATTCAACTATCTGAATTAACCTAATTGCTTATAAAATTGTACTGCTTTTGTAGCAATTGTAGAATTTTTATTTAGCTTCCTTCTTCTTAAATAATTCAAATGTAGAAAAAAATATTAAGGCTTAAAACAGGGCTCCCATTCAAATGGAATTGTCAGAGAAAATGAAAATCACCTAATTGTCAAGGAAATGAAATTCTGACAAAATTTATCTGATAATAATTTATTCAAAAATTTTAGATGCCTTGTCATATTCATTTCCTCACCATCAATGAAATTTTTTTTATAAAAATATACATTTATCAAAATGATAATTTTTCTATACTTTGATAGGTTACTATACGTAGACACTTTAAAGTCCCAACATTTCGTGTTGCATTTTAGAAAAGTCGGGGAATTTTAATCTTAATGTTGAGCCAAATTTCGCATTTGATTTCAAATTGCAATAGATTTTTGATTTATTTGCACACTTCCTGAACATTCTTCTATTAAAGGTATGATGAAATTACATTGTAGTACCTTTAGGTTTTTAATTTGCTGCCTAAGAGCAATTGCATGCATATAGCTTTCCACAATTATTATTTTAAGCGTAAAATTTGATTGTAACACAATTCAAGAAACTTCACATTTTCTAATTCCTAAACAACAACTTTCCATTTCAGCAGGATAGCGCCACATGGTACTGCCCCCACCTCAAGAACGTCCTCCCTGTGGACCAGTGCAGTGCCAACCCAGACACCTGTCCAGTCCACAACACCAGTGCCCCGCGCATCCAGTGGTCCTTCTACCACAAGCAAGAGGATGTGGACCTCCTCGTGTCAGCGCTCAACACCCGCGGGTTCCGGGAGCGCCAGCTCCACGCGTCTCTCCTGAATGAACAGGAACGCATCAAGGAGATGATGGAGAGGTTAGAATTGTATATTTTTATTTTCGATCTTTAACCTTTTTGTTACGAGCTCCGATGTGCAGTTAAATTGTACTTTTCAATTAACTCTTGCCCGTTCATGCAAATGACTTGTTTTCCTATCATAGTGAAGTCATGAATAATGATCTACAATTTTACATATTCCAGACACATGTTCTCTGTGATTCATAGTCATGAATACTGCATATTTTGATGGTTAAGATTTTAATAACAAAGAAATGTCAAATCGGCTTATGCTCTTTTATTGAACATATCACAGGAGAAATATATACAGTAAGCGTAATGAAAGAAAATGTTAAAATTACAGAACGGTCAACGTTAATATTTCTCTAACGACACAGTTAATATTTCTTGAACGACAATCATCAAATCTAACTCCAACACATATACTTGTATACGGAGCATATAAGTGACTGTTGCACTGCTCGTTTTCTGAATTTTAAGGTGTTGCCTCCTTCGCTCTCCTACGGCTTTAAATCGGCTGGGCTTTTTTCATAACGCCATTTTCCTTGAATAATGAAACTTTATTTATTGATGAAATTTTCTGAGTTTTATCTTTATTACTTTTTCATCAATTAAGTATATTTTATCAAAATTATAATAATAAATTATATTGTTGACGGCTTAGGTTAAGCAGGGACCGCAGCCCTCCTATTTTCTTTATTTTTAAATATTTGTCACTGAAGTTAAAAGTGGAGTGCAGATCCTGGTATCTCCGATAAGTGGTAATTTTTTTTTATGAAGCTACGTATACACAGAAAGCAACAGCAATCTTTTTCAGGGTGGTAACATAACCGGGAATTATCATGGAATTTTTTAATTCTGGAAATATCGGGGAATTTTTCAAATTTAGATCATTAAAACAGCATTTTCGTCTGTTATGCCCTCCATTCTGGGTAATTTAGTTGTCAATATTTTCTTTTAGTTCCGAAAAAGAATTTTAAAAAAGAAGCATAGTTATGTGCATTTTAATATTTTCAGTTTTATTTTTGTAAAACGCGAAACACTGCTGGAGGGAAAAAGCAAAGTGCATTGAACCTTGAATTGTAAGCACAAGGGCTAATGAATATGAGATTTATTGAAGATTGGAATAGGAAATATGAAGCACATAAAACAGTTAAAATTATGTACAAAAGAAATAATTTGAAAAAACCTGAACAGAACATGTTCAATTACTATTATGCCTGTCACAATTAACTGTCAATAAGTATTGCTTATAATATTTAATTTATAATACAATATATTAATTTTATCATTGTAGCGTGAATACTTTGTTTCTATACAAGCATGTATAGCAATATTTCTTAATGTAATTGTAAAATCGGGGGAAATGTTGCCACCCCTGCAAGATGAAATTAAATTTACAAAGATAATATTAATACTATTTACTTTAATTTTTAATTGGCTAATATGATTTTCGAGATATTGAATCGACTAATATTTATCTCTCCACAATTTTTTTTTAATTCTGTAAAAGTTTTCTCTATTTGAGTAGATTTATAAAATACAAATATTTTGAGTAAAACTAACATGTTTTCTAAAATAATCTAAATATATTTTTCAAGAACTAAAATAAAAATAAACCGCATAAATAAAAGTTGTATATTAATATATTTTCAAAATACACTAAATGGTTACTAAGCAATGAAGGAAACTGTTGCTACTGAATCTTCAAATCATGAAACTTTATTTCGCAACACCTTTTTTAATTTTTTTGCGACTTTCTGGGTTTGCAGAGTTCTAAAAAATATATTTTCATATTCTGAATTATGTGTTATAATATTGAAAAGTTTCATAGTAAGTTTTTGAGCCATTTTAGAGTTATTTCATAAAAAATGGACAATTATTATTTTTTTTTTTACTATAATAGATTGTCATATTATAGTGACAATGATTTCCAAAACAGGATGACTGCATCTCCAAAAAGATGACAATAGAGAAGTATTGCGTTTTAATAATAGGATATCAAGATGAAAATAAGAATTGGCCAACTTTTAGGGATGAGCAAACTATTTAGTATGTGAATTTGATTATATCCAACATATTCATTTGAAGAAAAAAAAACTGAATAGAGAATTCAAAAGTTTCCTCCGTGTTCAAATTTTAATGTTTTTAATTAATGCTGTTTTTATAAATTTTAAAATTATATACCGTAAAAATAGCTATGCATGAACAGATACATTTACATACCTAAGATGATTAAAAGAAATCCATTTCAACTAGCTCTTTTTTTATCCAAGCACTTTGCCACTACATTGTACCTTCTCTTCAACAGGTTCCCCTACAACACCTTCAACCGCTCCCTCCCCCTGCCTCCCCAGCCGGAGGTCCGGAAGTCCCAGCGACACCAGAACTCCATGAGCAGCTCCAGCTATGCAGGCATGTCCCCGCGGGAAGCACAGGAGTTAACCCTGCGCGACATGATTCTGGAGTTGGAGCATCGCATCTTCCACGGCGGGTTGGGGTCTCTGAAGGTAAGGGTCGTCTTTCATGCGTGTGTCTGATTTCTGTTGTGTAATGGTGCTATTTAGTTATGTATGTTAATCAAAAACCATTTTAAACCCTGTTTCAACATTAGCTGTTGTTAGTAGTATTTTGCACCTAGAAATTTCAGTTTGACAACCATTATTTTACATTCAATTGTCATTTTTAAGGGTGGCAACATAACCTGGAAATCAGGGAATTATCATGGACATTTTTAATTCTGGAATTATCAGGGAAAAGTCGGGGAAATTTTCAAAATTTCACTAAAAAATCATGGAATTTTTCAATTTTGGATTGTTAAAACAGTAATTATCGTCTGTTATGCCCTTCATTCTTGGTAATTTAATTGTCAATATTTTCTTAAGAAGAAAAAAAGCATGGTTTTGCACATTTTCATATTTTCAGTTTTATTTTTGGAAAAAATGTGAACCACTGCTGGAGTGAAAAGTAAAGTGCATTTGACCTTGAATTGTAAGCAACATGTGAGGGGCTAATGAATATGTGATTTTTTTGAAAATGCAAATAAGAAATATAAAGTATATAAAACATTTAAAATTATCTACAAAAGAATCAATTTGAAAAACTTGCTTTTTTTGCATTTTCTGCTTCTAGAGAAAATTTTTAATTACTATAATGCCTGTCGCAATTGCATAATTTGTGTTGTATACATAATTCTTTCTTATGTTAACTAATTAATAAATGTATATTATAAAATCTACTCAAGTATAGAAAGACACAAATAACTCTTTAAAAGAATGACAAATCTATATAACATATTAAATCAAACTATATGAAGGAAAATTGTTGACTAGTTAAAGGTGGAGCCACTTTCTTCAGATACCCATTTAAATGCCTTTTTATTTCCCCCATTAATTACTTTTAGTATTCAACCAAGAAATTCAAATGAACAGTTTATCCAAGCAATTCAATAATCATATTTAATAACTATTATATAAGCATTCCCATTTTTTAGAACGAGCCTTGTACCTGTAGTCCAAACATTTGCTGCACTCTTGGTTTAGACTATTCTGTGAGATGTGCTGTAACATTCTATTGTATAGGAACCTGACCTTTCTCGCATCTGTAGACTGACCTACCACTACAATTTTTGCATCTATCAAACTGTTGGTCTGAATTGTATGGATGCATTTTTCACTACAGATTTTGTATTGGGGATTTTACACTTTTGTGACATAAATACACAGCAGTTGGTTTGTACATAGTAGTACATTCAGGAATTTTACTCCTTACTATGTTCTTATTTTTGTTCCAATTTCAGTCTTTTTTTTTTTATATATATATATAGGTCTTTTACTTTCACATTTTATTTGCTTTGACCTCTTGGGAGGAACTTTCCAAGTCAACCTCCCAAGTAAAGTTATTTTCTTTTATTCATCGGTTTTCCCTTGATTTGAAATAAAGGTTTTAAACCTTCTTAAATTCAGATAATTCAATTATTACTACTTTTAATTGATATTTGCCTGCAGGTTTAATAAATGATACCCCAAGTAGACCCTTCTAGCAATAACTCAAAGGAACCCCTTACTTTAAGACTGTCTCTGAAAATCTCAATCATTTGATTAGTTTATAAGCTATCAAATTTTTACCTTTTGGCATTTTGATTGCATGTTTGTTTGTTATGCATTTACAAACAAACGATTTATTCGATTGTCTTCATTATTGGCATTTGTGTTCATTGAAGTTGCGACGATAACTGCAGTGGTACAGGACTCCTTAACCATCTGACGGATACAACCGTGTATATCCGTTCGAGTATCCAGTTTTTTCAGTAGTACACATAATATAAACGTTGCTAAAAAATCTTTTTTTTAAAAAGTTTAAAGCATTAGGAGTGTTTTTGAAAACCTCTATAAAGATATAATTTTTTTTAAAAAAAATTGTAGAAAGAGGAATGTGTTGGAAAAAATAAATTAAACTTTTTTGAAGTGAAGACAAAAACACAGATTCTGATTTTTGCTTATCCGTCAGAGTGTTAAGTAACAGCTTTACTCTGCCGGCTTTGACTATCATTTTTAGATATTACGAGTGCTTGCTCCTGTTCCCTAAGTCCTTGGTCAAAACCCAGCAGAAGAGTGCAACAGTGGTGACATCCAGACATCGAACACATGCAACCTTCTAGCAACACCTGTGACGCCATCTCTGTACAGTTACCATAACCACTTGAACACTGCTAGCAATGCATCACCGACGAATTCGTACACCACCACATCCCACCTGACAGCACATGAACAGATGTGACGTGCATTCTTTCCAAAGCAAAACTACTCTCTCGGATCCAATAATCGTTTTAATCGTTAGAGTGCTTACTTCTGCTCTCAAGGTCCTCTGCTCAAAACGTAGTTCGGCAAAGTCATTGAAATCAATGTATATGTTTCTTGGTTTTTTTGTTATTGTGAGGTCTAATGTTCCCAGAACTAGTAAATAGATAATGTCAAACCACATTACCAATACATCCAGATGTAAGTGAATGCAACATACTGCCTGTTTAATTACCAATACATTATAATTTCTGCAATTTACATATTAATGACAAATTGGCTCTTTAATAATTGTCTTCAAATCTCAATACATTGTTATACTAATCACCAAAAGTATTGAATACAATCTTAGCAATGTTCATGCTATTATCGAAACATTTCTTTTAGGTGGAAGATCGGGAGAGTTGGCGAACTGCGCTGGAACAAGGAGCTTATGATTTGCAGATGGACGGAATCAAATCTGAATCAGCTACAGGGTGAGATTTGCTAACACTATACAAACTGCTAATAATTTTTACCGTTTTCTACCGCTGTATTAAGTTTAGGGGTGCTACGTACCCGGGTAAACAGACAAAATCTGTGATTGTCAAGTACAAAACAAGGATATTTTACTAAAAAAAAAATTAGTAGCCACCTGACATACAAACATGTATATCTGTTTCAAGTATATTCAGTTTTTCCAATAGTACACATAATATAAAAGTTTGTAAAAGAAATCTCTCTTTTGAAATAATTTTCAAATTTAAAGCATTTTGAGGAATTTTGAAAACCTTCTCTACTGATATAATTTTTTAAAAAAATACATTTTTGAAAAAAAAAAAAAGGAATTTGTTGGAAATATAAATTAAACTTTCCTGCAGTGAAAACAAACCTACAAATTCAAAATTTTGCATATCCTTCAGAAGGTTAAAACACATTTGTCATCAAAAACAGTATTCCTTTCATTATTTATAATAATAAAATAAAATGTGTGAATGGCTGACAAAACATCTACTTCTTCTGCGTACAAAGAGCTGAAAGTTTATATATAGGTACTATTTATACTCCCTGAGACTCAGAATTTTAATTTTTTTTTTTAATTAATTTATAATGGTTATAGAATCTATATTTTAAAATTTTAATGTCAAGAGAAAAGTCAACATTGTTGTAAGATGTTTCCAAAAATAAAATACTTTAAAATATATATATATATTTAATCATATAAATAATTGAAACAAATGTTTCTTTACTATGACTTTGTTCTTTTATAACAAATAAAATGATCACAACTGTGTTTATAAATGACAAGATTATTGCTTTATTTACGAATGAAATATCTGAAGGTTAGTAAAATAGTACTTTAAAATTAATATTGTTAGTAATAAAAAAGTCAATATTCTGTAGGATATTTCGATTTTTTTTTGCCAGTTATTTAATCTTGTCAAATAAGATTATATCTCTGTAACATCGCTTATACCATAAATGGATATATTTTAATATTAAATTATACTTAATGAAACTTCAGAGCTGAAAGTCAAAGTTAATATATGCATTGCTTCATTTATTCATATACTATAAATTTAAAAATATATAAAAAAGGCATTCTTACTATTAAGAATATAATTTTTCTGATAGATTATCTTCTACATGCATTTCAGATGTTACTGTGAAAAACAGATTTTCTTTCTTCTCTATCAGATATATTTGGAATAGCCTTGGAAATTTGATTCTCATATTAAGATTATTACTTTTTCCTTGTAAATTGTACTGTTTTTATACAAGAGTTTTCTTTACATAAATTTACTATTTGGCCATCGAAGGAGGGAGCTTCAAGATCCATTAGAAGAGAGTTTAAAAATATTTTGTGTTGATAATTTTTTTTAAAAATCATATTTGACACTATTCAAACCACAAAATATTCTGTAATGTTGTGCAAAACAATTTTTACGAGTTTTGGTGTGAAAAAAAAATGGTTAGGGTTAGATTTTTGAGAAGAAGGCAGGTATGAAATTGTCTGAAGTATAGAATAAATTTGTATTTTTATTTGTTTGCAGTGATTCGAAAGAAGACGTCAGAATTTTCTCCACCAGACCTGTGGAGCAGATGGTACAGGAACTGGCACTGGCTATGCATCAGTTGGCCCAGGGAATCGAATCCAAGTACCTTAATCCACCTTTAGGTGACGATTTTTTTATTTTTGTGTATCCGTTTGGATTGTCTCTTTACATTGTGCTAATATTTGAATAAACCTTATTGCTTAAAAATAATTTTTGTAAATTAGTCACTGGTTTGAGAATCCACTTTAGATCAATAGAAATACTATATACTTCACTTACGAATTAATTTTTAATCAAAGGATATTTTGTAACTTTATTTCAACATTTTGAAATGGAACACTACTTTAACTTTAAGAAGGATTTTGTGTAGAGCTAGACTTTATTTTTCATAATTGTTCCTAATAAAATTTTTACATGTTTAATAATTTTTCCTTAGGAATATTTAAAAATTCAAAATTTCCATAAGATTTATAAAAGACCTTTTGATTAATTTTATCTTCATTTTTGCAAATCAATTTTAAAATAAAAGGAAGTGTTAACTCTATTCTAGAGGCATAAATTGATATTCAAAGTATTTACATAAACTAACTTAACATACTTTTTTCAGGAAAAAGTGATAAGGCCAAACAAAAGCCGCCTCCAACAGAAGAGTCCGAATCTCAACAGAAAGAGAAAGGTATTGCAAAAGCTACACTTCTAAATATATATATTACACACTGATTGCTAGAGGATTTTATATGAAAAAGTTACAAAATGATGGTTGTTTTTAGGTTGAGTCTGTTAAGGTATATAAAAATAAATCAAGCACAAATTATACTACTTTAAAGCAACATTCTTAGCTCAACTAACATAAAAAATAAAAACTTTGATTGCTTTTGCTAGTGAAAGGTTACCGGTAGTGGTGAACATTCAACTCGAAGGTAAGTTGACATTTCCAAGCTCTGATGACCGCCATGGCGATCCATTTTATATACGTTATCATTATCCATTTTTTTTTTTTTTAAATCAGGAAATGAAGTCTACCATGCTGTTTCCACTGTATACTTAATTACTGTGTTTTGGCCTTCCAAGGATAAGCAAGAATAACATGCTAACGTTAAAATTGGATTTAATTAGGGATAGAACGAATGCTAATATTAATCGCTATTTAATTTAAAGTTTAACAAGACATTTGATGTGACCAAAAGTAAATTTATTAAAAATTCTAAACGAAAACAACTAAGGGAACAAACCTCAAAAGAAAATCTTACAATACCAAACAAAATTAATTTTAAAGGGAAGAGCAACTTATTTTTAACTGTTGAAACTTAAACAACGTTCTTTGTTGAGAGAAATGTGGCTGGCCATTAAACTCTTCATATAGAACATGACACGTACACAAAAAAATATCCACGCCAACTACTGCTATGTAAAAAGGTGTTCTGATGGAAAGCTGGCAAAATGGAGTACTTGTGTGAAGTCGCATGTCCATAATCAGTTTCAGCTTGGGCTTGAAGAGGCTTTCTTTAAGTACTGATATTGACTTGTGGTGATCAAAAGGGGTGAACCAGTGCAAAGTGTGGATGGGATCTAATTTTTAAGTGAGGATCACTGGGCTGTCTGTGGATCGGTAGCGGCATCTGGGGTCTGAGATAAGCTTTGAGGGCGACAGTAGAGATCACTCGGACATCAGAAATTTTTCGAGGGTTCTCATTAATCCAAAACGATGGGCTATGCTTTCGTGGCATCGGGTTGGGTAGTGGCGATTGTCTTACTCACAAACTATAAAACTAGAATTCATCAGCATCTCTAGTGGTAGTAAACTCTTGTAAAAAGGCACTTTGCTAGCGATACAACATTGAGCTGTCAGAAACGAAGGCATAACACTCAGTGGTACTGAAAAGTAAAAGGCAAAACTCATTTAAAAACCAAGTGCTTTCGTATATATTCACCATTACCCTATTGCTGAAAACCAGCACCTAGTTTAATTTTCTAGCCAATGAAAGAATTTAAAATCACTGCTACGGATACAGCTAACACTTTTTTAATCTTTTTCCATCTTTGAAAACCAGTAAGTTTGCTAACCACCTATGTTGTGGACACAGGACTGAAACTTGATCCATTGGAATTAGGAATGCAGCCGTTTTGGAGTTATTACCAGTTTTAAATCGGCATTTTGAAGATTTTTTTTTTTTTTGCAAATGTTCTTGTTTTGACATTCTTTTCTTTAGTTTTCATTCGCTCTGTACTATGAACTCCACTGATACAGTGAACTACGATTTTTGCTTATTCAATTTCTCAAGATTCCGAATGTATATAATTTGTATTTTATGTGCCCCTTCTCTCTCCTCAATGACAGCCAAAAAGCCGACCCCCTTGGAGCTGTGGGGGGAGTCGGTAGTGGGGTGCAGCAGCCACTCGCAGCTGTTTGTTCACCTGGGGACTCTGGAGCGCAGCGTGGCTTGGTCAAGGAGCGTGCTGCGGGCCCACTGCCGCATCTGCAGGAGGAGAGGTGACGGGGAGAACATGCTGCTCTGCGACGGATGCAACAGGGGCCACCACCTCTACTGCCTCAAGCCCCCACTCAAGGTCTGCTGATGTTCCCTTTTACAAATATTTGAATCATTTATTGCTTTAATTTGCATGTATTTTTATACTATGTGCCGAGCATTAGCGATGTCTTGTCTTAACCCGGTATTTCGCATGTCAATTTGTTTGTTACACAGTTCCTTGTTGTCATTTATAATGAAAATAAAATAGCCGAACTTTACATGAAATGGAATTCAATAATAAAGCGGCTATCATCTTGAAACTGAATAAATAAAACACTAAAGTAAATTTTTATGAATTATAAAAAATAAAAAACACTCAAAGGTAATATTAAAAAAAAAATTAACTGAATAAATTTTATAATTATTTCAATAAAGACACAAACTATGATTTTTTTAAAATATTGGTAAATATATTCAAAAAGAATTATTTGATTCCTTAAAATGTGTATTTAGATGCTCCTAATTTCTTCCAGTATGAACATGTATTGTTATAGTTTAACTTTGCTTTAATGACATATAATTCAAAATCGAAATTTAGTGATTTCTAAAAAGTCTTTTAGAACACATTATTTTTTGCTTTTGAAATATGTGTGAACCCACGAAGTAAAGAAAAAGGTGGAGATGATTTGTTGAGATTTCATGAGATGCAAGTTAGCAACCCCAAAGTAGGAACAAACAAACCTACTTTGCAGTGATTTTTCTAAGAGGGATGCATTTTTTTCAAATTTAGAAAACACATGCTAAAACATAAAAAATGACTGTGCAGTTGTGGGATGCAGTACAAGTTCCAAATCGATAAAGGATGCTATTATTTCCACTTCATAGGTAAATAAATTATCACCAAGTACTGGTACAAAGTAGTGCTTTGGAATAGCGCCAAATACTCAGCCAGTACCTACTTTTTAAGCGATTGCTTACTTCGCATTGCAAGCCTGTTTTTGACTTGATCGCACCTCCACATTCTTCTTTACTCCGTGGTGTGAACCCTGCACAAGGCCTGCAAAAAAAATCACTGTTGTACACATTTTAGTTTATGTTAAATACTTAAATATTTATCAATTTAATGTTGAAAATATGCTGTGATTGTTTCTTTGTATGCAAAAAAGTTTAGAATTAAATATTGCTTGTTTTCAGTTGTTAGCAAAATGATTAAAATGTAAAAATTCTTTCACATAAGTTCGGGTTGAAAATGATGCAAAGAAAATTTTAAGAGTTTGTGAAAGAGACACGTACTTGTTTTAAAAGTTGTCTTCCATTTTTGCAAGTCTTCATTTATTTGTCAACAATTAATCGCTGTAAAATTATCAATTTTTTTAAAAAGGTTTTTAAGTCATATGCTGGATAATACCACTCCAGGCAAATAACAAAGCAAAAATTTACTAATTGTTTGAGGAATGTGCTTCAGGGCATCCGTGATTTAAAACCATCAGTTCTCGCATTGCTTCTAAGATGCAATGCTATAATTTATGAAATTTCTGTAAGAAACCACTGACCTGATTTATCGTATTAATTCTTCTTTTGTAACGTTAGAAACCCTGTTATCGCTATAATTATTAGTGTAATATTTTGAATTGTTTTCCAGGCCATTCCAGAAGGCGATTGGTTCTGCCTTAGCTGCAAACCTATTGAAAAGCCGGTGACGCCACAGAAAAATCCGCGTTATGTGGAGAGCGATAGTGATGCAGAAAACGAATCGTCTGAAAATGAACTCGAACAAAGGTTTGTAGCGATCCTTATCCTTAGTTACAATTTTATTTCCTCCATAAAAGTGTTCCCATTAATATGAAGCTTCTAATTGTTCTGATATTTTGCTGGGCATTGTAAAATGCATATTTATATATTTCATTTTATGATTCTTCAAAATGTTAGTGTGAGGATATTTAGATTTATGAGTCATGGGAACTTCAGAAACTCTTAAATTCATGTTTGAATCAAAACCCTGATTTTATGAAATTCTTATTTAGTGGTTGAATATCCCCCAGAACAATATCATGTTTCGGTTTTACAAATGTAAAATATCTGTTTCCTTACAAAATTCTTTCCTAGTTAAGAATAGTTATTTTTCATAATTTGAACCACAAACATAAATTGTTAAACAGAAAGCAATTGAAAAACAATATTGCTTAATGGTCTAATTTATGCATATTGATTTTTTTTATCTCTATAATAATTTCTGAGGACCCAGTTGTATAGTATCCAGCTGTTAATCGGAGGATTACGAGTTTGGATTTCTACATGGGCCTAACAAGTTGTAACCTTCCCATGATCAGGTGGATTACCAGATTCAATACTAAAAAAAGTAGGTCTAAAAATACCTTAAAGCATGTAGGGGGGAAGTTAAGAGAGGGTAAATCTATTTATGTGCTTCCGTAGTTAGGTCACATGACTTCCGTCGCTATCTGTTTTTGCCTCTTCTTGTGTCAATCACTTGCCCTGCTATTTCAATTGTTGCATGGTTGAACGTATTTGTATCAGCCTTGCAATATCTGTATGAAATGGTGTCTTCCTATTGGGCATATGCTTGTTCTGAAACACAAGTGAATGGAGGGATTTGTATTGTTTCACTGATATGTATAATCCTTAATTTATAGTATGGTTTAAGTTGATATAATAATGTTAAAGTTTGTTAGTCAATACTTACCTAACTGTAACTCTCGATTGTTATCATAATGAGTCACATTATCCTGCACATTTTTGACCAATTTTGTGCGAATAACATATATATGTATGCTCTTCATTATATTCAAAATATGCTGCAATATTGTTCAATAACCTGAAAAAATATTTTATTTGTGTTGGGTTTGGTGGCACATTTTGTTGCCAAATTCTTGAAGATATTTTTGATAAATAATTACATTAAATGCATTTTAGAGATTTTATATAAAACCACATATTTTAATTTCAAAGATTTTTTTTAAATGAAAAACGCATGTGTCAAGTATATTTTTATAAAATGTGTGGAATTTTGTTATTTAAACTTTTAAAATTGATAAATAGAAGCCAATTCCGTTTATTTGCAACTATTTTTTATTTAAATATCCTATTAATATTTGTGTGTTTAAATATTTGTTTTCTTAAAACACTAATTAAAGAAAACGTTTGAACACACATCTATATGTTCTTCATTATTAAAAATGTGTGGCTTAATAATATTCTAATTGAATGCCAAGCAAAATAATCTGCAAAATACAGGGGCAGCTTTCGCTTGGAGTGCCAGACTAAGAAGGCGCCAACGTTTTTTTATTTAATTAAATTGTAAAATATTTTAGTTGTAAATTTGTATTATTAAGGTACTTTATTTTCGTCGATATATTTCTTAATTAAAGCTTGGTTATGACTTTTTGTGTTTGTCACCTTAGTAAAAACAATACAAGTATTATAAATAAAAAAGTTGACATGCGTTTATCACGATTTGTAAATCTTGATTCACGCTTGCAATAAAAAATATTTTATAAAAATTGGAACGCCAAACTTGTGTAGGTTTTTTAGTTGCCAAACTTACAAATTACAACAAATGCATACAATGGAGCCTCCAGTTACCCAGTGGATAAAGGCGTTCAGCTAATAATCAAAGGATTGCTAGTTAAAACTCTTGCAATGGACTTCACAAAGAAAAGTAAAAAAGTAGTGATCTTACGATCAGAGGGTTGCCAGCTTCGCTATAAAAATTCTGGAAAGTCGTCAAACAAATTATACTGACGTGTATACAGGACTGGTGCACGTTAAATCTGATCAGGGTCCAACTGACGCTTATTGCGGTTGCGTTGGGTGCAAGCTTTGGTGTTGTCCTCATCATCTGACCATGGTTAAAATATACGAGGCATCGTTCCTGGTCTTTCCTTCACGATAGGCCCTGAATCATCAACGATAGCCCACCTTTCAGCTCTAGTGCGACGTTAATTAACCAAATGCATACAATAAAAATTATTTGCACAAATTGGGGCACCAAACTCATTTTTGCTCGTGTCACAAAAATGCTTTGAACCGTCCCTGGCAAAATATTATGTATATCAAAACAAGTTAAAATAAATATTTTTAAAACAAAATTTTACAATTTCTTTTGTGAAAGCACTAAAGTAAGGTCAAAGATTGGAGAAGAATAAGTCTAAAAACACATACCAACGAAAAAGAATGCCACAAAATTTTATAAAACAGCGCCATGTTTAAATTATTGGTTGTAGGAAATAAGCGACCTATCCAAATCCGAACACTTCAAGAATAAGAATTTCGGCAAATCTGGTAACCTTTCCTACGGCAGTCACATGGCTAATGTCGGAAGAAAAAGTAAGGGTGTTGTTCTCTATTTCCTTCTACCTACTCGAAGAAAAATACCCTCATCTCCCACAGCATGCACATTAAATCTGATAATGGTCTAACGTCCCGACACCTATTGAGGTTGCATCTGGTGTCGGGTCATGTGTTGACCTCGTCATCTGACCATGGTTGAAAAATAAGAGGATGTGTTTCGAGTCCTTCCTTTAAGATAAAGATTGCCTTCTTTTACTAGTGATGAGGAGATGGAGGAGGAGGAAGAAGAGGAGGAGTCTGAGGAAGTTGCTGTGCAGGAGTCCTGTGAGGCATGCGGGGACGTGGGGACCCTGCTGTGCTGCGACCGGTGCCCCCTCATGTACCACCAGGAGTGCGTGAACCTCAAGCGCATCCCGAGGGGGGAATGGCTCTGCCCAAAGTGCACCAGGAAGGAGGATGCCGTCAAAAAGGCACAGAAACATCGTAAGTTGCAATGGTTACTCTGAGCTAGCTGGACGACTTAGGTTGCCCATGGGTTTCCAGTTTTTCCAACAATACATGAAAACTCTAAATTCATAAGCATATTCTTATATAAAAATGTATTTCAAATCTAAAGCATTGGGGTGTTTCTTTAAAGCTATATTTATTTTTAAAAATATATAATAAACATGCATTAGAAATATTAAGTAAACAATTTTTTAGAAAACAACTTTGCTCTTTTTATAACTGCCATATTCTTAAGAAAAGATGTCTAAAATTAAAAGAAATTTTAAAATTAATTTCAGATATTTTTCTTTCCTTCCTTTTCATGTTCAAATAAAATTTAAAGGTACACATGTCCAGAAACTGAGTGAACTTCCGAAAGCATACATAAAGAAAAAGGTCCCTGGTACTATATTAGTTTTAACAATGGATCCATGACTTAATAATAATTTGGAACTGAGGTGCAGGTTTCCAAAGACCAAAAGCAACCTTTATTGGTTGTAGGCTTCGGCAATGATTCGAGTTTTATTGAAAATTTCGATTTGACTATTAACCATTTTGGGATTAATTAGAAGTAGAAAAGAACTGCAGTGTTCACTCTAGAAATAAAAAGGGGCAGGGCGCTGATGGCAGTAAAAGGGCTCCCGGTTTTTGAAAAAGTATTTCTTATTTTTAAAAGGGCACTTTAAAAAAAAAAAATTTGGGGCGGGTGCCGCCACACTTCGGACCCGTGACCAAAAAAAAAAAGAATCTGATTTATTGGTTGACATTGCGCTTGAGCTGCATATTGGGCTATTGTTGACGGTCCATTATTATTTCAGAAATTTTAACATACATTTTACCAGAATTTTTTTCTAGTTCTCAGACAATAGATTTTTTTATATTAATAATTATTCTGGGTATGAAACTAGTAACCCCCTACCCCCTTGCTGTACTTTTAGGGTGATCCATTCCTCTCTCTCTCCATAACTCTGATAAATTGCACGATGGACGTCATGATTGACATGAAATTGACTGTTGGATAAAAATTGACTGTTTGTATGAAATTTTTTTTGTTTTTATATATATTTTTAGCTGCGAGTGGCTCACACGGCACAAGGTCTTCCACACTCACAACAGACGACAAAAAGAAAAAAGGTCATATAAAAACCAAATTTGCAGCAAAAGGTACCAGTACATTCTTTAACTGTAACCAAGTTTGTTAATTAATATTTTTTTATTTTAATAAACGCAAGTGCTTCTGATAACTTGAAGAGTTTAGAAATCGATGGCTAAACGCACAATCGTTGTATGTCCGCTAAAACCTGCACCATAAAAATGTATTATTTCGAACGGACATGCAATGTTAGTGCAGGCAGAACTCCACTCCACTTTTGCATTGATTGTTACCAAAATCTCGCTTTTTGCCAAAAATGGACATGGTGCTTTTAACCTTCGAATTTATAATTATGATTGCTTCTTGTTGCACTCTTAATGTTTTTCACATTGCGGCATTTGGGGGGGAAGGGGATTTTTATGACCCATCAACAATTAAAAATGACTTTCCTTGATTTGTCCATCATAGTATGTAATTTTATGAGGTTTTATTTAATATCTATTTTAATAAGTTGCAAAACTTACCCTGAAGTGGTTGAAAGGAATTCAAATAAAATAAACATCCTTATTTACCATTGTTATCCTTGGGTGACAAAATATTTACGTAAAACTCTATATACAAGATGACTTGAATCAAGAATAAGTAACAATCACTTGATATAAAATGTGCATTTTTATCTTTTGCTAGATTTAAATTTCATTCTATCTAGACTTCTTTTTCTGTAAATGGTTTTTAGTACCAATTCATTTTGTCATATATTTTACCAATTTAAAAATCTACGCCCTTTGGGGTTTCATACTATCCTTAGAAACCTGTTATTTTTGTTTCAAATTCATGTCTTTATAAAGTACTTAGAGACTCCTTATTTTCCTAAATGGTTTGGGGAAGCTTTCAAGTTACAGGAAACTCTTAGAGAAAGTCTTAAAATAACTATTATTTAAATCATTTTACTAAACTTCTATTAAAAATGTTTGATGTGAATGAAAGGCAGCTGTATCCAATTAGAAAACCCACAGCTTCTTGCACTCCATAGTTTTAACTGATTGCACCCATTTTCTTCTTTTATAATTCATTAAGTTAATTTTTTTTAACTAAGAAGCTTATTTGTGACTTAAATTTTTTCTTACATTTGAATGCAATTTTTTCACATTAAAAATAAAGTTCTTATAAATTGTTTTTAAGGTACTTAATGGGTCCATAGAAACTTCTTCTTATTATTTTCGGAAATCGCATACGAAACCTGTTGTACAATTCAAAATAACAATATACCTGAAAGGGTTATTGTTAGTTCTATTCATCTAATGAAGAAACGTTTTTGGAATTAAAAGAGTCGATAAAATTTGAACCTTTCTTTCCCTTTAAACAACTATAAGATTTCCACCAAATTAATAGTTACACAGAGAGTGTATAACCATCTTCTCCACATACTAAATAAGTGTCAAATATTATTTTGTTACCAAACATAATTCCTATATTAATAAAAGTATTTAACTTTAATTATTCAAAGTATTTAACTTTAACTATTCAAATTATTTAACACATTAAGTGAAATTACTGTCCTCAGATAATAAGTGATACTGAGCTTATATTTTTTCCCCTCCAAATTCAATATTTTAAGCAGGAACCATAACGGTACTTGATTTCATATTTAGATTTTTTTTTTTTTGTAAAAATAAAAAAACAGACAATACCTTATTTAAAAAAAACCGTATTGATTAAACAATAGATCCACGGACTACTTCTGACCCTCACAGGTTAGAAACCACTTCTTTAAGGATTGAATTTTCAGAGATGGTGGTCCTTTAATTTAAGAAAAATAATGTTAGATCAAGAGGATTGTGAGTTCGAATTGGTAGGAGGGCTTGACATGAAGTTCAGGTGTAGAGTTCTTGAGATCATAGCGTAGCTAGATTCGTTACTAAATTACAAAAGTCGCCTGAAATTATAGTCAATTGCCACCATTGTGTATACAAGACTGATGCACATTAAATCAGTTGTTGTCCAAATTTCCTGACTCCCTCTTCACCTGACAATGGTTTAAAAAATACAAGGTAGTGTTCCATGTCTTTTCTTTTGCAATAGATCCCGAACCATCGGTAATAGTCCACTGTGCAGCTCGAGTGCGACGTTATTTAACCAACCAACTTTTATGAAATTGTCCTCAACTGAGGTGGTTTAGGGAGAGATCTTTCACCGTATCACAATTTTTCACCAAGAACATTATGAAAGTGAGCGCATAAAAAGTATTTTATATGTTTACAATGTTAAATGTTTCCTATTAAATTTTCAGGAAGCAAAAGAAAATATGAAGACTCATTTGAAGATGACTACGCTGGTCCGCCTCCAAGTAAAAGGTCCAATAGAGGTGAGTTTCATTTTTACTAACAAGTCACTCATGTTTGTACACTTGCTGTTCAACCAAGTCCCATTCTAAAAAATAGTTTTAAATTATTTTATGTAACAGAATATCAGAATTTTCTGTGGTAATCTATAATTAAATATTAAACAAACATTTTATATTTTTTGTAATATTGCTCAATATATTAGCTTGAGAAATAAAAACATTGATATTAAACAGATTTTGAGTACAGAATTAAACTTCTTCTTACTATTAAGGCCATATTTTGCTGTGGTCACCTTTACAACAAGTATATGACCTTCAATTTTTTTAAAAAATTGCATGCATGATGTCAATGAAAATGGCTTCTGACGAAGCTGAACGAGATAAGTTGTCCATGGCTTTCCATTTTTTCTAGTGATACACGTAAAACTGTAAACTCATAACAGTATTCAATGTAAAAATATTTTTCAAATCTAATGCGTTGGGGTGTATTTATTTTAAAAAATTAGATATAATATACATATATTGGAAATAAAAAAGTAAACAATTTTTATCAGAAAACAACGTTACTATTTTGCCCTTTTTCTAACTGCTCATAAGAATGAAACTATTTCTCCTGTCTAATAAATCGTATACATTTAAACATCTCTCATTCAATGCATTTCCTCGAATTTTTAGAATTTATTTCTTGAATGACTTCCAGCGCATGAACCAACCATTTCTTTTGACTTTTGTCTCTGCAAGAATGTCTCCTTGTTGGTAGAGTAATTAATGAATTAATGTGACTTTTTGTCCTGTTTCCCAGAGAGAAAATCGAATCCAACTGATTCCGAGCGAGAGGATAACCCATTCAAAAAAGTATATCGAGGTAAAAATAATCTTTAGTGGAAGTTGTGTGTGTTCCCTTCTTTTAGTTTAAGTGTGTGTGTGTGTCGTGATGTTGTTTTTTCAGTTTGTCACATGGGTGAAAGTTTTCTACCATACTGTGAATTTCATGGCTTTTGTCTGAGCACATGAAAGCTACTGTTCCTGCTACATAGTGAAAGATATGTATTAAAAAGAAGAAAAAAAATGGGCAATGTTTGGCATATATTATACTATGGTATTCAACACCTAGTTTATAATTTATATGTAATGTTAACTTAAAGTTCTGTTGGATTCCATCTTGAAATATTCACTAACTTTCACCCATGGTTAGTCATTACTTCTTTGTTGTTTCATTATTATTTGCACCCTGTGTTTGTCTTTTTTCTCAATTCTTTCCTTGATTTACATTCATGTGTCCTGAATCTCCCTTGTCACTATAAACATTGCAGGATAGGAAGAGAAATACATAAACAGTTTTCAAATTTAAAATTACTACTTGCTTTTTCTGGTATTAAAAACGCAAATATTCTCGTAACTATGGAAGATTAAATACCAGCATAAATCACAATAACTACTTAAGATACGCAAAATTTTCACTTTATTATGTGCAAAAAAAATTCTAATGATCTAAAAACAATTTTTTCAAAAATAAGTTCTTCTCATCATCATTACATATGTTGTACTTACCATGATTTTACAATTCATTTGCTAACCTTTTATGAGATTTAAGTGTACTTAAGCAATCTCATGTTTTGATTCACTGAATCGTGTTCATTGCAACATTGTGATCTGTCTCTTCAAGTGGTGTGTTCGACTGCAACGTTCATCCCCCCCAGAAAAAGTATGCGTGTCATAATTTGATGAAATGTCATTACTTAAACAATATAATTTGTATGTCGACTATTTAAAATGCTTTTTAAAAAAATTATCCTTTAGGCTTGTCACACACTGGCAACTATCGGGCATACAACTAAACTATTTACTTCCTTGTAACAGAAAAACTGAAATTGTATACTCCAACTTTTAATTGTACAAAATATTCTTTCGCTCACTATCGCGAGAACAGCCTCCGCAAATGATTGCCATTTTCATATGGATTGTGGCGATGCGAGTTTGACGATTTCGTCCCGAGTTGAATACAATGAAATAATTATTCGCAGTAGGTGTTGCGATTTTGTAAGAAGTTGATTAAAAGTTTCAGTGCAATTTTTACTTATGCATTGTAAGAAAGGTCAGTCACAGAATCTTTCGTCATTGCAAATTCGCCACGACTATTTAACGTCGTCTCGATGTCATTTTAGCATCGGCACACCACCTGAAAAGCTGCTCTTCCATGCATCCAGCAGAAGTTATATTTTCAAAAACTCATGTCCTGTGTTTTGCCAGTCTCTTGCTGCTCATTTGTAGTGTTTTCTGTTGGCGCAGATTCGGCTCTAAACTCAGCGAGAAGGAGGTCTAAGGGAGGTGGAGGAGGAGAGGCTCTGGATTATAAGGCGTGTATAGATTTGCTGGTTGAGTTGATGCGACATTCTTCCAGCTGGCCTTTCTTAGTGCCCGTTAGCAAGAAAGACGTAAGTCTCTCTTCTACAACTTCTGCTTCAAACTTGCATGGCTGTTTCAACATAAAAGTCAAGTGTTCACTCTAGAAATAAAAAGGTGTAGAGCACACTTTGAGGAAAATGGCATTTTTATGAGGGCGCAAAAAGGATGATTTTTTAAATGGTCAATCAGAGTGTTAAATTAGTTGTTGTTTTTTAATTATAAAGCTAATTATGACTACATAAAGCTAATGTAGTCATAACTGTAGAACACAATGAAAACTAAAGAACTGACTTTCAAAATAAGAAATGTTCACCCAGGGAATGGATATTTTTATAAAATGTTGGGTTATTTTGATGATTTGTGCATAACCTTTTTGATGATTTGTGCATAACAAACACTATGAATTAATGCAAAAAAAAAAAAAAAAATGGTGGCAACCAATTGACAAAAGTTTGTAATTGTTGTATGCTTGAAAATGAATTAATCAGATATTTTACATTGTAATTAATAGATAGGAGCTGTTAATCTGTATTTTGAAACATCTGTATTACGGTTAAAATTATTAAGTAAAAGTAATAGCATTTGTTATAAAGAAACAAAAATACGTTAGTTAATATAAAATTGGAAGTTTGAAAAATCCATCGCATGCATATCCAATAGTAAGCTTTCCTTAGCATTTTCTTCAAGCTTTCCAAAGCTCTTTAGAATTCTAAAAATTACAATTTTTGTCATTATTTCCCCATGGATTTTTCAATAACTTTTGGTTTTGTATACAGTACAGTCACTTAAAACATTTCCTTTTCTACATTTTTCTCTGCACTTAAAGTTATTTCTTTACACAAGATATATTTATAAATTATATTAGATATAATGCATGTTCTATATTGCAGTCAAAATATTAAGCTGTAGTATTTTAAATGTTTACATAATTATGTAATATATTTTTTTATCCAGTTTGGTATGATATATTTTTTTATTTATTTAGATATTAAATTTGTAATGTGGATCATATATGACTTTAAATAGCTTATTGCCATTTTGCATTCAGAGAAACTTCAAAAAATAAATAGTAATCAAGCATATTTTTTTCTTGAAAAGTGGCCTAATTTT
This sequence comes from Troglohyphantes excavatus, assembly GCA_963932185.1. Lineage (NCBI taxonomy): Eukaryota > Metazoa > Arthropoda > Arachnida > Araneae > Linyphiidae > Troglohyphantes > Troglohyphantes excavatus. The sequence goes on from OZ010674.1 coordinate 2,150,310, forward strand.
TTTAAGCCAGGCGCAGCTGTGAAGGGCGTCACATTCATTTACTCTAGATGATTGTGGTGCTGAATCTTAATGTTAAATGACTTGTTACGAGGTATTTGACTGTCACTAATTCTTCATGCTGCAATAGTTTAACTTTAATATATTTTTAGCTAGGCGTAAGTAAAATATGCATCAATTATGGGTATAGGATTTGGTGTACATCCAGTTTGATGTGGCCAACTAGTTTAGCAGTTAGCATCCCAATCGCTGTGTGGCCCATAAATGCTGCTAATAGGTTGACAAGTGGCTATTTTTGCATGTCTGTAAGAAAAATGTGGATTTCCTTTCCACCACATCAATAGATTACCAATACCTACCTACGATTATTATTTTACCTCAACCTACGATTTATTGTTATCAATAAATCGTAGGTTGAGATTCTTGTTGTTTAGTAGAAATTGGTTATAAGAATTTTCAAATACCCATTTCATTTATTGGTTGACTTAGTAATAGTATTTTATAACTTATGAATTTAATATATGATAACACATTAAAATATGTATAAAAAAACTTTAATTATTTAAATTAATTGAATGAAAAAATTTTACTTGATATACTCCAGTTTTACCTGAATATTATTCAACAAAATTTGGTATTTGTTGTATTAATCATAATTACATTTTGAATTTGTATGAAATTCAATTTAATTTTTCCCTTCGAACAGGGAACTCCTTATTTTTTATTACAAGGTGTTTGGAAGTTATCAAGTTACAAAAAGTCCTTGAAATGATTATCATTTTACTAAACCTCTTTTTTTAAAATATTTTAACTTAATGTGAATTAAACACAACTTACTTCCTCCTCCCTCCCCTAGCATAGATTATATTAATTAGTTAGGTATTTGATTATCAACAGATAATGAATGATGTAAAGTTTTTGAAAAAGCATTTTTTCCGTCAGTTTTAATTGTGTTTATCTGATTATCATCATTATACTACTAGAATTGTCGATTTTTACCAAAAATCACGACTTTTTCCAGTTTTAGAGATGGAAAGTTTAAAATTTTCTGTATATTTAAAACATTTTTCTCGTTTCAAAATTTATTTTCTTTGTTTTTAATTTAGTTCTACAGTTGTGTGAATGCAATTAAGAGTCAATCAGTTGTGCCAAGATTAACTGCAATTTAATGGCACGATTATTCCAACTTTGATAAAAAGTGCCTTTAGGTGAGAATAAGTGCCCTTTTGCTCACAATGGCAGCATGCCCATTTTCATTTCTAGAGTGAACACTGGAGTAGAACGGTTTTATTTGTGAACTCTGTAACTCCAAACCAGAGATTTAGCTGACACAGCGAAGCTGCTTCACGACAAAACTAAACTCGTATTCCGATCACTTCTTGTTTTTAACCTTTTGCACTCCAAGAACCTTCTATGGAACAGTTATTCTTATTTCTGTTCTTTTTCTCAGAATTTTTTATTCTAATATAGTAAAAAGTTCAAATAAAGATCCATGTTTTTTAAACACCAGATCATTTAAAAAAAAAAACCAGGGAATCAAAAGAACTGGTTGTCGCCTGTGAGGAGACAGCAGAGTGCAAAGGGTTAAACAATTCTACATTTAGAAGTGAATCGCTTGAATTTGGTTGCCCAGTAGCGTTAACTACTGCTGATAAATCCGTGGTTGGGAATCAAGCATATAAAGTATTTTTAAATTTGTGCTATTTTCTCATCTTGTGCTTCTGCTGATGTGTTCCTTCTTCCCAGGCTCCAGACTACCACCAAATAATAAAGCGTCCTATGGACTTCGGAACCATCCGCTCCAAGCTTAATTACATGGACTACAGAACCAACGAGGACTTTGTTCGGGATGTCTATCTCGTACTGCAAAACTGCGAGTGGTTCAACCCGAAGTCCAGCCCCGAGTACAAGGCGGCACAAGTGATCCAAAAGGAAGTGAACAGACTCTTGGTCGAGTACCAGATCTGCAACCCTCTCAACGGCGTGGCGAACGCGAACGATTCGTCCTGAGCGCACGTTCCCCTGTATGATATTGCCGCTAGACTATTTATCGAAATCAATAGATCGGGATGACGTTTCACCCTGCACCCCAATCTACGTTATATTATTTAAAATGATGTAATCGACCGTGTACCAGACATTTGTTGTGATCATTTTTTGTTTCAACATTTTGTAGAAACTTGGTGAAATTATTATCTTGTGTAATATAATCTTGTATTTCGAAGCATGTGACATTTTTTTTTAAATTTTGTGTTTATTTATTTTTAAAAACAATTGAGCAATCTGTGGAAAGAATTCCACATTGAGGGATATTTAACAATAAAGGCTTTTTACATCCGATTTTCAATCTAACCATTCATAGAATTTCACTTGGTGTATTATAGTTTATATTTATGTTGTCTTCACAGGAATAAAAATCCTTAAAAGCCCAGATTTGTGTTTTTGAGTATATCTGTTTCTTATATTATCTCATTCTCATACCAATATACAAAATTGAAACACTGTGTGTGATTTGTGTATTAAAAATGTTGCCATGCAGCTGTAAAACAAGGATAATCTGATATTGGTAAGGGGAAATGAAAAGGTCCTAAAGTTAGGGAATTTTCAATGAATTTTTTAGATGAATACTTTATTTTTTTTATATTGTATTTAGCTATGTTTTTACTTGAAGGCACTTTGTCACGGGTTCCTACATTAAATTGTTAAAAATCGGTCATTTTTTCATGTATTTCTCAATCTAGAAATTTTGCAAAACTTAGAGAAGTCAGTGATTTTTTTTATCTTATTGAGTGGCAACACTGTAGGGCTTTTACAGATTTTATTAACCTTCCGACAGGTATGCAAATTATCTAAACAGTAGGTTATTTATACTGCAGAGGAGTTTAGTTTATATTTCAACATATTCCTTTTTTTAAACAATACAATTTTAATTATATTTTTAAATATAAGAAAGTATTGTAGTTTTTAGGTATAGAAGAATTTGAAAAGTCCACAATTCTTCAAATTTGAAATGTACTTTAAAAAAAAAAATATGAACTTTTATTATACGTATACTACTGTGAAAACTAGAGATACACGCCCATGTCAAGTCAGGTGGTTCAACTTGACATGTGGTACTTGGATACATATTTTTACTCTGATCCGAATTTTTTTTTGTGGCAAAAACAATTATTTTAATCTGATAGTGTGGTAAAATATTTTTAGTTACATATAGTTAATTTGCATTAAAGTGTTGAGCATGTTTCTTTCCACCTTAGTCGCATGAGAAGATAATAAGAAGTAAACCTCCCAGATTCTAGGCCACGAGACTCCACCTTCCCCTTTTCATGTGGCCGCTCAATTGCTCTGGTATTCCTCAAAAGGCCAGTCATGAACTTAATAAACTTACGTTTATATTATTTAATTTCGTGTTCAAAAATGTGTAACTGTGAGAGTTACAATATTTTGTTTGTTTTATGTTAATATTTTTTATACAATCTTCAAAGGGCGTTCAAAAGAAAGTTTCACATATAATTTTATTCTGGCTAGTAGCCACACATCTGGCAAACATAAAATTGTCAAGGAAAATGGACAATGTAATGTTTCTGTGGAAAATATAAGAAACACTGAAATAAAATGCACTTCATTACTTCCCTTTTGCTGCCATTTGCATAAATGCATTTTTTGGCAACATTGATAACGTGGCGTAACACCATACCTTAATATTTTTATTTCTTTTCATGTATCTTCAAAAATTACATGGCAACATCCTGTTTTTGTCATGTATGTCGCTGCCATGGAATAATATTTTTTGTAAAAAAAATTCTTCTGAGCAATGTTTTCTAACTTAATTTGGTGTTTGTAAAATAAATATGTATTAAGTTCTTGTTTAAAATGTTTATCACTCTTCATAATTTAAACAAAAATAAGTAGCAGGAATTTTGTAAGCTCCATTTTTACTACAATTATTTTTCAGTGTGTTTTTAAAATTGGTCATAATCATAATATTGCAATAAATTATATAAAAAAAATTAATGCTAAAATTAGTTTTGAGACAAGCTATTTGCTAAAACATTGATTAATAACTGCTTCTAGGCCAATTTTTCTCCTCCAAAACACTATTTTTTTCTTCAAATAGACTGAAAATGTTTGATCATTCTGCAGTTTAATGCTGTTAATGGTTAATTGTACTGCAATGATTTTTCATTATATGTAATTTGTTTGGAGGAGTAGTGTTCCTTAAATTATAAATCTCTTCTAAATATCAATTGTGTTTCAGAAAAAACATGAAAATAATAAAGCATTAGTTTCTAACATTTTCTTCCAGCAAGTATATTTGATAATTGCATTTTCCATCTATCAGATTTGACATGGGTACATTGCGCAACTAAAACATTTGAAATATTGTGCTAATGATATGCCGAATGCACCAGTTACAGACCGTTTGGAGGGGGGGGGGGGGGGGGGAAATATTTAAAATGAACAGCATTTGTTTTATTTCAAGACTTTTCTCGTATCACCGCCTAATTTCCCATCGAACGATATCAAATTAATGTTTTAGCAAAAATGGTTTTATTTTCTCTCTATGCTTATGATAACACATTTTCGGACCTTTTCTCTCCCCTCTGTTTAACCAAAGATTTTTAATTTTGTAATGGCCATTACAAAAATCATGTTCGTATTTATGTTGAGTCTACTAATAGGATGTTGCAATCTTGAAATATCATTAAGCTAGGAGCAGGCTTTTGCTGTTTTTGTCTTTACAAATATAATTAATCACACGAATGTAGAAGGTAGGCCTATGTGTAAACAATTTCTGTCCTTCCAGGACCATTATATCTCGTTTATGCATTGTATCAAAATGTAAATGAAGACCTTGTTCAGGGGAAGAATGATAAATAGCAGGTACAAGTGTAAATTGTAATTATATATATTCGCAGTATCTCATATTTTAATTAGAAAAATACTGTTCGATTTACATTTTATTTGTAAAATGTACATTTTTTGCAATAAGTGGTACCCCTGCTAAATTTCAATCTGGACCATAATTTAGAAAGTTACAAAAAAACATGAGATTTTTACAAAAATATGAAAGTATTTTCGCAAATTTACTAACTTTTTTATTAATGCTCCGATTTTCTTCAAAAATTTGATTGGAATGATGCTTGAAATAGTAGAATGCTAGTTCATCAGAACAGTCAATTTTTAAAAAAAAAATTAACGAGGGGAATTTTTACTGAAAAAAAGGAGTCGAAATGATTTAGTGTGTATTCGTAAACATAGTTTCGTTGCTGCAATAAAACGCATTTGCTGCCCTTTATATGTTTATTCATTGATTTATATGAGATGTGTCTATTTCTGCCAAAAGTAACAAACTGCTTTATAATACATTTAATAATGGGAAAAAAATACGTACGCATTTTTTTTAAACGACTTTGTACTCAATGCAAGACCATCTCAATATAAGCAGACTTCGAAGAATTTCGAATGGAATTGATGTTATAAAACTGGAAATATAATTATACATTTTTGCAGTCAGCTGGTATTTATGTTACTATGATTTAGAAATTGGGATGTTTAATGTATAACCTGAACACTATTTAACAATAGTTATTAAACTCTTGACTTTGGTAAGGGAAAAGTCAGGGACTTTTACTGATGTACTCGGTTCTCTTGATTATAAATTATTTGCCTGGAATAAGCAATAGTTGTACATCAGCTGAGTGACTGGAGCGAAAGGATATTTTGTCCAATAGCAAAATATCCGATAATTGCTAAATGAGCAGATACAATTTGAATTTTTCAGTTGCGTGCAACTAAATAGTTCAGTTGGATGTCCGATAGTTGCCAGTGCACGGCTAGCATGTATTGTTACATAGAAAACATAGCTTTTTTTTTATTTAAATTTCTTTTTGCTCTATTGCGTTTTTCCAATTTTTTGTCACTCTTACATTGATGACTTAAAATTTAATGAGGATTTAAATTTTGTAGGTCCCTTTTTCCCTAGGGACATATATAAAAAGTGTTGCGAGCCCTGAGAAGACAACTTCCCTTTATGGCTTTCGTTGCCTAGTGGATAAAGGCATCAGCTAGGAATCGGCGGATTCTTAGTTCGATCATGTGCGACGGACTTGACAAAGAAAAGTAAAAAAGTAGTGATCTTGTGATCGGAGGGTTGCCAGCTTCGCTACAAAATACTAGAAAAGTCGTCCAGCACATCCACAAAAAATTATCGGCTTGTATACAGGACTGGTGCACGATAAATCTGATCGAGGTCCAAAGTCCCGAGGCCTATTAAAGGCGTTGGGTGCCAGTTCAGGTGTTTCCTCGTCATCTGACCTTGGTTCTAAAAATAACGAGGTGCATGTATGAGTGTGTTTGTAGCTGTGATAAGTCTCAATACGAGGACAGATATAGACAGCCGGAACTGTATAAACCAAACTCCCCTTTAGTGGAATTGGGCCTTTTCGAACTTACAAAAACCCCGCTGTGGTTATTATTTTGTCTTTTGGGTTAACTTATTTCAAGCTGCAACTTGCAAGATTTTTCAAGCATGGATGTATAGGTGAGTGGAAGTTCAACGTATACAAAATTGTCTTTACTTTGTGAGCGTATGATTTAAATTGGATTCATTTTGCTGTTCGCGTGCCATTTTAGAATTTTGTAAACATCAACGGTTGATTGACTGACTGCTATTTTTTTAAAAAAGGTTTTAGAAACAAACGATACAAAGAGTTAAACCCAAGGTTGAATTTTGTGCATCCCCTTTTTGGATAACCATTTCAGAAATATGATTTGGTCAATCGGGATTCCAGTTTCAGGAATAACTGGTACATTTTAATCAGGCGTAAATGTACATTTTTGTGGGAAAAACGTGGTTCAAAATTAGAGGCAGTGTTCCCGGGCTTTCCTTCGATATATACCGTAGGCCTCCGTGGCCGAGCGGTTAAGGCGTTCAGCTACTAATCCGAGGATTGGTGGTTCGAACCCGTGCGATGGACTTGACAAAGAAAAGTAAAAAAGTAGTGATCTTGCGATCGGAGGGTTGCCAGCTTCGCTACAAAAATACTAGAAAAGTCGTCCAGAACATCCACAAAAAATTATCGGCGTGTATACGGGACTGGTGCACGATACATCTGATCGGGGTCCAAAGTCCCGACGTCTATTGAAGGCGTTGGGTGCCAGTTCAGGTGTTTCCTCGTCATCTGACCATGGTTCTAAAATACGAGGCATCGTTCCCGGGCCTTTCCTTCGAGATAGACCCCGAACCGTCGCCAATAGCCCACTGTGCAGCTCTAGTGCGACGTTAATTAATCAAACCCGATATCTCGTATTTTTGAACCATGGTCAGGTGACGAGGGCAACACATGAGCTGGCACCCGACGCAACCTCAATAGGTGTTGGGACATTGGACCCCGATCAGATTTATAGTGCAGCAGTCCCGTATACACGCCACAATATAATTTGTAGGATGTTGTGGACGACTTTCCAGTATTTTTGTAGCGAAGCTGGCAACCCTCAGAACTCAAGATCACTACTTTTTTACTTTTCTTTGTCGAGTCCATCGCACGGATTCGAACCAGCAATCCTCTGATTACTAGCTGAACGCTTTTATCCACTGGAGGCCCCTCCGAATTACTGTAAAAATCATAAAAATACTTCAGAATTGGGTTGCGGAAGGGAAAGGCTTTAAATGCATGTTTTGAGGTTAGTTTTATTTCAAACTAATCCTAAAATGGAGTCATCGTGTTTCATTCAATATCTAATCTTTTAACGTGGACGAGTGAGGGTTTGGTTTGGTTTTATTAATTAACGTCGCACTAGAGTTGAACAGTGGGCTATTGGCGACGGTTCGGGGTCTATCTCGAAGGAAAGACCTAGGAACACATTCATACATGCACCTCGTTATTTTAGAACCATGGTCAGATGAACTGGCACCCAACGCCTTCAATAGACGTCGGGACTTTGGACCCCGGTCAGATTTATCGTGCACCAGTCCCGTATACACGCCTCAGATTTTGCGGATGTTCTGTACGACTTTTCTAATATTTTGAGCCGAAGCTGGCGACCCTCCGATCACAAGATCACTACTTTTTTTACTTTTCTTTGTCCAGTCCATCGCCTAGGATCGAACCAGGAATCTTCGGATTCCTAGCTGATGCCTTTAACCGCTCGGCCACGGAGGCCTGGCGACGATTTGGGGTCTATCTCGAAGTTTGGTTTGTTTACGTCGCACTAGAGCTGCACAGTGGGCTATTGTCGACGGTTCGGGGTCAATCTCGAAGGAAAGACCCGGGAACACATTCACACACACATTCATACATGCACTTCGTTATTTTAGAACCATGGTCAGATGACGAGGAAACACCTGAATTGGCACCCAACGCCTTCAATAGACGTCGGGACTTTGGACCCCGATCAGATGTATCATGCACCAGTCCCGTATACACGCCAGTATAATTTGTCGGATGTTCTGGGCGACTTTCTAGTATTTTTGTAGCGAAGCTGGTAACCCTCCGATCGCAAGATCACTACTTTTTTACTTTTCTATGTCAAGTCCATTTCACGGATTCGAACCACCAATCCTCTGAATAGCAGCTGAACGCCTTACCAACTGAGCAACTGGGGCTCCATGGGCGAGTGAGAGAAAAGATCGTCAAAAGGGGCCGTATAAACAAGATGCTCCAAAACATGTTATGGAAATCATATGTTACTCTAAACAAGGATTCTCAAAATTTTAATTTAATATAAGGAGTGATTTACTAGGATTGATTGACTGTTTATGTTTTTTAAAAAATATAGGTAATGATTTTATGAAAAATCAATGATAACTGTTGTTGTTTCGAAATTTATTTGAATAATAAGTAATGGTTTTTGAAGAAAAAATGGGGGGGTGGGGGGTTTAATGATTTTGGGGGATGATACCCCCCCCCCCCCATGAAAAATCTATACCTAGATGCCTGTCAGGAGGAGATTACGCCACTAGTCGAGCGTTATCTTCCGTAAAATTTTTAATTAATCATGGATGGGTAGTATCTGAGAGGTAGTACAGGTGTGTAGCTTTGGCGAAAGGAAGATGTGTGCTGAAGTCAACAAGCGTTTAACTATCCAGATTTCTCAATTAACCGGACGGTTTGAAAAAAACGTTGGTCGATTTCGAAAATTCTATTTTTGTTGGATAGAGTTTTTGTTTAGAGAGGCAAAAACTGCAAAAAATAATCGGTTACCCGGCTATTATATATCTGGAAATATCGACCGGTGTTTTTTAAACAAAATATCCCATTTCAAAATATTTTCATTTTTGAATAAAGATCGTAGACATTTCATTCACACATCATTTATTGGCATGGATAAGGATTGTTCTACGGCACCTGTAGCACACCCCTAAGGACGATCCTGCTCCGTGTTCGTTTCACGATCACAAAGAGATTGCGGGTTTGTGAATGACTTCCATCATGCTGCCGCGGTGCTTAAGCAGAATGCAAGAAAGTATATCTGAAGATCGAATGAGAGTCTAGGAGACAGCTACTATTTTCAGGTTCAACTTTTAAAGTTTCCTGTACTGATTTGTATAACTAAAAATATTATTGTTTTTAGGGCACATTGCCGTTGTGTCACCGTAAAGTTAATTCCGCTTTCCGATTTAAACTCGGCAACATTGGATATCAAAATAGAAACATCATGTTATACTTTAAGGTAACCCATTTCGACACTAATCTATATTATAAATAACACGATTGACATATTTTTCGTCTCGTTCCTATTTACGGGACGCGAATGCGGCCCCGTAGCATCGGAAGAACAAGCTTGTTTATTTTCCTTCTGTTGGCGACCAATTCTTATTTCCATAATATGTATAAATATCGTTTCACGTTAAACCCTCCTGGCCGAGCTCCAAGACTGCCACACAAGATCTATTTTCGATAACCTGAAATTATTGACACCTTTTCTTTAAAAAAGTTCTTTTATCAACAAGAGACGATAAGTACAATCACTATAAACATTTATTGAATGCATTTTTTAAAAACATTTATTGAATACTATAAACATTTATTGAATACTATAAACATTTATTGAATACTATAAACATTTATTGAATCACTGTGAACATTTATTCACATATCAATGTATGAACGTGTCTTTATACTGTCCAATGACAAGTGACATCGGAAACTGTCATTCTAAATGAAAATTATCGTTTTAGGCAGCATCTCCATACCTGCAATTTGTGTTTATGACGTGTCGACGCTATTTGCTTACACATGTACAGATGTGGGACGTCCCATTTCACTTAGTTTTCTGGACAGCCATTCGAAAGTTTTTAGTGTCATTATAGAGAATGAGGGAGAAAAAAAATCGTCAGTGGTTTTTCTATTCATTCAAATAATAGTTTTTCCCCTAATGAAATTTAATACTCTACTCTCAGTAATAACTGTCGTTATTGAGCATGATGCAATCGTCAAGGCTGCTGCCGTCCATTTCGACAATTGTTTAGTCAATGGATCACGTGGATTTTGACTAAACAAGAATGTTCATATATTTAACGAAAGTCATTTACTCCCATTCCTTTCCGGTGGTGTCAACTCATTCTGTTCTAATATTGGTTCTCATACGTATGTTGCCACAATTCAAAACAGCTTTCTGCATGCCCCGGTCGACAGCACGTGGGACTTTGGAATAAGAGATCCCTTGTTCAAATCAAGCCGTCGATTTTTTTTTTGAATCGTCCTCATTTATGACGAAATAAATTTTGCGAATAAAACGACAAAACGAATTTCCTCAGTTTGACGAAATATTTTATCGGAGTATTTAGCATGTGTATGTTTCGTCATAAATAATGAACGTTCCTTTAAAAATAAGCATCCATTTTTAACAGCGAGTGTATGTACCGTGTCAGAGGGAAAGATAAGCTCATTTGCAGATACACTAGGCCGTACGTGTAAGTGCAGAAAATTGTTTCATTTCGCGCATTCACTAGTGCATTTTTCCTAGTAAATACCAATAGACACTCGTGAAAGTTCAAATAAGATAGTTGCTCGAACAACATCAGCAAGATTTTTGTCCGCTCATTAACTTTACCTTACCTGGATAACCCGCGCGTCCAAGAATACTCCACTCAGTCTACCCCTAGATTTATATCATACCCTAAAACCCTAAAAAAAACCTAGATTTATATCATACCCTAAAAAATTTAAAGTTTTTTTTCTTTAAATATCGAGTGAATGGGTGGCGGGTGCACTATTTGCAGATGCACTAGTGCATACGTGGCTTTCGCACTAACACGGTAACATAGAGATTACAATTTGCGCATTCAAATGAGCCCTTAACCTTAAATTCACGCTCGATTCACTTCACTCTTTTGCACTAAGGCATCGACTTTACAAATCTGAATGGCAGCAACATCACTTTCGAACCAAATGAAAAACCGCCGTCCTTACTATGAATATTTTAAAGCAAATTCTCAACACAATCGGTTTGAAAGATGCACAATTTTCTATTTTGGGAGTGTCAGAGTTAAGCAGAACACACAAAAGCAATTAAGGTCTATTTGTTCTCCTTTTGTTATAGTTGCGTTCCACCTTGGAAAAACCCATTAACTGTTTCTTGGGAGACTAGAAATCTCATTTCTCATCGTTTTCGGGTGCAACCCACAGACCTGTGCACAAACTGGACCGCGCATGACCGGCTTTCAAATAACTGCGCCAAATTGAAATCCGCCATTAGAAACCCCATTCGTAGGATTTTTAACGCTCTCTGCTCATTTATTAATGTGTGCTGAATGATGTGAGCTGTTTCGACGTCATAAAATTTTAAGTCGCATGGAATATTCCAAAATATTATAAATAGTTATATCCATGCAAATTATTTTGCACTGCGAATTATTCGCTCTGATAATCTTTAAAAAATCAGGTAGGTACAGAGGCCGCACTGCATCGTAAGGTTTCGTTCATGAATACTTTTAGGCCCCACTTGGTATAAAGGTCAGAGGGGGCGTGGACAAATGACCAAAGGGGTTGACGCGGCTCACCTTTCTCTGCATGATGGTAGGCCATTTATCCCCAAAGGCTGATTCTCCGTGGAGTTATGGGGCTAAATCGTAAACTGCAGCCAACGACAACATTCCCTCCCATGCGGTGCAAAGGGCAGTGGGCGGAATGATAATGTTCGAAACGTCTTACTTTCCTCTACACGATGGTATGTCATTTATTCCCACATGAAATTATAAGTATATATTTGTTCTATTTGAAGCCAACCCATAAACACTTTACCCTTTGCACTCAGCTGTCGCTGCTGCGGCGACATCTAGAATTAAATTTGTATTTTTATACAGGGAAATATTTCGGGATTCTCTTCCGCTAAACGGTCTAAATGCTAAAGAGCGCCAATGTGGTTTACACATCTCAATGTTTTACCAACGACTGTAAATCACGCTTTAGTTTGATTGCCTCATAATTGTACCATTGATAATTCTGCTGGAGTAGGTGGTCGCTCATAGCAAAAATGACTCGGAGTTGCTGAAAAGTCATATTAAAAATTACTCGGAGAGCAAAGGGTTAATGGTCTGAAAAGATCCTCTGGGGGTCACTATCGGCTCCCTTCAAATAGTGTAAGCGCCGGACAAATTACAGTCCAGTTTGCATGTAGGTCAGTGGCGCAACCCGAGCAGGGTAGGGCAGAAGAAGCCCTGCGTGTTGAGCTCCTCCCACAGCTCCCTCAGTTCGTCCTCTCCCACCTCCTGCGAGGTGATGCGTCCGTCCCTGAAGCTGCAGGACGCCTGCGCGGGACGGATCGGGGGACGGAGGGTGATCCCTGCGTGGGGACGGATGTCCACCCCCGCCTTGTGGCGACAGAAACCCGTCAGGTAGACGTCCTCAATGAAGAAGACGGGCGTGGACGCGCTCGCCTCCAGAAGTCGGTCTCGGACGGATCTCGAGAAGACGTACGCCATGCCCGAGCAGTAAGGCGGGTAGAATTTCCCTGGGAGTTCATTCACAGACACTTCGTACTTGTGGTAGCTCTCGGGTAACTCGGCCTTGTCCAGGAGGTCTTTCCTCAAAATCTTCCGCATTCTGTTCTCGTGGCACATGAGCAGAGGATCCGTCCCGTTGGCGTCTTCCAGGGCTTGGATCAGGTTCGGGATGTGGACCAGAATGTCGTCGTCCGTCTTCATGACGAAGTCTGCGCGGTCGCAGAAGGTCTTCGACCACTGGAGACCGGCGACTGACTTCCGCCCTAGGTTCCGGAACAATTCCTTCTGGTCGATTTGAACTAGATCGCCGTACCGGTAATTCTCTTGCTGGACCTTTCCCTGGTCATCGTTCCCCCTGCCCAGCAGGTACACAATCCTGTAGTTGAAAGCCCTCTGCAGCAGTTTCAGACCCCAGGTGTCGCGGATGGCCCGGCGCTGGGCGAAGTGATCGACGCTGGACGCGACGAATATGAGCAGGGTTTTCCTGCTGTCGTCGACGTCATCGCACGTGTTTTCGGCCGTGCTCGCGAAAGTGACGTCGAGGGGTACGCGCTGGTCTCCCTGGTGGACGGTGACGTTTCCTGGAAGAACTATCCAACCGGGCGTCGCTGCCTGATTGCTTCCCTGCGAAAGCCGTCGTCGCAGGTAGCTGCTGTTGGCGCTTTTCGTGAAAGCGTATCTCGTTGCGTTTGGCGTTTCGTGAGAGCGCTTCGGCATGTCGACGACCGTGGGGTAGTTTCCGCTGTCTGTTTTGGCGTCTGGCCCCGAGTGCAGCAGGTGGAATGTGATGGCCGTCGACGCCAGGAGTGTGAGCGCATACTTGGCGTACCAAAAGCGCCTCATTTCTCATTCGGGTGTCAGCATCGGCCGATGTCATCCAAGGGATCTGCGAAACAGAGGAAAGTGCATTCAGACAGGACTCCCAAAGAAGCGAAATTTATTCATTTATAACATTTTATAACATTTATTTATAACATTTTACAAGTAACAACAGTTTTTTTTTAATCGGTATTACCCCTACGGCTGCCGCCCTTAGGAGTATGCGACGAGTGCCATTGCACAGGGCACCGAGCCTTTGGAAAGGCCCCACGTTCAACAGAGAAAAATGCGTAAAATGTGACAGATATAATAAAATTTCTTGAGTATTTTTCTTTTTAACTTTGGTATTTCTTTTAAAAAGGTAATTTATTATTACTTTTTTCCTTAATAATTTAAACTTTTTATTCTGTATGTGTAATTCCACAAATAATATATATTGACTATTTGACATAAGGAAAATTTATAAAGAAGAAGAAAAATTTCGGACTTTTTACTTAACGACATTTTACATAATAAATATTTTTTATTCAAATGAAATGTAATCGCATCGACCATTTGTAGATGATTATTAAGTTGATTAAAATATTTTGATTGGACAAATGATTTAGTGATGTACTTGGATGACTATAGGAAATACAATTAAAAAAAAGCAAAAAGGTGTTTTTTAAAAGAACAAAAAAGTTGGGCAATAAAAGGGTTAAAAGAAAACTTATCGATTTAATATTTTATGATAAGACAACAGATAAGTATTACCTTTAAAATGTAGGCTTAAAGTATGAAAGTATTGTGTATGGAGAAAAGTTCCACGCACTTTTAGAAAGTGAAATTATTCCCCCAGAGGACAGATATTTGACCAAAATCCTTCATTCGAAAACGTGCAGCTTGCTCATTGGACACCACGACCCATCGGAAGAAGGGCGGGTATTTCATTAAAAACAACCTCAAAACCACACTTGCATCGGCTCACCAAAAGTAGAGATGTCAAGTTTGGCGAAATGCGCAGGTTTTGGTAATTTAAATATTTGTAAAGTTTTTTTCATGGCAAATTTTATATTTTTCGGGTTTCAATTAAATAATTTAATTTCTAGGCGCCGAGAGCTTTCAAATCTTGAAATACAGAAAAGTGCGTACGGGATGTAGACGAGGGTGTCAGGGGGAACAAGACTCTTGACCTTTGACGACGTTATTTGTTGGAGACCGATTTATATTTTACGAAATATACCTAATTTTTTTTTATTATATTATACGAAAATCTGTTGATTTTAAAATGGGTAATAGGATAAAAATAGATTGCGTTCTTAGTGTATTATATTATGAAACTACAAGTCTGTGACAAACAGCACAATTGACGTAAACTTGGTGCTGTTCGATAGTAAATGAGTCAATTCACGTACTATACGGTGTGTCAATGAGGGTCAGTGGAGTTTTTTCTGCTGGCGACCGCAATGACTAATTCTATAATATTCTGAAATGGCACTTTACGTAAAACCCTTCTGTTCATGCTCCGATACAGTCCCATATAATTTTTTTTAAAGAATTTGTAGCTTTTTTAAAAAAATTGCATTTGAGATGTGATTCTCAGCTGCCAAAATAAAGACCTGTTCTTTTGTTACCTGTTCTTCAAATTGAGCGAGAACTGCGTGTGTTTTGAGGAACATAAGAAACAACGTTTTTTCCATTTCTATCGTTAGCTGCATTTAAAAGTATATCACAGGATTATCAAGATTTTTTTTTTTGCTTACCCTTCGCACTCGACTGTCACCTTTGAGTTCCCAAAATAATGTGTTATTTTATTTTCAAATATCTTATGCCAAAGAAAAAAGTACACTACATTCTTGAGTTTAAAGAGTTATTCTCTCACAAACTTTAAAAATAAACTATTTTAGTCATCCAAAACCACCCAATGTGTGGGTGATCTAACACTTTCTTCAGATTGAAATTCCTCCCAACTCCTATTTAAAAAAAAAACATTTTACAAATGTCTTTAAACAACTAAATATATATTTGGTATACTGAGATTCAATTTAACTTCACGCGTCAGTTTTTATTTTTACCCTAAGCGCATAAAGAGAACACGCTAAAGAATACCTCTTTAAAAAGAGCAGGAACGGGGGATGGTGTTCCATAAAAAGAACGTAAATATCGAAGATGCATGTTCCTGATGTGCAAAGTGTTAATATGACGATCCATTGTGTTCAATTTCAAAATGTTCGAATCGGCCCGCAGTAGCGCGCGAAAGCTTCCTCGAATGTCGCGTCACGCCGGATGTTATGTAGGCCACTGGGATATTCGGGTTTTCGCACACGGCCAAGGATGCTATCTACCCTCCGTTCGTGCGACATCTTGCACGCACGGGAGGAAATAAAAAGAAGAAAAAGGCCAAAGTTGATTTTCTTTTTTTCCAGGAACAGTCTCCAGTCAGCGACACGAGTGTGGAAGAATATGTCACTCGAAATGGCATGCTTGTGAGCAAGGCCTGATGTATCATTAGGCCCGGGCCTAGAACCTTCCGGTCTTAGAAGTAGTCCCAACTTTTATTTAATAGTACAAAGTTGTCTATACTTTGACAAATCTGTTATTATTAAAATTGCAATTTCATAACTTTTAAGAAATGTGGTCAAAAATGTTATAAAATTCCATTTTTTTTTTAAATCAATAATACACAAAATGCGATATTATTAATTCTTAGTGACGAAAAGCTTAGCAACTGTGGGTGGGGGACCAGGGTCCCTTTAAATGAAAATAATATTTATTAATTCAATTTCATTACGTAAAAATACCGCAAATATTATTATTTTTTACTTTTTTAAAAATTAAAAAAAAATCCTTAAAGAGAGTGCGTGGTGTCGATGAGTCCCATTGAGTCTGAAATACTCACCGCATGTGGTGGCAGTACGCATCCAGAATAATAGTTGCAGAGAACGAGAGGAAAATAAAAATGAGTTCATAATAAAAATAAGACGTAGGAAAATTAAAATAAATCAGAAATTCATTTGATCTGTTTGCGCATTTTTCTCTGGGAGCGGAGTCTCTGCAAAAGCGCGGGGCCCCGTTGGGTGGTATACGTGTCGCACACACACAAACGTCAGGGCGCCCCTGTTTGCGAGAGAGGTACCCCCATGAATGGCGTTGTGCCTATATTACTAAACTTTCTAAATAAGGCCCTGCTTGTGAGGTGTGATCTTGATAATTACTCAACAAAAAAAAGTCAGCATAAAACCTTAAAATGTGTGAAATGAAAGGCTTTTTGGAGGAATTGAAAAAATATTTTTTTTTTTTTTAGGATTGTTAATTTTTGGTATAAAAAATCTGTATCCCTGAAGAAAATTAATATTATTAACAAATGAAAGCTAGGGAAGATTAGAAATTTCTCAACTTGTCAAATTACAGTTAAATTAGACCTCAGAACAGACACTGCATTGGAATATGGGTGCAATTAATCAATGTTTGCGAGATAACTGTTTAATATTATCTAAAATATATATAAAAAAAGATTAAAAATGTCGATAAGTTGGAATTGAGAATTTCGATTGTTAAGTCGGAAAATTTCTTGTTGCACCCCCCCCCCCCCCTTTTTTTTTTAATGTTTTTACTTTTGACATGAAACGTCTTTAAAATAAGCTATATGAAGTATCCGGATAAAAACATCCTATTATGCTTTTAGGGGGTATGCTCCGACACTATAACTCCGCGACAAATAGCTCGACTGATAAATACTTGGTTTCTAAATAATAAACTAAAACAATAGCGCAGGCTTTTTACGTAGTGAAGTTTTCAAATAAATATTCTATGCAAACGAAATATTTCCTCATTCCCCGGATCAAACGTTTGTAGTTGATAAAAAAACCAATTAGCTTTTCAAAAAAACATGAATATGTTTTATAAAAACTTATCGATAAGTTTGTGTGGAGGATACAAAGAAGACCCTCTACCCACGGTGGCAAAGGGCGACCCTGGTTTAGGATAATCATTCTGCAACAACGCAAACCCATCAAAACAAGCCTGAACTTGACAAAAAACACAAGTATTTTACATTCCCATATTCTACCTAAGTAATAATCCTATACTTATACGTCCATCTATTTTCGAACGTAAGGCCATCGAAAATAGTTTTTCAGTTCCCCTTTTGGAATCCGCCATGCGTCTTGATTACTCTCCCGCGATGACTGACGAGCGAAAGAAGACAAAGAGAGAGAAACAATGGGGATAGTCCCTCCCCCTGTCATCCCGGACGAGTTTCGCTTTCCGCGTGTGTCCCCCCCGACAGATGCCGCCGCGACCTTAATCTGCATACACGGGTCCTCGGTTCACTACGCCCAACCGAAAAGAACGAATGCGACGCCTATATATATATCCCCCCCCCCCCAAAAAAAAACTTTAGAAAAGTAAAAAACGCAAAGGTCCCCCCCCCCCCCATCCCCCTAAAAAAATTTTTTGAAACTGTGGCTAAAAAAGTTGTGATATAAAAATCAAACAAGCAATTGCACTAGGGAGCAATTGCACAACAACCCTGCACACCCTCTCACTAGTCTTCTCCCGGAAAACAGATGCGCTTTCTTTTCTTAGCTCGGTTAAAATGTTATGTGTGTATAAAATTTGGGCTTCATAATTTGAAAAAATGACAAATCGACTAACTTTACGCAAATTAAAAAACTCCGTATTTCCGTTAATTTTCAATTAAAAAAGATATTTTTTTATTAAATTAAAGGTTTCACATATACGGTTCCACCAATACTGGTTTTATTTTTTTACAAATGTAGTTTGGGTTCTGGAATATATTTTACGGACGCGACCTAACACTATGAGTTGTGCGCTGTATGTATAAGCTCTACCAGTCGGGCGTTCATTTCTTGTTGGCTGCTTTGGCGAGATGGCGTTATTTCTTCTTTTTTGGCTTAGCGTTGCGAACCCGACCGGGTCGCATGATATATGTGTATGTATATATATACACACCAGTTGATGCATTAATAATAACATTTAGTTCCTGCTGCACAACATATATGCTATCGCGCTAACAGCTTTGGAAAATAGCCGACAATTTTTCGATTTTGTATGGATTTTGGTACTAATGCGAGGTTGGCGATTTTTTTCACCTTCACTTTGGCGATTTCGAACCTGGTATCCTTAACTTGGAAGCAATTAAATAATCAGAATCAGATGGTGTGTGATTTTGGAGTTGCTCAGTGGATTGGAAGTTGTAGTCTGTCTGCCCGATTTTAACTCAAGAACGGCTATTTTCATCAAATTTGCACCATTTCATTAATAATCTCCCAACTTACCATTTGTACTTTGTCCCATGTTGATACCTGCAATCACTCAAAGGTTATAGAACCATTTCCACTTTTCCTTTGACTTTAATATAAGAAATTTATTTTTTGTAGATCTCTTCTATTAGAAACTGCATAGTTGCCCCAGGTGCAATCTGCACGAACGAGATACACGCGCGCGAACTTTTGCAGATGGTTCTGCGATTGGAGCATACAAACCTCGTGGTTTGTATCCTCCCATCTTCAAAAGGTCGCGCGCATTTATCTCGTCCGCGTAGAATGGGCATTAGGACGAAACAAATGCCGTTGCCACGGTGCTGCGACGCGTTTGCGTTGTCGGGACAGTTCGCCGGCCAGAGATTTGCAGCGCAGACTTTCACTGATTGCTGCTTTTAACGATCGTCGGGAATCTCGTGTTCCTTTTCCTCTGTCGCTGCTCTGAGGAGGTCAGAAACACCTTTACTCACTTAATTGCCGCGAAGTGACGTTTGCGGATGCGCGATTTCGAAATGGCGCTCAAAGGCGACTGTCGAAACAGTTCCGGATTCAAAACTCTTCCCCCCCCCCCGCCCGAACTATGCAGAAAGGGAGTGTGAATGAATGTCCCAAAGCTGAGAATGAGTACGCCGAATGTTTACCACCAGTTGCGAATTTCTATCGAAAATATAATCTTTTATCGTTCTAATGCCCATTCTACACGAACGGCTAAGTAAATTTTCACAGCTGTAACTTCAAATTTAAAACAGTAATAAGTTTTTTAAAACTTAATTTTTTTTAAATATTTAAAAAAAAAAATACCAAAACAACAAAGTTTTTTTTTACAGAATGTTGCGAATATTCAGTACTTTATCTGTATAATAAGTTTTACATTTGTAACACAATAAATAAAAAAAAATAGTAGAAATCACCCTATGTATGGTGTCTCCTTAAAAATAATTTAAAAGCTATTGAATCAAGTTGGTATTTTTCATTTAAGTGTCTAGAAATTATAAAACAGAGTCTGTATTTGGAACGAAAAAAAAAATTTGGTAGGCTCAGTTTATCGACACGGCGTGTTACGTCAAACTGAACAGTGATATAATTTATTGAGCCAAATTTTTACAAAGTGTGCGTACATTTTTTTCATATAAATTAGGTTACGGAATTGAATCCAATTTACTGTCGGCTGCCTTCCCCACATCCCCGCCCCGATAGGAAATACTCCACACAAATGTGGTCTACGTAAATAAAATAAAATTTTGATTTAAATTTAAAAAAAAAAAAATTGAAAGTAAAATGAATAATTATAGTATTTCCCTTTAAAACATTAGTATAACTAAACTAATTTAATTTATTCCTCATACTATTTTTTAAAAAAAAAAAGTTATTTTATTTTTAGCGGATGCAAGCGAATGCGTTCATTTTGCTATGAAAACGTGTTTTTGTTGACAGTTGGATTAAAAAAATAAACTCTCGAAGAATGTGTAATGAAACAAGCGGCTTCTTTCCCTTCGTAAAGGGCGCCATAAGAAATGTTTCGTATTCCTGGTTGTGTACGAAGAGTTAACGAGGAGTGTGTGTCATTCGAATGCCATACGCAGAACGGGTATTTCAGCTAGAAAATCGCGAATAACTTAGTTTTACTATTGAAGGTACTATACGGAAACACTCTGCTAAATTCAATTATTCTGGGTATACGAGGATATCATTATCTGGGTTAACGAGGGTATTAATTATCTGGGTATACGAGATGTAGAAAAATGTGCCTTACATTTTCCGTTATATTTGTCGATAGATTGTTTACCGACATGCCATTTCTTATCGGGACCCCATTTTAAGAAGTGAATCGGAGCGTTTTACGAAAAACGACAAAAGTTTTTGCGAAAATGAGTATGTTTTTTAACCGCGTGTGAACGCGCTGATTTCGTACAACGTAAAGTAAGCTACTTCGGACTCTCTGCGGGTGGCTCTCCGTCTCATTTTGCTGGCTTCGTGTAGCCCCCATGTTTTTCAGCAAGCCATAAATCGCCATTGTCGTGCAGGGCCATCGTGGCTTCATTGGGCAGTCGTAAATTAAAAATGGAGAATTTGGGTGTTCACAGTTGGAATAGGGCAGCATTTTTCTGCCCGTTCCCGCCTCCTATAGGAAAGCTTTTCAACTTGTTTTGCAACCGACTTAAGTGAGCCAACCAAACCGGCCAAGGAGGAGGTTATCAGTTCAACAGTTGCTTGTTCTTTTTTATGTATATTCGCGCATCATTTTTGTTCAAATTCAGATATTTGGATATTTTTTTTTTAATACAGGTTGTCTCACTTGGTAACCTTTGTAACACATTTTCGACGATTATCCGGCATTTAACTATCGGGAATTCTCCATTATTTGGATAATTGGAGAAAAAAAAATATTGTCGAATACAAATATTCGAAAATACTTTTTATGTTCGATAGAAAAAAAATCCACTATGGTCAAAAACTGCAAAACAGTTAGTTATCCGGTTTGTATTTATTCGGAAATATCGATTAACCTGACTTTTCAAACATTTTCTTCGATTTCAAAATATTTTCATTGTTTGACATGGGTTCTCCAAAAAGGAAATTTCGTTTAACCGGCATTTATGGAACCGCATCATCTCAAAACGTACTACACTAAACATATACTAAACGACCTGTGCGGCCTGGGGAAGAATAGCAGGAGACCAGTCCCCTTGCTAAATTAGAAACTTAAAAGGTAAAATTAAATAATCTTTTTTAAAAAAGAAAATCAACTTTAAGAAAAAAAGTGCTAAAAAGTAAAATTGTTTTAATTTTACGAGGAAATTGAATTTTTTTTAATATTTAATATTAATGCTATACTTATTACAACTTTTTGGAGTTAGCGTTAATTTATAAAAATCATACCTAAATTTTGGCGCCGATTTCAAAAAGTTGATTTTAGTATAACATTAATATTAAAAAAAAAATCCACATATTTGTAAAATTAAAAAAAAAATTATGTTTTTTTTTTTTTAAAGTTGGTTGTCCTTTTCTAAAAATTAAAAAAAAAAGTATATATATGTATGATTCTCCTTTCGATTGCAGACTTCCAATTAAATTAATTACAGATAACTCACAGTTGGGCAGTCGTAAATTTTGCCAAAACTATTCCGTAAACTTTCTCGCGAATCCAAGGATATTGTGTTTTACTTTTCGCACGTGCTCTTACGTCTCGGGAGGTGGAGAGAAGTTTCCAGAAGTGGTAAAGCAGGTCTTGACAGGCAACGAAAAAACAACAGGTAATCTAACAATTATATCGATTATAAAAACTCATTTCAACAAGCAACCGCGAATCAGTGTATTCCGGTATTTTCCTTCGTGAGATGAACATTGTTTACTGCCAAGACAAGGACTCGAAAATCGACTTTTCTGTTTTTCTTTCTTTGGTAAACCTTGAAAACGGCCGGTTCGTATGCAAATGCGATGAGACGTCGATTTGCGGTATGACGACGCACTGTTTCTTCAATCGGTGCAAATACCATCAGGGGCGGGCCCAAGCGACACAAGCAACCGCTTGGGGCGAATGGAAAAAGGAGGGCGCCAAATTTTAGTGAAAAAGGGAAAATAAAAATGACTAGCAATATGGCCCGGCGTTGCTCGTGGTTAATTTGCGAAGTAAAAGCTGCTGGATTATTTTTTTGTTAGCGTAGCCATCGCATATCACTCTCTGTTGCACTGTGAAAAATAAACTTTATCAACATCTAGATTTATTCAATGACTTTGAGTAGTTCGAGATACTTAAACCTAGTACTTTTTTCATTTTTATATTTACGACTTTACATGCTATTTAAATTAATATAATTAATTTTTGTAAAATGTTTTTTTTTGTTATAAAAAAATTCCAAAAATTAATGATTAAAAGTGACTTTGCGAATACTACTCTTGTAATATATAATGTCGATAAAAATAATGTATTCTGCAAAAATAAAAAAGTAAAATTCTTGGCGATGTTGCTTCAATGAAAATTGATGTTATAAACTTATATTATTTTAAAAGTTGCATATTTTTTTGTATAAAAATTAATCTTTCAGTGACAATAAACGCATGTAGTAAATTTCACATTCATTAGTTTTAATACTGGCAATGCAATAATAATAAAAAAATATTGCATTCTTCTAAATGGAAATAATTTATTCTATATGGGGAAGTTTTTTTTAGTGCCAATTCATATAATTTCTGAAGAAAAATAAATTAGGATTTTTTTTTATTTTTAACTGTTAACCCTGCAATTTCAGAGAGTTGTAAAATATAAGTTTAAATATGTCTGCGTCAATATTTACTGACAATATTTTTTTTAAAAATTAATTTTCAAATATTTATTTTCGAATTTTAATAAAATGTTTTTGCGGTGAAACTTTTTAAATAAGCTACATGGAGGTATAAATATAGAAACCCTAATTTAAACTTTTAGGGTTGCCCATTCTGACAATTTAACACTGTTCTACTCCTTAACAAATAGCACTTTTGGCAGAAATGTAATAACGTTGGATATGAAATTATCCACCACCGCGTTTAAGACTTGAAACAAAGAAATGTTCGGGGCATGAATGACACATGGCATCAGACGAAACAGCTGATTTATCTTCCTCCTTCGGTTGGCGAGGTTTCTGTTAACGACCGATTCCTATAATCTGCTACTCAATAAAAGAATAAATGTATTTTTCAAAGAAAAAAAAGCAATAGTAGAAGGCAGCCAGTAGTGTCGAAAAACGTTTTTGGTCGCCAAGGTGGTTTTTAATAATAATGTTATGAAGGGAAGATCTAGAATGTAAATTTCCAATAGTAATAATGTACGGGAAAATGGAAAAAAAGTTCCGTAACTTTTGAACGGTTGCAGATATCCACATGAAACAAAGTGCAGGTGTTAAGTTGAAAGATTTTTGATAAAATGACGCAAATTTCATAGAAATCCGTTCAGTCATTTTTGACGCACTCTTGCTCTATTACTTGAAATTATTTGAAATTCCAAAATTAGAAAATTTTGATTCGCCAAATTTTGAAAAATTTCACCTTTTGGGGAAACCAATGAAGTTATTTTTAATTTATATAGTTAGATAATTCCGATGTTAAAAAATATGCTCCAAAATTACAAAATTGACTAAAAAAAGTATTTGTAAAAAGAGGGGGCCAAAATCATTTTTACTTGTGTCACAAAAATTCTTTTAGCCGTCCCTGAATACCATCCATATCCAATTACGGTTCAAGGAATTTTTGTGACACAATGCGAACAAATATTTTTTCGCTCCAAATTGTGCAAATTCTTTTTTGTTTGTGCGATTCGAAAAAGTTAGTTTCTATTTTTTAATTTATCTAACTTCGTCAACTGAAAACTTTAAATTGTCATCGCAGTGCTGGATTTACCACCTTGCAGAATTGGGCGCAGCAATGGGCCGCAGGCTTAGGGGGTCGCAAGCTGCAAGGGGCTATCTTTCTTTCTTTTTTTTACAGAAATATATATATATATATATATATATATATATTTTACAGAAGTTCGATATTTGTAAAAAAAACTTAAATTTACTTAATTCTTTAGAAAAGGCTCTTTGAAAAAGTTAGATATTGTGATAATGGCTCTTTGAAATTTTGAAAAAGTTTGCTAATTGAAATCCCTCTGCCCATACTTTTCTTTGTTGTTCGCTACTGTTTTTTTAATTTCATACTAATAATCTAGCGTGAAGTGACTTCTGAAGAACCCACACATTACTTCAAATTCACAGACGTGAGAGGGAAGGGGGTTAAAGAAGCAAGCTCATGATAGGAGAATTGAGGGTTCGAATCTTTACTTTGAGACCCTTCAAATGTCCTAAACCACTAAATATGTTTGGTATACTGAGTTTAATATTCAGCTGCAAGCATCACTTTTTTATTTTTATAATTATCCACCCTCAACTTAAAAAGCACACGCTGAAGAATACCTCTTTAAAAAGAACAGGCACGGAATGCAACTGTTCCATAAAAAGAACGCAATATCAAGCGTTCAAAGCTTTACTAGTATTAGCAAATAAAAGTCTCACCTGTCGATAAAATCAAGGTATATCCACATTCTTTCTTGTCCCCACGGCCCAAAATCGCGGGTCCGATTTCGACTCGCTTCGTGCGCCGCCACCGAAGTCCCACCGTTCCATCGCCAACAAAAAGAAATCTCCGTAATGCCAGCAGCACCAGAACAACTCCGCACGGCAGCCTCCTTACAATTCAACTCGCGCATCATCCGCAATTCGTTTCTTGAAGGGGAAATAATGAAGCAATAAATAAAAATGGCCGTTTTAACGATTAAGAACAAAACGCCAAACTTCTTTTTATTTTTCGGGTTTGCCTCTCTCGCGGAGAAGAAAGTTATTTGGGTGAGAGATTTGGCGGGGTTTTTTCTTCGGAAAAGTTGTTTTTATGATTTGAAATTGTTGATTAGTGGTTGTTTGAATTGACGTCGCTCTAGAGCTGTACGATAGGCTATTGGCGATTATTTAAGGTCTATGTCGAGGGAACACTGCCTCCTATTTTTGAACCATTGTCAATTGCAGGATTCGAAATTAGAAGATAAAAGTTAGGCGTCGTTGGCATCCAGCAAGTTTATTTTAGTTGCAAGAATGTTCTGCTAAGGCGCAATTGTGGATCATAGGTCATCCAAAGGGGGCCGGGGGGGGGGGGGGGGGAATTTATTTCCTCCTTTTTTGAGGGGTATATATATACATATTCCGCTTTTCGACATGTAAATTCCAGCAGTAGCCGCTAAACGGTAATTAACGCAACACACCGCGTAACGGTGTGTAAATTCTGTCTAAAAATCTTATTTTGATACCTTGATGAGATAAATGCCGCCATTGTAAAATAGCAACCCTGTGGTGCTTTATTCTAAATTTAAATTATTGTAAAATTAAATAATTGTAACATTTTTTGGCACCGAACAATAGATTCATTTTTCACTGTTAAATACATTAGAAGTACCTTGGACCCTAATTTGGATGCTGATTGTACGCCATTTGTTTTTTTTTTCTCCCCTTGTACAATCATAAGAATGTCCGAAGTCCCCCCCCCCCCCCCCCCCCTTCCCCCTCATTAATATCAAAAGGTTCAAGTGGTGTTTCTGCTGCAGCAATCCGACATTTCTCCACCTTGGCCCACACGGCCAGAGACGATTTATTTACTTTTCTTGGGAGGACCGAATCGGAAAAAAAAGTGATGCAAAGTTCACATTTGAATCAGCTTTTATCTGTGTCCTGTTGTTCAGAAACATTGTAACGGCCCGTTTGAATGAAATTTCGTTTGAATGAATAGTCCCAAATATTCTGGGGAATTAGATTGCCAGCTTTTATTGCTTTGTTTGTGTTGACATTACCATGAGCATCCATTCCTGATGTAAAACTGCGCAAAGGTTCATTAGTGGTGAATGAGCTTCGATCCAATAGAAATGTCCAGATTTTCCTGGTGTCAAAGGAAGTCTCTTGTCTGCCTGGTGTATTCCACTTCTTTGTGTTGTTCACTTGTAGACACGACAGTAGTAAACTTACACGGCATTGTTGACAAATGTACATGGAATCATGTATTTAACCCATACTTGTCACTGTGCTTCTGTCATTCCTCTTCCTCAAGTTAACCCCCCAGTAGATTTAATGCTTCTCATCAATGCTTGCTGTGTGATACGATCATTGTAAAGAGCTGCCCGTTACTCGTTACTGCGACGAACAACCTGTAAGACCGCTTTGGACTGAAATTTTTTTGGAATTTAAAGTTAGTCTGAGCAATATATGCATTTTATAGATTTCGAGAGTAAATCCAAGATGGCAGCCAATAGGGAGGTTTTCCCATACTTAGATTTTTTTTATACTTTTGATATATTGTTGGGGATATTTTTTCAATTCTAAAAAAAAAAAACGTACTTTATTTCTTTTACAGCTAGTTTGATGTTTTGTGGTTTTTTTTCCCGCCCTAAAATAAATGGACTAAATACTTTACCCCTGAGCAATCGGAGCCCCTCGCTCGTGCCTCGAGTCGCCCCAGCAGAAACAACTTATGCTTGCCGCCGGATTTCGAGTTAGCGGCCCCTAGACTGCATATGTGGTGCGGGCCCTTCAACTACTGAGTAGTATGGAATTTTAAATATATATATATTGCAGAACTGCAAATTATATAATTTCTGAGTTCTAATGAAATTGGGGTGCACTGTTTTTTGTAAATTTCCTATACTATGCTAAACAATTCGACAATTTCAAGGAATGTCAATGTGCAATGAAATTTTGGAATCTATAAAAATGATAATAAAATATTGCATTCGTCTCTGTAGAGATTCGTCTTGTATTCGTCTCCTAATGTTTCTGAATAGAATAACAATCTAGGAAAAATAATAACAACGGATTTCTAAAAAAATTCACACAATGCCATTATAATTATCACAAAGGAAGCATATTTTTTTTCAAAGAAAATAAAAGCAACAAGTTATACTTACATTATATAAAAATGTTAAGAAATGCATAATTTTTCTACGTCATAAAAATATTGTAGAATACTATTTTCATTTGTTTGATATATTAATGCTCGCCTACATTTAGTATTAACCAAATTACGACATCTTCACGGCATCTGACGATCTGACACGGTGGTCCGAAGGCCTATTTTTTAATTAGTTGTTACTTAGAAAATGATCTTTCACTACTATTGTTGATAACCATCACTGACAGATATACTCGAAATGTCACTTTCACGTTGGAAAAGGGACATTTTGAATGCAGCATTCTTCCACAAGGAACTTTCTTCCAATACCAGCCACTCTCCAAGTGTAAATTGTGGGCGAGTTTTCAAAAAAAAAAGTTTGCATTCAAAACTCCGCATCACTCGGTGTGAAAACCACAGGCACGAGAGTTTTATCACTTCCATTACGAGTTTTCCACTAAAACAACTTGCTGGTCACTTATAAAGTATTTGTCTTTTTGTTTGAGTGATTTAATTTTCAAACGGGTCGTTGTCACAATTTTGAAGTGTTGAGGCACCCGTTTTTTCAGTAATCTATATTATTTTTGGTGTGTGGTGCGGACCACTAGGCTGTAGTTGTGACCTAAATCTGGCCCTGCTGCTACTTATGTGGCGTAATAAGTGAACGATCCCTAACAAGAAACGTACTGTAATGACGTCATCCTCCCAGTTGAACTTCTTGTATTCAAACGCTTTGCTTACCTCGGATTCCAAATGCTCAAAATTCCAAAGCTCCTTTTTTTAATTTTTCCAAAGATTGCGTCTTTGAAGTGAATGCCATCTTTTCCACCCCTTTTCTGGGAATGACGGCTGCCCCGCTCGTCCTGCTTCGGTGGAAACTTTTCAAATTGTTTCAATTTTTCAAACTGTTTCAATTTCGAACTGCCCAAGCGGACAATGTATTTGTATGGCTGCTGTCTATTTGTACCGCTTTCAAACATTTGTTTTCGAAGTTTTGACTCGCAGCACTTCACTCACACACTTCCTGAATTCAGAAATTCTACGAGTCCATTTTGGCAGCGCATGCGTTTTCTGCACAAGGGGCTGAGCGGTCCGGGTGTTGCAGAGGTCATTTGGCAGAACCTTGCGAGACAAAGAAAAGTGTTGATATTTCAAAGCCCCATAATTCCCCCTGGAATGTATCTACGAGGATAAAGGACTTGCCACCGTGTAGAGAAAGGTACTGCACGTCGACAAGGTTGGCCATTTTTCCACACCTCCTTCTGACCCTTGTATCGCGTGGGAAAGAAAATAAAACAAATTCCGCTCATAAACCTTGCCTGTTTAACCACTGTAACTTCAGTTCTAATAAAAGAATCGCGGTGAGTGCTTGCTTAAATTGAAGAGAAGGTAGAATAGTCGTAATACCACACTACACTATCGATTTCGACAGAGAAGATTTAAACTTGTGGAAAGATCAGTCCAAGACGAACAAAATGGTACCAAGAAGTCGAAACCTATGAAAAGTGCGGAGAGATCTCGAGCTTACCGAAGACGTAAGGAGCAGGCCGAACAGACGTGTGTAAAAAAAAATGTTCGGAAACCAAACCTTACGATACAATGGGAACTGTAACAATCCGATTTTTTTTATTCCCGAAAAATTATTTATACAGTTCTGGGAGAATTTTTTTTAGTTATTAGGTATAGATTACTATTAAGGCATTCTGTATACAACAAATATAAATCTTAAACAAAGCGTTTTATAGAAATGCCAGCTTCACAGCCAACAAAAGAAGTATTAAGTAAAACGTATAACAAGAAAAAAAATGCATTCGTGAACATAGAATAAAGCGTGTAAGTTGAATTTATAATTTTCTACGGTTTGGAAGCAGGTTAAATTTTTTTTTTTTTTTTTTTACAATTGAGTCAAAAGATGTATTTTTTTTACCGTGTCAAAAATTCGTGAAACGATCCAGTAGTCATCCAATTCAAACAACGTTTCTAATTTCAAACAACTCTTTAAAAATAACGTAAAACTGTTAGTAAATAACACATGCATGTTGTCAAAAATATTCAAAACATGTTTTGTCGCCTTAGGCCGATTCGAGGGAAAAAAGCAATTCGATTTTACCCGCACAATGTTTATTTCCAACTTTGCAAATTCATTATATAGAGACAAAACGGGTTTAGGACAAATCAGTTCGATAAGAAGTCTCGTGATGTAATAATATAAATTTAAAAAAAAATGGAATAAAACACGTATTGAACTAGTGAAAACGACATCGTAGCTACAGTTAAGTTGGGGAATATATCTTCACGTTTTTCCTTACTTGGGATCAGAGAGTTGTCAGTTCCGTTTCTATATGTCTGTAAAAAATGCCCTGTGTATAGAGGAATGGTGTACGTGAAATCCGTTGTGGTCCAAAGTCTTCACGCCTATGTAAAGTGCGTGGGGTGCCAGCCCAGGTGCTGTATTCGGCATTTGACCGTGGTTCAAAAATACAAGACATAGTTCCCGGATCTTCCCATTCTGTCTCCAATAGCCCATAGTGTAGATCTAGTTCGATGTTCTTCAAACAACCAACCGATTAGGAACTCGCCGCTCTGCCGACCAGGATTTTTTGTAGGGATTTAAATTTTTTGGAAAAAAAAGAAAAAAAAAACAATTTGCCAAATGAAGCAATAAAACCTCCGTTGTGTCGCCTCTCTTTGCGAAGGGAGGAATTCCAATGAGGCGAGTTCAACCTTGGTCGCGTAGCCTACATACCTGGCAGCGCCCTCTGACGGTGAGGTGCGTCGTTTACGGCAGAGAGAGAATGACGCACCTCTTGCAGTGGTTTGTAGGTAATCGCAGGTGTCGCTTGCGGTTTGCAATCACCTGGTTGTCGGTGGCTAAGCAAATGCGCCGAATGCAATTGCGCCGTTGTCAAAAAATGAAGATGTTGCGCCGAACAAAACAGTAATAAACTTTGGAGGAGGGGAGAATATCGAAGACTTAGACAAAGCCGCGTACGAACGATAATAGTCACTATAACTTTTAATCAACTGAGTGACTAAAAATTCACTCGGCAACTTTTTAATTGCATTCAACTCAGGGCTACCACGTTTCAGATTTCGGATATATATATATATATATATATATATATATATATATATATATATATATATATATATGAAAGAAAATTCCTATAACCACCCCCTTTTCTAATCCTGACCCCTTGTAAAAATCCCTTAACATCTATCCCTTAAATTAACTAAGCACAATCTGTGCCTTTTCTCTCTTATTCCAAGAACTCACTTTTTCCCTAAAAGATTATCCCTACCAATCAACGACTGTGCTTCCGAACCGATACGAATTCCCCATTTTCCCTCTTGGTAATATGAAAAATCCCCATCTCACGACACTTGGTGTTCGGCTGCCGACACGAAAGGATGTAAGCTAATTCTCTGAATAAACATGTTTCTGTGAAATCTACTCGGCCCAATCATGGATTAATTTAGTCACGACTGCAATTAAACTAATGAAATGACCACCCAGTGGAACATTTCAAAAAGTCGACAGCGATTGAAGTCCTGTTACGGCGAATTTTAGCGCAAATAGCTTCCCATAGCCATGCTTGCCGAACACTAATCCAGCAGATGTCCGAGCCAACGTACAGCGATAAGTGGCCAACCGGAATACCATTCTGGAACTGAAACGCATCCGTCCTAGGAGGTTTCCTGCCGTGAAAAACTATCGTTCATTACCGATCTCGACGGATTTGTAAGCCGGTTGCCGAGAATGAGTCCTACTGCGTAGTTCCTGGCACATAGAAAGCCGAACCGAAAGTTGATATCCGCAAACACCAGTACACGTTCAAGCTCCGAAAGAACAGAAACCCGTCTACCTTTTAGAAGATGCGACGACCGCTTCGACAAACATGGTCGATTCGAACTTGCAACGGCAGCGACTCCAGAAGCGCCCTACAGAAACGAAAGCGACCGGTACCTGCGGCGCCATGACGTACGGAGCCAGCTCCCGGCTTGCCCTGAACCGCCGACTCGTGTGTTTTTCAACCTGCTGAGAAATTAAACTCCTCATCTTCAAAATAAAGTGTCTTCGAAACAGTGAGTACTCTGCCCATCGCGAAATCAAAGTGATCAGTGAAACTGAAACACCAAGAAACGAATGTGCTCGTTAGTTTCGATTCACATGTTGTGTTCATTTCTACAATTTGTGTGCTGTTTCGATACGAATCAAAATATTCACCAGTATCAATGTTCGTGAAATCAAAGTTCTGCAAGTTACATAAATCTCCGTGATCAGTGTGAAAGACCAAGAAATGAATGTTCTCGACGAAAGTTAGTTTCGATTTTCCTTTTGTGTGCATTTCTACGATGTGTGTGCTGCGTCGATTACGGTCAAAACATTGACCAGTGCCAATGCTTCGAAACGAAACCATGTGTATTTTTGATAATGTTTGAAATATTTTTAAAACTTAATAGTTTTCAAATTTAAGCAATATTGATTTTTTTAAATTTAAATTGTAGAAGTTTAAATTGAATTTTATTTGAATACTTCACTATTTAATTAATTAATTTTAAATGCTTACTAATTAACTGATGTTAGTTTTTCATATTAATTATTTTTAAGTGTTTCCAATTAAATTTATTTTTTGTAAACAAAGATTTTTTTTTATACAAGAGTTAGCAGTTTGTAATGTTGAATAGTTTCAAAGAATTAATTAAACTTGATAGTTTATTTCAAAAACTGTTTTGAATATAATCATTAATGAGCTATTGTGTAAAATGTTGTGATCATGAAATTGATTTTGAATTTTAATTATTCTAATTATTATTATCCATTATCTAATTTGCTATATTGGTACAACGTCAAGTTAAAATGTCAGTAAACAAAGACACACCGAGTAGTCAAGCTACTTTAATTTCAACTGACAATACTAACTCTAATTCTGCCATGAACCAACAATCCTCTGTAAATGAAACTGAAGCTAGTTCATCGAATTTAACTCAGGCTACGAATTTAATTTTCCCCAATTATCTTCCGTCTTTAGTATGTTTTGATGAAGGTATGTCCATCACTTCTTGGTTGTGTTATTTTAATACTCATGCACCTAAAGATGAACAATGGAAGTTGGAAAATATTAGTTCCTTCTTAAAAGGAAATGCTCTTAAGACCTATATCAATGATGGATTACACTTAAATGATTGGAACTCTTTGCAAGAATTACTTATTGAGACTTTCCTCGAACCCAAATCAATTTCGTTTAATACTTTCACAAATCTAAGATTCTATGCGAGAGATGATATTTCTTTGTACTTCCATCGTAAAGTTCAAGCAGGTAGGCATTTAGGTCTTTCGACCGAGTTGATCATTCAAGGATTGACGGATGGTTGTCCAAATTTTATGCAAACTGCTCTTGTTGGACATACCATACCTTCCACCAGTGATTGGCTAAATTTAGCAAATAAAGTACACAAAATCAATCCACCCCCTTCACACCAAACTTCTTATGAACCTCGCAATATTGGCAACAGACCTTTTGGACGTTTCCAATATCCCCAAGGTAATCGATATCAACAAAATTTTCGCCCTTTTCAACCTCGAGAGCCATATTATTCTAATCACCGCCCTCAGGCGTTCCAAAATAATCGGCCCTCAGTTGTCCCCTCGCAGGATATTAAACGCCCAGTTAACCAAAATCATACCAACACCTCTCATTACCAAAAAAGCCTTCCTCCTACTCCTTGTAGGTTATGTGAACAAAATGGGATATATAATGCTTATCACTGGATGTCCACATGTCAATTTAGACATGTCAAAACTCCATCAAACACTGAACATGTGCGACATCCACAAAATGTCGCAAAAAGGGAAGATCCCGATGAGACACCAGAACCTGACCCTGATTTGTAACTATTTTTTACGTCCGGATACATAAAAACCAAACCAGTTGAATGCCTCATTGACATGGCTTCAACTTTATATAATTATATTATTGTTTAAATTTGTATTACCATGTATTTTATTATTTTAAGTTGTTCATTTTATTTGTATAATTATTTTCAAATGTACCCAAAGTGTTATAGTATGTCAGTACACTTATTTTCCACTATTCCATGGAATAATACAGAACTTTGGAACAATCAACCTAACATAGGTTCACGAGGATCCTCATCACTCAACATTCACTCACTAAAAGTGAACTGTTTTCAGAAAGTTCAAACTTTCTTCAATGGCCATCTTTATTTTTCAACACCTTTTTCATGTAAAAGGTCCTTCAACAAATGGCGGCCAAAACAACATCTTTCATAAAACATGCAATTTTGATACAAAACTCGTATTAAAATTTGTAAAAAAAATTTGTTTTTTCGTTTTCAGGTACTTTTGGCGACAACTCGAACTGATGAAGTTGAGTTAGTCTTTCATTTAAAGTTCAAGACAAAAATTGAATTTTCAAAAAGAAGGGTATTTTGAATAACGTTATACATGAAGATGTTTGTTGAAGCCTACCATTTTCATTTTTTTTTCTTTTTTCAACATGTGTGAAACATCACGCAAATGTTTCCTTCGATTTTATTTTTGTCGACATGTCATTTTGTATATCATATCTATTGCGCGTGCATTTCTTTTGAAATATTGTGTATGGAAATACTTTTGATGTTTTGAAATGTTTGATGATATAATTTTTTCTCTGTGTTTTGTGTCTCCAGCAGTCAATGTTTGTTTTTGATAACAATTTTTATGTTCTTGTGAATCGAACCGGGGCACCGTCGTTTACACACCGTATGTCCATGAATATTCAAAATTTTCACTCCACCTCCGTCATTAATATGTCTTTTCCACTTTCAGATTCTTCATGTTGAGCTTGTGGTCTGATCAACCATTTGGTTAACATTCTCTTCATTTCTTTGCATGTCTTTTCTCGCATTTGTGCTCATCGCTGGCCGATGTGTATGATTTTGCGGGAGGGAGATGAAAGAAAATTCCTATAACCACCCCCTTTTCTAATCCTGACCCCTTGTAAAAATCCCTTAACATCTATCCCTTAAATTAACTAAGCACAATCTGTGCCTTTTCTCTCTTATTCCAAGAACTCACTTTTTCCCTAAAAGATTATCCCTACCAATCAACGACTGTGCTTCCGAACCGATACGAATTCCCCATTTTCCCTCTTGGTAATATGAAAAATCCCCATCTCACGACACTTGGTGTTCGGCTGCCGACACGAAAGGATGTAAGCTAATTCTCTGAATAAACATGTTTCTGTGAAATCTACTCGGCCCAATCATGGATTAATTTAGTCACGACTGCAATTAAACTAATGAAATGACCACCCAGTGGAACATTTCATATATATATATATATATATATATATATATATATATATATATATATATATATATATATATATATATATATATATATTAAATTCATTTAAAAAAAATAGAATTTTACAATTTTTATTTTTTCGGGTGCACATTATGAGGATGAATAATACTTATATATAAATTTTCAGCCTTTTTATCCCGATTGGAAGTTGTTGTTTTTCAATCTACTGACAGACTATTTCTTAAGTGAAAAAAAAAATTCAAAATTCACAGTGAGTTTTGATCAGGTTTTGCGATGAGAAACAACGAAAAGCGTGAATCCAAATTGTTATTTGCGATAAAGGAAAACGATATAAATTACTACGAAGATTAAAAGTAAATTTTTCGAATCGATTTTGTTTTTAATTTAAAATTGGAATGAACTCATTAATGAGGTCCTTTCACTTCCACGGAAGGTGAAGGACCTTTCGCAAGATGTCTTCCAAGGCTCTCACTGCGACTGTACCCTTCGCATTCGAGGAATATGTTTGATATTCGAGTTCTTCCTACAGAACAGTTACTCCTCTTTCTGTTCTTGCCATAACTTTTCTGCTTGTAGAGGGAGAAAAATCATAATCTGTTTTGGATCATCAAGACAAATCGGATATTTTTTTAAAACACAAGATAATATTGTTTATTTTAAAGAGCAGGGAATCAGAAAAACGGGTCGTCCACTGGAAGAAAACAGAGGGGGCGGGGGTGGGGGGTGTAAAGGGTTAAACCGTTGCACTCGAGAACAATGTTTGATATTTACGTCCATTTTACACAACAGTTGCATCTAGTTCCTGTTCTTTTTAAAGAGGTAGTCTTCAGCGTTTTTTTAGGTTTAGGGTTTGATAATTATCAAAATAAGAAAGAGTGGGGGGGGGGGGGGCGTGAGGCTGAATATGAATCTCGGTGTACCAAACGTGTATGGAGGGGGGGGGGGGGGGGGGGTTTCATGTCATTTTTCAAACGCTTCGGAAATAACGAAGGGATTGTGAGGAATTTCAATCTGAAGAAAGTGTCAGATTCGCCTACCTACCAGGTGCTGCTAGAGGGAAAAAATAATTTCTATTCAAGTTTGTGAAAGCATGGCTTTTAATAATCAAGAATATGTTGTTTTCTTCCGTTTTGAAGAACATTGATTGAAAAAATAACACGTCGTTATTTTGGTCACTTAAAAGCGACACTCGAGCGCAAAGAGTTCATGAAATAGGTTGATAGTCAAGTCAAGCGATGTTTTACTTTGAAATGCAGTTAGATAAGGAACAGGCTAGTAGAAGAAAAGCGTTTTTATGTTCAAAGAACATGCATTTTTCACTCAATATGAAGAACAGGGAAGAAAAAGAACCGATCCATATTTTGGTGACTGAGAGACATTTTTTCAGCGTTGAACTATGTTTATTTTACATTTTCAGAAAATTACGAATTCGCATTTGTTTTGGGGAAAGGGGTTTCAATATGATCAATAAACACTATGTTAAATACTTTCGATCGGTTAATTTCTCAAGACAAGAGAAGACAAGGCGATTTGACAATTGATCAAAACATTTTTGTTAAAAAAGAGGAATAATAAAAGTTATTGTTTACTATTTAAAAATAAATGACATGCAAAATACCAAAATACATGAAACACAAAACTTTTTTTTAGCCAACTATTTTATTATCAAACATCATACAACAACTTTTCGAGGTTTTTTTTTCACAAATACATGATTTTTAAAATTAATTATGTATAGTTTCTTTAAGAAATAATTATACATGGTTTCTTCTAAGAAAAGCCCTAAATCAATTGAAATGGATTTTTTTAAAGCTCCATATCAAATAGTTTTTTTAATCAATAAAAGAAACAAGATGAAGATCACTGCTATTTAAGAAACGAAAAAGAAAACATAACTGAAGAAGAAGAAAACATAATAAACCACCTTGATTGTTTCTTTATTCTGTTCTTCCAAAACAGCAAGCTTAATCAGCACTCCAGTTGTACTTTCTAATTCATAACTGAATGTAAACATTTAAACGAATTCAATAATTAAATTTTTATTTACAGCATAGTAATGTAAAAATCGTAATATAGTTATTGTAAATGTTATTTATTTATTTTGAAACAGGTTAATTTGTTCTTCCCTTAAAGGTTTTGTCATTAAAATTCTGGTGTTAAATTACTGAATAACTTTCGCTTGCTGCACGACTTAAATCTAATTTCTCCGTTTCTCACGTTGTGTGTTTACAATATTACATATTGTATATGAATTCAAGAACTCAATGTAAGGTATTTTTTTTTAAATAATGATACTTAAAATAAAGTTTAGATACAGGAAAAACTAAATGTTTTAATTAATTATGCATACTGGCCAGTACAAAACTAATAGAACAATAAGTTTAAGTAAGCCAATTCAAATTTAAATTAAAAAACTTGCATAATTCACTGATATTTTTTTATATGGGATGGTCAATATTTAAAAATTAAAAAGAATAAGGCTCAAAATGTTGAGTTGCAGTAATTCATTTTAAGAGGATTATAGTAGTATAGGAAATAAAATTTTATACCTGATTTCAACATGCAAAATAGTAAAAAATAATGTTATTACTAACTGCTTGGCTCCGCGAACCTGCGGGGGGTGAAATTGAGTGTGGCCACGTCCACAAATGAAAGTGTGCACTAAATATAAAATTTATTAACAAAAGAAAGAAAGCTTTAAGAAAAGGTACTAGCGACCGTTATCGCTACGAATCAGAACTACAGTTTGGCTCTTTTTGTTTATATAATCTAAAAAGCAATTTCTTCGGCAGAGTGGACCCTAGAACGTCTGCTGTTTATAAAACACAAAAAGTTTGGTGCTGCCATCTATCGATATTTCTTAGAAACAACTAACCAGTGACAGGACAGTTCGTTTAGAAAATAGAGAAAATACCCTATTTTGTGTTACATTAATTTAACGTTTGGGAATTGCTTGATCAATTATTCAGAGACTATAAATGTTTAATTAGCTTTAGACGCTGCATTTTTAATTAACATGAGGTTTAATGATTAAAATAGATAATTTACGTATAGACTATTCGAAAGCTTAAGTTAGTTATTAAAATGAAAAAATATCGTAAGCTTAATATGTACTTATGATTCCTCCAAACATTTTAAGATAAACTCAGTGAATTCTGTAATTGTCTTGCTTTTAGAGACGCCGGTTTGAGTACATATGAGTGAAGTCGATTGGGTTTTGCCTACAGCGGTTGTAAATTTTAAAAGAGACTAAACCACCTGTTACCGAAAGTTGTCTCTGTAATTGAAATTGTAATTCCGATCGTAATACAATTTAATAAAGCTGAAAAATATTCCAGGCAATCCCCTCACATAGTATATAATATTCCAAGAAAATATTCGATATTAAATATTTTTTTGACAATACGTAAAATATACATTGATTTTCAATGCATTCAAAAATATATTGTCTATCATTGGGATTGTGTACGGAATGGACTATACATAAAATTTTTGTATACAAACCTAAATATGGGATGAATGCAGTCTTGGCTGCCTGTATATTTTGCATCAATACCCCTCACATAGTTGTTTTCATCGTCTGAAAACAAATTCAGGAGGATCTGGTCCTTGGAGAGTTTCTGTAAGACACGTGAAGACACATAAATACAAACACAACGAATGAAGAGCAGCTACAGGATCTAAGCCTACTAAAGTTGGTTTAGTACATCTCCTAACAATCCCACGAATTTGGATTAAATTGACTTATTAAACTAAGCACTCCTGGCGAATTAAGAACTCTGCAGACAAATTATTCCACTTGTTTATTACTTTAGTATAAAAATAATGCTTTCTACCTTCGTTGTGGTTTGTGTAACGTGTCTACCCACGACCTCTAGTCCCATGTGCTAGTACCTCGTTCGTCCTAAGGCTGTATTCAATTTCATGACTTCAATATAAACATTTTGATAAATTTGAATAGCTGAAAAAGGTCCCTTCTAGTCCTCCTCTCCTCAAGTATGCGCATATTTAAAGTTCTACGCATGTCTCCATAGTTCATTACTGAAGTACTCTGAACCATTTTCGTTGCCTCTTTCTGACAAATCAATAACTGAGCTGTCTAGTTTCAAAAATATTTTCGCAAAATCGTTTTTTTTAATATAATTTTCATAAGTTTTTAATAGGACATCACATTACGAAGCGGTAATGACGAAAAGTGTATGAATCCAGTCTAAAAATGCATTCAAAGTAATGGGTTTAAATCCAAAAGTCCGTGATTGTCAATCATTTTTGACATCTCCTGTAAAACTTATGAAAATGAATCTTATCTGTTTTTGAAACTAGAAGGCTCATTTTTACTAAACATAACAAATTCTAACTATTTCAACAAATCACTACACACTAATGGCCCATCGAGGTGGGTCGTGATAGATTATTCCTCTTTCTGATCTTTTCCCCCCCAAAAAAAATGTATGTTCATAAAAGACAAAAATTCTAATATGTTTTAGATCTAGCAAGAGAGCAATTTGAAAAAAAACCTCGATGTTTTTACGAAAACACACAAAGACATGCGGTTATTGTAAAGAACAGGGAACCAAAAGAACTGATCGTTCCCCGAGGAGATACCATGGAGTGCAAAGGGTTAATACCCATCATCATCTCATAATTCGCGCAGTAAGTGTGGAACGCGTTTTAAAGTTATCTGTTCCAACAAAATTTGTGTTCACTGACGAATAGGTTCTTGTCGTCAACGCTGTTTCGATCATTGTGTGGTCCTCGTTGCTCGACGTCGTCCTTCTCTTCGTCCTTCAATCCATCCCCGGCATCGGTGGGCGTGTCGTCCAGGACATCGACTATAACATCAGGGGTCCCGATTGCCGACTGGAGGGAAGACTCAGTGTGGGCGACCCTTTTACACCTTTTTGAGCGAAGGTAGAAAAATAGAGTCGTTTCGCATAGGATGAATGGCAGACATTCGTTTTAAAACTCCATTTCTGGCTTTGAAAAAGACCTTAAATGTGACACATCTCATGTTTTGTAGTGTTTGCTTTCTTACTTACAAGAAAAATATATTTATTAATTAATCAAATACTCAAGACCGCCGTAAAAACGACTTCTTGTCAAAAGCGAAGGTAGACTGATTCCTCGACCTTGACTTCCGAACAGTATTCATCCGCGCATTTTCACCCAATGAGAGTCCTCACTCCAGTGTTTATTATTTGAGCTCAGGGACTAATACTAAGTTACATAATTAATATCGCACTGGAGCTCCTGAATAGGCAATAGGTGACGGTTTGAGATCCATTCCAGAGGAAAGACCCGGGAACATTGCCTCGTCATTTCGGTTCAAGGACAAGTGTAGGTGTGAGGGCGTCTTCGAAAGAAATCGTTTGGACCACGACAAATTTAACGTGCACTCTATGCACATGGCAGAATATTTTTGGCAGGAGACTGGAACGAATCAGACCATCTCCTAATTGCGAGATCGCGCTACACACGAGCTGGGGGGAGGGGAGGGGGATCGAATTAGCTGCCGAGTCGTATACTCTTACCGCTTGAGCACCTGTCGGCACTAAAACATAAAAGACTGTCTGTGGAGACGCTTATATACTATCCAATTTATTTAATGGATACGTGTTGGTCTGCTGTCAATACTTAATTTTCTAAATTTAGACAATGAAAAAGATTTTGCGTATGCAATGAACTGGCTACGATGTTTTGGCCAAATTTCTCGCCAAAGCGATTAATTTCTTAAATTTGGTACCTTTAGGTTTTATGGTTATTTGTCAACCAGTCAAACACTAGTGTTAATCAACACGCTTGGCCTTTTTTCAAAATTGCGCCAATCAGGACCAGATTCGACAATTTAACACACACAAAAAATCTGTTAACATTTGGTTTGGCACTATATCAAAAATCAGTCTCGCTTTGACAAGAATGTTGCACCAGACCCAACACTCCAATTCTATTAATGCATGAGTTCACTGATATAACTGGCATATGTTGCCTCATATGTTGTTGTTACATTACAAGCAACGTAACTTAGCTATCTAAGCTTCTCATAAATTTTGAATTCGACCAACTCTTTTACCGTTTCTTAAAATATCATAAATTACTCTTTTATGAATTTTAAAAGTTTAAAATAAAGTTTTTTTTTAATTATTTTGAGTTTAACCCTTTAGACTCGAGTGGTAAATCTCAGTCAACTGTCCCTGTTCTTCAAATTGAACGAGAACTGCATGTTCTTCAACACAAAAATGCTATTTTCCCGCCTTAATTTAAATAGATTTAGAAGTGTGACATCACTTGGGTATTAACGTATTTTATTTATCCTTTGTAGTCGTATGTCGCCTTTAAGTCACCAAAATAACGACGTGTTATTTTCCATTTGTTCTTCAAAATGAAAAGTGTCTTGAGTTTAAAAAGTTTTTCTCTCAACAACTTTAATAGAAATTAGTTTTGTCATCTAGACTCACCAAGTCTACTGGTGATCTAAAAATGTCTTCACATTGAAATTTCTCTCAACCCGTGTTCTTTTAATTATTTGACACATGTTATATACCACTAAATGTATGTTTGGTATAATGAAATTAATATTTAGCATTACATATAACTTTTTTTTATTTTTATAATTATTCACTTTAAGCGTAAAAATAACAAGCTAAAAAGAACAGGAATGGGATGTAACTGTTTTATAAAAAGAACGTAAATATAAAACATGGTTTATCCGGTTTACGTGAAATGGACTTACACATGGTTTAGGCATGTTTTGTCCGGTTTATATGAAAGAAATATAAATAGCCGCTATATGCATTTTTGACTTTTTGCCTAAATCGCGGAAAACTCTCAAAACTATTATTAATAAAATATTTTTTTTAAATAAAATTTTTTTAAAAAAATCACAAAAATTTTAACTTTTCAGATTGCTGAATTAATTATAATTTAAATTTTTCACAACTTTCTTTGCAACCGGTTAAAGGATTTAACTGGTTTGGCAAATACATGCGTTCCTATCTTGTTTTTGTTTAAGAACAAACTGTCCACCAATCAAAAATCACGTTATCTGGATATAACCGCTTTTACACATCCAAAGTAGATATAGCTAATTTTATTACAGAGATACTTCTATTTTCAATTTTATAAGTAAAAAATGGTTTTTGCTCCTTTATTATATTTTAAAATTGAAGTCAAAGTAATGAAATAATAAGCACATGGACCCCTACTATTATAAAAGTATATCAATTTCCTAGAGCTATAAAAAAATTTGAATACGAAAATGATGTGTTGAAACTCAAAGGTCCATTTTAGTTGCGATTTTCTTCCATTCGCTGTCGTGATGAATCAAAATCAAAATTTTAAATATTCAATGGAAATGCATATCGTCGGATTAACTCACAAACTGTGGATTCAGCAGTCATAGCGAAATCTGTTTGGCGCCGAAATTTAGGCTAGTAAATCACGTGTCTCTTTAACCCACTCCCTTATCAACAATCTAAGCACATGTGTTCCGGTCATTTCTTGTTTCTAAACAATCGCTTGAATTTTGTCGCCAAGCAGCTTTCCCAACGGCTGCTGAATCCGTGGTTTTGAATTAAGCCAACGATATGTCGATTGGAGAACGCCTTGTTAAGCAAATGAAGAGCAACTACTCAAAACATGTTCTGTCAAGAAACTTTGAAAATATTATTACGTCCCAAAAATAGCCTTTCTTCTACGAAGCTAACCCATTTTATTCGTACAAAATCCCATTTTGTTGCAATGAAATTTATCTTGCGAATGATCCATGCATTCGGGAAGAGTTTATTTGCGTTGTTCCACGAATCACCTCTCGACGAAACACGCGTCGAGTGTTTGCTCATTGTGAAACACGTCTCTCTTCATTTAAGTACAACATTTTAATAAAAATTCATCTCGACGAAAGATAAAAATCACGAAAACTGTTTATGTACAAATATCAATGGGAAAAACTTCTCCAATCAAACATACTCCATTGCATTGTAAATTGTAGGAGAAAATGGAGAAACACAAGTCAAACGTGGTAGCATTAAAAAAAAGGGGGGGGGGAGGGTTATTTCCTATCAATTGTGCAATATTAATAAAAAAATATTCGACATATTTTTTAAATTGGATAATGCAAGGAAAAAGGGACTCAAATAAACTCTCAAATGTTGTGAAATGTCCATTCTACTCACAGGCATTTGTATCGCCAAGGGGAAGTGATTTCCCTTAACTTTATGGGGAATCAGGAAATGACAAACCATCGTGCAGGGGAAAGATGCACGCGTCGATTAGGTTAGCCATTTTTCCGCCCCTTATAAACTTTGTGGTCTATATCTACCCGGTTTTTTTTTTCTAATTTTGCGTTTAATTTTTTAAAGTGCTAAATAATATAAGACGGTGCTTGATTTTAGAAACAATTATACTGGATGTGCATGAAGTTTATATAAAATACGGAATAAAAACTATTTATCAAAAAGTGGCACACCGGCCTCCAGTATTTTCACTAAGCTAAATCCCTTGTTGTGTAATACTCTTCATTGAGATCTTTAATTATTGAGTTTTAAATACAATTGAACTTAGGCGAGATTAAAAAGAATCGCAGTATTTCAGTAAAGTATGTTTTAAAAAAATGTGTTTTTAAAAGGTAAATAATAAAATTCTCATTTGATAAAAAAAAACACCTTTGATATAAATCACTAGACTTAGAAAGCACTACA
This sequence comes from Troglohyphantes excavatus, assembly GCA_963932185.1. Classification (NCBI taxonomy): domain Eukaryota; kingdom Metazoa; phylum Arthropoda; class Arachnida; order Araneae; family Linyphiidae; genus Troglohyphantes; species Troglohyphantes excavatus. The sequence goes on from OZ010674.1 coordinate 2,193,810, forward strand.
TGGTACCCATTGAAATTGTACTTAATAATGTACTTTCATCCTGACTTAGATTGACTCAAGTAATGAAAAGTTCTCTCTTAAATTATATTTCATTATGCATTTAACAGTTATTCATCCATGTCGCATTTTCATCAGTTGAAAGTGTCAATGTATTTAGTTTGTCTTGTTCTGACAAAAAAAGAGAGAGAGATTTTGTATGTTCACGATTCACATTATACTTACACATGGTTCATACAGATTTTCAAAAGTAAAAATTAAGTAGTTCTTAAGGACTTTTTAAGGACCTCTCGATAATTTTTAAGGACCTCTTAAATTTTTTGGCGCCAAGAATCGCACATTGTTTGGTTCAAAATTGGCACATAATCACATGTCAGTGGGGTTTTGTAACAAGTTGGCACAGGAAAGCACTTCAGGAAAACTCTGGCGCAGAATTCCCATCCTTTAAAGATGCTACATTCTTCTGAATTTCCTCGTTTTTCTAGAATGAGTATCGATTCTTCACAAAACAACAAACGAACTGAGATTTTCCAATGACGAAGTGTAGTGTATTATAATGAAATACCACTGACTAAAAAATCGAACAAAAGAGATCAAAAGTTCACTTTTTTTTTCTGACACTAAATACGTCCATGCATGCCTTTCTCTCCTTGCCAATTTATACTTACGTAAAACGGTCAAAAGTGTGGACACGATTAACATAAAATCCGGAATTCTACATTTTAATAATTTTAATGCACCCGGAATTCTGAGTTAGAAAATTAAATTTCGGGTTAGACACGGAAAAATACCACCCATGTGAATTAGTAAAAAAAACATGTTTGACAAAAATTAAGAACCTTAGTCGAAAATTAAGGACTTTAAGGACCCTTAATTAAGGACCTACTTAAATTAAGTAGTTCTTAAGGACTTTTAAGGACTGTGCGAACCATGTTACATTAGTTTGTCTCATTTATTTATTAAAATACATGAATGTAAAAGTGTTCTGCAATTTACAAATTTCATTAAATCGCATGTAATAAAATTGTGGCGTCGTTAGAGGTACGGCTGTAAATACAATGTTTCGGGAATAGAAGGGAAAAAATGATTTTCACTCATAGATGACAAACAGCTTTCATCATCAAATTTGACTTTAAAAAATAAAAATATCTTCCTGCGTAAGCTTTTGGATTATCAGCTGCATCATTGTAGTGCAAACATTTTGCAATGAAAATATATGCAGTCAAAGTAGCTTTCGCATAGTGAATGAGTTCCTCAAAATCTCATATTGCTAAAAGTTTCAAAGGATTTTTTTTTTTGTAAAAAAAAAAAGAACATTTTTTGCATACTATAAAAAGCCCTGTCATTACAACAACTCCTTAATTTGAAATAATTTTTATATAATTCAAGTTTAAAAACATTTTAAGTCACACCATGAGTTTTCTAAAAGTAAATTTGGATTTCAATTCTGTGCAGAATCTTCCTATAATCATTCATTCATTTTCCATTGTCTCAGTGTAACAAATTATTATTGCTCATCCGAAAATTGTGATTTCTCAAAGGGGTTTTACAAAAGGGTTATTCACACTTGGTTTGACATAACAGATAACTTTATAGGAATTGCGGAGGAAATAATTGTATTTCCATTATCTGAATATCTGTCATTCATACGAGACTCGTTCACACTTATATTTACATTGGCAATAAACAACAGATTGTTTTTTCAAAGTCATTTTTCTCCAAGTCGTGACAGTTCTACACAGGGTAAATAATCATCCCCGGTTGACTTTTTAGAGTTGGTTGCGAGAGTCTGTTGATTGAATTTTAGAAATGGATGAATTTCAAAACCTATCATCAGCTTCGGAAATTCCGATAAGATTTAGTTTCTTCTTTCTAACAACGTATTTATGCTTTATTTACACTTGTTTTTGGTAGTTTTCAGGTGGGATGTTCATCATGAATAGACACATATGATTTTACATTTGGTTAGGCATAACAAGTCTCGCTATTTACACTTGATTTGGTAGTTCTCATATCGTCGTTCAAAGTGCAAAAGGTCGCAAGTCAAAATTCAATTTTATCTTTTGTTATTGCAGTACGGGGCATTTTGTGATGTCCACCTGGTGGGAAAATCTCTAATGACAACAGCTGATCCAATAAAAGGTGCAACCAAATGTCAAAAGATTCTATCATAGAATCATCATAAAATAAAAAAACAATTCTTGATTTTGCTCTCCTGAAAAATGAAAGGGTTTATTAATGCGACCTTCTGCACTTTGGACGACGGTAGGATGCGGCTATTCTCCGAGAAGAACTTGCATTTGGTTTAACACAACAAATCACGCTATTTACACTTGAGTCACTCAACTCCAAATCGCCTTTTGTCCACTTTGTAAAACGTACGGTAAATCATTTTTTTTATTATTAAAGTTTATTTCTACACCTGGAATGAAGCAAAGTATGTTGTTTTACATGTTGTACAACCAGGTCTGCCCCGAGTTGTGTGCTCGGCGTGCCACATTACAGCCTCACAACCATAAAAAAAAACGATAAAATTAAATATTATGAAGGGAAACGAATTCCTATTTTTCAAACTGCAATAGCATTACTTTTTTATTTAAATTTATTTATATAGAGAATATATTTTATCTCTGATTATCCTGCGTCCAGAGAATTAATGAACGCTTTTTCATTTATTCCTAAAAGGATTCATTTCATTGTTCATTTATGATTTCTTTTGCAAGTTTATTATTTATCAAAATGCGAATTTGTAATTTTTAAAAAAAAAAAAGTTTATATTATGTTTTAATGGAAAGGGGGGGAGGGGGTACCAACAATAGGGGCTCCGAAGACAGGTTTGCACACGGCCCCGCTGTCGGCAACGGCGTCACTGTTAACAACATACTTTGGCGTAGAAATTAAATGTAATACGAAAAAAGTGTGAGTTTTACAAAGAGGACAAGAGACGTTTTGAAATTAGGTTACTAACTCGATTTCGCGGTCTTCAGATGTAGCTAGCTGTTCACACCATGAACAAGCACTTGCATTCACATTTGGTTCGGCACAACAGGTGGTCGCTTTTCAGAAGGGTTCCGAGTGCTGCTGCACTTGGTGCACTCCCTGCACCTGCTCTCCAGGTGGAAGAGGTAGTTCTGCAGAGTCACCTCCCGCTCCTTCAGGAAGCGGTTCTCCTCCTCCAGCTTCTGCATCTCCTTCATCTGGAAGGTGAGGTGCATCGCCATCCGCATCTTATCCTCGAGAAGTTCCTTCGCCGTCATGGCCAGCGCGTCCTCCTTCCGCCTCCGCGCGTCCCGCGATCTCTTCGCCGCCTCGTTGTTCTTTCGCCTCCGCTCCCAATAAGCAGGGTCCTTCTGATGGTCCGAGAACCGATTCCCTTTGCGACGTCCGGGGTCGCTCAGCTGTTGTTGCAGCTGAGACTCGTCGTTGTGTCCTGACATCCTGGGGCTCGGTGACGAATCGTTGGAATCGTGGTTGGCTCGTCGAACGGACTCCGGACTGGACGATCCGTTCGGGTTGTGGTGGTCGTGCCTCGTCGAGTCGGCCGTGGTCACGTCGGAAACGTCGTTCTTGGTAGGGTCCATGTAGTCGGTGCGGAACTTGATGAACTTGTCGAAGGTGACGGTGCTGGATCTCCCGGCGAGCCCGACCGAGGCGAGAATGTCCGGGTTGCAGCTGTTGAGGATGTCGTTGCCGAAGGCTTTGAAGGGGCGGACTGCCCTGGGGGATTTCTTGTCATCGAGACCGTGGTGCGCGTAAGGGGAAGACAGAACCTCCCAAGGATTGGGCATCGGCACCAATGCTCCAGCCCTCGAGGGATCTTCCATTCCGACGGGAGGTGAGTACGAGCCGTGGTAAGATGCTATGCCCGGAGAAGATCCGTTAGTCTTTCTTACCATCATCGGGTTTGTAATCGGTATGGTTAACTTCGGAAGTTCGGTAGCGTTTCTAACGTTTGTTCCATTTAGCATACGGGCAATGTCTACTGGGTTCATTGAAACGCTGTCACTGGTTGTGCCCGCGTCTTGCGAAGAGGCATCGAGGTACTTTGCAGACAATCTTCCGTTTGGGAAACCGTGTCCGTTTATTTGTAAAGGAAGACGTGGTTCTTCCTCATTGTTGCAGATGTCCATTTCTTGCCCATTTCCCTCGGAGGGTCGTTTCTGTCCTTTGGTAAAATTCTGATCGTCTGGAGATGACAGAGGGGACATGTGCACGTCCTCATCGGGGGATTTCGAAGTCTCTCGGCACGCGTTGGAGGGATGACTAGAAGGCGACCCGCGGTACGAGGCGACTGTCGAATTGCAGTTACCTATTCTGGAAAAGGAGTCCGGGCTTTGGATCGGCAAAGGAAGCACGGACTCGGCCATTCTGTCCGGAACGTGTTGGACAATTCCTCCCGCATCACGAGATCCGTTCTGCCTTTTCGCGAGAGGATCCGAAGCATTGCGCACGTGATACAGATGCTCCAGCGACGTGTACCCTCTGCTCGATCGGTCGTGTCCGTTCTTGTGGTACCCGTTATAGGAAAGTGTCTTGAAATTTGCTTCGCGCTGCTTTGGTGTGTCGCTTGACGTAGAATCCGACTTTTGGGAGAAGTCGATGGGTTCGTCCTGGGACATGTTGTGGGGCACGCGGGGAAGATTGCCGGCTGTGAAACGTCCCATGGTTGGAGTGGGCGGCTGGACGACGTTCTGCACTTTCCACAGTTCGTTCGACGACATCATTGGCGACTTTGCTAAGCCACAATGTTCACAATGAAGCTGTATTTCTGTAAAAGAAAACACAAAGACATTAGAATAGAATACTATATGCGTCAATAAAGGCCAATGTGTTTTAAACCAAATATTCGTTATATACTTATTCATCAAGCCCATCAACATCAGATGGACTCTGGAAATAATTTTGATAATTACCCATTTGGACTCGAATGAAGACTCTCAGTCATCAGAATAACGTCAAACCTTTGTTCCCTATTCAAATTGAACGAGAACTGCATGTTTTTGAACATAAAATATTTTTTACTTTCTAGCACATTTTCCTTAAAGTCGGTTTTTGTTTAGGATTAGTTTGTTAGTTAAAAGTTAAAAAAGAAAAAGACCAAAAAGGACAAATTAGAAAAAAAGAACCCTTTTGGAAGCAGTCACTATTTAAAAATTTAATTGCTTAAAATAAAGCCAATATTTCGTACAGTCCTTGATCCTAAACAGTTGCAAAATATTTGCACTAGAATTCCAAAAAATCAATTTAGAATTAGCATTGATTTTACATTTTACATTTACTTAAAAAATGGTCTTTTTCCATTTTTGTTACACTCTTTTTAAAGAATATATTTCCAATCAAAAACGAAATTATATATACCATTAGTTTAGTAAAAAACTCTACATGTTAATTCTACATTTCAGTTGTTTTACTAGAATAAAACAATATTTGCCCAAAATATTCGTCAGAAAGTAAACAATAATTCTCTATTTTCAAAAAAAGTATATTAATGTTTTTCTAGCCCAAAAGCAAATTTACAAAACCTTATCCCTTTTTGTTCATCGCAAACAACTGCACGGTCCCCTTAAAGAGATTTTAGACTAGAATATTTTGCTTTTCGCGTAACGAAAAAAAGGATAACATTTAGAAAAACTTTACGCCAGCAGAGGGCGACACCAAAACAATTTTAAAGCGGTGTGAGTTAGTATTATTATTAGGAAATTATATTAAAATGCGTATTGAAAATGCATACGCACGAAAAGAAGATTCCCGCTAAATTTGAGATATATTATTGGCAACACTTCGGTTTGTCCAATGAATGCAAGATCACACACTATAAGGGGAAAGTGCACACTTTACTTAAATTTTCTTTGAAATGTATGTACTTTCTAAAACTGTGAGCTCTGCTGCATTATAAGGCACTGTTGAAATTTTAGTTCTAGCTAAAATAGATGTATTTTAAATAATAAAAAAAAAATTATCTTGTGCACTAAATATACGAGTGTTTCAGTAAATGTAAATTTTCTCAAAGCTGTGTTTTTTGTCTTTAGGTAATAAGGTAGGTACTTAACAAATGCATTTAATTACGGAAATTAACCCATGGATTAATACATAAAAAAGTTTAAGGCATTTTAAATTTAAAAAACTATTAGATTTTTTTTTAAAAAATGATATGTACTTGGTGATTTTATTAAAAAAATATAATTAAGCCTTGAAATAATAAATGCATGGGTTAATATATACAAAACAATTCAAGGATACCTAAAAAAAGTAATTGAGCGTTTAAGTTTAATAGTATATTATTTATATGTGCTTAAAGACAAAAAGCAGTTTTGAGAAAAAATTATCATTTAATGAAAAAAATTCCGTGCATACCATACTATGTTAAAAAATTATCTAAAATACTTGTAGTTTAACAATAACAAAAAATTATACAACTCTGTATGCAAAAGAGTCTAGAGTTATAAAAAAAATCTATAAATTTAAAAATAACTTTTTTTAAAAATTGCGCGAACCTCCCTGGTATCTATCGGTTTCATATCTTATCTGCCTTTGAGCACCTGAAAGCATCTTTCAAAGAGTAGGGATTGAGATTTGGATAGTAATCTGAATGACTTCGCAGAAAAAGAATGCAATAACATTTTCAATTTTTGAAATATATAATATTTTTTGCATTTTAATTTTAGGACAGTTTATACTAAAATTAACGAATTCTAAATGAAATCGAATTATTGCAATTTCCCAAAGTACATTTCCATATTGATTTTGTTTATCTAGTTTTCTTACCAACGATGATAAAACGCAATTACCAAATTAAGAATTTAAATTGCATTTTTTTATCAAATATTTTATCTATGATAAGAAACTTAGTTAATTTAATAAAATAACACGTTTTGATTTCCCTAAGGAATTCAGTTGTGATATTTCTTTACACTAACCTCCATGACTGCCCAATTAGAATTTGTAGCTAGCTACTTCATTATTCGACTGCCAATTAAACCACGACTGCCCGTAAAAATAGCCCTGGTTGTGTCGTAAACTGGAGGATGGATGCATCATACACAGGACTTACATTTTATATTTGACACAGCGTCAAACATACCCGTGGTTCCGCGCGGGAACAATTCAAACAACACGGAGAAACAAAAACATACTTTAATTAAAATTTAAAAAAAAAGTCCTTCTAATAGCGTTTAAAATTTTTTTCATTTTTCCTTGAAAAACTAATGGCGCCGTAACAGGTGTGGCCAAAAATAATGCGTGGCACGAAAGATTTTTACAAAACATTATTGGAAGGTAAAATAGTAAAATCACAGTCATGATTATCGGTTGCCTTTTTTTTCTTCTCTGCTATACCTTTAAAAAAAATAAGTCCCAGTACCATTGAGAAAACCACCGCCTTTCCTGGAGAAAAAAAAGTATGAGACCCCTAAGAGCATCTCTAGTATTTCAATTATGTTCGAAAAACATATTAGGTGGGAAAAAACTAACAATTGAAAGTTCGAGAAGTTACAATAACTCAGTTTCTTGTCAAAAAACAAATAGAAATCGTTGTCTGAACTACTTTTTTAAGCTAGTCAAGTTTCATTACGATCGGTTCAACAGATGATAAGGTTAGCGTAGGAAAAATTTCTGTCTTACATACATTGGAAAAATTCATAAATAAAAACCCATTTAATGTCAAGTTAGAACTCGTCTTGAAATTGAGATATCGGATGTTGAAACTTCTGCGGAGTACAAACTATGAATTCCCCGTCCCCCAAGACTTGCTGAAATAAGATTATGAGTCAGGGAGTTTCAAGGAATTTTGTTTAGCACAAGCGTCAATTGAGCTGCTTTTGGCATAAAGAACCATTTTGTAGGAAATCGAGCAACTTGGTTTTATATATTTATTTTGGAATGATTTAAACTAGCTGGTTGAAATACTGGCACTTCCTAAATTTAATAACTGATTTTGTAGATTTTTAACGAATTATTGTATGAATGTTATGTATTATGTATTCTGATAGGGTATGATTATTATAGGGTTTTCTTTGGTAAGAAAATGAGATGCAACTTCTATGAAATGTACAAATATTTTTTTTAAATATTGAAATAATCAAATATAGAGATCAAATTTTTCCTATTGTAATCTAATGTTAACCTAGGTATGTGCTTGCTTATAGCAAGGAAACTAATTACATGGGGAGATGGTCTGAAACTCCCCATGTAATTAGTTTCCGTGCTAGAAGCAAGTAATTTAACACAGAATTTGTCGATACAGACTTTCTTAATTTAGAGATTGATGATAATTCATTTTTGCCATTTCTTCGTTAAAAAATCGGACCTGCTCTTTTTTAGGCCAAATTTTCACTCATTCTCCCCCACGCGGTGCAAAAATCAGAGAGAGATAGAGAAGTGGTTTAATTTACAACCTGGTCGACGCGGCCTACCTTCCTTAACACGATGATAGATCTTTTATCTCCATAGAATGATTCCCCCTCTTGAATTATGGGGCCGAAAGCGCATACAGCAGCCAAACATGACATTGTTTCCGAGTGGAGTTATGGTGATTTTACAAATGTCGTTTTCCAGGTTTCGACCCTTTGTGGCTATGTAGTAAGTACCCCTACAAATTTTACATAAAAAATAAATTATAAAGTAAGTACTACGAGTAAGTCCCCTGAAGAAGGTCGTCGTTATCAGCTTAGCCATCTGTCGATTACGGGACGCAGTAAACTAATAAACTCTGCTAATAAAGTTCTGGTTCTTGGAAACCACACGCTCTTAAATAATTACCCTGTGTAATTATCCTCCTAGAGGTCACGAAAGCATCATCGGTCGTCATTGGACACTTCACGAATAGTCGCTAATCACTTGCGGTGAAGAGGAAATCCGAACCAAAGTTAGACAATGAGCCGTCCTTCCCTTCTGTCTTGCCTGCGGACAGCTGGCGGTTGGACCCCTGCCGACAGGACATGTCCAACTGATCTGTGGCTAATAATTAGCTGTTGATGATCTAGTTGCAGGGGGTGGGCTGTAGATCGACGTGAGAACCCTACAAAATGCGTTTGCTGGGTCTGACAATGATAAAAGTCTTACCTCGATAAGAAGTGTTCTTTGCGGGAAATTTGAAGGTTCAAGAGTTATTTCAGATAGTGTATTGGATTTTAAATAAAACTACCCATATGAAAAAGAAATCGCGATATACAGAGTGACCATCAAGCAAGGCAATTATGTGAAAACTCTAAAAACATGATGTCGCCTTTACATTTGAGGATTAATCCAAACTTTGAATACACATAATTTAAAAAAAAAATTAATAGTTTATACTATATGAAAGAACTTTGCTCATTGGCTCACTTCATTAAAACTAACCTTTTGCAGTCGTGGCTTTTTCGCTCGTTCGAACCAGCAACTCGAGACGAGTTTAAGCATACTTGGTGAATTTCTTACAACTAATTAGTAAATCAAACAACCAAGTGGTGCCTGAGAATCGCCTCTCGACAGCAAAAGGTCAAGAAATTAATTGATATTAAAAAAATCGCAGAATACGTCCTTCAAAATCATACAACGTCATAAACAATTTATAATAAACAATTTATGGAAAAACAAAGAAAATCGCGAACTGTACAAGTCATCTTACAATTTAGCTTTTGTACAGAAAAGCACTGTTTTTTTATGTTTTGTCATTTCAATCCGTAAGCGATCGCTGTGTGATCTACGCGTGACAGCAGCGAGTAAGCCGAGGGCAGAAACAGGGGGAGGCACAAACTCCTTTTCTTTAAAAAGAACAATAATCCATATAGAGAGAGGACTTGGAAGACATTTGATCTTGTCATTTATTTTAAATTTTCGCAACAACAAATTTTAAACAAAATTTATTATAAAATTAAAAAAGTTTAATAACTAAATACTAATGATATTTTAAAACTTATTCAAGATATCCGTGGTATCGGAATTTATTTCAAAGAGGTATGGCAGAGCAATTTTTTTTTTAATTTTTAGTATTTGAGTATTTAAAAAATATATTTTCCGTATTTCTTTCACACTATTCGGATGAAATTAGGTATGGCATTTGCTCGAAAACTTATAATCGAAACTTATATTATAAATACTAAATTACATTTAGTATTAATTTTAATTTTACATTTAGTAGAATTATATATATTTGGTTCCTGAATACTTTTATTTACTTTTTAATAAAAAGTGGTGGTCCGCGCAATGTCTAACTTTTAAACTTGGTGGTCCGCGGCCACCTGAAGGTTGGGAACCCCTGGTATAAAGTGTGCAATACTACTTGAAAGGCATGCCTTTAGAAAAACGAAAATATATGTTCCAAATAACCAGACAGAAATCATAAAATCCTCGACAGAAGGTCGTCTGCAGTCATCCACGCACAAACTCCTCCATTTGAGGGCCATTATCTCGCACCCCCGGGTCAGGTTTCTTTGTGCAGACAACCCCAAGATGTATCGTCTGGCGATAAATTCGGTCGCAGTTACGCAAGGGAGGGCCGTTATCCGACGGAAGAACGAGGGGGGCCTCGAAATTTATCTCTCGGCCATTAAAAAAGGGTCCTCGGGTTTCCTAAAAAACGATAAATTTCGAAACCTCGGAACGCAACAGTTTCTGCACATCAACTTCCACCTTTTCGGAGGAGCGTGTCCTGGACATCAGGGTTGCAAGATTGGCCTTCTTAAGGCCTAATTTGGCCTTATTTAGAAGCAGTTGGCCTTGGAAAATAAAATGCTACCTATTTGGCCTTACTACTTATTATACTACCTACTTGGCATTAAAAAAAATTGGCCAATTTTTTTCATCTAATATCCAAGTGTTTTTAAAAAATTTATATCAAGCAAAATTCTTCATTTTGCTTTAAAAAGAATTCAAAATGAGCAAGATTTTAATTCAATTGAAATTAACGAAAAAAGACAACCTTGAAATATTGCAAAATTACGTTATTTGCAATTTGACGTCATAGTTTTTGGCCATCTTTTTTCAGGATTTTTTCTTTATTTTGATCTGGTAACCTTGCTGGACAGTGATAAAAAAAATAACTCAAAGGCAGGACGGGATGTTTCAATCCCTCACCCCTCATAAAACCATTCCTCAAATGGTTTTCCGCAATTACTGGGTCCAAGGAGCAAGGGGGGGGGGGGGGGGGGTCTTCAATTGTCGCGTAATCTCGTGAATGGTTATGCATGCATCATGTTGGCAGGTGGACGAACGTCTACTGTCCAGTTTCATAGGGAATGGCGCCTGGTGTCTGTTGAATATATTTTATCGTGTCTGAGGCAGGCCCGTAGCTGGGTAGTTGACAAGTGACTCCCCCTCCCTCCGCAATACGTATTCACACCTTCTCATGTTCTTCGGCTTCTTTTTCTCCCTCTGAAGCAGCGATTCCCAACATGCTGAACATGCCCACCTGAACAATCATTCTAACATTCGGCAAGTCGCGAACCACCTCCTTCTAATAACATGAAAAACGGCTAAACTAATAATATACGACATAATATACTTTGTTTATTTAATATATTCATTAAATATTTATATTTTTAAAAATTCCTAAATTAATGAAAAAGTCTAAAATTTTCAACGTAATGTGCCTTACAGTAGAACTCCAATTATTCGGATCCATTGGGGCCACATCCCATCCGTATAATCAAATATCCGGATAATTAGATAATTTTAGAAAATAGATAATTTTTTAGTAAAAAAAAAAAATTTACTTTAATATGTAGTTTCTTGACTACTAAAAAGAATATCCTTCACCGATAAGAAACTTTAATAATGCGGATTTTAACAATTCCATTCTTTTTTTTCTTAAAGCGATCGATCCGAATATTTGGCCATTCGCTTTTTTGATCCGGATAACTGGAGTTCGGATAATTGGAGTTCTACTGTAACAATATCGAGCTCATTTCTTGTTAAATGTAATTAACCAGCTATAAATGTATTAATTAAAAAAAGTCCACAGTTTTTAACGCAATGTCTTGTTAAGGGCATAATATAGAACTCAGTTCTGGTCAATTGCTTTAATAAATAAAGCAGGGACATGAAAAATTTAAAATGAGAATACAGTTTTGTTTTCTTTATAGCACATAAATTTAGATTTTTAATTTACATTTTTACTTTTAAGAGTAATACATCTCAGGCAACACCCGCTCTTGAAAAAGTGAAATACCCATGGAATGAAACAAGCTGACCGCGGGTAACTAACTCACCGGCGCTCTAACGCAAGCTGAAATAAGCTTCGTTTTTTTTTAAATAGGTCGTCTTTTAAAAACATAAAAATTCCAGAAAAAATATTTATACAAAAATCTGACCAACAAACCACTTTTTTTTATCTTTAGATCAACAACTTCCAGTGGCGTATGCAAGGGGAAGAAGTTAAAACCCCTCCCTTTTTTTCTGTAGAGAAAATTTAAATGGACAACGGCAGATTTAGCATGCACAAGGGTGAGGAATGTCGGATTTACCACCGGATTCACAGTAGGGTGTGTAGCGATTTGTTAACTAAAGGTTTGTCAGATTCGTTCCTTTCGCCCATGGTGCATGTTATAAATAATCCGCCGTATAGAGGACTGGTGTATGTTATAAATAATCTGCCATATAGAGGACTGGTGCATGTTATAAATAATCCGCCATATAGAGAGGACTGGTGCACGTTAAATCCGTCGCGGTATAATAGTGTCTCACGCTTATTCGGGTAACGTAGGGGTACCAACTCAAGTGTTGTCCTCATCATCTGATCCTTGTTCAAACTTATAAGGCTCCAGGCTCTTTCCTTCGGGATAGATCCCGAATATCTCATTATGCAATACTAGTACGACGTTAACTCAACGAACCAATCTACGCGTTGACCATCACAGCACTGTAAATTCCAAAAGTCCTCTTCTTTAATGGGAACTTTTAGTTAACCGAATCGGGAATCGAACACGATTCACTGTACGGTATGTACAATTTTAATTATTACACAAAATATATAGTTACAATAATTCCTCATTGTAATATAAGAATATAAATTATAGTGTTACAGTAAAAAGATAGTGTTACAGTACTAAAATCACTCCTAACGAATAGAATACTTTGTGTAGCTCTGAGTGCGACATCGACACAACCGAGCAATTCATCCAACTCGTGTAGTTTTACAATAGTATCACTTATGCCAAAACATTGCTTTCGTTTCGTTATCTGAGGCAATAACATTCGAGATCATGTTACTATTAACTAATTAATTTATGGGGACATATTACAATATTAATTAATAAAATGCTATTTCTGCAGAAATCAATGACAATGAGGGAAGTATTAATATTTAATATTGTTGACCACCATAAAATAATAGCTATTTGATAGAGAATACCATTTAACTATTTCAAATCGATTATATTTTTCTTAGTTAATCTTTGATAAACCTTCAGTTAGCTAACCTGGACTAGTATCACTTTTACAAAAATGAGACCTCAAAATCCGTGTTTTGTGTAGCTTATCACTGTGCTTACTTGAATAACCCATTTCTTATATATTTAATAATGATACAAAAGAAATCAGCAAGGAAACGATAGTTTGAGACCAGCATAATTTAATTTTTTTCGGAAATGTGAGAACGGGGTACCCCATAAAAAAAAAAGACTAAATTAGTGGCGCAGATAAAACACTTTTAATTCAAAAGGTGATTTTGGATTTTAAAAATGAATGCACATTCGAATATGAAGCTAATCAGACCGACCACTGTTAAGAACGGCTTACATTCATTAAAATTCCTCACTTCGGTATTTAAACATTTCTTTTTTCAAAATCTATGGATTTTATCAATTAAAATCTGCTTTCGGTGCTGCGGAAATAGAAAAATTGGAACCCATTTTCAGCCCGAATAAGTCAGCATATTTATATTGCTATTTCCTATCTTGCGCATAATGACAGTTTACACAACTTGCAGGATTAAACAAATACAGGATAACTTGACACGCTAAAAACTAATAAAAACACCATGAGTGATTGCACGTGTTTATATATGCTACGAATAAAGTGACATGCTATGAATACAGGACATCGTTCAAATCATCAGAATAAAGTTTACATATAGCACATATGTTACACGTATTTAAAAAAAAAAAACGCGGAAATAGTTAAAAATGTAAATAAAAACACACACACAAACATTAAAAACCGCTGAACTTTGTAATAGAAAACACACTAGCAATTTCAGTTATAGAATACCTAATGAAGTATAATATAAAAAATAAACTTACTTTCGAATTCGAACGAAAATAAACAAAAAGCATGAGAATCCTGCGGAAGATCTGTAGAATATGTCCAATCAGTGTCCGAAGCGCAGAAGAACCATGCACGAAAAGTAAAATTTAAAAAAAAATCTCCCCCTTCAAAGCTTCGCAATCGAGTGTAGTTCCAAAAAACGTCTTCGAACCAAACCTTGGACAATAATCAGTCACAAGCACAATTCTCCAACCGACATCAACCGAACTCGCAACCGTAATACGTCACCCCTTTAGACCCAGACTCGAAACCCACTACACATACTTTGGAGACCATCCCCCCGATCGGTTCCTCAGCCAATCTCCGGCCAGGGATTCGGTTATCTGACCCGGGGTCAGCTGTGGAAGGGACCCCCACCCCCCTCTTTCCGAATCCTCGGTTCACCCCCCTCTCGAGAAGGGAATAGCTCCTCCCAGCATTCGAGAGTAACACCGATTACAACTTTAAACTAACCTAACTACAAAGTCCGAGATTTGTATTCTTGGTCTAGTTTTCGATTTCTGACGATGCATGTCGATCCGAGACATAGAGGGACGCTAGGTTTGGATGAGCTCCTGATATTCAAACTGCACGTGAATCGCAAACATTTAACCGATCCTTGATTATTATTACAATTCGCTCAACTATTTATGCAAACTTCTGTAACAGGTCCTGATTTACCGTTAAGCATGGGCCTAGCCCCCTCCTTCCCAATCAATCTATATAAAGTTTTAGATCGCGAACATACTCGGTGCTTCTAGACGACAAAAATGGCTATTGTTAGAGTTGGGTCAGAGAATAACTTTTTAAACTTAAGAATATGTTGTTCGAACAACAAAAAAAAACTTCTTTAGTTTAGTGACTTAAAGGCCGACACTCGAGTGCAAAGGGTTAATAATATATGTTGATACCCAAGTGATCATTGTAATGGAGATGTTATTGATGATGTGGAGTTAGGTAAAGAACAACCTAAAGAAAGAAAAGCATATTTCTTGTTCGAGAACATGCAGTTCTCGTTCAATTTAAAAAACAGGGAACAAAAGAACAGGTCATTATTTTGGGGACTGAAAGTCGCTACTCGAGTCCGAAGGGTTAACATAAAGGATTTTGTCGAAAGTACAACAGTGCATAATTCAACTCGGAGGAGTAATATTGATAGGTAGGTCCTGCACGACTTATTATCTAGTCGCAAAAGTATCATGACTAAGCAAATCACGTTTCTATGGTATGCGGGGCCGCCAACCGCATTGACACATGTGCGAGAGATAACAGAGAATCGCCAACCGCTTGTTCCTTGGGCGGTCATTGGGCAATCTCCCGATGGTCAATCAATGCCGCAAATGCCTCATGAATGTTCGTTTGTAGGATTTGTGAGCTTAAGAAAAAAAATGAACTCGGCACTTGTAGAATACATTGAAGATACAAGGAAGAGTAGTTCATTTCATAGGATAGGATCTGTTGATGTGTGTTGCGTCGTAAATGATTTGTATGGATTAATGAAAGTTGCCGATACTTTCCATGAAGAGTCGGTAGAGATAACCTAATTGAAAGCAGATGCTTACTTGGGAAGGAAAAAGACTCTTCCAAAGGCAGGCCTGATTTACCATTAGGCCCTAGCCTAGGGCCTCCAGTCCTTAGGAGACCAAACTTTTATTTAATTACACAAAAGTGGCCTATACTTTGAAAAGTTTTCTATTATTATTGCAATTGTTCCTAAAGCCGGCGCCACATATGCGGTATTCGCCGAATACCGAGCGACTCGCCTTAACCCGAGCGACTCGCCATAACCCGAGCGATTTACTATTACTTGCTCGGATTACAAAAACCTGAGCAACTCGGCTTCTTGCGAGTATACTTGCCGATTTCAGAACATTTATTCGCAGTAGGAAGCATGGCCGGATTTAATAAAAATATAAATATAAATTTTGATAAAAATAGTATACTACAATATTTTTATGATGGAAAAATATTCTATTTTATTAACAGATTTGTACAATATAAATATATTCTAATACTTTTATGTTCTTTAAAAACATATTTTTAATTTGTGATAATTACAATGAAATTTTTTTTTAATTGGAAATCAGTTTTTTTGTGTGTGTTTTTTTACATTTTTATTTTGCTCATTGCCATTTGCGAGTGCAATATTTTATTATTATTTTCATAGATTCCAGAATGCCATGCACATGGAGATTCCTTGAAACCGTTGAAATTTTGTAGCATAGAATATTGAAAAATTCAAAAAACAGTGTATCCTAATTTTGTTGGTACACTTAAAAATTATTTAATTTTCAGTTCTGGAATATATATTTTCCCTCTCAATACATTTTCTTTAGCGATAACGATAATAAAATACAAACAATAATCAGTTCGAAAAACTTTAAGTGTTCTGGCAAAATTTTTCACCGAATATTTCGCATTTTGACAATTGAATTTGCATGCTACATATAAAAGTTTCTTTAGTGTCAATCCATTTTTTAACTAAGTATAAATAATGGACTTTATGCACGTTGACGTTGTCTTGGGGATCTGGTTTTTATTCCGTATCTTTTAACATATTGAAATTATCTTTTGCTTTTTTCTTGGCCAATGTACTAACGATTATTTGTTTACAAGATATAATATCGACACCAGGTCAACATAGAGTTCATTAAAAAAAATTATATTAATATTCGACAGTGAATACTATTCAAAATTTGATGTCGAGATTAAATGTATAAAGATTGACACTTTGCTTTTGTTTATCCATTTTCGGAAAAATTTCTATCGTGAATTATTGTTTTATTGGTATTTTAACAATATGGCCCGGCGTTACTCGTAGTAAAAGCTGCGCGATTTTTGTGTTTGTTAGCGTAGCCACCGCATATCACTCTCTGTGCACTGTGTAAAATAAACTTTATCAAAATCTAGATTTATTGAATTATTTTGAGTAGTTTTCGAAATACCTAAACCTAGTACTTTTTTTTTTAATTTTTACGTTCATGACTTTACATGCTATTATTTAAAGTGATGTTTTTGTAAGAAAAAAAATTTGTTATATTAAAATTCCTAAAATTTAAGGATTAAAAAAGCCTTTACGAATATAGCCTTGCAATATCATGTCGATAAAAATGAAGTATTCAGCAACAATAAAAGTAAAATACTTGGCATTGTTGCTTCAATGTCAATGGAGTTGAAAACTTATATATTTTTAAACGTTTGAAATTTTTTGTATAAAAATTAACCAGTGGGGTGCCAGCTCAGGTGTTGTCGAAGTCATTTGACCACGGCTCACAATGACAAAAACAGTGTTCCCGAATTTTTCTATGGGGATAAAACCCGAACCGTCGCTCGTAGTTTATTCTGTAACTTTAGTGCGACGTCAATTCAACCAAACATATCTTATATAGATTTAAAATTGTCATATTAAGTAATACCGATAACTAATATCTAAATAAGGTTCGTTTATCAACGGAAACCTCGCTAACAGAGGAAGATATGCAAACTGCTACGCCTGATTCCTCGTATGTTCCACGTCCGCTCCCCGTACGTACTTTGCTTTAGTTCAAGATTTTACACGAATCCTCGCCAAATTTCCTTTTATAACAATCGTGCTTCATTTTACTGTGTTACAGTATCAGAATGTATCACCTTAAAGAATAGCTGGTTTTAAAACTGTTTCACATCAAAACCACATTTTATTTTTCAACTCAAGATTCTTCAAAACGTTTAAATCAATGACATTGCATTTCGAGGTTTTAAAATACTATTTTAATATTTTCATATTTTTGTGTCTTCATCAAAACAGTTAAATGCAAGAAATCTAAATGAAAAAACAAAATGAAATTAATTAATAAATAAAAAAATAATCTGAACAAATAATTTAGTAAAATTCACAACTTAATAAACGAAGGAATTGTTTTAAGTAGACGAACTAAACAAGTAAATATACGATAAAAAAAAGCTCAAAACACCAAAAGTTTTTTAAATATGAAACTTTAGATCATCGGCTGGACCAAATTTATGTCAAACGTGCTATTTTTAGAAAGTTATAGTGTCGGAATCGGTTATCCTAAAAGCGTAAAATGGTGTTTCTATCATGACTACTATGTCCCTACACACACCCTTTATAGATGGTTTTAAAGACGTTTCATGACAAAACTCCATTTTATTTAGGTCGTGAGACTTCAAATCGTTTAAACACATTGAAAACTCGAATAGAAATGTTAAAATAATATCTTAATTTTTTCGCATCTGCATAAAAATAGTTAAATGCTTCAAATATATAAATAAGTAATAAAATGAAATAATGTAATTGATAAATAAATGAAATAATTTTATTGATAAATAAATGAAATAAGTAAATGGAACACAAATATTTAAGTGAAACACAAATATTTAAGTGAAACAGACAACTTCATAAAAATAAATTAATAAACTAAATAAAAATTCTAAAATAATAGCACAACAAACACTACGATATATTTTAAAGTCAAATTGATACGAAAAGAACAATATTCCCTCTCTAAATAAAAAAAAGAAAATAGTACTATATTGATAGTTAATGTTAATTGGCTATCAAAATATAGAATAAAATATCGATAGCCAATCACCATTGAGCTCGCTTCGAGATGTGTTCCATTTTCCCGAAACGAGTGGGAAACGCAATTATTCAATTTGCTCGCTTTAACCCGAGCGAAGTTGCTCGGGATAAGGCGAGCACCTTGTAGTGTGGTGCTGAAAATCGTCGAAACGCGAGCGACGCGGCACTTGCCGAATACCGAGCGACCCATCCACACATGCGTCTTTAGGCGAATATCGAAGGTTTCGTTGCTCGGGATTCGGCGAATACCGCATATGTGGCGCCGGCTTAATGTTTCATTAATTTTTCCAAAAACGTTTTAATTTCTTGTTTTGAAATGAATTTTTAACTTAATAGCGATGTTTTTTATTCTTCAAATTATATTTTACACGAAGGGCCCCCATCAGAGCTATTGTGTCTATAATATATAATTTTTTTAATCAGGTCCTGCTTCAAGGAAAAAAGTTTCAGCTGTGCATATACAACTTCGGAAATATTACTATGAAATTATCTTCTCTTTATGACTCGATATTATGCATGGATATAAATACAAATATACTGTCGAAACCCCATTGCTTACTAAATCACTTGTTACGTCTTAAGGCGGGTTTACACTATGTAGCAGAACAGCTATATAGCTGTGCTAGAAGTTCTTTAAAACGCCACTTAAAAGCAGCTATATAGCTCTGCTATATAGTTCAAATCAAGAGCTATTTAGCTGGAAATGAACTATCAAATGGTTATCGGTAACAAAAAGTGGAGTTTGCACTATGTAGCAGAATAGCTATATAGCTGAGCTATATAGCTTGCTACAAGTTTTTTAAAACGGGACCTAAAAACTGTTATATAGCTCTGCTATATCGTCCGAATCAAGAGCTATATAGCTGGAAATAAGCTATCCATCGGTTGTCGGTAAAGATCAAAGAAATAAAGAGCTATATAGCAGAGTGTTGTTTCCTTCGAGCATGGATACTTTGAACTAGAAGTATCATGACCAAGGGTGGATCCAGAGCTACTCGATATTCGAATATATTTCCGCCGCTGGAAACACTACATTGCAATTTAAAAAATTAATTTTATTATTATTTATCATTTTGTTATTATTTATTTGAATTTTTTATTAAGTTACTTATTTTTGTATAGAAGTTACTAATTTTATATAAATTAAGCATCAAATACTTTGAAAGCAGTTTAAATAATTTTGAATTTTAAATCGGATTTTGAGTATCGCTTGGAAAGGGAAAATTGGAAAATGCCATCTCTCCTGTGAACTAAATTTCTAAGTCAAAATGCTCAAATGCTCGGACAAATTGCTTGGCTTTTTTGTAAAACTATTTGTCTTTATCATATTAATTTATTAGCAATCTTGTGCAACTTTGATTTTTTAAAATTTACTTCGAATTTGAGCTGCGCAGGAGCTATTGGCAATGTCTAGTGGTAAATCTGGCACTTTCGCTCCTCTATCTTTATTGATGTGATAGAGTTGTTTATTTTTTTACGATGTACAAGTCGTTTATATTAAACCTAGGGCTCAATATAGTAATTCGTTAACAAGTTATGAATCTGGTGTTGTGAACGACTGATTATTAATTTTTTTTATATATATTGTATCATAACAACTGTTTTCTCAAATGTTTTACAAGCGTCAATTATGTGTAAAACAATAATTCTATTAATCTCTTTGGGGGGGGGGGGCGGTAGCCCAGTTGATAAAGGCGTTCAGCTGGTAATCAGATGATTGCTATTTCGAGCCCGTGCGATGGACTTGACAAAGAAAAGAAAAAAAGTAGTGATCTTGCGATCGGAGGGATACCAACTTCGCTACAAAAATACTAGAAATATATCTAGAATATCCAATAAATTATACTGGCGTGTATATGGAACTGGTTCACAATAAATCGAATCGGGGTCCAATGTCATGACGCCTATGGAGGTTGCGTTTGGTGCCTGCTCAGGTATTAGCCTCGTCATCAGACCATGGTTCAAAAATAGGAGGCATTGTTCCTGGGCCTTTACTTAGGGATATGCCCCGAACCGTCGCTAATAGCCCAATGTTTCAGCTCTTGTGCGACGTTGTTTAAACCAACCACAAAATAATCCAGTATTTAAGGATTTAATATTACCCAATATAATTCGTTTTGTGCTATTTTCCAAAGTATATTTTTCTATATAACATATTTGATTTTTTTGTTGTTTTGTTCGATTAGTTTACTTCGTTTACTTCGTTTCCCTCGATTTGTTCATTTCAATCATTTTGTTGATTTCGTTTGTTTTGTTCAATAATTCGATTTTCGTTCGTTTTGTTTGATTAATTCAATTGTTCATGTCGATCGATTAGTTTGGTCCGTTCATTTTTTAAAACAATTTTACTATTGTCAATACATATAAGAATGCTAGGTTTAGATAGAATTGAACAAAAATGATGATTTTTAAATAATTTGAATAAATTAATAAAAAAACTCAAATGAATTCGTATTTTTTTTCCGAATAAATAAAAAATTAATTTTGTATAGCGGTTCTAAATGCTGACCAAAGTTTTTTAAATTATATTATTTGGCGCTTTGGTGGAAAAAACTTGCCGACTCCTAGTCTAGGTTCAAATTGTTCAACATATCACTATCACCGTATTTATTTCTTGAATGAAAATATGGTCGTATCCAAACCCTTCTTGAACTTAAAGTTACGAGTACTACTGCTTCTGAGGCGACAACAACTACTACACGTTCCTTGCTTGCCGTATCGAAATCGACTGATTGACTTTATCTAATTCATTGCATGCCAACTGCAAGAGCTACAAAACTTTTACTCGAGCTATATAGCTCTGTTCTTGCTATATAGCTCTCTGCTATATAGCAGTTTTGCTATATAGTGTAAACCCGCCTTTAAACGTTTGAAAATGTGTGCACTCCTAAATGCTATTGAAGTGTTGTGTTAAGTCGTAACGTACCACGAGCATTTTTTTTTTTTTAAAGTTTAGTTGATAAAGATATTTTTACTTGCCGCTAAGGCCGCTTCATTTATTATTATTATTATTATTATTATTATTATTATCATCATACATACACAAAGGTACAAGCAAATAGTACATAGCAATATACAGACAAATACAATGACCACGCTTATCCGGGAATCGAACCACGAACCCTAAGTACTGCAATCCAGAACCCAAACCGTTACATCATTGGGGCGCACCAAGAGCATTGGCTGGCTGGTTGAATTAACGTCGCCCCATTCTTGATCGCGCAGCCCCAGTATTTGCGGTCATTGATGACAGTTCACATTTCACGATACTATGCGTGTAATGAATTGTAATGTCATCCAACTCATTTATTTGCTATTCTATACGTTATACTCTATTATATATATATATATATATATACTAGGGGGCTCCGAATTTTACAAAATTATTATTTCAACGTTAAATAACGTTTTAAATACTGATTGTATTAAAACAAAAGTATATTCACCTTACTCCTCGAACATTTGTTAACAAACTAACTTGATTTCATAATTTTAGGACATTGCCTTTTTGAGACACAGCGGAGTAATTAAAAAAAGGTGCAAATTAAAATTAAAACCAAAAATCCGAAGAAAAAAAATTCGTTTCTTCGCTGTTTCTAATATCTAGCTCAATTAACTATATCTAATTTAATAGCAACAATTGAAATATAATGCTTCGGGAAAATGAAGTTTTAACGAACATTAACGTAATTTTTTAGTAATAACATATGTATTTTTAAATTACTTACAGCCGTTTAGAAATCACGTTGTAAAAATGAGGGTGAAAAAACTTAAAATGAGTAGGGCGTTAAACGTTTAAGAAATTTATAAATTCAAAACTAATTTAACTTTTAAAAAATACGTACTTGAATTTTTAGTTCGAACCTATTCCTACATGCCGTAAAAAAATTGGAGTTCTCTGAAAATTGGGGAGATACTCTACGGACAAAATCATTTGGAAGCAAAATTTTATGCAACTACGACTTTAATATTAAATAACTTCTAAACTAATATTGAAACAGAAATATATTTAACTTATTTCCCATACATTTCTGAACAAAGTTCTTTAATTTCGTAATTTTATAATTTTTACTTTTTGAGATACGATTTAAATAACAGCGAAAGAATTGAAAATTCCCCTTAGGACTTACTTTTTTTTATAAATAGGGAGATATTTCTTAAGTTTGCATTATGCAAAACACAATCTTTTTTAGGGGAAACAACACCTCTCCTGCCAGAGTTGTTCATCAATGATGTCCAAGGGACCCTCGCAAGGGGGGGAATCCCATTGTCGGTAAATTCCTGTAGACTTGTTAAAATCACAAACGTAGTTGTCGAGTCGAACGTTTGCAACACTTGGCTTTTTTTTAAATGAAACCTAAGAAGTTTCATTTCGGAAAAGCCAAATGTTTCTTATGTTTGCCAACTAGATTTGTGATTTTAACAAGTCTACAGAAATTTACCAACATTCCTTAGCAATTTCCCATCCAAGCGGGAAAAGACTGACAAAAGCCAGACTCTAAAACAGTTGTTGAACAGCATTTGACTTAAAAAAAATTGGTGAAAAAAGACATTTGACTTGGCAATTTTAAGGCTTCTTCCCCTAATCATCAGCCCTAGCGATGACCCTGATGATGTCTCGAAGGAGGTAATATACCGAAAGCTGGCTTCTGTCTATTTTAAATAGCATCGCTTGGGTATTTTTGTTATTGCAAAAAATGAGTAAATTTATCAAGAACTTAAAGGAAAGTAAATCCTGTTTATTTTCCATAAATAAACAGGATTGTTGCATAAATAAACAACCGATTGTTTAAAATAAAATCGAAAAACAAAAAGCGTGAAAAATAAGTTATACATTTTAGGAGATTTTCAATAAAAGAAAAAAAAGCATACTATTAATGTTATTGCAATTTATTAGCAGTTGCGTAACAATTTTGATGGTCATCTTAACCCCGAATTTTTAAGTGTCCTGTGATAAAATTGAATAAAAAAAACATCGTTGCTGGAAGCAACAGGTCAACTCCGATTTAGCCGGCGTGTGAAAAGACCGTTTTGCCGCCAACGTCACCGGCTCCGGTTTTGCCGATGCGTAAGAAAACGGTCTTGGACTTTTCAAACCTATCGTCCTTGCTCCCTTGGCACCTACCAAAATTTTAATGCAAAATAAAACTTATTATTGATCAGTAATTACTAATTATCACTAAATCTTGTATTGTCACCTGTATTAAGTAAGTATACTGAATTTAAAACCGATATGACATTTAAAATAGAATTATACCTGATGACGACTGAAAAAGAACACTGCTAACAGATTGACTGAGTTAAATTAAAAAAAAAATAGTGCAAGAAATGCGCAATGTTTACATAGAATTAACTCGAGAGTTCATTTGATTCTTTCGAACTTTTTCCTTTTGAAGATGGAGGGGTTTGTAGACAAAAGGGGCGCGCGTCCCCTTTGCACTGCTCCAACAATGCATCAAACGACGTCATTCAGTCTGGTGTGTAATAGTGCGGTTTGTTTCTTCTATTGTCCATCTCGAACCTCTGTTATGCCCACGGGCGAAGAGTGGGACACTCCAATCGGTGGTCGTTATTTCTCTTTCGCCTTCTCAAGATTCGAATCGGGTGGAAAATCAATTATTCGCAATAGACATATCGTCGCTCCAGGGAGATATGGATACAACTGTTTCATTTTATCTGTATCATTCTTCTGAAGCCAACTTCGCTACCAAAATACTAGAATGTCGTCTAGAACATCCACAAAAAATTAACGGCGTGTATACGGTGCACGATAAATCTGATTGGGGTCCATAGTCCCGACGTCTATTGAAGGCGTTGGGTGCATCCATACCTCGTCATCTGACCATGGTTCAAAAATAAGAGGCATCGTTCCCGGGCCTTTCCTTTGAGATAGGCCCCGAACCATCGCCAATAGCCCACTGTGCAGCTCTAGTGCGACGTTAATTAACCAAACAAAACAAAACCATTCTTCTGAACGAATAATGATGAATCAGTTGGTTCAAAATAACGTGAAACTAAAGTAAAGCTACACATTGGGCTATTAGTGACGGTTCGGAATGTATCCCGAAGGATAGACGCGGGAACACTGCCTCCTAATTTTCCTCCACGATCAGATGACGAGAAAAATATCTGAGCTGGCACCCTTCGCAACCTTTACTGGCAGGGGGATATTTGAAACACGACACATTTAACGTGCATTAATCCCTACACGGCGAATTACGAGTTCGCTGAGATAAAGCCATACCAATAATTTATTTAGTCTAAGGTTAGTCGTTCATAGGTCTTATAATATCAATATCATCTAACAAACATTATTAGTTGGTGGCATCACCCCCCCCCCCCTCCCTGTACAACTATAAGTGAGTCATTGGTTTAAGCCGGACTTACACTAAGTAGCAAAACAACTGTATAGTCCAGTTGTTATAGCAATGCTACAAATTTTTGTAAACGCTATCCGAAAAAGGCTATAAAATCCAGGTATATAGTCCAAATCAAGTGCTGTATAGCTGGAAATGTGCAACTCATGGGTTGTTGGTAATATCAAAGGCTGTATATAGCTGGGCTAGAGGCGCATTTTTTTTTTATGGTGGCACAACTATATAGCTGTTGCCCGAAGACGTGCATAAGCGCTCTCAAGAAATAAAGCATCTCGAAGTCAACTGGTTGACTTTATCGAGTACGAGTTATAGCTACTACTGCTCAGTGCCGTCACACAAAAATTTTTTGAGGGGGGGTTGAGACAAGAAATTTCTTACAACCAACTTAACGATTCGAAATTCCTAACTTAACGATTCAAAATTCCCAACTTAACGGCGTCGGGTATGGATACCAGCTCGGGGGTTATTCTCGTTATCTGACCATGATTAAAAAATACGAGGCATTATTCCCAGGTCTTTTCTTCGAGATAGACCAGAACCAAATTTGTGGCACGCAACATTTGTTGCACGCATGTTCCAGTGCAATTTCCGTTCTCAGTGCGATGTTAATTAACCAAACTTAACGATTGGAAATTTTGAACACAACAGTGCTAAAAATTCCTAGTTCCAACTTATCAACTTTTTATAGGATAATTTGATCGTGGAAGTCATAAGGGGGGGGGGGGGGGATAACAAATACAGCTATGTTCTGAAAATGGTAACGTGATCTGTAAATAGTGGGAGTCAAAGGGACTCGGGTATTTTCGGTAATTTTCCCAACTTGGGTATTTTTAAACCTTGAAATTCCCAACTTTTAGGGTTTCCAAATTAAGGGGGAGGCGCGACGCGTCTGCTACTGCTACACAACTTTTTGCTCTGGCTATAATTGTTTTTTGTTATAGCTACATATTTCACCTACCGACTGTTTACTGCTCGGATACAGGTGGTTGGTTTATACGTTTTCCGGCTGCCTACTTCTGTCCTCGTATTGAGACTTATTAGAGCCACATTCACACACACACACATTCATACTTGCTCCTAGAACTAAGCTCAGATGACGAGGAAACACCTGAGCTGGCACCCCACGCATTCAATAGGCATCGGGACTTTATCAAATTTATCGTACACCAGTCCTGTATACACGCCGGTATAATTCTCGGCTACAGGTAACCAGCTGCATTGCTCGACTACATATTTGTTTTGCTATACAGTATGATTCTGGCTTCAGACTTATACCTGGGGTCAAGTACGAGACTCACGAATCAGTGGACCATTGAAGTTGCCAAACCAGGTCATCACAGATCTCGTATGAAAATGTGAAAAGTAAAACGTCGCGAAAGAATGTCCGATAATTAGTGTACCAACACTTGATCCGAATTCTAAAGGTTCTTCGCAATCGAAAATGACTCTCTCCTTATTAAGATACATCAGAGAGCCGCGTGTGACGATTACAGCTATCACGTCAAAGTGTGTTTCTTCAACCCGGTATCCAATCCAGTCCTATCCCGTTCGCGCCGCACAGAGCACGTGAAATGGAGGAGTTGACCAAGAGCTTAAGGCATTCCAATAGATCGTGTTGGTATACGTAAGACGGGGGGTGACGTAACTTGAGAAATTTGGACTTGTTTTTCGCGATTTCAGAAACGGGTCGAATCCGGTTCCGAGTAGTTCTTCTAATATCTTATCTTTTTTCATGGCACACGCTCATAAGTGCAATATCAAAGAGTTGCCCAAATTTGGCTCTAAATCCGACTTCTAGCTTAACTAAAAAAACTCAGCATAAAACCTTAATTAAAATTGTGAGCTTAAAAGTATTAAGCAGGAAAATTGATTTTTTTAACAAATCTATTAAATTAAAGATTTATTCAAGTACCTTCATTAAATATGTAAACAAATATTTAATTACGAAGCATTGAAATTATTGAATGGAAAATGAAAAATTTAAAAAGGTTTTAGAGAAAAATGTAATATATTTTTACATGTTTTTATTTAACTCACACTGTCTGGTGTGATGTGTCCTCATTATAATATAATTATGGAAAAATGTTTGGTAGGGGGCGCCAAAATTGAGTTTCCTTGTGGCTAAAAAGTTTTTTTTGTACCGCTCCTGGCCTGGCGATTCAAAATGTTGTCAATGAGTTGATTGCTATAATTGTTCAATGACGACCAGGACCTGATTTACCATTAGGCGCGTTAGGCCCGGGTCTAGAGCCTCAGGCTTTAGGGGCCCCCAACTTTTATGTAATTGTACATAAATTGTATCAAAGTTGCCTATACTTTTCCAAATATGTTGTTATTACTGCAATTTTTACAAAATTTAGGCGATTTTTCCAAAACCGCTATATTATTTCATTGCTCATCTAATTGTTCCTTGATTCATCTAAAGATGAATAATACACTTAAACATGCCATGTTTTTAATTCTTTCATACCATTGTTACGGGAGGGGGCCCCCATCCATGAAGTTGTGCCTATAGTACTGAACTTTCTAAATCAGGCTCTGATGTCGGCAACATTAGTAATAATTCAGTGCATATTTCTAAGGTTGGTTGAATATAAGTTATATTAGAGCCACACAGCGAGTTATTAGCAACGTCGATTCTGAGGAATCGACGATGACGAATTAATCGGAACAAATGACCTGTTCCGTCTTGTAAGGATTTTTTTCCTGTTTGTTTGTTGTGCTTAAACATATTTTGTCGTGATTGGCGATCAGAATCGTTACACCACTGAAAATGCGTACTGGCATAATAACATAAGTATGCTATTTTTATAAATTTGTTGAAAATCGTTTAAAATTTATAAACTTCTTTTCCACACTTTTTGATTTTATTTTTAAATAATCAGTTGATTTATCTCATATATGGAACTTGCTTTCCACAAGTTCCATTAGTGACACAGCATTGTCCTCGAACAATTTACTCATGTTTCGCAATGACAGAAATACTGGAAAACCATGAAATAAAAATTTTATGATCACGATGAAAACAACTGCAATTATTAAATTAAATGTTAAAAAAAACCTAAAGAAAACCTCACCTGCAATAATAAATCTATACCTACGTGAAAAAGCGTACATAAGGAAGCATTGAAACCGACAAATTGGATACCGGACGGTATCCGATTTATCGAATTCCATACTGGCTACATCTTCGTTACCGGTACCTGCGAATGTGTCGCACCGGACACGGGAAAAAGTTTTATTGGAGTAACATGACGTCCCGCACTGGTGCTGTCACTGGCCCCGGTTTTCTCGGTGTGTGAAAAAGCGGCCTACTGTAAATCTTTGCAGCAGCCCACAGGGAATTAACTAAATGAACTAAATATAATAGCTCTGCAAATTTTAACTGAACATAAATTTTTATCAAATTTCAAATAATAACTTTTATTAAGGAAAATTTTTCTTAGCCCTTTACAGTCGAGACTTATTATTAGAATATCGACTGACAGATCGAAGGCTTGTGCCTAACTCCTTATTGTGCCATTGTGTGTTGTATTCTAAGTCTATTTTTATGTCGATCTATTCACTGCCGGACGTTTGGCCACATTCATTGGCGCTTTATCGCGGGGACCGTAAACTTATGCATGTACCAATTTTACATTATGAAAATGATTCATTTATCTCTCTCTATAAGATATATCAGAAATGCTTCCATAATGGGGCCTTCCGATTCCGATAGCATTAATACATGTGGAGCCAACCGAGGGTTAAGGGTTAAACTTTCATGTGATATTATATGTTTTAATGTCTAATATTTATATGTTCGCGTTTATTTTGCTCTGTCAAAGCATCAAAACAAAATGGCTCTTCTCTCGCTCAGGGCTGATAATTGACCGGAGACAGTGGCGTAGCCAGGATTGTCCGAAGGGGGGGGGGGGTCCATAAATTATTTTTGGTCCGACCAAAACCAAATATTTTTTTTAACTAATAATTTTAATTAATCATTTTAATTAAATTTAATTAATAATTTGAATAAAATTTAGGTAGTTAATAATTTGAATAAAAGTTAATTAATATTTTTAAATTATTAATTTTAATTAATGATTTTGAATTAGCAATTTTAATTAATAATTTTAAATTAGCAATTTTAATTAATATTTTTTAATTTTTAATTAGAAATTTTAATTGTTAATTTTAAATTAGTAATTTTAATTAATCATAATAATTTTTAAGTAGTAATTTTAAATTAGTAAATTTAATTTATGATATTTTTTAATTTAAGCAGTAGTTTTAAATTAAAATTATAATTAATAATTTTAATTGATTAAATATTATATATAAATTATAAATAAGAAGTAAATTAAAAGCTTTATTTTCGCAGGTTAATCTTTAGTAATTTCATAATTTAAATTACTAACAAACCTGGCTGACATTTTACTGAAATTTAAGTCTGTAGCTAAATATTGATCGGAGGTCCTGATTGAAGCAATTTTAAATTAGTAATTTTAATTATTAATAATAATTTTTAGGTAGTAATTTTAAATTTGTAAATAATTCTTTATTATAAATAACAGAATAATAATCATTATTTTTCGGTTAATTTTATCATGCGTGATATGGGGGAGGAGGTTTGGTCATTGGTTGCGTGACGCAGCAAAACGGTCTATTGCGGCAAAATCATAACGAAAATTGGAGTTGCTCGTAAAAAAAATCAAATAACTGAATAAAAAATATATTATTATAAAAAAAAAACATTGATTTGTAGAAGCTGGACAATGGAAAAATGCTTGCCTAATCATCAGTACGAGATGCAGCGCCGCAGAAAAAAATTCAGAAAAGGTTATTAACACAGATATAAACGAGAATCTGTTGTCCCCACCCTTCGTAAATAGAGCCAACTTTTCCATTATGTGACCTTCGTATTTATAATAGTTGAATATAACTTTTTAATAATCCACCATAACACTTTTCAAACAAATGTGCATCAATCTTGGGAATGATCAAAACCCAAATTAAAAAAAAAAAAGCGGAAAACCGTATTTTCGCGTGAAAAGTAACACGTCTGAGTGACAGAAAACTAATTTGTAAATGTAATTGAATAAAAAATTAGTTAGTTTTGGTTTGGGTATTTTCAACGATAATCTCAATAAACAAAAAATATTTGAATAAGAAAAGGAGTACATACTTTAAACACATCAGCAAATTTTATGCACGATGCTTCTTTCTTTTCTCTTGAATCTTCCAATAGTTTATGTTTTTGTGAATGAGAGACAAAAATGACAAATTAGAGACATACAACCTCTCTGAAAACTGATTTTTGAGAAAGTGAAAAAATTCCACTGGCATTGTGAGAGAGCGAAGAGGATCACAATTATGGGGGTTATTTTTTTGACAGGGGTCATTTACAATCCTTTCTTAAAGCACGTAGGGGATGAATGGGTCAGGGAAAATACCTTACTTCAAAGCAAGCAATTTCTGGATTGATGCACTGTGAATTCCGGCTCAACTAACGCCCTATTTTAAGTGTTAAGAAAAGTATCCCTTTATGTACAAACAACCAAGACAATCACTACCCTATCGTCCCCCCCCCCCCCCCCTCCCACAAAAAGTCGAATTTTCTGTCTTCAAGATTGTTTCTTCATTGTTCTCCTTAAAATCATCCCTTCAGGGGACAGAAGGGAAAGGAGCAGGAGATACATGTGGGGTAGACCAGGAAATGCGACGTGTGTTTTCTCTATAAAAATCAGAAAAAAAATCTTCGTTTTTTTTTTTTTTGCATTTGTTATTTAAAAAAAAAAATTGAAACTGGCTGTGGGGGGGGGGGGGGGGGGTTCTAACCCAAAGTAACCCAATGCTGGCTACGCCACTGACCGGAGAGACCGCTCCGTGGAGTGGCTGATAAAAACTCACCTCAAACTCACCTCGGCATCGTCCTTCGTTATCGCCCTCGTCTGTGCAACAGCCGAGTTGCGTTATAAAAGGGAAAATAACAATACAGATTGCTGCATTGCATTGTGTCACACTTGGCAGAATGGTTGCAGATTATATAATACTAGCTGTATCATCCAGCGCTGTTGTTGAACCCGTTAAAGCATAAACAGTAAAAAGAAGTTTTTGAGTGGCCGGGACTTGTATTTGCTACCTACTGCTCCACAAGTCTCTTTTAGCTAGATCTAGGAAATACTAATTTTTAAGGGATATATATATATATTCGTTTTTTTTATACGCAGTGGAAGCCTTCGAGCATGAATGGACTGTAGAGCGAATATGACGTCATAATCGTGAAACCAACATATCAGACCGAATTGCCTCAGACACGTGACTTCTTTTCAAATTATGAATTAAAAAATACTTGCGATTGGCTGATGAATTGGGAAATATGTGTAACAGTGAAAATTTATGAATGGAATGACGTAATTAACCACGTGCCTGAGGCCATACATGTTGGCCTCACTTTGATGTTAGCGAGATTGTAACATTATGTTTTCTCTACTATGAAGGATCCATGCTCGAAGGTGGAAGCAGATCTTTTTCGATCCACAGATAGACTCTTTCTTTTATTATTATTGTTGAATGAATGCAAACTGAAATAAAATAACTAGATTTAGTTGCGGTAATCATGTCATCTTCAATAATTCGCAATGAATGATTATTCATGTACACAGACGGATCCAACACAGGGCTTATTCTAACCAAAGAATACGACTCCCCAGTTCCCAGGGCCCGATTAAGACATTGCAGCAAGGGAAGCTCGACTTTAAATGAGGGCCCCTGGAACATTGAATCCCACTTTAGCATGCCCTAATATATTTACACCTTATTGACATGAAAATGAAACACAAAAATAATATTTTAATGAATAATGTAATGTTATGAATCCTAATGTTTATGTTTTGATTTTTTTCTCCAATATTTAAACAAATTTAACAATACAAGTGACCAATTTTGTTTACTGAAGTTTGTAATGCATTTTTTTTAAAGGTAAATTTAGTAACAAACTATGTTTGGAGTGTTAAATATTTATATAATATGTGTGATTTGGGGCGCCTCAAAAATGTAAAGTGTAAACCTGGGCTTCACGGGCCTATTCGGTAATCAGGCCCTGCCAGTTCAGGCTTGTATAGCTGTGTCATAGGCAGGATCCCAGCAACAAAACCTAGCGTAAAACCTTCGTCAAAACCGTGAAATTGGAGTTTTTTTCTGGTTTTACAAAGGAATTTGTCACAAAAACCTGCAGTTTTTTTTAAAGTATTTAATTTTCCTGCTTAAAACCTTTAAAATATATGTCACGACTGCTCGTTCGAATAGGTCGCGCTGTCACATCAACTGGGAAACCTCTGCTGGATTCAGAAAGTGTACTTTCGAAATGAAATAACAGTAAAGGTCGAAAATCTCCCCCGAATTTTCCCAATAAGTAGCTCATTTGCAAACGCTACACCGATATATGGCCAAAGGTATGAGAGACGCAGGGTCGTCTCTTAAAATAATGTAAATATCCGCATACCTGATATTTGTTTTAGGCCGCTTTTTGACACACCTATAAAATTGGAGTCGGTGACGGCACCGGCGGCCACAGGCAATGTTATCCAATCAAAAGTTTGTCAAATCGGCAGTGTACACTGTAACATTTCATCTGGTGACAGTGCCGTCACCGGCTCTGGTTTTGTTAATGTGTGAAAAAGATACCTTATTCTCATATGGTTGTTAGTAAAAGTAAATCGCTTCGCAAAATGTAGCAATGCTTCTAGATAACTGTTATCTGTAAATATGATTTAAGGTAGTTTTGAGGCTCACTTTAAAATATTGGCAGCGTTGCTGAAACGCCATTCTTTGAAAAAAAGCGTGTATGGACTCGGCGATAAAAATTAAATGTCATTTTGAATCACGGAAGATTCAAATGATACACACACATTATACACGTTGATATTTTTCCGTTTTTTTTTTTCAATATTGATAAGCAGTGTTCCCGGGTTTTTCCTTCGGGATATTTCAGCAATATTTTACGTGACAAGTCGTTATTATTTGATGGGTTGGTTCATTAACGTTGCACTAGAGCTGCACAGTAGGCTATTGCTGACGATTCAGGGTTTATGTCGAAGGGAAGACCAGGAAATCCCGCCTCGTACTTTGAATCATCGAACTCGGTCGGGTAATTCCGGTATGAAATAAATGTTTCTAAATGTGTAGACTGACAGAAGCTTATTACAACGAGACGGATTTCTTCGCTCTTCCGCACTTCCCGGAAACTTGTAATCAATCGGTTTAGGTTAAATAACTTGTTTGCCTATTGAAGAGTGTTGTTGTTGTTGCAGAAGTCTTGATTAGAGGCCCTCGGATGTTTGCATAACTCGTAAGTATTCGATCCGTCAGCATCCTGTTGGTGGTTGAGCTTTTGTTTTCATGATACAGTTCAACTGATAAAGGATTATGTGTGAGTAACAATTGAAATGATCCACAAAAGAGATACAGGAGGCATGGGAAAACGCGCTCAACATGTCTTGGAATGGGAGGTTTTAAATTGCCTTCACATTTGAGGGACATGTTTGATATTTACATTCTTGTACGGAAAAGTTACATGCCGTTCTTGTTCTTTTAAAGAGCTATTCTTTAGCGTGTTCTTTTTACTTATAGGGTGGATAATTATAAAAATAAAAAGGGATGTGTGAAGCTGAATATCTCAGTATAGTACCAAATATATATTTAGTGGTATATATGACATTTACCAAACATTAAAAAAAAAAAAGCCAGTGGTTGAGAGGGAGGAATTTCAATTTAAAGAGAAATATTTAGATCACCAACATACTTGTTGCTTCCAAATGACAAAAATAATTTATATACAAGTGTGTGAGAGAATACCTTTTTGTTTTCTTTTCTTTTCAAGGAGGCCTCCGTGGCCGAGCGGTTAAAAGCGTCAGCTGGGTATCCGAAGGTTCGTGGTTCGGGCCTAGACGATGGACTTTGACAAAGAAAAGTAAAAAAGTAGTGATCTTGTGATCGGTGGGTTGCCAGCTTCGCTACAAAATACTAGAAAAGCCGTCCAGAACATCTGCAAAAATTAACGGCGTGTATACGGGACTGGTGCACGATAAATCTGATCGGGGTCCAAAGTCCCGACGTCTATTGAAGGCATTGGGTGCCAGTTCAGCTGTTTCCTCGTCATCTGATCATGGTTCTAAAATAACGAGGTGCATGTATGAATGTGTGTGAATGTGTATGTGTTCCCGGGTCTTTCCTTCGAGATTGACCCCGAACCATCGCCAATAGCCCACTGTGCAGCTCTAGTGCGACGTTAATTAACCAAACCCCCCCCCCCCCCCCAAAAAAAAAAAAACTTTTCTTTTCAAGAACAGAAAAGGTTTAGTGGTTGGTTTGGTTTGTTAATATACGTCGCACTAGAGCTGCACAGTGGGCTATTGGCGACGGTTCGGGGTCAATCTCGAAGGAAAGACCAGGGAACACATACACATTCACACACACACACACATTCACACATGCACCTCGTTATTTTAGAACCATGATCAGATGACGAGGAAACATCTGAGCTGGGACCCAACGCCTGAAAAGGTTTAGTGAGTCGAGTGCGCATGTTGATACCCAAGTGATGTCATACTTTTAAATGGTTTTGGTTTGGTTTGTTTAAATTAACGTCGCACTAGAATTGCACAGTGGGCTATTGGCGACGGTTCGGGGCCTATCTCGAAGGAATCCGGGCCTATCCCGGGAATGATGCCTCGTATTTTTGAACCATGGTCAGATGACGAGGACAACACCTGAGCTGGCACCCGGCGCAACCTCAATAGGCGTCAGGACATTGGACCCCGATCAGATTTATCTGCACCAGTCCCGTATACACGCCAGTATAATTTGTTGGATGTCCTGGACGACTTTCTAGTATTTTTGTAGGGAAGCTGGCAGCCTTCCGATCGCAAGATCACTACTTTTTATTATTCTTTGTCAAGTCCATCGCATGGATTTGAACCTCCAATCCTCTAATTAGTAGCTGAACGCCTTATCCACTGAGCAACTGGGGCTTAACTTTTAAATGGAATAAATAATAAAGTAACGAAAGAAAACCGTTTTTCATGTTCAAGATTTCTCGTTTGATTTGAAGAACAGGAAAGAAAAGAACGGGTCGTTGTTATTTTAGTAACTGAGAGTCAAATCCAAAGGGTAAAAAGTTAAAAGTTAAGTAAATATAACAAACATATCAACTGAAGGGAATAGTTAATGACGCTTCAGGATCAATCCCGAAGAATAGACTGGGGTAAATTTGATCCATGGTCAGATAACGAGGCGAACATCTGAGCTGGCACCCCAAACGATCTGATAAAGGTGTGAACCACTACAGATTAAACGTTCACTAGTTCCACATAGGCGGAGTGGTTGGTTTCCTTCCAAGGTACCGGAATCAGCCAATCCAATGCCTCGGACGTCAAGCGCGGGGTCTACGGATGAAAAGCGCGAGGACATGTTCCGCAGTTTTAATATGATCGTGGTCCAGTGCCCTGAAGCTTATTGAGGTGGCGTCGGGTGCCAGTTCAGGAGTTGTCCTCGTCATCTGACTATGTTTCAAAAATACGATGCAGGGTTCCCAATTATTTCCTTCGATATAGTTCCCGAACCGTCACCAATAGTTCCATGTGCATTCTAGTGCGACGTTAATTTAACCTACCAAGCAACTAAAATTACGATTCGTTACTTGACTGTGTTAAGTCTCTTAACCCTCTGAACGTTTAGGAAAATCTCAAAATTGCAAAGTTGTTTTTTCTGCAAAATAAAATTGAATAGAATCTTCCAATTGAAATAATATTTGAACAACGAATGTTTGTATGAATTTAAAGTTTATGTGCATTGCTAGAAAAACAGGAAATTCATGGCCGACTAGAGTCGTTCAGCTCGGTCAGCTGATTAAATGTGGACAGAAATAAGTAGACGGAAAACTCCCAAACCCTTTTACTTGAAAAATAAAGGTAATAGGAGATTGTGTGAAGAAACTCACCAGAGTTTAGAAGTTATGTGATTTATTTTTAAATTCAACATTGTCTCCACTGAAAGGCCTTGTACGAAATTCAAACAAAATGCACCGAATGCAGACTACTCGATCCGTTTAACGAGTGACTTTTCAACGACTTTTGACTTTTTAACGAGCGCTGTCACAACAAATCACCAACGTCCACCCCCCACCCATGGGTAATAATTGCAACAAGGGGGGGGGGGGAATACACCCCTAATGCTCTCGCATTTCAATTTCACAAGAGGCTGGACACTCAATTCGAGCCCACGTGAACCCCCCCCCCCCCCATGCCGGACACATGATTTGTCAGTATGGAAGGGGGTGGAAGAGAGAGGAATGATTATAAGGGGGCAGGGGGAGACTTCACCAATCTCAAAACAGTCCCCAAATTTTAAACAGAGTTTTGCATTAACGATAAACTATTTTCTACGAACAATTTGCACAATCGTAATTAACTATATTTTTATTTTTATATAAAATGGTTTTTAGATGTAGATGTTTGGAATAGCGGTTCCCAATTAACATTAAGCCGCGGACCCTTATAGCTAAAACAAAACTGGGACCCTTTTTTGCATGCTCACGGAACCCCCCCCCCCCTCCCCCCTCTTCCTAGGTACGTTTAAATTTTGTTCAAATATAAAATAGAAGGGAAGAAAAATTTCTGAAATTAATTTTATAATTTCTTTTAAGTGCACAACAGTTTTTACTAAAAATATGAACAAAAGTTTACCCAATAAATACACGACAAAGATTTTACACAGCTGTTATTAAGAATATCAACACACATTTACCAAACAATTACATTAAGAAAGATAACACCACAATCAGAAGTTTAATTTTTTTTAAATTTAATATCTAAGACCTATCAGAAGTTTAATTACTGTTGTCTCTTACTTGTACATTTGACCCTCATTTAAACTCGTGAAAACATCGCATTTTTGTCATTTAAGTTTGTTACTGTGCAGCGCTACCCCCTAATAAAATTCGACAGGCAGACCCCCGAGGATCCGCGGACTCCCTTTTGGGAACCACTTGGCCAGAATATATAATTATACAATTTCTGAAGTAAAACTTCTTTAGATCTGATGAATGACCTCGATACGGAAATCAAACTTGAATAATCGGAAGTGCGAGTAGCACATGTGTATCAGTTAACAAGTTTTTAAGTTGAGTCGGTTGAAGTCGGTGTCGATGCGTCTGCTGTTTGTGTGCTGCCGTGTTTTTGTTTAAATATAATTTTTTTTAAAGTTTTTAAGTCATTAAAAGTCACGTCATTCTGATTTTTGTTATTGAACATAAAATACCCCCTCCAAATCAATGGTTTTTCACCAAGCGTAGCAAACCATAGCCAACCTCCATGTATCCAACAGCATTTAAAAGCTTGGTAAACTGAAGGTATAAGTGGGGGCGGGAGGGAACTTCATCAAATACGGCTGGACGAGGGGACCGGACAAACGGGCCCCGGATGTTGTCTTGCAGAAGGGGAGGGGGTATTCCCTCCCTCTTTTCCCCTCTTGCGCAGGGTGAGCAAAGGGTTGCGCCAAGGTCACCCCCGACCCCTTCGATTTGGAAGTCAGCCTGCCACGGGAAGGTGCAGAAAGTGCGACAGACGATATGAGATCCAGCTGAAATTTCAATTTGGGATTCGAGATATCGATGAACTTGCAAGTCTTAAAACTTCTGCTGAAACGATGTGTCTAAAATTGTTATGAACACAAGTTCTTCAAATTACGGACGTGCATTCGACAGTAATAAATCTTTAGTCACGATCAATCCTTTATTCAGACTCTTTTGTATGGACATTGGATGGAACGACTTTGATTGCTAAAAGAACAATCATTGTATGTCCACTTTTGGAAACCGCAAAAACAAGATTTCGTAAAATTGGACCTTTTTCACACTTGGACCGAATTTAAACCTTGAAGCTCAAAATTATTATTTGGAGCGTAGGGCTAAACTTAATATACCATTTCGTAAGGAATAAAGTCTACTACTAAATGATATACAAAACCTTTGCATAAGGGGCTGATATCATATTAAAATGCGCTCTAACTTTCAAAATTTCATTGGTCACCTACGTTTTATAACGCATAGATGTTCTTCACCCTCACCCCTGATCAAGTTGATGGAAATTTTAATACAGCAAAAAAACTAGAAGGAGGAAAACCACGAAATTTTCCTTATACATTTAAAACGTTTTTCTGAATCCATTGCTATCAAAATATAGCATGGTTGCTATTCATATTTTTTTTAATATTAATATCCTAATTTAAATATATATACAAAAGTAAAGAAATTTAGTATTTTTTGTTTGGTCGTTTATTAGTAACATAGATAAAAATATCAGCTTAATAAAATTGTTATATCGAAAGATACGATCAAAAGTATAAAAAATTCATTTAACATTTCGAGTTATATATAAACTTTCGATACTCATAATTAAAATGCTACTTGACTAAATTACTTGCAAATTGATATCCAACAATAAATTTTGTCGTAGATTTTAAATATTGGGTGCTGCTATTGGAAATTTTAAAGTTGGTGAGGATTTTAATATGAAGACAGTACCCTGTAAATTTTTTGTATATCAATGTGTAGTATCCAACGGCACATTTTGAAAATTACCTACAAAATGGTATATTAAGTTTAGCCCTACGTAAATAGAGGCCGAAAAACAAGACGTAGTTCGTTCCCTACAGCTCACTCGAGCCACGGACCTCTTGGAACGAAGTCCACAGCTCGTTTGAATTGTGGCGTATAAATACCGCCGAAAAGGAATTGAAGTAAATGAGTTTTAAAAAAAAAAATTAGATGATTCTTGTTTCGTCAAAAATGAAGTACTACTTGAGTGAGGACAGAGAGTTAATTCTGAGAGTGTACTTTACCGCTTGCTCTCTCCAGCAGGTTTCACACCGATGCGTAGTGGACATTCACTTCCGAGATGTCCCCTCACCGAAGGGTCGTCTGTCGGGGGTGGGCCACAGGAAGGAGGGAAGGGAATGCGCGGAGGGGGAGGTGACCTTGTCCCCGTAACCCTTTGGGTACGCGGCTCGAATGAGGTATTTTTAGAGGGAGGGAGAAAAAGGGTTGTTGTGACGGGGAGACGCGGGGGTAATATTGCGAGTACTGGTGCTTTGTAATGTGTCGCATTGTTGTGAACCTGGACAGAATCGAGGATTTCCTGTCCCTTTTGCAAGAAGTAGAGGGATATTTCAGGCTTCTTGGTATTTTGTCAATGCTGATAACCGAATACTCGAAGAGCAACAATTTTCGAGCTGATATCCCCGTACACGTCTTCCATTTTTTTCGACTTCATCCAAAATGTTCTTCGCGCGACCGATTTATAGGAAAATTATTTAATTTCTCAATACTTGATATCCTCCCAAGCAAAAAATATCCGCAAAGTTGTGAAATTGATTTTTTTAAGGTTTCATAAAAAAAAATTGAACAAAAACAGATAAAAAACGAATTATTTTTAAGTTCTTAATTTTCTTGCATAGAAACATTAAAAAAATGTAATACTTCAAAATTGAATGTTTTTATTTTGTTGTTGCAAGTTTTATAAAACAATTTGAAATAGAAACCTTCAATAACTGCAGTTTTTTTGTTTTTTGTAAAGTTTTAATAGATTAAAAAAAAAACTGCAGTTTTCCTGCATAAATCCTTCGATTTTACAACTTAGGTGAAGTTTTTATGGTGACTTTTTTTTTGACACTCCGCAACAAATAGCACCTTTGACATAAATGCAATAACGTTTGATAGGAAATTAGCCACCGACCCGTTTAAGAACTTGAGACAAAGCAAAGCATGTTCAGGGCATGAATGCTCATGGCGCCAGACGAAACAGCTGGTTTATCTTCCCCCTTTGGTTGGCGAGGTTTTTGTTAACGACCGATTCCTATAATTTGCTGCGCAATCAATGTAGTTTTCAAAGAAAAATTGCGATAGTAAAGACAGCTAGTATTGTCTAAAAAATATTTTGGTCGCCAAGGTGGGAAAGATCTACAATGTAAACTCCCAATGGGAAAATGGAAAAGTTCTATAACTTTTGAAAGGTTGCAGATATCCACATGAAACAGAGTGCAGATATTAAGATG
Organism: Troglohyphantes excavatus; assembly: GCA_963932185.1. Classification (NCBI taxonomy): domain Eukaryota; kingdom Metazoa; phylum Arthropoda; class Arachnida; order Araneae; family Linyphiidae; genus Troglohyphantes; species Troglohyphantes excavatus. The sequence continues at coordinate 2,234,076 of OZ010674.1, forward strand.
GAAAATTATTATAAAATGACACAAGTTTAATAGATATCCTCTCTGTCGTTTTTGAATTAAAACCGCACAAATAAACAAACAGACAAAACAAAATTCAATGTGATTTTCTGAATCAGTGTATCCCAATTCATGGAAAAACTCAAAATGAGTAGTTTTGTTCGAATAAACAGGCAGACTCTCCCTTCTTTTGTCAAACAATCCTATAGTATTTTTATCATTTCAAAATGAGAAGTTTTGTTCGAATAAACAGGCAGACTCTCCCTTCTTTTGTCAAACAATCCTATAGTAATTTTATCATTTTCAATAATTGTTATATATATATATATATATATATATATGTATACATGTATGTATAAAATAATACATTGCAACAAAAGAAGCTTACCTTAAATGGGGCCCCCATTTAAAGCTAGGCTTTTCTTTCTTCAGTATTAATCGGCTCCTGAACGCTGAGCAAAACAACTGTAAACGGTAAAAAAACAGCCCTGTGTGTAAACGTACTAGCTACACGACGCCACTATCTGGACGGTAAAACTGTATTCGATTACAGTGACAGTCGGTGGCTGCATAGTTTCCGCCAACGGCAAATTGACGCTCGTTATTTTTATAATGTATAAGTTTTAATTTACATCAGTGCGCTAAAGTTGGAACATCAGCAAAGACCAACGGAAATGTGTGTTGTGTGTGCAATCGCCCTGAAAACCATGGATTTCACAGCCGTGACGAAAGCTGCTTGGCGAAACAATCACAGCTCAGGTGTTTCGGTCACTTCTTGTTTAAACAAATCCATTTGAAGTGAATTGATTGAATTTCGTCGCCAAGCAGTTTTCACTACGGCTGCTAATCCGTGGTTTGAAGATGCGAGGTTTTCATTCTAAGCCGACGATTTGTGTTTAGTGAACATTCACTCAATTTTCAGGACATCCACTTAAAAGTTGATAGGGTCATTGTAAAGAATGGAAAACAACAATCGCCAAGGATTTGTGCCCATTAAAATACGTTTTTCCCTCATCACAATTTTTAAGCACTAAAAGTGTATTACAATTTTAAGATTCGATTCGAAGATCTTCACTTCACGAACGATGTTCTGAAAATATGTCTGCGCACTAAGGCATCGACATGTGCGACAGGAAATGGCCCATCATCCATTTCCACCCCACACACTGCAATAACTCATCATCGCTTTTTCTGACATCTCCGTCTCACCTTCCTGGTGATGGGCGCAAAGCAAACAGAAGGGAGGCAGGGAGTGTGAACCCCAGAAAGGGTTGTAGGGGGGGGGGGGGGGGTCGTGTGACACTTTTCGGGGAGGGTCAAAGGGTAAGTTATGCGAGACAGAAGTACCCAGACCCTCACCCCCTTCCCCAACTCATATATTATTTATTTGTTTCGCTTTCTCAGAAAGTACAAGGTTACATATTTTTGAAATATTGCTATTTCCCATCTGCACATCGACCGGTTTGTTTTTGGACGGGGGGAGGGTTTACCAGGAAAAAATTCCAACTAAAAGAATGCGGGGGGGGGGGGGGGGGCCTTATACTCGTAGGGTGTTATTTCAGTTTTTTTTGCGGAAAGTTAAAACCGGATTAAGAGGATCAGTTCTAAACTGGTCATATTAAGCCTTTTTCTTCTACAATTAAAATTCTAAATAATACCACAATAGTTCGGTGGCAGCCTACATTATAAGCTCTCATAGTCAGGTATTTTTAATTTTGGACTTTGAAAGCAAAAGAACTAAATGTATGATGCACTATTCTTGTTCACCCGCAAGTACAGGTGAGTAAAAGCAGTCGCTTGTGTTTCATTCGGTTTCAAGGTGATCACGAAGGTGATGACTGTTTATAATTTTTTTTAAGATTGAAGAAAAAAGAGTTAGTACATCATAAATATTATAAAGTGGGTAAACAATAAAAATACATAAGGGGCTGTCTATAAATGAGGCTACACATTTACTCTATCGTTTTTTTCACACGTCATAGCCTCTCGTTATGTTTCTGTAAATTGCAACAGGACAAACATGTTTCATATTTAAAAAACTACGAATTTGATGATAATAACATCCGATTTTTAGGTTATTTTCCCTGGCAGCCTTTCAGTGAAAAAATTAATTTTATTCTGTAAATCGGTGTCATTTCGCAGAAGGACGGCTTCACACAGGAATGTTTGTTGCATAAGCGTAATTTCACGCCCTAATGTGCGCATATAATTTTTTAGGCAGTTTTGCAACTCGGGTCATATTTATTAACATTTTAAAACTTTGTTAACTAAAATTACCACTATTTGACCACTAAGGTGACACATTTGTAGGAAATCCCTTGTCAGCAATGTCAAGAGTGCGTTTTGAAATAATAAAATGAAATCAAAACAATATAACTTCTATAAAGTAATATACAGATAGAAATAAAGTAATACATGAATCTCAAAGTAAATAATTAATTTAATTATATTACATAATTTAATAAAAAATATGAACCAATGAGAACAACACATTTCCGACTCCATTTATGTTATATATTTTTTTCACTAACATTTTGCACTCACTTTAAACCGATGCCTCAAGCGGACGTTCATGTTGCATGGACATTAAGCGGCCCCTGAATTCGTTTTTAATATTCATGTATCCGCTAGGTAGTGGGGACATGAATCACGTTGGTTTGGATTAGTTTTTACCATTTTTTTTAACCAATGGATTATGGTATTGTATTCTCAAATACCAGACGACCACTATGCAAGTATAAAGGCAATGGAAACTAACGATACCACATGAATAGCCATGAACTGCGATGATTCATTTTGTCTGAAGAAATTCATTTTGTCTTTTTTTTTCACTCAATTTATTTTGTTAAAAATTAGCAATATTTCAAAAACATATCGACGACTGGACTTGCACCCAGAATCTCTTGGTCCGAAGACTCGCGCGCTATCTCCCGTGCCAGAAAAAAAAACGCGGCAGTATACACATAGAAATCAAAATTAGATCCGAACGAGCTGATAACACCAGAATGGAATCGGAATAAATGACTTTCGTTAAGAATGGGAAGATTCTTGGTTTCGTCAAAAATCAAGAGATGTAATGACGAAACGAATTGCAAAATGGACGAAAGCAGCCTTGACAATCACGACAGTAAACAAATGAAAAAAAAGAGTTTTTTTCTGAGAGTGCACGTGAATGGTCATGGAAGTCTTTTTGCAACGGGGGGGGGGGGGGGGGGGGGGGTCGAACCCTTCCGCAGCAATCGCGGAATGATTCAAATAAATGTATTTCCGGCGCACACATAACTCCTGCTATGTCATAACTGCAATCCCCTGCCATCTGTTGCACTATGCACGAGCATCGCAGTCCCACTTAAAAAAGCCACCCCAATGCCAAATAACAATCTACACACAGACTGATATATCCCAGGAAATCGACTCCCTTTTTGTCTGACATGTAAAAGAGCCCCCCCCCCCCCCTTCAAACAGACGCAATCCTCTTTCAGGGAACCTCCTCCAGTGCAATTACCTGGCTGCAAGAAGGAAATTATAGCACTCGAGGAAGGACCATCCGTCATCCTTCGGCAGGGAATAGTCTGCCCGATAAATACAAAAATATTAACTTCGCCAAGTGGAGAGAAAATTCGCCAAATTGAAGAAAATCATGTGTGGATGCGTTGAAGCACGGCTAAAAGGATTTTACGTGAAATGTCATTTCTACATATTATGAAAATAAGAATGGGTCTTCAACAGAAATGTCACCGCATTTGAAGAGAAGATACGCAAGCTGTACCGTCTGACGCAGCAGGCCCTCAGGTGCTCCTCTTAAGATTTGATTTTCCACACATCGGTGCCTCACTTTCTATCGAACGAAAACAAAATGACGTTAACTGTGTTATTTGTCACGGAATTATAATGCCGAAAAGTTATCTACCCTGAAATCAAGTGTGACTCATTTTAAAGACGTTTCACTTAAAAAAAAATATGGAATTATATATTTTGAAAACCATGCTTGTCCATAACAACCCAAACTAATGAATCGGGAACTGTTTAATCGATTTTTGTAATAAAGCAACAACCTTCCACTTCAACTTTAATCTGTTGTCCTATAAACCAATGCATTGATTAGTTTCAAATTCAGTCGCTATATGCCTTCCATACGGCAGAATGGAAGGCATTCAGTTGCGGAATGTTTGCATCACAAAAAGTGACGCACTAGTATTCACAGGCATCATTCATTCGTTCCCCTGTCCGACTCACTAAAAGGGGGATGTTCTGTAGTGATGACTTCATATACCACTTGGACTCGAGTAATTACTTTAGCCTACCTCGTGAAGTATCAGCATAGCATGCAGAACTTTTATCAGATTCAATTTCGAGTGACTGCCAAGCGCATCTGTTCTTCAAGTATTTTACTAACTTTTTAAGGCTTTATGCAATATCTACTCGGCTGTTACTATACCAATCAGAAAAACACCTAAAAATCCCGTTGCATTGGTAGTTTTCAAGAGGAAAAAAATCACAAAATGGGCGATATTTCACCAACCCAAGTTGCCTTGCTCACTGCCCCCCCCCCCCCTCCTCTCCCCCTTTGATGGCCAGTGGTCAGTGTTGACCCCATGCCCCCTTCCAACTGCGTTTGAGTTGGGCCGACTTTTCAGTTGGAGCGATTGCATGATGAATGAGGTAATGATAGTGTTCAGAAATTACCAATGTTTCACTGTGAGCACCTTTTACCCATTTTAGAAGCGTTATATTGGGGGGGCTTCAAACACAGGGTTGGTCAATGTTTCCTTTCAAGGAACGACTTTGATAAATATGCAGGTAATTAGTTCTATTGTATTTTCAAAGACCCCTGTCTGCCCTCTGATTCAAGGTTCTTGCTCAAGGTGAAGAACAAAATTCCAAATACGTCTGCTCTTATAGCATTCCAATGTATTGCATAGCACTCGGCTTACCCTTTTTCGAAAGATATTTTATAAAAGCGGTAAAAATAATTATTCTATAAGAATAGTAGATGGTGTCATGTCATTATTTCAGTGTCCCATTAGTTCTTAAAAACTAGTTTTCGATAGCCATTGATTAGACTTTTTATTAAGCCATAAAAGACAATGTTAAGAATGTATGTCAGTTTCTCCGTTTGAAATATCGTGATGATATATCACAGATTTATGTTCGGCGCGGCGTCAATTTCTTTTATAAATCAACATCTACTTTTTATTTGCAATTTAATGTGTATTTCAATTTATTCACAAGATTTGTTTGCAATGGGATTTTAGAACATAAATCTCACGTGTATTACTTCAATCCAAGTTTCCAATTGCCTATGAGAGCCTTTTCACATATTATCAACCTCTTAAATTAAAACAAAAGCGTTGCAGATAATTTTGTATATGTGTACTATTCTTACCTTGCAGGGATGGAGTCTACGACATACTCTCATAAAAAAGCCATCCGACTTTTCCAGAAAAAAATAAGTTTCCCCATGAGTCCATTTCGTATTCCTGGACAATTTTCTACTCTTAGGTAAATAGCAACCCTGTTCAGAATTCAAAAAGCCGTGGTAAAATTCTCAAAAGAAATACTTCTTCTATTGTCCAAACCCACTCCTCCCCGAAATGCTTTTGTGAAGATCATTCACTTGTGTGGCCCGAGTAAGTTCTTGTGCGGCCCCTTCAGTCATCTCGTCCGCTGCTTGCCACAGGTGCTTCAGTGTAAAGGATGCAATTACTGAGGCATCTAAGTTGTGAAAATTTCAGATTACGATGGGTTTAGTTGTTCTGATACTGGAAAATGACATATAATCGTGTAGAGGAAAGTGAAACGTTTCGAATAAGCCGTTTCCTTCCTCGTGTCGCTCATAACTGGAGTATACATTTTCTCTCACATAATTCCATCACGTGGAATAATCGTATGGGGATAAATGACATACCATCGTCTTGAGGAAGGTGGACGCATCGACCAGTCTGATTATTTACTCATTCCTGTCTTTGACCTTTGTTACATGTAGAAGGAAATATCGCCTTTAGACGCAACATGCTCTTCCACCCTCATAATTCCACGGGATAAATGACCTACAACCGCCTTAACCAGCTTGAGACTTATTATCCACTGTACAGTGTGAGGACCCAAAATAGTCACGAACCAAAACTTACGGTTCAGTGTGTATAGGAAGATAACAAAATTTTATAATAATACATTGGGACTAAACACACGTTCAAATATATTTCAAACTCTGAGATTAACACTTTAGACCTCCGAGGACCACTAACTGCTTCTGTACCTATCCTATTCGCACCTTTTAATATTCCACTCCACCGCTCTGCTATTCCTCAAAAAGCCAATTGCGTAAACATAACGTCCATCTGCACGAATCGATGGGCATGTATTCAACTTCATCTGTAAAAGGCGTTTAAAAAATGTGTTATACATTGTAAGCATTAAGGAACGTTATAATGAAATATGATGCCCCGCTATTTGTACTTGTTTCGTAGATTTCCTTTCATTCATCAGAATTGCAATGCATTATTCTTTATAAACCGTTATTCATTTTGGTTGAAATGATTCAAATTCATACCGAGATGGGAAATCATATCGAATGGCTAAAAACACAACCATTTTATGTCTACTTTTGGGGATAAAATTTCGAACTTGGTCGAAAACTCTATGGGGAATTTCTTTTAAAAAACCTGCACAACAAATGTGTAGTTTGGAATTGACATACAATGTTTTTGCAAGAGGAAAGAGCTAGAGCATCCTTACATTGATACCAATATTTCATTTGGGCTAAAAAATGAACATACAATCCGTACAATCCGTGTTTTTAGCCATCGACATACAGCTATGCTGTCCAGAAATGTAAAGTTCGATTCTTATTTATTTTTAAAAACTCTTTGGCGTTACTTTTTTTGCATAAATGTAATAAAAAACCTATATTTATTTTGAAAGATTACTATTTAAGATTGATTTTTTTTAAAGAAATTGGTTGGTGCACTACATCAGTGATTCTCAACCTTTTTTCTCTCGTGTACCCCTTGATAAAACTTTTCATTTATGAGAACCCCATTTCTCTTTCAAAGCCCTTTTCACCCTCCATCTACGCAAAATAAAAGTTTTTCTTTGTTGGGCAGTCATGTGCTTATAGGTTAACTGGCAAATGAATCAAACGACTGAAATGGATTACTTATAAGCTGTTATTTTAGATATTACTTAATAACATTTATATATTTAATTTGTTTTACGTCATTACTATTATTATTTTCGCGTTCCCCTAACCTGACCACCGCATACCCCCAAGAGCTACACAACAGTGAGCAATTGGTGACGGTTTGAGATCCAGACGTTTGAGAAAAAGACCTGAAAGAAGAAACGCAGTAAAATGTTTGCCCAACATCAGGAAATATTTGTCATGACAGTAGAACCTATAATTATAGCGTATTCTGCACAATGCGACGTCAAGGACCACGGACCCGAATGTCGCAACAACAATAACCTGCATTCTATCATTTTCGAACGACAGGACTCGCCTCCCAGTGAGATTTCGCTGTGGTTCTCAGAAGCAAATCCCCTCTTCCACAACAGGTGTGCAAAGGGATGATTATTTTGTCACAGTGAAAGGGTTGAGGCCTGAAAGAATAACAGCATGGCCACCCCCCTCGTTTTCGCAGGCGAAAGCAACCTCAGACTTGTCGACATTCCACCCCTCCTTTCACGGATCAGGCTCATTGCTGTTCATGAAAATAACGAGCTCCTTTTTCGGATGTGCAAAGAAGCACCACTGTCCATCTGGTGTCACTCACAATAATCTGCTTGTTTAACGCGTTGGATGCAGGTACACCGGGATTACAGTTCTTGTTGAAAGCAAAAAGATTGTCAAATCTTGTAGGATCTAAATCACCTTCAGGCCAAGAAGAGTGCTGATTTATAAGAAAGGTGCCTTGCTGTTGTCCACTGCTAATTTTACTTTCAAACTCAGAGCGGTCAACGGAAGCTGTACAGGAAGAGGAAAGAGATCGCGAAAATCTCCCACACTCTCCTCACGTTAAATACGTTCGCATGGGAATATGTCCGTGCACAATCGGAAATGCTTTAAAGAAAAGAAACTTCAAAGCTTTTCAATGAGTAACGGTCGACAATTATTTTAAAATTGCGAATATTATTTATAATATGCTGTTCTTGAAAATAAAATGTTAATGTTCTTGAAAATCTACTGAAATGACGCAGAAAAAGATATTTGTTAACTTCCAGTACTTATGGTAATTCTACCTTGTGTAAGATGAAAGCCGGACTACAAGGTCAAAGTATAGCGTCACATTCCACCATCCTTGGTCGAACTAACGTTGCGCTGTAGCTACGTAATGGTTAATAGGGGACGGTGCGAGATATATCGTGAAGTAAAGACCCGGGAACACTGCCTCGTCATTTTAAAGGCCAATTCTTCAAATTTCGGACCACGGAAACGTGATACACTTGGAGACCACAAAGAATTTACCGTACACTGAGGGTATGGATGGGGGGTTCTCGGAGTCAGATATAACAGATTGCGTAAACCTTTTGTGGGCGACCCATCCCTATTTCTGCAAATATGCTGAAATTACGTTTCACATAAAAGCCCTAGCGAAATGACGTTTCACGGAAAAGCCCATGGCTTCGACACAGCCACCCCCAACGTTTATATTTGTTTCTCAAAGTTCTAATGTGGGACTATTTTCGGAGACGGAATTGTAATTCCTCTTCCCAATATTTGTCTAGCGATGCAAAGTGCGCGATAAACTCTTTGAAGCCCCCCTCCTCTCCTCGGCGGACATCCGCGGCTCCCCCCCTGTGGTGGGGCCGCTGCGTCTCAAGGTTAAATAACAGCGGAACTTTTCTTGAAGGGGGGTTGCGCATTCTGTGCCCCCATGTTATCTCGAACGCTGTTTATCTAATGTGAAACCACTGGCTCGAATATGATTTTAGGTCAGTAGACTAGTAGTTCCCATCCCTTTTTGTTTTGCTTGAATTATCCTTATTCGCCTAACCGTTTAGTGTACGGCGTTAGTTTTGAGAGACATCGCGTTCCACTCGGTTACATTCCACCACCGTTCATTTCTGACGTGATGCTATTTTTCGTCCTTTTGTTTCCCACCCCTTCCTTCTTTCCATTACCCCTACTGCTGTCTCTTCTCCCCACTTAGAAAATAGTCAATAAAACTCTCATTCTGTGTATTTTACCAAACATTCCATATAGAAGCACCAAGTGGGTTGGTGATCTCACACTTTCTTCAGATTGAAATGAATCACAATCCCTATTCCTATTTTTTTTTGTGAAAAAACATTTGACAAATATCTTAAACTATCAAGTATATGTTGGGTAAACTGAGATTAGTATTCAACTTCACCCATACAATTATTGTTAGTTTAATGGCTAGCAATAATAATAGCAATATATATTTTTTTTGTTGTTGTTCGGGTAGGCAGCCGCACATCACTCTTTATGTACTGTGAAAAAAAATACTTTATCAAAATCTAAATTTATTCAATTTCTTTGAGTTGTTTTCAAGATACCTACACATAGTTTCTTTTAATTTTTTTTTGTTCACGACACGATTACTATTTAAATTGTTGTTTTTGTAAAATATGTTTTTGTTATGTATAATAATTAATGATTAAAAAAGCATTTGCGAATATTAGCCTCGTAATATAATGTCGATAAAAACAATGTATTATGCAAAAATAAAAGTAACACTTCGCGATGTTGCTTCAATGCCAATAGTATTTTTTTTAAAAAATTTATGTTCACCACTTTACATGCTATTGCGACTACTATTTATACTGACGTTTTATAATTTTTTTTTTTGTTATATAAGAATTCCTAAAAATTAAGGATTAAAAAAAGCTTTTGTAAATATAAGTCTTAGATATATAATTCCGATAAAAATAATGTTGCTTCAATGCCAATTGGTGATGAAAACTGATATTATTTAAAAATTTGCCTATTTTTTTTGTATAAATTTTAACTTTTCAGTGACCATAAACGCGTGTAGTAAACTTCACATTCATTAGTTTTAATAATGACGATGCAATGATATATCAAAGACATAAAATATTGCATTCTTCCAAATGGAAATAATTTATAGTATTTGGCGAAGTTTTTTTTAAGCCAATTGGCGACCAGAGTCTTAATATCCGTCTTTGAACATAATTTCTGAAGAAAAATAAATTAGGAATTATTTTTATTTATAACTGTTCAACTCTGCAATTTCAAAGAATCGTAAAATATAATTTTAAATATGCCTGCGTCAATATTTACTGACAATATTTCTTAAAAAAATTAATCATTTAAATTCAATCAATTTTTTTGTAGTGAAATCTTTAATTTAAGCTATCCAAGCTAATAAACCCCAAGTTAAACTTTTAGGGTGGCCCATTTCGACACTATAGCACTGTTCCGTAACAAATAGTACTATCGGCGTAAATGTAATAACATTTTATATTAAATTGGACACCGACTCGTTTACGATCTTAAAATAAAGAAAAACATGTTCATACCCATGTCGTCAGACGAAACTTTATCTTCCTCCTTCGGTTTTAGTTTACGACCGACTCTTATAATCTGCTGTTCAATAAATGCGTTTTTCACAGAAAAAAATCGCAATAGTAGAAGGCAGCCAGTATTGTCGTAAAATATTTTTGGTCGGTTTTAACAATAATGTTATGAAGGAAAGATGGATTTAATAATAACGTTATGTAGAAATATCTACATTATAAATTTCCAGTAGTAATAATGAATGTGAAAATGGAAATGTTCTGTAACTTTTGAACGGTTTGGATGAATGGAATTGCAGATATCCACCTGAAACAAAGTGCAGATGTTAAGTTGTAAGATTATTGATAAAATGATGCAAGTTTCATAGAAATCCGTTAATTCACTTTTGAGTTAAAACCACACAAACAGACAAACTAACAAATAAACAAACATACAAAAAAATTTAATCTGATTTTCGGAATCAGTGTATCCCATTTCATACAAAAAAAACTTAAAATTAGTGGATTTGTTCAAATCTACAGACAGATAATCCATTCTTATATATGTATTGATTTAACTGGAGCTTGGAAATATGCACGATGTTTCTTTATGCAATAATTCTAAAATAGTTAAAATCATTAAACAACATTTTACAAATCCGAGCTTCAGGTGCATCTTGAAGATGAATAGTACTTATATAATTTTTTTAAAAGAAATATTGTCAGTAAATACTGACACATGCATATTTAAACTTATAGACCGGGAGGCAGCGACATTTTTGGCTAGTCATTTTACACCGACTGATTTGTGTAACAATAGTTAGATAAGTTATTGGTAATGTCAAAAATCGAATTCAGCTTGCGCGACTGCGGTGGGTGTAGGTGTGGGGGCGTTCGGAACATGTAAAAAAAGTTCAAAAATAAAAATATTTTACACCGGCTGAAAATTTATATACGGGTTATTCGGACTATTTTATGATGTTTTGGGGTATTCAGCTGGTATGGTGAGGGTGGGTTGTACTTCAGCTTCTCGTTTGTTTATGTAAAAAAACTCGTTTTTTCAAGATATTTTACACCGTATGAAAATTTAATACGAGATAGTTAGTTAGGTATTAATCAAGAAAATAATATTCAGCTGACAGTAGTGGTGGAAAGACCTTCAGCTTTGGCTATGAAGTGCTTGAGCACTAATTTATATTCGAGCACCGCGCAGTATCTTCAAACATCCAGCTGAAGGTTATTCCACCACTACCGAGCCAGCTGAATGGGATTTATTTAAACCTTACCTTTCATACTAATAACATACTCGAGTTTCGTGTCGTGTAAAATTGATTTGATTGGGAAATCATTAGCAGACATCGGGAAAACATTCAAAATTTGACTAGGTTTTATTTTGTTTCATTTCGTTATATCTGAAAAGTGGAAAATACGGTTTATTATGACATATATGAATATTAATAACGTTAATAATTTAAAGAAAAATAAATATTCTCATTATTGGAAATGTAAAAATTATCGGCAATATCACGATCATCGTCTTCAAATGTCCTTTCTTCAGAATAGTCATCTATATGTATTTCCTGTGATTATGTGTACATCATGTTCTGCTTTAGGGCCATTTTATAAAATCTAGAATGTTTTTAGTTAAAAGAAATAAAATAATTGTGTAAATTGAAAATAAACGTCTGTTATACATGCAGTATTCTCATTAAAAAGCCTAAATAAGATAGAAAACACACATCACTGGATAGAGGAGATCAAGACTATTTCTCATAAGCTCATGAAGAAAAATATTAAAATCCACCTCCACTGGACAAAAGCCCATGTTGGTACAGTGGGTAATGAGGATGTTGATCAAATTGCTAAAACGTCAACCACTTTACATCAAATTGACTGCAAGGTCCAGCTAACATGGACACAAGTAAATAGCATACTCAAAAAAGAAAGTATGCGAATTTGGCAACGGAAATGGGCAAATACCACAAAAGGAAGATACACTTTCGACATCTTTCCACAAGTCACTACTTTCAGATGTCTTACAAACTTCTACACCAACCAATTCCTGACCAGCCATGGAGCCTTTCCGGTACACCAAGCTCGACTTTTTCACGGAGATATAACATGTCCGTTTGACGACGAGGAAGGCAGCATAAATCACTACATTTATGAATGCGGAGAATTTGAACATCTTCGTTTTCAGGCTTTCCCTCTCAATTTCGCAGCCCTACCGTTAAAAACTTTGCTCCTAAACAAGTCACATGAACTCTACTTTCAACAAGTGATTCAACGTATCATGGAAGCACGAGACTTTTAAATGTTGAACTCTAGTAAAAGGTGAACTTTTTGGGTACTCCAAATTGCTGGAAACTCTAACTGTCTGAACTCTCACGGACATTACTATAAACTCCTTTTCATATAGGTTAACAGTGACACCTAAGTATATTATTTATTTTAATCTATGGAAATACTCTGATAGTGAACAATGAGTTTATCACTCACTCTTCGGTACATCACTGTTCGTGTATAGAATTTAAGTTAGTTATTAAGTCTTGTATTTCCATGCACATTTTTTAGAATTTAAGTTAGTTATTAAGTCTTGTATTTCCATGCATATTTTTCCAGGTACGCCTCCACATGTGGGCAACCACCCAGCATTGTTGTAAAATTGTATTCTTAAAATACCTTATGTGACAAATATTTCGAGCGTGTTGCTCACACTCACTAAGTGCTGGATATTTACGACTGCAAAATGTATATGGAGAAGAATACTTTGACGTCACAACATGTTGCCCGAATATCCTTAGGGACAGGACGGGCTAATAAAAATAAAAATGCAGTATTCTCATCATTATAGTGATGATCTCTACCGATGGAGGTAGCTGATCACCATCGAACCACTTGAAACTGTGTCTATTGTCTACTATCTTCCAACCATAATCAACTGGATCAAAAGCGATTGGCTCTTTTTCATGCTGATGTCTCTATAACTGAGCAATGTAAGTTTTTCGTAGAAACTGTTGATACAGTTCTGATTGGCATGGTGCCAGTATCGAGCCGTCAAAATTTTTATCTAATCTCAGGATGTAATTCTCATTCTTGATATAATATTTTTTCACGAATATAATTACCTTTGATCTCTACTTCTGTCCCTCGACCAAGAACAACGAAGGCATTTTAAAATGAACTAAATATAGACATGGCTTCAACATCAGTGGGCCGGACCAACTTCGTCCATCAGATTTTCACGCTGAATTGAAAAACGTTAATTTCAAAGAAGCCTTGGTGAAGTTCATATGTGATGATTGGCGAAACAATCACCTAGCTCCTTTCATCAATGAAAAATCATTCATGTAAATTATGTGGATTGTTTCAAATATGAGTTGATTAATGATGAAGTTGTTCTATCAAATCAAGAAAACCAATCGTGTAATCTATGAAGAGGCCAACAAGAACATTATTTAACACGTGTACAATGTCGATTTTAATTACTTTATTCCTTTTCTGATACGGACAACCTGTTGGGAAACATGATCTTCATTCATCAAAATCCGAAAATATCTATGCATATTGGCAATGGAAATAACCAAAGGTTTCTTGACGTTAATAACCTTATACAAAGACGGGTCCAGAATTGTATACAGCATTACCAGCCTTCCATGCTTTGACGGGGATGTGATTTTAATCCCGCTTTTTTCAAGAAAGGGAAGCAAAAACTATTCAGTATTTTAAAGAATTCTAAAAACTACACTAAAGTATTTATAGTCCTCGGGGAGTTAGATGAAAAAATATTATATCAATAATGAAAATGACATCGTGAGATTAAAAACTTTAACTGCTCGAATACTGGCACCGTGACATTCAGAGTTGTATAAACACTTTTTACGAACAACTTACATTGCTCAGTTATGGAGCCATTAACATCAAAAGATGTAATCATTTAAGATCCAATTGATTATGGTTGGGAGATAGATAATTAATACAGTTTCAAATGGTTCGAAGATGACCAGCTACGTCCATCGATAGAGAGCATCACTAATGATGAGAATAATGCAGGTATAACTGACGTTTATTTTTAATTTACATAATTATTTTATTAATTTTATCTAAAAACATTCTTTATTTTATCAAGTGGTCTTGAAGCAGATCATGATGCACACATATCACAAGAAATCGATATTGATGAATATTCTGAAGAAAGTTCACTAAAAGACGATGATCCAGATGATTATATTTTTCCGATAATTAGAATATTAAATTTTTCTTCAAATTATAATGTTATTAATATTCATATAGGTCATAATACACCATATTTTCCACTTTTAAGCTTGATATGTAACTAGGGCTAACAGACGTCCCGGTTTCGCCAGGAAAGTCCCATGTTTTCACCATTGTCCCGGGAGGTTCCCGGCTGACTCAAGTCCAGGGATTTTCCATCATTCATACATATGAGCCCAGTTCACATACGCCCTAAAACATAGTTTTTCTTTTGAAAATCCCCATTACCGGTGTAAAAATATTCCTATTTATCGCTGGTGCGTTTGACTATCCCAGGTCCCCCCCCCCCCCTTCTTTCTTTTTGTAGCATTGCTAGAACCACTCTCCCTTCTCGTCAAGCGGTTTATTCAGAGCTAAATTTTTAAAAATTAAAATGAACTGATTGATTTTTTCGATAGAATTAAAAATTACAAAAAAAGTTTAAAAAAAGTTGTTTTGTCAGAAAAATATAATAAAGTGTAAAAAATGACAAAGTGGAATTAGCATAATAAAGTTAATTGTCTATTATTAGCAGTTATTTGCTTCTTTAATCAGTAAAGAATTAAACATGTTGAGTTTCCTTTTCGAATTTCTGGTAGCCCTAGATATAACGAAATGAAACAAAATAAAACCTAGTCAAATTTTGAATGTTTTCCCGATGTCTGCTAATGATTTCCCAATCAAATCAATTTTACACGACACGAAACTCGAGTATATTATTAGTATGAAAGGTAAGGTTTAAATAAATCCCATTCAGCTGGCTCGGTAGTGGTGGAATAACCTTCAGCTGGATGTTTGAAGATACTGCGCGGTGCTCGAATATAAATTAGTGCGCAAGCACTTCATAGCCAAAGCTGAAGGTCTTTCCACCACTACTGTCAGCTGAATATTATTTTCTTGATTAATACCTAACTAACTATCTCGTATTAAATTTTCATACGGTGTAAAATATTTTGAAAAAACGAGTTTTTTTACACAAACAAACGAGAAGCTGAAGTACAACCCACCCTCACCATACCAGCTGAATACCCAAAAACATCATAAAATAGTCCGAATAACCCGTATATAAATTTTCAGCCGGTGTAAAATATTTTTATTTTTGAACTTTTTTTACATGTTCCGAACGCCCCCACGCCTACACCCACCCGCACTGGACCAGCTGAATTAGGTTTTATAACTTATTTACCCAAGAACAATTACTGGTCAGAAAATCAGCCGGTGTGAAATAATCATCCTAAAATGTAACTGCCTCCCGGACTATTATATTTTACAACTTTCTGAAACCGCAGGGTGAACAGTTAGTTATAGATAAAAAAACCTCATAATTTATTTTTCTTCAAAAATTATGTTCAAAGGTGGATATATAGACTCCTGTCGTCAATTGACACTAAAAAAACTTCGCGAAATACGATAAATTATTTGAATTTGGATGAATGGAATCTTTTTATCTATTATTGCATCGCCAGTATTAAAACTAATGAATGTGAAGTTTATTATCACTAAAGGGTTAATTTTTATACAAAAAAAATGCACATTTTAAAATAATATAAGTTTTCAACATCAATTGACATTGAAGCAACATCGCCAACTGTTTTACTTTTTCTATTTTTGCAGAATACATTATTTTTATCGACATTATATTACAAGGCTAATATTCGAAAAGTTTTATTTAATCATTAATTTTAGGAATTTTTATATAACAAAAATAAAACATTTTACAAAAAATATTAGTTTAAATAGCAGTTGCAATAGCATGTAAAGTTGTGAACATAAAAATAAAAACAGTACTAGGTTTAGGTGTCTCGAAAACTACTCAGAGTAATTGAATACATCTAGATTTTGATAAAGTTTATTTTTCGCAGTGCTGTGATGGCTACGCTAATAAAAAAATTCGATCAGCTCTTATTTCGCAAATTGTCCTCGACCAACGCAGGGTCATATCCATCCTAGACGAAAAAATAACCCAATAAAGAACACCTCCTTAAAATGAACAGGAATTGGATGTAATTGTTCCATAAAAAGAACGTGAATATGAAACATGTTCCTGGAGTGCAAATGGATAATCAATGCGTTTTGAAACATAACTAAATATTTAAAATTCACGTTACTGTATTAAAGGGAAGAGCCCTTACACTCGTTGCATATTGCTAAGGCTACTCTCCCCTAATGTCACTGGCTACAACTTAGGAAGCGCTAAAATGCAGATGTGTAATGACACCCCCAATCCCTTAGCCCAATCCCGTCTGCATTTGAAAAAAGAGACTCTTTCCACAGTTCATTACATCCAGTAAATCTCCACCACAACCGAGATTTTCTCTTTTTTACAACGAGGATCGTTCCAGTGGTCCACCCCTTTCCTTTAAAAAAATACGAGAAAAAAAGTTAGTAAACAACGTCCCCCACTGAGAGACGCGTGAGCTAAAAAAAGAACCTCCTCCCCCAAAGATGGGGGGGGGGGGTGACAGAACCTCTGACTGACTGACCTACTTTACCACCCCTCTCTTAGACCCCCTTCTTACCCCATTTTTCACCAGAACTCCTACCCCCATCGAAGAACGAAAAAATATCCCAATAAGACCATAAAAAAACCACACAATGTAAAAAAAAAACTTGAAACGCGGTGCTACCAAGTTTGGCGAAATATCATCAACTTAGTGATATATGAAAGATAAGTTTTAATATATAAATCCATGTAAAAAAAAATATTTTTAACTGTTTTTTGATGTTTCAAATACCTGTTTTTTCTGTTTTTCAATGTAAAAATAAGTAAAAATATTTTTTTATGATGTTTTTTATCTTTAAATCTCTTTTTCCAGTTTCGTATGTATTTTAAAATTCAATTACAAAATTATTTCATCTTTGATATCGCTTTTTTCAGTAACTATAAATACAATAAACAAACGCTAATCCTTAAAATATACCTAAACAAAGGAGTAATTTAAAAAAAAAAAATTGTTAAATAAAAATAGTTAAATACTTTTTAGTGCTCTAAAATGCTTTAATTTTTTTTAATGAAATTTGTTTAGGAAAAATTATCAATCAGATCATTTGTTTCAAAACACCCACTGTCAAACGAATAAATTATATTTGATACACTAACTACGGACATTTCAGCCAATAGTTTTTGTAGTTATTGAGCTTAAATTTTTCGTTATATTAACGGGTTCTTTTGCACTAAAGTACAATTATCGTTTCACTAATTGCGCTCTATGTTTACCATTTTTTAAACTTTTTTTTAATTTCTTTTATTACAAATTGTTTTAGAAAGTAGTTTTGTCAAAAATTTTAAGTTTATATAATTTTTTTTTCTTTCGAAGCATTTATCGAAAACCTGCCCACACATTTCCCCTCTTCTTTTGTCTATTTGTAAAGCTAGGGAGAGCTAAAAATTTCATAAATAATTGTCTCAAATCAAAGTTGCATCTGCACTTAAAACGCATAATGTCAATTTTAAAATTAACATTAACTTTTTTCTTTTCGAACACTTGGCAAGTTTGCAAAAAAAAAAAAAAACGAAATCAGTATATTTTTTTTGAACGAGCCTTAAAAATTAGAATACTAAATGTCACATTTATGCCACCTTTAAAATTGGTGTTCAAAATTTGGGTGCCCCTTTTTGTAATCTGGTTCCATTTATAATAGTATTAATATGTTTAGTTTTTAGTATGTGTAGCCTTTTTGCACTCCGAGAACGTCTCTCACATTTACGTTCTTTCTACGGAACAGTTTAAAATCTTCCTGTTCTTTTCCCCATATTTTTTTATGCAAAACAGTAAAAAAATCATATGTTTTAGATCGGCAAGATAACAAGTTGAAAAATAGATGGATGTTTTTTAAACACAAGATCCTGTTGTTCTCGCTTATTTTGAAGAACAGGGAACTAAAAGAGCGGGCCCGTTCAGTTGTCGCCTGAGTGGAGAAACAGCGGAGTGAAAAGAGTTCATGTAGTTTTTTATTTTGCTACACGCTTGGATGCAGTACCTTTGCCATTGCAATTGTTTACCATCACAAGGATTTTACTATTTAGTATTCTTTAAATAATTTCCTATCCATTTGGCGGACATTTTAACTTTCCACATGGCAACCTTTTCGCCCCATGCCTCCAACCAGTTCCCATTCGGAGTTGGGAACCCTCGAAGAAAGGAAACTTTTTAACCCTTTTTCACGCGTTGTCCCCGTCCCTTCATTGTGCGAAGAAGATTCAGCTGCAAACTGGACACATGTCACCAGCAGCAGGAGGGGCGAGGCGTATGTATGTACCTCACTGCAAAGATTTATCTCCCGTCCTGGATATGCATAAATGGGCATTCATATCTTTTTAGAGAAGAAGTTATGCCAACCCACCATTAGCCCCAGGGGGGTGCCATGACTGGGTGGTACACATCTTTTTTTTTTCTCCAAAAAGAGTGGTTATTAGTTGAGAATTTTTTTCCTGGAGATGCATGGTATGTGAAAGGGTGATATGCTTTAACATCTGGAGGAGGGTGTTCGTCGTTAGTCATGGGTGATGTTTCCAGTTGTTTGCACTCAGAATTGATGTGCATTCTTTTTTTTTTTAACATGTGTGGTTATTAGAGAAGATTTAAAAAAAAAATTCTTTTAGAAAAGTGAAAATTTCCGATATCGATCACACCACAAGAAGCTTACTCGTGTCTACATAACTCACGAGGCATAACCTTATTTATGTTTGCGTATGCAAAATTAAAAAAACAAAACATAGAAATTTTTATTTTTAACGAGGACATAATTCTTAACGAGTAATTTTTTAAGGAAATACCTTCGTTTGAAATTTTAAGGAACCTTTGTATTTTTGGAATTATAAGGAAACGTTGTTTTTTTTAGACTTATACGGAAACTGACTCGGTACCTTCTAATCTTGAGTCCGGGACCAAGGGGGCCAACGGTAGTCCAGCGGCTCATAATCAGTGGGCTGAGAATTCGAATATCGTCTTGGACACACTGAACTCGAATAGGAACTCTTATACATATCTGTGCTTAGACAGTACAGCGAGCACGTGATCGGAGGGATGCCACTTTCGTTCCTCATCGCCTGTAAAAAATATCCGCTCTGTAGAGGAGAATGGTGCACTTTAATTCTGTCATTATTAATGTCCTCTAGCCTATTCAGGTTGTGGGTACCAGCTCAGCTATTGTCTTCGTCATCTGATTCCAAGTGACGAGGCAATATTTCTGGGTCTGTTCTTCATGATAAATCCCGAATCGTCGACAATAACCCATTCTGCAGCTCAGGTGCGACATGGTTTTAACCAACCCACCGGAGTAGAGCGGCGTTCTCTGATCTGGTTGGAAGAGGTCAAAAGGTGGTGGCGTAGAAAGTGAGACGGATCGAAATGCTGACTTCACTCTGCAGTCTAGAGGCTGTCACTTATTACGCTATACACACACAGAGTGATTGGAACAGTTTTTGGTCTTTGTCGTTCAGTTCCGAGTTGAAAATCGAAATTGTTGGCTCGAATCAATCAGTTTGTTGATTCCGAAAATATTTTACACTTTCTGCTGGTTGTAATGAGTTTTGAGTCCATCCTTGTGAAGTCGTGTTTGACGTCGAAGTTCTTTGAGCTCACTAAGGAACTGGAAGTAGTTAAAGCGCATATTTTGTCTCATTGTGTGAGCATTACTTTATATAATTTAGTACTTACTTTTTAGAAAGTCATTATTATATATTTTTTTAAAAATAAAATTTATTCAAGATGCCAGGAATGCTGTGTTCTGTTGTTGCATTAACAGATCTTATTTTAAACCAAAAACTGTTTAGAAGGATTATATTTTATTTCAGTTTTTAAAAAGACCCGATTCTGAGGGAAGTTTAGATGGAGAGATGAGGGGTAGCAGAAAATATAATTTTAACCCGAGTATATCATATGATAGATCGAACTGATGATTTTATTTAAATGAACGAACACCGATGGTTTCAGCATCAATTGGCTTTTCTCTTTTTCTATTATGAACATGAGCGACTTAAATATCGATAATGAACTTGTACTTGCATTAATCCCAGGAAGGACTGTTTTGTGGAATAAAACCATTGACATATTTAAGGACAGAAACGCTTGGCATTTAGTTTGTCCACTGAACTCTAACTGTAACTTCTGGAACGGTCATAACCAGTTCCTTCTATGAACGCGGTTGAAGCCACGCTGTATCCCCAACTAACTTTTAAAAGTGATTTTGTGGGTTTTTCCTTCTTAAACCGTTATAGAAATGTTAAATATTTTATTTTCTACATGTAGAATCAATTTGTATATCGCTACAAATATAGTTTTTCTTTAATGGATTTCAAAGAATATCCATTCCAAATGGGTTTCAATTTAAAATTAAAAAATAGCCAAGAGCACTTTAATTAGGCATATTTTAGAATGAACAATATACGAAATATGGAGGTAGAAATGGAGGTGGGGCTCAGTTTTTTAAATCTTCAATTGGCTTCAAGTCAGTAAATTGCCTTGCTCAATCCAGAAATTACTTTTTCAGATCAGTGAGTTTGTCTAGGAATTCGTAGCGACTTTGATCTTCAAACAACGTGTAGAAAGTTCCAATCCTCCTCTGTTCTTTCATTAATTGGATGAACTCAAATAAGTCTCCTCTTTATTCGATGCCGAATAACAATAAAACTAGATTTGCTCTATATTCATTTCAAACTACACTGAACAATAAATAATTTAAATAACACAGTCAAACTAAATTAAAACTACACTGCCTTGTGAAACTACACTGCCAACAGTCGGCTGACTCGTGCGACGGCGATTTTACCGCCCTGTGTGACACTAAATTCTCGAACACTAGATTTCTGTGAGCGGCGACAGTAAATTCTCTGCAGCAGAAAAATCCGCCCAAATTTTACACCCAGTCGCAAGTTTTGACGCCAAACTTTTTATAAAAATTTCAGTTTGACAACTGTATTTTTACACAGTCGTCGCGTGTAACGTTGATTTCCAATAATTACTCTCGTGCTTTTCAGTTAGTAAGACCGTGATATTTTTAAGATTACGAACGAAAACATCCTTTTAATTTATGCAAAAAAAGCTTTCACGATTATAAAAATATCTTAACAGTTGACAGCTCTGCTTAAGCAGTAAGAAATATTTTAAAATTACGTTAAAGCAGAACATTTTGGCAACTAAAAAAAAAAATGCCTGGTGCCCATGACACTTCACTTTTATCTTCTGAGGCCCCCATGGCCGAGTGGATAAAGGCGTCAGCTGGGAATCCTGGTTCGATCCTCTGCGACGGACTTGACTAAGAAAAGTAAAAAATCTTGTGATCGGAGGGCTGCCAGATTCACTACAAAATACTAGGAATGTCGTCCAGAACATCCACAAAAAGTGTATACGGGTTTGGTTTTGGTTAATTAATGTCGCACTAGAGCTGCAGTGAGCTATTGGCGACGGTTCGGGGCCTACCTCGAAGGAAACACCCGGAACGATGCCTCGTATTTTTGAACCATGGTCAGATGACGAGGACTACACCTTAGCTGGCACAAAACGCCTTCAATAGACGTCGAGATTTTGGACCCCGATTAGATTTATCGTGCACCAGTCCCGTATACACGCTGTTAATTTTTGTGGATGTTCTGGACGACTGTCTAGTATTTTGGTAGCGAAGTTGACAACCCTCCGATCGCAATATCACTACTTTTTTACTATTCTTTAGGAACCCTGGAAGAGACCATGCTCATAATCTGAGGTTTGTAGATCCGAATATCGTCTTGTGAATGTAGTGAGCTCTGAATCGGAGAATGCAAGTTTCGTTGTCCGCCAGAAGGCTCGCTCTGTAAAAGTGACTGCTGCACGTTAAACGTGTCGTAGTCCAAATGTTAACTCGGGTGTTGTTCTCGTCATCTGAGCCCCAGTTGCTCAGTTGGTAAGGCGTTCAGCTACTAATCAGAGGATTGGTGGTTCGAATCCGTGAAATGGATTTGGCACAGAAAAGTAAAAAAGTAGTGATCTTGCGATCAGAGGGTTGCCAGCTTCGCTACAAAAATACTAGAAAGTCGTCTAGAATATCCAACAAATTATACTGGCGGGTATACGGGACTGGTGCACGATAAATCTGATCGGGGTCCAAAGTCTCGACGTCTACTGAAGGCGTTGGGTGCCAGTTCAGGTGTTTCCTCGTCATCTGACCATGGTTCTAAAATAACGAGATGCATGTATGAATGTGTATGTGTTCCCGGGTCTTTCCTTCGAGATTCACCCCGAACCGTCGCCAATAGCCCACTGTGCAGCTCTAGTGCGACGTTTTTTAATAAAACCAAACCAAACCAAACCAAACGTTCTCGTCATCTGACTATTGAGGTTTTGTCGAGTGCCAGCTCATTGTAGTCCTCGTCATCTGACCATGGTTTAAAAATACGAGGATCGTTCCCTAGTCTTTCGTTCGAGATAAGCCCTAAACCGTCGCCAATAACCCATTGTGCAGCTGTACTGCGACGTTGATTAATCAAACCAAACCTCGTCATCTGACCATGGTTTAAAATGACGAGGCAGTGTTCTCTGGTCTTTTTTTCGGAATTGATACCGAACCGTCGCCAAAAACTCAATGTGTAGCTCTAGATAATTTCTGCCAAATAATAAGACTTGGATTGATTAATTAACGTCGCACTAGAGCTGCACAGTGGGCTATTGGCGACGGTTCGGGGCCTATCTCGAAGGAAAGACCCGGGAACGATGCCTAGTATTTTTAAACCATGGTCAGATGACTGGGACAACACCTGAGCTAGCACCCAACGCCTTCAATAGACGTCGGGACTTTGGACCCTGATCAGATTTATCGTGCACCAGTCCCGTATACACGTCGTTATATTTTCTGTGGATGTTCTGGCCTATCTCGAGGGAAAGACCCGGAAACGATGCCTCGTGTTTTTGAACCATGGTCAGATGACGAGGACTACACCTGAGCTGGCACCCAACGCCTTCAATAGACGTCGGGATTTTGGACCCCGATCAGATTTATCGTGCACCAGTCTTGTAAACACGCCGATAATTTTTGTGGATGTTCTGGACGAATTTTCTAGTATTTTGTAGTGAAGCTGGCAACTCTCCAATCACAAGATCACTACTTTTTATACTTTTTCTTGTCAAGTCCGCCGCACAGGGTCGAACCAGGAATCCCCTGATTCCCAGCTGACACCTTTATCCACTGGGCCACGGAGGCCCCCACCCACTAATAAGACTTTGATAAACCAACTTATTGTAGCATGCGAACGGCTATTCATCTACGTGAATCACGACTTCTTTCCGGGACTTGACAAGTTGTAGCGATTTCATGAGTAGAGAGTTGCCAGTTTCGGTAGTAAAAAATATCCACTATTTCCACCGGCGTGTATAAGAGATTGGTGCACGTTAAATCTGATCGTGGTCCTATGTTTGTGGTCCTACGTTCTGGCGCCTATTGAGGTTGCATCGGGTGCCAGAATAGCCCACTATGCAGTTATAGTGGGACGTTAATTAATCAAACCAAACCAGCATCGGGTACCAGTTCTGGTTTCAGGCCTGATCTGACAGTGGATCCAAATTACGAGGCGTTGCTCTCGAGTTTTTCTATGGATTGGTTTGGTTTTCTTAATTAACGTCGCACTAGAGCTGCACAGTGGGCTATTGGCGACGGTTCGTGGTTTATCTCGAAGGAAAGACCCGGGAACACATACACATTCACACACACATTCATTCATACCTGCACATCGTTATTTTAGAACCATGGTCAGATGACGAAGTTTTTTTTGTTTTTTTTTTGTTAATTAACGTCGCACTAGAGCTGCACAGTGGGCTAAGGAAGTTTTTCTATGGAGATTGAACCTGAATCGTCGATGTCAGCTCTAGTGCGACGTTAATTGAACCAACCGAACCGTCACCAATTATGCAACTTGCAACGTTAACCATCCAACTTGTTTTAATTTAAAGTTAAGAATTATGTAGCTCTAGTGTGACGCTGTTAACCAAACCCAGCCAAAAGTTAAGAAGCGAATATTTGGCGCGTTAATGCTTTGGAATTCTGAGTCGAAAACTTTCATTAAATGAATAATCAAATAGATGGGGTCCAGTTGTCCAGTGGATAAATGCGTTCGGTTAGTAATCAGAGGATTGCGAGTTCGAGCCCAACTGATGGACTTCACAAAGAAAAGTAAAAATATATAGTGATCTTGCGATCGGAGGGTTTCCAGCTTTGCTACTATGCTTGGAAGTCGTCTAAAATATCCAACAAATTATACTGGCGTATCTACGCGCCAGGTTGCGTTGAACGCTAGCTCAGGTGTCACTTCGTCACCTGACCGTGGTTAAAAAATAACGAGGTATTTGTGTTCATTTATGTGTGTGGCTGTGTTAAGTCTCTTACATGAGGACATAAATAGGCAGCCGGAAATGTACCCAAATCTAATCTAAACAAATATATGTGTCCGTGCTTTCAAGAAGAGTTAGTTTTCAGTGTTGTTCTTTGAAAATGTGAGTTGTTATATCTAACTTCAAGCGAAAAAGGAAGCTTTCTATACTAAATGGTTGAGCAAATATGATACCGTAAGTAAAAATATCGACATTTTTGTTATTTTAAATCGTATCTAAAATAATTTTTATTTGCTGTGGATTAAAATTGGCTATATAATATAATATATATTTATTGCCATATTAAGAAATAGACATAATAGTTTATGTATAGTTTATTTATTTCGTTTTGGACAATGATACAAGTAAAATCCAAGCAAACAATCGAGAAGCAAACATTCACGAAGTGTTTTGTTGCATTAATAGGCCCATTCTATGCGGCCGTGATAAACAAGCGTTGCATTTTAAGGAAGCCTACATAATGAGTGCATACAAACTCCGTGGTTTGAATGCAGCCATCACAGAGGCAAAATGCGACGCGTGCTTACCACGTCCGTTTAGAATGAGCCTTGGGTAATTCGAAGGAAAACGAAAAATAACTCTTCCCAAATGCATTAGCTCATAAATACACATCCCGATATTTGCAAGTTAATTTTAATTGGATATAAAACATTTTTTTGGATAAATGTAATAGATTTGTTCTGTAGAAAATTTGGAAACGATTCAGTGATATAATAATATAAATTTTTGAATTAGTAAAAAAAAAAAAACGCGTTGTGAATGTTTGCTGCTCAATTCGAACGTTAAAAGCAGCGTAAAAGAGTTTTTAAAATTTTTTGCAGAACTTTTATTTTAATATTATTTATATAAAAACATGTACATAAGCACGTTCTGGGCCTGGTCAAGACCCAGAACGAACTGGGAATTTTTTTTTTTTTAAATATGTTTCTTTATACAATATTTCTAAAAATGTTAAAATCATAAAAACTAAATGGCCAGGTGCATATCTTGAGGATTGATAGCACTTATATTTAAATCTTTATCCTTTTATAGACGCAGTGGAAGTAGGTATTTTGCAATCTACGGTCTGACACTTTCTTTTTTTTATATACATCGTTACTTAAGATTCTATTGTTTTGAAGAAGAAAAAAATTAATAATTTGTAATTGTAATTGTAATAGGCCAGACTATATACTGTTTTTTTTTTTTTTAATTTAGGAAAATATTAGGTCTCTATTTTCTAAAATTGGGCAAACCACAAAAAGTCTAACAAAATAGTTTTCTGATAGCCGTTACCCCTTCCCAACTTGTTTATGAATACATACCCAGATGCTTTTTTTTTATGTCGTCCAGAATGTTCCTATACTGCATGCATGGCGGTTATAAATAGCTCGAATGACTGACACCTCTAAAAAAAAAAAATGATTGCGAGCGGTTTTCCCTTTTTGTGAAGGGGGGGAGGGGGGAGGGCAGATGCAATCGATGATGGATGGAATGAAATCGAAAGAGTTGTTTTCAAAGAAACAACCAGAAAACACCCCCGCACGCATGACCGCGATGGACGTCGCGATGAATGGTGCAATGGGCATGGACGACACGGAGACGAAGGGGTAGGGGGGGATAATTGATGTGTCAATGGGCGACATTGTTGTCCTGTTGGGTTATGTTTTTGACCAGTTCAATAACCAAATTCAAATTCGCTGTCTGTGATATTATTAACCCTTTGTGCTCAAAATATGACTCTCAGTCACAAAAATAACGACCTGTTCTTTCATTTCTTGTATTCATATTGAACGAGAACTACATATTCTTCAACATAAAAAAATACTTGTCCTTGTTTTTTTATATAAATCTCTATAAAGTCTGACGTTACTTGGATATCAACCTATTAAATTAGCACCAGAATATCGCCTCTAAGTCACAACCGCAATATTTTTTTAATTGTTCATCCATTATTCATAAAAGATTTTTTCATATTATAATTTTAAATTTGTAATAAGAAATTGGCGTTGAATAATTTGTAAATAACGTGGATTCTTACTGATTGTAAAAGAACCTTTTTTTTCTTCAAAAGACATCTTGCTCTACATATTTGACTAGCTACATTTATTCAAGCAATAGCTGTCATTAAATACATTCTTAAAGAATAAACGGGCAAAAAATGTGCAGTAGAGAATTTCTGAATCATTTTGAGCAGTTTCTCAACTTCGTACTGTTGTTGGCAAATTAACTAAGTCACTCATTCTACATTGCCTTTGGTAGTAAAACTAGGGTTCACTCTTATTAATTATAAGAATAAATAAACGGGTAAAGCGTGCAAACTTTAAGATGTAAACAGAAAGAGAATGCAACTGATGTTGCCAGATACAAACTAATATCACAACTCATAAAAACGGTTATGATTATTTACAATAGTATCGACATTTTTAACATAAATCGGAAAGAGAATAGAACAAAATATCAAAACACCACCTATCGGCGGATTCGCGAAAATAAAAAAAATAACAAACTGCACGTACTGACATTTTACTAGGTTAAACACATATAGTTATTTTAGGGGATCAGTCTCATAGTTGCATTTATATTGATATTTTTAAATGTTTGTATTGGAAAAGCAAAATTGCAATCCTGCCCTGACGCAACTCTCTCGGACGCATCCGTATGAACATCCTCCAAAAATAAACATCCTCCTACGCGAATACATTTCACCTCAGGTTATCGATCTTTATTCCAAACCCTTTGACACCACAACATCCGGTCGCCCCCCCCCCCCCTTTTCGAAAAAAAAACGATTTTTTTATATCCCCACCCCTTCTATTTCACCTGGTCACCGGTCGTCACAATACGGGCGTCGTCAACACGTTGCATTGAGAAGTCGCTGCAGACGAAAAAATATATATTTCAATCCAGAGAGAAGAAGAGTAGGAAAAATAGAACTCCCCACCGGATGATGTCACGTGACGAGGAGGGGCTTTAACCCTTTCATCCCTTATATTTGCTGACGCCATCTGTTGACCGTCGGCCACCCCCCCCCCCCTCTCCCTGCCCGGACTGCATTTGGAGGGAAGGACCCCTTTCACTTAAATATTTAGATAGCAGGAGGGAGAGGGGCCGGTCCCACGCTCATGTCGCAGAGAAAGGCCACGGCCCCTCGCAAGAAAGAAAGCCCCAATAACTCCAAATAACAAAAATTTAGAGGAAACAAGCAAAACCCAAATGTATCACATGCATCAAGGTTTTGATACTTGAAAAGGCTTTTATGGTCTAAAACTAGTTGTTTGCATGCACGAAATTTATTTTGGTGATAGTTATATTTTGTTTCACCATGTACTGTTTACCATGTTTTTTTAAGTACAACTCATCACGGATATATGGCATTTTTTAGTATTTATTTGTCCCTCAGGGCCGTATTTCATCAAAATCCGCTCGGAACTGAAGTTAATGTCAATTTAAATTTCACTATAACTCCTTTTATATGATATAAAGTAATTATATTTGATTATATATCATTATACAGGGTGCGTTCCATAAGTAATGCTACTAAATTCATAAAAAATTATTTATTCGACATATTCGTACAATTAGTTAAAAATCCTCAAAATAGTACCCTCCTGCGTCGATACATTTATGGAGGCGGTGTTTCCAGGCCTGGAAGGCATCCAGAAAGGCCTTCTCCGTGAGGTCCTTTAGAGCCAATGTAACATCAGCCTGTATGTTTTCAATCGTGTCCCAATGTTTCCCTTTCAGGGCTCCTTTTAAGCGAGGAACCAAAAAAAAGTCTAGGGGAGCCAGGTCAGGACTGTAGGCACGCTGGGAAACCAGTGGGGTATGGGTCCTGGCTAGAAAGAAGGGTCGTGCGCTGCCGAAGTGACATCAAGGACGCATGGAAACTTCATCACGATAACGCGCCAAGCCACAGCTCCTTCCATGTCAACGATTTTCTGACCAGGACGCATACCCCACTGGTTCGTCAGTCTGCTACAAGCCTGACCTGGCTCCCCCAGACTTTGTTTTTGTTTCCCCGCTTAAAAGGAGCCCTGAAAGGGAAACATTGGGACACAATTGAAAACATCCAGGCTCATGTTACATTGGCTCTAAAGGACCTCCCGGAGAAGGCTTTCCAGGATGCCTTCCAGGCCTGGAAAAACCTCCTCCATAAATGTATCGACGCAGGAGGATGCTATTTTGAAGATTTTTAACTAATTGTACGAATATATTCAATCTATGATTTTTTATGAATTTGGTCGCATTACTTATGGAACGCACCCTGTATTTGATTTAGGGATTTTAAAATGTCATAAAAAGGCGTATTTTTTTTAAAAAACAAATCGAAGAAACTAAACTTAAAAAAAATTTGGAGTTTGCAATGAGTTTTAAAAAAAAATGATAAAAACACATTTTCAAACGACTGGGAATTTCAATCGCTGTCGTTGTAGCGTAGGTAAGGGGGTGTTATATCTGGAGGTCGTTTGAAAGAGGGTCTGCTGTATCTCATAAATAACGTTATAAGCAAATTATTTTTAATATTATAAGCGTAATCAATCACAAAAAAGTTTTCCTTCATGGATAGATTATTCTTTTGTACTTGTTTTGCAGACCGGGCGTGGAAACCGTAGGCTGCGCTATGTAAAATTAGACCACTATTCTGATTCAGAATTTATAATTTGAATTCTGGAAGGGAACTTAGATCTTATGAGATATCTAGGACCAGACCCGTCTTCAGGGGCGTGCAAATCGTGGCCCTGTACACGACGCCGCTCTTTTAAAAGGGCCCCGCGGATAGAAAAAAAAAAATGGAATTCCTATTTTTAAAATTAAAATTGCGTTATTTTTTATCTGCGTTTATTCATATGAGCTGTCTGTTCTGTGGCTTTGAACTAGGACCCATGACATAATTGATAGTTTCGAGAAAAATGGCTCCAAAGTTAGAGGCTTGTTTCGATGTTACGGAAATAACAGAACATTTTAAGGGTTAGACTTTTATGAAAATGCTCTTTTCTTGCTCGTATTTCTGACTTCTCATAATTTAACAATTTTGTTGTATGTTATTCAGTAAGGCAATCTATTAATTGTCATGTCTAGAAAATGCAAAATTTTGTTCGGATTTGAGTTAAATAGTGGCTTCTATCATTAAAAGGCATTTTGCTTAATTGAACAATATTCGATCCTTTTAAAGCAGGTAGCCGTTTTCAATTTATAGATCAATGGCATGAATAGCAGAAGTCATCAACTGTTTTTCTGCTTCTTGGTCAGAATCAGTCTTGGTATCACCTCTAACATAAAATCGACATTTATATTTTTACCCGAAAACAATACATTCCTTACTCTAAAGTTTATATAGGTTAATAATAAGAGCTAATTTCATTCACAGTCAATCAGCGTTTGATCTCTTGTTGTCGAAATGTCTAATCCGGCCGCTAGTTTCAGCACAGTGGAGGGATAAAAATGAGGGATGGCCCCTAATTGGATTTCTCCTGGATATTAGAGTCGCGGAGGCATTTCCTTCTTGAGGAGCAGCGATCATCCGTCTTGTGGGCGGGTGACAGGATCGCCGGCAGAGAAAATATTTTCCTCTCCGACACGCAGGGGGGACATCTTCGCCGACACTAATGAGGCGTGAACATGGGACACTTGACATGGCGGAGAGGGCAGAAGAAGGCCCTCTTGAAAATGCATTTACATTCCGTGTGTCCATACTTGAAAAGCAAACATTCAAAACGAGTTTAGCCCAGTGGCGCCGGAACCGACATGCGAGTAGCCAAATATGAAAGCAGCTATATGCATGAAAAGCTTTTATGTGTACATCGTAAAAAAACTGTCAAAACTTAACAAGTGTTTACACAATTCGTTTTTGTAAAAAAAAAAAAATCCCACTTCAATCTGTAAGTGTTCAGTTTACTGGATAATTTATAATCTAAATTTAAATTTTCCGATAACTTGTTTTGTAACTAGAATGATTTAATTAGTTTTACAAATGGATGCGTCGCCATTTTGTATTTGTTGAAAAACACACACAAAGTCGCTATATCCACATTTCAACCCATTAGAAATCTCGTTCGCTGGATATAACTGCTTTTGCATCTGTATCAAGATTGATGAACGTGGATATAGCTACTTTTGTTACTGAGTGACTTTATTTGTGAATTTTTATTATTTAATAACGGACTCTGCTTCTTATTTATTGTACTTTCATACAAATAATATGTTTAAAAAATGCTCGAATGTTAAAAAATGTATTCCCCTCCTTCCTCCCGTACCTCTTTGAAATAAGTTCTGGCGCCTGTCACATGGAGGTAACTTTATCGAAATGCGCCATCGTCGGAAGCTAAATTCGAGTGGATAAAATATTTTTCATGGTTTACTTCTATAAGAAATCCAAAAGCGAGGATGTAATAATCTTTTTTATTTTTTAAATTTAGACTCAACACGTTTCTTCTTACTTTGGGGACTACTATTACAAAAACCATATATTAATACAATGATTTATTTATTTATATTTGTTTGATTAATTTTTTCTTTTGAAATCTCGATACCATGCGGAAAAGGACGCGTTGAAAAATGACTTAGCGACGAGACAAATTAAGACTCTCACCCCGTAGTGGTGCTGCCATCTATTGGTAAAGTATGTAATACAACTCATGGAAAAGGTTTTAAAATGTTAAAATGGAATTAAAAATTAAAATTATTAATAATTTCTAATTATGACCATATAAAAGCTATAAAGAAAAAACATTCCAAGATAAATCCCCCCCCCATCCCCTTCTCAAACCCAGTTAACCTTAATCGGAATATCATATTTACAATTTTAATCAGCAGAAATCTCTATATTTCATATTCTGTAAATCAGTTGGAGATAAATAAAAAATCAAGAGGTAAATTTGGATGAGTGTCAAACGGAATTGCAGAACTCGTCTGTTTTTTCAATTCAAGCACACACTCGATGCGGATACGTCGATTAGAATTAAAGTAACTTAATACGAAATTCACATAAGTACACAAAAAGAGAAATAAAGAGATAAGACAATTATTTATTATAAAATTTTTCGTGCAGAAGGAGAAAGGTTTGTTAAAAAAGCCTAACGTCATTGGTTTCTATTTTATTTATTAGTAATTCATATAAAATTTAAATTAATTACAAAAGTTATAACATTTACATTTGTTCTTCTTTTTCCAAAACACTGAATTTCAGAATTTTTTACATTGCTCTAAAAATTTTAACGTTAGTCAACTGGCAGTAAAACTAGTGGCGTCCTCTGTCTCTGGATAGACGCAATGAAATTCCTGAAACTTCTCGCGACGCTTTTATTTATTACTTTTGTAAATTTTAATGCTGTATCTTAGGCACGGACGGGTGTGCATTAGGGTGGATAGGAAAGTATACGATATTTTCTTTCGAAATTATTTTTGGTGCGATGTTTTATAATTAAAATATAATTATAGTAATTAATTAAAAATAATTTATAAAACTTTTATTTTTAATAGTTATAAAATATCATTGTGACACACCAGAAGAAATTAAATAACAAACAACAATTTTCATTAAAAAATATTTATTTCATATGATAACCAAGGTTTTACGGAAAAAAAATATTATTTACAACACAATACGTTTTAAGAACATTTTCTTGTGGATTTTAAAAAAAAGTTCTTATATTAGTTTTCTAAAATATTTTTTTTTAATTTAAAACATAATATGTTTTAAATTTTTTTTTAAAATATTATATTATGGACTTTATAACTTTAAACATTGCCAGTGATATTTTAATAAATGTAACGAGACATTGTGCAAATAATTTAACAATACTAAGTATACATTTTTAAATATTTTGCTAATTTGCACAACATTTTGTCCATGTACTTTAAAAAAATTACAAAGTTCCCTAAAAATATATCTTTTCTTTTTTTTATCTTCGTCAATAATCTTCGTTTTTCTTAACTTGTATAATATTTTGGATAATTTTTATGATATTTTAACAATAGCAAGTAGGGTTTTATGATAATTATACACATTTGCTCTCTATGTTAGTTTCTGAAAATGCATTATTGTTACCTTTAAAGTCATAATGTTTGCTTGTTATATCACTAAAATTGTGTAAATTGGCAATATTTTGTAATATACGTTGTTAACATGTACTTAAGTTATTATAAAAAAAGGTTTTTAACTGTAGTCATGTTAATTTCTTTCCTAAGAATCCATTTCTTAACTTAACTTGCCACAAGTACGTCCATTTCAGAAATATTTTTTTTAATAGACTGTTTATTTGCTACATTTGTAGACTGTTTATTATTTCTCTATTTTAAAAAAAGTAAGCCCTAGGGGGAAAAAGTCAGGCCTAGGGGGAATTTTCAGTTCTTTCAATGTTATTCAGATCGTATCTCAAAATGTAAAAGTCCTAAAATTACTAAATGAAGTGAATTTGTTAAGAAATGTTTGATAAATAAGAAGAATATATTTTTGTTTCAATACTGTGTTTAGTTTATAAGTTATTTAATATTAAAGTCGTCGTTGATAAAATTTCGCTTACAAGTAATTTTGTCCGTCGAGTTTCTGAAACACTATTAAGAGGAGAGATCCAATTTTTTTAGGGAGTGTACAAATAGGTTTGAACTGGAAATCCAAGTAAGCATTTTTTTAAATTCGAATTAGTTTTGGATATATAAACTTTTTAAACATTTAAACACGCTCCACTTTTTGAAGTTTTTTCACCCTCATTTTTGAAAAGTGATTTCTAAATTGCCATAAGTCAATTAAAATTACATATTTTCTTATTCCAAAAAATATATTAATGTTTGTTGAAACTTCCTCTTTCCGATGTTATAAAGATTATATTTCTATCTTTACAATTAAATTAGATATGGTCAATTAAGATAGGTATAATAAACAGCGAAGAAGGATAAAAACGTTGGATATTTCGAGCAAATTTTAATTTGCGACTTTTTGTCTCATTGTTCCGCTTGCATCTCGAAAAGTAAATGTCCTAAACTTATGAAATTATGCCAGTTTATTAAGAAATGTTTGGGTAATAAGATGAATATATTTGTTTTTCAATACGATCAGTATATTAGACGGCATTTTATGTTAAAATCATGATTTTAGAAAATTTTGAAAACAATTCATACATTTTTGGATACTTGTCTTCCAATTTTCAACAAAAAAATAAATAAAAAATTAGGGATATAGATTGAACTATTGGCTACAAATGATCCAGAGCGTTTGTGAAATTTCGATTTAGTTTTGTAGTTATAAATTTTTAAATAATTGACGAAATGTCTGAAATAATCGTCAATTTTACGCGTATTATAACGACGGATAAATTAAAACTGCTCTAAGTAGTTCAAAAGTATACTTTTTTCCCGTTAAAAAAATATAGTTATGTTCGTAAAATCTTTCTTTCTTGAATGGTATCAATACTGAAATTCTATCTTAAAAAATAAATTAGACTATTTATGTGATGTTTTATAAATATTATTAAAAGATACTTCGGAACGAAATGCCAACATTGGCAAAATGCCAACATATATGTAAATCCATAGTTTCCCGTAACTTAATATATATCTTAACGGCAAATTATTATTAGCGCCAATTCTCAATTATCTTACTTTATATAAATAAAACTTGTCGATTACGCTTTTTTATGCTTGGGGCGTTTATGCTGTTGTTTGTTTACACGTTTCGCTTTTCAATGAGCACAATTGCGTTGAAACAGTTCTACAGTTGAGTTTTTCCAGTTATCAGGCCCACCGCAACGGCGGGGGGGAATTGGTGGGAAGCATGCCCCCCCCCCCCCCCCCAACCCTGTCTGTAAACTTGAAACCTTAAAATTAATATTATTAGCGAATGAAAGAGACGGAAGACTAGAAATTGCCCAACTTGTATTAAGATGAAACTTAAATTAGACTTCAAAACGGATCACTGCATTGTATCATGCGTGCGACAAATCAATACTTTCGAAAGAACTGTTTAATATTACCTATAAAAAAGCTGAAAATGTCTATAAGTTGGAACTGGGAATTTTTTTAGCACTCTTGCGTTGTGAATTTCGAATCGTTAAGTGTGGTCTGGTTAATTAACGTCGCACTAGAGATGCATATTGAACTACTGGCGTTGGTTCAAACAAAGCGCCCTTGATTGGTTATTGGTACGTATTTACTGACTACATCAAGGACGCTTTGGTTCGAGGCTTTTCTCGAAGAAAAGACCCGGGAACGATGCCTCATATTTTTAACAGTGGTCAGATAACGAGGACAACACTTCAGCTAGTACCCGACGTCCTTAAGTTGGGAATTTTGAATCGTTCAAGTTCGGAATTTCGGATCGTTAAGTTGGAAATTTCTTGTCTCAACATCCGAAAAATAAATTTGTGTGATGGCACTGCCAGTAATAATTTATATAACTAAAAAAAAATAATATTGTTGTTAGGACACATTCTCATTGTCTACAATGTATGAAGCCGGTATTGGTTTGCGAAGAAAACTAAAGAGGATTGCGTAGCAATCCTCCGAGGGTTGGCGGAGCGTCAGCGGAGCAGGGGGCGGAGCAACCTAGTTATTTTTAAAAAATTATTTAATATTCAATTCGCTATTAGTTTAGTTTTTTTTCAAAAATTTAGTATGCGTCAACAATTTAATACTTTAGTTCTTTTTATGCATTTTTATAGACACCCTATTGTACACCAATTTTCTTTCTCTTTTCTTTTCGTCAATATTTTATGTATATATTAATATTTTTACTTTTTGCTAATATTTTCATATGTTTATGGCGCTGATCCATTGATGAGTGGGTAGAGACCCTTTGCAAAAGATGCATCCCCCGGCATCTGCGCCTACATGGAGGTAAAAAAAGCTTAGGTTGAATAATATTTTACTCTCTAAATAATTGTTTTTTATTTTTTACATTTATTCTTTTTTACTTTTTTCTTCTTCTTTTTTTACATATTTCTTTTCAAAATGTAATTTTACACTTAAACTTTTTTAAATTTTATTTTAACGTTTTCTTTTTTAATTTAATTTTACAATTTTTTTTTTGCCATTTACATTAATTTCTTTTACTTTTTCCCCCTTGTCTGTCAAATACACATCTCGCTTTCATCCCAATTTTATGTGTACACATA
Source organism: Troglohyphantes excavatus (assembly GCA_963932185.1). Lineage (NCBI taxonomy): Eukaryota > Metazoa > Arthropoda > Arachnida > Araneae > Linyphiidae > Troglohyphantes > Troglohyphantes excavatus. The sequence goes on from OZ010674.1 coordinate 2,270,257, forward strand.
CAAACTGTCTCCTTATGGGTACTTGTTGCCTCAAAATTCTACACATACGCACTTAAATTGGCTTCTTATGGATACTTTTTGTCCCCCATTTCTACACATACATCCCCAAATTAGTCCATTTTGGGTAATTGACTTCTACTAATTCTACGCATACACCCTTCAAAATGGACCCGTATGGATACTTGTTGCACCCAAATTTTACGCATACACCCTCAAATGTACCGGGTACTTGTTTTCCCTTAGTTTTTGTAAAATTTAACCAATCAGCTCCAATAATTCCACTTGTACAATCCTAGTGAGACTTTATTTCAACCATCCACGTATGCGTTTTGTTATATTGTAAGTTTTATAACATAAATAATTAAGTGTAAAAGTTTTAAATTTGTAATAACATAAAAAAATGTACAAGTGCTTATATTATTTTTAACTTTAAAAATGTATGGTATGCAACTTTAAATGTGTTAAAAAATGTTTAATGCTTTAATAAAACGTTTAATTTTTTAAAATAATATAACACATGTGTATAACTTTAAGATAAAATATAACTTGTAAAGACAACTTTATTTGCTTCTCTAAAATAAAACCCGTTGTGAAATTTTAGTGCAACATTCATTCCACCAACCAACTACAAATCCCCCCCCCCCCCCTTCCAATCACCGTTAAAACCTACCATTGACACATTAAAAACAGTAACTTTACCTACCTATGTTACTGAAATAAAACCCGTTGTGTTAACTGCGACGTTCAATCAAACTGCCAACTACAAAACACCCCTAAGACAACTGCATCTAGGATAAATCCCCATGATTAACACATATTATAACAAACAAGATGTCATTATCTGCATACCAAACCCTAATATTCTCTTATTGAGGCTTCTACCTAGCACACAACCATTGCGATACAGTAACTTTTACCCCATATTCCTATTCCGTATTGTAATTCTAGTGCAACCAAATGTGCATATGGCAAAATCCCCCTTCTAAACATGACGATGCCCCCCCCCCCCCCATTATATATATAATTCCACATATAAGGTAGACAATATTTAAAGAACACATTTTTACAAATAGTTTAATTAACCCCTAACCCAATGGTCTGCAACTCGGTAGTCAACAGAGCCAAATATTCAACAGTACAACGATTGAAATTTCTTTTGAGAGCCAAATTTTTAAATTTAAACTATATTGGTAGGTACATTATTATTGACTTAATATGGGAACTCCTGAGCTGGTCTTTGCTAAACACGTCCTCAATCTAATTGAGGTGCGTTCTGTGAGGTCGACCCCTTCCAACTCTCCCATCCACTTTCTTCTTGTACACTTGTTTCTTATTTCGTCTATCTCCATTCGTTCATCCTCTCTATACGTTCAAACCATCTCAACGTACCTTTCTCAATCCTCGACACTACATCTTCTGTCACTCCACAACGCTCCCTAAAATTAACTTAATAAACTTTTCTTAGAGTTTTAAGTCTTATTTAAAACATAGGTACGTTGAATAAAACTTGATATCATATTTAATAACGATATTATGTATTGTAAAAATTTAATTGTAAGGTATCCATAAAGTTAAATCTAACAATGATGGAGAAACTCTAATGACCTTGCCTCTCCTTGGAAAGTTTAGGTAAGTATAGTTTGCATGTTATTGTTTTTAATTGTGGGCCACGAAGATTGTGCCATAAATAGAGTTAGATAAAGAACAAACAAACGAAAGAAAAGCATTTTATTATGTTCAAGAACATGTTACTTCTCGCTCCATTTGAAGAACAGGGGAACAGGTTATGTTATTGAGTGGGAGTTAAGAGTCGACACTCGAGTCCAAAGGGTTAATAACAAAAACCAAAAGGGGAGATGATCGACGAGAGACTGCAGCACTACTCGAGAGAGAGAGAGACCGCGTGTCAGTATCTTCGCCGTGTCTCCTCCCCCTCTCCGTGCTGCCTCATCTTCTCCTTGAACCTCTGGATGATGTCTCTGTTGCCGTCGTGCTTCAGGCAGTGGTCGATGTAGTCCGGACCGAGGATCTCTTCCTCCAGGGGCATCCGCAGTCCGATCAGCACGTCGACGGCCTGCGTAACGAACACACAATATAAATAAATATGAAGTTGAATGTGTAGAACGGGCATATTCGAAGTCCGCCTTTCAATGGGCCAAAATCTCCGAAAGCCGTTAACCAATATATCGTTAAGCCGTGATACCGCGTAACTCCAAAACACGGATTCATCAGCCGTAGCGAAGGCTGCTTGGCGACGAAATTGTAGCGATTCACTTCTGATTGCGAAATTGTTTAAAAACAAGAAGTGATCGGAGTACCTCAGTTTTGTTTCGTCGACAATCAGCTTTTGATACGACTGATGAATGCATGTGGTTTGGAGTTATGCAGTAACACGGCTTAAGTAAATATATATAAAAATCTCCGCAAAAATTTCTTATTTGAGACCTCGGCGAGCAAAATGATGCTAACTAAAGTGTGGCAGCCCTGTAATGTTTTCTCCTGTTGTAAGGTGTAACCAGGGACGGATCAAAAACATTTTTAAATACAAGCAGAGCTGGATTATGGAGCCTTCACTTCAAATTTTAATAATCTCTCCCCCCCCCCCTCCCTTCTACCCCGAAAGTTAATCTCCCCTTTCCTCCGTAAAGAATTCAAACCTAATCATTAACATCTAAAGAGGGGAGGGGATTTATCTCTTTTGATTTACTTCTTGAATAATTACAGTTGTTCTGTATTATTTTCAGAATGGTATTAAATGTCATTTTTTTGACAATTAAAATTTCAGAAAGATTGGCATTAAAGGAAAGCTATTCACATGACCTTAAATAACAAGGATTATTGATGGATTAAACATTTTAATCCCTAAATCAAGATACGATTTTCTCAAAAACCATTCTATTTAATTATATTTAAGAGCAATTAAAAAATTTCGTGTATTACATCGCAACGTTTATGATTTTTGCACACATTTACTTAACGACAGTTATCTTTTAAAATTAATCATCAAAATGTCCCGAAATTTCTAAGTGTTTATTTTTGAAATACACTACGAAATAAACTAATGCTAACTTAAAACATTTTCAGAGATACATACAAAGATTTGTTCAAGTTTAGACTATATATTTATTAAAAAGAAATTTCTACTGTAGTTGGACCATCGAATGTTTAGATGATTGATCTATTTTTTAAATCTATGTCTTACTTTTGGCGCTCCCGATTGACCTAGGAAGTTTAGAAAATTCAGGAGGTTTTAACGTAATTTTCTTTACAACTCGGAACGGGTTTCATTTGCAATCTGGAGTCATTGGATGGCAGGGAATGAACCCTCCACAAATGAATTGTATCGAATAAACACATGGCACACAAGAATCAATTGATACAATAAAAAGTGTGTTCCTTCCTGATGATATCTTTTCCGAGTATTTGTTATATAAATGTGTGTCCGTAACTCTGAGTAAAAATTGTGTAAAATTAAAATATAATATTTTTTTCAGAATTTGTGCTTTCCATCATTTTTATGTTCAAACATCACGGGGGAGGGGGGGGGGGGGGACTTCCATCAGCAAATATGATAAAAGGGATCCCTGTTCCTATTTTAATTTTAGCTAAGGATCCGTGGCTTAATACTAATATGTACCGCTGTGTTAGTTTTTGGCCAGGGCCTGATTTTCACATAAGAAAGTTATAAGACGCTGATTTTTTAGAGGCCTTGTACGAATTAAAATTGTATTCAGTGTATTAATTCACAAAACAAGAAGCATTGCGGGGGGCACCCACACTCACGTAAAGTAAGACACCGGAGGTGAGGATGCTCCACCCGAAGAGCACCCCGCACGCCGCCGCCTGCGTGCCCAGCAGCGTCCAGCCGCCTCCCTTGAAGAGGCCGTCCAGCCCCCGAGTGTAGTTGCGCATGCTGTCCCCCTTCGAGAAGAGGCCGATGGCCAGCATGCCCCACGCCCCTGCGATGCCGTGCACGGCGAACGTGTTGGTGGGGTCGTCGACGTGCAGAGAGTCGATCGCGGGGATGGACACGAGCACCAGGGCGCCCGCCACCATCCCGATCGCGATGGCCTCCCAAGGGCGCACGATGGTGCAGCCCCCTGAAGGAGATGGGAAGAAGGCTAAAGTTAGTAAAAATAAATTCAGGTAGGCACATGCCGCAATATATGGTGCGTGAGTACTTTTGGGCCCTACAAAGGTCAGGATAAGTGGCCAACCTGGTTGACGCGGAGTTAGGAGGGTGGAGGCGTCGCCCATATTGACAATTTTATTTCTTAAAACCAAAAGGGCTCGGTGCGGGGGAAAGTTGTTCCATATCCACATTCTAAAAGGAGTCGCCCAATTCCAAAACGTCTCTTGTCCGATTTTTAAAACTTACGGAAACTCACATTTTTCGCATGCCATTATATTTCTTCACCTGGAATAAATATAGTTTATTTAATATATAAAACAAAAACCTGAAAACATCAAATATCATAAAACAGCTGGAAATTAATATTTTGCTCGTTATATTGAAAGAAAAAAAATGCTTGGACAGGAGAGAGTTTGGAACTGAATTAGGGACAAGAGACATTTTGGAATTGGACAAAAAGACATTGTGAAACTCAGTAACATGGACATTGGACAAGAGGCATTTTGTTTCCGTTTGTCTCAATTTCTTCGTAAACTTTCCTTTCCTTGCCTTACCTTCAGCCGCAAGTTGCGCTCTTTCAGCACTTCAATCTCTTCATGTGCATCGACTTAAGATGAAACTATTTGCAGCAGTAAGTAAAAACTTCCACTTTTCGATCTCACACACACACACAAAATATTGATCAAAATTAATATTTAAAACAATATAAAACTAATACTTTAACATAGCACAAGTACAAATACAGGTTATGTTGGATTTTTTTTTAACACTACCGCGTTCAAAATTAGTCAAATCATGTTTGCAGCTGTTAAGCAGTGTTGCCACAATTTTCTTTCATTTAAACATAATAAATAACACTTTTAAAGAAAAATTAATATTAAAATAGAGTATACCCGGATTTGGACAAGAGACACTTTGAAATATGAGATCCATTTAGATGTAAGGTTCAAATTGCAAAGAAGACGATTTGTTTCTGTGAATTGTTGAGGCGGGCGCCATGTTGCAAATCTTGTAGTGGACAGGAGACGTTTTGGAAATAAGTGCCCCCGTTTTCCCATTTATTTTCTAATAGAAATAGGACTTTTTTTTGTAGACGGCGTAAGCAAATAATAAGCAATAAAAAAACGCACACTCCAAGAAAAGTGGACAAGAGACGTTTTGGAATTGAGGGACTCGAATATCAAATATTAAAAAATATATTATTATTTAATACCGTCCCATCCCACTGATCAATAGCTGTAACTTCTGGATTATCCAATTGAAGGGCTAATAACTGTACCCCACGTTCATCGCTACCACAATATTTCGTATATATTTCATGTTAAAATAAGCCGACATGTAATGCCTTTGACTGAGTTTTTTTTCTATTATCTTTTGAAACCCATTTTAAATGCAATATGCTATTAAAATAGAAAGCCATTTCAAGTCAAATTTGTATTGGTTAAAAAAGCAAGAGTTTGTTTGGCAATATAAAAATTAATAAAAGGAAAATATAATATTTATATACATTTAGTATTTCTACAATGCTATGGTATTTAAAAATCACCACTAAATCACTTATTTTTTCTTCTGTTGTACAGTACGGCTGCTTCCACATTGTCGTCAAAGCGCCCATTAGAGGAAACGAGCCTTCCAGAAGTGACAGATAGATTTCGGTGTTCCAACGCCATTGAACTTTTTTAATGTGCTTAAATATATTTAAGCACAATAGTAAAATAGTAAATATATTTACTATTTTGCTTTTAAGTGCAATGTATGAAAAAAATTAATATAAATTCCTGCTGTAAGGTTTTGTTGCCAAGTCAAACTATCCATTTTTTTCATTTCTTTCTTTCAATATATACTAGTAAGATATATGCATTTAAGTAAATTTGAATGAAAAAATATTTTTATTTTAAAGGGTATATCTGTATCAGATTGCAAGGTAAATTTATAGTAAATTTAAAACATCAGATTTTAGTAAATGAGACCATTTTTTTTACCATCTTTGACCATCGAGTAATAATTGTCTCTCAGAATAATTAAAACAAACGAGTTTCTATAATAAAGGAGCTTTTTAAAAATAAAATGAAAATAACTGCAACATTAAAGCTAAGTTGTATATAAAAACTTTTCTTTTTCAATTATAAAAAATATTTGTTTGAAGAACATCTTAATTTCTCTAAATGAAAAAATAGGCCAAATCGTGTTAGTTTTTCTTTCTTTTTTTTATTGTATTGTCATAAAGCTACTTTCCCACACCACGCCATGACGGTTATGAGCAAAAACATTTTCGCTCCACTCCATTAAGCATGTCATGTTTTTAAAAAAGTAATTTCAAAAGCAATAAATAACTTAAAATGAAATTGAAATCCAAACTATCGCAAGCGGAAAAAGATATTGAAAATACCACAAGTGTGCTTAGTCTGCAACTGCTATACATGATGATGGAAATGAATTAATACCGCTATTATCAAAATAATTTTCCGTATATTGCACATGGCAATACCTCCTTTAAACTGTACAAATTGAAATCCTTCATTTGTAGCTCCAAGGAGAAGGTTTTTAGTGTTGAGATGTGTTGATAATTTGGCGGCATATACAATGCACGTCCATATTTTCGAATTGCTCGGAAATTTTCCCAAATGATAATTATTACCATACGACCATAATTTGTTATACGATTAAACCAGCTTGATTATCAATCTTTAGTTTTTTTTTTTAAACCAAACCATTTACACTTTTAAACTCTTCCGAACGCCCTTTGAGGTAAATAATCATGACGTCGGTAACCAAAAGACGAATGACGCTGCTTGTGTATCGTATTCGATGTAAGCATACAGTATGTTTTGTATTCAGAGTATCAATTATGAAAGTTGAACGCAATGGCTTTCGGGGGTATATATATATATATATATATATAATCTAATAAAGATTTTCTTTCAATCTTACCTGATATTGCCACTAGAGAGCCCATGACCGCATTCATTAATATGGGTACGTCGTGAAGGCCGTCTCTCATAAAGAAACTGAAACAAAAACGTAGAAAGGGGGACAATCGTTATTTTTTTTCTATAAAAGTGTAATTTTATAGCAAAGGACACATATTAACTCTCTGAACGGCGAGGGAAACATTAAAATTGTAAAGTAGTTTCAACTGCGAGATGGCTTCATTTATATATTTTCAACACTTATCTTTCTTTCTCTCCAAAAAGTCAATTTTTACTATTTTAACACCGATAGCTTTAAAAAAAACCTAATGATTTAGTTTTAAAAAAAATGCTTCAAAATTGAGTGTTTTTATGAATTTTATATTTAAGTGTTTTGATAAAAAAATTGGAGATGTGCCTTGACCCAAAACTACAGTTGTATAACGCCCAGAAAAAAACCCCTTTCTTTACAAGTTCACATTCTACTTGAGAAATTTCTCAAATAGAGAATAATTAAAAGTAAAATTTTTTGATTTTGATAAATTTTTGTGGTTTTTTGGAGCTCGAACCGCTAACATCCCGATTCACTCTATTTACTTCTTATTGTTTGGCGATTAGCTGATGCTTTAGAAATGTAACAATTATTAATATTAGCAGGAATTTTTAAAGTGATAATTTATTTAAATTCCCCTTGTTAATGAAGGAGAAAGAAGTTTCACTTCAACCGTGCGCTTATTTAATTTACTCATTTTTGTTACCGACTATTGTTTGGCTAAAAATGTAAATCATTTTTAACGTGACTGCCTAATGAAGCCTGATTGGTTCAAAATTGAAATGGAATGTTTTAAAGTTTGTTTCTGCAATTTTTATGACGTTCCATGGATGCTTTTAAAGCAACAACTTTTCAACTGAAACCTGTTTCGAGAGGCGTTTACCCAATCCCAATTAATCGGGGCGACAATGCACGAAAGCGCACACACTCACCTGTACACCATTCCCACCAGTCCGCCACCGGAAGATGCGAGAACTGTTGTGACTGCAGCTCTGAAAAAAAGTCAAAAGTTGCTTCGTTAGGGGACAAAAAACAGAATTTTGTTGGACATTTTCGAGATTCCTCCCCCATGTGAAAAAAGGCCCCTTAACTACGTGACGCTCTGAAAAAATGTTACACACAGATCTTATTGATAAATGAGGACTGAAATTGACTGAGGTCGCTAGTGTTACAGTTTGTATGGGCTGAACAGTTCTTTTGCGATTTCCCCACATTTTCGCTTTTTGCGTTTACTACGTCTACCATTTTTAGTCTTCAATTATCAACTTAATGTAAATCTAATTTTCACATTAAAAAATATTTATATTTCCAACTTTTTCTAGGAAACTGAATTTATCTTACGTTCGCAATTTCAAGTTCAGATCGTGTTGTGCTTTGGAAATGCCTCAGGCATTTTGAAAAGGTCTCATATTTGAGACGACTGCTTAATGGGGTATAAATTCCTCACCTTTTTTTCATGGAGCAAGTAAACACTATAACGAAAAAAAATATGGAACGCATCGATTTCATAGAGAATGTCTTTAGAATACGCGTAACAATTTGTATTCCAACCCTATATTTCAATCCTAACTTCAATGTATAGTTCGAAATATTACCGTTCTTTCATTCAATGCAGCCAGTGAAATACGAAGTTTTGTATTTCTTAGACGATGAAATGGAAGAAAAGTTTCGAAGTTATGTCGAAAAATATATAAAAAGGAATATTGCATTATTTATAGACATTGGAAGCAGCTGCAACGAAAGGTGTGTGTCGTTTTCCCAATCAATAAAGGAAATGGACTGACAGAACTTTGGACAGTAAACATATTTTTATTTTAACCCACACAGCGAAAAATACGTGTTGTGCTTTGGAAATCATATATGCCTTCATATGTATCATATATACATTAACGTTTGTTTATAACACTAGGGGCCTCCGCATCCTATTCGATGATGCTCCTCCGCCCCCGGGAACCTTGGTGTGCAAGAATACCTCGCCTTCCGACGAGGAGCGTGGTCTATAACTATTTAGAAAATAAATGTTCAATCATGCTTCGACTTTCTCGTAATGCCTTGCATATATTCGACGAAACCTGAGCATTTCTATTGTGTTGCCTTTTCCCTTTTTTCTACTCCACATCTTGAAAATGTTGCACAAATTCTTAATCTACAACACATTTACCATAAAAAGTGAACTTGTTTGGAGGCCAAATGACGATGACTATTTTATCTAGTTTTAAAAATTATTATCGAGGGTAATTCGTATTAAAATTTAATTTTTAATATACGACATCAAATCCTGAATAACACTGCAAACACGAAGTTTAAAAATAACATTAAATCCTCAAATTAAAAAAATTGAAAATAAATCTTTATACACAATTTCAAGAAATTTTATTTAAACGAAGTGTCCACCAATTGCCTGACGCCAACACGTATAAAACTAATCTAAGTCGTTATTGTTTTATTTTTCAAACCTAGCAAATTGTATTTCGAATCACTGGCATGTACACGAACTGGAATGTCGCGTAATTTGTTTGGTGGTTGCACAATTTGAACGGACCAATAGTCACCCCTAAAGCTCTTTGAAGATTATTAAAGTTTTTTTTTTTAACAATTTAAAAAAAAAAATCAGTGTGGATAATTTGTAGGACAGAATCATATTTACATGGATATAATAATTATTTATAAAATTCTTTTGAATTTTTAAATTTATTATGTTAAAATGGCAACTCATAGTAATAAAAATCCGGTAAGGAGTTGCGTGCGGTAGTGGGTTGCACAGTGTTTTTAAGTGTAGTCGCCAAATGACCTCATGCATTGTGCTCATGTGTCGTTTTTCTCACTGAACTTAATGGTCATTATATTTTCAACCGAGACGGAAGTCGTAGCCAACTGCTAAGCAAATCGTAATTAAACGTGAAGTTCGGTTAGCTTAATTTTTGTATTAGGTTATTAGGATGCATATTGATAATGGAAGATCGTTCAATTTTATTGAGAGCATGAACGAGCGAAAAGCGATGTAAAAAGCACTGGTTCAATACACAATTACAGTTAACAACTCAACAGTTGCGGTTAACAAGTTATTATACACGTAATGTTGTGGGGTTTCCATGTGGTTTGGTTGGGTTCAATACCAGTGGGTTACCACTACAGTTGCACAGTGGGTTATTGGCAACAGTTTGGGGTCTATCACGAACGGATTCTATGTGAGTGGTACGTTTTGAAAAGAATTTAATTTGAAGGGTCGGTTTAATTCAGATACACTATAGTTACACAATGGGCTTATTGCGGTGAATTGTAATGAAAAAAAAACTTATATCAAGCAAAAAAAAATTTTGATCAGTCGACTCGGCACGCATTCTTTCATTTATTTGTCTGGCAATGGCACATTTCCTGTTAGGCAGTTTAAAAAACAACTGGTGCTCTCTTCGCGCAGTCGTTTGGAGCTTCTTATCTCCTCCGAGCAGTCGTTTTTGCCACCGGGCAATGGCACATTTCCCTTCAGGCCGTTTCAAAAACTGCTGGCGCCCCCTTCGAACATCGTTTGGGGCTCCTCCTGCCGTCCGAGAAGTCATTTTTGGCACCGGGCAATAGCGCACTTTTATCAAAGAACATCTAGGAACGTTCAAACATCAACTTAAATTTTCGAAGTGAACCATTGTCCGAAAGCATGTGATGGTCTGTCCAGTTTATGTATGTCAGTGATGATAGTCAAAAATTAAACAATAACTTCTGATAAAAGCAAGTGTAAACAGTTAAAAAAAATCAGTTTATGTAATTATTTGAACATTGGGAACAATGAAAACATTGGAGAACAGTGTCCGAATGCTTAAAAGTTTATAATTTAGAAACTAATAACTATTTTCAAAAACAAAAAATACATTATATCGAGTTTTTAAAATAGTTTATAATTTGAAAACTAATAACTGTTTTCAGAAACAAAAAGCGATGTGCATTACATCAGATACATGGCTATATATTCTACTAGTCCAGTCAATTTAGTTGAAAACATCAAACTAATTGCAAAAGAAATAAAGTAAGGTTTTTTAGACTTCGAATATTATATCTAACAACATATCAGAAGTCTAGAAAAATCTAAGTAAAGAAAATCCGCCATATTGGATTTACTCTCGAAATCTTTAAAACGTATATATTGCTTAATTTAACTTCAATTTAAAAAAATTTCTTCAGTTCGGCAAATGTGTACATGTTGTTCTTCGTAGCAAACAATATTGGGCAGATCTTTGCAGTGACCGTCATATTGGCCGCTATCTTGGTTTTACTCTCAAATTCTATAACATACATGACATTTTGTTCATCCGGCATTTATTAGCATGGATAGGGATTGTTTTATGATATACATTATTTATATAATATAATTTCGTTTACCCGGCATTTATTAAACCGGATTCGCATCGTGGAAAAATGAGAGCAACAATTTGAATTTCTTGGTGAATAATAATAGTGTCGAGGCTTCTTACTAAATTACGAACTAAAAAGGGAAAATAAAATGATCTTTTTATAAAAAAAGTTAAATAAAATTTAAGAAAATGCTATAAAAAGTAAAAAATAATATTTAATTTTACGAACAAGTTGAAGAAAGTGAATTTTTTAATATAAGTTTTAAACTTATTGCAACTTTTTGAAGTTGGTGCCAATTTACAATAAACATACCTAAGTTTTGGAGACGATTTCAAAATGTTGTAATAAGTATAAAATTGATAGTAAATGATTCAATTTCTTCAACTTGTTCGTAAAATTAAAAATTATGTTTGACATTTTAGTCTTAATTTTTTTTTCTTCTTAAAGTCGGTTTTCCTTTTTTAAAAATAATATTTTTTATTATTATTGATCACGAATTTTATGTTATGTGGGTAGTGAAAGGATAGTTGCTTTCTAGGCTCGTCTGTTTGGTATTTTTTTTATTATTTAAATAATTTTTTTTACAACATGCGCAACGGTTACTTGATGCAAGAAGATTGGTTTCCGTCACCTCATTCTTCAATAAACTAGCTTATATTATGTTTTTTCTAAATAACTTTCTCACGGCAACTCGAAGCAACTTACAGAGGAGGCACGTACTTAATAACATATACAAAAAGCATGGCCGGCAACTCTGTACAATAGCCTAATGATGCGTTTGCCGATGACCTACCACGGCGGCTCTGAAGTTTCCAAATGCATTATCCCCCGACCCATGTGTTCCTAAGAGAGGAGATTGATGTTTGCAGCCTATCATAGTTTCCTTTGCATTTCTCTTGGGTTATAGGAAAACTATGTGCATTTGAAAAGAAAACAAAAAAACCGAATCTTATATATAAAGCAGAAATCTTCAAAATCTGTCCGGATGTGTGTTTGTTGGTTTGTTGGTTTGTCAGTATATTATAGGTTCCGTAACTACAAAACGCAGAGCTTTGAAATTCACAGAATAGTTAGTTCAAAAAATAAGAATTTTAACGCGACTATTTTCAAGTCTCTACGATGTTCCATTCGAATGTTATGACATTTTTTAGCGTACGTCGGCAAAGTTTCACGAAGTGGCAACAGTAAAATCAGTTAAAATCAACGGAGAAAAGCGAAAATGTAATATAATCTTATATATAAAGCAGAAATCTTCAAAATCTGTCCGGATGTGTGTTTGTTGGTTTGTTGGTTTGTCAGTATATTATAGGTTCCGTAACTACAAAACGCAGAGCTTTGAAATTCACAGAATAGTTAGTTCAAAAAATAAGAATTTTAACGCGACTATTTTCAAGTCTCTACGATGTTCCATTCGAATGTTATGACATTTTTTAGCGTACGTCGGCAAAGTTTCACGAAGTGGCAACAGTAAAATCAGTTAAAATCAACGGAGAAAAGCGAAAATGTAATATAAAAAATTATAAACCAATTAGAATGCCGATCTTTTCACGGAATACTCCATAACTACAAAACGTAGCTTTATAAAATTTATAGAATACTTTACTTGAAAAATTAGAATTTTTTTGTAATAATTTTTAAGTTTGTACGATGTTTCAATCGTATGTTATAGCTATTTTAATGGATTCCATTGACTTAACATGGATGAAAATATCGTTTGCAATTTAAAATAAAATTGTTCGTTATTGGCAATATAAAAACGACGTCATAGGTTTTGTTTGATTTAATAATTATTGAAAAATGTATATACATTGGGCTTTTTGCTACAATACGGAACCATTCAAAAATTAAAACAACCAGAATTTTATCTTAAAGAAATGGTTTAGAATTGTATTAAAATGTTATAATTGTTTTATCTCTTTTGTTTTATACAGGTTTATTGTAAGTATATCTTAGATCGAACTTTAGAACAATTCATCCAAAATGCGAGTAATTTGTGTATGAACGTCCATTTTATTTATTTGAAAAATATTTTATGCAAGTATTTTTTTTAATGTACGAAGCTTGGTTTCATTGTGAATTTTCAACTCTATTAGACTTTTTAATGTTATTAAAGAATAAAATTTCACAGATACCAACTGATAATTTAGAAAATATTTTATTTAATGTGCCAATGAATATTTCCTTTTAAAACATTGAATGGCGATCATTAAATATTAAATGTAAAATTATTGAAAGTACATGGTGAGATTATAATATGCTGCACCGTGTGCTAAACTATCGCCAAGTTATAACAGTGTATTCTTTGGATGAAGTGCGCCTTGGCTGTAATTTGCTGTGGAAACTTACTAAATATTTGTATGACAGGTATTTTTAGATGCGAATTCTATAATAACAGTATCACAAAATCAAAATTTTAGGAACAATTGTTTAACAAATTGTTAACAAAAGAATTTTTAATAAATTGATCCGTAAATAAAAAAATGAACTTAAAATTAAAATAGGTGGTTATTCTTCTGTAATAATATTATTCAAGGGAATTCTTTAAAACATGGGCAGGGCGTAGTAAAAGAAAGTTGTGTAGTATTTAAAAACATACTATTTTTGGTTGAGTATTTATGCTGGGCTGTTAATTTTATTCTTACTTTGATAAAGAATTTAAGGCAGTTTATTTGCAAAAAACGTTTAGGTTTATTCTGGCTGCAATTTACATTCTTATGTTCTGCATTATTGAGGACAAAAATGCAAACTATTAATTAGATACACAAGTTGTTGGTCGAAGATATTGCAAAGATGTAGCCTAAACGATACATTGGAACGGGCATTTGGAAATAATCAAATCAAAATTGCAATACTGGGAACAGGGAAATTCGGAATGTTTGAAAGTTAAATCATTTAAGTTTTTTATCAAATTTATTAATTTGGTCAGCTTTAAAAAATTATGTTATCTGTTTCTGCTGCTTTTTTCACTTCCATGCAGCTTCAGAACATTTCAATATCGAAATTGATTCAGAAGTTTAATTAAAATTCACGCTTGAAGTTATTCCTTTAAAACTGCAATTTAATGAAACCCTCCTTGATGAAATTATTTTTAAAAATAATATAAAAATGAAGATCATAGCGCTTAGTTTATTATTTAATTTAATATTTTTTTCCTTAGATAAAAAAAAATCATAGCTTTGTGTAAATAATTATTCATATAAAATACCTGTTATAATGCACATTATCTTTCAATAATGATGACAACAGTAATTAAAATTTCGTCGACTAAAGTAAGCACTGTAAACTAAAATATAATTATAGTAATTTTACAAATAAATTGCGGCATCCGTGTTAAAAAAAATCGGTTATGTACAGACCGCGCTGTATTGGGCCCCTACTCGGTACAAGGTTGAGAGGGGGAGAGAATAAATGGCCTACAATGATTGAAATGGCCTTCCTTCCTTCCTTTACACGATGGTATGTCATTTATCCATATAGGCTAATTCCACGTTGAATTAATGATAGCGGTACACTTATTTTCACCTGGTACAAACGCAAAAAGGGGAGGCTTAAAAATCGGCATGTACGAAACGTCTGACTTTCGTCTACACAATAGTATATTATTTATACCCATCAACTTATTCCACTTGGAGGATTTTAAAAACGTCGTTTTTTATTATGGTATTTAATGTAACTATGTATACCCATACCGAAAAGAAATTCATATTAATTTCTAAAAATATTTTTGTTCAGGAATGTTTAATTTTTAAAATTCCATACCTTATGAGAGATAAACTAGAAATTATTCGATTTTTATCGGTGTTTTAGCAACCAAGTAGTATAGAGATATTTTTACTTTTTTTTAACTTCTAATTTATTAAACATAAAAATATTTTAAATTATAAAAAAAAAAGCTTTATCACTTTTTAAAGAGGAATTCTAAAATGGTATATGCGATTATCCCAGGCAGGAGAGGAAATGTATATATTTTCAGTTATTTGTCGTTATTTTATTTATTTCCGTGCGAAGAACGGGTACTTTTGCTAGTTTCCTTATAAATTGAAAATATGCATGAGGTTTTTTTTTAAAAAACTACAATTTAAAATATAAGGATAACTTTGTAACCGATTTTACTTAAATTTTGCGCATCATATTATATTTTTTATGTTAAAAATAATCTGAAGTCATTCTTTGCGCTACCTATGATTTTGTGTTGAATAGTCACCTACAATGGGTCAGGTCCTTTTATGCCACATACCTCGAAGAGTACTTCCAGTTGTCGTTCACTATCCCTGTCGTGCTGCCCGCGCTGAATCCCAACCATCCCCACCTGCAAACACCGAAAATTGTAACGTGTTCATTCTTACTCTACCTTTATCATACAGTAAAACGTAGGTCTGTCCATTGAGTGAAATATCTCCTCCTCTCATGATATGTATATATGAAAATCTTGGGTTCAAAAAGGAAACTAAATGGCATTCAGCAGAGGTAGCGAACGTTGATTGGCAACGAAATTCAAGTGATTCACTTCTAAATGAGGAATAGGGACAATTAGAGTGAAGCGCTTAAATTTCGTCACAAAGCAGCGGTCTCTGCCGCTGCTAAATACCATCCAGGAAAATGTTTACTTTTTGAAAATAAGCTCCTGATATTTAAATATATACGCTATGGCAATGCTAAAATTTGATGCTAAAACTAACTTAATTAATGTAAACATTCTTTCACTTACTTGAAACACAAAAGTGAGATTTTTAAAGTTTGTGCATCCTATCGCTTAACCCGGTGACTTGGAAAGACGAGAGCCACTCATCCTGCACGTCCTAACTAGCTCAACGGACAGTCTACACCTGTTGACTATTTGTACTGTTTAAAAAAATATTTTCGATGTATTTGACTCGTATCAGCCGACACTACCCAAATTCGAAAACTAGTATAGTCCTTTTTGGCAGTCGTCATCTGACCATGGTTCAAATATACGAGGCATCGTTCCCGGGTCTTTCCTTCGGTCCCGAACCGCCGCCAATAGCCCGCTGTGCAGCTCTAGTGCGACGTTATTTAACCAAAACCTTTTTGGCAGCGCATATTTCGAATTAATTCCCGGTCAAGGTGTCAACTTTTAGCATATTCACACTGTTCTATCACTGACATTTTTTCTCTTTTTTTTTTTGACATTGGTGAATTGAAATTCTTTTTTTTTTCAGTGAATCAAAGCGCATACAACTGATTATTTTCAATGAAAAAACCGATGTTCCTACTTAAATAAGCGTGTTTTGTTCAAAGACTAAAATTTGGGAACTATAAAAAAAATGACCAATGATTTAAAAACGATAATATGATATTGCAGGTTGTTGGTGTATGTATTATTATTACCACCATCAGAATCAACAGCGCAGTTAAAATAATGTGTACAATTCTTCACGATATTTTATATAAATGCGCGCATGCAAATCACCGGGATTTAGAAGTTTGGTTGGTTGAATGAAGGTAGTCACATTAGAGCTGAGCAATGACGACGTTCGTCCCAAAAGAATGACCCGGGAACGTCATTCTGAACCGTGGAAGATACAGCAGGAGGGTTGCACTTTATGAAAACCTTCCACGTTTAATGTCTGTGTTATAAAAGCCGTATTTTTTGCGAGAATTCGTATTTATTGAATAGTCTGGATTGTTGGATGTAGCTCAGCATGAGTTTTTTTTATGAAAGTTTATTTAAAGTTTTCCCTGAAGCCCGTTCAGCGCACGTGGATGCAGTTGCTATTAAATATATATAAGAAAAGATTTGACGATATTCTCCCGAAAAACACACCCTTTTTCCCTTTTGTAAATCAATATATAAAAATTCTTCTATTTAAATTTTTTTTTCAACCCGTTACAAATTGTGAATGAACACTATTCCTCGGAAAGAGTAGTAACACAGCCATCATGTCTCTATTTTTATGAAGTAGTTTATGATTGAAGATTTATTTTTATTTCAGTCAAAAGAATGAAGTATCAGACGATTATTTAAATAAAACTATATCTTTAAACCGAAATAGAAGGTGAGAAATATTTCAAAATCGTATCCAAGGAGGGCGGACGGACCCCTTCCGCACAACCCATCCACAAAAGGAAACCGAGCCCCCCCCCCCTCTCTTCCTTCCTCCCTCCCTCACCACAGCATGAATAGTCCCAGCAGGGCGTTGGTCGGGTTGCCCAGCGGCAGGAGCTGCGTCCCCCTGTCGTACCGGCCAGCCCTAGGCCCCAAGAGTGCGGCAGCCACCAGACCGCAGGTTCCCCCTACCAGGTGCACGACCCCTGCGCCCCCGACGTCCACTGCCCCCAGCTGCGCCAGGAATCCGTTCTCCCGCCACATCCATCCAGCGGGCACGCTGTACACGGCCACGACCAGCACGGTGACCCAGCAGTAGCTGCTGAACTTGCATCGCTCCGCCATGGCCCCGGAAATGAGAGTGGTGGCGGTGGTGGCGTACGCCAGCTGCAAGAGAAAGAGACAGGGGTGGTTGCGATATTCTAAAGGGCATTCGTAAATGAAAAGTGGGAAGTTGTCAATATGAAATGAAAAGCCGTATATTTGAAATACGCAGTCATGAATTAAAAATAAGCAGTCGTAAATTTTAATTAAAATAAGTCGTAAGCTGACTTAAATTTCAAATAGACAGTCGTAAATGTGAAATGAACAGTCGTATATTTGAAATGGGCATTCGCGGAAATTGGACAACTATTTTAAGGGGACTCGGTACCCTTGGAATAATTTTTTTTATTAAATAATTTACATAGATATTTTGCACATATTATTGAAGGTTTTTATTATATAACATGATTTTAGCAACAAAAAAAATATTTTTATGAGTATATTTTTCAAAATTTAATTTTTTTCTTAAAAATTGAACTTTTTTAAAAATGGTTTTTCTTTTTCAGTTTTTAATATTTTGTAAAGATTTTTTTTTCTTACATTCACTATACTATGCTTTATAACTTTAAGGATCGAATTTTAAATTACTGATTTAGTTCTTGAGAAAAAAAATAAAATGTCGATGTATATGTCATAAAATGGAAAAAAACATGGTTTAGTCCACTTTTTAATTTTTATTTTTTTTTCTTTTCATTATTTTGCAAAACCCATCCTTGATTGTTTTAAATAGGTTATACTGGTATTTCAGAAAAAAATCAAGTCATTTGAATAATATTTGAGAAAGTATTCTTATTTTAAATACCGTGGCATATGCAAAAAACACAAACTGAGATAAATCAGTTTAAACATTTCAAATCCAAATAACTCGATGAATACATTTGATATTTTTTTCACACATAATTAATTTTATAACTACTTGCATACATATAAAATTCCGGTTTCTATTATTTAATAGGAGTGCATTAAATCACTATTATGTACTCAGTTTCAAAATAATAATAAAACTAAATTTTTGAGAAAAATCTGTTAAAATCAAAATAATAATGTTTAAAATATTGTTTTACACTAATTTTGTATTAGAAACCATACTAATACAACTGAATTCATTGAACATACATAATCCATACCATAAAACACTTTAGAATAGGCTTTGGCAATAGCAAAAACATGTATTACATTTGTTAAATACGTCGCATTTGGCAAATACGTCTCCTAGTACCTTCAAATTTAAAATTATATCAAACCACGGTAAAAAAAAAGTAAAGAAACTCGTGATGTGATAGATACAGTCACAGATAAACACGTTCAACTTGTTCTTAGCTGATTTTTCTTTAAATAAATGACGAAAAGCTGTTGCGTCAAAAATGTAAACATCGAAATGGACGTAGCATTTTAAGTGCTGTGAAAGTAATAAAACGCATTTTTATTACATTTATAATTATCAGATCGTTTCAAAACTTTGTAATAGTGAACTTTAGGTATAAGAGCATATTTTAAGCAAAAAAAAGAAAAATTGATATTTTCATCGATTTTCACAAATCAAAGGGTACCAAGTCCTCTTAAGATTGTCAGGTCGCTTGGTTGAGATGGCTTGAACAGAAGCCGATATTATCAACATTAAATCACACTACTCAATTTTGGGAAAGTGCAATTACTAAAATTTGAGAACGTCATCATTCATTTATGATGCAATTGTAATCAAAGTAAAACGAGTATGTTCATGTACTCATTATTAAGTTCTATTTTTTACAGTGTATTGTTTCAAGTTTTTCAATGCTGAAATGGATCGGATTCGAAATCAATGCCGTAGTATTCATTCATATATTTAAATTAATTACCCCACTGATTTATAATTCGTCAATTAGTTTTAAAAATTAGGAATTTTTGATAATAAAAAGAGTTTTTAAAATCTACGATAGTTAATTATTGAAACTTTAAGAAACTACAAAATTTACTTTGATAGATCTCAAATACTATCAACTGAACCACATTTTTTAAATGCGCACTAATTTTATTAAATATATGTCCAATAATAACTTTAAACTCGAATAGTGACTACCATCTGACATAACTATTTGTTTTTAATCAAAATTAATATTAACCATATATAAATGCTCAGAATTAACTAAAATCTCACATTGTAAAATTATTTGGACTGAGAGATTACATAGAAAAAATGCAACATATCGTTAGGAATTATATTCGTGCTAATTTAAAAAAAATTATATGTGTGTAATTGTGCAATTAAACTAGGCAATACTAATTGAATTAACAAGTTAATTTTAAAAGTTTTTTGTATTTTATATTTGATAATTTTGCTGATTTGTGCATTTATTTTGTCTAACATTAAAACTGATTGATGACATGTTATTAAAATTTAGGATCTTTATCCTTTCCATATTAACACTGCTTTCTCTTTGAGTGATTTAAAATAGACAAAGTTTAGGAAAATTTTACAATATTATGCAACTTCTTTCTCAACTTCTTAAAGTAACTGATGAGTACAGCACGCGTTTAATCTTCTGCCTCAAACAAAAAGAAACCACGACAAAGGTTTACATTTTAGCATAAGAGTAAAACAAATTTCCAGTTCGTTAATTGCATTTCAGCGAGGTCAAAGCGTCCGGCTTGTTGGCTGATGCTGCAGAGGACAAACAAAGTAAACCAAGATGCCGTCGGGAAACATAAAACAAACCATTAAGGTTCTTAAGGTAAAGAAACATTTTAAGAAACTTGCCTTGTATAATCATAAAAAGTTTTAGAAAAATATGTGAAGTTGCAGTTTTCAAACTTTTCTGATACAACAGTTGTTTTTGTCAGAAAAATGCTGCTTTGTTTGATAAAGTATTATGTAAACTTTTAATTTAATTTATTTTTAGCATTGTCAGCAATTTAAAAAAATGACTCTTTTTAAAATTATTTATTTTCAAAAGTTAAGTTTCTTTAAAAAAATATATATATTCCAATTAAATGAAATTACTTTTAAACAAAAAGCATCTTTAAGTAAACGATTTGTATGTTTAATTCATGTATATAAAATACAGTTTTATTTACTCTACTCAGCATATCAATTTAATTTATTTCCGTAATGGTTAAGTATTATCATTATAAATTGATTGGTGCTTATTACATCGTATAGTGTAGTTAAGGAGGTATTGGGACACAATATCATCAAAAATATCCAAAAAATATTGTATTACTTTAAAAAAAGTAGTTAATTTTATTTTTATTTTATTTCGACACCAAAATTATAATTATACGTTAAGCACAAGTAATTAGTTTTTCAGATCAATATTAAACTTTGTTACACAATTGAGCGAATACGTAACTTTGTTACAAAATTGACCGAATATGTAACTTTGTTACAAAATTGACCGAATATGTAACTTTGTTACAAAATTGACCGAATATGTAACTTTGTTACAAAATTGACCGAATATGTAACTTTGAAGTCATTTTTCTCAGTGATGATTTTTTTATATTGGTCTAGTTTAAGTTCATATAAGTTCAGATCTACTTGAAGAAACTGCTCCAAATTTTCTACAGTGTATTTTCAAACATGTTACTTTAATTGGTCTCTAGGGATTAGTAATATATATTTTATAATTTTTTGAACATAAAAATTAAAATAGTTTGACCAGTGAAACTATTGATTTTTTTCAAATATTTTTCATATTTTTTTTTTTTGCAAATAACAAAAATATATTAAAAAAGTTGTTACACACATTAGTTTGTTTATAAAAAAATAAATATATAGTTTTTCAGAAAATATTGTCTCGGCATTTATCGAAAATAAAAAAAGTAATTTCTTCGTATTTTTTTATTTAAAAAAAAATATATTTTAAATGTTTCACCATGTGATTATGTTAATATGGTTTGCACACATATGCAGAAAAAAATTATAACGATATCTGCAAAATTAAAGAAGAAAAGCAAATATGTCCATGGACGTTTGATTCTTTGGTTGGGCCTTTAGCATGTTATTTATTTGAGAAACTAATCTATTCAATTCAAAGTTACTTCAACGAAATTCCCATTACAAGAGTTATAAAAGCGGTAGAAAAGTATAAAAAAAATCAATACAGTTTGAAAAATTATTGGAATATTTGGTTAAGTTATGTAATTTAAGAAAATATTTTTAATTTTAATAGAAATGAGAAATTACTATCTAAATAATATATTGATATCTTTGAAATATTAGGAATACTGTCAAATACGTTTTTTTATACTATAAACTATTTTAAATTTGCGATTAAATTAAAACTTAATTATCTATTCTTTCTCAAATATTGACTAAAACGCTTAACAGCGTTTTAATTACATTACAGCAGAATTATCAAAATAAAAAATTCTATAACAATATTACTCTTTGGTTTTCACCCTTTCTAAAATAAAATAATTTAGTATTCAATACCCTAAAAAAATAAAGCACCCATCTCGAAAGCAACGCACAAAATATATTAAAGTAAAACATAAAGTCACCCGCTATCTAATGCGAAATTCATCCTTCATTAAACTGCAATAACTGTAAAGTAACTCTTCAGCCAGTTTTTATGTTAATCTGCACTTAGTTTGATCGCCGCATCTTCGCGGAAGATTTATGAGTCCTTTAAAATGTTTTTAAAAAGCCTTTCATGAAGTAAAGGAAGCGGGAGACTCAGATTATGTGTAAAAGACATGGGTTTTGTCAGTCTCACAAAATAATTCAATTACCTTTTGCACGCTGGAGAATTTAACGCAAAACTGTTCGTTTTTGATGTATTCTTTTACTTAATTGAAAAATTGTAAAGTTTAAGTTTCGTGTGATATTTATAAAGGGAAATTTAGTCAGTAAATGCTTAGATATTTATTTAAAACAAAAACATTTATTAATTATTACTCAAATTTAATTTTTCCTTAATTTTTTTTCCAGAAAATGTTATTCATATATAATGTATTTTAATAATGTTCGATACCTTCAACATTGCATATTAAAATTGTCCATACAATTTTATAATATTTTAAATAATTATTAAATTTGTATTATCTTAGAAAATAACTTAATAGCTAATAGTATCAATGCAACAGAATAATAATAAATAAAAAAAACATTATTTAGAAACATAAGAGTGAACTATATACTGAAAATAGTTCAAATTTAGGAAAAATTGTCACAAAAAATAAATCAAATGGACTTTCGCTTTTTATGCGATTTAGTTAGAATTGCTTATGGTTTAAATAATTATATTTTGAAATTTAATTTTTAATTAATTACCCCGTGACTCATATTTATAAAATTACAAATTCAAACATAAAAAAAAAGTAAAACCCATATTTTAATTTTTGCCAACAGGAACGGTTATGTTTTTCCTATGAGACACTCAATTGGTTTATCAATTAAATTAACAGACAAATCCAGCTTTTTGGACGTAATTCGTTACCTGCATAGAAAACGAAGGCATATTTCTTACCTTTTAAATTTGCAAAGCTAAAACCAAGTATGCACTTAAAAACACCTAAGCGTCGTCAGTGGGTACATTATAAAAAATGGTACTTAAAAATGAGTACCGAACCTACTCGTTTTTATTTAAGTGTAATTGTATCGTAAATGACCGATGACGTACTCATATTAAATTAACTCAACTTTCTCAAAAATAAGCAATCTGATTTAATATTGTTAATTTCATCTTCGGTTCTTTCACCGGTCTTCATAAAACCTGACTAACATAAAATAGTTTTTCAGAAGGTAGTTTTTCACATTATGTGATATCGATTGCTTAAAACCGAGTCATTACAAATCATTATCTGTCCATTCTTTTGGCACACCTGTTAACATTACTTCTGTTTATAACTTCTTCACGTCGCCCTGGTAGCTTAACGAATAAGATTCTGGACAGCTGTACCTGCCAATCTGGGTTCGATTTCCAATAAGTCTTTGTTGAAATTGTCTATATTTGATGTTAATTGCTTAAATAGAATGTGAGTTACAAAAACTCAATTATCTTACTTCCTATTCATTTGCCACACCTTTTTAAACATATCTTCTGTTTGTAACTTCTTAAGTCGGCCTGGTAGTTCAACAGATTAGGAACTTGACTGAGCTGCTGAAAATCTGCGTTCGATTCCTAGTGAGACTTGATTGTAAATCTCGATATTTATTGAAAGTGATTTATGAAGGCACCCTATGTAGGTCAGCATCAACTATTTTTTACTCCTTGTACTATTTTTTTTACTCATTGTATTCTTTTTGAATATATATCTTTTTCAAAATTGAAACTTTTGTATTCGGAGCCTTTATAAGCACCGAACGTAATCTACTAAAGCATGAGTACATTTTACTTATTTTTGAGTACCTATTTTAACATTGTAAAACTACACATTTTTCAATAAATACATTAAATTAAAAAAAAATCTATTCAAATTTAATTATGGAATTACTTCCATTATGCTTAATCGATATTAAAAATACACTTGTATCCAAAAGCTAAAAAAAATAGTAAAGTATTTTTAAAAAGATTTTCCTGTTAAACCATTTATCGATTTTTTATTGAAAAAAATACCATAAATGACTGCATGGAAACAGTTTATTATACGTAGCTATGTGGCATTTTTAAACCAGCCAACGTCATCAATCAAGCCGAGCGAAAGCTAACCAAATGTGTAAATTAAAAAATGTTGGTATAAGTTGATAAATAAAAAAACTTTACTCATAAAGAAAATTGGTGTCTTTCGTTAGTTTCAATTTGAATGAAAACAAGCGAAACGCATTTTATCAGCAAAAAATGAAACTATGTTACATGCGCTTTCACGCCTTTGTGTTAAGTAAAAATCCATAAAGTTTTTATGAGCCTTTTGTGCAATTAATCACTCACGAGAGAACAGATAGTGGGGTTGGAATTCCATGTGCACAGAATTTAATTTTCACCAATATGCTGAGGTTTTCATTTGTATTTTTATTCTTAAATATGTTTATAAAGAAATGAGAAAGGATAGGAAATTCATTCAAATTATAAAAAAAAATGAATCGACTTTTTGTGGTGTTTTTTTTTAATTTTATCTGATAAATAATATGTTCCACACATTTTTTTAATTTGAAATTATTGAGGTTGTTTTTATAAAAAATGGTTTTGCTCAGAGGAAAAACTCCCTAAGTCAGTGTCTTGTGTTTGTCTTAAATATTCCTAAGTACAATGTAAAAATAACAACAACAGTTACTTAAAAATGAGTAACTGAAATTACTCGTTTTGCTTTGAGTACAATTGCATCGTAAATGAGCGATGACGTACTCAAATTTAAGAAACCGTACTTTCTTAAAAATGAGCAATGGGATTTAATTGAGATAATCTCAACTTTCTGTTGAAGCGATCTTAATGAAATATGACAAACAAAATAGCTGTTCAGGAGATGTTTTTCCACATGATTTGACGGCGATTGCTTAAATGGAAACTGAATCCTTACAATGATTATAACCAAGGATAGTGAAGACCATATATATATATATATATATATATATATATATATATATATATATATATATATATATATATATATATATATATATATATATATATATATATATATATATATATATATATATATATATATATATATAAGGTGTGCTCGTGTTTCGCTTTTTGAAAGGGGCAAGGAAAGAATTCTTTTGACGTCATTTTAGCTCCGCCTTACTATGAGTTTTTGATAATTCTCATTGGCTGTATGTTTCAAGCATTGCTACTTAGGTTTTTGAAGCAAATTTTAACTGTTTTCTTTTAAATAAATTTATGATTAGTTAAAAACAAGAATTCTTGTTAAATTAAGTACTCCTTGACAATAGCGACAATTACTCTTAAAACGACTGTCGAGAGCATTAGACACGCCCACAGACGGTTAAAGGCGGAGGATGGCGTCACTATGACGTCAAAAGAATCCTTTTCCCCGCCCTCCATCAGCAAGAGCGAGTACCAGCACACCTTTTATATATAGTCTCCACTATCCTTGGATTATAACCACATTATGCATGCATTTTCTACTCCTTGTACCTCCATTAAATCATAAAACATACATAATTTTAACTTATATATCAAAAATAATGTTTTCCAATAAACCTTGGGGACGTTAAAATCACCAATAAGCCATCCAGCTGGTGAAACTTAGCTGTTTGAGCTTGTTTTCTAAAAGCAGCATCATAGGTAAAAAGGATTTTTGTAGGCTGACATGTGAGTTTTCAGCAGTGCAGTTTTTATCATTGAAACTGCAAGGTGATGTTATCTTATATCTATCTTCATTATTAAGAGAAACGGTAAGAATTATAAAATCCAATGACAAAGATTAAGACAGAGATATTAGTATTTTTAAATGTCAGGCTTTGAGCAAGTATTCATGCTAAAAAATAGTTTAAGTTCAATTGCACATTTAAATGGATATTATTTTCATCAAATAAGTTTATCAATTTCTACCTCGAACCCAACAATTCGCATTATAGACAAGGGATGGAACGGAATAATTTTTATTTGAAATATTTTTATAACTAGTTTATTTATAAATATTGTTGTAAAATCCTATAACGACTAGATTTACAGGTGGTTTTTTAAAGAATCATGCATTTTCTAAAAGTAAAAAGTTAAGTCAAACTAATGGTGGAAACGCCCATCTATTTAAATACAGCGTTATTTCGAGTATTCTGAAAAAAAATCAAAGGATTAACAAATATTGCAGCATAAGTTTTCAAAAAATCGCACAAAATTGAAGTGGAAAGTTAATCCACTCCAACTGTGAGTTTTTCACAATTGGGCCGTATTAAATTGTGTGAGGAAATGGGGCGCTTTTGCTTAAAGAATGGGATGAACAGTCTGAGACCCCAAAAGACCTCATGAACTTGTCTTGTGGGTGTTAAGTCGTACCGTATGCCAGCTGGGTTGGACAATCGTAAATTATGTTCAGAATATTTCTCTGTAGCGGATAAAAGGACATAGTGCTTCTCCGTTGTAAAATCCTGCTGTCCCCAAAACAAACGTCACCTTTTCTTGAAACTCTTTCATTATCTGAGAACAGCAAATATCCCTTTTCAACTACATGTACTCCCTAAACCGTTGAATCCTTTTATCCCAACAAGCATATTTCCCCGATTTTTAAACCTCTTTTAGAATCTGAGAAGAGCAAATAGCCCTTTTCAATCTCCCATTAGTACCCCTTTTCTTGAAACTCGTTCAGAAGTTAAGAAGAGCAAATATACCTTTTCAATATGCTTTTTCACCTTAACCTGTTGAATCCCGTTGTCCCCCAAATAAATGACCCTGTTACTTGAAACTCGTTCGGAAGTTGAAATGAGCAAATAGCCCTTTTCAACTCCATATACTCTCTAATCCGTTGTCTTCCGTTGTCCCCCAAACAAATGTCCCTGTTTCTTGAAACTCGTTCGGAAGTTGAAATGAGCAAATAGTTCTTTTCAACTCCATATACTCCCTAATTCGCTGTATACCGTTGTCCCCAAAACAAATGTCCCCGTTTCTTGAAACTCGTTCGGAAGTTGAGAAGAGCAAATAGCCCTTTTCAATCCCCTTTTACTTCCTGACCCGTTGAATCCCGTTGTCCCCAAAACACACGTCCCCTTTTCTTGAAACACATTCATTGGCCGATTTTTGGAAATTGACTTTCACCTACTCCCTTTACTCCTAACTTGTTAAATCTCGTTGCCAACAAATCAAATGTCCCCGTTTCTTGAAAATCGTTTGGATGCTGAGAGGAGGAAATGGCCCTTTTCAACTCCATATACTCCCTAACCCGCTGTATCCCTTTGTCACAAAAACAAATGTCCCTGTTTCTTGAAATTCATTCGGATGCTGAGATGAACTTGCTGAGAAGCTTTTCTCAATCTCCTTTTGCGCCCTAAACCGTTGAGTCCCGTTTCCTCAAAACAAAAGTTCCCGTTCATGAAACTCGTTCGGTAGGTGAGAAGAGCAAATATCCTTTTTAATAGTCCCTTTCCTCCCTGGCCTGTTGTATCCTGTTGTCCAAAAATTAAATGTTCCCGTTTTTTAAACCTCGTCCAGAAGCTGAGAAGAGCAAATTGCCCGTTTCATCTCTTTTCTGCCTAACCCGTAGAAACTCCGTTGTTCATAAAACAAACGTCCCCGTTTCTTGAAACTCATGTGGATGCTGTGAATAGCAAATAGGCCTTTTCAATCACCCTTTTCTTCTTAACCAGTTGAATACCTTTGTCCACAAAACAAATATCCCCCCGTATTTTGAAATTCGTTCGGAAACTTAGAAGAACCAATTGCCCTTTTCATTATCCTTTATTCCTTAACCTGTTAAGTTCCGTTGTGTCCAAAACAATTGTCCAAGTTTTTGAAGCTCGTTATGAAGCTGTGAAGAGCAAATAGTAATTTGTAAGCTCCCTTTACCCCCATAACCGGTTGTATCCCGATGTCCCCAAAACAAACGTCTCGTTTCTTGAAGAAGTTCGTTCGCTGAGAAGAGGAAATAGCCATTTTGCATCACAGTTTAGGTACTCCCTAACCCTTAGAATCAATCTTTCTATAAAATGAACACCCGCATTCTTTGAAAATGCTGTGGATCCTGAAAAAAACACAAAATCCTTCTCCGACGCCCTTTACTCCATAATCAGTCGTATCCCGATGAATCCATACCAAGCGTCCGCTTTTCATGGAAGTCCTTCACAGGTGGGGAAAAAGACAAAAATTAGTGTATTATTTGCAAGGTGTCCTCTGTAACTTACTGTTGTTATATAATTTAAGAACCATTAAAACCAATTTTAATATTTATAATTTTAATTTAGTTACAGAAACTTTAAGTTTACAATTGATAACGAAATATATTTTTTTTTCATGTTTTGGGGTACTTTTTGATCAATTTATAATTACCATCATAATAACTATTATTAAACAATTATTATGGAAGTTTTTGTACATACCATTTTCATGATATACTTTGAGATATCTTTAAAGTTTGTTAAATTGAACACCAAAACAAAAGAAAAGGACCAACAAAGAGGACAAAAACAAAAGAAAAATGACAATTCCAAAGAAAAATTTGAGTTATCTATATAAGTAAAAAAGATAATCATACGTATAAACTGAAAGTTTTGTTTATAGGTCTGTTACAAATTTCTCGTTAGTATTATGATTTTTCTTTTAGATACGACCACACCCTTTGTCTCATTTTGGTGATATATATTTCGTGATTGCAAAAATATTTGTAGTGAAGTGTGCAATAGCATAGCTGTATTTTAAAAGTAAAATCATTACGTACATGGAATCTTATACTAAAATAATTATCATTTAAATAATTGAGGTTTATATTTTAAATTCAAATTAGGTTTCCAAGCTTAATTCGTAAGATCCAAGTCGATCTGAGAACAAATGCATTTTGCCAAAATTTCAACAAAGTCATTTTGAATCTATTGTTGAAAGCCAGCAGAGAAATTTCAAACAGTTCTATTTTCAACAACTTCAGAGTTTTGGGGATTTTGTACTGTTTCAATTGATGTTAAGAGGGAACCTTCATAGACATACACTCATATAAATTTCACTTACTTTTGGGGCATATCATTTAGTTATAAATTACTTTGTCTATCTTAATTTGTTTTTGAGCAATACTTACATATTTCTTAAGATAATAATTATTCTTTTTTTAAACAAAATGATGGATTTTTAAAAAAGTGGCAAAGCAACTTACTAACTTTTCACACAAAAAAAGTATACTTCAAATATTTTATTATTTTTGCTAACGTGTTTAAAAGTATTACTAAAATAGCCAGAAAAAGTTTCAGGCATATATTTCAATTAGTTTCTGAGGAAATGTACATTACGAGTAAATTGGGTTTTGGGTTAACCCTTAGAATGCGATCCGATACGAGGTTTATTTCAAAATAGTTAATACATAGTCTATGAGTGAATTGCACGATACATATTTTTTTATATCACGCATTGCTACGTTTGTGGGGCAAAGAGAGATCTCCGTTGCTGGTGTTCGAAGTAGCGAAACTGCAATTTTCCGGAGTGAGATTTCACGAGATTTGTATATAAAAGAAGCTCAGTTGACTGCTTTTGGGTTGATCCTGGTGCGTATGCTTTCAGTCATGAAATATGTTATCTATTTAGTTTATAACTTATTTTCATGCACTGACGAGAAGTCGTCACTGTTTGTGTTTAACGTAACAAATAACAAATATATTGAAATGGGATAAATATATTGAATGGAATATATATATATTGCATGAAATAAATATATTAAATGGAAAAATATATTGAATTTAATAAATACATTGAATGGAATAAATATATTAAATGGAATAAATATATTGAATGGAATAAACATATTTAATGGAATAAATATATTGAATGGAATAAATATATTACATGGAATAAATATATTGAATGGTATAAATATATTGAATGGAATATATTGAATGGAATATATTGAATGGAATAAATATATTTAATGGAATAAATATATTGAATGGAATAAATATATTACATGGAATAAATATATTGAATGGTATAAATATATTGAATGGAATAAACATATTGAATGGTATAAATATATTGAATGGAATAAATATATTGAATGTAATAAATATATTGAATTGAATAAATATATTGAATGGAATAAATATATTGAATGGAATAAATATATTGAATGGAATAAATATATTGAATTGAATAAATGTATTGAAATGGAATAAATATATTGAATGGAATAAATATATTGAATGGAATAAATATATAAAATGGAAAAATATATTGCCTGGAATAAATATATTGATTGAATAAATATATTGAATGGAATAAATGTATTGAATGGAATAAATATATTGAATTGAATAAATATATTGAATGGAATAAATATATTGAATAGAATAAATATATTGAATTGAATAAATGTATTGAAATGGAATAAATATATTGAATAAAATAAATATATTATATAAAAATAAATATATAAAATAGAAAAAATATATATTGAATGGAATAAATATATTGAATGGAATAAATATATTGAATGGAAAAAATATATAAAATGGAAAAATATATTGTCTGGAATAAATATATTGATTGAATAAATATATTGAATGGAATAAAGGTATTGAATTGAATAAATGTATTGAAATGGAATATATATATTGAATGGAATAAATATATTGATTGAAATAAATATATTGAATGGAATAAATATATTGATTGAAATAAATATATTGAATGGAATAAATATATTGATTGAAATAAATATATTGAATGGAATAAATATATTGATTGAAATAAATATATTGAATGGAATAAATATATTGAACATCCAAATGGAACTATGCATTCCAAATGCTATTCTTTATTCTTATCTTTATTTAATTAGAAATGTCTTCTTTTTAAGTTAGATAAACGTTTTTAGATTTATATCCGAGAATACACCATATGTTGCAAATAACCTACCATACATTATAAAAGAAAAGAAAATAATGAATTAACACTGATTTATGTAACGTGGACATATAAAAAAATAATCCCATCTAGTAAGCAGTGTTGTCTAACATGGAAAATAATCTATTCAGTTGTTTGAGTACATCTTAATTTTATTACTTTTCTTAAAGAAGTATCTTTATTTTTTTTAAGATTTCAAGTTCTCACTTTCCACTAAAGGGATCAACTTTTATCCTTTGGTTTGCAGAGTTAAAAACAACGGATATAGAAACAAACTTAAACTAATCTTACTCAGTGATACGCCGAAGAAAAGAATGAGCTATCAGTAAAAAGATCAAACACTCTAGTAAAGAATTTTAATGAGCACTTAAGAGATACAAGTGAAGATTAAATGAAAAAAGATTGGTTTGCTTTGTTAATGAATGGCCGAAGGAATATATCCTTTCGACGTTATTGAAGGCGGTTTCAAACTAAGAATAAATACAAATGTGGAAGGAAATAAAAAAAAACATATTTCTACTTCTGTGCGAGAACATTTAAAATCCATATGAACTACTCCCAAAAGGGGATATCTAATTTCTAGTCATTAAAAATAAATGTACGCTTTGACTTTATCTGCGAATTTATATTCTAAATTGCATTCTATTTACAAATAGAAGCATTTCGAAATGTTTAATGATTTCAAATATTATATTCAATGCATTTTGAAAACAATATTTATATTCAAAACAAAATATTCAAAAAAGGGAATTGTATATATTACCATTACTATAGATATATTACATAAATATTGCTAAAGATTATTATAGCATTACAATAATAAATATTGTAATCATATATAATGTAGTGCAGTAAAAAAACTTATTAATCGTAATTATATATATTTGCATTTTGACTTCTTTATAGTATTACCATGATCACATAGGGTTATAAATAAGATATGTATTTACTAATTTAAATAATACAAATTTTAAGAGTTGTTTGTTTTTGATAATCTAAAAAAGATAGAACACTTGTCACCTATAAAGTAAAGTAAATTATTTTAATATATTTAATAAATAATGTCTTCGTATATATTAACAAAATATTACATACATATTTAAAGTAATATATTTGTAATATATATAATTATATTTTATATATTAAAAACTTTTAAAAATATAGTTTAACCCTTCGGGGCCAGTTCCAAATGACTCCATTCCGTTATTATTATTTTTTTGCATTGAAACATAAATTCCCGTAAGTTCAATATGTAACCATTTAAAAGGTGCCTTACTTGTCATTATACAAGCATTTTTTATATTCAATAGTAAATGACAACACTATATTTAGGAAATTAATTTGTAATAAGAACAAGCTATGAAATATGTAGTGAAAATATATTTGCGAAAAATAATTATTACTCCTACTTTTTCTGTTACACGGGTCGGCTTTTTTCATTCAATAGCCTTTTTACTTAAAGAAATTTAAGTTCCAGTGGTACCAAATGGCATCATGAAAGTTTCATGTATCTAATTAGGTCCCATATGACATTAATATTTTTTAAAACTAATATATATTCATTTGGAGAATATGATTGTTTTTTTCGACTAAAAATAGGCATATTTCTAGAACAAGAAATAATTTGTTTTACTAATAAATAAAAATGCGTGCCACAAAAGGTCAGTTATATTTTTATTTTATTAATTTTTGCTTCAGTATTAACAAAATTAATTTATCCCAAAAGAATAATAAATCATACCTTTATTTAAAAAAAAACCTACATGTAAAGGATTATGTATATGGAATCCAAGACACTCAGCATTTCACCTAAAATCTTTGACAAAGAATAGAAAATAAAAATAATCTTCGCAGTACAATAAGTCATAACCACCAATTAACTCACAAAATATCCTTATGAGAAAACGTAATTTTAACTAAAATATTATGGCGATCGCCTTGGGATATCTTTTTTGCCTAACATAAAATTATATTTTATTCAGGATATCAAATTACCACCGATTTCGTGAATAGGGAAATACTTATTTAAAATAATATTTACGAGAATCACACAGCACGAAAATTTTCCAAAGGAAAAACTACACAAAAGTGTTAAAATACTATTGTTATGTATTCAAGAGAAAACTCTGCAACATCTCGCACGGGCTCTGGGACTCATTGTGAAGGATATTTCAGCTAAATCGTCCTTTTCAGATGCGGTGAGGGAACGGTTTCTTCAGTTAACGTTGTAATGTTTAGTTTAAGTATTTTATCAGCTGAACAATGCCTCTGATAGTTTTTATTCTCTTTATGTTTGTTTTTAAAGTGATACTAGAGAAAATGAAAAGGACTTAATATAAATTGGAAGCTAAAGTTAATTAGAAATATAGTTTTTAAGGAGGTAGTCTTATGGAGTGCATCCCGTGTTATGGTTCTGGATAGTTTTAATTTTAATATTTTTCAGAAATATGAAGGTTTTTTTAAGTTTTAAAATATAGTTTAATTAAATTTTTTATACAGTTTTATGATATATTTTGTAGAATTAAATTGTTAAGAACGGTTGTATTTGTATTCAATTCCATTTGAATATGATTGGCAAGGATTTAATATGTTTTTTATATTAAGTTTATCTATGTTCTAAAAGAAAAATCAAGAATGTTTCACATACGAGTCGCACATTTTTAAGTCACATTTTTTTTTTCATTAATTTTATTTTCACATGTGGAATTAACAATGTTGTTTAATGTGTAAAATAACATACTTTGATTAATCCCAGCAGAAGAAATAAATTTGAATGCGAAAAAATTTATGATTTTAAAATGGGAAGGGATATTTTTTCAAATTCGATAAAAGACATTTAGGAATTGGGCGACTAAAAATTAGGCGACTAAAATTGGGTTCTAAAAAATATATAAATAAATTAATTAAAAAACATATGTAAATTAATGAATTTATTATAAAATTTAATTAGAAATTGAAATTAATATAATTATAAAATGGAATGTTGACTGGAACTTACTAAAGGTAAAAACGGAAGGAAATGTATAATAATAAAAAGAAGCGGATAATAATAAAAGGAAATTGTTAGGTTGTAATATGTGAAATTTATTATTATATAATTCTATTTGAAATGGAAGATAATACGCTCATAAAATGGTATGTCAATTGCAGCGAAACCTAGTAAAAAGAAAAACCGAAGGAATCGGATTATAATAAAATTAAATGAATAAAGGGTAGACCGAAACAATGAAAAGTTTTTAAAATCGAATTGCATTAGAGCTGGAAAAGTTGCCTTTGTCAGTTAGAAGTCAAATGCAAGAAAAAATCGCCCTCGGACAATGTTTGGCCTCTGCATATCGCAGGCAAAGTTTTAAAATTGTAACTGTTAGCCATTTCTTCAAATTAATTTTTTTTTTTTAAAAATGAAATGAATTTGTGTGGAAAACTTGATTTTAGTATATTAGCAGACGAATGCAAAAAAATAATTTAGATATCGGGTAATATTTTACCCTTGGACATGGCATTCAAAGTTAAAAAAATTTCAACATTTTATCCACATCGGGTCCATACACAACAAAAAGTAGCTTAACAGGGAACAAATTGCAACAAAAGGTATTTTTAAAGGATTTTGCATCTACTTGGTATACTGACCCACAGTAAAAAAGTTTATACGTTTTTGACTATTGGAAGTTCCTTAAAACTGTGGAGTTTCCAAATGGCTGTCATTGACATTTGCAATTAGCTAGTTGTTCTTCTAATCCGGGATTT
The DNA here is from genome assembly GCA_963932185.1 of Troglohyphantes excavatus. Classification (NCBI taxonomy): domain Eukaryota; kingdom Metazoa; phylum Arthropoda; class Arachnida; order Araneae; family Linyphiidae; genus Troglohyphantes; species Troglohyphantes excavatus. The sequence goes on from OZ010674.1 coordinate 2,305,247, forward strand.
TGATGGTAAATTTTTTTTTTGATAATTTAAATTAAGTTAATCATTTACTAAAATGCACGAAGAGACCCACCGAAAACAGAAACTGGTCGATTTACGAAAAAAAATGTCCAACCTCAAGCAAATTCCAATAAAATTGCTCTTAACGGTTTTTGCTTCTGATTACTGTATTGAATCAATACACCAATCAGAAACAAAAACCATTAAGAAACCTGTTATTCGATTTTTTTTTGCGTTTGAGATAAGGGCCACTTTTTTAAAAACTAAATTGATTAACAACATTTCTGTGAGCAGAAATGAATTCCTTGTTATTATAAGTTTATAGTGTGGTGAACCCATACATGTAACGAACCGCATGTCTCGAATTTAACAGTATGTAGTGCTCTCCTGCCACCACAGATATTATACGTTAATTGTAATAGAGTGGAGGTATAGCGCCAAGTGTTTTTAGAACAAACTCTGATTGCAAATTTCAAGAACGAACCTCAGTGCTCCGCATAAAAAAAGGTTTATTCGCAACGTTAATAAACATTTTGATTATTTAAATAAATAAATAAAGTCACTGCAATATCATAAAAATAATTATCAATGTGTTCTTTTACTGCCTTTATCTTTTTATTTTTTTTTAATATATGTAACGTGATTAATTTTTGATTCATAAAACGTGGTGTATTTAAATGAACTAAATTTCGCATAAAACATATTTGCATTATCGAAATATCGATGTAAATAAACCTTATTCTGAATGTTTTTTTTTATTGTCAATTTATTCCCAAACATAATATATCCCCAATATGTGATGACTTTACTATTTCCGAATGAAACTATAATTTTTAAATCATGCATTTAATCTTAAATAAATGAGAACATTTTAAGTTTCGATTCGATTTTACATATAAATGAATACCACCACTCACATGAATGGCCCCCACATGCATTAGTATATATAAACAGATGAACCACCTCATAAATAAATAATGCCGTCAACCCCCCACAAAGGACTTCACCCAAACCCTGCATCACAGCATACATATATTCACATAAAAACACTCCTCTGTATATCAAGTGTCCCGAATCTGTTTGAACAAAAGAACTGGAAAAAACCGGATTCAACTATAGGAGAATAGAAGCCGGCAGCAACTGTCGAGCCCGCACTTTCGGCACTCTGTCTCCTTAAATCGCAGGGTTGAGGGAAACCGGGCAATAAATATTAATCTCCAGCCTTTCGAAAGATATAATTTTTTTTTTAGAATGGAAAAAATAGGAAAGTATCTTTTTCAGCTGAATATATTCAGCTGTTTCACTTGCGAGAGGCCCTTAAAATGCATACCTGTTTCATAGCATTCCCCGGGTCTCTCTTGGGTGGTATGAATAAGTGAGGAGACATTCGCTTAGCATTTAACGGAAAAGCAAAACGCGTTCTTTGTTTTAGAGGCAGAGCTGTGGGCAACAATTGAATTATGAATATGATATAAGGGGTTGTCCGGATTTGCTTAATATTGATAAAGGGTTGGAATGTTTAATGAAATTATTGAAATCAGTTGTAAAGGGAAAAGTGGGGAATTCAGTTATTTGTTGTAATTTTTTATGAATGACATTACTAATATTAATATCTGAACGATAAGATGTGTATGAATACATAAAAGGATATGTTATATTTGTATGGTCTTATTGAACAATAGAATAACTCCAGTTATCCGGATTAAGCAAATTTGTATTGCCAATTATCCGTATAGTTTTGAGTAAATACAAATTAGCAACATCTGCATTTTAAAAGTGTCTACAATTTTAAAAAAAAGGTACTTAAAAATGAATACATGGATATACTATTTTTCTTTTATTACATTTCCCTCGTAAATGAGCGATGACGTACTCAAATTTAAGTAATCGTACTATCTCAAAAATGAACAGTATGATTGAATATTGCTAATCTCAACTTCTTAACAAAGCGACCTGTCAAACTTAAAATAATAGTCAGAAGATGGTTTTCCACATCATTTGATGTCGATTTTTTTAAACGGAAAAATAAGTTATTACAACTCAATTATATTACTTCTCGTTTTTTTCGCGCACATTTTTATCGTTTCTTCTGTTGATGCCTTTCTCACGTTGCTTTGATAGCATAACAGATAATGCACTGGACTGTGGTGCTTGAGGATATTGGTTCGGTCCCCAGTAAGTCCTGGTTGTAATTGTTGATATTTATTAAAGGTGATTTATGAAGGAAGCATACGTAGCAAACAACTGTTTGTTTATTAATGTTTACTCTTTGTGCTGATTACATTCTTGAGTACATGGCTTTTTCAAAAAATAAACTAATGTACTTCGAATGTACTTAAAAGTGTATAAAATTTACTTCTTCATGAGTACCTATTTTTAACAGTGTAATCAGTAATTGATTTTGTTTTTAATAAGCTTTAAATAATATTACATACTAAAGTAAAATTAGTTTCCTTACTGAGACATAAACGGTTTTCGTAAAATATCCAATTATACGGATGGGTTCTGGTCAAAATTGATTCATATAGTTGAAGTTTTATGCATTCGGATATACTGCAACTGCTTATCAATAAAGTTTAATTGAAGCATTATGTTAGGATTCCTATGATTTCAAAGTTTACCCTATCCTTTGTAAAATATGCATCAAATATTAGATAAGAAATTATATAGAAAAACAAAACCATTTTATATTTTAAATACCAAATGTTCGTGTTTGTGATTTAGTCACACTTTTCATTGAAATATTATTAGAACTAATGTATTGTTTGGTGTTGAATTACAGATATATATTTCTGAAAACATGTAAATATATCCAGCAGTAGTTAATAAAAGCCATAATTATAATATCAACTTCGTGTTTATTAAAATAAAATTACGTGTATCAATTGAGTGTTATTGTATTAAGTTGTAATTAATACGTGTATATATTTTAATAACAATTTCATTAATCATTAAGTATATCAAATAACATAATATATTTGTTCAATGATACATTTTCATGAGCTCCATAACTCACAAAAATGTATGTTACAAATGTATAATATTTACAAAATATTTTACAATTTATTATTTAGCCACAAAATAGCAAGACACATATTTGTTTAATGCGATAGATTACGTCAGAATACTCAAAAATCCAATTAAATCTTATTAAGTAAAAAAATAAGTTATTATTCTTTTCCATTTATAAATTAAATATTTTTTTTTTCTTTTTCATTTTTTTCTCTCCTAAATATAATGTACCCCAGTCTTTAATTAGACTAGTCATCAAGAGGGAAATTAATGACAAACTGTCCGTACAAGTATAAAGAAAAAATATTTTATTTACGTTTGTTATGAAAGTGACGAATTATTTTTTTTATATATAGCGATAATTCTTTACTCAATTTTAAAAGCCTCCCCTCGCACCGAAAAATAAATTGAAAGATTATTAAATTCCCATGCGGATTTGCATTTAATTAATTAAACGTCTTTGATTAAAAGCATTAAATTCCTTTCTTAGAAATACCAAATTCAGAATCGTTTACTACTACTACACAAGAAAATTGTAAAGTAAATAACGTTTTTTTTTTTCCTAAGAAAAACGTATTAAGTGTGTAAGAGAAATTTTAATACATGCTGCATTCGAGGTATTGAAATAATAATTGGATTTGTGTTTAAATGAGTGTGGAAATAATGTATATTTGTCATTTGCTGACGTTAAATAGTTTTCAACTCTTATTTTTTTTATTTAAAATAACAACTTTCAATTATATTTTATATATTTGTACTTTACCACTTATTACGTATGATACACAATACTGACAATACTTATATATATAAAGTCCATATATAACAACCACAAGTCTATAAAATAACAACATTCAATTATATTTTATATATTTGTAATTTATCGCTTATTATGTATGATACACAATACTGAGAATACTTATATATAAAGCCAATATTTAATTATTTTTTTATAATTAACAACTTCTGACAGTAATTATATGAAAAACAATAAATATGTATTTTAAAATTAATAGGTCAGTTAATAAAAATATAAATTATTATTTCTCTACTTAAAAAGTATGACATACATTTTTGAAATGACTTATTATTTGTATATAAAATATAAATATTTATGAGTGGTTTTTAGTTAAAAGTATATCAGAAAAATAAAATCTCTCTTCATAGCATTGACTATGTATTGTCACTGAGCTAAAATAAGTACTGGGGAGATGACTCTCATTGGAGAAAAACATTACTTTACCGTGGGTCAAGGATGAATACTGTTCAGAAGACTAGGTTGATAATACATTATATCTTGATTTTTACACCATTAGTCGTGTAGTGTCTGTTTTGAGTAATCGATTAATTGATATATTTTTTTAAAGTTAGAAAGCAAGTATAGCAAAGCATTTAAATTTCAAAATTTAATGAATTTTGGAAAGCTATAAATGTGTATTTAGAACACCAGGATATATGCACTTCATCGTATATCGAACACCATGCAATAGGGCTATATTTTTCTAACTTGACTCGAGAGGGTGTAAAACAATCGCACGCGCTTAGTCTTCCCTCCAGTTATTATTTTAGCTCAATGTGTTTCGATTATAATTTAAAATAAAATTGTACATTCGTATATTACGTTTAGTTATGTAAAAATCTTTTTAATCTTTTTGAATAACTCTTTATTTAAAAGAGCCCATATGAATCTCCAAAAAAAATAACATTGTCATGTCTCATAAGAAGGAATGTAATGATATTATTTTTAAGTTTTTGTTCGTGGACTTATTTATTTCTCTATAGCTATCCTAATGTACTGCATCATTAACGTTATATATCATTTTGAACTTTATTTTCTTTAATGAAACAAACGCAACAAGGATACATTTGTGGCTCGTTTATAGTTATGACACAGACATAATCAATACCATTTTAATGACTTAAACATATCTTTACTTAAAACAACCTGGTGTAGTCATAACATACAATACTTTTTTTATATATTTATTCATTTAGTTAAGTTTAACATATATTTCTGGCCCACTACAAGTAACATCCGGAAAAAAAGTAAATGGACCATTTCACCTAAGTGTTGAGTAATCGGAACAGCAACCGCAGAATGGGGAAAACAACAGGGTAAAAAATCCCTTACCGTGTAAAAGAACGGAATTTATGGATTTTCCATTTCCGCTGCTGATGATCATTTAGGGGAATGGATTGATGACGTCACGTGGGGATTAAGGAAGGTCAATGATTGGACGATGACATGCCATGGTTGTTAATGGTTCGGCAAATAGGGAAGTTGCAAAAATAAATACTAGTTAAGGATTTTCTTCATCATTACGAAGCTATTTATCTTTATGAGAGTTTATCTTGATACATTATTTTTTTAAAAATATTTTTAATCAAAATAAACTATTTTGGGGAAAATTAAGGTTACTATTCTAGTTATAAACTTTTATTATTTTACGACTTGCACATTGTTGTATTTAAATACAATTTCTAGTTTTCTAAATAATGAATCACCCTGTATTCCTCTTTTTGTAAAAATATATTGACCAGTATTTCAAACTAGATGCTATTATAGATTTAAAAGAGTATTTTCTCAAATATCACCTATCGAACTACAATATATATTTGTTGAAGTACTTACAACTTAATATATACTTTTATATCTACACTGAATTCCTTTGTCTTGCTATTTTCTAGTCATGGAAATTATTACTTTAATACAAAAATAAATGATTATTATAAACTGTGTACGTTTTATTAAGAACACGAGTTTTTTTGTATCTTATGCTAATGTTAATGTTAGTATAAATAATCACTTTAGTGTTAAAAGATTTCAAAATGATGCTCTAAAATTTCTAAACTACTTAATAACTCAACATTCCTGAAACTTATCTTTACATTATATGCAAGCCCAATGAGTTCAAATAAACATTTCTAAAACATGTATTGGTTTAAAACACATTTCTAAAATGATTTAATTGAAAAAAACAGATTTTTTTAAAAATTAAATTATGAATAGTCTATTCTACATTTGGACTAACTTTATTTTGTAATGAACTTCAGAAAGTTATTCTAACAAAAATGTTTTACGCGAATCAGCTAGAAATAGACATTCAAAGTACAATACAAGATATATACGTTTCTTTTAGATGAATACCAATAGAGTATTGCATGTAATTAAAGTTATGCAAAAATATTCATGCATTTAATGAAACCAATGTAATCAAATTTTCTTTACTTACACAATCACTAAACATGTTTGGTTTAATAGAAATGTTGTAAACTTATAAAAACTTGTTCTCACATATACTTTTTACTTAGAAAATAAAAGTTATGTAAGGTTTGCTAAAATGCA